>CM043698.1:38527500-40927500 GCA_023935145.1 Bretschneidera sinensis
TCCTGTTAATAATAAGTTTAATATTCTGTAAGCTTCCATCTATGTTTGAACTACATTTTGTAGCATTGATATCTGTAAATCCATTTATGTTATATGGATCTTGGGCATTCTCAAAACAATATTGATGCCTAGAACAGTGTTGCATTTGTTACTGATTCTTGTTTATTAGTCTTGGGTGTGATTTTCCACAAACTTAGCATAGCGTTGATCATTTTCTCTCTCCCTTGCGCCCTCTTGCCCTCATTCACTGATCCTATCTTCTCATGCACTTCTTGGATTGTGGGCGAAACTAATGAGCTCAATCTTTGGTGTCTTTGTAAAGAGACCAAATGATGCCATGCTAATTATGAGGCACTTTTTTAGTTTTCAGGCATTGTTAAATTAAGCTATATTGCTATATTTATTAACTAATCAAATTCCCTCAAGATAGCTGTTTGCTGACTCTTGAACCATGATGTTTATTCAGGGAAAATTTATGATGATGGCTCCAATGCTGGGAACAAAGATAGTAAGTATATGTGACACCATGATTGGCTATTCTTTATACATGTTTATTATGAGTCTTTTACTTTTCCCAGGCTCTGAAAAGTCTTGTTTTATCGATGGTATAAATTAACTAATCAAATACCTATTGGATAGTTCATTGCCAACTCGTTTGGACAAAGATGGTAAGTACATGTTTATATGAAGCTTCCATAAAAAAATGTTTATATGAAGCACTATAATTGGTATTATTATGTATATCTTCACATTTTGTGCAATCTTGTTTTCTGGTTATGTTGCTAAGTATACTCCTTTTTTCTATAATTGTTCAAGGCAAAATATTTTCATGGAGTTCTAGGATCTATTTGTCAGTTTGTGACACTTAGCGAATACCGATTTTATAGGGTACTTGACTGCTACCAAGTGATGCTTTATTTATTTGCTTATTTATTTGGAGTTTGTGATAGGCACTTTGTAGGAACTGTTCCCCCCTCCCCTCTTTCTCTCTTTTGTTGCAGTGATGATATCCTGCTAGAAATACCATCATCATTATTGCTATCCTGAAATTTACTAGTGCAATTGTTAATAAAGATTAGAATTTTTTGTTAGGTAGTTGATGAATTTCAGCTGGATGTGGATGCTGTTATGAAATGGTTGACTAGCATGTGGCTGTGTGCTTTTTTAATCATTTTGTTGTCATCACTATAATATTTGCAGAAAATCCAGTTGAAGATAGTTTTATCAAGGAGCGAGTTTATCCTGCCAAAGTGAACCAAAAACCTAATGGTGTCCATGATGATCATTCTGTTCAGAAAGAGGATTCATATATGACACTGAGTGGCCACAGAGCTGGTGAGGCTGCAATTGTGTACGAGCATGGGGCTGATATTGAGGCACTAATGCCGAAGCTCCGTCGCTCTGACTACTATACAGAACCTAGAATCCAAGAACTGGCGGCCAAGGAAAGGGCTGATCCGGGATTCTGCCGCCATGTCAAGGACTTTGTAGTCAGGCGTCATGGCTATGGGAGCATCAAATTCCTGGGTGAGACGGATGTGCGACGGCTTGATCTTGAGTCCCTTGTGCAGTTTAACAACCGTGAGGTAATTGTATACATGGATGAAACCAAGAAACCCCCTGTTGGACAAGGTCTTAATAAGCCTGCTGAGGTAACACTTCTGAACATAAAATGCTTCGACAAGAAGACTGGTCGTCAGTACACCGAAGGCCCAAAGGTTGAGAAATATAAGGAGATGCTTAAGAGGAAGGCTGAGGACCAAGGTGCCGAGTTTGTGTCCTATGACTCTATCAAAGGAGAGTGGAAGTTCAGGGTCAATCATTTCAGCGGGTACAAGCTAGGAGATGAAGATGACTGGGAAGTGTGTGCTGGCCTAGGTTGCTGACATAAGAAGAGGCCTTGTGTCTTTTATGCTTACTGTTGGAGGAAGACTTGTGCCAAGTGGTTTTGTTCTGGTGGTGGTTTTATTGAGCTGTATAGAATTTGCACAATAGTGGGATACCGGTATTACTGTGTATCACGTGCTTTGTTGTGTTGTTGGTTCTAAAATTTCCATCTTTTACATTTTTTGTTTGCCTGAGCATGTATGGTTTCTGTTATAATTTTCTTAATTTCTGGTCTATTATTGTTAGTTTGGTCTTGAGTTGTATGAGAGTTGGGCATTGTACGCTTCTTTTCCTTTTCCCTGAGCTTCGTTTAATTTAATTATAGTGAATGCTGAAAGTCGTATAGTCAGGGCAACAATTACATTATACGCATTTAGTTTGGGGAAGCCTCTTCTGGCAACTTTTTTGTCCGAATGTTAGACGGTGTATACTCACTATCAATTTATTGATTGTGGAGATGGGAAAAGGTAAAAATACCCTTTCTCTTTATTCCTTTATCTACATCTTTCTTTCTCAAATTCTAAAATTTGTCACTCGCTATTTTAATTGCTAATGGGAAAATGATGAACAGAATAGAATAAAGAGCAAGGAATTTTCATATTTTTCATTTTCATGTGCTGAAAAATTGTTAGAAGGGGTTCTATATGAGGAGTGCTACGATCAATCTAATAGCCATGTGTTTCCACTATCATGTAGGTTTTTGGTAACCGGTGAAAGCTGTAAAACAAAACAGAAGACAACGTCCACTCTCTCATGGTGAAGTACATGTTCATCACAAGATTTCTTCTTTTATCTATGATCTGTTCTCTTTCCTTTTTCTCCCCAAGTTTCTATTTCATCTATTTTTTTTAGTCTCTTTTTACATTATCTTCTTTGTCCAACTTTTGCTACCATTTTTTTCTTCTTTCCATTCTCTAATACACCGCCATATATGGTTTAGAATTTCTCCTTTATCATCGATGGAGAATTGATCTGATGTTTAAAAAACAATCAAAACTCCAGATGAACCCCTCCCCTTCTTTATGCCTTGGAGCAGTAGCTCTAGTTTCAGAAAACTCAAAAGCAATTCAACACAATCTCAAGAATATCATAAACCAACTTATCAATAAAACTCCTTTTACTAAGTAATCTGGATCGATTATAGTGGAACCTTAAAGGCTGTTTTGAAAATAATAGACATGGGGTCAGGTGACTCTGATATTGCCAAATCAGTTGCAGATTCTCTAACTTTATCTTTCCATTTACTTTATTTTAATTGCTGATTTTAATTGCTTTTTGATGTAATTATCTCTCCTATCATAAGCAATCAATAATCATTATAGTTGTGCTAGTAACTTGAATATGTTGATTTGTTTCAATTTCACATATATTAAATCAACCAAATTATTCAGATTGTAAAAGATTTTCAAATTGTTTTAAAACCCAATTTACCTCATCTTGAGTTTTTGTCATACCTTTTCGGCCAGCACTCTCAAATAATTCTATGCAGCAAGAGTATGCTTTGACATTTGCGAAATTTGGTTCAAAATTGTAGCTTAGACTTCAATTGAGAAATTTATTAATCAAAAGATTTCAAGTTTTACCTTTTTTTAAAAAGAGATTTTAGATTTTATCAAATAGAATAGAATATCAAGAAGATTTAATATATTATTATTAAAGGGGATTTTTTTACAATTAAAAGGGTCGTAACTACCTTTAATGGAATGTGTTAAAGACTTTAGAATGTGAAGTTTATGATATTTTGGTAAAAAAAAATAGATTATTTGCTTTATTTATATATAAAGAGTCCGGCTTTCATCTTTTATCATATAATTAAAAAATATCTTTTTTTTAATAAAAAAAATGACACATCACCATTTTAAAAATAAAATATTAAAACTTAACCACATATTTTAAATTATTTTAAAAAATTGACATAACAAAAAAAAAAAAAAAAAAAAAAAGTTTCATGATTCCATCTTTGCCTCTCTTTGTTGGCTCAACACTTCTTATCTTTTTTTCTTTCAATTCTATTTCTCTTTACATATAAAACTTCGTTGCCAAAAGCTCAAATATGTGAAATTAACACTTACATAAAATTTCATTGCCAATCCTATGAGATTATGTTTCTTTTCTCAAGAATGCAAAAAAAAAAATGTTATTTACTTGAAATGCAGATTAAACAGCGCTAAGAAGGTCAATGTTCTGTGCCAAAAATAAATTGAAGGTCAATGTTCAAAACTAGAACTAGAAAATCTGGAGGCTAATGGAGCCATTAATCAACATGGGTTGAAATAAAACAATTGAAAATGTAAAGAAGATGAAGAGAAATAAAGAAAATCAATATGTATTGAAGATAAAGATAGTGGAGAAATTAAGTCTGAGTAGGATAGTAGAAGAGAAAAATATAGGAAAAAGATATTGAGAGTTAAAATCAATATGTATTGAATATTGATTTATACATTTTAAAATGTGAACACCAAATAAAGGTTCTGACTTCTCTAAGTGAAGTAAGTGACCGTTCCTAACAATTCTCTTGATTGCTTTTGAAACTTAAGACATTAAAACAATGATAAAAAAATGCAGAAAAAATCGATGATAATATATTATAATTTTATCTTATCAATGCATATTATAATGCTAAATTATGAGTTTCTAAAAATGTTCCATCCAACCTAATATTACAACCCATAAAGCAAGTCACAGTAGCCTTAATATCATACAGCAAAACAACTATACGGTAATTAAGCTGATCCAAAGTAGCCTCAAACATATTAGTACTAATTATAATAGCATCTCAACATATGGGCATGTGATAAAATAATATGTTAATAATTATTTTTTTGAAGAAGATTAGAGAGATAAAAAGAATGAAAAATTAAACATCCAAAGAAATCTCAAGAGAAAAACAATCCAATTAGAATAATCTTTATTATATTTATAATAATAATTTTTTTTATTATTATAATTAATATAATAATAATAAATAAATAACAATATTAAATTATTATTTTTATCATCGTAATTATAATTACTATGATAATATTATTATAATTATAAAAGTAATAATATTATTATAATTATGATAATAATTATTATCATTAATATTATATTATTATTAACATTATCATTATTATTATTAATCTTATTATAAGAAAAAAATTATTATTATCAATATTATTATAATAATAATTATCTATCATTATTATTATTAATATAATTATTTCTATTATTATCATTATTCAAGAAAAAAAAATAATCATGGGATAAATTCTTTTCTACCAAAAAAGTGTTACAAAAAAGATAAAGAGTGAAATAGTTTAATCTCACTTTAATCTACCACTAAAGAGCTTTTTTTTGTTTTGAGTCATAGAGACCGATTAACATTTAAAGGAACTATTTGGGCCTGATTTTAGGTGCACAGAGCCCACTCACTATCACAAGAGTAGACAACTTTATAAGTAATGGGCTTCTAGAGTAAAGAAACAAATGGACCCAACCCAACAAGGCCCAATATGATCCTATATATTGACAGATGTAGTTTCGCTGCATCTAGGGTTTTAACTCTGTATAAATCTGTAGTAGCAACAGCGGCTGGTGTTTGTGTTTGGTGGGAGAGAGAGAGAGAATAAGATGAAGACCATACTCTCGTCGGAAACTATGGACATCCCAGATGGGGTGAACATCAAAGTGAACGCGAAGGTGATAGAGGTGGAGGGTCCACGTGGGAAGCTGATCCGAAACTTCAAGCACCTCAATCTCGACTTCCAGCTCATCAAGGACGAGGAGAGTGGCAAGCGCAAGCTGAAGATCGAAGCCTGGTTTGGCACTAGGAAGACCAGCGCAGCCATCCGTACGGCCCTCAGCCACGTGGAGAATCTCATCACCGGTGTCACCAAGGGCTACCGCTACAAGATGCGCTTTGTCTATGCTCATTTCCCCATTAACGCCTCCATCACTAACTCCAACAGGTCCATCGAGATCCGGAACTTCCTCGGCGAGAAGAGGGTACTCTTCCTTTGCTTTTACCTTTTTTTATTTCATTTATAAATCCCTCGCTAGTTATTTATATCTGATTCTAAATATTTGTTTGAGATTCGGTGTTTGTCAATTGTCCATCCGATTGTTACTTTTGGAACAATTAATATAGTTAAGGATGAATCAAGACTAAACAAAAAGGGGTACAAGTCTTATATCATCTTTATCTGTGGATTTTTTTATCAGAGACCCCAATTGTTTCTTTGCTTTTTTCTTTAAATTTAAACTAGGTCAAACACCAATGGTACTGTCATGCACGTGATACAAAACATCGAAACTAACCTAATATACCAACAAACAAGGACCACACTCTTTTAATTTTGTCAGGTCCTTAATTCACACACTATTCTCTGCGTTGTGCAATTGTGTCAAGAAATTATGTAACAAACATTATATTTTTTTATAAGAACAAACGTTATCAATATTAACTACAGTATTAATTAGGAGTTCAAATATTAATTTCTTTTTATACATGTAAATGTATACGACAGTAATTAAAGGGCTTGCACATGCTTGACAAGTTGATTTACATTGGAATAGGGAAAAAAATTTATCCCATGAGACTGATGAATGAATATGTGGATAGAGAAAGTGCTAGGACAGACATTGGATGGAATCAGAGATTATCATTTTCGCGCCAGGTTGTGGCCCCTACTATTTGTTTTGTTTGGCAATGTAGTAACCTGGGTTGTTCCTAATTGCCTTTAGATGTTAAAATGTACATGCCTGAGATGGGTGGTCACAAAAGTTCTCTTATGAGGATTTTCGACTCTTAACAAAATAAACTAAAACAAAACCCTCTAGCTGGAATGATGAAATTAGCATGTGATGGTTCAACTCTCATGTGGAAGCAGTTGCACATCCTTTTGAAAATGTATGTGTCCTTGACTATAATCTTATATGAAGCTATGATTAAGTTTTGTATTTACATTAATGTTGGCACAATTCTCCCCATGCTACATTCAAAATGTACTAACACCGAAGGCAATGCATACGATAATATCCTGGGTTATAACAGTTAAAATGTATGCCTTGCCTTTAATGAGAATCTAATTAAAGAAGCAAACCCTTTTTTATAGATTCTTTGTGAAATTTTGTGAACATTTTGAAAATTGTGTAATAGATAATTCTGAACCAAAAAATTTGTAGAGAACAATGAATATTTTGAAATTGCGCTTCATATTATTTCAAGTTTGTGTGTTTTGACTTGCAAATGTTATTGTGAAGGGTGTCATTTCTTTTGAATTGGAATTGAAAATTATGCATTTCTTTTGACTTCATCAAACTTTGCAAATATATGTTAGTCAATTAATCAAGGAATGGAATTCAAGTTGACTGTGATGTTAAATGTATATTGAGGTTGATATCACTTCCTATAGAAATAAAGAGATGATTACTTGCTGAAACATATTATTTTGTTGCATTACTATGTTCTGTGGGTAGCACGCATGATGGCATCATAATATTACATTCAACTATAGTGTAATCATAGTATCACCTTCTAGATGTTTGGCTGATGTAGGCCATGCCATGTTGGTAACAACAGGTTCGGAAAGTGGATATGCTGGAAGGTGTGACCATTCTTCGGTCTGAGAAGGTCAAGGACGAGCTCGTATTAGATGGTAATGATATTGAGCTTGTGTCACGGTCGGCGGCTCTGATTAACCAGGTGCTCTCTCACTCTCACTCACACTCTGTCTGTTGTGTGTGAAATCTGAGATATCCGACTCAAACAGATCTGCATGTTTATGCACAAGCACACCATTTGTTCCAGGTTTTTTTCCTTGATATTCTGACTATTCTTTTGTTTTTTTTCTAACAGAAATGTCATGTCAAGAACAAAGATATTAGGAAGTTCCTTGATGGTATCTATGTCAGTGAGAAGGGCCAAATAGCTGAAGAAGAATGATTACTGGTTATCGAGGAACAAATATAGTGCTTCTTAGATTTTGTCTTAGTAAAATTCTGGTTTTTTTTTTATTTTGGTTTGTTTCCCGCTTAATTTTCAGACTCTAGAATGCGCTCCTTTTTAGTTTGGTTGTCCTGAGTATTGGATTGGAATATTTTGGATATCTATTCGCTGTGGTCTTCTAATAATTTAGTTTGAATGATGCTGTATTGTTTATTCTCTTTTTGGTAGTTCCTTGTCATGATTCTAAAGCTAGACTATCTTAGTTTTTTTATCTGGAGAATCTACGCAGAAAGAAACTCCCAATGGACAGATATGGTTGCGAAAGAGCCTGGAATGGCTAATGTTGTTGGTTGATGTATTTTGACGCCATGCTCGACTCTTTTAGTTTTGTTCTTTTTAAAATTATTATGCTATATTTTTTTAATAATTTGCTGGTAAAATATAATTTTGATGGTAGAATTTGTATTTTGTTATGATGAAATTGTTTTTATTTTGCCATTTGTATATTCGTTTTACCATAAAAATATAAATTTATTATCAAATTATGTGTTTTATTACAAAATGTATAGATAAAGTGAATTGTATTTTTTCGCCTCAGGCACTTTAGACTCCACATGTAGGTAAATGCTTAGTGTGAAAGGACTTTTTGTTTGACATTAAATCACTGTTTTTCACCTGTACACTTGAATTCTTGAGCGTGAGATTTTATATCTTATGCTTTTTTCAGAAAGCGTTCTTGGTATGAAACAGTAGAGGGAATATTTAGGTTTTTAAAAATAAAAATCATTTCATAAATCCTCGTTCAAGAGTAAAAAATTCAATGGGGTTATAAATTGTCAAGTGTTTGGTTGGAAATGGAAATTATTTCATAAATTAGTGATGTTAAATTCAGTGGACCGGCTCGATAGCTCATTCTGATAAGTTTGTGAGTAATTTCAAGGTAGCTTTGTTATAGGGTTGCTTCACTAGAAAGTTTTCGACAGTTACCCGTGTGACTTTGTGAGTTCTCCAGTGATAGCCAAAAATGATGCTCAAGGGTTTGAGCGGAGGCAGCATAGTATGACTGAACATTACCAACTTTCCTCATGTTTTATTAGACAACGGGTCCTTGCTAACTTTCAAATTTTTTTCAACTATTTCTTCCGTTTTCTTTGAAATGGCTTTTGTTAGATCTACCAAAACAATGGGTTAAAAGTAAATGGACAGTTTGAAGATCTTATAATCGAAATCGTCATCCCCTATTACAGCTAGAAGATGGCCGTTATGTTATGGCCAAAACTAATGCATTCGTTAAAAGGAATTTTGAACAAGCCTTCCATTACCAACTGCGGTGATACTGTTGTTTCGTTACCTTTATCTCTTAACACCATTAGAAACCTTTAGCCTCACTTTGTAGCATGATATGTATTCTTACATCCGATTAGACTAGAGATTCCACTGCTAATATATGAGCTTTTCCATCAGTGTAATACAACTGATTGTCATGGGAGATGCATAATTCTCAAACTTTAACGAGTTTACTGGACTGTCATATTCGTTGTTTAGAGAAGAAAGTGGCATTATATATATATATATATATAGACACACACAGTCATGTTTTCTCCATTGTCATTGTTTATAATAGTAATCTTTTCATTTTTGGGCTCTTCAATTAAAATGTATTACGTTTTGACTGAGATGTAATGAATAATATTTCAATGTTATTATTGTTATGGTTGGACAAAACTAATATAATAAAAGAATAACAAATGTAATGGTAATTACATTAAAAAAAATATAATAATGATTATATATGATAAGCGATATAATTTCATTCTATCACATATAAGTTAAACTCAATCTAAAAAGCATTTGATAATATAATGGAATCTGAACCATCGAGGAGTGGGACTTGTACACACAAAAAAGTCACGAAAAGTGACGGAGTCTGTTTAGGACTTTTTCTTAAGAAAGAATGAGATCAAAAAGGAACAGTGCTGTGTGTTTAGAACTGTTTGTACCTTTTGGTTTATGAGAATCCCTATTTATAGTGTGCAGGAGTAGTGTTTGATCAGGAGAACAACTGTGATATTAGGATAGAAGTAGTATTCTTTTGAAGTTATCCATCTGCCGTGCGAGTTTATCCAAAAGTTGAAACGACTATCAGGTCTTTATTGTGTGAAATCACTACCATGCCTCTTGCTACGTGTCGGGAGATGGTTGATTGTCTCATCATAATTACGAAATTACCATTTCTACCTTAAAGACTGACACGTGGCATTGCGTTATTGGTAAGAGAATTTTTTCCCACATAGCATATGATAAAAAAAAAAACTATACTTTTTTTCTTATGCTGGGTAACTTTGTTGCCATGTTTCATGGAGTACAATTTAAGCGGTTACTTGCAGTTTGTTAGGCGGTAATCCGATGGTTGGAGATCTTTACTGTGTCCTGCGGGAGAGGAATAAGCAGGGGAATCAAGCAAACTTTAACAAAAGCAAAGTATAAGTGCCTAGATGTTGAAAAAAGGTGACATATACTGGTTCATTCCCACGTCTTAATTGTTTGCATGTATGTAAACTTCCTCCATCAATCTTCCTTTAATTTTTCTTTTTTCACTTCACCTTTTCATCTTAGTTGCAGAGTTTCTCATTACACTGCTTTCTCCCAAGGTATGTACTTTATAAATGCCTTTCAAAATCTCAAATTTAATATGCTATTAAGCCCTTTCTTAAAAATTAAAGTGAAAGTGAAATAGATTTTAGGTGGGTTTGGTCACTATTATAGGCTTATTCCTCCTGAATAGGAATTATTGTCTTTGTTTTTCTGCTTCTTTGAGAAAGAAAAAAAGTGAGCATTATATTCTATAATGATTATGACTATGAGAATGCTTCTTTGAGAAAGAAGTGAGCATTATATGCTATACTGATTATGAATTCCATTAGCTAATTAACTATTAAGATGTGTCATCTGTCCTGTATCATAAGGGCTAAAGCTCAAAAAGGTACTCCACTAGTTTTTAGAACTAAGTGGCTGAGGTTATTCCTGCACCACTATTAAGACCAGACAAATTTAAACCTAAATTTGAAACTTAAGTGATCTGTTGGTTGTTCCAGTGAAAGAAAGTGCATACCCATGGAAATCTGTCGTTCTTATGTGGCAATGGTCGTAGTTCAATTAGCTTATGGTGGATCATATATCCTCATGAAAATTGCCCTGGAGAGGGGGCTCAATCAACTTATCTTTGTGGTTTATCGACATATAATTGCAATGCTTTTGTTAGGACCCTTTGCATATGTACTGGAGAGGTAAGTAATCCCCGTGATTTTCAGCCTTCATTATTACATACCTGTGCGTGTATGTGTATTTTCTTGTGCTTGTTAGTGCTCCTGATAATATCATCATTCAATATGTTCTTATCAATGCGTTAATCAAGGCCTTAAGAAAGCTTGGATTCATATAACTTGGAAGAGGTGTGACATTTTTCAGAATGCTTTTGCAACGCAGGAAACAGCGCCATTCACTCTCATTTTCAGTGATTGCAAAGATTTTTGTGCTTTCGTCTCTGGGGACTACCATCCACCTTAATGTTTATTATGCTGGTTTAGCGTACACTTCTCCGACAGTAGCAAGTGCCTTGAGTAATGTTATCCCTAGCTTGACATTTCTCATGGCGGTTCTGCTAGGGTATTTGCTATACTCAATCATATAATCAACCGCTGGTTTCTTCATTAGCTCTGTAGATAACTTTCTATTGATTTGATTGAAAATCTTTTTCAGGATGGAGAAAGTTAGGATATCAAGCACCAGAGGTCGAGCTAAGGTGTTTGGTACAGTTATTTGCATTGGTGGGTCGCTTATCTTCACCCTCTGCAAAGGAGGATATCTATCGACAGGCTTTGTGGAGAGGCCCCTTATAAACATCTATGGCACCAAAGGATCTGTTGGGTACTTGAGTCATGGTAAGGAAAACTGGATCAAAGGTTCTGCCCTTGTTCTTGTAAGTCACATTGCTTGGAGTGCATGGTTAATTCTCCAGGTGAGTGGATATTTGGTTTCAATTGATGCTTGTATATGTAAAAGCAATCTTTTCTTTTAACTTTTGGCAAACTAACAGGCTGTGGTCTGTAAAGTCTATCCTGCTCAATTATCACTTAACACTTTGATTTGCTTCTTCGCGACATTGCAATCTTGCTTCCTTGCCGTTTTCTTTGCAAGGGATCATACCTTATGGAGGCTGGAATGGAATGTACAGCTCTTGACCATCATCTACTGTGTGAGTGTTTTTGTTCTTTAAGTAGTGGGGTTAATATTGCTTGCAATTTGCTCGGACATAATAATAATAGAAAAGTTGAAAAATGATATATTCGAACCTTAAAACTGATTCCATATTCTCTGACTTCTGCTAATAGTAAGTTCTGTTATAGGGGGTTGTGATCTCAGCATTAATCTACTACCTTCAAACTTGGTGTATCAGCAAGAAAGGACCAGTTTTTGCAGCAATGTTTAGTCCACTGCTACTTGTTATTGTAGCAATATTCTCTGCAATTGCTTTCGCAGAGCGACTTCACTTGAGCAGGTGAGCTATGTATAACATCATGGTTTCTCTTCCACTGCAGTCTCTCTATCATGACAATTTAAACCAAGCAGTTTATTTTATCTTCATAGTAAGTCACTTCTTTGTTATCAAGAAATCACCAATATAAGCAAATCTTCTTGGGGTTGGCACTTTTGGAAATTTGCAGCATGATTGGAGCAATTCTCATCATTGTGAGCCTCTACTGTGTGCTCTGGGGCAAGAAAGCAGACAGTGTTGTCACGGGACAAACACAAGATGAGAAAGGTTTCGGTGACAGTAAAACTCTGGAGATTTCCATTAACGATAGCACAGTGAAGAATCCTGCCACAAGCCAAGGGAAATGAGATTGAACCCAGCAAATTCAGTACTAAAACAAAAGCCAGTCAGTTGGCTCAATCTGCTCTGATCAACACTTCTGGCATGAACAAAGTGAATGCGAATGAATGTTTTTGAATATGAAGATGGCTGATGATGGTGGTGGTTGCCAAATTTTAACAGTAATCAAAATAGTGCAGCATCAGTTGTTCTTTAAGCTTTTGTTTTGTGGTTCCTTCTTTCTTCTTTTTTTTGGGTTTGTGTTCATGGTTCCTGTGCTTGAATGAAGCCCAATATTTTTATTTTTTATTTTGTTCTTGTTTTACTTTTCTTCTTTTTTTTATTCCCTTAAAAGAATCATCCCCTCAGGAAGCCAAGAATGGAATGGTTGAGTAATCCTTTTCCTGTCATAGATAAGAGCGCTTGCTACCAGCCTTGCTGCCAATCTTAGTTACCGTGTTGCATGCAAATTTAAGTCAAATCTTATACATATAGAGTTGTTACTTTAAAACTACCAAAACACTAAAAATATACACTTGTTAAAAAAATGACCCAAAGAGAAATCTGAGCCCAAAGATATAGCCTACACAAGTTTGTTAACAAAAGTTGTCATTTTTTATTTAAAAAAAATCAACATTTTTCTCTAGGACTTCTAAAATAGTTCAAAAACATATATTTAAATTTTTTACATCCAAAACCCTTAAAAATACACAAATGTAAAAAAACCCCAAAGAAATGCCTGACTGTAAAATATGACCTACAAAAGTTCGTTAACGAAAGTCATCGGATTTTTTTATATTTTAAATTTCATCATTTTCCTTTAGAACCTTCAAAATCATATTTTTCAACATTTTAGATCCAAATTGCTCCCAAAAAAAAAACACCAGTTAGAAATAAAAAGACCCCAAAGAGAAATCTAAGCTCAAAGATATGGCCTAAAAAAATCTATATAACATAGTCTTGAATTATACGAAGAAAAAAAAAATCAAGTTAAAAAGTACAAAAAAAAAATACTTTTGTTTTACAAAATACCTTCAAAATACGAGTCTTTCACATGTTATGACAGTGTTTTAACAAACCTCTATCAGTTTATTAAAATAAAAACAAAATCATGAATTCATTCAATTCTTTTTTTAATGGCATTCATTCATTTAATTCTTAAAGTTTGTGAATTTAAAATACAAGGAACAAAGGTGGTCGCAGATTTTTTAGACTCAAATAAATTCATGCAATTGTTAAATCTTAAAGACTTTGAATTTCATCCCATGTTTTCAAACTAATTTTACATACACGTATTTTAAATTAATGTCTCCAAATAAACTATTTCATCATTTATGACTGCCCATTACAGGTCAAAGTTTATTTGCTCATATTTAATCTGGAGAAGTAAAAAGACTGAAGGATTAACTATGAACTTCTTTAAACCAAATCCATTCAGATACCAAAATAGACAGAAAGTAGATAACGCCATTATTTCAACTTTAACTACTATAACTAGTAACGATTCATGGCACACAAGATTATTTCAGATCGTCTTGTAGAGAAGAGACAGCGTCCATCTATGAAGTGAGGCAATTGCCAGTCACGAAGAACTTCCAAGTACACTGCCTCCTCCATGGCATCATTTCAGGGAATTCTCCATATCAATCACAAACCGGTACTTCACATCCCTCTTTATTAGCCTCTCAAGAGCTTCATTGACATACTGAATTGGAATTAACTCTATCTGTGGGTAAATTTTATGAACAGCACAGAAGTCAATCATTTCTTGGGTCGCTTTTGTACCACCTGTTACACTACCAGAAATGGTTCTCATACCTGTCAAAAGGTAAATTGAAGCATTTCATTAAAGTGACAAAGCTACCGTTACTTGGCTGTTAAAGAGTTATATGATAAATAGAAATTGAAATAAATTTTTGAAGTCTAAATATTGCCAAAGTACCCAGAATAAGACTTGCAGGATTGAATTTGACTTCACTTGGAAAACCAACCAAGACATAAACACCGGCAATCTTCAAGAGCGACATGTATGAATCAAATGGGTGATCACCAGATGCTGTGTCAACAATAAAGTCCAGTGATTTAGCCAGGCCCTGCACAAAAATCATCCCTAAGTCACGATTTTCATTATTGTTTATATGATCAGAGCAAAATATAATTTTACAAAGCTAAAGAGTTTTTACCATCATCTGCTCTTGGTCAGATGACACAACAAATCTATCTGCTCCAAGCAAAGTCAGGGCTTCCTCTTTCTTGGATACACTTGTGCTAAAAACTGTTACGTTCAATCCAAAAGCCTTCCCAAACTTCACTGCCATGTGACCAAGGCCACCGAGCCCGATTACTCCTAGATGCTTTCCAGGTTGGTTCATTTTATGGCGCATCATTGGAGCGTAAACAGTAATTCCAGCACAAAGTATAGGCGCTGCCGAAGCCAAAGGATAATCAATGGGTATCCTAAAGCAGTATCTGTTGATTCAAGAACAAAACTAGCATCTTCAACTATGGTAAAAAATTGAATATGTATATTCAGCATTGCATAAATGGATCAACAGTACTTTTGAAAAAGTGAGACATATTGTTTTGATGTCAAAGCCTTGCATTTGTATTGATTATAGGTTTTTCCTAGCAAGTAGCCACTAGATAGTGAGGAGTCTGTCTTATATTAAAATTAGGAAACAATTTTCCCATTTTATGGTTCTCAAAGCCAAAGAACTCACTTGCTGCTTGCCTTCGAACCTATCAAGGGAATAATACTTGCTTCCCTGCCTGATAGTGCATACCATACAGCTTTCAATTTGAGAAGCACACCTATCAAGAAGCATCCTAGAGCACCTCATCTAACAACATAAGCCCTACCACGAAACCCTTTAGAAGCCTTTATCTAACAACATAGTCCTCATAACATGATAAGCACAAACTGCCCATATAGAACCCTTATGATGCACTCAGCAGAAACCAATTATTAAAGGATTCTTATTTTACTTATTGGAATCAGCTTAAAAGTTTCCAGCATAAGGGAACAAAAAACAGTCCTCAATCTAAGACTTGAAATTTAGTTCTATGGAAGATTTATTAGAAAGAAATGAAACTATGACAGAACCAACATACATAGTCAAGGATAAGAAGATACTTACCTTTCATGGACAACAATATAACTAGAATATCCTCCTTTTGTGACCGTGCCATCCGCATCAATGCCATTAAAAGTGAAAACTGAGCCTTTCACACAATTAACTTCTAGACCATCATTGCAATACTCGCAATCTCTGCAAGAGTTGACATAGGTTCCCACTCCAACATGATCACCAACTTTGAAGCGATGAACATGTGGGCCAACCTCTTTCACAATTCCAACAATTTCATGTCTGTATGTAAATCATTATAGATAAATCAGTCCAAAAAAATGAAAGAATTACTTGTAATTTACAATCAGGCCGCATACCCAGGCACCAAAGGGTACTTCGAGTCTCCATGTTTATTCCTAGTCCAGATAACATCGGCATAACAAACTCCACAATGTGTAATCACTAATGATACATCGTCACTTCCAAGAGCCCTACATAAATTTTCCCACAGTAGATGGGAATCAAAATATGATACAAAATTAGAAGATCATCAAGAAAACAGAAGTATAATGTAAATTTGACTTCCTAATCATACCAAAATCATAGGCTGTTAATGTATTGGGTCATCAACTCATCAATTTCTTCTATTTTTTGGTGGATCAACTAATCATTTTCAATGAAAGATCTTGAAGATCACTTTTATTAACACATGATGGAGAGGCCTAACAAGAGGAACATAGTGATAAAGCAAACATTTATTCTCGCTTTTAGTTCTCTTTTTGTCCCAAACATATCAAGTTTTACTGTCTCCCTCCCCATCTCTCTCTCTTCTTTTCTCTGCCTGTTTTATAATTTCAAGATGAATCTGCACCTCTGGTGCTGCTAAGATCGATTATACACAGGTTTGTAAGTATAATATAATCTGCTGCATTATCTGTGTGTATACTGCAGTGACCAAACCCCAATGCTTCATGTCTAAAGCGTATATAAACTAGATGCAAACTTGGGCAGATATTATTAAAAGCAATTAGAGATAAATTTAGGAAAGAAATTATCAACAAACTTGGGCAGATATTACTGAAAGCAATTAGGGAAAAAAATAAGAATACAAGGGAAAAGAATATCAGTGCATATACAAAAGAGTGAACAATAATAACAAGGTGGATAGTTGATTGTGCAATTCTCTTGTTGGCTTTAAACGCACCTGCGACTGAATTTATAGGGTGACAGAACTCCAGATGGATCTCTTGCTGCCCACCCAAGGCAGTCTCCATTTATGCTCTCGGAACTCATGGTTGACTAATCCACCGCCAAGCAATAAGGAAAATCAGTTTTCTCAATGTAAAATTTTATTAAAGGAATCCACCAATATTGCAGGTATTGTTTCACTAAACAAATATTTTTTGAGGAAGACAAGACCTATAATATATTGCGCGGTTAACAAGAGAGAAAAGTGAGATGATGAAAAAGTAGTAGGATAAAAAAAATAAAAAGATTAAAATAAAAATTATAAGCAGAAGTGGACATAGTCAGAGGCTTCAACAAACAAAAATGAACACGATAGTGCAGAGCAGAATTTGATGGAATCCAAAGGCTGCAGGTACAATTAAAAGAGTACCAGAGAGTAGAAATTCAGACCTTGTTCTGTTTGAGGGAGAGAGAGATGGTCCAGTTAGAAAAAGAGAAATCCACACGTTTATGCAAAAATAGAATGGACATCAATCAGATATAACAAACGGATATGCAAAAAATATCAATTCAAAAATATACCAAAAGACAAAAAAGAAGAACAAATATACAATATCATGGAAGAGAAGGCTTACCAAAGAAAGATGGTTGAGGCTACGTAGAAGTGGGACAGCAAGCGAGAGATTGCTGAATCAGTGTCTTTCAGTTCTGTTTGCTTCTTACTGACCGATATGTATGGAATTATGATGTGAATATGATCTGGCAATGAACTCAGTTTGCTATTTGCTGGTCAACCACTCCTTCCCACGGACTCTTCTAGAATCCCGGACTAATAAGCCCCAATTATTTATTTTTTCTTTTGTCAGCAAACTGAAATTTTATTTATTTTACCTTTTTTCTCTTACCAAAGCCGGTTTTGCAAGATAAGGAACCAATTGGAGGCTTCAAAACATTACGTAACAGGCAAGTTATATCTCAATCTCGAAATTATATTAATATATTAAATTTGATTAAAATTTATTATTTATTTGAAAATATTAATTTTTATTTTCAAGTAGTTTAAAATAAATTTATTTAAAGAATTAAAATTTTAATTGAATATTACTTTTTATGATAACCAAAATATGAAGTTTAAAATATCTTCAAGTGATTATATTAAGTTTAATAATTCTATTTATCAATTATTTATCTCAAAATTGTTTATGACACAACATTTTATGTTATTTGAATTTATATTTTCATACAAAAAAATTAAGACATGCAGTATCATTTTAGTTTTTAAACAGAAAAATCTCTTTAATTTTTATTTTATGATAGGTCTTTGATATTCATTTTTTTGAGATGTTAAACTATTTAATTTTATAAAAAAAACATATCAACAAACTTTTCGTTTGAAATATTTAGTTTTTTTATTATGGTATTTGATTTTTATTTATTTGAGAATGCGATAAACAATGATATCATAATATTTTTTAAAATATAAAATATATGAAGTAAAATTTGTATTATACCATATAATAAAATATAAATTTATTTAAAATATATTTTTAACAATTTTCGAAAAAGAATGACAGTAAATTTTTTATAAAAACATTTTTAAATTTTTTTTGTTAAATATGTTTTATCATTAATACTTCTATTAAAATAGGAGGTTAAAAGGGTTAGGTTTAATATTAAGTATATATTCCTTTGTTTATTATCTAGCTCATTATAATCAATCATCTCACAAGTCATAAAATTCCTTTTACCTTAATATTTTTTGTAATGCAAGTCACGATCTATTATTATTTCAGCAAGAGTACCGTATAGGGCGACGTGAGTGCGTTATTATACGTCGGTAAAAGAAAGAGGATGAATCATATATTTAAGTTGACAACTCCACACCACGTATCAAGTTACTATGTTGGATTGGAGTCCAACCTATGACTAACCGTATCAAAGCCAACCCCACTTCCATGCCGATACCACCAGCCACCCCAACACAAGGGACCTGGATCCCAAACCAACCAGTAAATTAGAGTACGAAAACAACAAAAACTATTTTTATACATTCATCTCTGCATCTGGAAAAGGTTAGCACCAACAACAAAGGACTACAATTTCAATGTATTGCACTGACCTTCCACCCTGAAAAGCTTTCTGTGATAATCAGATAACCCTTCTGTCACATACAATGTTCAATTACCACCTGAAATCCTCAACCTAAACGCCTAGCCTGCTGGTTGAACTCTCAAGTTCAAGCAGAAATGACAATACAACACGTTCGGATCTGATCCCAATATATACTCCCTGATACACAAAACCATGTTTATATTAACCGACATAAAACATCACCCAATTTCAAGAGGCAATCCAAATTTCTTCAACCTGAGTTTGATGAGAACACAATAAACCAACATTCTGGGTCTTAGTATATGCAACAACCCAAATGCTTTCAAAATGTTGTAATACGTAAACAACATCTTATAATAGTTAATAAGATGGGCAGACTGTTTTATATTGAATCATAAAATCTAGCACTGCTTAGAGACCATCACACATATCTATCTCAAAGACTGTAGAGGAAAAATGGGAGAACGAGTAGCATTTAGAACCTAATATATTAGCAATATAGCCATTGTTGCACCCACAAAAGGCAAAATGCGTTTAAAGATGCATCCACAATGAAAAGGAACATATCCTAATAGATAGGGAAAAGCATTTGAAAAGGAAAGTCCTCAAGACTGGAGAGCCACGACACATCTTATTTGGTTCGCCTTTTTCCCTTAATTGAAAGCTTCTTTCGCTTATTTGAAGGCTTCTTCTTATTCTGCGGTTTAAGTTCAGAAGGGCTTTCTGATTGGTCAGTTCGAGGTTCTTCAGGCAAAGTACAGTGCAGAAATTTCTTGCTGGAACCAACATGATTGCACAACAACTTGAGCATCTTTCTCCCCCTCATCCACTTGAGCATTATTTTCATGTGTGTTTTGCTGTTTAATCCACTAACATCGGCTTCCTATTATATAACAAATATTGAAAGAAAAAGAAAATGAAATTAAAAAAAATACAATCTGATCAGAAAAGTTAAGCTCATATATATATGCAAAATAATTAAATAAGCTTCTATCACTTGAAAGATAAAGCCCCATGGTTCGAAGATGGTCTGCATTCATGTGGCCAAACCCACACCAATAAGAAGACCTAAATTTGACAATTAAAAGCTTGCACCACTAGTTCTGTACTAAAGATCTAGCCATCTCAATTGAAAGTTAGAGATGCTTAATCACCATGAAAATCACTAGGTAAAGAGTAGCACTTCATTACCAGATCAAACATATCATAAACCTTTTTGCATAGCCCGCATGCTGTAAGGGATGGACACAACACATTGGATTGAAACAAAGGAAAGAATTGAAGATAGCATTGGAAGAGTGCATGCAATGCACAAATGCAGAAACCATAAAGTTAATTGCATTGCTATTCTAAGTACGAGTATAAAACAAAATGCAACAACCAATTAAAGGTAAGGACATCAACAAGAATCAATAAATTGTTACATGATTGACAAGTCAACATTTTAATTGGTGTTTTCCAATGCATATGGGATTCTGGATTACTTAACTCTCTCTCCAAACAGAAGATGCCATACTACAATAAATCTAGAAATTACTATTCATGACATAATTTAATCGGTGACTAGTTTCAAAACTACTATCATTTATTTTTTTTGGATAAATGTAAAATTTTATTTACCCAAGGAACAAGAACACAAAGCAGGAAAGCCTGCTACAGGGAAACAAAAAAGACGGGGTAGAGAATAGGATCAGGGACAAGCCCCCAGTTCAAAGCTAGCTCCCTGAGTGTCAACAACAATTGTACCTAAATTTAAACTAAGAAGTCTATCTCTCACATCAGAAGTAATAGAGATAAAAACAGAATCTTGATGTGGTAAATGTATCCGCACCATGAGAGCTTAAATAGAACAACTTAAAAGGATTTTCTCCTTGGAACAATGTGCATGATCTTTTGCCAAAACTGACCAAGCATAGGAGCAGGCAGAAAAACGGTTAGTCTCTGGATTCTTCCTCAATAACAGAAAGCTCAAAGTTTGTGATCCAATCTCCCCTACTATCGTTTATTAGTAAAGAAGAAAAAATAAACAAAAAAAGAAAAGAAATGGTCACATTCGCATTGAAATGCTTAATCCAGAGAAGAAAGTTGCAGAAACAACTATTCATGACAGTAAATGTATGACAACTTTCAATACTACTAGTCTACTACAATCATTTATCAGTAAAGAAGGAAAAAGAAACAAAAAAAGAAATGGGCATATTTGCATTGAAATGCTTAATCCAAAGAAAGGATAAAATGTTAAGAAGGAACAAATCGAGTCATACAGTAAGATGCCCAGGGACGAACCATATGATAAATCATCGAAGTATCAAACCAAGGAACACCGCACCTAGGCAGGGCAACAGCCAACGTGAAACAACAATTTGATGTCTAGACCTCAAGAATCTAAGTTATCTAAAATTGTGTTTATTAATTGTAAGACTGGCGGGTGTTACCATAATCCCCGTGTTACAGCGAAATATAGGAACAAAAGGCAATGCCCTTAACAGTAGCATGAGAATTCTAATTCCATTATTCTTTCTCAGAATCAGAAATTAAGATATGCCACATTTGGCCGTGGTTTACGGACAGTAAATAGAGATTTGAAAATGCCAAGAATTTGCACATTTTGAACCATTTTAATGCAATTTCACCCCCTTTTTCTTTCTGGGTAATTAGCAGTACCAATCAATCACAGGCTTTCTTCTTTGGTTTTGCCAAAGGATTCGACTTTCTTGACCCTAGGTTTTTCAGATATATAGATATACATAGAGAGAGAGAGAGAGAGAGAGAGAGTGACCTTGGCTTGGATCCAAGTGTTTGCGATGCTGAGAGGGCCATGTTGCTTGATGATGTCGTAGAGAGAGTGAGAGATGGCGTAGGCTTCTTGGGTCGGCACCTTTGGGTTGATTTTCCTCACGTTCACTGTGCATTTCCTCGACATATACCTCGCGAATAACGCACTCGCCATTCTTCCAATATTATTACTACTATTATTATTCATATTACCCCATAATGAAAATGAAGCTTTCACGCCTCCTCTGAACCACATCTTTTTTCTTCTTCTTGTGAATGATCTTAAGTTCTCAATCTGCTTCTTCCTCCGCCGTAGTCTACTTGATGAGGGTTTTTCACCTCAAGTCTAAACCCTTCTTCTGGGAAGCACGTGTTGCTCACTTGAAACTCAATCCCATTTTGGGCCGGCTGCCAATTTCCATCCATCTTTTCACATGGTCGTCCTTCCATTTCGGAGTTGCCTCCATTTTGTCCAATTGAAAGTGAGATAATTAAAATAATTTTATAAATTTAAATTATCTTAAGAGTATTTTGATAATTTAATAAAGTTATAGAGTAAATTATTTTAACCATTGGATTTTTTTTTGCTATATGGAGGCAAGACTCGGAAAAGTGCACTCATGGTGTTGTAAAAATTTGTAAATGAGAACAAAATATAATAATCAAAACTTAGAGACATGTTGTAAGCATTGTTTTTAAGGTTTTATTCGTCCTCACTTCTATAAACAAGTTTGCTATGTATTACAAATGAATAGTGCTCTATAAGAAGTTAGGGGTATTTATATATGCAAAATCACATTTTCAAATGGTTCTAGAAAGATATGTGTTTTTCGGTTGAAAGACATGATTTTTCCAAATTTAATGAGAGATTTACGATCATGTTTGTTAGTTTTTAACAGATCAAATCGCGTCAGTTCGAAAAAAAACAGTTAAAAAATAATTAAAATCTCACATTTTTTCTGTTTAGATCACAATATTTGATTTAAACTAATGTTTTTTGGGTTTTCAAACAACCCTTTACTCTCATTTTAAAATAATACAAAATCAACTCTAAATGATGATTTTTCTAACAATCTCCCACTTATTTGAAAAACTAATTTTGAAAAATACTGTCATAATATCTCTAAGTCGTGTATGCATAAAGAATAAATCTTTTGATTTAAAACTTTCTATTAGTGTAAGCAACTCAAAGTCATATCGAAATGAATGATGTCCATAAATTAAACCAAGATTCCTATGTATTACGACTGGAACCACCATACACATACAATTCTTTTATTTCGGTGAGAATTAATTTTCACTTAGCACACTATTATGGTCACGTGCTATATCCTGGTTTAATGAACCTCAAGAGAGCAAACCATAACTCTCTATAAGAAGTGGCACCACTTCTTCGTCCATATAGGTGAAGTTTTTCTTATGTTCTGTGTTTCCGTTGCTAAAACTCATTTTATAACTTGAGTTTAACTCATCGGCTAAAACATAATGGACGGTATTGTCTTTCTCAATTATGGGTCAACTTTGTGACAATATCAACACTCGTTACCCATTAAAACCTAGGACTTGTGGTCTACTAGCATTATGTTAGATTTACAATCACTGCTGACTTTTAAATGGTTTAAGTCTCATCTCTCTAGATATACTACTTATTAGATCTCTCTAGATATACTACTTATTAGATCTCTTGCGAGTAAAAAAAAAATTAAAAAAGATCTCTTGCGAGTCCCTTAGTAAGTGGATCGACCAAGTTCTTACTTGACTTTAAATAGACAATTATAATAATATCATCTTGTATCAATTATCTCGCATACTCATGTCTAACACTGATGTGTCTAGACTTACCATTACAGGTACTACTATAAGCCCTTGATAAAGTGGCTTCACCATCACAATAAAGTGAAACATTAGGCATTGGACTAGGCCTCAATTTGATATCTAACAATAAATTCCTAATCTGTTCGGCTTTCTTCCCTGTTGTCGCTATGACAATAAATTAGGATTTCATACTTGAGAGAGACATACAAGTTTGTTTCTTGCTTGCCCAAGAAATTGGACCCCCACCAAGGGTGAATATCCACCCACCTATGGATTTGTTATCTCCCACGCTTGTAATTCAACTCACATCAATGTATCCTTCTAATACATTTAGATAACTATTGTAAAACAGTCTCAAACCACTGGTCTTCGTGAGATATCCCATTATCCTACTAATGGTTTTCCAGTGTTCTATACTAGGATTACTAGTATATCTACTAAGTTTACACACATAATAAGAAATATCTGGTCTAGTGCAGTGCATTGCATATATTAGACTACCAATAGCACTGGCATATTCAAGTTGTGTCGTTGCTCTACCAGAATTATTTTGTGATTTGATACTTTGATCAAAAGGAATATTATACTCTTTGAAAACAAGATGATTAAACTTAGTTAATACTTTCTCAATATAATGAGATTGACTTAAAGCATAACCTCCACTATATTTCTTAATTTTAATTCCTAAGATTGTATCCGCTTCACCAAAATCTTTCATCTTAAAGCCAGAAGACAAATACTTCTTTGTTTCATTTACTCCTTCCATGTTAGTACCAATGATCAACATATAAACAAACTATAACACCATAGTTTTTGGTAAATTTGGAGTAAATGCATCTATCAACACTGTTATGTTTAAAATGGAAGGATAAAATAACATAATCGAATTTCACATGCCGTTGTTTTGGAGCTTGTTTTAGACCATAAAGAGATTTGACTAATTTGCACACTTTATTTTTATTACCTGGAAGAACAAACCCTCTGTGTTGTTCCATATATAATTTCTCATGTAAATCCCCATTAATGAAAGCAATTTTTACATCCATTCGATGAACATACTGATTATAAATGGATGCTAAAGCTATAAGAACTCGAATAAAAGTAATACGTGCAACTGGTGCATACGTGTCAAAATAATCAATCCCTTCTTTTTCTTTTTTAAAACCTTTGGCTACTAGTCTCGCTTTAAAAGTTTGAATGGTGCCATCAATATTGTATTTTCTCTTAAAAACCCACTTACACCCAATAGATTTTGATCATTTGGGTAAATCTATCAATACCCAAGTGTTGTTACCCATTATAAAATCAATTTCATCATTAATGACTTATTTCCAAAAATAAGCATATTTTGAAGCCATAACTTCCTTAAAAGTTGTAGGATCTTCTTCTAGGTTAAACACAACAGATATTTTATTCAATACATTATTACTTTGGTCACCTTCAACCTAAAATAGCAATGATTGAGAAAAAATGAAATTAGGGTCCAAAGTTTTCTCTTTTCTCACCCTAATACTCCTTCTAGGTTCAACAGTTCTTTCAAGTATATTAGTTTCCCTATTTTTAATTTATGGTTTTAATCCTTCATTGGACTCATCTCTTTGAGACTCTTATTTTATAGTTTGAAAATCAGTAGAAAACTTATTTTCAAAGAATTCTACGTCACATGACTCAATAATAACATTAGACTCCAAATCAAGAAGTTTATAGGCCTCATTATTTTTTGCATATCCAACAAATATATATTTAATGGTTCTAGGTCCTAATTTTGTTTTTTAGGGTATGGAATTCTACAATATGCTAAATATCCCCATACTTTAATATAGTTTAAGTTAGGCTTTCTACTTTTCCAAATTTCATAAAAACTCAATTTTGTTTTATTTCTTGGAATTCTATTATGAATATGACATGCAGTAAAAAGTGCTTCACCCCATAAATTTAATGACAATTTAGCATTAAAAAACATGCAATTAACCATTTCTACTAAAGAACGATTTTTTCTTTAAGCCAAACCATTTTGTTGTGGTATGAAACGTGTAGTGCGTTGATGTATTATACAATGCTTTTCACATAATTGATCAAAATCATTTTAAAATATTCATTGCCTCTATCAGAACGTAGATTTCAATCTTTTTATCAAATTGATTTTCTACTTCTGATTTATATTTCTTAAATATATCAAAAGCTTCATATTTGGATCTTAATAAGTAAACATACATATATCTACTCGCATCATCTACGAAAGTAATGGAATATCTTTTTCCACCTCTTGTTAACATACAATTTAATTCACATAAATATTAATATATTAGATTTAAAATTTATGAATCTCTTTACACCTTAGGAAACAGTTTCTTTACCATCTTAGAATGAACACATATTTCACATTTTCCTAAATCGTCATTTTCAATATTTATTAACTCTAATTTATGGATGCTTTTTAAATAACCATAATTAATATGTGTTAAACGATATGCCATAAAGAAGAAGACTCAACAATATAAGTAAAAGTTGTGGTTTTATTTTTATTAATATTTAGCTTATACATGCCATTACAAGAATATCTTTTACCGACAAACATGTCATTTCTTGAAAGTATGACCTTGTCGGATTCAATAGAGACTCGAAAACCTTTTTTTATCTAAAAGATCAATAAAAATTATATTCTTTCGAATCTCCGGTACATAGAGAACATTAAGAAGACTCAAACGCTTTTCGTATGTGAAATCAATCCCGACCATTCCTTTGCCCCAAACTTTGATTCGTGCGGCGTTTCTCATTTATACTTCTTGTCCATTAGTAACTTCCTCGAATATCTTGTATTCCTTTATCATTACACATATGGACAGCAGCACCAGAATCTAACCACCATCCAGACACCTCATTTGTCATATTAACCTCAGAGATCATAATCATAAGACTCAGATTGGTGATTATTGCTACAAGGTTCTCCTCAAACATGTTAGCCTTATTGATGTCTATATTTTTGCGAAATTTGCATTCACGAGCATAGTATCCAGGTTTACCATATACATGGCATTTCTATTTTTTTTTTTGTAGTCTTTTTAAACTTTCCTCCATATTTCCCATGTAAAGCACGATTTTTAATTTTGTTTGTCTCCACATGATGTATTTTAGGACCACTTTGAACATTAATACTTTTGTAATGTAAACGTGACTCTTCTTCTATACAAAGTTGTTTTTGAATTTGTTCTAAAATGTAGTCCTCGGACTTGTGCAACAATATTTTTCCATAATCCTTCCAAAAAGGGGGAAGTTTAGCTATAATAGCTCCCACTCGGAATGATTCAGGCAAAATAATTTTTAAATATCGGAGTTTATTGACAATAACTTGTAATTCATGTACTTGTTCTAAAATAAGTTTATTGTCAACTATTTTAAAATCAAAGTATTTAGAAACTAAATACTTATTCTTATATTCTTCCTCCGCTTTGTATTTATATTCAAGAGCATTCCAAATATCATGAGCAAATTTGATGTCGGTGAACAGATCGTATAAGCGATCTAACAATGTATTGAGAATATGCCCACGTTAGAGCAACTCATCATCTTCTCTCTTTTTTTTCCGTAGTTGTTCGACCATTGCTATTTAAGGTTGTTCTTCCTTAAGTATTGGATAATCATGAATAGGCTGCAAATTAGGATCTGATATGTAGAGAATTTTCAATGTTGTAATCAAGAACATAATCTTGTCTTGTTACTGACTGAAATTATTTCCATCGAATCTGTCAAGCTTGACGAAGTCTTAATTCATCTCCTTGAATGATTCTGTCTCCATTTTGTTTGACAAAATTAAAGCCTTAAAATTGTTATAAAAATTTGTAAATGATAACATAAAATGAGAATCAAGACTTAGAGGCGTATTGTAAATACTGTCTTTAAGGCTTTATTCGTCCCCACTTGTATAAATAAGTTTGCTATGAGATACAGACAAATAGTCCACCAGGATACAAACAAGTCTTTTATTTGAAGTCTGCAAACAGTAAAACCTGAATAGCTTCTGATTTAATTCTACTTTGAAATAATAAGAATATTCTAGTGGAGTTTTGAGAGAAAGAAGAAAGTAGAAAGAATGAAAAATTAATTGTGTTATGGAAGTGGGAAGTGATAGTTTTTTATAGATGCAGACGCACGTCTTTAAATGGTTATGAAAATACATATTTTTTCAATTAGAAAGACATGATTTTTTCAGATTTAATGAGAGTCTTACAATAATGTTTGTTAGTTTTTAACGGGCCAGATCGTGTCTGTTTAAAAAAAGTTAAAAAATAATTAAAATTTCATACATTTTCTGTTTAAATCACAACATTTGATTTAAATTGATGCTTTTTATGAAGTTTTCAAACAACTCTTTACTTTCATTTTAAAATAGTCCAAAATCAGCTCTAAATGCTGATTTTTCTAACACATAGTACCACTGTAAATATCTCACCAAGATCTGTCACGAATTAAGGAGGGTATTTTTTTTTTCAGATCAACTATTTTCGGGTGATGATTTCCAGAAAATTGCTATACTACCGGTCGAATTTAACGAGGGGAAATCGGTCGTTCCAACTACGTCGCCATCAGACACCGCTAGAAGTCGCACACAACCATACACACCGTTGGTTTGCGCGTGAGAGATGCCTCCATGAACAATTATAATTTTTCAAAAATTCTCGCATTTTGTTGTCGTTGCATAAGGGTTTTTTGGTCAAAAAATTAATGTTTCAATCATAACCCTTGAATTAAATTGTAAATGATTTTGACATCCATATTAGCATGAAATAGGTCATTGTCATCCAGATTTAGCTCAACTTCATTATACTTGTCTCTGTTTGGGTCTATTTCATGATGAGATAGGTGTCAAAGTCATTTAAATTTTAAATCAAGGCCTATGATTGAAACTTGATTTTTTAAACTAAACTACCCATCTATCACATTAGCAATGGGATATTTTGAAAGAACGTTTAAAATTTTAAAATAAAAACAAAACAATTGACAAGAGGCCACACTCGCTCACGACCACGTTGGCGTGTGGGTTGGCTTCTTGGTGGTGAACGACGATAAAAATCTTCAAATTGGTGAGGAGAGTCATTTTTGATCCAATGGTGGTCTTACTTTTTAGTAATAGTCACAAAAAAGTATTAGATCTAAAAAAAACTGCCCTTAAAATTCACGGCGGGATGATTGATGGTGCTTGATGATGACCGTCACAAAGAAACCGAGTTCAATTATGTAGGTCTTGATGTGTTCTTTTCAATAACACATGATTGTACTTTTTCGATCATCATTTGATTTAAAATCACAGAAAGTATTAGGATATTAAAAAATTAAATTACAAAAATGATCTTCTATTTTTATAAGATAAATTGAAATTTATGATTATTTTGGCTTTTTACCTTGAACTGAACCAATGAAACCGGCCCCAAATGGAGAGGAATAGATCTCATCTTTATTGTGATTCAAATCCTTCAGTTTTGAGCTTTTACTAGTATTTGTTTTTTCCTTAGTTTTTATTTATTTATTTATTTATTTCTAATGTAAAACTCATCACGATTCTAGTGTGATTCTCAGATCAAGCTTTTTGAAACAGTAAACAAAATTTGCACACATATAATATACATTTTTCATTTTATAGTTTATTTTGTTCAAAAAATTAATAAATTTTGGAGTTTATTATAAAAATCGATAAACTTATGACAAATCTTATAAAAAAATGATAAATTTATAATGACAAAGTTATATATTGATTTGAAATAAAAGGTATACACTTTTAAAAGTGATTTTCAAATTGAAATTGGAAACAAATGTTCATCAATTTTATGATACTTTGTTTCTATATAAAACAAATTACATTGTGGTAATATTTTCATATAAAATAAACCACACACCCAATTCCATTGTACATCCAATTCCGTTGTTATTCCAATTCTGCTAATAAATCAAACTTTGCTGCCTCAAATCAATTCCGTTGTCACATTATCTAATTCCGATGCATGATCATCTAATAAGTTACATCATCTAATTCCGCTGATCAATTCAGTTGTCCATAACAAGTTGCATTCCGAGAAGAATTCGACTCTTTAATATTTGTTTCCTTGTTTATTTCTGCACATGTTTTTTTTTTATACTCTCTTTGTTTAGCTTTTGTTGGTTTGATTTACAGTGCGTTTGAGAAAATTTTTTCCCACAAAAAAACAGTTGGTACGAATAGATTTGATAATTTTTTTTAAAATTATTGTTTGGTAAAATTTTATTATTACAGTTTCTTCAAAAATAGTTGTAAAGGAAAGCTACAAATCTCTTTTTTTATAAGTAAGAGTGGATGAGTTTTTATAACGTGCTTAACTGGGTAATTCTTAAAATTGTAATGAATTTTTTATAAAACCAAAATTGTCCTTATCACTTTTCATCAATTCTCATCTAACTTCATATATATTCAAATTATCTAAACCCTAAATCATAATTTCTCTATGACTAGATTTATCTCCGGTTGAAAAATAATTTATTATTTGTTTTGAGGAGAAATATTTTCAAGGAATATTCTTTTTTTTTTTTGTTTTGATAAGTTTGCCTTTGCCAAGACCCCATGGCTACAATATTTTGGCAACCCAATAATAATTATAATAATTTTATTATTATTATTATTAGGTTATAAATAATAACAATAGTTTTTTAGAAAAATAACGACAGTGGTCTACCAATTTAAAAAATATTCTTTGATTATCTTTTTTTTTTCTTTCTTAACTTCCTTCTAAAGCAAATTGTAGTAAAAGTAAAATTCCATAGCTGCTAAGCAGAAAACATCATTTTCATGTTATTTAGTTAATTTTTTTTTATTCCTCTTCAATATTTGTTACGTTCTGTAAAATTCAGTGATAATTGGTTATCAAAATGGATATCTTATTAATTATTTGTTTTGATTTAAGAGATATTACGAATCCTATTTAGGATAAATTTATAGGTATTTTCGGTGTTAAAGAAAAGAGAGAATTGATTGCATTTTCTCTCCTTATCAACGATAGTAACTAATTTTACTATAAGAATTTCTTTTAATCATAAATACCCAATTTGGTGATGATTCAAGTTTGAAAATTTTGGAGCTTAGCAACGATAAGAATCAGAGAGAATGTGCTCATAATGAAAAAGATATTAAAATGGTAGTGCTAAAAAATAGTATTGTTGCTAGTTTGATGAGGGTACTAAGTTAAATTAAATGAGAATTTCAAATTACATAAACTATATATTGTTAAATAATTTAATCACAATTATAGATGTTTTTTATTTTTTTATTAACTAATAAGTGATTTTATAGTATAAAGTTGTTGATTATTATTAACTAATGAATTATTTAATTTTTAATGTTAATAAAAAAATATCTCTTTAGTTAATAAAATGATTTATTAAAATTGTACACATTTGAACCATGTCTATTATGATAATTAACAGTTTCATAGCCATTAAGGTTACAATTATCAAACATTATTATTGATCACAACATATTTTTACAGTACTTTTGCAAGACAGTTTATCAAACACTACACTGAGCTTTTAACAACACTCTCACAGAATTTTTTACACCATCACAACTATAACACAACACTCCCAAACGCATTTACCATCATCGAAATGTATCATATAATAACACCTTTACCACTGAGCCACATCACCCAATGGTAGATAGATACAAATGTATCATATAATAGGGTTAATATTGATCTTATCGACATATATTCTCTGGTACTACTAAAATTAATGGCTCAAATTTTAAACATTTGTAGATTAGTATGATGATGTTTGGGTCCAATTTAAAGTCAATTTTAAGTTATGGTTATTTTTTAAAATTTGTCAAAAACTTAATAAAATCAAATCATATCGAATTTCATTAAATAACAATTAAACATAAATTGATAGCCGGTTAGATTTGATTTGATTAAGTTTTTGATACATTTTAAAAATAAACTCTATTTAAAGTTAACTTTAAACTAAACCCAAACAATTTTTTTTTAAAGATTTTGTGTTTAACTTTACTAACCTAAAAAAATTATGATTTAATAAAAGGTTCAGTGAAAAATCAGTCACAAAAAAATGCCAATTTATTTTACCTCTTCATGTCGGCAAGACGTATAATAGATAGTGTCAATATTTGCATTTGCCCAGCCCGGTACCGTTAGCTTATGACCAAGTAGGGCATCAAAGTAAATATTTACATTCTGGAACATCTTAAATCATGATATAGCACTGGTCCAGATAATTTAAATTCATCTTAAAATTTATTATTTTTTCATTTTTCATTTTGTATTAATAAAAAGTTGTACCATCATGGTGACATCACCAATGTTACTAAGCTTAAGTGTAGCAATTAATTTTAGTATTATTTACTGCACCATCTCATAATTTTTTTTTTTTGGTGATTGAAAAGCAACACAATTTTAAAGTCGTGATATTAGTAATGTTTGAGTAACAGTTTTTTATTTTTAGTTTTCAAAAGTAAAAATTGAAAACAATTTTATGAAGAAAACATGTTTGGATAACCGTAACTCGAAAACTGTTTTCAAAACAGAAAATATTTGAATAATCTTATTTTGAAAACTGTTTTGATACACCTTATAATTATTTTTAGTTTTGAGTTTAAATTTAAAATTTATATTAATTTTATTTATTGTATTTACTAAATATTTAAAAATAATTAATATTATTTTATTTTTAAAATTTTAATATTTTTTATATACCATGGAGGAAAAATAAAACAGAGAAGTGAACACTGATTTTAAGATAATTTTTAAAAAATTATGTTAGAAAATATCAATTTAAAGTTTTCAAAAAACAATTTTTGAAAACTGTTTTAGAAAATTACTTTTGAAAACTATTTAACAAACATGGAAAGAAGTTTTTGAAAACTGATTTTAGTTTTTGAAAACTGAAAACTGTTTTCGAAAATCCTATCTAAACATGTCCTGTGGTTATAACTCTCGTCAAGTTTTTAGAAAGAAAAATTAAAAAAATATGAAATCACAATTTTTGTGGGAAAAACATTATTAAATGAGAAATAGTTTTTTTTAAATATACCTTTTATCCTTTATTTATTTATTTATTAATTTTGTTCTTTGTAATTTTTAATCTTGTTTTCCTATGTATGACATGTTTTTTCTAACGAAAGATTTAACAAAAAGTAGATAAATGGTAGACATTACATAGATTTAAGAACGTTAGGAGTTAAATATTCCCATGCTTAGCCAAGCGGTGAAAAAAACTTTTGCCCCTGCTTATGATCCCCACTCTGAAGTATCCCCTAACAATAAAACAAAAGGTTAGTGGTTAAATCGCTGACATTTAAAGTTCAGGGAAAAAGTGCAACTTGAACCAAACACGAGAGTCAAAATGGACATATGCACAAACAAATGGAGAAGAATTTAAGATCTTTTCTGCTGGCGCAGAAGAATTTAAGATCTTTTCTGCCGGAGACTAAGAGCCTTTAACTAAACAGTTAAAATCGATTAATTAAATATTTTAAATTAATTTTATTAAAATAATTTAATTAATCGATATAAAAATATTAATCAAATAAGATATATTTGTTAATTAGTCGATTGACGATTAAATTTTTTTTAATCGTTTCGATCATTTAATTTATTAAGAAATTAATTAATATTAATAATATATTAAATATAAATATAACATTATAAAATATAATCAACTAAATTTTTGTTATGTATAAATTAAATATACAATAAATAAAAAATTAATTATATAAACAATCATACTGATTCCATTGGTTAATACCAAAATATTTAAGTTAATTCGATCAAAACAATTAAAAACTAAATGGAAAAAAGACAAATTTTATCCTCGAGGTTTCACCATTGGGTCAATTTGACCTTAAGTTCTATGAAGGTGTCAATTTGCCCCTACAAATTATAAAACGTACAAATAAACCCTTCCGTCCATTTGAGACGTGATGTGTTAACGTCACTTACACGCGAATGGCACACCACAAGGGTATATAGTCACTTCCACCACAGGCTTTACACATGTACTGGCACGTTTGAAGGTAAACTCATTTATCAAATAAAACTGTATATTATGAGATTCCCATCATCATCAAGAGTCAATCTTTGCATATGAGAATCACCAAAATCTGCAAAGAACAATGAACCTACCCTTTCTTGAGCCACTTTCCCATCATTGTCTAGCACTTGAAATGCGTTATTGGCGCTTCAATATTTCTTAGACTAGTTGAATATTAGATTCGTAGAATTTAAGATATGGAATTTTCCATTATTTGAAAGTACTGATATGTTCATGCTCTAGTTAGGCAAAATGGTAAATATGCGATGATAAAAATTCTACCAGTTTATGTAAACAAGATTTTCATTATTATCAAGCAAGAGTTTGGATTACCAATCGCCGTAGATGGCCATAAGTTTTGACTGGAAGAGTTGATTAAACGGAGTTGACCTGCGCTAGTGATGATTAGAGAGTCATTGTTGTTAATCGGAGTGTTGTCGTTAGCAGACCAAACGATGCTTCTTTGTGATATGTTGTGGTACCAAATGGAGAAGGTGAAGCGATTTTGAGATCTAGTGTAGCGACTCATCCCGGGTTGGCCACCCCCGAGACAGTGTCACATTTTGAAAATCCCAACACGACACATATATGCCACAATATAAAAACATTAACTGAATGATCTACATACATAAATCCTCAACCCTTGACATGGGAGTTACATCATTCAGATCTCAACCGAACAGTATATACAACATAGTATGCATGAATATTTACAAATATTTTTGTTCTTTCCATTAGTCTGAGGATATGGACCATGTGGCTTACAGAAAATGACTTCGTCTGAATCTCAGTTCACTAATCTATCTGTCCTGTCTGCTACCTGAAATTATTTAACAATGAGGAATGAGTTTCACAAGCTCAGTGAATTAAATTTACTAGAAGTATTTAATTTTTATAACTAATCTTCCAATATTCATTCATCTATATCTCATACAATTTGATAATAGTATCCTATTATCACTACTCATATCATAATCCCCATCCTTTATCAATATCTTCTTCTAATATGCTAAATCACCTTGGGACTATCAATTCTGTCTCATAATTACCTTGTTATGAGGTTCACAGTATATAATCAATCACTCAGATAATTCTCATCATATCATACTTCCATATATTTTTTTTCCATCATATTTGTCTCTTTATGAGATTCACTCATCTATCAATCAATTTATAATCACGAATAACACTTTAGCATCTCAAACAATAACAATCAATGCTTAAAGCAAATACAATGCGTGAATTTAAATGTTATTATTATTGAGAACGTCTTCCCACATGTCAATATGTTTTTATCTTAGATCGACTGTTTTCCCAGTTTTTTCATTCTCATTTAGACCGACTGCCTTCTCGGTTCTTTTATTCGCATTTAGACTGGCTGCATTCTCGGTTCTTTTATTCTCATTTAGACTGATTGCCTTCTCGGTTCTTTTATCTTCATTTAGACCGGTTCTTTTAGGGGAAAATGGTAATCTGATGTATGATTGAGAGGCAAGGGTTTGCTTTAGATGTAATTAGAAGGGGCATCTGTCTCGGAATTGCCCTACCCAGATATGCTTTGTATGTGGTGAGGGAGGACATGTTGCTGTAGATTGTCTAGCGGGGAAATTTGCTGATGTAGATGTTAGAAGTGTTGGGAGAAGACTGGTGGGGAGAAGTGGTGGATCAGGGAGTGTGCGGGGAAGAGGTTGAAGATCAGTAGCTGAGAGAGGACGTGGCAGCCAGTTTCAGTCCAGAGATAGCAGAGTCTATGTATTGACCCAACTGGATGCACAAGCCACTTCTGATGTTGTTATGGGTATGATATCTATCCTTAGTAGGCCTGCTAGATTATTGATTGATCTTGGTGCAACTCATTCTTTTGCATCTAGTATTTATATGAAATCTATTAATGCTAGTGCTAGTCCTTTGATGCATACGATTATTGTTGAGGTTCCTACTGGAGATAGAATTATTATCAGGACAATTTATCGAGGTTGTGTGATTAATATTGCTAATAGAGAATTTGAAGTTGATTTATCGCCTTTATATATGATAAATTTTGATTTAATTCTGGGGATGAATTGGTTATTTGCATATTATGCTTGGGTAGATTGTTTTAGAAAAAATGTGGTGTTCAAGATACCTAGACAGGAGGAGTTTAATTTTCAGGGAGAACGTAAGATACTTGCTAACTGTCTTATTTCTGCCTTAAATGCTAGTAAATGGTTGAAGAAGGGTTGTGAGGGGTATTTGGCATATGTGGTGGATTCTAGTAAGGAAAGTAAGAAGTTAGAAGAAATCTTGGTAATGAAAGATTTTTCTAACGTATTCCCTGAAGAGTTGTCTAGGTTGCCTCTCAATAGGGAGATTGAGTTTTCTTTTGAAGTAATTTTAGGATCAACACCCATATCTATAGCACTTTATAGAATGGCACCAGCTGAATTGAGAGAATTGAAAGTTCAACTTCGGAAGTTACTAGATAAACAATTTATTAGACCTAGTATGTCACCTTGATGAGCCCCTATGTTGTTTGTCAAGAAGAAGGACGAGACAATGAGGTTGTGTATTGATTATAGACAGTTAAATAAGATCACCATCAAGAATAAATATCCTTTGCCCAGGATAGATGATTTATTCGAACAGTTATAGGGAGCTAGGATGTTTTCTAAAATAGACCTGAGATCGGGTTATCCTCAATCGAGTATTAAGGAGGGGGACGTGCCTAAGATTGTTTTTAGGACACATTATGACTATCATAAGTTCCTAGTGATGCCATTTGGGTTGATTAATGCTCCTGCAACATTTATGGATCTGATGAATCTGGTGTTTAAACCATTCTTGGACAGATTTATGATTGTTTTTATTGATGATATTCTGGTATATTCCAAGAATGAAGATGAGCATATACAACATTTGGAGATAGTGTTGGAAATTCTGAGGAAAGAGAAATTATATGCAAAGTTTTCTAAGTGTGAGTTTTAGTTGAGTGAAATATCTTTCTTGGGGCATGTTGTGTCGGGGGAGAGAATGTTAGTTGACCCACAAAAAGTAGAAGTAGTGTTAAATTAGGAAAGACCCACAAGTGTAACTGAAATTAGAAGCTTTTTGGGATTGGCTGGTTATTATAGGAGATTTATCCAAAAATTTTCTACGATTGCTGGACCATTGACTAAATTGACTAGGAAGGACATGAAGTTTAAGTGGTCAGAGAAATGTGAGAGAAGTTTCCAACTGTTGAAAGAAAAATTGACTACTGGCCCGGTATTAATGCTTTCTTCTGGTAATGAAGGATTTGTGGTATACAGTGACGTATCACATCAGGGGTTGAGATGTGTGTTGATACAACATGAGAGAGTTATAGCTTATGCATCTAGGCAATTGAAGAACCATGAGAGAAATTACCGACCCATGATTTAGAATTAGCTGCTATAGTTTTTACTTTGAAGATTTGGAGACATCATCTATATGGAGCCAATTGCGAAATTTTTACTGATTATAAAAGCTTGACGCATTTGCCGACCCAAAAGGAGTTGAATTTGAGGCAGAGGAGGTGGATGAAATTGATTTGTGATTATGACTGTATAATTCATTATCATCCAGGAAAGGCTAATGTAGTAGCTGATGCAATGAGTAGAAAGACTACAGGGAGATTAACTGCTATTGGGAGTCATAATACTAGCTTGATGGTAGAATTAAGAAGAATGAGGATGCAGTTGAGTGTCAATAATAGAGGAGTATTAATAGCAAATATGGTGGTACAATCTTCTATTATTGATCGTTTATTACAAATGCAGGGTAGAGATGAAGGGATAGAGAAGACCAGACAGGAAGTGTTGAGTGCGAAGCCAACTGAGTTTAGAATTAGAGAAGATAGTATGATAGTATTGGGGTATAGAGTTTATGTTCCCAATAATGTGGAGATGAGAAAGGAGATACTAAGGGAGATTCATGATTCTGTACATTCCATGCATCCGAGTAATAATAAGATGTATAGGGGATTGAGACAAAATTATTGGTTGTCAGGGATAAAGAAGGATGTAGCGAAATATATTTCTATATGTTTGACTTGTCAACAGGTGAAGTATGAGAATAGACATCCAATAGGTTTATTACAACCTCTTCCAGTACCTGAGTGGCCATAGGAGAATGTGAGCATGAATTTTGTCTCTAATTTTCCCCGTACCTAGAGAGGTCATGAATCTGTATAGGTTATAGTGGATAGACTTTCTAAGTCTTCACATTTCTTTCCTATTAAAACTACCTGGAGCATTGAAAAGTTAGCTAAATTGTATGTAACGGAGATTATAAGATTACATGGAGTACCTTTGAGCATTGTATCAGATAGAGATTCTAGATTTACCTCTAGATTTTGAATAGGTTTTCAAGAAGCTATGGGTACGCAATTGCAGTTTAATACAACTTTTCATCAACAAAATGATGGGTAGATATAGAGAATCATCATAATACTAGAAGATATGCTGATGGCAAGTGTATTGAATTTCTCAGTGAGCTGGGATGCTTATTTACCTTTAATCGAGTTTGCATATAATAATCAGTATCAAACTAGTATTGGGATGGCACCCTTTGAGGCTTTATATGGTATGAGGTGTATAACTCCAGTATGCTACGAAAAAGTTGGAGAGAGAAAGATATTTAGTCCAGAAATGATATATTTGACTACTAAGAGGATCAAACTGGTTAAGGAGAACCTTAGAGCAGCACAGAACAGATAGGAGGGATATGTTGATAAAAGAAGATGACCTCTTGAGTTTCAAGTTGGTGATTAGGTATTTTTGAAGATATCTCCGTGGAAGGGTGTGTTGAGGTTTAAAAATAAGAGAAAGTTGAGCCCAAGATTTGTGGGGCTATATGAGGTGATTGAGAGAATTGAACCAGTAGCATATCAATTGGATTTTCCTCCAGAGTTAAAGCAATTACATAATGTGTTTCATGTGTCACTTTTGAGAAAGTACTTACACGATGAATCCCATAGTATCTCGAATCAGGCGATAGAACTTCAGGAAGATTTGACTTTTATGCAAATACCGGTCAGAATTCTAGATAGAAAGGAACAAGTCTTGCACAATAAAGTCATTCATTTGATTCAAATATTATGGCGGAACAAAGATGTAGTAAAAGTCACGTGTGAACATGAAAAAAGAATGAGGAAGGAATTCCCCCAACTCTTTCATGAATTAGATAAGGAAATTTCGGGGACAAAATTTTTATAAGGTGGGTAGAATTGTAATACCTGTATTTATAAAGTAAGAGTAAAGAAGTACTTTAATAAATACGATATAGAGTTAAAATAATATATATATATATATATATATATATATATATATGAATGTGAAAGATTTAATTTTTATATAAAAAAAGGTGGCAACAGGTGGCGACACGTGTTGCCAAAATAGATGTGTGATCCTGCATGTAAGACAGCATCATACAATTCGTGGTAGTATTTGAGATGGGAGAGGTGCTGAGTGTTTGAATTTTTTTTGCATATAAATAGTTTTATTTTTTTTTATTTACTTACCAAATCCTATTTGGTTTTCTTTCAACTATGATTCAAATTACTCTATTTCTTTAAACATTTGGGGACCGAAAGAAAGGTTGAAAGAGTAAAATTTTGAAAGGGTACGAGAGAATTTTATAGAGAGTCACGGGTAGCTCTAAGTACTACGTGGTGAGTTAGGTTTACTTTAAGTAATCAAGATAAATATGAAATATATAGTGATAATATTAGAATAAATTATTAACTTATGCTTTGGTGGTAGATGAAAAAAATTGGTTGATAGGTATGATAAGAATAATGGATGTGTAGAAAATTATTATATGAAAAGTAATATTATTAGAATAATGAGTCGATTTAATATTAAAGGTGATAAATGAAATTCCTTATGAGCTATGGTTAATGATTTGATATGATTTATGAGGAGAAGAATTTGGTGGAATTTTTCAGATAATAATTTGAGAATAATCAGGATAGCTAGTTTAAATGTTTGAATACATGCTTGCTTTTATTTTATTATTCATATGCATATTCATATCATTATTCAGAACTGGGAGGGTAGTCGGTCTAAATGAAAATAAAAGAACCGGGAAGGCAATTGGTCTAAATGAGAATAAAAAAACCGAGAAGGCAGCCGGTCTAAATGAGAATGAAAGAACCGGGAAGGTAGCTGGTCTAAGATAAAAACATGTCAACATGTGGGAAAACGTTTCCAATAATAATAACATTTAAATTCACGCATTGCATTTGCTTTAAATATTGATTGTTATTGCTTGAGATGCTAAAGTAATATTCTTGATTATAAATTGATTGATAGATGAGTGAGTCTCACAAAGAGACAAATATGATGAAAAAAAAATATGGAAGTATGATATGATGAGAATTATCTGAGTGATTGATTATATACTGTGAACCTCATAACGAGGTAATTATGAGACAAAATTGATAGTCCCAAGATGATTTAACATATTAGAAAAGGAGATTGATAAAGGGTGGGGATCATGATATGAGTACTGACAATATGATGCTATTATCAAATTGTATGAGATATAGATAAATGATTATTAGAAGACTAATTATGCAAATTGAATACTTCTAGTAAATTTAATTCACTGAGCTTGTGAAACTCACTCCTCATTGTTAAATAATTTCAAGTAGCAGATATGACAGATAGATTAGTGAACTGAGATTCAGACGAAGTCATTATCTGTAAGCCACGTGGTCCACATCCTCAGACTAATGGAAAGAAAAAAAATATTTGTAAATATTCATGCATACTATGTTGTATATACTCTTCAGTTGAGATCTGAATGATGTAACTCCCATGTTAAGGGTTGAGGATTTATGTACGTAGATCATTCAGTTAATGTTTTTATATTATTGCATATATGTGTCGTGCTGAGACTTTCAAAATGTGACGACACCATCTTGGGATGACAAATCTGGAATGAGTTGTTACATCTAGGTATTGAACGAAAACTTGTAGTGAATACAGAGTTTGGAGAGAAAAGGATTTTGTTCTGATTTGGATGCCATGGGAGTCTGAGAAGGAGAAGGAAGAGAGGTTTTGTTGTTGTTGGGATGATGATGGTGAAGGGTTTAAGAAGACGAGGATTAAGAGGAACGAGTGAAGCAAAAGCAGAGACGGTTTCGATTTGGGTTGGCAAATTGGTTATAAAGAAAGGCTATGTTCGTTCAACAATATGAAGGGGGAAGGGAAGGCTTATTAAAGCAGAGGGAGAGGGACAGATGCACGGTGGGATGTAAGACATGTGGACAGTTGATATTCGGGTGACATGAAGTACCAATTTTGCTCTCGTTTTAGATGCCGTACCTGCCATTCACATTTCAAATGGACGAAAGGATTATTGGTACGTTTTATAATTTGTAAGGGTAAATTAACATTTTCATAAAACTTAAAGATCAAATTGATCGACGATAAAACCTATAAATATATTTTTTCCCAAAATAATTTAAACAAAAAAATGGATTAAATTTTTTGACCCAACCAATTGTTTGAACGGTTTGCTCACCTCGAGAGAGATTATTTGGTGCGTGCAAACTGCGGACCTTTAGTACAGCTTACAAGCTACGGAAGGGGTAGGCTTGGATTTCTATTGCCATAAGAGAGAACATGAATTTGAAGCATGTTGTAATCGATTGTTGCTTTGGGTAGTCAAGGCAACAGGAACGAAAAAGAAGGCTTGTGTTGATCCAGTCTCCAGAAGCGAATGGCGGCATCATTGTCAGGAGTGAGATGGTGGAGGACGGCGTTTCTGACGCTGAGGGATGAAACCCTTGCGAGTCCACTGCCACCGATCGCTCAATTGCTCCAAAATCTCATCTTCTCCCACTCCCAGTCTTTGGTCTCTGCCGCCTCCGACCTCCCTCCTCACGAGGTCATTCTTTCTCTTATCCTCGATCATCCGTATCTCATTTTACTTTTTCTTTGCAATGTTTTTTTTCTTTCTAAATTTTCAATTGATTTTTTTTCTTCTTTCATTTCTGTTGGTAAACTAATTTCTTAGGTCGCCTCGGATTTGTTGTTTCTACTGGAATTTGTGGCAGCAAATGCTTGTCATGATGGTGATGCTCAAGACATGATCCCTATCTCTACTCATACTTGCATACTGGTGCGCACTCTCCTTACTGTCATCCTCGAGTTTTGTTTTTGTTTTAGTATTTTTGCTCTTATTATGGTTCCTCTCTCTGTCCCAGATCCATGATGTTTGTCATCGCGTTTCTCTCCAAATTAATTCCTCTTCTTGGACTGTCATCCTCGACTCTTTCGCCAAGCTCTTGGATTTTCTTCTTCGCATGCCTGGTAATAAACCTCTCGTTTCGTTAAATGCAAAAATTACACCCGTTATGGACTGTTTGGAGACTATAAGGTTAGTTCTTTTGTTATTGTTCTTCTCCTCTCATGCATTCTTGCTCTTGCATTTGCATTGCACTCACAGTTTTGCTGTTTCTATTGCTCATACCGACTCTCATATTATAACCTATTTTTTTTTTTCCCAGACGTCTTACCACCCTATCTCACAGGAAATCTTCCCTTTCGGAGAATATTCACTTAGTCAATTTTCTTCTCCACATCATAGCATGCTTGCATTCGGACTTGATTTTCTCCTATCGTTCTTCAAGTGGCAACCAAGGGTCTTCTGCCAATGTTGGAAAGAAGTTTCCCAGATACAGTAGCATATGGGAAGTTCAATCTCTTGCGTTTACTATGCTTGGTGAAGCATTCTCCGCATTTGGGTCTTCATTTCCACCCGAAATTTGCCAGTCAACAGTTGAGGTAAACATGCTCCATTGTCTATCTGGTGATGTGTATAAAACTGACTCGCTTAACTACGTGCATCGTGATTTAGGTTCTTAGGAAAGTGATGGATGTCTTAGCATCTGAGACCCTGCTTGTGGAAGACAATGCTATGTCAAGGTATCACCATAGGAAAAGATTGATAAACTCTACAATCCCGTTCTTTGGTGTATTTATTGTAAATTGTTAACAATGGTGGCATTTCTGTTTTGCAGATTTTATGCATCTCTTCTGCATTGTCTACATGTAGTTCTTATAGATCTCAAATGTTCCATTTCTGGTCACGTAAGTACAAGCTTTTTGAGCTTGGAGAATTAAAAATCAAGTCATGGATTTTCTGGCTGTCTGCAGTCATACCCTTTTAACTTTCTAAAATTAAAACATACTTGCAGGTGTCTGGTTTTGTAGCAGTCTTACAAATGTTCTTTATTTATGGCCTTACTAGTAGACCGCAGCTTTCATGTCCTGATGTTCACAACGGAAAGGAACTTGGCTCAGCGATCGTCAAGTTGACTTCAACAGAGCCCAAAAAAACAGATCATACTCCATATAGGCCTCCCCACATGCGAAAAAAGGACATCTTAAATGTGAAGCAGGCCAAGTCTCGGGACTCCCAAAGTTTCTCTGATAGTGAATCTTCAGTGGTTGATTTGACGTCGGACTCGGATTACAGTGACAGTGATGGATCTCTTAAGGACTCTGATAGTGGCCGAAGCTCTAAGGTTAGAGTAGCTGCCATAATTTGTTTACAGGTAAGGTCAACTTCATTGTTTCCCCTGATTCTTGACCGCTTCTTGATGTTTTAATTTTTTATGATAAGTGAATTGTATTAAAAGAACGCACCAAAGGGGTGCAAACCATATACAATGATTATATAGGAAAGAAACTCCACAAAATCAACTATATCTATTTCATTTACAAAAGAATTTTCTTTGACTCAAAAAATAAGGCCATTGGACCACCTTTCCTAATTACATCAATAGGTCTCTCTATGCTTTCAAAGGCTTTTTGATTTCTCTCCTTCCAAACTATCCAAAAGATAGAAAGGAAGATCATAGAATAAGCTTTTAGATTCTTAGAAGCACGAAACCCACTCTAGGCTCATACTTCATCTTTAACAGTTTCGGCAAAAACCTAATTAACCCCAAAATCGTTGTAAGCAATCTCCCACAAGGCTCTAGCCAAAGGACGCCTCATCAAAAGATGAAACACGGACTCACCGCATTCTTTACAAATGAAACACCGATTCACCAACACTCTTCCCCTCCTTTGTAAATTATCTAATGTGAGAATCTTTTCCCAAGAGGCTTCCCAACCAAAGAAACTAACTTTCCTCAAGCGTCGGAGCACCAAATTGTTTTCCAAGGGAAATTGGATGAACCATCTGCATAAGCCCCTTCTTACAAGGAGCTTGTAGAACGATTTCACCTTAAAACCTTTACCTGGGCTATCCTCATCTTCTTTAGATAAATCTAGTTTATAACTATACAAAGATTCTAAAAAACTTTGCACCCTCGCAACCTCCCAATATGATATTTTAATTATTCTAGTTCCTTTCCCATTTGGCGATTATATAACATAAACTGTGGAAACTTTTACTTTCATGTTTCAACATTGGAATTAGAAGGATTTCCTCTCTTGTAATTAGTTTCGGCTTTGAGTTGCACCCTCTCCGTTTTCTTAATAATCTTTCTTTACTTATAAAAAAAAACTCTAAACATGATAACATGAAAGTGACCTTAACCAGGTCAAAAGATTTAAATCTTAAGTTTTACAATAAACTTTACTCTGTCTCAAGTTTTTCTTTTTGTTGATTAGTAAAGGAGTATAAAAGGGCACCAAGGGGTTGCCACCGAAGTACAAAAGACTATCTAAGAGACGGTGTATCTATGAAATCCGAAAGATGAAACTCATTTACAAGAGAATTCCCCTCAAGCCAAAAAAAAAAACAAGGGTGTTAGGCCACCAATCTTTAAGAGAGTCAATCAACCTTTCCACCTTTTCAAAAGATCTCCTATTCCTCTCCAACCAAACTTTACATGTTGAATTCAACAAGTAGTCATTTGAAATTGACATTGCATGTGAACGTTACTGGGTTGCTTTTTTACTAGCATGTATTTCCTAATCTATTAAATTCTTGCATGTTGTGGTTCTTTCATGTTGGAGCTTAATCCGATGGGGAGTCACTTTGTGGTACTTAAGCCACCATGAATTAGTTATGAGGTTACTTCTGTTATAAATGGCCTTTAAATAATAGAATCCAGGATCTATGCGATTTTTATGGTAGGCTGTGTCGTTGGCATTTATGTAAAAAGTTTTCAGATCATTCTTATAAGGATAGAAGGTTATCATTTTACATGGGTGCACCGCTTTGGTGCGTCTATTTACTTATAAAAAAATAGTAATAGAAGGTTATAAATAGCCATCTCTTGATGGAAGAGTTTTCAATGTTAAATGAAACCATCCTCTTGTCTTCTCTTTCTTTTGTTATCATGATATGGTTCGGTTTACATTTTTTTCCTTTTTTGCTAGAAATGTGATCCTCTTGTGGAAGTTGTTGTTTTCATTACTTTTTCCTTTTTCCATTTACTTAGTTTGATAGATTATTCTTATTAGCACTTGACTGCTTAGAAATGCTAAAGTTTTCATTTTTTTATTCTGTATGGAGAGAACTACCAATGATTGATAATTAGTAAACAATGCCTCTAATGCTGGTACAATTTGCCTTCTTTATTTTGAGACAAGGATCTTTGTCAAGCTGATCCCAAATCATTTGCTACCCAATGGACAATTCTTTTGCCGACCAATGATGTATTAAAACCAAGGTGACATTTTTTCTAATTCCAATGGTTCTTGTTGATCTAGTTTGTCCAAGCTGTCATGTTCTTCCACTTATCAAATGGTACTTGCTCATTTGCAGGAAGTTTGAAGCAACTCTTATGTCATGCTTGATATTTGATCCTTCTTTGAAGGTACTGGTTTTCTATTTGTAGATAGTATCTATATAGGTCAACTTATCAAAAGAGTATCTATGTAGTTGAAATTTACTTGGTCACTGATTAAAATGCTGGTTCCATAATCAATATAGGTATCTTTTGTTTAATTTTGAGTTAATACACAGCACCACCATGAGGTTTGTGAAAAATACACCTAACCTCATTTCTTTTTGCATCTGACACTGAATCCCATGTCTAGAATATTCTGTTTGATTCTTAACAGAATTTGTTAAGTTGATATATTTTTTTTTAATTTTTCAATTCAAATAGATTAACAAAATGACATATTCACCCCTCCTTTAAATTTCCACCAACCTCCACCTAACACCCAATTGATCTGTCCATCGTGGCCATTCATTTAGATTGAATTACCAAATTACCTTTTTTTCTCAATCAAAAACACAAAACCACCCTTGCATCACTGGCTTAACACCGTACACATCTGCTTCTCTCCACTGCCAATCTCACTCTTATCTCATGTTTCAAAAAACTTGCTGTCACAATCTTCATGACAACACACCATAACCCTCCTGATGTAGGACAAATAGTTTAGAGAAAAGAAATAAGGGGATCGGGGAGAAGAAGCGGACTGAATAAGTAGAAGAGAAGAGAGCAACATATGAGAAGGGAAAAGAATTATAGAAACAGAGTTAGAAGAAACAGAACCAGAGAAAATAGGGGGCAAAGGTGAAGAACTCGGGAGAGGAGAAACAATGAGACAAAGATCAAATTTTATTCAATCAATGTCTGAAATCTAAAACCCTAGTAGAGTGGTCTTATAGAGACACCAAACATAATTTAAATAAGAAATTAAATCAAATCCTAATAAATATCTAATTGTCTAAATCTAAGTTTCCTAAAATACTACTACTTGATCTCCAAGAATATTGTAATTACAAGATAATCCCAAATCCCAAAATAATAGATATTTTCTTTCCTATTCTGCGTCTCCTCCCCCCTCCGTCTTCCTGACAAAATCATACTAAGATCTCCTTCCCTGTCTTTTCTTTTGTTCTCTTTACCCGTACACTTCATCTCTCTCCCTGTGCTACTTTTTTTTTGAGCTAGATAGGACCACAATACAACCCATGAGACCCACTACAAACCTCTCCCAAAACTACAAAATTTTATTTCTCAGCTTATAATATTGGATAAATGATATGGTGAGATAGATAGAGAGAGACTTTTTATTTTTTAAAAAAAAAGTTTAGAAAAAAGGTTTAAGACGATGTTTAGGGTTAAAATAAACATAGTTCATTAGTTTTTCTCTTTCATAAGTTATTGTAGAAATTTAGGATTCTAAGACTTTTTGTGATGTAACAAATAAGCTCATATAGCATTCATATCTTTGATTTGAATCCATAATAGTTATTAAGTATAGTAATACTATTATTTTATTTATTTACTTTATTATATTATTTATTATTTATTATATGGTGTTATTGTGCTATCTTAGGCTTTATTTGTTAATTGTTAGCAAATTACTAGTCTATGACTATAATATGTTAATTAGAGTAGATCATGGTGAGTTTCAGACTAAAATCACTTGCTTAGAGACAAATGTTTCCTATTGGTCACATGATCATTCAATATATGTTAAAATATTTCACTTTTGATGTATTTTGTTTATTTTACATGTATACATGTCAATTTAAATTGATTTTATGTATACATGTCAATTTAAATTGATTTTAAGAACATGTACTGAATCTTACATCGATTTTTGATTCTGAATTCACAAAATTGAGATTTCGATTCATGATTTATGGAAGGGTTCAGAGAGAGAAAAGAGAATGTGAGACATATAGTGGCTGCTTGGGTACATCAAGTGTCCATAGTGATTTCAAGTGATGATTTATGGAAGAGTTCAGAGAGAGAAAGCAGGAAGACGGTGAGGAGAGAAGGTTTTACCGTTTTAGTGCGGTCATTTCCTAAAACACTAACCTTGCACAACAAACATGGATCAAAGAGCACAAAATTTTAAGGGTCAAATGAACCAATTATTTTAACAAATTCATATATGAAGTAATAAACACAACTGACATGAATTTGAAGCATGATATTTGACAACCCATAATTAATCGTAACTCAAAATATAAAAGCTTAAATGGTCTCTGTTCTTCTTTGCAGGTATGCTAATCTCTATTTTTCTCTTGCATTACTACTTTTCCCTTTCTCCTTTTCTATCTACAGCTCACCCATGCTTAAATAGTTAATAACTCAAGCGGTCTTTGTTCATTTCTAACCGTTTCAATAATAAAATTTCAATGAGATTTTTCGATTGCACACCCACAATTTCCTCACATGTATGGTCAATTGGTCATGCTTTATTTCCATGAGTTGTAATTTTATTGGACCACATGTGCATCACTTGGTCATATGGTAAGAAATATTTTTGGTGCACATGTAACAAAAGCACCACATGCATGCTACTTAACGAATGATTTGTTCACACATGTTGCCATCAACTCTGTTCTTAAATGTGTATTTTTAACTTCATTCAATATCTTGAAGGGTAAAATTGGAATAAAAATAATGACATCATCATTTACTAACGGTAATTAGTTAAAGAGTAAGGGTGGATTTGAGCCGCTTTTTTATCGAGATACTCGGGCTCAGGCTCGGTCAAAGCTCGGCTCAGACAAGCTTCGAACTGTGCTCGAGCCTAGAAATAAGCTCGTTAACTTAATTGAGCCAAGCCCGAATACCTGAATATCCTGCTCGTTAGGCTTGTGGACCCGTTCGAGTAATATAAATTTCTTTAAATATTATATATATATATTATAATATTATAAAAATATTATACTTTTTTATTTATTAAAATTATAAAAATATACTCCTTTATAATGAGCCTTTTAAGGTTTGTGAGCTCGAGCTTGTTTAGGCTTGAGCTCTGATGAGCTCGTCAAGAATCGAGCTCGAGTCTTGCAAATTTCAGTCGAGCTCTTGCTCGAGCCCCATTTTTGGGTTCGACTCAAGTATTCGGGCTCAACTCGGCTCGAATCTACCCCTAGTTAAGAGGAGCTTGCTGTCATAATTTGCGCTGACATAGGCTGCAGTGTTGATCAGAAATGGTAGAGGGAGCGGAGTGTACTTCAGCATAGGTCATGGTAGTGCTGTGTGTGTTGCTCTTTTAGTTTTATGAATGAAATGCAAACTTTTCAGGTGTTATTGTTTATAAATGTCCTTTGATGGTTTTCTCTGAAGTGCACCTAACCTATGCTAGTCTTTTTTATGGTGCTTAGGCACAGATGGCATCTGCCTCAACTTTAGCGGCCATGATGGATGGACATTCATCTATATTCATGCAAGTGGCAGAATACAAAGAATCTGCTAAATATGGATCCTTCATGGCCCTTTCGAGTTCTCTTGGACTGATACTAATGCAACTTCATACTGGTACTTGAAACATGTTTTGCTGTGCAGTTCAGTTAGTTTGATATTCACTGTGCTCTTGTAATTTTCTCTTGATCTTTTATTGCTTTCTTTTTTCATGCTTAAGTAATACTTCATACCTGTTCTATGTGGTGTAGGTATTCTGTACTTAATCCAGCGCGAAACTCAAAGTAGATTGCTGACACCCTTGTTCAAAATTCTCATGCTTTTGATATCATGCACTCCGTATGAATCTTTCTTCTCATGGTTATCTTATGGCTGTTAAAATGTTCAACTTTCCTTCTCAGATAAACTGTTATAAGCCCTTGAGTTCTAATTTATGTTGTGTCATACTTATTAAAAAAACTATGCTTTCTGTCACATTAATATTGTCCTTTTAATGCTGTTACATTTGCAAATTCTCTCATTACCTTATACGTGTGACAACATATGTAATCATAATCTATAAGAATTCAAAATCAAGATTTTAACTTATCTGCATTTGGAACTATTTCACATGGATTTGGACATTCTGGTGTGTCTAAAAGTCAGATCTATCTTGCGCTTGTCTGTATACAGCTGTAGCAGATACCTATATGAAATTTTGCCGCAATACTTTTTTTGACAAGTAAAAAGCATATCAATTAAAGGCACCAAGGGGTGCCATCCATGTACAAAATCCACAAGATAGTGTCTCAATAAAGTCTGTCACAATTATCAGAATGAATAGCTTACTAACCCTAAGGTTAGCAGTCATATTTATATAGAATAGATTGATGAGAAAGTACGTAAGTACCCTTACTCTAACATACGCTAACACTCCCCCTCAAGTTGGAGCATGTGTACTGATTTCACATGCCTTGTGTTAATCACATTTTGTAACATTTTCTTCCGAACAACATGACAATCCATCTCAATATGCTTTGTTCTCTCATGAAATACAGAATTAGTTGCAATATGAATAGCAACTTGGTTATCATAGGCTAAATTCATAGGACGAGATTGTGTAAAACCGAGTTCAGCTAGAATCTGCTTTAATTATACTAACTCGCTGTAGAATGGGCCATAACTCTGTATTCTGACTCCGCACTAGACCTTGCAACCACTATTAGCTTCTTACTTTTCAATGACATCATATTACCACCAACAAACACACAATATCATGTGGTGGATGTCCGATCTATGGAGAACCTGCCCAGTCTGCATCAATATATCCCTCAATCTGAGTATGACAATGATTCTGACATAATAAACCACAACAGTGAACACTCTTAAGATATTTCAGAATACGGAAAACTGCATCCCAATGACTACGCCATGGAGCAGAAACTGACTAACCACACTTGTAGCAAAGACAATATCAGGTCTAGTGATAGTTAAGTAATTTAGTTTCCGAGTCAATAACTCACCTTGATCAACTGAAAGTTTTGTGTTGGGATCCATAAGATTATCTACGGGCTTGAACCACATCATTCTTGTATCGTTCAATAGATCCAAAACATGTTTTCGCCGAGACAAAGAAATATCATGACAAGAGGGAGCAACCTCAATACTTGTATTCTGTTGTGGTGTACTTCTGATTGTCTTGTGACTAACAATATTTTCATCTCTGCAGTAGTCATCAAATTCGTTTGAACAAAATCCAAACAATTATCTGTCCTGAGCCTTTTAATCTGCTTTCATGTTTACTTTTCAATCATGGTTCTCCATTGTACCCAAGATCAAGTGAATATAATCCATAACACCCTTGGTTTTTTGAATCGCTGTACTGAAGCTAACTCTCTTCCGTTTGTCAAAAACACAATGCTCACAGAATTCCATTTTACTTGTATTCTGTCCACAAAGCAAACTTATTTTGCTCAACAAAGTTAGTCCCTTTTCACTCATCTGACCCAATCTTATATGCCATAATTTTGTAATATCAAAATCTGACATAGTGGAAGCAGCCACTGAACCAGTAACAGTAGCAACCTAATTTGGCGACTTAATCTTTACTTTCATGACAACCAGAGCACCTCTGCTAACTTTCATAACTCCTCAGATGAATACTTGTACCTTTTGCCATCAAGAGTACTTAAAGAATTCAAATTCTTCTTGAAGGCAGGAATATGTCTAACTTCTATTAAGGTCCTTATCACACCGTCGTGCATTATGATCTAGACAGTTCCTATACCAGTAATTTTTTGGATTGCATCATTACCCAATAATACAACTCCGTTATAAGGCTCATATTCTGAAAACTAATCCTTATTTCGGAAAATATGGTAGGAACAAGCAGAATTCATATAAAGAACCCATTACCACAGGAAGCAAGTACACGATCATAGTCATCAGAGTCTTCTTCACTAAGATTAGCTTCAGGTTGTTTTTCTTTCCGATTCCCATCTCGATTATGATTCTAACCTCGATTTTGACTTTGATTATGATTGTTTTCTTCTTGAATTTTCTTTTCCAAATTTCAACACTCAAATTTGTAATATCTTTTTTTTTTTTACAATAATGGTAGGTTACATTCTTATTTTTGGACTTTGATCGAAATTTATGGCTACTATTACCTAAACCTCTTTCTCTAGATCTGTCCTAGAACCTCTAGTTACTAAGGCATCACCTTGACTTTGTTTCTCATAATTATTCCCAGACATATGCCACTAAAGCAATTCTTTAGAAAATAGAGAAGTTTTAGCATCTTCTAAAGAAATTGTATCTTTACCAAACAAAAAAGTTTCGCGAAAGTGTGTAAACGATGGTGGTAAGGAACACAACAATAGCAGAGCCTGATCCTCATCATCTATTTTAACTTCCATTGAATTCAAATCAGTAATAATGGAATTAAATTCATCAACATGGGATTTCATTGATGTATCTTCTACCATACGCAACAAATACAATTGCTGCTTCAAGAACAATTTGTTGGTGAGGTATTTCCCCAAATACACCAAATCCTAGGCTACCACAAATTTAATTGGGAAAATACAATAGCCTTGAAGAAAAGAAGTTTTAACTATTTACAGGGCTCTGTTTTAACCATTCACATATATATAGGCAAGGTCAAGGAGAATCCTTCTTCTATTTAATTTTGTATTCCTTGTCTTACTAGCACCAAAAAGGCCACCCTTTTAATTCTTGCTTTTCCTACTACAATAATGACGGGAATTAAAAGAAGAAGGACTCGCTTTTACTCCAAAATTACAAGCCATATCTAACATGTGCTTTCTATGATTATCATTATAGTGAATTTTACTATAACAGTATGCTTTGGTTGATGTAGAATAGGATGGTCTGATACCAACTGATGTAGAATAGTATGGTCTGATACCACTTGATGTAGAATAGGATGGTCTGATACCACTTGATGTAGAATAGGATGGTCTGATACCACTTGATGTAAGACAGATAAATAAGATAGAGGAGAAACAGACAAAGAGAGACAAAAAAAGAGTAGAAACAAGGAGATAGGAGAGAAGAATAGCAGATAAGAAGAAGAAATTATAGGAAGTAGAAGGCAAAGGTGAAAGACTGGGCAAGAACTAGGGAGAGGAGAAATGATGAGACAAATATCAAACTCAACACTTTATTCAATAATCAATGGCTGAATAATTCCAACATACTAAAGGTGCTTTTTTGGGCACCAATCTCATAATAGGAAACCCTAAAACCCTAAAAATATAAATACTACTAAAATCTATAATTTCCTAAAGTCCTACTATATTACTACTTGCTCTTAATAAAAATATATTTACAAAATGATCCCACAAATAACCCAAAATTCCACAAATTTTAAAATAATACATATTTTCTTTTCCATTCTGCATCATTGTTCTTGTTAAATGGTTGTAGATTTTTGAGGACTCTGATGCAGAATATTCCCGTCTGCAGTTAGTCATGCTTTGGTCCATTTTAAGAAAAGCTATGCATGTTTATACTTATATTGTTTCTGCTTTTGTTAAATATTGCTGTACAGATATTCAAGAATGCCTGGAGAGTTGTTGCCAAGAGTAATTACATCCCTACGATCTAGGATTGAAGAAGGGTTTCCCTTCAGAAATGATCAAACTGGTCTGCTGGTGAGTATTTCCCTTCCTCTGGTTTGCTTATTATGTATTTTATTATTTTAGTGGTTGGGGGGGAGATAGAGAAATCGTGGCATCATATATTATCTCTGACATCTATATTCTTTTACTTAAACTATGATGTCTGTATTATATCTTACCTCTTTCCATAGGTTGGTGCAATAAGTTGCCTGGCAGCAGCTCTTTCTACCTCTCCTTCCCAACCACAAGTTAGAGAAATGCTTTCAGAGGAAATATTAACAGGTTAGCCTTGTTTTCGTTGCATAGCTTTTAGGGGTTATCATCATTGTATTTTGATATTGTTCCCTGATCTGGGATCATGCTGTTTAGGTTCAGTAGAAAACCCAATTATTCCCTTTTCCGCTTCCCAACTTTATTTGATTTTCCATTGATTTCTTTTTCTTTTTTCGGGGGTGAGGTTTGTAGCATCATCCAGAATGTATCAACATTCAATATTTTGAATTGGGTGATTTTCCCTCTGGTTGTACAATTAAGAGGATTGAGCTTGTTAAATGCGAGTTTTATAAATTAATGTCTGATGCATATTGACTTGTTGAGATTGGTGAATATATCCTTCTGTCAGGATACCTTGTACCCTCTCCCATTTTTAGGTGAAGCACTTAGATACGGATTTCCAACTTAAGGCTGCATAACTTCTCCTTTTCAGAGTGTTTTGCCAAAAGCTTTCTGTTACATGCATATTTCAATATACTGTTATTCTGCAAAATCTTCATCTATCATTGTTTTTCAGCGCTCTCTAATTTGACCTTGGAAACCTATTTGAAGCCCCTTTTCAGGGTTTGTTGAGGCTGAAAGGACATCGGGCGTTCTTTTAACAATATTTCAATTTTCTGAGCATTTAACCAGCCCAACAACATGCTTTGAGGCTCTCCAGGTAATATTTTGGTAAAGGTAGAAATATTTAGTATTTGTTAGTTGATCACTAACAACTTTAATGGGCTTACTGATGCTTGTTGAGGTGAGCACATGGTTGTATCTTAAACTGTGATTTTTTCCCCATCTCCTTTGGTAAGAGCTTGTTGTTTCTCTGATCTGAAGTGTGTTCTTGTATTTTAGGAATTCAGATGACTCTGGAAGTAGAGGCATTTGGTGATGGATGAGTTAGATATTTTATGTTTGATTGATATGGTGTGCTTGGTAAATCAAAGCTTTTCCATTTATGAACAGTTGAGGGAACGTAGAGAGGGGGAATATGAAATAAGAAGGCTGGGAGGAAAAATTTTATTTTATTTAGATAAAATGTAATACTTTTTTTTTTTTGTGTATTAACATAAAATAAAATGTAGTACTGCACGCATGCTCATGCATGCAATTTTATTGATTCAATGACACTTCTTGGCTCCGAAGCTTGTGTGCTATGTATCCATGGTTGTTTGTGCTTGGAGCTTTGGTTAATAGTTAATACGTTAGGTAGTGCTTGATCTATTTAAGAATTAGTTGCACAAATCTATCAAGAGGCAGATAGTGATGGTCAGAGTGCTCTGTTGTGTTTTAAGATGACTTCACATTACATATATATCATGCTTTGCAGGCCCTTAGGGCTGTGTCACACAATTACCCGAACTTAATGCCAGCATGCTGGCAACGAGTTTCTGCCATTGTATATAAACTTTTGAGGGCAGCTAATCCAGAAGTTTCTGCAAGGACATGGAAGGGACAAATTGGAAATACCATTGGGTTTATCGGGGAAAAAGTCATTGCAGTTGCTATCAAGGTAGGATATCCTGTGCCAATTTTTGGTTCCACTTTATTTCTTATTTTTATCTTCAATTATTTGTTGGGGTTCAAAGCTCTCTGTTGTCAGTGGATAGTGCAAGACTGATCCAGTTATTTGCTATATGGACCACGATCCTCTCCATTAAGAATTGAAATGGAGGTTAAGTTCATGGTGAGATTAAATGTCACATTGACAAATTTGAATTTGAATATTCTCTGATGATGTGGCATTCAATCTCACCGAAAACTTGACTCCATTTCAATTTTCAAATGGTGAAGATCGTGATCCTTGCTATATGATGATCGTTCATATTTCTTAACTTATAAAAAGAAAATCATCTGGGTTTCTTAGTAGTGTAGTATGTAGTAAGAGAGTGTCATATGGACAGCATTGTTGATTCGTTGGGACATGCAGACCGTTGTATAAAGTTGGTTAAATTTCATCTCTTTCTCTCTCCCTGAGATTTTATTTTTACTTCGAATATTTTTGTTTCTTCAATGTTTAGTTGTAACTTTTTACTGGGGGATTTCCTAAGTCATATAATATGTAGGATTAGTAGGAGTCAGAACAGTAGTAGCAACAGTATCAGGAGTAATAGTAGCAGTAGCAACAGTATCAGTAGGAGTAATAGTAACAGTAGCAGTAACATAGAACAGTAGTAGCAACAGTATCAGTTGGAGTAATTGTAGCAGTGACAGTAAATTTAGTAGAGCAGCGGTAATAACACTAGCAGAGTAGCAGTATCAGCGACAGTAGTAATAACAATAGTGGGTAATAATAGTAATTGTAACAATAATGAAAATTATAGTGAAAACATCAATAATAATTATAGCAATAATAAATATATTGTTATCATTATCTTTTATTTAAACTCCTTTTTTAAAAGCTTTTTCACATCTCTCTTGGATTTTTGTGTATGATTGAGTTGTGTCTCCTGTTTTGTCAGGTGTTGTATTTTTTTTATAAGGTCAGGTGTTATTATTTTATCATGTTTCTTAGTCACTTTGTGCATGCACATGCACGCACATGCACGCACATCCTCATGTGTGCTTGAACGACCGCACATATATATGTGTGCTTGCAGGTTTTGGATGAATGCCTTCGTGGGATATCTGGATTTAAAGGAACGGAGGATCTTTTAGATGATAAGTTATACGATACCCCATTTACTTCTGATTGCATAAGGACGAAGAAAGTATCATCAGCTCCATCATATGGACTGGAGAATCCTGAAGATGCTAAGGAAGAACCAAAAGCAAGTCAGTCAGGAAGCGAGCAGTGGTCTGAGGCAATTGAGAAGCATATACCTCTGGTTTTGCGGCATACTTCTGCAATGGTTGGTTTGGACTTTTATTGATATTATTTCAGTTCAGCTTAAGGTTTAGTTGATTTGAGTCAAGTTGACTTTAGTTTGACATATTTGTAGAATTTCTGAAGCTGTCAATATGCATGCTTTAAGTTTCTACGGCTGGATGAAAATAAGAATTCTGTTATACTTTGTGCTGTACTATTGACATTTGTTGCTTTTGTTTATGCAATAATAAGTGTTCTGGTATATAAGGATGCTATTCTTTTCTTCTGTGTTCCCTATGTTTTACAAAGCTATTCACGATACTTTTTTTTTTCAAACCAGTTAGGTATTTTTAACACAAAGTTAAGGATCCTTCTAGTGTTAAAAGCTTAAAGAAAATTAGAAATAGAGACTCTATTATTGGGTGGAATTTAATATTGTTCAAATAGTTTACTAATTTTTGAAGAGGCCTGAGAAAGTTAGCTAGTTTTGGTAAGTAATGAGAATAAGTAATTTGTTGGATTTAACTGTTCTGTCAATGAATATTTATTTGGATCTTGAGCATGTGAAGTAAGAGAGGCTCAATGTAATTATATTTCATTTCATTTCAAATTTTTGGTCATGAAATAACTATATCTCTGAAATTGACAAAATTAGAAATCAGTGTGGTAAAAAGATAACTTCAAATGTACTCTTACTAGGCCTTGGTCAATCCCCGCGTCAAAGTCAGATGCCAAGAACACTATTCCTGGGAGTAGGCATGACTTTGTTTTGCCCCATCTATGTTGATTTGGTTAAGGATAAATTGATGTTCACCTTTCATTTGAGTTCTACCGCAAGCTGTTGCTTTAAACACTTATCGTAGGGCTTTAGTGTTGAATACCTCTGTTTTCCTGGCGTAATATGTCAGGCTGGATGGAACTTCTGGTTTTTCTATTCTCTCATAGTTGTATTATATCTTAGTGCTCGAGGTGGTGAATCTACCTGTGATTAACCTCTATGTAGCTCTAAATTGTTTCCTTTGTCCGAAAGGTGAGGGCTGCGTCAGTTACTTGCTTTGCTGGTATTACTTCCTCTGTATTCTTCTCTCTCACAAAGGAGAAAAAAGGCTTTATTATTTCTTCTGTGGTAAGTCTTGTTGTGGCATTTATTTGAACTTAACTTTGTTTTCTTTCTTGGCATGAATGAAAGGGAATGCTTTTTTTTTTATTCAAGTTGTTTAGCATGACTCCTGAAAAACATTTGTAGATTAGTGCTGCTTTACGTGATGAGGCTCCTCCAGTTAGGTCAGCTGCATGCCGGGCCATTGGTGTCATCTCATGTTTTCCTGAAATTTCTCAGAGGTGATTTCGAAATTTCTCTGAACGAGATATACAAAATTTTTATGAATCTTAACTTGATTTGCGCAAGAGTTGCAAATAATGATTTACAAAAATCTTAAAATATGTAGTTCGGAGACCCTTGAGAAGTTTATCCATGCTGTTGAGACGAACACTCGTGATCCCTTGGTCTCGGTACTTTTTCTTTTTGATACTCTGCTCTTTTTTTTTTTTTTTTTTTTTTTTTCTTTTGTTGAATTGTGTACTTTACAGTTGTTTTTTAACTGTTAACATGACCTCCAAATGCTTCTTAATTCAGGTGCGCATAACAGCATCCTGGGCTTTGGCAAATGTATGTGATTCTGTTCGTCATTGTATTGATGATTTTCCCTTAGAACAGTCTAGAGGTGGGCATGGTTACCAGACTTGGTTTTTTAGTTTAACATAGTAATATCTCAAAAGTAACATTCATTTTAGATTGAATTTAATTATTTTTCTTCTTCTTTTTGTCATTTTGGTTGTAGGTTCAAATGTCAACACCCCATTGATTGATTTGTTAACTGAATGTGCTTTGCATCTAACAAAGGATGGAGACAAGGTAAACATGTTGGTTGATTGTGAAGATCATGATAATTTGTTTTTCTTGTGTGTACTTATTTAGCATTCATGCATGATTGGCATGAATTATGATTGTTGCTGAGTTAGGATTTTGATTTAGTGTGTGTGTGTGTCTTTGTGCATGCTTATGCTACAGCTCTCTTGGGGGTTTCTCATGGCCTATTGTGTGAGATTTTGAATCTATGTCAATTTACTTATGATTTCATGAGGTTCTTTGCTGTAGCTTTATCAATGCTTCAGTTTTTTATTTTTTGATTAATAAATATATATTAATGACTCAGTAAGAGAAGGGGAGGGGAAGAAGATGAGAATAAGGAGGGAAAGGGCATGGGAATCTCTCACTTAAAACAACATGGAAAATAGCCAAAATATAAAGAGTGCCTTGACCAAAACAACCGATAAAATGTTATCAACTGCAGACAACTCCCTTATGGATTTTAGTATTTTACATCGTCCTGTAGTTTTTTCTTCGGTTCTAATTATTTGAAATTCATATTGGTGATAAAATCCATGTGACTGTTAGATAATAGTACTAATTCAAAAACTAATTTAATATGATGGGATGAGTTTTATTCGGATGAGTGTCTTCATATGTCTAATGCATACAGCTTTCAAATTGAGTGAAATTATTATTGATAGACACGACTTATTCAGTTCTTGAAGTTATTCTAGTTCAATTAATTTTTGCTATATTTAGAATATATTTTTTATACGTACTATATTTAGAATATATTATAAGACTTTTCAGTATTTTGGCTCTTCTATTTCAACTTATTAATTACTCCTCACTGGCTTGGTCCATAAATATTTTCGATATTTACTTTCTTTCAATTTATGCATTTTGTCCAACTGCATAGTTGGATATTCATCTTGGTGTAATTGTCTCATTAGTACATTTATTAATATCTTCATTATCAAGCCCCTTCTTTTTCTTATTGTTAGGTCAAATCAAATGCTGTTAGGGCTCTTGGGAATATTTCAAGATTTGTAAGAGTCACCAGTTCTGGTGTGCATAACAAGCCATTAGACTTTACAGGCTCATCTTTGACAACCAACAACGTTGAGGTACTCCCATCAGGCAATCTCAAGGGTAGTCATGGATATGTATCAAATTCATACCATCCAGCATCTTTGGGAGATTCACGTTGGCTGGAGAAAATGGTGCAAGCATTTCTTTCTTGTGTTACAACTGGAAATGTTAAGGTATAATCTCAAATTGATAGACTATGAAACAATACATTTAACTAGAGGCTAGATCAGACTTGAGTGGGTTTATATCCGCATCGTTGTTTTGAATATTAGTTCTATTACGTTCTATACTTATGTGTGAATGTGCGTTTAACAGGTCCAGTGGAATGTTTGTCACGCATTCAGCAACTTATTTTTAAATGAGACAATAGAAGTGCAAGATATGGATTGGTATGGTGATAAAAGATCCCTCATGCTTGCATAGTTGAGATGTTGGCTGTTTGCATGTGTATTTTCATGTTTTAATTGATCTTGATGTATGATGGGGCCAAGTACAATCATAAGGTCGTAAGGAAAAAAAGGTTGGAAAAATAAATATAACTAGATTTGGGCCCCACGAATGTGCATCATGTTGCTCTTCTCTTTTTTCCTCTTTTAATATATTTTTTATGAGAATCCTCTTTTAATATTATCACCTAACTGGAAATGGCTTCAATTCACCAAACTTGAAGTTGATGAGCACACTTAACTAGAAATAGTTTAACTTAACCACACTTAATTTAAGAATGTGAGATGTGTTGCAATGTGAACGCAACATGGAACCAATTGGAACATGCTGACTTAGAAATAGCTTGATCACACCACTCTTCACTTAAATTTTATTGCTCCATTTAACTGAAAATATTATTTTATTTAAATTGTTATGTCATAGTCCTATTATTTATTGGGTCAATTGTATTTCTTTCCAATCAATCAATAAGATAGAATACTTTTAAGTTCTTATTCTCATCATGGTATCAGAGCGTTATGTTCCTTGGGATACTACATAAAAAAAAAGTAATAATAAAAAAAATCTAGAGTCACCATTTAACTAACCGCCGACATCCACCCGTCGAGCTGTCGCCACACACACCGCCGTACGTGCTGCTGCCGGTCGCCACCGCTTTGAGCACACTATCAGGGTCAGAACTGACCGATCTCCGATTTGGTGTTCACGCGCCGGAATCAGGCATTCTTCCTCGACCAAAGCATGTTTTCTCCAATTGTCTTCTCCACCATGCGTCCTCGTTTCCAGTTTCTTTTTCTGGCGCTACGTAGTCATCGAAGACCACCTCCAGGGTCACCCTGCTCTGGTGACCAAACCTCTGTGTACAGCACTCCATTCCACCGACGGGTGGCCGTCCGTTTTTGTCCAGATCTATTTTTAGCATCTGTGACTTGTTTTCAATAGGTCAACCTAGATCTCTAACCCAAACCTACCTAGTGACCCTACTCGGATCCATTAGGTAACCAAAAAAAAAGAATATTATTCTTCTGCGTGGAGGAATTTTTTTTTGTGTTATCATTTTTTTTAGGAAATCACTGTGGAGTCCAAGATTATCTCCGACATCTCTCCCCAGCCGAGTCCTCAAATTATTACTACTCAAAAGTTGAATAGTAGTAATTACGTTCAATGGTCTAAGGCAGTATATAAGTATGTCATTGGTCAGGGCAAGCGAAAACTTCTGACTGATGATCTGCCTATCGATCCGAAATTGTTTGATACTTGGGAATAAGATGATTCTTTACTCATTACTTTGTTATGCAATTCAATGGAACCCCAAATTGCCGACTTATGTACACATCTTGACACCTGCAAGGAAGTTTGGGACTATATTCGTCTATTGTATTCTAGTAATCTTAATCGGATGTATGATGTGAATGCTAAGTTATTCTATGACCAGCAAGGTGATCGGGATGTTACATAATATTTTGTTCATATGAAAAGGACGTCTTTAGAATTGCGTACTTTGATGCCTATTTCAGCTGATGTACGGCCATGCAAAAAGGCCAAGAGCAAGTCAAGGTACTCACATTCTTGGTTAGTCTAAAACCTGAGTATGAACCAGTTCGATCCCAAATACTAGGAGAGGCTGACCTTCCTACATGGTCTGAGACTTATGCTCGTGTGCTGCATGTGGTTTCTCAAACTAGTGACACCGGATCTTTGGTTGACAAGTCTGCCTTGGTTATTCAAGCTTGGCAAGTTGGCTGAGCAGATGGTAATAATATAAGTAGTCGTGGTAGTAGAGGAGGTTGTGGTAATGATCGTAATAACACTTCATTTGGTTGTGGTGCTAATGGTGGCGGAGAGGTTTGCTTCGTTAATGTACCTACAGCCATCGTTTCGGGCATACCCGGGAGACGTGTTTTAAGTTAGTTGGTTGTCTAATGGTTGCTAATGTTATGACTTTTGGTTCTGTTGAGTGTGGATCTACCTCAAATTCTGTACCCTCAACTTCTATGATGATTTCCAAAGATGAGTATGATGAGCTCTTATAGTATAAGGCAGCCAGTCATAAGAATTTTTGGTAAAAGCAATAATTTATTAAATGAGTCATTTTCTGTTGGTGAAATTCAATATATGAATGAAAGAAACAACATTTTATTAAACACTTATTTTCTTTCTTCTAGAAATTATTACAGATATCAATTGATTCAACAATTGGATCATTGGAGTTATCGTATTATTAGTCTTGGGTTTATCTTTTTAACCATAGGCATTTTTTCGTGAGCAGTATGGGCTAATGAGGCATGGGGGTCATATTTGGAATTGAGACCCAAAGGAAACTTGAGCATTTATTACTTGGACCATCTTCGCGATTTATTTCCTCGACTGCTCTTTCCACCCAGAAAGGTATACCAAAAGCTTTTCTATCATCTAGTAACTCTTCATCTAGACGTTGAGTCCTTGACTCTGCAGCTACTAATCATTTGTCAGGTACCATTGATATTTTTTCTAGTCTTCATCACTCTTCGTTTTTACCTAATGTTACTCTTGCAGATGGATCTAAAAGCACTGCTAGTGGCATTGGCACTGAGCACTCTAGTTCTTCTATGTCTTTATCATCTGGCTTTTATGTTCAATTTTCTCAGTATAATTTGATATGTGTGAGTCAGCTTACAAAATGTCTTAACTGTTTTGTTAGTTTTCTTCCTTATTTTGTTCTTATCTAGGATTTGAAAACAAGGAGGACAATTGGTGGAGGGCATGAAACGAATGGCCTCTATTACTTTGATCCTATCCTATCATCTATCGCTTGTTCGATTGACGTGTCCCCGCTTCAGATTCATTGTCGTTTTGGTCATCCGTCCTTAGAGAGGCTAAAGAAGTTAGTTCCTACTTTGAGTCAAGTTTCAACTTTAGAATGTGAGTAATGTCTATTAGGTAAATATCATCGTGTGTCATTTGCTTCCCTAATTAATAAACGTGTCTAATCCTTTTATGTTAGTACATTATGATGTTTGGGGACCAAGTCGTGTGACTTCTAAACTTAGATATCGGTATTTCGTTACATTTGTGGATGATTATTCCAGGCTTACTTGGCTCTATTTAATGAAAGACTGTTATGAGTTGTTTTTTATTTTTTGTGCCTTTTGTGTCGAGATAAAAACCAATTTGACTTATCCGTCAAGATTCTTCGCAGTGACAATGCTCGTGAGAATTTTTCTTAGCCTTTTACAATCCTCATGACTAAGTTTGACATTTTTCATCACTCATTTTGCTCTCATACATCCCAATAAAATGGAGTTGCGGAACGAAAAAACCGTTATCTTATGGATAGTGCTTGTACTTTCTTATTTTATATGCATGTCCCTAAACTGTTTTGGAGTGAGGCCGTTATGACTGCATGTTACTTAATTAACCGTATGCCATCTTCTATTCATGATGGCCAATCCTTTCACTCTGTGCTCTTTCCTAGAGATGCTACGTTCCATTTATCTCATCGTATTTTTGGATCCGTTTGTTTTGTTCATCAGCATTGAGTTGATAAACTTGACCTACGCTCTATCAAATGTATTTTCTTAGGATATTCTCGTACACTGAAAAGTTATCGGTCTTATAGTCCATCCCTACAAAAGTACTTTGTTTGTGCCGATGTTGCATTCTTTGAGTCTACCCCATATTATACTGAGTCTCATTCTATCTCTGATCTGGTTGGTTCGTTTCTTTGTCCATTACTTGTTTCAATGCCCCTTACACAGTCACATTCAGATCCACTTCCTTCGTTGCAAGTTTACTCTCGTCATCCACGACCTTCCACTTCTACTGCGCCAACAATTGCTCCCTTGTTGACAGATCCCGATTCTTCTTTCATTTCATCTTCCTAAGATGATCGTTCTATTCCTCTTTGTAAAGGTCAACGTTTACGTATTGCTTATCCGATTGCTAATTTTGTGTCTTATAATCATTTATCTCTTTCATATGCTTCGTTTGTTGTTTCGATCTCTTCTGTCTCTTTTCCTAAGTCCATTACAGAAGCTTTGTCTCATTTTGGGTGGAAAACAGTTGTGGATAAAGAGATACATGCCTTGAGTACTAAAATACATGGGACTTGGTTCCTTTCCCAACTAGGAAATCTGTTGTTGGTTGTCGCTGGGTCTATACTGTAAAGGTTTATCCTGATGGTACTATTGACTGATTAAAAGCTCGCCTAGTAGGAGAAGGGTATACACATGCATATGGTATTGACTATGCTGAGACATTCTCTCCAGTGGCAAAGATTACGTCTGTTCGTGTGTTTATCTCTCTAGTAACTACTTTTATTGGCCCCTATATCAATTGGATGTGAAAAATGCGTTTTTAAATGGTGATTTGCAAGAAGTATACATGGAGCAACCATCCGGATTTGTTGCTTAGGGGGAGTCTGGGTTAGTACATCGATTAAAAAAATCTCTATATGGCTTGAAACAATCTCCTCGAGTGTGGTTTGGTCGGTTCAATGAGGTAGTAATTAATTTTGGCCTAAGCAGATGTGGTGTAGATCATTATGTATTTTATAAACACAATGAGGCAGGTAGGATATTGTTGATTGTATATGTGGATGATATTGTGATAACAGAAGATGATGAAGAAAGAATTCTAGCTCTGAAACAATTCTTGAATACTAAATTTCAGACAAAAGATTTAGGGGAATTGGGACGCTTCTTGGGTATTGAGGTTGCTAGATCTCGTCATGGTGTTTCTTTATCTCAGCGCATATACGTTCTTGATTTGTTGACTGATACTGGAATGTTAGGGTGTAAGTTTATAGATAGTCTTATAGATCCCAACACAAAACTTGCAGTTGATCAATGTGATTTATTATCGGATCCAAGGCGATATAGGCGTTTGGTTGGGAAATTGAATTATTTGACTGTTACTAGGCCTGATATTTCATTTGCAACCCGTATGATTAGTCAGTTTCTCTATTCTCCACGAACTAGTCAGTGGGATGCTGTTATTCGAATTTTGAGATATCTTAAGATTGTTTCTAGTCGTGGTTTATTTTATCAAAGTCATGATCATGCTCAAAATGAAGGTTATACTGATGCAGATTGGGTCGGCACTCTATCTGATAGAAGGTCCACTACTTGATATTGTGTGTTTGTTGGAGATAATTTAGTATCGTGGAAAAGTAAAAAGCAAATTGTGGTTTCTAGATCGAGTGCTGAGTCCGAATATAGAGCAATGACGCATACTACTTGTGAGATGGTTTGGCTAAACCAGTTGTTAGCAGAACTTGGGATTTAACTAGTCAAGTTTTATGAGCCTGGTGTATGACAATCAAATAGCTATTTGTATTGCAAATAATCCTGTGTTTCATGAGAGAACTAAACATATTGAAGTTGATTGTCATGTTGTTCGAGAAAAGCTTCTACAAAATGTGATTAGTACCAGACATGTGAAGTCAACCGATCAATTAGCGTATTTATTTACTAAACCATTGGATGGTTTTCAAGTTCGATTTATTTTTTACAAGTTGGGTGCATATGATATCTATGCTCCAACTTGAGAGGGAGTGTTGAGAATCCTATTAGGATTCTTAACAAGTTTCCTAGTAGACTTGGATCATATGTATTTTATCTAAATAGTTGTCTTAGTGCTATTAGACTTGGTATTCATAAGTCTATATATTGGGTCAATTGTATTCTTTTCAATCAATCAATAAGATAGAAAATACTTTTCAGTTCTTATTCTCAACAAGTTTATTTCACCACACTTAGTTTAAGAATGTGAGACGATTTGCATGGCAATAGGGAATGCGACATGGAAACAGCTAGAGCACACTTACTATCAACTTATATTTTATTTCCCCAATTAACCTATGATGCTTTAATCCACCTTGTTGGGGTGTGCACAAAGAAGATTGCTTATGAGTTGGAGCCTTCTTTTCTTATTTCCTTTTCTCTTTCTTATTCTAAGCAAGTTATAATTAGATTAGCCAACCTAAGTAGTTGAACTCAAGGCAATTGGCTTGACTAGAAAACCTGTTATGACCCGTTGAGTTGGATGTATTTATTTGTGCAATTAAATATACTGTGTTTGGGTATATGACCAAGAAGTGTAATTATCTATGTTTCTCAGGAACTTTTACCTAAGTAGACTGAGCAATTACCATCTACATCTTAAGCTGCGTCAGGTTTTTTAATTGTAGTCACAAATCATATTGGGTGGATTTTTATCCCTGATTTAGATGGAAAACTTTCATAATAAGGACACTAAGTCGTTTTACATAAAGTGAGAATTCTGAAAAATATTGGTATGTGATGGATACTCGAGTAGAACATGGAAATCTTGGATGTCTAGTTAAGGCCCCTACCCCCCCGGCAAACCCACCACCCAAAAAAGAAATAATAGAGGAAAGCATTGACGAACCATCAGTTTCATAAAAGTTTGTTAAAAAATTCAGTTATATTTAAATATCTTTTGCAACAGCAACACAAAAAAGACTCACATTATGGTTCAGGGATTGATCACACTGCATTTTGTTGTCTGTTGCACCTCTAAAGAGCCTCAAACAAATATACAAGGACCAACTTCCGACTATTAAGCTTGTGCAAATGTCTCCACCGAGTGCTTGTCTAGCAAATACTATTTCTCTGCTGGTTGAATACCAGAGTCAGTGTCTGTCCATATGGAGCTTAAAGGCATCATCATTGGTTTATTTCCTTGCCTCTTCACATCTACTTCCCTCACAATTTTTTTTTTTTTAAAAGTGTCTTGTTTCCGTATTTGTCTCTGTTTTAGTTCTTTTATCTGCCCTAAATTGGAAAATTCAATTGAGTTTCCATTTGCTCTTCATAAATGCTATGGCAAGTTATAAGTTCTTGGTAACTTTTCTAGTCAAGTAGTTCATAGCTCATTTACATGTTTGGATTGCATGTGCTTTGTTTGCATGGCCTGGATCTCCTCCTTTTGCAAGTTATCCTATTTACATATTGAGCTGCTTTTTTAGTATAAATATAATTCTGCTAAGTGCTTTTTGGCAGGGCTCCATCTGTTTTTAGTATTCTTTTACTACTACTTCGTGATTCTTCTAACTTTAAGATCCGAATACAAGCTGCTGCTGCTTTAGCTGTTCCAGCATCAGCACTTGGTGAGTTGTAGCAGTATTTTCTAGTCCAATTATCATGGTAAAACATGACTGGTTTTAATTGCCTTAGCAACTCAACAGTGCCTCTTTTCAGTCATCAGCACTTGTCAACCTTATGGTGTTGTTTGGTAATGGCTTAAAGCCAACTTAAAGCTGCCAACTTTGCCTTTAAACCCTTTATGTTGGCTTTAAGCCATTACCAAACAACGCTTATATCTGTATACTGTTAAATAAGTTGATAAACTTAGTGCAAGAATCAATGTTCTTACAGCTTCCATTGCTTGATTTGAGGTTTTCCTATGAATTCTAACTGCCCATCTGTTTGATGCAGATTATGGAAAGTCCTTCTCAGATGTTGTTCAAGGTGTGGAGCATATCCTTGAGAATCTAGGGTCAGACCAAGTTTCAGCACCATCAAATTTCAAATATAGGGTTATGCTTGAGAAGCAGGTCAAGTTTCTGAATTTTATATACTGAGCAATCTTTCAAAAGATTTGTTGTTCCTCAGTCATATGGCTTTGGTTATACAGTTTTGAAAAAATATGTTTATTATGACCTTTTATTTCCCTTTTCCTTTTAGATTAATAATGTTTTATTGTCCTTTTCCTGTTACAGTTAACCTCAACCATGTTGCACGTTCTCCGCCTTGCTTCAAGCACTGATCACCAGCCTTTGAAAGATTTTCTTGTGAAAGTAAGCATTTCATATTTGTGAGTGCTGTGCAAAAATACAAAATGATTTCACATCAAATAATGTCCATCCATTTAGAAGAGGTCATAACCTATTGTTGGCTTTGCTGAGTGGGCAACCATAAATCATCATTTATGCATAAAGTAGCTGCTCCCAAAACTCAAACCTCCCCACTTGCACATAGCCTCTTCCTGTCCTACAAAATATAATCAGTTGGTTTAGCTGGCTGTTCTTATAGCTTTTAAGTTGGGTTAGTGTTTAACAGTTCAGATTTTATTTTGATGGATTAGCACTTAAGATATTGATGCTTTGTAGACAGTCCTTGATGTAGGACGAAAAGGGGAAATCTTTAAGGGTTTAAATTAGGGTTAGGGTTTGCAGAATTTTGGGAACAATTGCTAGGTTTTATAAAAGACTAAATAACAAGAAGTGATAGATTAAACTACTAGTCTCACATTGGTAGGGTTCTAGGAATCACACCTAGGAAGAAAGCCTCACACTTTATAGGATTTTTGAATAAACTGAAATTCTGGAAAATTCCTCATTAGTTAGAAAGAAACTCAATACAAAGCTTGTATAGTGCTTAACCGAAAATTAATTGTTACCGTTGAAATAAACTAAGATGGACCCTACGATTCAACTAAATAACATTTAAATAACCCTCAATAAAATTCCTTAAAATAACACAAGTAAATCTTACTAATTAAACGCACAAAACAGGAGAGGAAAATAAAAAAAAAACCCTGTGTACAGTGCGCACTACAATAATGTGAACAGTGTCGTGGTGTCGCCCTACAGCTGTGTTGCTCTGACTCTTCATTTTACTTGAAGTATCACCTGTGTCGAACACATCCAGAATGTTTATAAAAACATGGGTATGACTCTTGGACTCTCCAAATCAATGAAATGTTTACAAAAAATTGACAAGTACCCGTCTTGGAACCCATATCCGACACTTGCACCGGAGTCTGAGTAACATAGCAATACAGTTCTGTGAAAGATACAGCCTCTGAAGTGCATAATTCTTGATCAATTCCCACACAAAGCCTGAATCACCATCATCCCACCAAATCAAAGCTTGAGGCTTATAAATCTGTTGTTCCTTCTATAAACCTCTAGCTTTTGATTCCTATCAGTCCTTGGCCTGTGTTTGAAGACCTCAGTCATGTCTGTAAGTTCTCGATAAAAATATTTTTATTGGAGACATTTGGCCAACACTCACTCAACAGATGGTGGATACTTTGAGTAGTGAAAAATATTTTTTGATAAAACATCTTAAATTGTTGATAGAGTGAAATACAATGATGGTTTCATCAATGGAGGAAGAGAAATGCCTGTGGTGCATTTATGCATGTGCACATTATCATGTACGTGCATGTCATACCTATTTCCAATGATTTGTCATGTCTGCATTAGTGTCGGTCCATGTCTGGTCTCTGAGTATTTGTAAGATGGATTATTGCTTAGTTTTTCCAAAAAATCAAAATGGGGAGAGAAGATTTGTCTACTTTGTTTGAGTGATCTAATATTATTTTATATTGTCAATGTCGCTTTTTATTGGTTACTGGACATTTTCTCAAAGTTTTTCAACTCAATTCTCTTGTTTTCTTCCATATAGAAAGCCTCCTTTCTTGAGGAGTGGTTTAAGATGCTGTGCTCATCATTGGGGGAGACTCAACCTGAAGTTGGAAGTAATTCTGTTGGGAGCCAAAAGAAAGAGATGATATCGAAAGCTATACAATCACTAACTGAAGTATATGAAGGCAGGAATCATCATTCAATTGCTCAGAAATTTAAGAAGCTAGAAAGCAGCATATAGTGAATCAGTTTGCTTTGTTGGATTGGATAATTTGGCTGTAGATTTCCCTATACAGTTTTATAGGTTGGCGAGAGAGAATGCCCATTGCAGCCCCTTGAAGATGGTGATAGAGAGGACATTTTGGTGGAGGATTCCCCCATATACATGGCTAGTGTCATAATTAGTGAGAATTGAATGTGAAGTAGATGGTAGAGGCTCTTTGTAAATTTCATGTTTTTGTATGGTAGCTGTTGGTATACATTGCGTTGCAGCATGTTATGGTCACAGGTTTGATGTTTTTATGTTGTTGATTTGTAAAGCACCTCTCCTTTCATGGTTCTTCTATCTACTGTGAAGAACTCTTCAAAATTTGTTGTGTGCAACGTAATATTAGTGGTTAAAAAGAAAATTGAATTGCACAACGGGAGGTAGTCCTCTCCATTCCTTAATCTTTGCCAATCTTCATATGATTGGAGTTTGATTTTTGGTCATCATCTACGATGATAAGTGACTATCAATTAAGCTAATTGACATCCAAAGTGGTTACTATTACTTACTGCCATGGGGTTGGATGTTAAATGGTGCAGGCCATGCACTGAGGATACGGTGAGGGCCATACGGTAGACCTTTGTGAGCTTGTTTATGCCTGAAGTTAAATTTGCTCCAAGAACCAAAATGGTGTTTGCCAAAACTCTAGGGAACCCTTTTATTACCTTATTAGGCGGAATTAGGACCTCAACTGGAAGGCTGGAGTTGATGCTTTCCGTCTGTGCAACTATACATCCTTTTATTTTTGGGTGAAAGTAAATATAAATAAGATTATAAAACAAATAAGCCATTACTGTTCCCTCTTATTGTCGTGTACTATCGTTTTCCTCGTTTGCTTAAATCCCAATTTCCAAATAGAACTTACTGGGTGAGGAAGAAAGTTTAAATTTTAGGTTTAATTACAAAAAAAATATATATTGTGGTTGAATTTATTTTCAAAAAATATTCTGGGGTTTTTATGGTTAAAAAGACATTGTAATTGACTCTATTTAAAAAAATATTTTGAGATTTTTTTGAGAAGAAATACATTGTGGTATGTTTATGTTAGCAAAAAATATCTTGTTGTATGTTTCTGTTAATAAAAAATATTATGTCATATTTTTTTGATCAATCACAAAATATTTTTTATTAATAGAAATATATTACGTGATATTTTTTATCATAAAAAAATCTTAAAATAATTTTTAAAAATACAATCAACCATAAAATATTTTTATAATTAAACATAAATTTTATAATATATAAAAGAAACTGCCATTTAGAGTTACGACAATGTACATCATAGGATTCCTTCCCTTTTCCGGTCTTTCTAAATGGTAAAGAAAATGGGGGCATTTTTTAGTTTTTATGAAATTCCTTTAAACCAAAAAAAGACTGAAAATTGGGGCATCAGCATAAATGAATGCATCATGTGGAATGTTGACAAATTGTATGGATTAGGAAAACGACACGAGAGGGTGCTATGTGGCCTTTGACTTAGCAACATCTATTTCTACTAGATTCCGCTAGTTGCCCGAACTTTGGGGGGTATAATGCTGAAAAATTCCATAAAGGTATATGATATAAATGTTTACTTTAAATATAAATAAAATATTTTTTTATATTATTTAATAATAAAATAAATATTTATATAATATATTTTTCATAATTCTATAACAGACAAGGACTTCTTGTATACACTGATATTACCACTTGGAAGGAAGCACCATGTATTAGATGCCTTGGCCTTGTTCTTCATGAATCATGATCATGATCAACTCTTTCTTCCTACTCTAATGATTGAATGGTCTTTGATCAATGAATTGAGGAAGATGCATGCACTTTTTTTCATCATTATGACATGATGTTATGCCAACGTAACCAAGTATACCTCAACTTCATTGTCATTGGTTTTGAGGTTTACTTCCTTCGTTGTTTCTTTATCGTTCGTCATGGATACTTGTGGAGAAACGAATTTTTTTTTTTTGTTGTTGTTAATTTCAGTATATTTGAAAATTAAACTATTATAAACCTGGAAACAACCATAAACCCTGCAGTGAATATATATTGCAAGTTGTAGCAACTTAATGCCCCAAATAGCACCTGGGTTTTGGCCAAAAATTAAGATTTTATGAGTATTAAATAACGAATAAAGAATGTATGCTTTTAAAGACAGTGTGGATTAGGAACCTAAAAAGCAGAGAAATGAGAGAGAGATGAAAATAATAGAGACGGAGGAGAGCAAAATGAGGCTAGTCAGTCTCCTGTTAATGCTCAAAATTTGACACTGCCTTTGTCGTTTCTTAGACCAAATTAACTTCTCTCCTCTGACTCCATTTTTGGATAGAACAAAAAAAGCACTAATATCCAATCACCTCTCTTTTCCCCCTTTGTTTAAACAATAACAATAGTATCACTCATCAGTCACCACCTCCTGTAATGGCGGAGACCTTTTAACGTTCCTTATGTTAAGTCTTTTTTTTATAATTCTGTCTCCGACTTCATGTTTACTTGCTTTCCATACTTCCTTGGATCCTTGTCTTTTTTCTTTTTTTTATTAAGATATTTATACTTATTTAAAAAAATATATATATATTAACGATTCAAGAAAAGAACATCAAATATCAAGGAGTTCCCTGTAAAATGATTGGGGAGTCCTAGTCGAGAATCACGTTCTTCACTCAAGTTAAGGTATGGCTTCTTCTCTTTTGCTTCAACAACACCCCCCACCCCAAATGAATTTGCTGTCATGTAGCATACATGTGAGTTGTATGCAGATCAGGTTACGTTGGGTTCTTTTTTTCTGGGTTTATTGAGTGGTAACAAACCATGAAGAAATCTTTTGCAAAGTTGGTTTCTTGCTGGAAGTTATTTATTTGTTTGAGTGGAGACTCTGTTCTCCTCTATTTTCTGTCTGTTGTAGAAGTTTGAAGAAAGGTGGGGTTAACGATCTGTGGGAAATTTTCTTTTGCCTGTAACTATGTATGATTGATTTCACTTTGTGGTGCAGCTTGTTCTTGCTGGATCCAATGCTGTGTTTTGTTTGGCTTTTAAGTTAATTTATCTACTTTTCATGTGATTTGAGCTACTTTTTGCACTGGCTTTCCCTTTCCAAGTTATTTGCTTGTGATGATCAAAACTTAATTGAGGGTCTTTGATTCCTAACTTTCTCCCCTGGTTGCAATTAACTGTTTCCTCTGTTCAATCACCTTCTTCATTTTCAATTAATATTTGTTTTCTTTTTTCTTTTCTCTCTCTGTTGAATTAGTGGTGCATAATGTTGTATAGCTCCCTGATCAGTTGAAGACTTGAAATATCCTCCTATGCGGCAGGGGTTATAATATAATGGCCAAGGATCACAGTGGATCACCAAAGCGTCATCATCAGGTGGAATCAAGGAGAAAGCGTCTAACTTGGATCCTAGGGGTTAGTGGCCTCTGCATATTGTTTTACGTTTTGGGAGCATGGCAGAATAACACAGTCCCCACCTCTCAATCGGAGGCGTACACTAGAGTCGGTTGTGATGTTAAACCCTCTCCATCAGGGTACACCAATTCCTCCCTTCTAAGTCCATCATCAACACCACCACAGGTTGATTTGGACTTTGATAGCCATCATCAAGTTGAGATGAACAACACTTCCCAAGCCCCAAGGGACTTCCCAGTATGTGACATGTCCTACAGTGAATACACTCCTTGCGAAGATCCACAGAGGGGAAAGAAATTTGATCGAAACATGATGAAATACAGGGAGAGGCATTGTCCTACAAAGGAAGATCTCCTCCTCTGCCTCATTCCTCCTCCACCTAAATATAAGACCCCTTTAAAATGGCCTCGGAGCCGAGACTATGCTTGGTACCACAATATCCCTCACAAAGAGCTCAGCATTGAGAAGGCTGTTCAAAACTGGATTCAAGTAGAGGGTGACCGCTTCAGATTCCCTGGGGGAGGTACCATGTTCCCTCGTGGAGCTGACGCATATATTGACGACATTGGCAAGCTCATTCCTCTTACTGATGGAACCATCAGAACTGCTATTGATACTGGTTGTGGTGTAAGTGGAATGAATTAAATTAGCATTTTATATAGGAGTATGTCATCTACTCTTTGGATTTGTTTCTTTTCTACTTGTCCATTTGTAGAGGTTTCAATGAGGAATTCGTTTTATTACAGGTTGCAAGTTGGGGCGCCTACCTGTTGAAGAGGGACATTGTCACAATGTCTTTTGCGCCAAGAGATACACACGAAGCACAGGTCCAATTTGCATTGGAGAGAGGAGTTCCTGCCGTGATTGGCATCATGGCTTCAAAGAAGCTTCCTTACCCATCAAGGGCCTTTGATATGGCTCACTGTTCCCGTTGTTTGATACCCTGGAGTAAGTATGGTAAGGTGTCAAATACATTGATCAATGTTAATTTGTTGCTCAAATGATATACTATATAGTACAGATGGCCAAAAGTGGTCATCTATTGGAGTAGTTAATTGGGTTGGAAAGACTTTTTGCATTTAAGAATATTGTTTACTAATTGTTACAGATGGTATGTATCTGATTGAAGTGGATAGAATTCTACGGCCTGGTGGTTACTGGATCCTCTCTGGTCCTCCAATCCGCTGGAAGAAGTACTGGAGAGGGTGGGAAAGAAGCCAGGAAGATCTAAAGCGAGAACAAGATTCTATTGAGGATGTAGCCAAGCACCTTTGCTGGAAGAAAGTGATTGAAAAGGATGATCTAGCAATTTGGCAGAAGCCCATCAATCACATTGAATGCATTAAGAGCAAGGCAATTTATAAAACGCCTAAGATATGCAATTCAGGCAATCCAGACGCTGCTTGGTACTCCCCTCCCTACTCCCTAGTCAATGCTAATATTTATATAGAAATACGAAAACAAATTGTAGTACTTTACTTACAATTGTGTGTACTCGAAAGGTACAAAGATATGGAAACTTGCATAAGCCCTGTACCAGAGGTAAGCAACTCAGAGGAAATTGCTGGTGGTGCACTTGAGAAATGGCCTGAGCGTGCGTTTGCTGTCCCCCCTAGAATTAGCAGGGGTGTAATAAAAGGAATCACTGGTGAGAAATTCCGAGAGGATAATGAAATGTGGAAGGAGAGACTAGCACATTACAAACAGATTGTCGCTCCCTTGGCCCATGGAAGATATCGAAATATAATGGACATGAATGCTTACCTTGGGGGATTCGCTGCTGGCATGTCAAAATATCCTGTTTGGGTTATGAATGTCGTCCCTGTAAATTCAGATCAGGACACTCTAGGTGTGATCTATGAACGAGGCCTCATCGGCATATATCAGGATTGGTGTGAGGCATTCTCAACTTATCCAAGAACATATGATCTCATCCATGCAACTGGTGTGTTCAGTATATATCAGGACAGGTAATAGTTGATATATATAATCTAATGCATCCGTTAATTAATAAATTATTGTCTTGGAAAATCTTGTAATTGTTTGTTTTATTAACTGTGTTGAAGGTGTGACATCACCTACATCTTGCTAGAGATGGATAGAATTCTGAGGCCAGAAGGGACAGTTATATTCAGGGATACTGTGGAGGTCATTGTGAAGATTCAGAGTTTAACAAATGGAATGAGATGGAAGAGCCATATTATGGACCATGAGAGTGGACCTTTTAATCCTGAGAAAATTCTTCTTGCTGTCAAAACTTACTGGACTGGTGAACCAACTACACAAAAACAAAGCTAGCTAGTACAGAGAATTGTAGTTAATACTTTTTTTTTTTTTATCGTTACTCCTATTTTGGGGGCATATATATAAAGATCACTCATGAGGCTTTGTTCAACTCTAGCTAGTACGGTACTTCTTCTTTCAACTTGTTCGAGTTTGCAGTCAGTGGCGCTGCTCTCAGTCTCTGTCTAGCCCTTTCAATTGCAACTATTTGGTCACCCACTTGATAGAAGAAAGCCAAACCACCCTCAACCATTTTTTATTCATATCATATGTTAGCCAAATTATAGTACTAGAATGTGCAAAACAACTACCACATGCATTAAGAATTGTTGAAAGCGATGCATCAATCCTCTCCGTGATATAAATATAAGGCAGGGGGTATCAACACATAAAAACTCAGAACAAGATGGCTGAAATGTACTAGGATTTTGGCTCAAATCCTTACAAAGAAAAGTTCTAATTGGTTTGGGAAAAGTAGTTTTCTATTTTATAGTTGGTTGTTCTAGCATAAGTAGTACTAGTTTCCTATTAGATTGTTAATTGTACAAGCAATAGGTTTTTACTATGATTTTGTTGTTCTTTTCCTAATAGTATTAGGAAAATATCCTCTATATAAATGGGGTCTTAGATAAAGTTTGTGACACTCATAATTCTAATATACATTGTAAATTAGAGGGACTTACAATTAGAGTTAGGTTAAGAGCTTTGAGTGTATTAGGGATTTCGGGTTGTGAGGTTGTCAGGGTAATAATTTTGTTTTTTCTAAAGTTGTTGTTAAAGATTAATAAAGTTGTGAGTTTGTTGGTGACGTAGGAAAGAGGTTGTCGAATCATGTTAAATTGTTGTGCTAGATATTTGTTTGTTTGTTTGCCTATTTAATTATTGTAAGTTTGAGTAGGGGGATTTTAGGAGTAAAATCTCAACAAGTGGTATAAGAGCATGATCATCTATTTGAAAAAGTTGTCTGTTGCTATTTGTTGCGTTTGCACCACCATGTCGATAGGTATATCTAAATTTGAGATTCCTTTAGTTAATGGAAGAAATAATTTTACTTTGTGGCAGAGTACAGTTCAAGATCTTCTAGTACAACAAGATTTTGATCGAAATTCAGAGGAAGAAAAGACAACAGAGGTGACTGATAGAAAGTGACAATCGATTCAGTGGAAGGTTGTGAGCACAATCAAGTTGGCTTTAGCTCCCGAGATCAAGTATAATGTGTTGAAAGAAACTACACCTAAGGGTTTGTGGGTTTGTGGGATAAGCTCAAGAGCATCTATTTGTCAAAGTCTTTGACCAACATATTGTGTCTCAAGATGAACCTCTACTCTCTAAAGATGAATGAAGGTACAAGTCTTCATGATCACTTGAATGAATTTAACAAGTTAGTATCTCAATTGTTGAATGTAGAAGAAACATTGAAGGATGATGAGAAGGTATTTATCTTGTTATCATTTTTGCCAAATCTTACAAACCATTGGTGCAAGCATTATTGGTGGGTAAGTCAAATTAAGCTTAGATAATGCGATTGCGCTCTTGCATGAGAATGAAAGGTTGATGAGAAACGAAAGCTTGTTTAGTGATAGTCAAGTACTTGCTATGGAGAGTTCTAATCAAGGGAGGAGTGAATGGAGAGCGAACAATGACTCAAGATGGAGATCTAAATCCAGGCCTAGAGATAATGGTGAGAATGAGTGTTTCTACTGTGGAGAGATATGACACACATAATATTATTGTAAGGTCATGAAGGATAATTTAAAATAGTTGAGAAAGATGAGTGGGAAGAAGAGTGATGATGGAAAGAGTAGTGAAAGTGCTAATATTACTGAGGGAAGTGATGAAGAGGTGTTAGCTATTGAGCACATTGAAAAAAAATTTGATGAGAGTGATATGAAGTTACTTGATTTAGCATCCTCCATTCACATATTCAATAAGATGAAGTACTTCAATTGTGTAAAGGAACCTACTCATTTCACAATTGCTACCGCATGTGGGAAACACAAAGTAATTGATGGTGAAGGAAGCTTAAGGTTGAAGCTCTATGATGGAAACGTGAAGACACTTGAGAAGGGTAAAGTTTGTTTCCTCTCTCATTACAAATATCATCTCTTTGGGGGAGCTTGAAAAGATAGGATACACATGGACTGCGGGGCAATGAAGAGATGAAAGTTTCTAATGGATCAAATGTAGTGTTGAATACTACTACGAACAAGAAGGGTTTGTGTGTGTTAGATGAGAAAATTTCACTTGAAAAATTAGGTGGAGATATGGAAAAGCTGAAAGGAAGGATCGCACCAACCAAGAAGAAAGTTAGGTTTGTTGATGATGTGTGGAAAATTTGAGCAAAAATAGATATTTGTTAGGATTTTGGCTCAAATCCTCACAAAGAAGAATTCTAATTGGTTTGGGAAAAATAATTTCTTATTTTATAGTTGGTTGTTATAGTATGAGTAGTATTAGTTTCCTATTAGATTGTTTGTTGTACAAGTAGTATAAATAATCTACTATGATTTTGTTATTCTTTTCCTAATAGTATTAAGAAAATATATTGTAAATCAGAGGGATTTACAACTAGAGCTAAGTTAAGAATTTTGGATGTATTGGAGATTTTGGATTATGAGATTGTCAAGATAATAATTTTGTTTTTTTAAAAGTTGTTATTAAAGATTAATAAAATTGTGAGCTGTGTAAATAAAAAAGTTGTTGAACTGTTAAATTATTGTGCTAGATATTTATTTATCTATTTAATTACTATATATTTAAATAACAAAATTTTAAAAATAAAATCCCAACAAAACATACATCACAAGAAAAGAAATGCTCCTACCGTAAGAGCGTTGGCCAAACCAAATAATTGGCTTGACGGATCTAGTAAATTAAGTAGTTGTGACCCATTGGAGAGGTAATTTTTTTTATGACTGCCCATCTCAAATTCGGCCTGTAGCAGTAACAATCATGACTAATTTTTAATATTGTAAATACGTGATGTATTCAAGTACTCCATTAGCATTATATCTTTCTCCAACCAGCCACCTTTATGAGGGCTTCTATATATATTCAATCAGCCACCTTAATTAGAAGAGTGGAATTCCTTAGTCAATCAACGTGACATTAATTTTGTGGATAAAAGTACCAAATTTAATAGAATTTGGTTTAGACTATGAGTGAATATACCACCCACATTGAGTATTTAAAGTCAAACTATCTGCTAGTAATTTTGTCTATTAAGTCCAAACAACTATCTCTAACCTCTAATGGATCGGGGTGATTGTGAACGATGTCTAAATTTTTTTATCAAAATATTGTATTTCAAAATTTTATTTTTCAAATTATGATATTTTTAAATTTGTTTTTTTATTTATTAATATATATGAATTATATATACGAATGTATTTATAAGATCAAATCAAATTTTACATTATTTATATTATAATTATTTAATTTAATAATTCTTTAACTAATGTCTGTATATATTCATTAATCAAATCTTAAGAAGCTTCTTATATTTTTTTTTGCTATGAAAGTTCGGATGTGATAAATGCTTTGTTAGGTAAGGACGATCTTCTGATTTGGTCAACTACAAATGATTAGTAAAAGATATAGTATTAAACAGTTGTTTTTTTTTTTTTTTATTTCGTTTTGAAAAATTTGAGGTAAATAAAGTTTTGTAATTGGGTATTGTATTGTTTCGTTATAATTTTGATTTATTATTGTCAAAGTAATTTTTAAAACAATTGTAAAGTTAAAAATTATTTTATAAAACATAAAATTATTTTTTAAAAAATCTTTTTAGTTTTTGATTTTGATTTTTTTATAAAAAAATTGAATAGTCCTAAAGCAGAGTTTAGTTTACCAAAAACACGATTCAGCTAAAAAAAACAGAAGAACAAAAATCATTGTAATAAATTTCTCAAACGGGAAGGTGTCTTCTTATTCTTAGCGTGGGAGGAATAAAGAGAGGGTTTGGAGAGTTGGAGGTGAGGGTGTAAGTTCACATAAATAAAAAATATGAGAGGGTGTGCGTCGACCATCGGGACGGGTTATGTCTCGAAAAAGACAATTGTACAAAAAACTTAAATAGGAATAGGAGAGGGGGGCTGGGGCTGGAAAGATTTGAGAGACGGAGCTTCGCATTATCTTCTACTATTTATAGATTTGCTCGAAACAAACCTTCGTCAATTAGAATGAGTAAGGAATAGAAGTAAAATATTTGGGAGAGTGATACTGATATTTTGTGAAATCAGAGAGAGATAGAGAGGGAGTAATCAATCGAATCGGATCGGAGATCATAATATAATAGAGAGAGTGAGAGAGAGGTGCATGTGTAGTTGAATTGCAAATGGAGAAGAGCTTTGATGAATCGGCGAACAAGGTAGAGGAAGAAGTGAGGAGAGTGGTGGAGCAAACCAAGGAGCTGCAGGACTCAGCAGCATCGCTGATCGCAAGGTCCTCCAACGAAGAGCAATCCCTCCGCCAGAGAGCTCTTTCCCTCGAATCCTCCTTTCCACGCCTCCGTTCCTCCATCGATTCCCTTCTCCCCAACAAGTTATTGGATCCCAAGCTAGCCGACAAGGCATGCATCTTTTCTTTCTTTCCGTTTTCTTCTTCTTTTCTCCCCCGACATTTCCTTACTTTTTTTATTATTAATTATTGAATATATAAGCGCAGTTGGAGGAGGATTTACAGAGAGCCAGATGTATCTTGGCCGATGGAGACGCCGCTGCTTTCCTTCCTGTCAAACCTCAGGGTACTGATTCCATCCTTTATTCTGTCTAATTTTGATTTATCTTTTCTTGTTATTCATCCATAAAATGAAATTGAATCTATTTGATGTTATTGTCTTAAATTTAAACTCTTCTGGTGTCATAATTTTTAATTACCTTCTTTTATTTTGTCAATAATAAAAATAATGATGAGGATGAGGATGATCGTGATCTCTTTTAATGCACCAGGAAGCTTTCTCAGAATGTTTTTGGGGCCTATCAATGTGCGTGCCTCTCGCAAAGACGTCCAGCTCAAGGTTAAAGAAGAGTACAACAGTTACAGAGTATTGCTTCTTCTCAACTCCCGTTTATTCACCATCACATACTTTTCACCCTCTTATGTATTCTTCAATCATCCAGTTAGCTTTCATTTACATTCCCTGCTTACAATATTTAGTTTATGCTTCGCTAAAATTTTTTACTTCCTAGTATAGGAATATTTGCATGCGTCACTGTTCAAGGATTCAGGTTTTTATGAATACAACAAATCCTGTCACAGCAAGTCGACGGTTATAAGTTGTGTTGTGAAGAACTCTTTGTCTAAATTATACGTATTCTTCTTTTCTTTAGATGCCGTTATGTTGGTATTTCACATAATAAAAAAATTCAGGCAAACAAGAATATCTTATTTATCTTGTTATTGCTTCCTAACAATTGACTTTTTATTACAATCTACTTTGTCAATTTTCATTCTACTTAAAAAAAAATCTTACTCAAAATTACACTCACAACACTACCTCCTTGGAGCAGGATAGAACCGCACTTCTGTTCCTTTTTTTTCCAGCAACCCTTCTTGTTCTAAGATCTTGGGTCTGGGATGGGTGCTTGCCAGCATTCCCAGTTCAGGCGTACCAGGTGCTTACTAATTCATTCTTGCAATCTTGTTTGAAAATTTTGTTGATTTGTGGATGTATTGCCAAGTATTTATGTGTTTTTTTAGGGGATAAATGCACTCTTTGATTTATGACATTTAACATTTAGCATTCACTTGGTCAGGCATGGCTCTTGTTCCTCTACACTGGTTTGGCTCTGCGAGAGAACATATTGAGAGCAAACGGAAGTGATATTCGTCCATGGTAATTGCCCTTTATCTTTTCTGTTGTTGAACTGTGGTTGACCTTTAAGTTGCTTCTTGTTGTATTCGTGGTAAAAAAATTGTTCTTTACTCTCATTTTGTTCCATAAACATATTTGTTCATTTTTCTGTGCTTAAGTAGGACCAATAACTTAATTCTAAATGATGAAATTTCTGATTCATGGCATTTTTAGGGTCAGAATATTTGAATAGTGCATCCCCTTTAGTCAAGAATATTACGATTTTATTAAAATGATGACTTGTGGCCAAGAACTAATTGTGATCCTTCATTTACATGCTTAAATTCCTTTTTGGTTGTTTTAGGATTGTAGTACCTTATTAATTATGATTCTTCTACTGGTTGGGACTTGGTAATATGTATTAACGAAGAAAATTGTTGGTGGATGATGTGCTGAATTTGTGACACCTCTTCTTGTTCAAAGTTGACAATCTCTCTGTGTCAGAGAGCATTAGATGTGGCTCAGGTTGTGTTCCCCCTTTTTTATGTTTATCAATTTATTTATAATGCTCAGAGAAAGGTAAGATAACAGTAACAAGAAGAGTTATAGAGTTTTATTTTCTTCTAAGTGATTTTGTAACTAGATTTTCACCCCCTTTTGATAGGCATAGTTAATATATTTTTATTTATCGGAAAAAAATGACAAAAATTGAAGCCATAATTGACTCTTGCAAGCTACTATCTCTCTGTCTTTGTAAGGGTTAAGCCTTTGGTATCTTCATTAAGACATCAGTAATAATGTTTTTGTTGCATTACCTATCTGTGATGTAAAACAGTTGGCATTCTGACTGAATTTTTCCTTTCGATGTTTTTATCATAAAATAATTGTCTTCAATGTTGGTTTATCTTCATGTACCCTCATTTCTTGTTATACGTAATGCTTATGCACTTCAAAATCCTACTACTTTTTGTCTTATCATAGTATCCTGTATTTTTTGTTTTGTTTTCGTGACTTGATAGAACTGTTTAGGTTATTCTACTCACCTTTGCTTCTTTATTTAATTCTATGATGCCCTTGGGCCTTGGCTTTATTGGTCATCAGGATTGGTGGGATGGAGTGCTATGTTTGCATATTACCAATCAGAATAGAGTTATTAAGTGGAACCAAACACCCTCTAAATATATTTATGTAAGTGAAGTGAAAACAGGGACATATAAAAGACATTCATGACAGCAATGATTGTTGTTAAGTTTGTTGATCACTCTGGAGGAGGGAAGGATTTCCATTATATTGCTCAGTTAGGATGAAGTGGAAGAGTGCTTTTGAACATGGTTTAAACTTATAATGGCCAACTTGTGACTCTATTGATTACCTATAATCAACTTAACTTACCTAAGCCTAAATCTTCAAGGGGGTGGGTGCAGGGGCGGGCAATGGGCTTGTGGTGAATACTAGGTTCACTTTGTTAGTAGATACTGTTATATATGGTTGTCACTTGTCAGTTCTGATGCCTTGAACAGTCTCATAGATTAATTTAAGTTGATTTTGACCTCTTGATTTACTTTGCTTATTGGCAAAATTACAAGATTGAGGATTAAAACCCGAATCCAAACCTCAAAGCTTTGAATCTAAGTAGTAGGCTCAGCCAGAGCAGTTGTATGTGGAGTTCTAGAAAGTTAGTACGAGACACCATTTATGTCAGATTAGTACTGACATGGTGGAAAATATGTCAAACAATAAATATTCCATAATAGTAAATTGTGTTTTGATGAATTTACGGCTATCAACCACATTGTTCTGTATGTTATTAGTGTCTTCCTAAGTTCTTGATATCTGTCTCAAGTATTTCAAGGTAAAACATGTCTAATATTCAAAGTCCAGCACATCAGAGCATTGATTTCCAAAAGAGGATTTGGGCATGATTATTGCATGCATGATAGGGTCAATGGTGTTATAGCCAAGTAAAAAACTGAATTTGTGCCAGAATTATAGTACCATGTGGATTATACAGATGATGAGATGAATATCATTTATAAGGAACTGAGAGTTGTAGTATAGGATCTTATCAATATTATGATGGAAACTAGGTGGCCATTGGCATTGAGCTGGTGCAGGTTGACAAAAGTTAACACGGTGAAGCTGATTGTTACTGTGCAGGGAATAGCTTAGAAGCATGGAAAATTTTCTGTTGAACAAAACTAATGTTCTTTTTTATGACATGCACATAAGTTGTGCCATAAGATCCATGTCTTAGTTAAGGTAATTGTTTATAAGTAGTTGTTGGGAAGAAAAGGGTTCATTTTCTAAATTTGTATGTACTATAATTTTGGTTTTCAATGTTGGAACTAAATGATAAGGTTCATACATGTTTGGTGACTGTCCAGAGCTTTACAAGAAAGTGGCTGTCAGTATCTTAATCAAATTGGAGGATAATTGCCAGATGTTTTTTTTTTTTTTTGAAAATACTAATGGCTTGTTTGGTTCATGGAATCAAATTAGGTGGAATAGAATTGTGATTCCACATGGAATAAAATTACGGTGGAATAGAATTTCGATTCAACTATTACGTTTGGTTGTGCTTGCAGAATTTCTAATTCAATTCCAATTCCAAAGTTTGGTTGGATGTAATAGGATGTTGGAATTGTGGTGGAATCTGTTATAAATGACCAAAATATCCTTGCTATTCAACAAAAAAAAATACAAATTCATTATAATAATATTTTAATATATTTTAAAACTATTTATATGTATTTTAAAGTATTATTTTATACCTATTTAACTATTTTCTTTTTAATCCATATATTTTTTTTCTTAATTTTTATATAATATTGATAGGTATATTAAACAAAATTATTACTCCCTCCGTCCCATATATTTTGGCAAGTATTTCATTTTGGGATGTACCTTATTATTTGTTCATTTTGAAAATCAAAGTTCAATTTTAGTTAGGTTTTTTAAATTACCGTTAAATTTAAGTTTCCTAGAAAACTCTACCATTAAGCCTAAGTATTAAAAAAGAGTATTTCTAGAAAGTAAGTTATAATTTATGAGTTGTAATATTAATTATTATGTCTCATTAAAAAGTTGGGTTCTCTATACATATCAGTATATATAGGATGGAGAGAGTAAAAGGTAAACAAGACATTTTTTAAAACTTGAAAGAATAGTAATAAGGTACCGTACACTTCTCCAACATCCATCAAATTAAACATAATTAGATAATGTCAATCAAAAGCATCCAAAATAAAGTATTGTGGCCTATAGGATTAAAATATAACAAGGTAAAATTGAAATATAGGCATTTAAGTGAGTGCATTTTAGTCTCCGCAGGTTAAAAACCAGTTCCAAATGGTGGAGTAGCAAATAGTTCCTTCCCCCTCATCATTTCTTGTTCCACTTGAGGCAATTGGGATTGTCATAAATTGCAATTCCGATTTTTTTGTCCAACCAAACAAGTGAATCGGCGAGACATGGAATAGAGTGGTAATGGTATTAGCATTACCCCCAACTAAACTGACTCTGAGAATAATTCATCAGATTTAAGTCCTATATGGCATCAAAAAATTTAAGTATATCATAGGCACATTGATGTGATCCCTCTGTTACTGGTTTGTTGAGAATCAGGGTACTTATCTCATTTTCCTTATCTAGATTTAGGATTTGCTTTACTTCATTATCTGAGGTAATGTGTTTTTTACAGCGATATATAATCCTGTCAATATGGAAGGATAGGATAACAAAAGCAATTCTCAAATAAATTTTGGTGAAAAACATATTATCTTGGTCAGAGTTTGCCAGCATAGTATGTGGTTTGATTGGTTTATTTAGTATAATCTTCTTGCATAGCGCACCAAAGATTTCAACCATGACCTTGAATATACTTTTTCAGGTGGATTTATCATCATTATTGTGCTCTGATTATGGCTCTTGTTAGTCTCACATGGGAGATTAAAGGACAGCCAAATTGTGCCCAAAAGCAGGTTACTATTGTTTTTATGTTAATTATATGATTATATCTACCTCGTATTTGTTGTCAGTCAGTTAAATTTTTTTCAGAGAGGAGTTCAACTTTTCCTTCAATGGGCTATGATGCAAGGAGTCGCAATGCTTCTACAGAACAGATATCAACGCCAGAGACTTTATACTCGTATTGCACTGGGAAAGGTGCTATGCCAAAATTATTTTTCTGCGCTGCAAAATTTATGTATGTGTTTATGGACGTGAAATTTTAATATATCTTCTGCTGTTATTTTCAGGCCAAGAGAATGGATGTTGTCTGGGGAGAAACAGCTGGAGTAGATGGCCAACTATGGCTGTTATGTCCTATACTCTTCACTTTGCAGGTGATTTAAAGCTGAATCTTGACTGTTAGAAAATTTAGATGTAACGACCTCTGCTATTAAAACTGTTCCCTTAAGGATAAAAACTTCTGACGATTTGTTTGCATCCACAAATTTGTCGTGTTGTCCACTGTGCTCTAGCTTGTTGGGCTAAGTGGGTGATTTATACTCCCTACTTCTAGGGTTTAATGAAGCATCAGTTCACTAATATTTCTTGCCTTAATCTATGAGGAAGCAAAATCTCAAATTGAGAATAGTTTCCTCCATATGTATTGACCTAATTCAGATTTAAACTAGCAGACCAACCTCTTGAATTTTTTGTGAAAGCATTTTCTAGGTCTTCTGTAAAATTTTCTCTCCCAAGTTTTAATGACAACATACCGTGTGAAATTGGAGATGCTTAAATTCCAATAAGCTTGACTGGTTCCAATAATGTGCTCGATCAATGTTTAAAATTGATGCTTTTGTTATGTTGAATTGACACAAACTAAAAGATACTTTGTGCATGAATTAAATAAATTGAAGTGATGGTTTGAAAAAAAACAAAAAGACAAAGATTATCAGTCTGAGCGGGAATCCTTCTTTTCATTGGATAGTTTGAAGGGTCCTCGTACCCACCCTCCCACCTCTTTATTCCTTTTTGGCTTCTAAAGATTTGTATTTCAGCAATTGCGTGGAACATGTCCACTTCGGGAAATTTCCGTTTTCTTTTATTATGTAGCTTCTTTAAACTCAGTGCATCTGTGTTAACCTGATTATATCGTTTGTTCTTCTGAGCATTGATTTTAGGGTTTTGAGGCGTATGTTGGCCTACTGTTGCTCAGGACTGCAGTAGTTGGGGTTGTTTCTGAATGGCAGGTAGAATTTTAGTTCCTTTCTTCAAGTTTTATGTGGAACATCTTCCTCTGCTCAGCAGTTTATCCTAATAATGACATAAAGCCAAAAATGAAAAGAAAAAATTTACATTGGTGTCTACTGGAACAATGGGTTAGTAATGGAAAACTTTCTGGCAGGTAATCTTCTGTGGGGTCCTTTTGGTTTTAATGGCAATTGGGAACTTTACAAACACAGTAGAGACTCTCATGACAAAGTCAAGGTTTAAGGCAAAGATGAAAAGAAGCAAGAGCAAGCCGGAGTTGGATTAGGATTTCTAATTGTTAGGATTAGTTTTACTTGAGCATTATAGGATCTCATTTTTGGATTTTTTTTTCTGGCTTTTGAACATGTTTTGTCAAAGAAGAGGCAATGGAATCCTCCGTAAGATTTTCTTTTCGACGTACTAGTAGTAGCTTTTATATGATATACTGTTGATGCTTTTCTTTCTCAAACCGTGAAGTTGGGTATACAATGTTCCTGACTTCTATTTGGGTGCACTTTAAGGAAGAGTTCCTTGAAGTTCAAGATTGTGTGAAATAAAATTGTAATTCACTAGTTAGATAATCATTGTGCACCATAAATTTGAGAAAAATATTTATATTAGGTGCTAGGTTTATGTTGATCTTTAAGTACGGCCGGTAAGGACCAAAGGTGGTCAAATATTTGATTTTCTTGGTTGTTTCCTGGTGGATCTCACGCTTCTTTCTTTTCATGGACCCAAAGGGCATTTTTCTTTCTTGTTGGGCTTGAAGATTTTGTAGTATTACATTTTTTTTAAGAGTACATTTGTATTGAGAATCTTTATCTTAAAGCTTAGTGTGAAGGACATTTCCATTTCCTCTTGGACTCATCTTGATTTAGTTATCCATTTATTTACTGGTTAGTGGTTGAACTGCTTGAGCCCAAATGAGAAAGCTTTTGGCCTTTGCAACCGATTACCTTTTCCCATTTTAAATGCCACGGTACATGTTTTATCTGTGAAGATGCCCCGACTGGAAGCAATAGTTACATAGGACTGAAGGCTTCATGGGAGGTTGGTGGTGATGATGATGATATTTCTGACAGAGAAAGGAGACTACATGTGGCTTTCCATTGGTAGAGTATCAAAGCTGTTTCTTGCTACCAGCAGTCACATAACATGCAAACCCTCTCATTGATTTTCGATATCCAACTAAGCTGGTGCTAATTTGAAATAGCAATTGTACTTAATGGGTTTCAAGGCAATTCACGATTCTCTCATAGATTTTCGGATGAGTAGATTACATGTGGGATGAAAAAGACGCTTTTGCAGTTTTGTTCTATAATTGAACGGAAAACAATACTTACTATAATCAAACCTGAAAATTTTTAGCATGTCATAATTGGAAGCAACATAAAAAGAAATCACCTTGGAAAAAAGCATAAAGAAATCACACCTCCCAAGTGTGAAATCTTTCTGATACTCCGAGCAAAGCAGAGAGAGAGAGAGAGAGAGAGAGAGAGAGATTGGAATTGGTATCATACATGTATAACTCATTCTCCTTTAGTATAAATCCTTTCCTCTTTCCTTCACTTCTATCACTAGAAGGCTTGGTACAGATTCGAAGATGTACAGGCTGGGTCCATGTGTAAATCCTACCACCAACACCAACCAAGCTATTCTTGGCCATGTGATGTACCTATTTCTTTATAATTTTATGTACCTCGGTAGATGCATGGTAGCATCTATCTATCTCAATAATACAACTATAATCAAAACATTGGATGAATATAGCCATACACATGTGCACATAACTTACATATATGCAGATTAATGATTAGAAAGCCCTTAATGAAGATGATAATAAAGACTAAAGAGGCATAAGCGCAATAATAGAAGGAAAAGGAAAGGAAGAAACAAGTGGGGGAGGGGAACAGGAATGGGCAGGGTGGTAAAAAAAAAACTAACAAGCACATGGGTAGGGCACTTCAGGGATGATGTAAGGGGGAATATAATTGTTCGAGGGGTTGCACGTTTGTAATATTGAAGGTACAAACCCATGTTCATCTCAAATAAATTAAAAAAAAAAAAAAAAAAAGAAGATACAAACCCATGTTGCTAGTTGGCAAAGGAAATGAAAGTGGAATTATGGGAGAACCTTTGAGCATAGCAACCCACACAGCTCCTACCTGTCAATGGGATGCCATTATTACGCTAACTATCATTTATGTTCTTCATTTTTTTTTTCTTTTTAATTTTTGCAAACCTACAAATTAGAGGGACTATTCTTTCTTCAGTAATAATTGATAATTAATCTTTTAAAATGAATTTTTGGACTAAAAGCAACACTATATTACTTTTGTATTTCTGATTATTACAATTTATATTTGCATAAAAGTGATTACAAGTTAGGTTACTTAACTGGGTCAAATAAAATTATATAATTTTGCATCAAAGTCCATATAAAGAGAAAAATCACCCTAAAAAACATACAAAAAGTAACAAGTGGATGCTGGCGGGCAGAATAGCTGAAGTCACGAGCTTACAGAAATAATTAGATTCAAGAATAGGTAGTCTCGTTTTCATGAAAAAAAATGAATGAATGTAAGATGGTTCAAAATTATTTATAAAATAACATGTTTTAATTAATTGATCACGAAAGTATTCTCTTTTTGTCATATCCATGCATATTTTTCTTAAGGAATTGATTGAAAGTTTTACATTATTTCGATGAAATTTTTTTGTTTATCTCTACACCATGAAAGATACATAATGTAAAATATTTTTTTATCAATGGATAATATGAAATGAAAGAGACAATGATGAATCTTTTTTTCATCAAATGAAGAAAATACTTTGCATTATGTATTTTTCATAAATCAAAATTAAACAATAATTCTCCACTTATAATTTCCGTGAGGTTTATGTTTATACCATAACTCCTAATCCCATTCTTACAAATTTGTTACTAAGAACTAAACTTCCACTCTCAGTAGGGAAATATCGAATAATAAATAATAAGAAGAATAATAATTATTATTATTAGGTTAGATTAACTTTGTAAAATTTAAATTAGAGCGTACATCCACAAGAGTTACATCATACCCCATAAATAATCAGGTAGGGCAATGCCTACACCTAGTAGTATATGAAAAAGTAAGATATATTAATCAACTCTAGTCCCAGTTTTTAAAATTTAGTTAACCAAACAATTACATATGTACAACTTTGTCATTGATTTGATACATTGCTGACACCCAATCATTTCTCACAAAGGCAACAGAGTAGTCATTCCTTCTCATGGTTGTTTTTAGTATTACTTTTCGCTTTGAAAGTTTATGAACTAAATCCTTGATAGAATGAAGACAGCAATAATCATGATCAAAAGTTGAAAGGGAAAGGATTGGGAAAAAGAGACAATTAATAGGTACAATTTTAATAAAGACAAATAACTAGCAAAACCCAGATTCTTTCATTCATTAATTCAAACCAAGAAAGTAAAAGAGAACACAAAGCTTATAAAAGAAATTCTGAAATATCCTCTTCTGCCACTGACACTATACGCTCTCCCCACTCCAAGGTCTAGTTATGTTTTCCTCTGTAGTCTCTCTCTTCCTCTCTAGGCTTGTCTGCTTTCTTCTGCTTCTCATTGATGAATGATGATTCTGCTGCTGCTGCTGGGCAAGCTTATTCCTCTGTCTTAATTCAATCCCTCCCGCTTTGCCTTTGAAACGGTTCTTTATTACCAAACAAATCAATAAATTGAAGAAAAGGTGATACATCCAAGAAAGTGCCATCCAATACTTTCAATCTGTAACAAAGCTTTTCAGGTGAAGAAGATGATGGTGATGATGAAGATAACAATGAGCCAATAATTATAAGAAGTTGACATTGATTAAGGAAAAAATTACTATACTATGGGGAAAAAGGATGAGAGAAGGTCTTGGAAAAGAAATAAAGTAAACGAAAAGAGGAAATTGGAAGAATTAAGAGGATCAGGCTTTCAACTCTAATGTTAGGTATGTTGTTGGAATTCTGCACACATAGATACAATTTTGGAGGTCAAGGATGAACCCCACCTAGCCACTGTCGAGACTACTGAACCATGGCCAAAAAGGAGGGTGCTCCATTTCCTCCCCCATTTGAAGCGCTTTTGTTCTGTCGCTGGAACTCTATCTTGTAAGCCATCTTCCCCTCCTCTTCCAATTCTTCATCGTCAGCATCTTCATCCTCGTCTTCATCGTGATTATCACTGTCGGGTTCCTCAATCTTATCATAGTCATCCACCATCAACGGTTGCCGCTGCTGCTGATGTTGTTGCTGTTGTTGTGTTCCCTGCTGCTCCATCATCTCCCTCACAATGTCTTCTGGCTTCAATATGAACACAAGAATCAGTAGGCCGCAGGACAATTTATATGTGTTAAGCGAGATGCAAAAGAAATTTTTTTGTGTAGGATCTCAGTAAGACCCTTTTCAAGCTCTTCAATACTAACACAAGAATCAATACGCCGCAAGACAATGTATATGTGTCGTGCGAGATGCAAAGGAAAAATTCTTGTGCATCACCGATAAGACCATTTTAAAGCTCAAGTATATCCCATTAAAAATATGAATTAAAAGATAAAGTAATATATTATGGCATAATTTGATGAAGAATTTTGGAGGATTTTATAAAATTAATCCTACACCAGAATTGTTTGATAATACAAGTTTTGATGTTTCATAATTAGAAAAATTGAAAAAATATAAATGAAAAATTACCTTCTTCCCTGCTCCTTCATTTCCTTCTCCAAAAAGGCTCCCTGGCAAACCTTCATTGCTTGCCTGCACATCAGCATTGTAGCTGGTATTTTTGTTATCTGATTCAGATGCTGGCAATAGCTGTGGGGCTGGAGCAACGTTGGTCCTATTTTGCGGCTTACTAGCTGGGGTTGGATCATCCGATTTGGTGCTCATCTCCTGCTGATATTGTGAAGGTGGTGGTTGTTCTTGTGGTCTATTCTGGTTACTAAAGCTACTAGAGCCACCGCTAGAACTACTAAGTATCTTTCTCTGGTAGAGTGCATCGAGCTGGTGAAAGTAAGGGCAAGTTTTTGCGTCTTCAGGGCGTTTCTTGTTGCTTTCCTTGACCTTCTTGAAGTACTTGTTGATGTTCTCCCATTTTTCCTTGCATCTCTTGGCATTTCTCTTGTAGCCCATGCGTTGCATTCCTGCAGAGATTTCTTCCCAAAGAGGGCCCTTGGGTCCCGCCTCTTGGTACCTGGATTCAAGCCCACTCCTCAAATTTATCAGGGCGAGAACTTCCGTCTTTGGCCATCTTGAGGATGATGGTTCAGAGCTCCCACTTGCACCAATTTCCAGCGGAGGAGGGACCTGTTGCTCTGGGATAGCCATTACTACTTGAGACGAATTAATGGAGGGTACTTCATACCTTACAGCTAATTCAGTATTTTGAAGATGTTGATGATGATGAGCGGCTTGTTGTTGGCGTGTGTGTTGCTGTTGAGGTAACGACGGTGGTGGTGGATGTGGTACTGAAGCTGGTGCTGGCGCAGCAGCGGGAACAGGTTGTTGCTGTGGTGGTGGAGGCGGCGGCGGTGACGCAGCGGGAATACTAGTTACTATGGCTGCAGGTAACTGGATGGTCTGGCCGGTAATTCTCTGTAGAAAAGAAAGGATGGCGGCATCCCTGGAAGCAGAGATGGCTCTCTCCTGAGCCATAAGCTCGTGCTCGCGAGCCAATCTTGCCATTTCTTGCCTCTTCCAAGCTTCTTCTCTTATCATCCTGTCTTGCTCTCTCTTCTCTATGGCCTCCAAGAACCTTTGTTGCATGGTTTCCTGCTTCTGCATCACCTGTTTCATCAGACCCTCGAAGAAGTCCATCATCCTTCGTGTGCTACTGCTACTGCTGCCGTCGTACCTCTTGCGTTTACGGCTACTACCAGCTGTATTGGATGGTTCACCGGCTTCCTCGAATTCCTCTTCGTTGTCGTCATCGGAGCCAGGAGAAGAGGAGGAGCTATTAGAAGAGAAGCTGACTCCAAAAGGGGTGGCCGTGGTTGCCATGGCAGCAGGCTGAGCCAGCACCGTAGGAGCAGATCCTCCGGGATGGGGACCGGGACAGGTTGTTGCGGTGAAGTGATGATCAGGAGGAAACATGGAGGAGGAAGAAGACATTAATCCGAGGGTTGAAAGTGGTTGTTGGGAATTAGAAGGTGGAATTCTAACATTAGCAGATGATGAAATAGGAATCCCAACTGAGACAGGAGCAACGTCAAGGCCGGTGGTGGTGGTGACAGATGTCAAGGGCATTGCTGAAGAGGCGGACAAGTTACTGCTGCTATGGAGAGCCTCCAGCTGGGTGAAGAACTTGTAGCTCTTGCCATCTTGTCGCCCACCTCTAGCCTCTTTTGTTCGCTTGTAGTACTTGTGCACGTTCTCGAATTTTTCTTTGCATTTCTTCGCATTTCTTTTGTAGCCCAGCTCCGCTAGCTTCCTGCCATGCCCATATCATTAAATTCTAACTATAGTAGGATTATCATATTATTACGTAAGTAGTATGCAACTTTAGTTATGATGTTTGCTAATTTGCTATCACTCACAAATGTATAAAAGAAAGAAAAAAAATTACTCCTATACTTAGTAATTAAAACAGTTTGATTTGATAATAAATAGTAGTAACATATTCCTGTATGAATGCTTACGATCTTCCTCCACCAATAGAAAGATGAATCCTTTTTGCATACAGTTCTTTACTAACGGATCTGTTGATAATTATTAATATCAACAAAAAGAGAGTTTTTGTAGTCTCTCCAAAAATAAAATAATACTACTGCAAACGAATTCCTCTCGGGATTTTCAAGTTTTAATTTTGCACTGAAATTGATAACACAAATTGATTTTTGATTTTATTGATAAATAATACTAATAAATAAAGATGGAATAGAAATAGAGGAAGTAAGAGGGGATTGGCTGGAAGAATACACGCAGCGGATCTGGGCCATTTCTTAATTTGGAGAGAGAAGATGTGAAGAGAAAGAAAAAAAGATGCTTTAACTCGTGAGTCGTGATGGAAAGAGATAGAAGCCATGTGCGTCTGTTTGCAGAATGAGAGAGAGAGAATGCCCACATCCTATCACTGTTCCACTCACTAACCTTAGCTTTGAAGAGGAGAACAATGCCTCTTAATGATATATATGTATATATTTTTTTTAATTTGTTCCGACTAAAAAGAAAAAAAGAAAAGAAAAATGAAATTACCTTGAAACATCTTCCCAGAGAGGGCCTTTAACGGTGGCATCACGGAAGTCAGCATCCATATCAGACCTAATCTCGAGAAGAGCTAAAGTTTCTTGACGAGGCCATCTGTTACCACTGGCGCCACCAGCACCACCACCTCCCCGGTCGCCTTCATCCCCGGCGGCCTCATCTGCCGAGAGCCGCATGAATTCATCCAAATTGCCAGTCGCAGTGACTGCAGGAGGCCGGCTGCTTATGGGTGACGCCGCTTCTACCATCTGCTGCTCGGTAGTCATAGCTGGATTCTCTCCTACGCATTGAGATTGAGATTGGGACGCTCCTCCACCACTTCCTTGTCCTTGCTGCATCTTTTTCTTCACTTGTACCCCACCCTCTTATTAATTAGTAGCACCGACTACTGAGAAATAATTCCAAGGGCTACCGCTATTAGTGAGGCATGAGGAGGATCTTGCTCTTCATATATAGCACTACTTAATAACAAGAATTGAGCTAACTGATCCCTCTTGCGCTCTCTTGTTGCTCCGTCCCTCACTAGCGATGAGAAAGGGGGAGCTGTGTTTGGGACTTGGGGTTGGGGTACTGTTGAAACAAATGGAAGAATTTGAAGAGATAGATGTGGAGGATGAAAAGAGTAAGACTAGTTTGGCGGTGAAAATATAAAAGACGCATATCGACTAGACAACTGGAAAGATTGAAAGCAAGAAATAGTATTCCTACGAGTTAGTGCCGCCCTTCAGATTTTAGATTTTTATCCTTCTCTCACTTTTCTTTCTTTCTGTTTTTTAACAAACAAAAAATAATTCTAAAGAAAATGAAATTATGGGGGAGGAAATGAAAAGCAAGCGGTAAAGAAAGAAAGAAAAGATAAGCATAAGGGCATAATCATCATCATCATCATCATCAGCTGGGGCTGCTGTTCTGCACTGAGCTGCACTGCAAAATTGACAGAATAAAAGAGAGAGAAAGGGAAGGATGGGTTGTAGAGAGAGAGAGAGATAAACGAATGGAGATGACGATTATGAGGATGATGATGATTAAGAGAGAGAGATTTGTTAACTATTAAAAAATTCAAAATATACACACATTAATTAAAACGAAAAAACTCAAAAAGGGCCCTGGAAGTAGCAATCATGTACCGCCCATCTTATTTTCTGAGTCTATAACCACTTCTAAATGACGTGGCCTTATTTGAGTGGAACTCTCTCGAAAGAAACTATAGTACTCCATATAGAGTAATAAATTTGGGATTTTAAAAAAAATAAAACTTTACCAATTTGAGCTGGGACAGACTTGACATGGAAAACACACGAATCAGAATATCTCTACGCTCCACCTTAACCAGGGTAAGTATCTAACTCAACCACGCTAACAAAACAAGATCTACTTTTGTAATACACGCTTCTAAGGGTCGGGGGAGTTTTAATTTAATCCCGCACACATGACACGCTCCCTTCCTTTTTCCGTTTTCTTTTACTTCTTTTATTTGTAGGCTGATGAGATGAATGATCACTCTCCAATTAACGGGAGGGTCAGTGCCTCCCTGTCAGTCTGATGGCTTTAGTTAAAGAAAGTTGTCGGTCCCATCTGACCATCTTAATAGATTCCATGTGATTGGGGCCGTAGGTTATTATGAAGGGCCGTGAAATTAGAAAAAAAAATAGCTTTCTGTATCTTGTTTTTTGTATTTTGTTTTCTACTTTTAAAACCGAATTTTTTATATGAAGTTTATAATTAAAATTCTAGATCGATTTTTACATTTTAATAAAACATTTGTCATATACCACTTACACAAAAATTTTAAAATGTTACCACGTATATCTTAACTCATATTTTATCAATAGTTTAAAATTTATCAAATTTTATATACGTTTTCTCAAGTTTTTTAAAAAAATTGTCATAGAAAAACATCAAAAATATGTTTCCAAAACTAATCAAATATAATTTGAAAGAATTGATTTTTGTTTTTTAAAGTAAAAAATAGACACTATTTCTCACATAAATTGAATACATATACCTAATAAAAATACTAAAGTATTTTTTCTACCATGGTCCCTACACTATTGACCCATAATATTTAAATTCTCAAACTACTAATTTGACATTTGGAATCCCTAAACTATCAAATAGTAATAATCAATTCATCTATGTCAAATTTTGTTACGATATTTATATTTTTCGTCAATAGATAAATAAAATAATCAAATACCCACATTTAATATACACTCATTTGCTTTCGGCCTCTAATTACTCATAACCCCCTAACCTTAATCCCCAAATTCCCTTAAGAGAGTTGTTTTTTTTTAATCCCCAATAGTTGGTTTTTCATTCAAAGTGCAAGTGAACAATGAATGTAAAACGAAGAAGGATAATAAAACTGAAAAGAGCTCCTTACGACGGGTTAATTTCTCCAAAGTGACTGTGATTAATGAGTTCAATCAATACGATAAGGATGTATGATATTTTATTGATGCTGGTCTTTTTTGGTTCACAGCCTGGAAGCCTATTTCCCAATCCCCCACTTATTTTTATAGAGATGTAACAAGTGATGTGAGTATTTGGTAATATTACTTCTCTATTGACTAAAAATTTAACTCTCTTATAAAAAATATTTTATGAAAAATTCGGTGACGAATTTATTGTCACCTTTTGATAGTTTAGGGATTAGAGACTCAAAATTACTAAATTTGAGAGTTTAAATGTTACATGTCAATAATTTAGGGTCATGCGGTGCAATAATCTTTTTTTTTTCCTATGCATAGATAGATGATTCACAACGTAATATTCCATTTTATGATGACTAGTTAACATGTCTGTATTATGCATGGGTTTTTTTTTGAATAATTTTTAATATGTATATATATAACAAGGTATTTATTTAAAATTGATTGGATTGTTTGTTTTCATATTTTATTATTATTATTATATTTTTACATAATATTTATTGTTATCATTGGTGACTAATATTTATAGGTTATTTTTTTAATTTTTTATTATATTAAACTTAAATGGTAAAATGTATAAGAAGTAAAGAGGATGTTAGGTGTAAATTAATATAAAATTTTAATATATTGCCTGTAAAAACAAATTAATTTATGTAAATTAAATCAATTTTGAAATGAACTTTTTAGTATTATTGGACCATGTGATTTTTCGATGGAAATAGTTTAATAAAAAAATTAAAACTTATATAGAAAATAAAAAATTATATTAAAAATCTTTTTATCATTTGATTCTTTTAGCAACCATATGACAAGCTGTTCAAACTTTACTTTTTAAAAAAGAAAGATAAAGTAATTGATTATTCTTTATAGATGAAATAATAATAAATTATTAGGAGGTAAATAAGAGCCTATCAATACAATTTTTTAGCTATTTAGTTGTGTATTCATTAAAAAAAATTAATTTATATTGATTATATATTATACTTATATTCATATTTATTATATTCTATTGATGATTTATAAAAAATAAATAATAAAAATTTAATATTTTTTACAACGTGATGCAACTACAATGTAAATAAATATATTTATTTATTAAATCTGGACGTAATCTAATCTATGACCACACAAGAGAGGTTTCAAATTCAAGTTCCCAACTTTCAATCATAAAAAAAAATAAGAATAAAAACTTCCATTTTAAGATCATCTCATGAACTTGACAACTGCAATATATCATTATCATCAATTCTATACTAATTAGTTGGCCATAGTTTGACCTCTGGAACTCTCATGTAAAAAATCCATTGATATCGTGAAAGATAGTAATCATGTCCAGAAAAAAAGATAGAAAACGATGACGAGCCAAGTCACCACCATATTAGGCTATTTAGATCAACCATAAACACCTCACTTTAAAAAGGAAAAAAAAAATTCCTTTTGCAAATATTTGTACAGGAAGTATTACATTTCACCAACATTATAGAGTCAATTACCTCACCAATTCATATTTTCAGATCCAAAACGGCAAATGGCCTACCTTCCCAAAAGTTTTATTGCATCACTTCGATTCATTGTCATTATACTATCATATAAAATTTAGAGACAAATATATTTTTCCTCTTGAGATTTGACATAATGTATGCTTACTCCTCTGTAATTTTAGAAATAACATTTACTCATTTAGATGAAATCGGTTAAATCTAAACAGAAAAAATAGAATGACCTAAAAACTCATCATTTAAAATATGCAAGTGAGGCAGATAAGGAGAAACGGGAAGAAAACGATGAAATCTCATATTTTCCTTCATTTTCTCATTCCCAAATGTTCATACTTTTCCCATCCTTTACAAAAATCGAGAAAAAAATAAATAAAGAGGTTTTTCTTTAAAATAGAGACAATATTTGAGAGAAAGAACAATTTTAAAGCATTTACCCTTACTTTCTCAAACCCCACACACTCCCAAAATCCCTTCAAATCCTCCGTCACCAAATAAAAGCGAGGAACTTAGTGACTCGGTTGCAAATGGGTAACTCGGAGTTTAAGAACTCGACGATGGATTCGTTATTGGGTTTGCTCAATCAACATGCTAAGAACGTTTTGGTAATTTTTTTCACGTCAAGGGTGTAAGTGTACTACAAAAGCCAAACTAGGAATAAGACAAAAGAGGTGAGTGTTATTTCCAAAAGTAAGAGAGTGTAAGTATACATTACGCCAAACCTCAAGAGATAACTGTATTAATCCCAAAATTTTATAATTTAATTATAAATAAACTCCATGTGAGTAACCCTTTTTAGAGCACAATCTTATGTTATTTTTTTCCATCGATTTAGTACCTATAATTTGCTTTATTAATGATAGTTTTGTTACTCTGTTAGCTCTTCTTTACAAAAGATGAAAATACCTTTGAAAAAACTAAAGGATTTGGAGAGTAAAAAACTAATAAAATTTATCGTCTTTTTCGAAAACTTTTGTAACTTAAACTTGATACATTAAAAAGTATCAACAAGTCCAAAACTTCATATCCTATAATTATTAATTTCATTTTTACTTATATGATTTTTTCATAATTTCTTAAATCTTTTTTTAAAAAAAATTGTTTATTTTTATAATGAACAATTAATGAAATAATACCATATCAGCAAGGGACTAAATCAATAAAAAAAAATAATACAATATTGTGTTCCTAAGAAAAATAAACCACAGAAAGTCCATCTATAATTAAACCAAAGTTTACTCATAGGAGAAATTGAAGTTTAAGGAGATACGAGATATCGAGAATGGCGACTTGAAAATCGAAATAGTTGCTCCTATTTAAATGGTAGTGTTTTAAAAAGAAGAATAGAAAAAGAAGAATTAATTTTGGTAAAAAGAATAAAAAATTAATTCAGAAAATGCAAACCGAGAGTTGATGAGAGGAAAAGTGCATAAGGGACAGGAACAGATTGGTACAGCTGTAAAGTGGGGCCCATAACATGAGGTGGTAAGAACGTGCGTGGCGTTTCTCCCAGATTTGTGAAACCCCCTAACTTCCAGGCATCTTCACTATCATGCCCAAATCGGTGCACATGCCGCTTGCTGCTCTAATTTTCATCATTCTTTCCTCTCTTATTTATTACCCAGACCTGAATATATACGTCGACTAACCTAATGTCATTCTCCTTTTAGAGCTCCTATTCGAACACCCCCACACACTTAAATAAAAATGGAAATAAGAAAAAATCCTCTACATGCATCGCTTGAAGTTCCAACCTCCAGTGAATTAACGAACACATGCTTTATTGTGTATTTTGTTATACACATACAGGAATCTACATTAAATTCCTCAGTTAACTTCTAGAGTATAACATAAGGATGAATGGAGTGAGAAAAACTCCAATCACTACAAGATAAATGGTAAACACTAGGGCTTTTTTAGCATATTTAAAGTGCCGCAATATGCGATACCAGCGCTGATGGAAGGTACTAGATAAAGCTTCGGTATGTGTGGTGTCGAAGTGCCAATACCGACGCTTAAAAGTATCGAAATATAACACTTACAAAATTAAGCATATTGCGCTTAGAAGCGCCGGTGTATCACTGCTTGATTAAATGCAAGTAGCAGCAGTGTTCAACTATAAAACAAAAAATAACCCAAAATAATGAGCATGAAATGAAGAAACCAAAAAGGGAATTAGTCCAGCTCAACAATTTTACTACAGGAAACTAGGTCAACAAAGCATAATTTCACAAAACTAACCTCTTCACAGTCAGAGAGAAGAAATATCACCAACTGGGATAGGAGTTCGCGCTGCTAAGCAGGAAGCTGAAGCTAGAGAAAAGGTGAACTCTTATTCTAATATTGGGAGATCTTGGAGATGAGTATTTCAGCTTGAAACCTGTAAAATCCATTTGAAAATTGTAAAGAACATTGAGAGAAGCTGAACTTGTATACTGTATGTACAAAGAAATTCTTACTTTCGGCTGAACTTTCCTCAACTGAGCTTCAATTTTTCTCTTTAGAAATTACAGAGAAAAATGGGTTTATGCAAAGATGGAGAGATGTATAGAAGAGAGAGAGCCATTTGTTTTATTTAGGCACTTTTTCGGACAAGAGAGAGATTTTGATTTTGAAATTTTCGGAAAAAAACACGCGGTAAGGGACATGATGATAATATGTGAAATTTATGAGCAAATTCCGGCGCTTGGAAGCGTCGGACTATGAAATGGAGCATATGAAAGCGTCGAAATATGAAATGGGTTTCGAGAACCCATTTCATATTCCGGCGCTTGGAAGCGCTGGAATATGAAATGGAGCATATTCCAATGCTTCCTAGCGTCAGAATATTAAATAGGTTTTGATCATATTCCGGCGCTTTCAAGCACCGGTAAGCGCCGAAATATGAAATGAGTTTTGATCATATTCAGGTGCTTTTAAGCGCCGGTATATTGTGGCGCTTAGAAGCCTCGAAATATGCAATAAGATTCGCATATAACGGTGCTTTGAAGCACCGATATATGTTCTTTAAATATTATGGTGTTTTAAGGAAGCGCCACAAATAAAGCACCGGCGGTTGACATATTGCGGCGTTTGTATGAAGCACCGAAAATAAAGCGCTGACAGGTGTCATTTACCTTGTAGTGAATCCAGACCCCTTTCATGTTGTTGATACCGAAAATCTGCTGCTGAACTGGAGATCTGGAATTCTTATGCCTCCGCAAAGTAAGAGTGATGAGCTAAAGAGTCACCGGAGGAAAAGGGGGTGGTGCCTCAGAGTACTCTCCGATGCCTTTGTTAGTGCAAGGTTTTGAGAAAATTGAGAAGATTATGGTATTAATGGTGATAGTGTTCTAGTAATGAACCTTAACTGAGTTGAGATTTACGTACCTTGGGCTTTTTATAGTGGTTCATGGAGCAAGTTGATCACATGCTCGAGACAGCACGTTCTATGAGATCCCTTCTTTTTTTTTCTTTTGAGGGGTCTTGTTGTGTGTTTAGGGACGGCACAGTTCTGAAATCTTTCTTCCATTTTTATGTGTGAGAAGTCTGTGAGTGGTTAAGACTTCGTCATCTGCTCTACTACGTGCCCATTATTGGTGCAGCCACGTATCATTTGGTCATTGGACGGGGAGTTATCCACATGTTACTAGGCTACTGGAGAGTGAATTATTTACTACATCAGAGGCCCCCCACTTTCTTAAGTAAATTTATATGCTTGAGGAAGTATAATAGTGCTTTATACCATTGATCGCGTGCTTTGGCCTGTGAATCCTAGGGTCGAGCATATGAGCAGTAGTTAAAATGCTCGGCCTTGGAGACATAGGGCCGAGTATATGAGCCTCAGTCAAAATTCTCGGCCTTGGAGACATAGGATCGAGCATATGAGCAGCAGTCAAAATGCTCGGTTTGAGAGACATAGGACCGAGCATATGAGCAGTAGTCAAAATGCTCGGCCTAGGAGACATAGGACCGAGCATACGAGCTGCAGTCAAAATACTCAGCTTGGGAGACATAGGACCGATCATACGAGCAGAAGTCAAAATGCTCGGCTCGGGAGACATAGGACCGAGCATATGAACAACAATCAAAATGCTCGACCTTGGAGACGTAGGGCCAAGTATATAAGCCCCAGTCAAAATGCTCAGCCTTGGAGACGTAGGATTGAGCATATGAGCAGCAGTCAAAATGCTCGGCCTAGAAGACATAGAGTTGAACATATGAGCAACAATCAAAATGCTCGGCCTTGGAAACATAGAGCCGAGCATATGAGCCTCAATCAAGATTCTCGGTCTTGGAAACATAGGAACGAACATATGAGCAGCAGTCAAATGCTCGGCCTTGGAGACATAGAGCTGAGCATATGAGCCTCAGTTAAAATGCACCTTGGAGATCTTCGACGAGGAGTGGGTTTGCGTAGTTTCTTGGGCTCATGGAAGACTTTTTATCTTTGGGCCCATAAAAAAAACATATGGGATGTTCCAAAATTCTCTGTGGAGACATTCAATGTTGGAGCGTTGGGTCATTCTAGAATATTCTATGGAAGCATTAAATGTTGGAGCGTGCGCTGTCGTTTTGGAGAGTTCGACGGCGGCGTATGCCCTTGATGGCACTCCTTTAGCAACCTTGGAGAGTGTAGTGATATCTTGGTTATGTAAACATCATGCCTTTACAATTGGGGGTTCCCTCATTAATCATACCCGAGCTTTTATATAAGAGAGAAGTTTCTTCTTATTTCTTCATTTCACTTCATTTGCATCTAGTGAGAAATTTTGAGAGCCCTTGGAGTCAGCCAGAGTTTGAGAGCCCTCGGAGTCTGCTAGAGTTTGAGAGCCTTTGGAGTTTGCTAGATTTTGAGAGCTCTTTGTCGTGAAGAGGATCGAGGTGTGGAGTTTGTTTGTAGTTGGGTTTGAACTACTCGAAGTTGCCGTGGGGATCTGCTTTTGGTTAGTTTCCCTTTCCTATTCTTTTAATGTCTTCAGTAGGTAATTATCATGATAGGCCTAGTGGTAGTAAGGACAACCAGACACTGTCTAAGAGTTGAACGAGGCTATGGGTATGGACCGAGCCTCTAGTGAGGGTGAAACCTCAAGGAGTAACGACACTCAGGAGAGGCCATTGGCAATGGTTCCCTACGAGGCTAGGGAAGTGGAAGAGGAGGAGGAAGAGCATTCTTCTTCCGAGGATGATGAGGATAATGTTTTATCCAAGCTCGGGGGGGATATGAGGATGGAAGAGAGGGTGAAATGGTCATTTGGGGCGACTTCTGTGCCAAATAAGCTGGAGGTAGAGGAGGTCGAGGTCATCAGACGTGTGTACTAGATTCCGAAAGAGTACACCATGAGGAATGCTGGTGTTAGGGAGAGGGTCAGTGATGTCTTCCCAAGCCAAGTTCCATTCGAGATACATGTTTATGAACAACACATGAGAGCCAATGACCTTGACACTCTCCTAAAAAAGGTTCTCTCTAACTCCAAAACCTAACCCGCCACTGCTATGCCTACTACCCTAGGTATTTCCCCTTGGTATTTTGATTTTGCATGTTGTAATCATATGACTATCAATTTTTCTCTTTTCTCTTCGAAAATATATGATTCTTTTGCCCTTGTCACATTTCCATGACTTGACCTGACACCTATTTAATTCGTAAACTTTCTTTGAATCTTATTTTTGTTGGATAACTCTGTGACATTGGTCTTCATGTTCATTTTTTGGGTCAAACTTGTGTTGTACATGATCTTTATATGGGAAAGACTTTTGGGATCGGCCGTAAAGTGGGACGCTTGTTCGAGCTCATTAGCCTTTATATTCCACTTTGCATTTTTGTTTTTGTTTCGGTATCAGATATTTCTCCTCTGACTCTTTGGCATTCGTGTTTGGGTCATGCTTCTATTAGTCGATTGCATCAGTTATTTTCTACTAGTTCTTTAGGCTCTATTAAGGATGATAATTTTGATTGTTTGCCATGTCAACTTGCTAAACAAATTGTTTTACCTTTTAATAATCGTATTTATTGTCATGTTGTCTTTTTGGAACACAAGATGTTTTCTTCCTTGTCTTCTTTTTTAATTCTCGTTGAGTAGTTTTGTTTTATTTTTTTTCAGATTCTTTTGTTGAATAATTTCTTGACATTAATGTTTCAAAAAATTTAATTGAGCTCCCACAGGTTTCTTCTGACAATACTATGGCTTGATCTGCAGAGTCTACTCCTTCTGATGATTATGGTCCATCTCTTCCTGAATCGTCATACTTGACTGTTCGTCATCTTTCTTCCTGGGTAAGTAAACCACTTGTGCATCTCCGTGATTACCATTGTTTTTCTACCATTACCTCTTTACATAAACCTCAATCTTATCGGGAAGCCAGTTATGATCCTCTTTGGCAGCAAGCAATGAATGACAAGCTTCAGGCATTTGCTAAAACTCATACACAATTAGTTGTAAGTGGGCCTATAAAGTAAAAACATGTTCTGATGGGTCTGTGGAACATTATAAATCTCGTCTTGTAGCTAAGGGTTATGCTCAAGAATATGGTATTGACTATGAAAAAACATTTGCTCATGTTGCCCGTCTTATATATGTTCATAGTTTGCATGTTATCGCTACAGTACAAAAAATGGAAATTGTTTCAAATGGATGTAAAAAATGTCTTTCTCAATGGTGATCTTGATGAAGAAGTTTATATGAAACCCCTTCTTGGTTATGATCACCTATTTGATAAAGTGTGTGATCTACAATAAGCTTTGTATGGTTTTAAACAAGCTTCCTGAGCTTTGTTTGCAAAATTTAGCTCCACATTTTCTTAAGAAAACTGACAGAGGCCACATTTTTCTCCTATTGTATGTTGATGATATGATCATGATAGGTGATGATATATAGGGTATTTTTGAGCTCAAAGCCTTTCTTAGTCAAGAGTTTGAAATGAAGGATTTGGGTTTTGAAATGAAGGATTTAGGTTCTCTTAGCTACTTCTTGAGTCTTGAAGTATCATTTGATTCCACTGGTTATTAGTTATCTTAAGCAAAGTATGCTTTTGATCTTCTTACTCGAACTGGTTTAATAGATAGCAAGATTGCTTCTACTCGAAGGCTAATGTCAAGTTCATTTCTACTGATAATCAACTTCTTAGTGATCCCACACTTTGTCGTCAATTGGTTGAGAGCTTGGTATATCTCACTATGACTCATCTTAATCTTGCTCACATTGTTCATATTGTCAGTCAGTTTATGTCTGCACCTCGTACCACTCATTTTGCTATTGTTCTTCGCATCCTTAGGTATATCAAAGATACTTTGTTTTATGGCATGCATTTTTCATCTCAGACTTCTCTTGAGTTACGTGCCTAATGCTGATTGGGATGGAGATCCTACTGATCGACGTTCTACCATTGGTTTATGCTTCTTCTTGGGTGATTCACTTATTTTCTAACGTAGCAAGAAACAAACTCTTACTTCTAGATCAAGTACTGAATCACAATATTATGCCATTGCTGATACTGCTAAACTTCTTTGGCTTCATTGGTTACTATAAGATATGAGTGTTACACATTCTACTGTCACTGTTATTTATTGTGATAATCGGAGTGCCATGGCTATTGCTCATAATGATGTTTTTCATGAACGGATCAAACAAATTGAGAATGATTGTCACTTTGTTCGTCAACACATCGATTGTGGTACCATTCATTTTGTTTTTGTTAGCTCGATTGTTGATGTGTTCACTAAAGCTCAATTACTTATCCGTTTTCATGAGTTAGTTGGCAAACTCAAGTTGATATGTATTTTACCACCTTGGGTTTGAAAAGGTGTTAAGAATATATATATATATATATATATATATATATATATCCTAATTTAGACTTGCCATATATGGCTTCCAGTATACCTATATAAATTGTTGTATAGTTGTAATTCGTAATCCCTATTTCTTTCTTTTTCTCTAACAATTATAAATTTCAAAACGTAAAATATCAGTTTATAACTAGTTACCTTGGGAGAAAAACGAAGGAGAAGAATGTAATCAACGAGACAAAGGTTTGCATGTTGATGTTCAGCTCAAATGTGTACAACAAAACACTCTAATATCTTCAATTTGAAAGAAGTAGTTCTTAAAATTGACAGGTGTCAGTTGAAAAAGTCATTGCAAGGTAGATATAAGGTCAGTTTGGCCGCACATCTAAAGCACAAGATAGCCAGTGCCCTGGTTCTGACCTTTGTTCATGCTAAAAAATGGTTGTGAGCAGACCAAGCACCCACATCCTTCCAAACATTCACAGAGTACTAGTAATAGAACTGAAAGATCCCTTCTCACTCTGCCCAACTGTTAATCTAAGAAGTTCCTTGCTGGTTTTGTTTAGCTTGCAACATAGTTGTCGAGGCACCTGAGTAAGGACATCCAAGATATTACTATTAATTAGAGAATGCAAAATAACTGTCAATTAAAATCAGAAAACCAAACAGTATGAAAATCAGAAAACCAGGCAATGACAACTTAAAGATACATGAAGAATTGCGAAGAAAAAGAAAAGGCACCAAATGCCAATTCTTCCTGGGAGGATACCCCAAAATTTGGATATTCTGCACATTAGGCAGATGAGGTGAACGTGAAAAGCATATAACTCTTCTTTACAAATCATTTTTTCTTATGGCTCGCGAATATGTACCCATTGTAGCATTACCTTGCGCTTCTACAACAGATGATTAAGGATCCCTGATGTCAAGATCAAATTCATTTTGTTTGCTTAATCCATTCCAAGCAGAGTAAGTCTGCTCGGATCGCTTCAGCTCACGAGGTAAGACGGTATTTGGGAAGACTTGAACAACATAACCAAGGGAGGCTGAAAAGGTTAGACGACGAGAATGGTCATAGCATATGGATCGCTGCAGGAAGCTCATAGGCTCGACAGTCATAGCTTTTGCGAAGAGTTTCAAACTGTCCAAAGAGCCCAAATCAGGATAGAAAGGATTAATGACTTCAACGTGGTGAATTGAGACAAAGGGTGCAACTAGATGGGAGGACAGGAGGCCGTGAGCGTTACCCTTAATATCACACTGCCAACAGGAAGAGAAATTTCCTCAATATTTTCTTCAGCGTTTTGGTTGAGGTAACAAATTAGCGAAGCCAAATCATGAAATGATAAATTGAGATGGTACTACACCTGTAATCCCCTCCCATACACAGGAAAAAGGATAATAAAAATGCAAAAATAAAGTAAATATGAATCTGAATTGTTTTTTGGGGGAAGGAAACGGATACCTGATGGAAGCCATACTCTCTAGTTAAGGGAACACTGAGTTCAGTAATGCAGGCATAGAGGCGATCATCACTTCCATAGAGCTTGGGATACCTCTCGAGGCAGTCATCGTGAATGTTGAAGAGCGCCTCAGCCAGAGGATAGCTGATGGCGATGCCCCCGCCGCCAAAGGCCATGGAGTGACTGAAATAGGAATTAGAAGAGTGGCTCTCGGAGGGGCTACCGACGTAGACCATCTCGGAGGGATCATAGTTACTGAGAACGGTAACCAGGTTGTCAGCATTGAATATGGTGTCGTCACATCCCAGGACGAACCAGCGCACGTTGGGAATTCGGAGGCGGAAGCACTCCACCACAATACGAAAGATTCGGAGCGCCGAAGGGTGACCCGTTGGATTGGTGTAGCGTAAGCGGGATATGTTCTCGGAGATCATCAGAGCCGGCAGAGAATCGTCGCCTTCCTCTGGAGGGGCATGCTCTTCCAACCACACGTTGCCGCGCATTTCGTTGGTACGCCACCATAGCCCTACCAACTCCTTGCACTGCTTCCAAAACTGCGACATCTTGCTATGCCAAACACTATGTGCTTGAGTGACAACTCTTCCTTGTCCCATCGCTTAGACAAGCTGCGATTGCGATTATGACGATGATGATCAGAGGAGGAGAAAGGTTCCTGCGGTACAATCGACTGATGATGATATTCAGAGAAGTGGCGCTTCCTCAAAGGGAGAGAGTGAAAAAGGGGGCTCCCTTCCCAATCCTTAAGGCGGCGCCAGCAACGACTTGTTGTGCCGGAGAACACCAGGGACAACCACGCCGTGGTGGCCAAAAGAAGTGCTGCCACTGCAAGCACGGCGGTGCCAGTGCGACTTTAAAGCCATCTACGACTTCGTGCCCTTACTGTCGGCGATCGGCATGAATTCTTCTCGTGAAGATTACTGTTATTACAGTTACTGTTGTTGTAGGAAATCATCATCACCATCGCCCCAAACGATCATTTCCACCGCTCAAGGTGAATTTTACTGCGCTGAGGATATCCAATGTTTTACAACGGTGCCACACCAGACTTCGGGCTCAAGTGATGCTAAATCCTTCAAAAGGGTTTATCGATTACAAATTAGGATTTCCCGTTGCAATTAGTTAATTAGTGTCTCTGTCTCTCTCTTAGGGGTTTCTGACTTTCTGTTTCGAATTTAGGAAATCTAATCCATTGCTTTTTTGAAATTCTAAACCAACCTAACGCACTTCACAGTTGAAGTTGGGACACATCATCACACATCGAGGCATAGATGGAGGGAGAGAAGGACGTTACGAATTGCGATTTTTTGGCTTTTTTATACCCCACGTATCTAAATGCCGCGTTTCGAGCTGTCTCTTCCTTGTTGATCCCGGAATTCAAATGGAATATCGTCCATTTCTTCTTGAATTTTAGTCTGTAGTTTGTTTCTATACATTATGCATGTTAAATATAATGAGTTTTCTTTTTTATTTTTTGATGGTGACAATGAACTTCAATTTGTGACATTTTGGATTGTATATTAAATAAAATAATTGTCTCCAATGTTTAAAGTTTTTGTCAAATTATTTCTTTAAATTTTCGTATAATTCATTTTTTTTCGAAAGCTTTAATTTGATGTAATTAAATCATTTTTTTACTTGTAAGATTATAAGGTAAACTTTCAATTTAATCAAATAAGTTTCGACGGTTCTAATTTGATCTAATTAAATCATTCATTTACTTGTAGGATTATAGGTTTTTACATATATAATAGGATATTCTCTAAATACCACACATCTACGTAGTAGTGAGCCATTTGTAACACTTTAGGTTCATCTTCAAAAGTGTTAACTCAAATTTACTTTTAAGATAATATAGTCTTACATATATACTAATATTTTTTTAATTGCATTATCGATGTAAGATGTGAATCGCTACAAATTCGATTAAAAAGTCCAACTTTGAAAAGTTATTTTATTAAATTGAAACTTTGATGACTAATTTAAACAAAAAAATACATATAGCCTAGGAATTATTTTTTGTGCGTGGAAGAAGGAAAGCAAAAGAAAGCATAAGGCCTTGGGAAAGAGACTCCTATAGCATCAGCTAGATGCAGAGCATCAAGCTTAGGAGGTGGAATGCTGTCGAGGACTAGTCTATCTCTATGTCGAATACAAAGCTCGGTTACAACATATGCGCAAAAGTTGCATTCCCTGAAGACATGCCCTAATCTGCAGTTCCTGAAAGATTTCATGAAAAATCTACAATCTTCGATGATATTACCCAACGGATGGAAATTAGTTTCCACATTCAAGATTAACCAAACCGTATTTGCGGAACTTGATTCAATAATCAAATCCATGATATTATTTTCAGCAGCAATTCACAATCTTTCCCGTAGTCCCCAAAGCTCAGCCACTAGAACCGTTGAAGTGCCTAGATGACGGCTGAATCTTACTCGCCATTTGCCATCTCAATCCCTAATCAAACCTTTTGAGGCCGCAATCTGCTCCCTAGCTTGGACATAACCATCTATATTAAGCTTGAACCATCCATTTTCAGGTTTGGTCCAATGATAACTCTCCCTCTTCCCCTTTGTATCGTAGGCTGTTTAAGGAAAGCTTGAAGATAGTCTCTTGTAAGACGATAAATCAAGAATAAAGTGCTAAAGGGAGTATGCCTTTCATTTGCAATGCCACATTTATTTTGGATAGTCCACAAAATCCATAGAGTAGTTGTAAAGACTCGGCTCCAATGAGGCATGAGTTGCAATATATTAGGGTCCCATATATTTTTTTTAAACCATTCAATAGTAGAGCAAGCATAAAACCAAGCACTGAAACTTGCAGGGATAAGAGCATTCCATATGTCCCTTGCTTTCTTCACAATCATGTAGTACATGGACTGACGCCTCAGAATCTAGTTGGCACCTGGAGCATGTAAGATCTAAGGCAAGACCTCTTTGGTACCTCACAGAATCGGTGTGCAGCTTGTCATAGCATACTAATCAAACAAGGAACTTAACCTTTTGAGGGCACTGTAGTTTCCAAATCCAAGTCCAATAGTCCTGATGAGGCGTGGTGTAGGAATTCATAAGGGATTCATAATCAGTTTTAGTGGCAAAAATACCATTGGAAGTGGCACCCCAAATCATCCTGTCAACGCCAATACTCAAAGGAATCGGGGTAGCTATGATTGACTTTTTGATGGCCTTCTAGATGAAGTAGGTAATGGTTTCAAATTACCAGCAACCATCATCACCAATAATATCGCTAAACTTGAACGACAATTCCGTAAGATCCACAAACACGTCTTTGAAATCAGCTAGTGCCTTAGACCCGAACCAGATATCCTCCCATAGTGAAATACTTCTACCATCACCCAACTTCCACTTCAGGCCTTTAACGAGACATGGTAAGGCGCTTATAATGCTTCTCCAAACAAAAGAGTTTGTCTGTTGCTTTGTTGCCTCTAAGAGGTTGCCATTCTTGACATATTTTCCTTTAACACGGTAATCCAAATTGGTTTATCGTCATGCAACATCTTCCAGCTTAATTTTGTCAACGTAGCAGTGTTATTTTTGAGTGCCTTGCAAACACCAAGTCCACCAGCTGACTTGGTGCTACAAATTGTTTCCCAATTAACCAAATTCACATGTCGTTCATGGGGGGTATTGTTCCATATGAAATCTCGATTAATTTTTTTCCAAAGAGTCTTATATGGATTAAGGAAGCCTATAGGTCTGCATTGTGTAAATCAGTATGCTCGATGTCACGGTTTTAACCATGGTGAAGCGACCTGCCGTGTTTAAAATTCTTACTTTCCACCCTACAAGCCGAGCTTGGACTCTCTAAATCAAAAGAGCATAAACCTTTTTCTTGGCTCTCCCACGAATCACCGGGACCCGAAGATACTTATCCTAGTCTTTAGTCAGTGGAATCTAGAATACATGGCTAATAGCTTTCGCTTTACTTGTGAGTAAATTAGGAGAAATAAACAACTTAGATTTGGCCAGACTGATCACCTCTCCAAAAGATTAACAAAAACAATCCAGAGTCTCCAAGACCATTCCCGCTTGGACCTCGGATGCGTAGGAGAATAAGATAATGTCGTCTACGAAGAAAAAGTGGAAAAGAGCCATACCTCCTCGACAAATATGGAAGGGTTTCCAATTTCTTTCAATCATATCCTAATTAATTAAGAGAGACAAATTTTCCATGCACAGCACAAACAAGGGGATAAAGCATATCTTTAGTGGAGCCCCCTACCCTGTTCGAAGCTCGGTAATGCATTCCCATTCCACAACAAAGAGAAGCTAACAAATGATATACAGAGCATGATCAGATCTATAAGAACCAAAGGAAAATGTAAATCCAGTAAAGTTTGGCGAAGAAAATCCCAATTGATTTTATCATAGGCCTTCTCAAGGTCAATTTTGAAAGCCATACACCCAGTTCGACCCTTATTTTGGTTAAGAGCATGGATCGTTTCCTGTACCAGAATGACATTATCTGATGTTGTTCTTCCACGGATAAAGTTGGCCTGGAACGGTCCTACAATGTCAGATAATAAAGGTCGAATATGATTCAGAATGAGCTTGGTTAGAATCTTATAGCTTACATTACATAGGCTAATCAGGCGCAACTGGGAAACTGTCTCAAGCTTGGGCACCAAAGAAATGTGAGTTTTGTTTAATTCCAAAGGAAACGAACTGGTATGGAGTGCAGCTTGAATAAATGAGAGTACTGTAGTGGCTACAGTATCCCAATTGTTCTGATCAAAACCTGCCTGAATACCATTCGGCCCTGGAGCTTTCCACAACTTCATCGAGTACAGGGTTGCTTTAACCTCGATGTTGGAACGAATATCACAAAGACTTTCTTGATCTAATGAATTAATTCTAGGAAGCCCTGCTACATTCGGTTGGCCACGAACTAAGCTCGGCTCCAAGAACAGTTGCTTGAAGTGATTAACAACCTGCAAACAGATTTCATTTTCATCACAGCACCATGACTCATCGCTCAAATTTAACGCAGTAATTTTATTTTTATTTCGTTTCACCAGCGTGGAAGTGTAGTAAAAATGAGTAATCATATCATATCTCCTTCGCTTTACCTCTTCACCTGCAACTTCTGAAACCAATGCATTTCCTCCATGCGGATTAGCTCATTATATTCAGTAATCAAATTGTCCTCTAGGTTCTCAATAAAGGTAGAGTGACTAGTGCTTAAATTTCTTTGAATCCCAACTTCCAATCTTTAATCACAAAGTGATGCCTTCAACAGCAGCCGTTAAAGAATCCTTGTGATGTTCCTAAGTGTCTTTAAATAATCGAGTGAAGTCCGGGTGCAGCCACCAAACAACCTCAAACCTAAACGGTCTCGAATGCCTATTAGTACCCTCGGTAAGATTTGTATTAACAAGCAACGGATGATAATCAGAGTGTGTTCTAGGAAGAACCTGAACTCTGGCATTATTGGACAGCAGTTGCCACTCTATGTTGGCAAGCACCCTGTCCAACTGTTCCTTACGGAAACCCACACCATGTTGTCCATTTGTCCATGTGAACCGGGGACCCATGTTGTCCAAACCAATGAGGTTGCAACTGTTCACCCAAGAGTTGAAGCGAGCACAGAGATTCAAGAAATTACTAATGCCACCATACTTTTCACCAAAACTAGCAAAATCGTTGAAATCACCCATTAGTAGCCAGGGAAGGGTCAAATATTCGCGATGCTGGAGAGCTTGTCTCAAAATATTTTTTTTCTGTTGAGTATACGGCTTGATATATGCAAAGGAGACATGAATTGAATGGGATGGGTTGGGAGTCCGAGTGGAGGACCACTAAATTCACTGTCTGCAACTTCCAGAGTAATCACAAATCAAATGTATTTGGAATGTATTTAAGTGAAAATTATGTCTTTTTGTTTTCATTCGACAAATAACTTTTGATTTAATAGTTATCATCTCAAATAAAATATATTTAAGTGAATTGAAATTTTAAATTCAATTTTTTATACCAAAACATCATTATGAAGAGGTTGTTGTGTGGATATATATGGATTAAAGGTAAATTAAACTATCATTATAAATTAAAAAAATTACTTAAATATATATTAAAAGAGATTATCCTATTGTTTTTTATTTTCTTTTTCTATAAGTCAATGTTTTAATAAAGCGGTTACATATCAAATCTAATTGATTCATTAATAATTCAAAATGTCTTCAAACTAAATAATAAATATGGTCAAAACTCATATATATTTTACATCAAAATTTAAAACATAAAACATCACTTTAAAATACATAACCGCGTTGATTAAGAGTATCTCTCTTTCGGATTGTGGGAACGAATTTAAACAATGGTGATCTAACTTTTTTTTTTTTTTGAATTTTCATGTACCGATGTTATTTTTGATGTAATAAATACATGACGAATAAAATCTTACTAATACAACCTTTATACCTTTTAAGTTTTACTTTCTTTGCTTTTCATTTTTTATTTTTTAAAAAAAGAGTAAATTTTCTTTTTTGTGCCTCATGTTTGCTATGTGTTTTACTTGAGTTCTTGAGTTTTATTCATTCTAATTAAGTCTTTAACTTTATATGTATGATCCACTTAGATTTTTTGGTCAATTGACATATTGAGATCCAAGGTGGCATCCGATATAGACAATCGCATGTGCTCGTACGATCTGGCAGCATTACTGTACTGAATGGGCTTGGTTACGAATGCAATTACTACGTGGCGGACTATGAGAAAAATTTATTGAGGTTGAAGATGGAAAGTAAGCATAAGCTAGTATTGCCTGAGGAGAATGAAGATAAAGAGTTTGTACAGTTTCATGATCTTTTGCACTAGCAGTGCTACTTTTGTTCTTTTTTTTATGCTTTCTAGGTTGTAACTTTCACTTTTTAGTTATTTTTTTAATATGCATTCATTTTGTTCCAATTTCTATGAAGATACCTATGAAGCCCATGATCACTTTTGTTTCATAGCATTCGTTCCCGAATATTTTGGTTGAACTTCAGAGCAACCATGATCAGTAGAAAAGAAGGAGATGAAGAAATTCGAGGTTTGAGTTTTAATTAGTTAAGTTAGGTTTGGGAGATGAAATTTGACAGAATTCTAGATAAAATTTGAGGGTTTAGTTTCATTTAGAGCTTAAAAGAAGATTGGATAAAATTTAAGGATTTTATTTTAGTTAGGGTTTGAAAACGAAAAAAAATAAAATAAATTAAAGGTATCAAGCCGTTGAGAATTTTTGAGTTTAATATACTTCAAATTCAACTTATCATAAATACTTAATTGAATCGAAACTATAATGTTAAAAGCTCAATTAAGAAAAGTGAAACTTCAAAGACTTAAATAAAATGGATGGCAAATCTAAAAGACAAAAAATAGAATTTACAAAAAAATTTGCTTTGGCTGGAAATTGCATGAACATTTTATACTTGCATACTTAAATTTGGACTTGAAGCTAAAATAATATCTTTTTCACAAAGAAATTAATTTAAAAATTATCACTACTCCAAATTCTTATTTTAGTTCCAACCATATTTAAGTCATGGGTTCAACTTTCAAGTTTAATTTTCTTTTTCAATTGTTATCATGTTTTTTTCTCAAAAGTATAGTTTTCTTCACCTTAAAATCATATCTAATAAATTATGTGATTTTTTTTTTAATTTATGACACAACAGTATATGATGTTTGTATTAAAAAAAAAAAGAAACATCGAAATCAACACAATCTTATTTAAATATCTTTTTTAATAAAACTATCTAATGAAGTTGATGATTAAGCCGAAGTACAAATCCTCAACTGTAAAAATTATGAAGTAAAAATTACAATATACATAAATTTTGATTAGAAAATTGTTCTTACTAAATCTCAAAGTTTAAAGAATTATCTATGTGTAAAAACAATGTATTGTATGTTTTACTTCACAATTTTTAAAGTAGATGAATCACTCGTTAAACAAACACCTACCAATCTATTGAAAAAATAAAAGGAAAAAACAACACAAAAGCCAACTCCATTTAAAGAGGAGGATAAAATTTGGTGTTATTACAATCACAAAAGCAAGCTAAAGCAATGTCTTTTGGGAGCGATCTCATAGCTAAGAAAAATCCGTTGCTTTGAGGGAGATGAGAAAGAGAGGTAAGCATGTCTGCAGGGCGAATAGCTTATCTGACAGAATGACAAAACGAAAAAGATAAGGGAGCAATTTTTAATGATTTAGTGTATTCTCATGGGCCAATTCAAATTGAAGAAGTAATTAATAAGGATTTTAGAGTTGCTTTCCACAATATGAACAGAAAAATTGTGGTCACAGCAGAGCCTGATACCAGTAATTATGAAAGGCATATATCCAACCACTTACCCTATTTTATTGCCTCTAACCGTTTCTCGTACCTTTATTGAAACAGAAAGGTTTCATGTTCCTTCATCGATTGATTGATTATTCCTCTCCGTTCGTATCTCTTTTTCCGATTTCGGTCTCATTTAGTTTAACAAGATTGAATGGTCGATTTTCTTCCGGAGCCTCAATTCGATTGTTTTCCAAGAATGTTGAGCCGGGTATGTAATCATGCATATTAGAACCTTGGCCAAAGACGAAAGAAAAGGTAAATTAAACAGCACCTTTGAAGTATCGAAGGAGACTCCGTGCAAGACCCATCAGTTTTAAGTTTGTGAGGACCAAAAAGAAGAGTAACCCAAAGATGGCAAGAACCTTTTTTAATGATTGGATAATGGATTGGAAGGTAAAGAGGTTGCAAAGAAATGCTATCATGTAGGGCTAGAATCGAGTAACTCTCAAACAGCTCATCAAAGCTTGGCTCATGAAATTCGAGCTGGGTCCATGCTTGATTTTGATCTCATTTGACAAATCGAGCTAAGAACAAGCCATTAAAAATTTAAAGCTGGGTCCATGCTTGATTTTGATCTAATTTGACAAATCAAGCTATAAAAATTTAATTTGATGGATAACCAACTCAAATAACGTTTAATAAATATATTTATGTGACTTGTATATATAAATATTTGTTATTGGTTATATATCAAAATCATTACTTTTAAATTCAAAATCAAAATGTTAAAAAAAATTTACTCGAGATCTGAAGGCATTTAATTGTGTTAAAGATCTTAAGGCTACCTGATTTTAAAGGGATTTCACTTGGCTATACATGTTAGCTTAAAAATTTTAGCACAAAATAAATTATGTGTTTTCCTCAGTTAATTTTTTTTTTTGAGATTGAAATAAAAAAAAGGTGTTTAAATCAGTTAAGGAGTTGGTTTGAGCTGGTCTTAACTCGTTTAAAATTGATTGAGCTGTTGATTATTCACTTTCAGAGTTGAGTTTAAACATTAAAGCTTGATTTGAAACCACTTTATTTCTAACCAACCAAAGTTTACACTCTTACTTTGATAACGATGTACTTAATTAATCATTTTTAGGTAGGAGGAAAGAAACTATACACTTATATTATTATAGGATTATCTAAATTCAGGATGAGAGAATGAATTCAATAGAAGTACAATGATCAATGAAATATTGACTATTAAATTTTTATAAAATCAATATAAACAAAAAATCATTCAGCAAAAAACAAATTCAAACAAGGTCTTAGTTTTAATGGCTAATAACTTTTTTTTTTTTTTAATATAAACCAGAAAAAACTTTTCTTAATTTATTAAATGAGATTATAAAATGAAAAAAGTTTATGTATTTGAAAAAAGAAAAGTGTGATAATAATTGAAAACAAAATTAATTTTATATTAAAAATAATCTGAGATAATTGCGTGCATAACACAGGATAAAAAATTTAAAATAAAAATCTAATAACCAATATTTCATTAATCACCCATTGAAATTATTTTATATGATAGAATGGATATAGATAATTTTGATAGATGTGATTCAAATTTTTCTGCAGTTAGATTATTTTATTCCTCCAAAATAACATGATACATACTTACGGTGATTCACTGATTAAAAGCGAGCAGATGAGAATAAGAGGTTGTTTACAAGTGCGCATCGCGATTTGGTGGACGGCAGGGGTCAGAACCATTAGGAAGTCGCTTTACGTTATATTACAATCCAACGTAAGATATTAAAAAACTAGAGTACACAAGAGATGTCATGCTTCCAAGTTTTCATATAAAACAAGCGAAAATAAAGTCAAACTTGAGCTTCTGCGACTCAACTTCGCAAACAGAATTGGACATGTGAAATTAATAAATGGGGCATGCGTGTGCAGGAGCAATTTAAGATATATCAATACTCTATAATTAACACCTAACCACAACCTATATGGCCAGCCAAACTCACTTTGGAAGAAAAGGAAAACATAAATAAAGGCAAGGAGGGGAGTGGGGACTGCATTTTAATTTTTCTCTTCATCTGTTTATGTAGGCAAAATGATTAGGGATTGTACCTTACCACTAGTGAATTCATTCCAACAGTTAAAAGGAACAAAACCGCAGAACTACTTGGCAAGGGGTCAAGGCAATTAAAAAGCACAACAAACTCAAGCCTTACGAGTCAACGTGCAAAATACAGGAGGAAGAAACTAATCCAAATTGCAAATTTTCTGCAGGCATAATAAACTAATAAAGTCAATTTCAAACAAAATGCATGTGATATAATTACCAAACATATTGGAATATTTTAACTCAACTGGAATGAAGTTAACCATATTGATCACGCTAATTTATTATTGTAAACCAAGTTGTAACTTAGTTTGTTTTTTTGTTTTTTTTTTGTTGATAAATTCTTTTTTTTAATCCAAATTAAATATATATCATAGTCATGCTTCAAAGTATAAAATTAACTGCTTTAAGAAAATAGAAAATAGCTTACAATCAAGCTAAGTTAAATATTTGGGAAAATTACATTCGCACCATTAGAGTATAGCGTATTCTACACTTGCATTACCGTGTTTTTAAAACATACACTTACACCACTTGTCTTATTTATAGTTTGAATTTTGGTGACAAAAACACCACTGCCATTATTTTTCAGTTAGTTAACCGTGTTTTTTTAGTCAAAAAGCATGACAACTCATCAATTAATTTTTGGAAACCAAAAAGTATTCGTAAATATGTTTCAACCCTTTCTATCTTGACTATATATTTTGAAAACCTAGTTTGACCCCATCTTGACCGTGCTTCATTGTCTTCTTCATGTCAACATACCATCTCCACCTCCATTGTTTAGAAGCTTCGGTTGAAAAAAATAGCAGATCTGTTGAACACAACTCCAGGTACGACTACGTACTTTTTTATTCAATTTGTCCAACGAAAATCGTTTTCATGGCTTCTGTTTGGCACATTGCATCTGAAAAGCATCTTCGTGGTTTTCATTTCACGTCATTTGTTAGGTTGTTTTCCATATGCTTTGCAATAGGGGAAATGTTTGGGGTTTTCACATTTCGGCACATTTGGTTGGTCTTAATACTGATTTTCCTTTAAGATTTCATATTTTGGCTAATTTTTTTGGGTGTTAATACTGATAATGATTTTGCTTGAAGATTTCACATTTCGACTAACTTTTTGCATTGATGCTTGCGGTTTTGAAAATGATTTTCATGGGTTTGAAAGTATTTTTCAATTGTTGGGTTTTGAGGCACATGGTCAGTATATGAGAAATCCTTTGGTTTTAGCACTGATTTTGTTTGGGGTTTCACATTTTGGTTGTTTCAATTTGATATTGATGCGGGGAAATGGTGGGATGTCTATATCTAGTGCCACCGATAATGAGTTATATTTGAAATACACCAATTTGTATTGTAAATGTGGTTGGAGAGATGCTGTGAAGATATCGGAGTTTGATAAGAACAAAGACAGACTGTATTACTCATGTGAAACTAGAGAATGCAGATTCTTTATTTGGTGTTCCCTTACAAACCTACCAGTTGTTACAGAGGATAATGGAGGAACAACAATTTTGTTGAGAGAGATTGAAAAGATTAGAGATGATACCCAAACAGTGTTTGTGCGGCTGCTATCAATTGACAGTGGGGTTGGTTCTTCTTTCCCTAAAGAGTTGAGGACATTAATTGATGTAGTTTGCAATTGTGTGCTCAACAGTGTATTGGTCTTACTACTAACATGCTCTTTGTAATTCTCTTTGTTGCTACCACTTTAATTAATGAATGAAATATATGCTTTGTTTATTTAGAATTCTCTTTGTTGCTACCACTTTAATTAATGAATGAAATGTGCAACCTCATGTTTGCAAGCTCAAATATGCAATGATAGCAAATGCACAAACATAATGGTCCTCATATGTTGCATCATTCCAAGGACAAAATAAAAGTCCTGCCACCTACCAATAGATTCCATTTCTAAGCATAAGAAAAATATAAAACAGAATCATAGTTCACATTTCAAACCCAATAATTCCCTATCTGTAAGTCATAATAGGAATACTTTAACTCAAAATACATTAATTTTTGTTGCCATTAGGAGAATACATTAACTATTTGAAAACAACTATTCAAAAAGACAACATAATAATACCCAAAATACATAAACTGTTACTGAAATGGGGAAATACATTAAGTCTTCAAAAATGTATCTGATAGTAATGCTTTCTAGGGTGTCATTATGTCAAGTGGGCACTTTGTCACCATTCACAGCTCTGGTTGGTCTTGTTCCTCTACCACCATTCATAGCACCATTCATAGCTCCAGATGGTCTTGCTTCTCTGCCACCATTCACATATTCATAGCACCATTCACAGCTCCAGTTGGTCTTGCTCTTTTGCCTTCAACACCAACACCAGCTCATTTGCCTTCAACACCAACACCGGCTCATCTTCCTCCTATATCCCCACGCATAGCTTCAGATCCTCTGCTTTTAACGCCAACACTAGTAACTCTTTCTCTTATACCCCTACACACAGCTTTAGAACCTCTGTCTCCAACACCAACACCAGTAACTCTTCCTCATCTACCACCATACATAACTACAAATCCAACACCAACCCTAATACCAGTACCTCTTCCTCCTCTACCACTATGCATAACTTCAGATCCAACACTTCCAACACCAGATCCACTTCTACTTCCACAACTAACTCCTCTATCACCTCCACCACCAACTCCCATGCCAGTGCCCCTTTTTTTTTCTATTTTTACCCCAATTTTCAGTTCTTCTCCCAATGGCTCTTCTTACACTTCTACCTACACTGCTAATGGTTTTGCCCCCCTTCCTCTAGTGGCTACTCCTGCCCTGCTAGTTTGTGCTTCCTCCACCACCTCTTTTTCTAGTGCCACTACTAGATACATCTTGCAAAAAGATCACATCCAATCACAACAACTCATCACAACTTAACCATATCCAAAAAAACATAAGCAAAGGAAAACAATACATGTTTTAAATCTAAATAAAAAAAATGTGTAGACTGAGGTACAAACCAAAGAAATGGGTGAATTGGTTTTTAAAAAACTTTTTACAATTAACAATCAAGTTTTAACAATTTAAGCAAACAACAAATAACTTGCTTGAAATTAGAAGGAGTAAAGGAAGAAAATATGCAAACTCCATTTATAGTGGTTTGACAATATCAGAATCACTTCGACCCTACGTCCACTCTCTTCAAGGAACCTCCTTGAATCAATCTACTAAGAATAGTCAAGCAACTTCTAGGGTGTTCTCCAAACCTTACAAAGATCTCTTCCAAAAGGAATTGTTTAATGCTTAAGCACTCTAAAAGTTACACCAACTCTTTCTCTTTACAATGATTTGAATTGAATGTAAAAGAAAACAAGATAGATAGTAATAAATGATTTACAAGTTGAATATTATCTCTGTTCAAGAACAAAGCTTAAAGAATGACTCACAACGAATTTTTGAAAGTTTTTAAGAGTATTAATAAGCTATATAAGAAATTGAGTGTTCTTAGTTATCTTGAATGCTCATTAAATAGAAGTATTTATAATCTTGGCTTTATATGGCCATTAGACACAAGTTGGGGTCGTTTGGAGCATTAAATTCTCAAGTCTCGCATCTCAAACGGTTATATTTTCGAATTACCAATCGACTGAGTCCATATACTAGTCGATTGGGTCATGTGAAACATTCAAATTTTTGGCATCAATCAAGTACCAATCGACTGGGTCCTTGTAATGGTCGACTGGGTCAAAGGGCAGAAGCTATTGACCCTTTTACCAGTTGATTGGTTCAAAGACCTAGTCGAATAGGTTGACCCAAAACTCATTTTTCATGTTTTTAAAGCAGTTTTGACTTAAAGACATTTTTTTTATTATCGTTTTTGTCAAAACAATTTGTAATCAAAATGAGCCATACTTAAGCTAGGTAATTGAAATTAAAGATGTACAACTTGAATCAATTACCTTAGAACTTAATCTAGAGATTCTGTCTTCTTTTGGTAATAGTACGTATCGTATTTTGCGTCTTGTTTATGTATTGAATGCTTTTGCAGCTTAAACACTTAAATAAAACTATTAGTACAATTTAAATAGTATTTTTTCATAATTAAAATCAAATAAAGGTTAAAAAATGAGCTTGAAAGTTCAACCTGGTTATTTGCAGGATGTGATTGGTTTGATCCACATGCTCCATCATTTCTCTTTCTCTATACAGATGATTAGAAGGCAGAAATCAGAAAAACTTAACAAGTTATAAATAATCTATTTTCACATATAACATAGCAAAATATAATACATTATGTCCTTCAGATGCTCTCTGATAGCCCCTAGCATTATGACACAAATGACTGCAAACTGAATATCTAACTGTGCAAGACCTTATACTTGCGGTAGCAGATCCAGGTTCATCAGCTTCCCTCATTCTATTCTTTTTGGGTCTACTGAGTAATCTTTTTAAAGGTGTAGCTTGGATGTTCTCATCATCATTTCTTGGTGTTAGATCTACTTCAGGTAAGGGATATATGATTTCATTATAATCCATCATATAATTTTTAACACTAAAATACTTATGACAGTAGTCCTCTAATGGTTTTCTCAAATAGCTAATGTCATTTGCTAAATGCTTACAAGTCAACCTTGATTTCACACAATAGTCACAACTACATGTTCTAGCACCAATGTTTACTACTTATATAACCCCCTCATCAAAAACCTAAAATTCCTCCTTCCCACGTGGTATTATACTACATAACCTATTGCTAAGCAGAATTCTGTTCAATTTGTCTTTCATCTTTGGTTTTAACTTCTCATTCTCTCAACTATAGCCCTTTCCATATCTCTTATGGATCCTAAAGGTCATTTTCAATCTAATACTCTCCAACAACATAAGCATTGGCTTATTCCTCAACTTGGTCACCCATGCATTAAAGAACTCAGCATGATTATTAGTTACCTGCCCACTCTTTGAAGTTGTATCAAAACTGTGTCTTGACCATGACAATGGTTTTTCCATTATCTATTCCCATACAGCTTCACTGTGCTTCTTTATATTATCCATGACTTTCTTGAAATTGTCAATGTGAAAAGCCTTGGCGGCCCACCAAAAGTCTTCCCTCAACTCCAACCCTAGATGTTGCACTATAAAGTTACTATAAACATGCCTAGCACAATTTCTGTGATAAACAGTTGAAAAGAACTTAGCAACTGCATTCTCCAACCCCTGTTTGCATAAAATCAACATGTCGGTATCATTTATTTTTACATAAATGATATAATGCATAAATGGATAAACTATATTGAAGTTAAATTTTGCTTGAACTCACATTTTGTTTGTTAGAAATGATAGTCAATGGTTTGTCTCTAGTCTCTTCACCAATGGCTTCATATAGACACTCATAGACAAATATCCAACTATTAGTGTAGTCGACCTCAGAAATCTCAAATACCACTGGGAACAATCCATCATTACCATATAGTGCTACTGTTGATAAGAGGATCCCACCAAAAAAAACCATTAAGAAAATAGCCATCCAGACCTATAAATGGTCTAAATCTCTTCACAAAACCAACCTTCATAGCATTGTAACACACAAAAATCCTTTTAAAAACAAAAGCTTCAGTAATCTTAATCCTAACTATACTACCAGGATTATTCTCAATCAACAACTTATCATACCTTTTAAGTTTCCCATAAGATTTTGCATACCCACTTTCTACTAATTTCTTAACACTTCTCTTAGCCCTATAAAGTTGCACATGATAAGGCTCAACACCATAGTCTTTTATTAAGATGTCTTTTCTTAAGCTCGTAGCTCATTCCCAAATTTGTAATCAAGTTATTTTTTAGGATCCTAGCAATCTAACGAACTCTTTCATTATTGTTCTTGTCCACTGATTACGCCCAAAGTGTAATGCGGTAGTTGTAGCACAGCTTTGGGGTGATGATTCCACGAGAAAACAAGTTAACTACAAGAGAAAATGTAAACCTAAACACGAACGATAAGATCAAGTGAGAGAATCTGAATGTTGATAGTAAAGTATTATGGGGAAATTGTGTATTTGTAATAAAGAATATAATAAGGAAACAACAAGGTTCCAGGAATCCTCCCTAGGTTCGTTGCCTTGTTCCAATCTCGATTCAGTTGTTTTTATCTCGATTGCAAGTTTCACATCCCAAACAAGTAATCGGTGTATATTCAATTAAAGCACATGTAATGGATGTGAATTGATAAATCTAATGTAATTGCTATGAAGTTCTTTTTTATTTTGATTCAAGCACACATGACCTATCCTATAGATTTATCAAGAAGCGACAATATATCTCAATGACAATATTGCAGTAATGGACAAACCTAAAAGATAAATCTACCGGACTCAATCACATCCAAACAACTTGACATAAGAAGAGCTTGACTAAACTTATATGGAGAGGAAGCATGCAATCACCGGATTAAGAAAATCTAAAATAAGAAGAACATACAGTGCAGCTGTCACATGAACCTTAATTCTTCTTGTTTAAGCAAAGAATAAATCATAAACAATGTTTAGCAATAAATCCGAATTACAACTGAATTAAGAAAGGAAAATAAGAACAACTACACCTAGGGATTCATCCCTTCGCCTTGCTTTGACATTAGTTGGCCCTGGGGGAGAGTGTGGCAGCCTCCCTTGAGTTTTCCAGCCTTTGATTATATCCTCTCTTCAACCCTAAGTAATCTATTTATAGTACAAGGGTCCAAGGGTGTTTTTGGGTTTAATCTATTGCTAAAACACTAATTAAGTTCAGACTCAGAGATGGGAAAAACATGTGCGCGCTGCAGCACAGGCTGAGGCATGGGCTGGTGCATGCCGCAGCATGAGCTAATGCAAAAAAGGTGGAACTCCTGGATGCTACGGCACAGACTGAGGGATGCCGCAGCACACCCTGGTGCTGTTCTTGAGGCCTAACCTTTGTCTATTAAAACTGCCATAACTTTCTCTAGAAAAATCATTTTTACGAGTCGTAAAATTCTCCAAAAAATAGACTTCCGGATCTTTCTAAGACTATATGGCTCATCTTCTAGTTCTTCTTTTATCAATACAGTTTAATTTTCCAAAATGATTGATCTGTACAGGTAATTCTAGCAATTTAGTGAAACACCTTTCCAAGTTCTTGTAAACCTTCACTCCGGTGTTCATCGAGTCATTGTGCTTCAAGCAATGATAGTTTTTCCATCTCTTTTGAACTTAAAGTACCTGAAAATGCATCAAAATAGATCAATGATCCAAGAATGACACTTTAGAGTTGTTAAGGTATAAAAGTGCAATTCAAACCTAGATTAATCATAAAATGCTAACAATTAAGTATTGTAAAGATGCATTTTATGACTCTCATCATAACCTCCAACTAGCTTATTGCTAGTCCCTAGCAATTCAAGCGAAAACAAGAGATGAATTCTACGGTGGGAATCAAAACAAAGTAAAGCAATGTTAGTGTTAAACCAAGAGTAATTCACTTTTGTCTAAAAAATCGCACATAACACACGGCACATAGAATCATTAAATTTCACCTAAGTCCAAAAGTAATCTAAACATTAATCTTAAATTTGTTATCGACTCTTAACATCCATCTCACTACAATCCATTAATCCGAACACCCGGATGATTTTATGCACAACATTCATGAATACAAGTCTTGGCCTCTAAAAACATAACAAATTGTGTGACATCAATCACATAAACAAGCTCCATAGTCTTATTTTTCAAATCAATCTCCATTATTGTAGAAAAATCACACCATTTTGGATCAATAGGTCTTTTAATAAGCTTATAATGTTAGGCTAAAGTAAAGGTTAAGAAAGAACGGAAAGGATTCACAAGTGAAGGAACTCAATCTTTTAGCTTTAAACACAACCACTTTTAAGCACTGAATAACCTTACTTCAATACCCAACTCTTTCAACCACTCTTCGAGAATTTCTCTCAATAGATCACCATTTTTTTTTCTTTTCTTCTTCTTCTTTCTTTGCCATAATTTACTTCTTTTTCTGTTTTCTTTTCTATTTTTGGCAAATATCCATTCACCTCCTTTTTCATTTTCATTTTCTTTTCTTTTCCACAAACCCCAACTTATCTTCTTTAATATACTTGGGTTATGGTTTTTTAGGCTCATAAGAGTAAGTAAATGGGTTTTTGAAAGAAACAAGGCTCAAATTCTTTTTCAAGAAAAATGCTCAAACAGGTGACTAGTCATAGATATAGCAATGGTAAGTTTGAAAGGCTCAAACGGTCAAAAAATGGTCTATATCATATCCTAAGTAGTGTGCATTCTAGGAATTCGCCTCAAGTGATTATCGAATAAGTTCTAGAGCTTGTCGAGACCGAAAAAGTATTCACAAAACAATCACATATAAAACTTCTGTAAATATTTTAGATTAATCATACAATCTTACCGCAAACTAGAGTCTCAAACCAAGTTAAGATTGATACTTAAATTATTCTCAAACCGAAGCAAGATTTAACTACTTCTAAACGTTATATGCTATCTCAATTAGGCTCATATCATTGACATATGAATTAACTCTAAGACTAACACAAAGTATGCTAAAAACAAACAAAAAAGAAAAAGACACCAAACAGTTCAAAGAAAAATATGAAAAACAAGAATATGTTTCCTCCTTTCCTCCACCCCCAACTTAAAATAAGTATTGTCCTCAATGTGAAAGCAAAAGTTAAGGAAACTCCCTTTGTAGCCAAAAGTGCACAGAAGCTGAAATTTGTGCACCACCATTTGAATTGCTTCGTATATTTGTCCCTGAAAAAGAAATACGAAAGTAAAACTGGAAAATAGCAAAATAATAATAATAAAAAAAAAAAATCAAAGAATATGTTGTGGGTTGCCTCCCATGAGCGCTAAGTTTTACGTCTTCAGCCAGACGCTGCACAATCCTCACTACTAGTCTCATTGTGGTACTGAAGATGAGGCTCCATACTCAGTGGCTTCAATGCTAGTCTTTTGGCAAGGAATACTTAAAGTCCACCGCATGTGGCTCAAGTGTTTTTGGTGATGCCCATATACTATCAGCAGTAGGGTATCTGATTCCCGCATCCATGCGACTTCTCTCAAACAACTCCTCAAAGCATGGTTGCCAAGATTTCTTAATAAATTCTTGTGGCTTATCGAAAACATCAACAACATTAACGGCATGGGGATAAACTGAAGAATCATTGAATTCAAAATTATTAGGAATGAATTCTGAAGAGTTAGAATTATCTTTGATGTACTCATCCTCTTCATGTGGCTGCCATGAGACTCGAAAATCATTTACCTCTAGAGTCCTATTTCCAAATGATAATGTCATTAGGCTATTCTTATAATTAATGTGGGCATTGGCGGTGGCAAGGAATGGTCTTCCAAGTATTAAAGGTATTTTTGACTCCGTGTTTACAGTAGAAACAGTATCTAAAACCAAAAAATCAACAGGATAATAGAAATTATCAATTTGCAACAAAACATCTTCTACAATACCTCTTGGTTTTCTTACCGATCTATCCGCTAATTGAAGTATCACGGAGGTTGGTTTAATCTCACCTAAACCAATCTGCAAGTATATGGAGTATGGCATGAGGTTCACACTAGCTCCCAAATCCAGCAATGCTTAGCCACAATATTTATTTCCAATTTGGCAAACCACCATTGGACAGCCCAGATCTTTATATTTGGGCGGTGTCTTACTGTCAATTACTGCACTCGCTTGCTCCATTAAGAATGTCGTCTTCTTCACATTGTGCCTCATCTTAAGTTTGCATAGATCCTTAATGATTTTTGTATAGCTGGGGATCTGTTTTATAACATGAAGAAGATGGAAGTTAATTTTAACATGCTGAAGTTGTTCAAGAATCTCACCTTTTAATGTTGTATTCATCTCCTTAGGTTTGAGAAGTGCTTTAGGGTAAAGCACCAGTGGAGAATAATCATCATGGGCCTCTTGTTCCTTGGGGGCTTTATCCTTGTTGCTCAAGTTTGATGGTAGAGTGGGCCCATCAATTTTCTTACCGCTGCGAGTGATTATGGCATTAACCTCTCTAACTTGTTGATTTTCAGGATTGGAGGTTTCTACCATATGTTGTCCCTTGGATTAGGTTGTGGTTGTGAAGGAAAGCGACCTTGTTCTTAAATCATCAAGAAGCTAGTCAACTTTGTGAGTTGACTCTTTATTACCTTTTGTTCCTCTTTGATCGCTTGTTGCTCCTTTAACAACCGTTGATTTATTTTGCCCTGCTCTTCCACACTCTTGGTATGTACCTGCATAAATGATTTAAACATATCTTCCAAAGTTAAAGACTGTTGAGGTGCATTAAATGAGGTTGTTTCCGATTGCCATTCGATACTAGATTGGGCAGGAGGTATCGGATTTCTAACTAAAATTATGGTGATTCTTCCAACTGGGATTGTAGGTGTTAGAGTAGGGTGAGTATGGTTTTATACCTACAACATTGCACTCTCCCTTCATCTCAAAAGAAGTTGGACAATCCCTAGGTAAATGATCTACCCCATTACACATGAAACAAAACTCATAGGACTCTACCCTAGCAATCGGTTCAGGAGCACTAGCATTTCTGGTTTTTAAGGCTTCTATTTCTTTAGTTAGGGCCTCTAAACGGGCTTTAAGATTGTCCTCTTCCTTAAGTTGATAAATCCCAACAGGTTAATTTCTCCTAGTGCTTTCTATGGCATTTGGTCCTGTCCAAGTGTGGGTTTTTTTCCGATAGGTCATCTAGGAAATCTATGGCTTGGTCGAGATCTTTTTGAAGAAAATCTCTATTACACATCATTTCTATTAACTGCCTCTCCCTACTTAGAAGTCCATCATAGAAGTAGCTAACTACTCGCCAACTCTCATACCCATGGTGTGGACAAGAATTCAGAAGGTCTTTGAAACATTCCCAAACCTGATATAAAGTTTCACTCTCATTTTGTGCAATGTTTGAGATTTGTCTCTTAAGGTTATTATGGGTTGGGAATGCTTTTGGAAGAAAACTCGGGTCATCTCATCCCAACTACTCATAGACCTAGGTCTTAACAAGTACAGCCAAGCCTTGGCTTTTTCCTTAAGTGAAAAAGGAAAAAACCTAAGTTTGACGATGTCTAACATATCAGCTCTACTTTGAAAGGTTGCTACTACTTCCTTAAATTCCCTAATATGGATATAGAGGTTTTCATTCTCAAACCCATGGAAGGTTGGTTGCAATTGCATCATGCTCGGCTTAAAATCAGGTTGTTTAACATTTGGGGGGAACATGATACAAGATGGTGTGACCGTTTGGCTAGGGTGCAGATAATCTTTAAGTGTCCTAGCAACATTCTCATTAGGGTTTTCAGCCATGTTAACAAAATTTTCTAAATTCTCGATTGGGTGTACACTAGGGTTTAATCTAGGCGAGGTTTCACTAACGGACATGGAAGGAAAGAGTAACTTTAATTCGGGTCCCTTAATGAACCTACCTCGCGAATCTCTCGGTCTAAGCATGCACCAACTGAGTTTAAAAAGTAATAAAAACATAACAAAATAAAAAATAAATAAAAAAATCATAAAATTAAAAACTTAAAGAAATGAATGATAGTACCGTCTCGTTTTAGAGTTAACAATCTTCTTTGTACTTAAGTGCGTTTCCCCGGCAACGGTGCCAAAATTTTATTACGCCCAAAGTGTAACGCGGTAGTTGTAGCACAGGTTTGGGGTGTCAATTCCACGAGGAAACAAATTAACTACAAGAGAAGATGTAAACCTAAACACGAACGATAAGATCAAGTGAGAGAATCTGAATTTTGATAGTAAAGTATTATGAGGAAATTGTGTATTTATAATGAAGAATATAATAAGGAAAGAACAAGGTTCCGGGAATCCTCCCTAGGTTCGTTACCTTGTTCCAATCTCGATTCAGTTGTTTTTATCTCGATTGCAAGTTTCACATCCCAAACAAGCACATGTAAACCCTAATGTAATTGTTATGAAGTACTCTTTGATTTTGATACAAGCACACATGACCTATTCTATAGATTTATCAAGAAGCGATAATATATCTCAATGTCAATATTGTAGTAATGGACAAACCTAAAAGATAAATCTACCGGACTCAATCACATCCAAACAACTTGACATAAGAAGAGCTTGACTAAACTTGTATGGAGAGGAAGCATGCAATCACCGGATTAAGAAAATCTAAAATAAGAAGAACATACAGTGCAGTTGTCACATAAACCTTAATTCTTCTTGTTTAAGCAAAGAATAAATCATAAACAATGTTTAGCAATAAATCCAAATTACAACTGAATTAAGAAAGGAAAATAAGAACAAATACACCTAGGGATTCATCCCTTCGCCTTGCTTGGAGATTTGTTGGCCATCGGGGAGAGTGTGGCAGCCTCCCTTGAGTTTTCCAGCCTTTGATTACCTCCTCTCTTCAACCCTAAGTGATCTATTTATAGTACAAGGGTCCAAGGGTGTTTTTGGGTTTAATCTATTGCTAAAACCCTAATTAAGTTCATACTTGGAGATGGGAAAAACGTGTGCGCGCTGCAGCACAGGTTGAGGCATGCTGCGGTATGGGCCTTCTACTTGGTTAGGTGGTCCCTGGGTGCTGCAGCATAGGCTGGTGCGTGCCGTAGCATGAGCTGATGCAGAAAAGGTGGAACTCCTGGATGCTGCGACACAGACTGAGGGATGCCGCAGCACACCTTGGTACTGTTCTGGAGGCCTGATCTTTGTCTACCAAAACTGTCATAACTTTCTCTAGAAAAATCATTTTTACGAGCCATAAAATTCTCCAGAAAATAGACTTCCAGATCTTTCTAAGCATATATGGCTCATATCCTAGTTCTTCTTTCATCAATACAGTTTAATTTGCCAAAATGATTGATCTGTACGGACAATTCTGACAATTTAGTGAAACTCCTTTCCAAGTGCTTGTGAACCTTCACTCCGGTGTTCATCTAGTCATTGTACTTCAAGCAATGTATTTTTTCCATCTCTTTTGAACTTAAAGTACCTGAAAAATGCATCGAAATAGATCAATGATCCAAAGATGACACTTTAGAGTTATTAAGGTATAAAAGTACAATTCAAACCTAGATCAACCCTAAACTGCTAACAATTAAGTATTGTAAAGATGCATTTTATGACTCTCATCATCCACCCTCATACAAGTGTGTTCATCAGTCAATTTCTTTACCATGAATGTTTTACCATCTGGTGTTATAGAGGCCCAAATCCTATATGGGCACCCCTTACCCTTACACAGCGCACACACTATTTTAGCACCATTTTAAGGGCCTATGAAAACTGAATCCATTCGTAACACCATAATCAACCAGTGTCTCTTGAAATTCTTCCACAGAGGGCCACACATGACTAATTTCAAACACAATCTTCCCAATAACCTATCGTTTGAAAACTTTGCATTCATTCTCATTGTGTGGTCAACTGTCCTTGCCTTTGGCCTGGTATTTGAACCATCTACATCAAATGAATTACTAATAACCTCTACATTACTGCCACCTTAATTGATATTATTCAATTCTTTTTCAGAATCGCTATCCTACTCATTAACTTCAACACTGCCTAAGGCTGCATCATTTTCATCATTATCATCAATATCTGAATCATCCCTTTTCATCTTCTATCCATTCCTCATCTTCATCATTTGAGAATTAAAACTCATTATTATCTTCCCTAACACATTCTTCCCTAGTTTCTTCCCCAACAACTTATACACATTCTTCCTCAACAGTTTTTTCCTTGACTTATTTCTCAACAGCTTCTTCCCTGACTTCTTCCTCAACAACTTCCTCCCTGAATTCTTCGTCAACAGCTTATTTCCTGACTTTTTCCTCAACAGCTTCTTCCTTAACACATTCTTCCCCAACAACTTCTTCCCTGACACCTTTTTCGTCAATAGCTTATTCCCTAACACCTTCTATCTTATCAACTTCTTCCATAACACATTTCATATTATCATCCCTTAAAGCTACACTCTAACCTGCATCCATATCATCACCCAAATCAACCTCAAAATTCATATATTTTCTAGGAACTTCACCCATATTCTGATCACCATCATCCACATCCCCCTCATCAACTTCCTGAACATCATCATCCACCTCACCCTCAGATGGGACAATTTTTACAATTTCAATATCATCCCTATGTAACCAACTGCGATCACTAACCCTGACCCTACTACAAACATCACCATTGATTACCATAGGGTTACTATCTGATTCCTCTTCAATATAAAATGCTACCCTTTCATTTCCTTCATAATATTTAAAAACTTCCAATAAATCCTTATCACACACAATCAGCTTACCATTTCCTACCGTAATTTGAAAAGTAAAAGCTCCTAGGTCTAGTGAAGTGTAAATGTCGTCTAACAAATCCAGGTATTGGTACATGTCTAAGTCAACCCACTTGGTCACTTTCAGATGTATATCATCTCCTTCAATGAAGAAGTGGAACTCATGATTAAGTTCCATTGTACCTGCAATAATAGAGGTTGAATATATGTAATCGAAGCATGGCAACAATCAATCATACACAAATAATGAAGTGTTCCAATTAATTTGGTGTGATTTCACATTTTCGAAACAAACCCTAAAAATTTGGGTATTTTCACATGTTTGGGTGTAATAAAACAAAGCAATTCGAAAATACCCTAAATAAACCTATGAATACATGTAATCGAAGCATGCCAATAATTAATCATACACAAATAATGAAACATTCCAATTAATTTGGCGTGATTTCGCATTTTCGAAACAAACCCTAAAAATTTGGGTATTTTCACATATTTGGGTGTAATGGAACAAAGCAATTCGAAAATACCCTAAATGAAACTATGAATACATGTAATGGAAGCAAAAAGAAGGAAAATACGAGCCTGCGTTCTTAAAAGTTACCTCAATAGCTTCGGTGGTTATTCGAGTTCTTCGAAATCACAACGACACTAGGTGAAATGGTTCTTCGGTTCTTCGAATGAATGTTAGCCCATATCTAAGTAAGGAATGCTATGAGTTGGGTTAGCAACGAACAATTTAGGGATGGCATATAGGAATTTAGGATTATGAACGAGAGAGAATAGAGAAACGGAGGGAATGAGAGAAAAGAGAGAGATAGCGAAGAGATAAAGGGAAATGAATCTAGTCAATTGACCGTGTTATATACAAGGACATTTTCGTAATCTTCATTTTTTTGCTATAAGTTAACAGTCAACTGATAGTCAAACAATGTCCAGTGATGTAAGTATATGTTTTAAAAATACGATAATGCGAGTGCAGAATACGCTTTACTCCAATGGTGCGAATGTAATTTATCATAAATATTTTAAAACTCCGATTGTTCGTGATAGTTACATATGGAAATCTTCATATGCACTTTATCTTATTTTTCATTTTGTTTTTTTTTGGGAGAAAACTAGCACCCCATTTACTGCATTTTCACTAACAATTTTAAGGAAAAACTCTTTTAATCATGTGTCATGAAAGAGATTTTTTTTATTATTATTATAGGATGAATACAAGATTTCTCACTTTCTCTTTTCTAATGTCAAGATGCTTTTATGACAGCAAAAATTTCTCCAATTTATGATCCCAAATTGGTCTCTCCACACGCTCTTACTGGTGTTTAATCCCAATTTGGGGCAAATTTTTACGATTTGATATCATGGTTTGTATGAGTATTTATTTGAGATCATGATTCCATTTGTGAAGTTTGGAGTAATTAAAAACCGGTAGGGAGGGAGGATTGGCTTCTGGAGTTCTAGGAACCGAAATATTGTTGTCGCCAGGGGCCCATACAAAAAGATGCCACGTGTTAAATAGGAGTGAAAAGCAAATCTGCCAGTCTTATATTTGACTCGAATTTATAATTAATGACTTCATAAATAAAGGAATCATATTTTTATTTTTTCCTGTTTAACAATGATTTCTCCGTGTTAGGTGTTGGCACGCGACCATCTTGGCATCTTGAAATGAATCAAATCTCATGGACCTCTCTGCTTTCCTAGGAGGCTTCATCCCTGTGTGTCTCTACGCTCTAGAGACAAGAATAGATGGAGCTGTGTCGGATTCTGCCTCGAATGGCTTCCTCTTGGAGGGCATACAAATCTAAGGGTATGACTAAAAAAATAGGGCAACTGGTTTCATTTAGACCATTGTGCTCAACTACTCCTACCCCTCCCCTATATGTCTGTGGGTGTTGGTCCATCCCCTCCATTTTCTTCTTATTTCTATTGTTTTCATCTTTCTCTTCTCTTCTTTCCTTCTGCGTCGCTTCCCAACCCGTAACCACCACCACTACTGCTCTTGGCCCTACTTCTAATACTGACAACAGCGATCCACCGACACCGACACTTCCTTTCAAAGCCACAGGATCACACTTTGACCCCAAAATCACCATAGCCCTTATTAGTGTTTCGTCTGCCTTGTTTCTCTCTATAATGGCCTTCTTATTCAAGTGCCTTATACTCAAGAAATCGAAACGCAGAACCAACTGCAACCAAATTGCTGTTGTTGTTGATCATGATCCCAAGATCAGTATGGATGTTGATGATGATTCTGTAAGGAAATATAGTTGGGCTGATATAGAGAGGCTCACATTAAATTTCTCCAAGGTGATTGGATCAGGAGGATTTAGCGATGTCTATCTGGCTCGCTTTCCTGCAGGTTCCACTCAAGGGGCAATCAAGATCCATATTGGCAGCGACCGTCTCAACCAAGTCTTCAAGCAAGAACTAGACATCCTTCTCCGCCTCCGTCATGACAACATCATCAAGCTTTTAGGGTACTGTGATGAGCGAGGTCGGTTACTCTGTTACTGCCCTGCCCTTTTTTAAATCTATCTTATTTATGACTCTTTGATGAGTAACTTTGAAGTCTACTTATAAAATGGCCTATAGACTAATGGAGTACTACTTACTTTGTATGTTGTGTTCACTGTTCAGAAGAAGGGGCCCTTGTGTTTGAGTACGTTCCTAATGGAAACTTGCAAGAAAAGCTCCATGGAAGAAGTACCGCAGAAAGAAAAGCAATAGTTCCGTGGAGAAACCGCATGGCCATAGCCTTCCAACTGGCCCAGGCAATCGAGTACCTGCACGAAAAATGCAGCCTCCAGATAGTACACGGGGACATCAAAGCTTCGAACATGCTGCTGGACGAAAATCTCAATTGCAAGCTGTGCGATTTTGGTTCTGCAAAAATGGGGTTTTCCTCGACGGTGCTACCGCTGTCTTCTTCTTCGAGGGCTAAGCAAGTGATCATGATGATAGGTTCTCCTGGGTATACTGATCCTCACTACTTGAGGACTGGAATTGCTTCAAAGAAGAATGATATATACAGCATGGGAGTAATCATCCTGGAATTGGTCACCGGGATGGAGGCCTTTTGCCCTGAAAGGGGAGAGCTGTTGACAACGATAGCGGCACCCTTGCTAAGGGATGTTGTTGAATGTGAAGCCACGGAGAAGGTAGCAGAAATCGTGGATCCACGGCTGGCAGGAGAGTTTGACTTGGAGGAAGCAAGGGCCATGCTTTTCATTTCTGCAATTTGCCTTGGCCACTCCCCCACCCTTAGGCCTTCTGCCACTCAAATCTTGCAAACTATTAAGGACAAAGTTTCCTCTATCTCATTCCTTTTCTCACCACAGAAAGATTGTCAGCACACAATTAATTGACACCCACGACTCACGAGTCACAACTAAATTTCATCGTGTAAAATTATTTGTAATTTACGAGCCTTCTTTTTTTTCTTTTTCTCCCTTTGTTTTAATTAGTCTTATGAGTCTTTCAAAGGTTGATGACTGCCCATAAATATTTGTTAAAGAATTATTAAAAAGGATAATTATACCATAATTAATACTTTTTTTAATTCATAATTTTAATCACTTATCATTTTTTTACTTAAGTTTGACTTTAATTATTATATATATTATTTTAAAAATATAAAAATATATTGTTTAGAAACTTTTAAACTATATTTATGTGTATATGAAAAAAAAAATTTCTTAATGATATAATAATAGAAAAAAATTATTCATTTAATTAGTTAAATAGTAAGCGTGACAAAATTATAGGACAAAGGGAGTACAAAATTTGGTTTGAATTTAAAAATATGTTTTTGTATATAATTTATATATCTATTAGTAAATGAATTGTAAATTTTAAAATAAATTTTGTGATGAATACAATTTTAGAATCTCAAAACATTTGTGATTGAGTGAACATTTATTAAAAAAACAATTGTAAATTCAATGATTATAAAATACTCACTCCGTTCCATTTTAGGAGAAACTCTTACCTACACTGTTATACTCGATGCAAAACATCAATTTTGCACTGAGTAGAAACTTCATTAGTAATTATTAAGTAATTTTACTGATAACATTCGTACAGTTACTATTTATGTTACTAGTGAAGTTTTCACTTGGTGCAAGTTTTGCACTAGATGCATGTAAGAATTTCTCCCATTTTAGATGTCACATTTGAAAAAACTCAACGATTAATAAAATGCATTAGTTACATGTAAATCATGTAATATGGGTATTGAAACATCAATTTTACCTTTTTTACCAAGCAAAGAGTATATTAACTATATGCAAATGACTTGCAATTAGAGTAATAATGAAGAGTATTATTGAAAGATTGATAAAAAAAAGTGTTCAACTTTTGAATGGGGACAAATATTTTGATATATCGTACAATGAAAATGAATTCATCTAAAATAGGACATAAAGAGTATATCCTTAAAGTAAAGGGTAATGATATTGACTCTCTATAAATGGTTATTTGGACTCCATTTTTTTTAGTTGTTAAAACTTACAATAATACTTTTAATTAATATTATATCATTTTTTAACTTTTAAAATATAAAATACTATCATTTATTCATTTCACAATTTCTAATAACACAACTTTCTATTACCACTTTTCCTCGTTTCTAACTATTGGACTAAGATTTTTTCCAATAACTTGGAAATTTTTGTCTTCTCAAAATGCATAATTGGATTAATGTCATGTTAATACTATGGAAGACATGACATTTATCCAATTACACACTTAAGAAAAAAAAAATTCTCAAGTTACTAGAAATGATCTTCTCCCCTAACTCTTTATCATCTTCATTTTTACAAGCAAAACTTTTCCTCCTAAATCTACTTATTTCTTCATTTTTTCTTTTATTTTTTTGTTTTTACCATGAGCCATAAAAGAGTTTGACAAAAGTAGATGGGGTCTGTGAATGCTAATATATTACTCTTCTAAAAACAGAAAATTTTGAGCTTTTAATCAACTACAAAATGTATGTGAATATTAGAGATGAGCTAGTGTAGTTTGACTTTAAAGAGATGAGACTGACAAGTGCAAAAATTCTCATCAACAACTCTTCGAAGGATTTTGCAATTGATTTTAAAATTTACATTCTGGGTATGGGCACGGTGGAAAACTTCGCGAATACCAAAATTTAAATATGGTATATCATATAAATAAATCAGAAAACAAATAAACCTCTTCAATTGCATCAATAAATTATAAAATTTAATTAAAATCAATATGATAAAAAATAATATAAAAATTATCAATATCAATTGTGTTCAAGCAAAAGAGAAGATCTTTGAATCCATTTATATTCAAAAGAACATGAAACTTTTGAAGTTCTAAAATTTCTTTATGATTAACCTCCATTGTTATAAAAAGATAAAGAAATAAGTTTAAAAAAAAAGATTTGGTTGCAAAGTGAAGAGCCTAAAGAGAAGAAAAAAATATTAATAGAATGTTTTGCGTTGTATGGAAACTTGTAAAAAAAATAAGATTTTGCATTTCGAAAGTTAAAAAAATATCTAACATCACTTTGAGATGTTATTGTAAATTTTAATAATTAAAAATAAATAGTGTCAATATATAACCATTTATTGAATATTAATATTACTACATTGAAATAAAATGATATCGCAGCTTCAAAATTAACTTCTGACACCACCCAAAAAATTTTTTCAGCTCATCTCAAAGTGTGGTAGAAGCTAATTTCGGAGTGCTTTTATCATTTTCCCTTAGAAAAGAAATGTTGAAAATCACAATGATTAAATTGCACTGTATAATTTCTGTTTAGTTTACTGTTTCTGAAAAATTATAAGAGGAAGATGAATGTAATAAGTTTGAGCGTTCGAGAGACGTCAATATTCTCACAAGCTATCCTCGAGTCCTATAGTGCATCTGATTTTATTATTATTATTATTAATTTATAAATAAAACATAAAAATATAATTTATTTTTATCATATGTAATTTTAGGAACAATTTTACGTTTTTAGTATGATTTACAGTAAGGTTATTTTTTTTTACCAATTTTGTTTCTTTTAAAACTTTTGTTTAAAGTTAACCAAAATTCTTTTTTCTCCAATAAACTTAAATATATCTATAAGCTTAAATATTAACAAAATTTATAACTAGTTAGACAAAAATGAAAATGAAATTCATTTCATTTTCAAATAAATTGAAAATGGAATCTATTTAAAAATAAATCGAAATGAATTTTCATTTTTGGTTTTTTTATGTTAATTTGTAGAATTCAATTGAATTTTTATATTTGAAATGTTTAGAATAAATAAAGAATTCAAAAGGTGAGGGAGATGGAGGCAAGGGGATGAAGAAGAAAGGAAGAGAAGAGGAAAGAGTGAGAGATATTATTTTGGTCTACATAACTTTTTGCTCTTCATTTTGTAAAATTCATTTGTTAATATTATCAATTTTGATAGAATTTGCAACAAATTAACCCAATTTTGTAGTCAATTCATTTTAAAATGAATTCCATTATTTTTTTCTTATTCCAAACACAATAAATGTAGAATAACAAATGAATTTCATAAATTTTATAAAAATTCATTTTATTCAAACACAATCAAAAGCGGGGACAAGGTTTATATTATTGTTGAGAATAATCATGGGCTCATTTCCCAAAAACCCGACAACCTCCTCATTAGGGTTGGATTAAATTGAACACTATTGGCGCTTTGTGTGGTAATTCATGTCCCTCATATGCTGGTGGCTTAACCCGTTCTTACAATGGTACTTGGTTGATTGGCTTCTCTCATTCTCCTTAATGAGAAAAAAAATGATTTAAATAAAGTAATAATAGTTATCCTTAAACCAAATTTTTGTGAGAATTGTAAAAGAAAGAGGAAGATAGATTTATCCTAAAACTTAGAACGTTTTGTTCATAAAGTAAGAAACGAATGATATAATGGTGGGTGTAAATTGTGTGAATCTAAAGGTTTTGTTTTATTTGGAGATATAAAGAAATTAAAGAAATGTTAATTGGAACCTAATAAATGATATGTGAGGATTATATAAATTATGCAACGTTTAGAATTTGAAAATTTATAGATAACTTGTTTTTAGATGAGATTGGTGTAATAGAAAGGATTAGAGGGATATCATTAATAAAATCAAAGTTGAGTTTTGGAATGGGATATGGTATTAGTCTTGAAGTATTGAGTGATTTTGTGCTATGTAAAGTGATTTCTTATGCTTGTGAATTTTATTTTTTTTTTGGGTTAATGTTTTTGAGCAAAGAATGATGATTACAAATATGTTGATATTGTTTGTGGTATATACACAAAGATATGTGGACTGTGTTGTGATGTGATTAATTATATAATGAAAACATATTGAATGTGTTGGGAACGTGATGGTTAAATACTAGTTGTTTGAGTTAGAAAAGTTGATAAGGGTAAATCCCTAAGATAAATAATATTGTTTGAGCTTGATGAATGGTTATTAAAAGATGGTGATTAGTGACAGTATGGGATGTACTTTTGGAAAATGAGATTACTACTTAATAAGTAATATGAAATGAATGAGGTATGGTATAAATGGTTGAAAGCTTAATGAGATATTATAAAAGTGTTACAAAAAATATCTTTGTGAAGGAAGATAGTGTTGGGATGTAAAACCAAGAGCATAGTAGGTAAGAAAATTTTGAAATTTTGAAAACTGTATTTGAGGATGAAAAACAAACTTGGAAGTATGATAATCCTGACTCTTTTGTAGGCTTTGGTAAAAAAAAAATTCTGGGATAAAATTTTTGTTAATAGGAGAGATTGTAGAGATCGGTACTTCAATTGGAATGTTTAAATCATGGAGTTGTATTTTGAAGTGTAAATTAAACATAAGATCAAAAGAAGTAAATGTGTAAAAGCTAAGGTTCAATTTGCTTATAAACAAACATTCTGAGGCCTTAGTTTTATTAGTGGGAAATGAGAGGAAAAGACTTGCAAAGTCTTAAAAGAATTGAAGAGAGGTAAAGAGGTAATTGTTATGAGTACTATTTAAGTTAAAGACCTAAAGTCTTCAGCAAAATTTCTCATTTCTTCTTCTTTGAGATTGGGCAGTAGAGAGTTAGAAAAGGGAAGAAAAAAAAAGGGAAGAGAAAACCCATTTTTTTTCAAATTTGTTCTAGCTCTCTACCTCTCATCCATGGGCCTTTTGCTCTCAAACTTTAGAAACCATCTTTTGGAAGATAGAGAAAGAAGATGATGTCGGAGATTTAGAAACCATCCCAACACAACCCTATTCACTTGGATTGTGCTAGGCACGACACGCCACGCCACGTGATAGTGTGGGCCGTGTCGGCACAACTCAGTTTGTTTTGGGCTGACACGGCCCAATACCACCCCTAGGTTTGTAATTTAAACATGTATCTCTGCCTTCTTTCCCCTTTGAGGTGGATGGTAGGATTTGATACATATGAGTGTTCATTTTGGGTCTCTCTTTACCGTTTTACATTTTTACGTAGGCTTGCCATTTGTTGGGCTTGGTCTAGCCCATGACATAAACAAAATAATAAAAAAATAAGCCAAGCCCATTATTTGGTTTTTGGTGATTTTTTTAAGTCACGTGCCCTTTAACTGTTTAACTTAAAGATGGAATTTTGATTACAAAATTACACAGACAAGTGGCAGCTAGATTTTGTAGTCTTGGAATGTGGGACAAGTAATCCTATATGCAGGGGTGTGCAAAATTTTCCTGCATAGTCGAACGGAAATTTAAAATTGGATTGGCTAAGTCGGACAATAAGTACAGATTAATTATTTTGAATTTGAAAATGGGTAAGCCGAGTCAATTGTAAAAAAAAAAATATTTTAGATCGATATAATTAATTAATTAATTTTTATTAAGTTAATAAATTAATTTATTAAAAATTATATGTATACTTTCATTACTCTCTCATGGTCTCAAGCACTCTAAATTTCATTTGCTCTCCTTTCTTTCTCGGCTTCTCTCTCTAGAGTCCTAGACTATTGCTACTGCTAAGCAGGCATAAGAAATAGTGGATTGTAATTGGTAAGCATGTGTTGTAATTTGTAAACAGGTGCGTTTGAGTGTGTTATTACTTTCTTATTTTAGAAGATTAGAGTATGTAAACTGTAACTTTTGTTGGATTAAAATGCAGGGTTAAAATAGTATGTAATTAAATTGTGTTTGTAAAGTTTGTTAAATGTTAATAAAGTCGGTTAACCCACTATAGATCGTCGACTCAAAATTGATCCCAAAAAAATTGAAACAAGTAACAAAAATCAGTTTGGTCAATAGAAAAAAATTTATACCAAAAATGTCGATTAATTTTTTAACCTATTAAACCGATCGAATTCACACCTCTATATATGTAGAAAAGTTTTCTCTTCTTAAGTAATTGTGCTATTTATGAGTATAGAGAAAGTTACAACGGGAGACCGTGAGAGTAAAATTGAGCAAGAGATTGTTTATGTATTAGCCAATGGTGAGCGATAGAGATTAAATATTTTTTCTCTTTTGCTAAGAGAGCAAAAGAAAGAAAAAACAGGTTATGGCAATTTGAGGTTTTTTTAAAGGGTAATTATTGGATTGTTTGATCATAAAGAATCAAATTACTCGAAGTTTACAGTTACTATCGCAGTGATTGATTTTGGTTAAAAATAAAAAAAAAAATCAGATTTCAACGGTGGGTAATACAATGATGGTTTTCTTAAAGATATGATTTTGTATTGATACCAAATTGTTGTAGATCTTAAATTTGAGTATAAATTTGAGATATAAACTTTGTAATCGTGAAAAGTTCTTTTACCTCGTGATTTTTTTTTTTTTTTATGTACTTAGCTTGAAGGTTTTCCATATAAATTCCTGTGTTTTTAATTGATTGCTTTATTTGGTACTTATCGTTTTATTTCCATACGTAACTTGATTGCGATTATATTTAATCTATGATTTTTTATAAAATTGTAGTATTTGATTAATTGTTTACTGTAAGTATTTTTTCTCATCACCATTGTTACTGTTAACATACTATAAGTAATTTTTACACTGTCGTTTATAGGATGCGGCCAAGAAAAAATTCGAGGAAGGTGGTAGTTCCTCTAAGGTGATTATTTACTCTTTTCAATTTTCATTGAGTTGTTGTTAAATAATTAATCGTTGTTGTATATAAATCTGAAATTTGAAAGTTACAGAATTTATTTAGGTGGGTTATGTCTTTGGTCCTAGAGTCCAACTCCCAAATGAGTCAAATTCTTAAATAACATTTTGTAATTTTTTCTTATGTTATATACTCCGCAGAAAGAGAGTAATTAAGGGGTGGGGGTTTAAAATAATAATGTTATATATATTTATTATGTGACTTCTTGATTTGAAAATAGGGTCGGGACAAGGGAAAGAAAGCTATTCAGCATCCAGAGGCATTAACAAACACGAATAATAATGAGTTCTGTGTGATATTGGGAATTTTCAGATCATTGAAATGTAGTTCCAAAACTAGTTATAGATGGCCTTTTTTTAAATTAAAAAAATCTTTTAAAGGTACCAACTACTTTTGGTTGTTTTTATATTTTTAAATGCATGAACTTTATTTCAATGTTCATAGTTCATACTGATTGAAAGTTGTTGGTTCATTTCTATTGACTATTGTGTTTGTAGGAAATCTGAGTCGGGTTGAGCACCCATGATAAACGATCTGAGTGGTCCGTTTAACTTTGAATCAAGAGATATGGATGAAACTATGTAACTCTTGGTTGAATCCATACATCTTTTAATTGTTTTTAACTAAAAATAACCACTCCCTCTCTGCAGTATATGTGTGTGCGCAAAAAAAGACTGCTAGAAAATCTGTTTTTAGAGAGAGAAAGAGACTTTAGAGAGACAAAAGTTTCATTTTCTTCTTTTAGAGAGACAAAATGATTCTTGGGTGGCGAAAACACGGAGAGGAGTCCAAGATACTAGAAGTTTTTCATATCGAATCAATAAGTACACGTTAATCCACTGCATAACTCTTTGACATTGGTATCAGAGCATGAATATATGTTCTTTGAGTTTATAAAGAATTTATGAATATTAATGCATGTGTAGAATTGGTAGAAAATGCATGTAAAATCATAAAACCTGAAAATATGAAGGTTTGATGATTGAAAATGGAATTAATTCTCAATATTATTCCGTAATTTTCTAGAATAATGTAGTTTATGATATCTATGTTAAATCTAAAAAATATGGTATGCTAACTCTTAAAGATGAGAGATAAAAATTGAACCCTAGTTCATAAACCCTAAACTTTGTAAAATTCTTATAAATTTTACATTTAGATTCATGACACAAGACTCATAGTTAGAAAGATACTTTCATAATCTTTCCAACGATATATTGCATGAAATTTTTGGTTGATTGTAGAGAGAGAAAAATGACCCGAAAGTTTTGGTCATTTTCGGCCAAATTCATTAGTCTGGAGGTTGAAGACAACCTCTAGAACAGTATGTCCCACGCATAGGAGAGAGAGAGAGAGAGAGAGAGAGAGAGAGAGAGAGAGTGAGTGAACACACTCTCCTTATTTTTCGATGACCACAATTGAAAACCGAGATCACCAACATGAACAGCATGGCTGGATGAATGGTTCGCCGTCAATCCGATCAAGAATAGATGCGTGAAGGGTGGCACATGGCTTGCATGCGCTGACATAGCGAGTGGAGTTTTTATGCTGTTTATTTAAACCTAAACACAACCGGTGTGTGACGACGACTGGTAGCGTCTCTGGTGAATTGAAAAAATTGTATTTTAAATAGAAAAATATTTCTGATTTTTTTATAATTTTTCCAAAAATTAATTATTCATGGATTATTTATTGTTAATATTTTTTTAGTAAAATATTAAAAAATTGAAATTTTTCCAAAAGTCAAGTTTGCACATTTTTTAGTTTGGCAAACTTATTTTGAGTGTAAATTTGTTTTTAATGGGGTTAGTATCTAGTGGGAGCTCATGAAAGTTTGTGGATTTCTGTTTTCTCTACATTTAAAATTGAATTCGATTAAGATTGTGTGCACATATCTTTGTTATCATGTGAATAAATTTAATAATTGATTAAATATCAATTTAAAATACTTACCGATGTTAATTACTCTAGGAAGTAATAAACATGCCACTTCTATTAGAGTTTCTTAATAATGAATATGATCCATAACCTACAATGAATAAGCACATAAATGTAGTGGAAAAGAAGTGGGATAAAGTTGCAATTGAATATCTCACTGTTTCTAAATGTTTTATGGCTCGAGTCCTATTCGAGTCCTTTTGGATGATGAATAAGAAACTGTGAAGACTATTCTGCGGCACGATCGAAGGTTTCTAAGGTCACCAATGAGTTGGAATGGGCATAAAAGTGTCATCTACTTTCATAAATGAGGTGTGCAGCTGTGTTATCGTAGTTTCCAAATCTTCATAGTACAAGAAATTTAAGGTTTTTTTTTTTATAGGAAAGAGGGATCTTTGGATGATTAAGATAGGAAAACGAGTAATAGATGAGAAAATAAGCTTCTTTGGTCATACAAATTACAAATTACTTGGAAGATTACAAAAGTGATCAACATTTAACCAAGAAATTACCTATTACAATTTTTTCTAATAAGAAAAAGTATAGACAATGTTAAAAACTTGTGCTTTGTTAATGAATAAATCTAAGTTAATGAAGTGGAACTTAGGTCTTTCTTCTGTACATATTTTTGTTTGTATGATGAATGAAATAAAGTACTTTCGTTCAAGAATGCTTTTTTATTTTGTGTTAATGATCATGCAATATGCATGTTACATAATGTATTTAATATACATGAACTAAGTTGGAGTTCAAGGTTGGTAGATTTGAGATGAATTCTCACGTATGACTTAAATTTTGTGTTAATTGAACTAAATTTATGATGATTAAACTTTTGTTCATGGGAGATGATTGGGAGAATAGCGAACTTTCGATTCCATGTCTCAAGTAAAATTATCATCGAATTAGTTCTTATTAGCTGCAAAATAAATGTGTATGAATAAGGTTATGAGTGTGCTAGTATTTAATTAGTGATATGTCTCCATGTAGTTTAGACCATGTCTGAATCCTAAGACTGTAAAGGTTAAGTTGAATGAAGATGAAAACTGAATGGTGAAAACTTTGAAGTTTGGCACCAAAAGGTTCGGTGCATTCTTGAAGCACTTGTTGTTAAAGAAGTCATCAACTACACCATGAATGTACCTGAGCGAGAAACTTCTATTCAAAGTGATATAGATCATGAGGCTTACGCATCATGGAAAAGAAATCATAGTATCGTTCACATGGTGATGTTGAGTAATATGCAAGATGATCTCACATATGAGCATGTGAAGTATGACACCACTCGGAAAATCTTGGTTCCCTTGAAAAAGAAATATAAGGGTTTTTATCCCGAATTGAGGTGTCTCATTGGCAAACTTTGCACCTATAAAAAGTGCGACTTCCAGTCGATTGTGGGTACCAATACAGTTGGCTGTGGTCAACCCAAAAACAATTTTTCTTAAATCAATTTGGTTCTAACTTTTTAGAAAAAAGGAATTTGAGATTTAAGACAAGATTTTTGAAAACAAATTGAGCTATTTGAAAGTTAAGATATTGAGAGGGAGATTACGTTAGAATTTAATTATCTTAATACAGCTAAGCTTAAAACACTTTGACCTTGAAAATTCCTTAGAAAGGTTGAAGCTTGGTGCGTGTAAGGCAACGAGCAAGTGTGCGCAACTTCTTAAGCACGTGTGCATCTTCAAATGTTCGTACAAAGTTCCTTACAAGATACAAGGCTTAGACAAAAGATACTTAGATCAATTTAATCTAGTTTTATCATTGTCAAAATCAATTTTGGGTCAAAATAGAGTTAACTGTAACATTTTCATTTTAATCACTGATTTACAAACCCAATGTAATTAATTAGGCACTGTTATTCAAAAACTTTATAATAATGGAAGTAATTATTGTGTATAGCCAATGAAATTCATGCCCCCAACAAACTTATATTTTTTCAAAATGCTATAACATCATTTTTCTAGATTTTTTTAACATCAAAAAGTGATTTTATTAACCTCTTAAAAGGATTTTTTTAGCTTATTGGCTAGAAGCTACATATAAAACTCAATTTCTTCTTTTAGGCCCAAATAAGCTAATTTTAACACTTTTCCATCTTCTTCTTCTATCTATAAAAGCTAAATGGAAAAACATGTTTGACCTTGTTTTTGTTTATTAGAAATAAAAATAGTAGAAGTTGTCTCTAAAAGCAAGGCCAAACTGCTAGCACTTAGCTACATTACAAAATAAATAAATAAATCCTAGACAAGACAACTATGTTAAAGGTACTTAGATATAGTCAACTTTTATTTCTACCTCAACTTATAATTAATGTAGTAGAGAGAAAAAAATGATAGACCAAATAAAGAAAATGGAAAGAAATGAATGAAATGGGCGGCCACATGGCTTTTATGAGTTTTATGCTTACATATATGGCATAAATAATCTTATTTTGAAAACAAAATTAAAAATATTCTATTTTAAGATAAATATTTTTCAAAACATTTTGAAATTTGTTAGAATTTTAGAATATTTTTGTTGATGAACCAAGGATTTGATACATGTCCTTTACTTGCCTTATGATCCTCCGATGCTCCTACTATGAACTTCTTGTTTATGGGATAGGTGCAGGAGTTCTTCTCATCGTGTAGAGTGGCTACAAAAGTCCTCTACGAATTTACACATTCCAAATCCAAGGTTAATTAGTGGAACATTAGAGAAATTGTTTGGGAGAAAAGCTTTGTTGCAGAAGAGTATAGAGTTCTAATGAAAAAATAACATTGATCTCACTTAGTCTTTTAATCTGATAGAGACTATTATTTTATATAGGATGTATTGGATAGAGTTTAAATCAGAAACTAGCTCTCTTAGTTTATCTTAATTTAAAATCCCTCTCTTATCTCTTCTTAATTACATCCACATCCATATCTAGATGCCTAAGTGGATGTATCCATGGGTCATGAGTTCGAATTAACCCGACCCATATTGCTACATATCCCACTTATACATATTAGGTATTGTCACATTTCTCAACCACTTTTCCCCTTATACAAGAAATGGAGCGTGTGACCTAACGAGAAAGGACATGTGAGGAGTGTTATATTAAGCTACCACAAAACTAATATAGTACTACAACTCAATATCTCGTCTTATACCCCCAAACTATTTGCACACACTAGATCAAGCATCTCTGGTCCCTCGTAATTCATATAACAGAGCTATGCATGATCTCTCCATCAACATATTTGTACTCATAGTTATTCGAACACCTAATCCGACATAACTGCTGGCAATGAGCTACAAACCATAAAGTGTGATCTCAATTTAGTATTTTTCTCATCTTCTTATGTCAAACCACTTAAGCTTGAATGCTTTCTTAGGCATTCTTCGTTGGACCGAATCAAACATGGCATTTGGATGAAATGTTAAAGTTGTGTCATCAAGTGTCCACTTCATGACATAGTTCAAGTCTCAAAAGGTACAATTCTAAATTCATTAAGGATCATGATGTAGGGGAAAATTCCTCGCTCAATAACATCACGACACGTGGCATCTATCAAGAGCAAAGGTAATTTCATGAATAAAATAGATCATCCAATCATATCGCTACACCTGGCAAAGGACATAGCAGTAAATTCACGCCAAAATTTTAATACTATCATGACATTCTAGTTTATGGATAATTCAGTCTTATCAAGATATTCCAGCTCATGGAAGTCTTAATCCTATCACAATACTCAATCACTTTCCTAATTGGACTATACTCCAAAGCACTATTTAAGGGGGCTCTCTCCAAGTATGCTCAATCGTTTTTTGGACACGCATAATTCTCTTTACGCTCTCCAGTTTCCTTTAAAAATCTCTATATTAACTTAGGCATCAGAGAGTCCCCTCGATGGCATAACCTCTCCCGTCCTCCGGCAAATTTTAAGTTTTCTTTTATTTCGTGTGTGTAGGTCCCGCACTTTAACTGTATGTGTACTTAGCAGATTTTTGGCATCAACAATTCACATAGTGACAAAGCAAGGATCTATTATGTTACTCCCTATATGGTCGATCTAACACATACAATATGATATGTATGCTATGGTAAGGCTCCCACTAAGGGCATGCCACGCTTTATTACCATACAGATATTAGTTTAGTCGCCACTGAAGCGTCCAACTTGAGTATCTCACGACAATCACTCTCTTAGTGCCTTCTTAAGAATATCATATTCAGTTGTTTACAGGCTATGGAAACGTAGATAATCTTTTTTTTTACTAAAATGAGTCTATTCTTAGCTTTACTTTGGCAAAATTTATACGAGTCAATCTTTTGTAATCCTAATGTCTTATCAATCTCACTCTCTTAATGCCAAGGTGATCGCCTATGTGAAAAGGTTGATCAAGGCCTGGTGACATTTGAGTTTTATCAAAGGATATATTGCCAACAAATTATGAAATATCATTTATGCAAAACTCGAATTTCATAAATGCATAAAATACAAAGAATCCAAAATAATACATCTATATCAAATTCTACGCAAACGCAAACTCATAACATACTTATGAAAAATGTCTCTAACAAAGGGTTTGGTAAAAAGATCTGGAACCATATCTCTAGTGGAGATATACCTAAGGATAACCTTATTTTGTGCAACGATGTCTTGAATGAAGTGATACTTCTGTTCAATGTGATTTGATTTTCCAAGATATTTGGGATCCTTTGTATAAGTTATTGTGGCTGTGTTGTCACAATTAATGACAACGACCTCATTTGCACGTGGTGTAATGCTCAAGATCTACAAGAATCGACGTAACCAAACAGTTTATTGGACAACAACTATACAAGCAACGTATTCTGATTCCATCATGGACAAAGCAACACAAGTTTGTTTCTTGTTGCTCCACAAAATTACACCACCTCCTAATATGAATGCATAGTTCGGTGTGGTTTTACCCTCATCTTTATCTGTGCCACCAACTGAATCAGTGTATTCAGTCAACTTGAGGTCACCACCATGATAGCATAGAGAAGGGTTCTTAGCACCTTTTAGTTACTAAAGAATCCTCTTCACGGCGTAAATAAAAATCAATTTAGACATTCATAGACAAATTCAACTCAAATGCACATTAAAAAAAGAACAAAATCTATATATATATATATAGAGAGAGAGAGAGAGAGAGAGAGAGTTTGTTACTGCAGTCATTGTTCTATTTTATACAGAGAGAATTAGCTGACTTTCTTCCACACTATTATGAACCTCAAATACGCCCGTTCGAGAAGAGATGCCATCGCGAAATCTAGTACTTGTATATGCAGACAGACTTTTCTAATTATTAATTGCTTTCCTGTTTCACATCCAGTAATGAGTTTTTTAGTTACCCTAATTCTAATTAATGTTGAGATATTGTTGTTTAATTAACAAATGATAAAGCTGCAGATGAGGAACATAGAAACTCCAAAGAATAGAAATGTCTTTCATCATATTTTGTCTTTATTTTATTTATTTTTTTGAATTATTCTAATTTTGTAATTTGCCTAGTAATCAAAGGCAAAAGATTCTACCAAGGAGTCTCAATCATTTAATTACTTAGATGCATCGACTTTGGCATAATTTAGCTTTTACATCAATTTTGTAATTTGTCATGATTGCATCTCTATAAGATTTTAAAGGAAAAGAACGTCATGATAGTCAGAACGCCAATTACATTAAAGAAAAAAATTGAACTAAACTGTCAAAATGTTCTAAATTGTTCAGACGGTGACGAGTAATAAGTTCATCAGCTACGTACTAATATTTTCTGTAAAGATTCAGTTCTCTATATTGTTTTATTAGTATGTACATATACTTACTAAAGGATCACTCGGTCAGTAGATTAAGCAACGTTCATAAGTGAGTGGTGTCTTACTTAAAACATAAACAATAGGAAATATAGATGCCCTGACAGGAATTAAGAAGAAAAGTATTTGATGAGAACAGAAAAAGGGTGGAGCATCCGACATAATTAAATAGTAACTGGTAAGGAAGACTTAGAAAGAGGGTTTCGGATATACCTGAGTTTGTTTTGCTTTGCTAGTGTTATTTGTTCATTTTGCAGATGCTGGAAAATGCGAACATCAGTTGTGACCAAAATGGTGGAAACCTGACTTTTGAGAAGAAGATGGACTGTCACTCTTCACCATAGGCCAGGTCAGAGAAAGGAATAGCTACGGGGATAGTTAACAAAAAGTGGAATTGTCCCCCACTGCCTTAGCTCAGTGGTGTGAGACACTTTCCCCCTGCCTGTGGGCTGGAGGTTGAATCCCACCCCCCTTTGTAATGGTAAAAAAAAAAAAAAAAGAGTGGAATTGATCTTGATTCAGTGTTTCGAAAATAAAAATTCCTAAATATTAAAGTAATAAATGGAACATCAAAATCCACCCAAAAACTTTAATAATGGTTCAATGAGCTGTATTGGGCTAATTGAAATGCTCTTTGCATTTGAAGAAAAAACTACTCTTCCCCATACCTCAAGCAGTGACATGAATTTCAGTGGGATTCAAGTGAATAACATTAGAAGATATGAGCTTGATGACTGTTTTACTATTACAACTTTTCTGAGGAAACTTCTAGAAGTTCCTGAAAATCAAAGCATGACATAAAATTAAAAACTTCCCAACTGATTTTAATCTGACAACCCCCAAATTTTTTTTTTAAACAATTCAATTTTTCTTATTCTCTCACTGACCACCATATAATCATGCTTTTGTCCATGATCTCTAATAAAATTAAGTTTGTGAATTAATTAAATTATTTATTGGAGTGTTTCTATATATGGTTATTTTAGAGAACTCCTTTGAAGAAGGAACATACTGGGAAAACAGTGCCAAGCATAAGGTCTATCAGGGTAAAAACACTTGAAATGCTATGTAGTCTCATCAAACCTGCACTTGCCTCCACTTTCCTCACAAAGACTGCGGTTGGTTGTTAACCTCTGACCGGCTTGAACACTGATTTTCTGCTGCACTTTTACCATACAAAAGCAATACATTGGGTTAGGTCTAGGGATAAAACTTGCTTTAAACTATGATAAAATCTGGCATTATGAAAAGAGAAGCCAGATTGATGCACCAATTATAGAAGAAATTTCCATATCCTTTTTTTTATATCTAAAATTATTCAAGAAAGAAAACAACTGTTACTGCATTCCATAATCAATGCTGGAATGAATCTAATCTGCTAACAAACTAATAAAGAGAAAAAAAAGTAAAACTATAGTTTGGACCCTCAACATTTAGTTAATTCCCATAATATTGGGCTATCAACTTATGGTTATTGAAGCACAAAAACTTGCCTGGCAAGATGAATTATAATTCTCATTTACGACATTGAATCAGACTGCATGACTTGTTAAGTCGTTGAGGTTGAGTATGAGATGCAAAGTTGAGAACCTGTGACTTCAATACCATGGTAACCATAGAAGGAGTTTCAAAGCTAACGGTTTCATAAGGAACTACCACCAACGTAGATACTATGTTAAATTCACTCTTGGCTTTTTAGGATATAACTGAAAAATAATTGATAAAGAAGAAATATTTTTTAGCCTTCTTTTTCTTTGAATAACCAGATTGGTAGATTTGGGGCTAATTTGCTGCAAGAAGAAGAATTAAACTAGCCATTGCCAATTTTATCAGCAATTATCACCAACTCTGATCATATGTTAAATTCTTAGTATCTGAGCATATAACTGAAAAACAGTTGGTTTTGCAATACTGTAAAGAATTTATTTTATGGAAATCATACTGAAAAGTTGGAACTATAGACTCCGATGGATTAATCACTAAATTTCATAAGCAAATTTGGACATACCTTTATTCCATGCATAGTTATATTATCAGTATGAAGGAGATTCCAAATGACACAGGAAGACTATTTTCATGGGTTTTCCAGTGTGCCTCAACCATAAGAAGAAAAAAACAAGAAGAAAAACTAAAGTTTAAGATGTATTCATTTGGCTTAAAATTACAAAGCTTAGTAGATCAGAATATCAAACAGTTGGTGTGCAATATTATTTAGATCACTTACGGAGAACCCTCAAAACAGATTACCAACAAAGATTAAAAAAAAAGTTTGAATCTTTACATGGACGAGAGTCTTTGGAGCACAGATAACCACTTGATATGCCAGAATCAGTAAAAATTCGTTTTCAGTTTCAGAGAGGCAATTATTCAAACTTGAAAAATTTGGACCAAAGTGAATGATATGTGCTTCCTGTTAAGGAAGTGGGAGGCCTAGTCAAGTTTCTTAGGGCCACCTTATTTTTGGGGTAAAAAATTAGAGGCCAACTTAGGGGTCAATTTAGGGGCCAAATTAGGGGTTGCCTAACTTAGGGGTTGCCTATTTTAGGGGCCAAATTAGGGGTTGCCTAAAAATCCACCAACCCATTTGATTTTGAAGCCTATATAAACCATTTTGGCTCTCATTTGTAATACACCAAATAGAGAAGAGAGAGCTTGAGAGAAAAGCTTGAAAAAATATAGTGAGAGATATAAGTGTCTCGTACAAAATACAACTGGGTGTGGGTTGTGAGTTGTAAGTATTGTAAACACTTTGTATATTTTTTCTCTTTAGTAAAAAACGATCTGCAGCAGGTCCGGAGACGTAGGCACATTTGGTCGAACTCCGTTATCAAATTTGTGTGTGTTATTTTCGCTATTATTTCGCATTCTCACTAATATGGTTTATAGGGAAATCTGCGTAATTTCCTCAACAACTGGTATCAGAGTGTTTGGTGGTGAATTCTGTCAGCTTTCTGCGAGATTACTAGTCACATGAATAGTGAATTTCGTGAATAGTGAATTTTTGTCGGTGGTACCGGTCCATCGACAACGGTGTTCTAATACACGAAGGTTCACAGACATAGTCAGAAACGATCCAGAGAAAGTCAGATTCTAGTGGGAGCGATGGCCGCAGACGAAGGGAATATGAAACTCGAGAAGTTTAATGGTGCAGATTTCGGGTTCTGGAAAATGCAGATAGAGGATTATCTGTATCAAAGAAATTTGCATCAACATCTCTCAGGAGAGAAGCCTGAAACTATGAAGGATGAAGACTGGGCTCTTCTCAACAGATAAGCCCTAGGAGTTATCTGGTTGACGTTATCCCGCAATGTTGCTTTTAATGATGTTATCTCGCGAGGATGAGTTTGGCTACCGCATTTGGGATGACGAAAACAAAAAAGTGATCCGCAGCAGAGATGTGATTTTCAACGAAAGAGTGATGCACAAGAACAGGCATAAATTGACGCCAGCAACTCAGAGCAGAGTGGGACAGTATTTGTAGATGCAAATGCAGATGATGTCCCAGATAATCCCGTGATGGAGCCGATTGTAGCAAGTTCTCCCCTATAGGAACTTGTTGGACAGAGTAGTGCGCAGCAGTCCGACACACCGCAGCCTCCTACTCCAGCTCCTGTATTGAGAATGTCTTCTCGGCCTCATGTGTTTAACAGGAGATACATGAATTATTTGTTGTTAACTGATAGAGGGGAGTCTGAATACTATGATGAAGCTAGTCAGACTGGAGATGCTAGCAAGTGGGAACTTGCCATGAAAGAAGAGATGAAGTCTCTGATCTCCAACCAAACATGGGAACTAGTTGAGTTACCCATGGGGAAGAAGGCACTTCACAACAAATGGGTGTACCGGGTGAAAGAGGATATGTTGACAAAGACGGTGGCTATCGACAAACTGAAGTTGTGTTCAACTTTAATTGGCCTGCAAGATTAACAAGACTGGAAAGATCTGTTGCATTGATCGAGATGTGAAGACAGATTGAGATCAGTCTTCAAGTTGGAGATTGTTAAGGAAGTGGGTTGCCTAGTCAACTTTCTTAGGGGCCATCTTTTTTTGGGGGTCAAAAATTAAGGGCCAACTTAGGGGCCAAATTAGGGGTTGCCTAACTTAGGGGTCAAATTAGAGGTTGCCTATTTTAGGGTCTAAAATAGGGGTTGCCTAAAAATCCACCAACCCATTTGATTTTGAAGCCTATATAAACCCTTTTGGCTCTCATTTGTAATACACCAAGTAGAAAAAAAGAGAGCTTGAGAGAAACACTTAAGAGAAAATATAGTGAGAGATATAAGTGTCTCGTACAAAATACAATTGGGTGTGGGTTGTGAGTTGTAAGTGTTGTAAACACTTTGTATATTTTCTCTCTTTAGTAAAAAACGATCTGCAGCAGGTTCGGAGACGTAGGCACATTTGGCCGAACTCCGTTATCAAATTTGTGTGTGTTATTTTCGCTGTTATTTCGCATTCTCACTAATCTGGTTTATAGGAAATCTGCGTAATTTCTCCAACACTTACCACAGTTTACAATGACAAAATATTGATTCTTTAGAACTCCTCTAATGCTCTCACACCAACTTTAACATGTTTTGGGCAAGCTCATGCAAGACTGCGATGCAGCGGACAGAGATATAAAAGGAGAGCGAAGAAAGGGAGATGATCAGATGAATTAATTAAAAAAGTAGACACAAATAGAGAAATATTATTAATTAATATGAAAGTATGAAATAATCGTAAGAAAATATCATTCAAAATTTTAAAATAGGGAAAGTTTTTGTTAGACACATACATAGCACAAGAGTTGATTTCACCATTAAATTAATACTATGAAAAAAGAGAAACAAAATATTTTCTTTTCTTTTAAAAGTGAAATGAACTTATGTCGAATATCTTTTGTGGTATTGTGCTATGCAATCATTTTTCTTAAGATAACACCATACATACATAGAAAGAGAGAAGAGATAAGGATATCATATGGTCGCTGAAGCTGGCAGATCGCATGGAACAAATGAGCTATAAATGGAGAAAGTTTACCTGTGAATTATTTAAAATTGTAGAGAAAAGTGCCTCTTCTCTGCAACTCACAGAGAGATTTCGTCACATATAGCAGAACAAAAAGCATAGAATCACCACGCATAAAAATTGAACTGAGTGATGATAGAATTAATTAAAACAAATAAATTCATCGAACCTGTAGGAAGAAGTCGAATGGTCAATGAAGCAAACATTGATGAGAGAGCATTTTTGAATCATAAATTGTTTTAGCCTGTAGAGTTTCAAGTATATTTTATCTGTGGATGTGTTTGTAACATCTGATAGCTTTATTAATTATCATATCTATTAAATCTCCTTATATTATTTTACTTTGCTAAATAATAAGATTTTTTTGTTAATTTTTTGGTTCACTGTTTGGAGCATCTATATGACTTCTCCTTCAAATAGAGCAGTTTATGTTTTCAACTTGTTTAAGAGTATTGTTGTCTGCCTCTATCATAAAGACAATGAGGAATATGTCACATGGACTGGTTGCCCTATCATGGAATATGCATGCTATAGGTGTAGGGAGTTGGTACAGAGTACAGACCCTGTTTTGATTTTGTGATGGCTTCTCATCACTTAGTTCTAGTTCAGATCATTTAATTTCAGATTTACATTGCAAGGTTATCTCCACTCTACTAAATTAATATGTAAGTTCACTTTCAATCTAATACCAATCTATTCTAGTTCGGTAATAGCAATTTATCCCAGTTCAATAATCAGACAATTAAAAAAAATCAGACAATTGAATCACACCCAAAACAAAGATATAATTAGGTCTGCTACCACTAAGGTTAGGCATCAGATGATATTAGAGAAAAAGAAAAAATTATGGATAATCAAATAAATTGAGATCAAATCTATTACAATCAAGGTTAGGCATCAAATAGAATTAGAAGAAGGAAAAAAAACATCGGGAAGAGGAAAGAAAAAAAACAGAATTAGAAAAGAGTACCCATAATTCTTTCAACGACACTTGCAATTCAGAGAAAAAGTAAAGAAAAAAATGATAGAAGATGGCGTTAGAAGATAAAACTGGAAAGAAAAAAATCTGAGAAGAGAGATAATCAAAAGAAAAAAAAATCTGAGACGATTGAATCATACCCAATGTTGATGCCAAAAACCAGCTCGTTGGGAGAGGGGCCTTGGAATCTGAATCTGCAAGCAATATACATAAATGGGTGATCTAGAAGGCCACCGAAGTGAGAGAGGGTGGTGTCTTCGGTGACTCTTCGATGTTTGAGTGAGTATTTGGATTTTTGGGAGAGAGAGATAAAGAGAGAGCTAATGAGAGAATCAAATCGATTTTTTTTGCAATTATTTTCTTTGCTGGGGAGGCGACATATCCCAGGAATATCGCATATCGAATGTTGTGCCTGGTGCATAGAGTGACGGCTGGATATAACGGCTTAGATAATGACCATGGTATCCTTTTGCCAGGTATCTTCATCTGGTCGTATGATTTTTGGAGGTCCTTTCCGTCCACGTATCTTGATATTATAGAAGGGTAAATTCTCCCTATATCAAATGGCCCCCACTTCTTAAAGTGCATTTATGTGTTTAAGGAAGTAAGAGTGATGGAACTTGCATCGTGTTCGCATCTTCATGAGAGATTCGTAAAATACTCGGACTTGGAGACTTGGATCCAAGCATATGAAGCTCAATCGAAATGCTCAGACTTGGAGACGTGGGTCCCAACATATGAAGCTTAGTAAAAAATGCTCGGACTTAGAGACATAGGTCCGAACATATGAAGCTTAGTCAAAATACTCGCCATCCATTTGATTCACCACTAACTGTGAGTCGTTGTAGGTGTCCAGGGCTTCAGCGGCCAATGTTTTCGCAAGTTTCATCCCGACCAGTAACGCTTCGTACACGGCCTCGTTATTGGAGGCTTTGAACTCAAATCTTAAGGCATATTCACGATGAACTCTTCAGGACTACTAAGGATGAGACTCACTTCAATTCCAATGATGTTAGAGGAACCATTTACATAGAGAGTCCATTTTGGAGTTCGTTCGGCCATATCTGGTTCTAGCTCTTCGACTGGAATCTCGAGGAGTGTTGTTTTCACGATAAAGTCTGCAAGGGCTTGAACTTTGATAGCTTTTCGAGGGCTATACTGGATGTTAAATTCTCTGAGCTCAATAGACCATTTAACCATTCTTCCTGAAATATCTGGTTTGTGGAGCCCTTGCCTCAAAGCCTGGTCTGTCCGAAGGATAATGGTGTGCGCTTGGAAATATGGCTGGAGTTTTTGGCCGAAATCATGAGAGTATATGCCATCTTCTCGATGGGAAGGTATCGCACTTCGGCATCATGGAGAATCTTGTTAACATAATATACGGGTTTCTAAACACCCATATTCTCTCGGATCAAGACAGAGGTTACTACATCCTGCCCCACTGATAGATAAAGGAAAAGCAATTCTCCCATGATAGGCTTGGTCAGAAGTGGTGGAGAGGTCAAGTATTTTTTTAATTCCTCAAAAGCTTTCTAGTAGTCCTCGGTCCAGGTGAAACTTTTGGCCTTCTTGATGGCTTTGAAGAAAGACAAACATCTTTCGACAGACTTTGACATAAAACGGTTAAGCGCTGCTATTCATCTAGATAACTTCTATACTTTTTTTACTGTCCAAATAGTCATCATGCCTGGCCTCGATATTTTTAAGGTTAGCTTCTATTCCTCTCTGGGTGATCATAAAGTCAAGGAATTTCCCTCCGAAAGTGCATTTCACTGTGTTTAGTTTCATCTAGTGGTGTCAAAGTATTTCAAAAGCTTATTCCAGATCAGAGTTATGGCCCCTAGCCCTGATGATCTTTACTAACATATCATCTATATAAACTTCCATGTTTCTCCCGATTTGCTTGTGAAAGACTTTGTTCACCAATCTCTAATAGGTGGTCCCGACATTCTTGAGTCCGAAGGGCATGACCTTGTAGCAGTATAGCCCCTGATCAGTGATGAAGGCTGTTTTTTCTTGGTCAGACTCATGCATAAGGATCTGGTTATAGCCAAAGTTCAAGTAGCACAACTTAGAGACTCGCTAGCTCCCTTTGACTTCACCTACTCCATTGTCCGTGAGGAACTTAATCTTCAGATGATAGGTGGACACAACCACTTTCAATTCGTTGAGCATTGGTCTGTAGAGGATCACATTATATGATGATGGTTGTTTAACTACCAGGAAGGTGGTATGCACAATGGTGGTTTGTGAAGTTGTCCCTACTTTAATTGGAAGGACTATGCTCCCCTCGGCGAATATCGGTGCTCCTGAAAAGCCATATAGAAGAGAGAAGATCGATTTTAATTGACTATCTTTCAGCTGCATCTTCTGGAAGGTGTTATTAAACATAATATTTGTGAGCTTTCATTATCCACTAGGAACCGCCTGACATCATGGTTGGTAATGAGGAGAAAGACCACAAGGACATCATAATGTGGGACTTGTATTCCCTCCTGGTCATTGTCGGTAAAAAAGATTATTTGATTTGTTTTGACCTGCATGTGAGGCCCACACATAAAGGCTACAGACTAAATGTATGCCTTTCTGGTTTGTCCATAGTTTACCCACCACAGATTTTTTTGATAGTTCTAGTGACCGTGAGATCCTTGTTATCTTGATCATGTTCCTTCCGGTCCAGCCTTAGACTCCTTTTGGGGGCTCGATGCTCATGATGGTTTTGATTAGATCTGTAGGGACGTTTAGGGCTTCTTCTAGGCTGGTCTTCGAGCCCTCCATCTTGTCGTGGTCAAGTAAACTCCTTCAGGTATCCTTGACTGGTAAGGTATTCAATTTGCTACTTAATAGAATGACATTCCTCGGTGTCATATCAATGATCTTTGTGGAATCAACACCATTTGTTTTGGTTCCCACTAGGATGGAGTGGTTTTGAAGGCTATCAGAAGATTTCTATATCCTAAACCTGCATCAAGATATTAGTCCTGGAGGCATTCAATGGAGTAAAGCTCTCAAACTGGTGGCGATCTTCAATCTGCTTTCCTGATGATATTTTTTGGCCGAAACACCTCAAACACCACTGGAGTTTTTTTTTCTCTTTTTCTCTGTTCCACCTTCTCTTTCCCTTCGAAAAGCTTGGTTATCCTCAACGAGCATATACTTCTCGGCCCGAGTCAGGATCTTATTCATATCCTTGGACGGCAGCATTAAACCTTGATATGTATGTTCGAAGTTTCTCACATCATTGTTGAATAATATTAAAAAGACTCTCTAAGGTTTTTTTAGGTCATTTGCTGCTGAGAAAGTGCGAGGTGAAGGCATAGCTAAGCTCCTCGAATGAACCAATACTCTTAGGCTTTAGATGGGAGTATTAGGTACTAGTGGCCTTCTCGAGTGTCAGAGGGAAAGCTCAGCACATAATAAGGTCAGGGTGCTGGTGTAACATCATAGTGATCTTGTAGAGTTTTAGGTGATCCAAAGGGTCCGTTGAGCCATCGTAAGGCTTGAAAAGTGGCATCCTGAAGTTCGGTGGGAGTGGAGCTTCGAGACTCTCTGTACTGAATGACGGATCCTAGATGTTGAGCTAGTCGAGAGTGCTATTACTCCAACTTTTGAAGGCCTCGTTGATCCATTATTCCATCTCCTCGAACCACTCGTCTACGTAAAAATTGCTTTTGGAAGAGGAGCCTCCCTTGGATATGGTCACATGAGGTGGTGATGACTCCGCGATGGATTGACTATCAGTGGATCAACTATGACCAGGATGGTTAGTTTGCTTAGAAATGTGGCGAGAAGACAAGGGCAAGGGCTAACAACCCCTTCCTCGAACTTCTGCGGTGAGGTCTGTGACCAAACGAGAGAGTTCTAGAAATTGTGCTTGGATCATCGGAATGGCAGGATGTACCGAGGGAGGTTCCCTATGATCCTCTAGGGAATCTATTTCCATCAACCTTCGATGGTGGAGTTGGACATCAGGAGAAACGCTTGGGTTATGGTTAGGGGTGACGCGCTCAGAGACTATGGGGAATTGTGAATTGGACTGCTGGCTGTGGGTGCCAGCTCGCATGGCTGTTGTACTTGTTCCACCGATACCCTTACCGGTGTTTTTAGGTGGATGGAAACAGATGAGTTCTTTGAGTATTTCTTTGCTTCTACTGAACAACGAGAGATTGTGGTTTTTCACAGACGGCGCCAATTTTTTGATTTCAAAACCAGCTTGTTGGGGGAGGAGCCTTGGAATCCAGATCTGTAAGCAATGAATAGAAATAGGTGATCTAGAAGGCCATCGGAGTGAGAGGGGGGTGGTGTCTCCAGTGACTCTCCGATGTTTGAGTGAGTATTTGGATTTTTGGGAGAGAGGGATAAAGAGAGAGCTAATGCGTAAGGAACGGGAAAAATGAGTTAGTTCTTGTGCGTGCCTTGGGGGCTTTATTTATAGCATTGTGAGAGAATCAAATCGGTTATTTTTGCAATCATTTTCTTTGCTAGGGACGTATCCCGAGAATATCGCATATTGAATGTTGTGTCTAATGTGTAAAGTGACAACTGGACATAACAGTTTGGATAATGACTGTGGTGTTCTTTTTGCCAAGTGTCTTCATCTGATCACATGATTTTTGGAGGTTCTTTCCATCCATGTGTCCTGATATTATAGGAGGGTAAATTCTCCCCATATCACCCAAAACAGAAAGATAATCAGCCAATTGAATGACAGCCAAAACACAAAGTTAATAAGATATTTAATCACCTCCAAAACGCAAAGATAATCAAATAAATTAACATCAAATGAAATTAAAGAGAAGAAAATAAAAATCTGGGAAGAGAGGAGATAGACTCACCTAGGGATAGAATGCCCAGAATTCCTTCAACAATTCCACCACTTTAGCCTTGCTATGGTCTTGAACGAACACTCTACTGGAAGAAGATGGAATGTTTTCTCTCTTATTTGTGGGTACTAAAACGATTATAGGAGTGCATTTGATGTGGCCCAAAATACTCCAGCCCAATAAGAAGCGGCCCACTGATGTAGCCCATAACACTCCGACCCAATAAGAAACGGCCCATTAATGAAGTCTATAACCCTCTGGCCCAATAAATCCCCACTTAGGCCAGAATGTCACCTACAGGACAACAACACGTGTTGAGCCCCCTCAGCTTGATAAAGCATACGTGGAACGGGTAGCTCACATAACCTCCACGTCAGGGCGTGATTAACACTCCTAAATCCCTCTGGAGCATGCAACCCCCTGGCACACTCAACACTCTGAACATGCAACCCCCTAGCACACTCAATTCTCTGAACACGCGATTAAGATTTCTCTCTAAAGTCCGGGATCACAGGGGCAGGGCCATCCCTCCTTCCCTCCCCCCCCCTCCATGAGGGTAACCTCCACTCAGAGGACTATAAATATCCTAAGGTATGCGAGTCTAAAAGGGGGGACTTTTTTTTTGCTTTTCCAGTATTACACCACTTTAAGTTTAAGCGCTCGGCCTTTCCCTTCATTAAGTTCTAACTCAACCATCGGAGTGCCCTCGGAGGTCTCCCCCTCCCCTCATTCCAAGGGTCTTTAGTTCACCATTGTTACTGGTACAGGCCATGTCCGCACCCAGGCCACGTCAACACCAACTGTTTTTTGGTATCAACAGATTGACGCCGTCTGTGGGAAATCACCGTCTCTCGCTAAACAGTAGAAGTGAAGAAATCTAAAGAACTCATCTGTTGCAATGCCACGGTGTCCGACACTATGTTGCACACTTTGGAGTTTCAGGTGCGCACTACCAAGCCGTAGGGCACATGTCCCTGTCTGAGCGGTTGCTAACTGTGCACGGCTGAGTGCCATAGTGCACACGTCCCTGTCCGAGGGGTTGCTAAATGTGCACAGTCGAGCGCCATAGTGCACACGTCCCTGTCTGAACAATTGCTAAGTGTGCACAACCGAGCACCGTAGTGCACACGTCCCTGTCCGAGCCATTGCTAAGTGTGCACGGCCGAGCACCATAAGGCATACGTCCCTGTCCGAGTGGTTGCTAAGTGTGCACGGTCGAAAGCCATAGTGCACACGTCCCTGTCCGAGCAGTTGCTAAGTGTGCACGACCGAGCGCCATAGTGCACACGTCCCTGTCTAAGCGGTTGCTAAGTGTGCACGGCCGAGCGCCGTAGTGCACACGTCCCTGTCCGAGCGGTTGCTAAGTGTGCACGGCCGAGCACCATAGTTCACACGTCACTGTCTGAGCTATTGCTAAGTGTGCACGACCGAGCGTCGTAGTGCACATGCTTCTATCCAAGCGGTTGTTAAGTGTGCATGGCCGACTGCCGTAGTGCACACGTCCCTATTCGAGCGGTTGCTAAGTGCACACAGCTGAGCACCATAGTGCACATGCCCTTGGCTTCAGTGCACACTGGCCGAGCTTCAGTGCGCATGGCCGATCTAAGCCACGCACACCCAAGGCCGAGAGAAGGCATATGTGTGCAGAGCCTTGGACATGACCAAGCTTCAGTGGACACTTGTGCACACTGGCCGAGCTTTAGTGTGCCACAGTGCGCATGACTAATCTAAGCCGCGCACACCCAAGGCCGAGAGAAGGCATATGTGTGGAGAGCCTCAGACAAGGCCGAGTTTCAGTGCACACTTGTGCACATTGGCCGAGCAACAGTGCGTATGGCCAATCTAAGCCGCGCACACCCAAGTCCGAGTATTAGTATATGTGCTCATACACTCGGTCTCGTTTGAGCTTTAGTGCACACTAGTGCACACAGGCCGAGCATCAGTGCGCAATAGTGCACACGGCCAAGAAATCGTGCACACACCCAAGTCCGAGCATTGGCATATGTGCTCATACGCTTGGCCTCATCCGAGCTTCAGTGCACACTAGTGCACACAGGTCGAGCATCAGTGCACAATAGTGCGCACGGCCAAGAAATCGCGCGCACACCCAAGTCCGAGCATTGGCATATGTGCTCATACGCTCGGCCTCGTTCGAGCTTCAGTTCACACAAGCCAAGCATCAGTGCGCAATAGTGCGCACGGCCAAGAAATCGAACGCACACCCAAGTCCGAGCATTGGCATTTGTGCTCCGCCGAGCTTCAGTGCGCACAACCAATCTAAGTCGCGCACACCCAATTCCGAGCATTAGCATATGTGCTCATACGCTTGTCCTCGTCCAAGCTTCAGTGCTCACTTGTGCACACTGGCCAAGCTTAAGTGGGCACGACCAAACTAAGCCGCGCACACCCAAGTCCGAGCATTAGCATATATGCTCATACCCTCGGCCTCATCCGAGCTTCAGTGCACACTTGTGCACACTGGCCGAGCTTCAGTGCGCAACAGTGCGCACGGCCAATCTAAGCTGTGCACACCCAGGTCTGAGCATTAGCATATGTGCTCATACACTCGGCCTCGTTCGAGCTTTAGTGCACACAGGCCGAGCATCAGTGCGTAGTAGTGCGCACGGCCAAACAATCGCGCGCACAACCAAGTCTGAGCGTTTGAGCTGCTTGTCAAACGCTTGGCCAAGTTTCTCCAAGTCCGAGCATTTGAGTTGCTTGTCAAACGCTCGGCCAAGTTTCTCCAAGTCTGAGTGTTTAAGCTGCTTGTCAAACACTCGGCCAAGTTTCTCCAAGCCCGAGCGTTTGAGCTGATTGTCAAACGCTAGGCCAAGCATCTCCAGGGCAGAGCATCGGCCAGGCATCTTTAGGGCCTAGTGTATGAGCTGCTTGTCATACCCTCGGCCAAGCATCTCCAGGGCCGAGCGTCGGCCAGGCATTTCTAAGACTGAGCGTATGAACTGCTTGTCATAACTTCGGCCAGGCATCTCTAAGTCTGAGGCCGAGCGTATGAGCTGTTTGTCATACCCTCGGCCAGGCCAGGTATCTCTAAGGCCGAGCGTATGAGCCGTTTGTCATACCCTCGGCCAAGCATCTCCAAGTCCGAGGCCTAGTGTATGAGCTGCTTACGCTCGACCAGGAATCTCCAAGTCGCTAGCCGCCAACCTCCCAAATCTCTTAAGTATAAACGCTCGACCACGGCACCAACATCACGTTTTACTTCCTCAAGGCACAAGTACCTGAGGAAGTGGGGGGCCTGTGATGTGGCCCAAAATACTCCGGCCTAATAAGAAGTGGCCCGCTGATATAGCCCATAACACTCCGACCCAATAAAAAGCGGCCCATTAATGAAGTCCATAACCCTCCGGCCCAATAAACCCCCACTTGGACCAGAATGTCACCTACAGAACAACAACACGTGTTGAGCCCCCTCAGCATGATAAAGCATATGTGGAACAGGCAGCTCACACAACCTCTACGTCAGGGTGTGATTAATGCGCCTAACTCCCTCTGGAGCACGCAACCCCCTGGCACACTCAACACTCTGAACACGCAACCCCCTGGCACACTCAATGCTCTGAACACGCGATTAAGATTTCTCTCTGAAGCCCGAGATCACAGGGGCAGGGCCATCCCTCCCCCTCACGAGGGTAACCTCCACTTAGAGGACTATAAATATCCTAAGGTATGCGAGTCCAAAAGGGGGGACTTTTTTTTGCTTTTCCATTATTACACCACTTTTAAGTTTAAGCGCTCGGCCTTTTCCTTCATTAAGTTCTAACTTAACCATCGGAGGTCTCCCCCTCCCCTCATTCCGAGGGTCTTTAGTTCACCATTGTTACTTGTACAGGCCACGTCAGCACCAACCGTTTTTTGGCATCAACAACATTTATTTGGATCGAGTAATGGAAATAGCATGCTTTCTAGTTATTCGATACAATTTCTTCAAGTTGCCGAAAAATGAGTCAGGATAAGGAAGAGAGACAACCTTTAATATGTATGGGATACTCATCATTTCAATCACAGCACCACAATGCAGAGAAAGCACCTAAAATGGTAAGATATCTCGTGAACGTGGGGAAGAATAAGTTATGAAATTGATAAGGTTTAGCTATTAGTGGGTAAAATTCGTTTTGCATTTCCTTGTTTGAAAAACTCACTAATGTGTGATATGTTTGGGAAGTAGAAGTGGGTGAGTGATGAAATAGAGTAGAGGGAGATATAGTTAACTGCAACAGGAATCTGCTCATCTTCTGAATTTTATAAGAGTCCAATTATAATTTTAACCTATTATCCAAAATTTTATAGATTTTTTTCTTTTAACAATTTGATTTAAAACTTAAATCCTAAAAAGAAGGAACTGTTGTGATAACACGTGGCGGTCCCTCCATTTAATACCTAATATTTCTTCTCCATCGCTGCATGGACACGTAAGATAAGAAAAGGAACAGCGAGAAACACAAAAGACGTTTGAAATGTCATACCAGCTATTCAAGTCCCAAATTCCTTCCATCTAGGTTCTTCCAATGAAATTTATCTTAAATATAATAGAAACTATGCGATGTAAGCAATTCACCTTGTCTCAGTTTTGCTTATTCTTTTATATATATATAAGAAAAGAAATCAAGTCAAATAAAGAAAATCATTTGAAAATATGGTTTTGATGGGCTTAGGAGAAGTTGAAGAAAAAGAAAGGGGGGATTTACTAATCAGATATGATTAATTTTAGAAGTAATATATATGGATAATTTATGGAGCAAGAATTGTCAATCATCCTTTAAGAAATAAAAATAGAGGTAGAGTTTCCAACATACTTTTTTATACCCCTTGAAGCACCGATCTGAATTCGTATATTCAATTCGTGATACATTCGTGCATTGTATCTTTAAAATTGATAACCAAACTTTTTTTTTATTTATCAAACTTAATTGCATACAAATTCAATAATAACAATAAAAAAAATATCATTTTAGCTTTATATCAACCTTAAATATCAAAACAATTCCCCAACTTTCCGTCCTTCATTCTTTATTGCTTAAATAATCTTTTTTGTAGTTGAAATAAAACTACAAAATATAAAGAGAAACAAGATAGATATGCATCCTTTTTTAGGGATAAATATGAACAATTTCTTTTTTTATCTTTTAATGGTATATGAAAAAGTGGATATATATATATATCATGGTAATTGTACAAAGATGCGTATTTTGCTCTATAAATCATTATTTATTTATTTTCTTAATATCATTAATACTTCTTAAACTAATATCTCATGCTTGATTCACCAGTGATGAAATGAAATCATTAATAGTCTTTGAACTTCTCTAAATTCTTGCTTAATTGGTTACTATTACTCACTTTCTTTTTGTTTAATGTTTTGCGAAATAAATCTCATTTTTTTTATCAAATATCTTTCTCAATTATTCATCAATCAAGTCTATTTAAATTATATGACTTGAGTGTACTTTAATCCTTATCTATAAAAGAGGTAATTTTTATTTTTAGCAAAATATCTTAAAAAATTCAATGTTTTGAAGTTTGTGCCCGTAAGCATCGGATGGGCAAAGGCTAGTAGGGATGATAACATATAGGGTATTTTCAATATTAAAGTTTATCCAAACCCGTTTAAAGGAGTTTGGGTAGTAGATAAACGGGTTTAAACGGGATAACTATTAATATTTAATATTCGACGAGGTGTGGGTTATACCCATCAGGTACCTGTTAAACCTAATTTTACATATATATATATATATGTATACATGTATATATATTTCATGTATAAACTTATTTTTAATATAATATTCAAAATGAAATACGATGTTTCGAAAGTTTTAATCCATTATCAAAATGTCAAAGGTGGCAAGCTTCGATCACTATAAAATTTTATTTGAAATGGGAAAAAAAACAATTATTAGGACAGAATTGGGTAGGATACCCACTTTATTTTAAACCCGTATTCATGTAATGTGACAGATACGTGTAATAACAAGTAATGAAAAGTCTAGTGAAAATGGGTCTTAGTAGTATAAGTAAAAAATAAGCCTGTAATAAGTAAGGTATGAATACTAATTTAACAAACAAGTATGAATATAAGCAAAGCAAAATTCACAGGAAACCTATCAATTGTTATCGAAAGGTTATTGCCTAACATAAGTTCATAAAAGATACATGACATATAAGTCAATCTCATCATTGAGTGGCATGAGAAGAGAAAGAAAAATATATTTTTTCTTTTAATCTAATGATGAGATAAACCCTTTTATCATTTATTTTTTATGAATTAAAACTAAACAAAAATTTCTCGTTTACATCACAATTTGCTAGATTTTAATTAAGCGTAATAAATATATTCTAAAAAAGGCTTAAGGGGTATGTTGGGCCAATTAGCCCAAACAACACAAGTTGCAGTGGTTCTGTATAGGGGTGGTAATGGGCCGTACCGTGTCGGTCCACGGTCCACATAAGACGATACATCATGCCTTCGTGTCGTGTCTCATTCTCTTTCATGTTATGCCAATTTTTTAAAAACTTATGCCGAGCACAACCCAATACCCGCATGGCTATTGGGCCATGACCATAGACTTTATAGGTATATATTGATTTTTTTATATTTTATTTTTGTTGAAAATAGTAAATTTTTTTTTATAAATATTGAATTAAATATTTATAATTATATAAAAAAACAATCATTTTATCAATGAAGTTAAATATTACAAATAACTTATAATCGAGCAAAACCAACAATATAATCACATAATTTAAAAATTACAACTTCCAAATAAATAACTTACAAAAATAAATACATATAAAATAAATAAAAAATAAAATAACTTATAAAAAGTAATATATAAAAAATAACTTAAAATTTTATTAAATTAAAAAATTAAAAAATATTATTATTATTTTTTAACCGCCCACAATTTATTTTCTTACCTTCCGTCGTGACTCTTGTCATGTCAAACTTGGTGCCGTGAATTTTTTTGGGTATCATATTGTGGGTCTCAAAACTAAGCTCAGCACGGTTCATCAAAAAGCCGGGCCGTGCTTCATTTGTTTCGAGCCTTGTCGACTTGTCCATTTCAAAACCGGAATGTCAATTTCCAAAAATCCGCAATAAGTACCCCTTTTCTTTTCCATCCAAATGCAGCACCAAACTCCAAAAAACCGCCATGAGAGGAACCAGAAGAGGAGGTAGACAACAAGACAGCCACCACAGCCATATCCAAATCGACGATTCTTGTACCCTTAAGCCCCTTCAAAATCATCCTCAAGATCTCACAAAACAAAAAGAAGAAGAAACCAATATAGATGATTCCTCTTCACAGCCAACTAATTCTCAGCATGAACTGAGCCTCGGTCACAAGAAAAATTCCCCCAAACCTAACCGAAATACCAAATGGGTATCCCGGAATCGGCGTGGCCACGTGATCAGAAACCGGTTTATTAAGAAATCTGAGCTCAATTCTTCAAAATCTGAACTGGGTTTTTTGAATAACGAGGTGAATTCTTTGAACAGTGAGGTCGGTTCTTTGCTTAGTGAAGTGGGTAGTTTGAGTTCTGGTGAAAAAGTGAACGGGGAGCAAGAAAATGAACGAAAGGAGACTACGGGGTCGAACATTGTGGCTAGTGAAGAAGAGAATGAGGGGGCTGAGTCAGCGAAGGGTGAGGATGATCTTTTGAGTAGATTGGAGGAGTTGAGATTAGGCATGGAGGATCCGGAGCTGACAGAGGAGCAGCGGAGGATGAATGATCAGTTGCAGGAAGATGAGGTATTTGGTGAATTTCGATTTTTTTAAAAGTTTGTTCTTTGTCCTTTGGTGTTGTGCATATTTCGGTTTCATTATTGATTTAAGTGGTGATGGTATGTATGTATTACTGGTTTAATATGTAACAGTCTTACAGAGCTTTGTTAAATTGTTGTGGGATATAAAAGGGAACACATATGATCATAATATTCATCATGTGCTCGAAAAGCTAACAATAGTAAAAATGCTAGGTCCAGTGGAGTTCCATTTTTTTTTCTATCTTTATGAGATTGGTAAATTCGTAATCTTTTGAAGATGTCTTTGTGAGATTCACAAGCACTGACCAGATTGGTGCAACCTACTCCTATACTTCCTTAATATTCTTGATTAATATATTATGTGGTTTGGGGACCTTTCATGCTAGTACTGTGGAAAAAAACATATAATATATTCAGTCATCGATCAATAGTGCTTTCGTATTTTCTTTTATTTTTTTGAGCTTCAATAAAAGTTTCTGGTCAAGATAAATGTGGAACCCAATATTTTTAATTAGTGTCTGAAAACTATCCTTAAAAGTTTGCATGCCTATGCCAGTGAGGCAGGAACAATATTACTGCACTTAGATGTTAGCTTCTCTCATCTTTAATTTTTCTGCAGTTGCTTGCAATGGAGTCCATTTATGGAGAAAATGTCTTCATGCTTGACAGACAGAAAGGTCTGCGATATTTTCAGGTTATGCAATTAGCCAGTAACCTACAATCTTCCTCGTATATGTGTAAAGAAGTGAATAATCTAATGCTTTGTGTTGTTTTGCAGATTCATTTACACATTGAACATTCTAGTGAACTTATTGTAACTGCGAACCTAAATTCATCCAGTGATCTTAAGATAAAAAACGAGAGCTCAGATGACTTCTTGTACTCTTTTGAAGTCCAGTATCTTCCACCAATTATGTTGACCTGTTTATTACCAAAATCATACCCAAGCCACCTCCCTCCTTATTTTACCATTTCTGTTCAGTGGTTGAATCCTGTTAAGATTTCCAGCCTCTGCTTCATGCTAGACTCAATATGGATGGAGCAACCGGGGCAAGAAGTTACATATCAATGGGCAGAATGGCTACAGAATTGTTCTCTTTCTTATCTTGGGTATGATAAAGAAGTTATGCTTGGTCCTTACGGCATATCATATACGGAAGATAAGCGCGCAGTTTCAGGAATTGTATCCCCTGATGTTGATGTGCCTTCAATTAGGAGTTATAATGATGAGAAACACCATGAGAACTTCCTCAAGAGCTTGCATGTGTGCTGCATCTGTTTTAGTGAATACCCAGGTAATTTTCGATCTTTACAAGAATGAAGTTTATTTGATTTAGTTTGGTTTTTTCACCTTCTTGTATGTTGTGGAATTTTAGACATTTAGAGCTATTCTCGGGCCTTCCTCTTCTCAGGCCTTCTTTCTTTTGTTGAAAGAACATTCTTGCTATAGAGATCCTCTCAAATCTCAGTCATATTGCGGAGGATGTTATTTGTGATTTTTTTGTGGTAATGATATCTCACGTCCACATTGGCAGATTCACATGTTTCTAAATGTTAACGTAAGTGTTGTGTTGTGTTGTCATCGTGGTCATTACTATCATATGGACGGACCTACTTGAGGGCCAAACTTGCCCATGGTAGTAACCATATTTCTGACAAAGATCAAACTTTTATTTACCATCACTGATTTTATAATTAACTATATGAAGTATTGGTAGATTTATTTGCTTGTTACATAATTATTATAACTCATGCAAATCTAACATTGAACCGTGGAAGCCCTTGTCAATGTAGCTTTTAAATATTATCATGTTGGTGTAGGTCATATTCATGTAGGAGTTGTCAATTTCCAGTTCCTACCAACCAATCTGTATAAGTCCATTGATTGGCTCAGTAGTAATTAAAATATTACTCTCCTGTAGATTGAACTTTTTTTCTTCTTTTTTTGTGTTAATTTTCTCATAATCTTCAATTCAAGTGAAACAATGATTATTACATTATATTCAATTGAAAATACATTAGTTTGTATTATTAAATAATAAATTTACTTCCAGGTTCTTTAGTAATTATAGTAAACATTGGAAAAACAGGTACCATTGATATCTTCTTCAAAAGGAAAACTTATCACCTTATCTTACTATGTATTATAAAAGAACAAATTGTTGGGAAGTTTAGTGCATACTCTAATATAGATTAGTTTCACTTTATCAAAGAAAGTTGAAAATAAATTTGATTAATTCATTATACGGTGACAAAATAATACTTTTCTACTTAGATTTCTGTTATTGATGTTATAAAATATTATTTTTTCTCCTCATAAAATGTTTAGTATTTTAGTTTTTATATTCTTAGATTTTTTTTTCATTATTATATTCACCCCTAAAAACAAATCTTAGGTCAGCTCCTGATTACTGTCATCTCATCTATAACCCTTCTTTAAATAGGAGTTCTTTTTATTTAACAGTTGAAATATGTGTCAAGTTTTCCTCTATAGTAAACTTTTACTTATAAAAAAGAAAAAAAGGAGAGGATATGTCGAGTTTCAGTAGGACATGCCAAAAATTATGAAGAGTTAAATTCCCATTGAAGGTATCTTCTAATAGAATATAAGTATTATTAAGCGAGGACTAATCTTTTACAAGATCTGGTAATGGTTGTTAACGAATATGATATTTTCTATTCCTATTGCAATATTAGTTTCCTAGTTTCATATGTATTAGTTTCCTAATTAGTTGTTGTAAAGAGTTGTGGATGATGATGAGTGTATTCTTACAAGAAGTCTCTATTATTGCAATATTATGCTTTCCTTAGAGAAGCAAAAGAATGTTGAGATGGGTGAACTTGACCTTCAATGGTGTTGTAATTGTGTCACAAATGTGCTGACTCTTTAGGTGGTTTTGCAGTACTCATTCAGAGGATTTTATTCTGTGACATGGATATGTTTGAAAGATTAATATAGATTTAGGATATTAAACATCAAATATATTAGTACTTTTATTTTTCATTTGAACACTTGTATGCTTTGTGCTAGTTGTACACAACTCAAAATTCACACTGATTTTCTTGGGTGAGCTGAAGTTACATAACTTCTTGTAATTCTTTGAAAGGATTGGAAATATAATGGATTCTTCTAGGTGGTCCTTTGATGAATGCAAGTTCCTTCAAGTTTTAACTGATTTCTTTTTCTCCTTCTTTTCGAGGTCATATATGGTAACACCATAGTTATCAGAATCTTATGATTCACAATTCAATTCATGACCTAAACGATTTGAATTGGTATACCCAATCTAAGTTAATCTTGAAACAATACCGAATCTATGATTCGTAAGATTCACATGATTCAGACAATCCTATAATTTTTTAAAAGAAGTGATAGAAAAAAGGTTTAAGAAAAGATGTTTAAGCTATTTTTTAAAGAAGTAACATAAAAAAAGGTTTAAGAAAATATGTTTAGAACTAAATTTAATTTTTTTTATAAGAGAACTAAATTTAATATAGTTGATTAGTTTTTCTCTTTCATTAGTTGTTCTAGAAATTTATGATTTTAAGATTTTTTTGTGATGAAACAAACAAGCCCATATAACATTAATATATTTGAGTTCAATCCATAATAGTAATATGGTAATACTATATTTAATTTATTACTTTATTTCATTATTTTTAATTTATTGTATTGTGCTATCTTAGTTTTTGTTTGTTAGTTGTTAGCAAATTACTATTATATGACTATAAATGATAATTAGAGTAGGTCATGGTGATATTTGGACTAACATCACTCGCTTAGAGACAAGTATCTTTTCAATTGGTCACATGGCCATTCAATATATGTTAAAATATTTCACATTTAATGTATATTATTTGTTTTACATGTATACATGTCAATTTAAATTGATTTTAAGAATTTATACTAAATCTTATTATTCAATTCTCGATTCAAAAAATCAAGATTTTGATTCACGATTCAAATCTCAATTTGACAACTATGGGTAGCATACTCTTTGAAGGGGGTTGTCAAGCCTACGGTATAGGTTTGTGATTGTTGAAAAGTGTTAGAATAGAGTGTGGTTTACAGGCAAAAGTGGCTGGAACTTTCATACTTGAAACATAGTTGTCAAAATGATACGGTTCGCAATTCAAATTATGTCTCAATTTGATTCAAGCCCTAAACGATTTGAATTCCTATGTTGAATCGAAGTTCATTTTGAATCATTGCCAAATCAACCAAATTGGTGGTGAATTGTATTAATCAAATCATACAATTTTCCTGATTTAAATAAAGTCTAAGTTTTCTCCTTTTTTTAAAAAATTTTTTTATAGAAAAAAGGTTTAAGCCATTTAAGTTGTTGTAGAAATTTAGGATTCTTGGACTTTTGTTAAAGACAAAAAAAACCTGTTAAGTATTCATATGTTTGATTTCAATCAATAATAGTTTATGTGCAAGCATGAAGTTTTGGGTATGAAGATTTTTTGAAGTTCTGGTCTCTAGTTCTTTTACATTCCAACAAACATTATGCATACTGATGCCGTACAGTAGGGAATAAAATGTAAAAAGAAAAGAAATAAGGATAGATGCGATCCAAATCACATAGATTTCCTTAATCACATGGATATTCCCAAATCATAGGAACCGCAATCCAAATCACATGGATGCGAAAACCGAAACCAAATCACATGGCTAAAAAAAATCAATCACAGAGTTTTTAATTTCAACAATCTTATTTTTATTAATTCCAAAGCTGACTACAGATGACATAGGGATGCCTCTTATATAGAGATCTTAAACCCTAGTCCTAGACTGATAAGGAAACTGAAATATGAAAGGAAAATGAAATATGACAACCAACTATGCCTAAATACCCATAATATTTCCTGATTACATAATTATCTTCATATCCCCAAATTCCTATATTAAAATCCCTAATTCTAATCTTGCTTGTGTTCCTCATCATTCTCCACCACTTAGAAAGAACTTGTCCTCGAGTTGAAAAATGTTCTAGGAGAGCTCCGAGGCGTGGAGAAACAAAGCATAGTGGTAAAACTCATTGAAGCCGAAGTCACTAAGAGGTGAAAAAAATTGAACTGGAAATGCTTATTGCTGAGGGGTGTGAAACCGGGTAGGTAGGATAAAATCAATATCCAGGACATGTGTGTCAACTCGAACCTCAATTGTACAATCAAGCTTTTCGTTCTATTTGTTTTGAATCTTTTCAAAATCCTCAATATGCTCAATAAAATCTTGTTGGATTGGCTCAACCAAGTCAACTGCACAAGGAACTGACTCAATAGGTGCAACCTCCGCTTGAATATCTTCATTCTCGTTGACTTCATTTTGTTGTTCTGTAGAGTCTTCCTTATCATCAATGGTATTTGGGTTATCAAGTTTGGGATCATCTTTCACTGTCACAACATCCAAGAGCTTGCACAATTCTTTACATTTTTTCAGCAATTGAATTATCTTTTCTCGAACTTGGGATGAAGCTATTGGGTTGGGTTTTTGTTTTATCACAAGCTCATCGTATGTACCGTACCCATCATCACTTCCGTAAGCACGATCGTACCCAACACAACCGTGGTAAGCATCTTTAGGAGCATAATAATAATTTTTATAAGCAAATCCTTCATCATCATAAACATAATCTCCATCACCATTCAAAGCATGGACATCTCAAGAACTATGCTCATACTCATACTCATACTCATGTTGGGTCTTCAATTCTTCAAGGGTGGATGTCTTTGCTATTGTCTAAGGAAGGAAGGGGGGCCTATGGTGTAGGGTTGTGGAAATGGATTCGAAAAGGTTGGGATGCTTTGACTACTTGTGTCACTGTGATGGTGGGTAATGGGGAGAGAACGCGGCTTTAGCATGATACATGGTTTGGGAACACTCCTTTGAAAGAAGAATTCTAGGATATCTTTGCTATTGTAAAAGATAAATAAGCTCTTATTTATTTGTGTGTCTTTGTGAATAATGATATAACCTCCTGGGACGTACCTTTTATACGAAATGTCCATGATTGGGAGGTTGAGAGGGTTCAAAGTTTCTTGGAAGCTTTGTATAGTTCTAGATTGGACTTTTCTAGAGAAGATTCGATTAAAATGGAGGGATAGCCCGGATAAAGGATTTGAGGTGAATTCGTTTTACAAGATTCTTTGCATGGAGATGCCTTAGAAGGCTCATTCAATTTCCCATGGAAGACAATTTGATGTTCTCATGCCCCTAAAAAGGTGTGTTTTTTTGCTTGGGGAGCCGTTTGGGAGAAGATTCTCACTGTCGACTACTTGCAAAAAATGGGGAAAGTGATTGTTAATAGGTGCTTTATTTGCAAAAGTTGCGTCGAGTCCGTTTTTTATCTTTTGATAGTGTTCCTTGGCTAGAAGCTTATGGGTGATGGCTTTTCTTTGGGTGTCTCTTTTGTGTTCGCTGGATCCGTGAAAGATGAATGGTGGGCTTGGAGTGGGTTTCAGGCTTCTAAGGAGCTAAAGAAGGCTTACGCTTTGATTCCTCTCTCAATTTTTTGGATAGTGTGGAATGAGAGAAACCATAGAGTTTTTGAGGGCATTGAAAGAAATTTTGATGTAATTAGAGATAGGTGGGTCAATGCCCTTAATTTTTGGTTTAAAGAGATTTTTTGAATGATATTGGTCTTTTAGAGCTTGTAGAGTTTCTCTCCTATAGAAAATTTTTGTAAATGGGTTGCACCCTCTTGGTGCGTTCTTAATATATTTTTACTTGTCAAAAAAAAAAATTCTTCAAGTCGTCGCTCCTCATGGTAAACCCAATATTGAAGTTCTTCATATTCCTCATTCGTACTCCGGGGAAGGTAACGCAAACCATACTTGATCGCTTTGGATTTCAACTCATCCAAGCGAGAGTAATCACTTCATAATTGAGCTTGTAAGTTTCGAATACGAGTCCAAGTACAATAAGTCATGATATCAACTAAATTGCTCAAATATAATTTTTTTTTTATTTTTTTATTTTTTTTTTGTTTGCATATCACATAACAAAAGAGACAGAAAACATACTGTAAATGTCTGGATGGTTGGGCAAAGGCAAATTTTTTTTTTTTTTAGATGTGGCTCGGCTCGACTCTATAGGCGGCTCGACTCAGCTCACACTGTTCAAGGCTCGCTCATCTTCTTCATTCTTGGGCAGTTGAATTGGGTTGCTTCGGGTCGTATCAGGACCGGTGCAGGAAGGTTTTGGTTGGAACTACCCTCTGGTCACGTTGCCTGTGTACGATCCGGCGTTGGATGGTCAAAAATAGGTGGATCGAGCTGAGAGCCGAAGGGTCAAGCCTCTGGAAAACTGATCGCTAGCGGCGGAGTAGGCGGTGGTGAGGGCTGGGTGTCTTGGGACGTGGTCACCCGGTGATTCTACACCGGTGGATGGTGGTTTCGACTGCTGGGTGGCGGCAGCAACAGTGAAGACTGAAGATCTGAAGGTTGCGACTGGTTTTGAGGGTGAAAACGATGGCGGGCCGGATCGTACCTCTCGGGTTTTGGTTGCTTGGGAAATCCAAACCGTTTGGTAGTGGCGCGAGCTCCTGAGGTGGTGGCTGATGGCGGCGGCAGGAAGCGAAAGGTGGCTCTAGACGGTAGTGAACTTGTTCTGCTACTGTAGGCTTGGTTTGAAATTTTGATGTGGAAAATTGGATTAATTTGGCTCTGATACCACTTGATGTCGTACAGTAGGGAAGAAAATGTAAAAAGCAAGGAAATAAGGATAGATGCGATCCAAATCACATGGATATTCCCAAATAACATGAGAACCGCAATCCAAATCACATGGACGTGAAAACCGCAATCAAATCACATGGCGCGAAAACACTCAATCACAGAGTTTTTAATTTCAACAATCTTATTTTTATTAATTTCAAAACTAACTACAAATGACATAGGGACGCCTCTTATATAGAGATCTTAAACCCTAGTCCTAGACCGATAAGGAAACTGAAATATGACAATTAACTACACCTAGATACCCATAATTTTTCTGATTACATAATTATTCCCATATCTTCAAATTCCCGTATTAAAATCCCTAATTATAATCTTCCTTTTGTTCCCCATTACATACTTTTCAGTTTTCATATATATAGCACATTATATTTCTTTTTCTTCTATGTATTTGTTTTACATGTATTATGTGCCATTTACAATTGATTTAGAGAATTTGTACAAGTCTTACGATTCTCGATTCACAAAATTAAGAATTTGATTCATAATTCATTTTTTTATTTGACAACTACAATTGGAATCATGTGCAATTTCACTTGTTTGGAGTTAGGGAATTTGGGGGCTTTGGAAACCGAAGATACATAGGATATTATGGGGTTTCAGAGACAAAAAGCAGCATAACTTCCAAGAAATAGGTGTCAAAATTTTAAGACGGTAGGAGGGGAGGAACATGTGGAGAATTAATGAGAAGAGCGAAGAGTAGAAGATGAGCAGAAGAAGAAGATCGAAATTCTTGTTGATTAGCTTTCCCTTGAGTACCTACCCCCTACACCCTAACACCCCCCCCCCCCCCCACACACACACACAAGAGAGAGAGAGAGAGAGAGAGAGAGAAGGATACTAGTGCTATTTAGCATATTAGGATAATCAAACTTGCACAAAAGTGATAACTTTGAGCTGGTTTTGGGTTATTTTTCATTTTAGTAAACAAGAAATGAAACTAGAGAACCCTTTTCTTCTGTCATCTATGTTATTTAGAAACAAAAACTTACATATACTTTGCCTTATGTTAAGCAATACTGTTGCAGTGTTTGGTGATTTAGGTACAGTTTTACCCCAAGTTGAAGGAATCTTATCACTTGGTTAGATCTGGCAAAAATTGAATTCTTTTACGAATTAGTTTTTACTTTGTTGTGATTCCCATTGTTTGTTTCACCTTATATGCACCAACTAGGGCGCGGGCTTGGAGTGGTATTGGTGCTTCAAAGGAGCTTAATAAGGCCTACTCTTTGATCCCCCTCTCTAATTATTGACTTGTGTAGAATGAAAAGAATCGAAAAGCTTTTAATGGCATAGAGACTAGAGAGGCCTATTGATTCATTGAAGCGATTAGATATGGTTGGTTCAACACCTTAATTATTGGTTTAAAGGAAGAAAAAAATTGTGAATAATGTAGATCTTGTAGATTTTGTGGATTTACTACTAGCATCTCAACATGTGCTACACGCCATTTAAAGGAAAAAATCGTTGGAGAGAGAGGCCATCAGGAATGAAAGTACATCTAATAGATCATAGCCCATTGTGACCTAGCTCGTGATTTGCCCCTTTTCTTAATTTTCTTGAAAAAGTGGGGGAAAAATCATGCATAGAAAAAGGAAAAAAATGCCGGAGAGAAACACAAAGTTGTTACAGTTTCAAAAATGAGTTAAAGAAAGGGGAGGGATAGAAAGAGATTGTTGTGAGGTTGCTTTGTTATTGTTTGAATATTGAAGGAAAATAAAATTTTGATAATTTATTGGATTTGATGATCAAAGCAGTCCACAAGCCAAATGAAACTCTATATGAAATGATGGAAGAGATGAATAAATAAATATGAGACTGAAACAAAACATTGAGAAAGTATAAATGGGGAGAAGGAGAGTACGTGGGAGAGTAGAGAAAGTGGGTAGTTATTCAGTTTTTAAAAAGCACATGGTAAAGTAAAAAGAGGGAAGAAAGAAATGGTAATTGAGGTTTCCTTATACTAAAATACTTTTTGACCTTTAAACATTTGTACTTTTTTATAAGGTTATTTTTTATTTATGATTGGTTTAAAATTCATTTCAAAAGGGACACCAAGAGACTTGTGAAGAGTAGAAAACGGGGAGAAGAAAAAGATAAATCTTATTCCTAATGCCTGAATGAGCCAAGAGACTCGAAATCCTTTTTGATTAACCTTCCTTGAGAGCAAAGAGAGAGAGAGGACGGGATAATCAAACTTGCGGAAAAGTGATAACATTGAGCTGGTTTTGGCTTATCTTCCATTTTAATAAACAAGAAAAGAAACTAGAGAACCTTTTTCTTCCGTCATCCATGTTATTTAGAAACGGAAACTTACATATAGTTTGCCTTATGTTAAGCAATACCGCTGCAGTGTGTGGTGATTTAGGTACAATTTTACCCCAAGTTGAAGGAATTTTATCACATGGTTTGATCTGGCAAAAATTCAATTCTTTTACGAATTAGTTTTTACTTAATTGTGATTCCCATTGTTTGTTTCACCTTATATGCATCAACTAGGGTGTGGGCTTGGAGTGGTATTGGTGCTTCAAATGAGCTTAATAAGAATTATTCTTTGATCCCCCTCTCTATATTTTCGCTTGTGTGGGATGAAAGGAACCGAAGAGCTTTTGATGGCATAGAGACTAGAGAGGCCTATTGAAGCAATTAGATATAGTTGGTTCAACACTCTTAATTTTTTATTTAAAGGAAATTTGTTGTGAACGAGGTAGATCTCTTAAATTTTGTGGATTTATTATTGTGTAGATAGCCGTTGTTTTCGGGTTGCACCCGCTTGGTGCTTTTTATTATAATATAATATAATACATTTTTACTTGTCAAAAAAACATATGCATCAACTAGGGCTGGTCACTCGAGCGGCTCGAACTCGGCTTGTGGCTCTTAGAATACGAGTCTGAAGTCCTTTGGCTCGCAAGTCAATATAAGTAAAAATGATAATGATTCTTGTGGTAAGAGTAGAACCCTTGACATGAATGGTAAAAGGGTTCACTCGTATCCATTGAGCTACAATTTTTTTATTTATTTTGTTGTTTTTGAATATTATTGTTTTTAGTTGTAAAAGTAAAATCATATAAATGATATTAAAGAACTAAGAAGTAAGAATCCTAATCCCTTGTCTCTCTCTGATTTAAATTCTCTGTCGCTCTCTATCTCACGACTCTCTTATCTCTAGAGGAACAACATGAGTACCCATGAGGTGGGAGATTGGTTGGAGCCGCTGCTGGCAGCTGCACCACTGAAGCTGCGGGTTGTCAGGTTCTCCCTAGCTGCAGATGGGTCACGATTTTGAGAATAAAATATATGGTTAATATCATCATTGCCCACTCAGTTCTGCCAATTGTAACAATTTGCCCAATCACTTTTAAAATCGATCAATCTTCCCCTTCAATTCTGGTGATGTTTCAAATTGCCCCCTCCGTCTATTTTTTTTAATATGGACGGTAAAAGACAAAATTACCCCAATTAACTACTAAAATTATAAAATATAAAAAAAGAAAACAACAGAAAATTGGTCCTATGGTCCTCTCTCAAATTCTCGACCCCTCTCTCTCTGTGTCATAGAGATTCCACAATCATTAACAGACACATAAAACAAAAGAGTCTAAATATCTTCTTTTGGGGCAATTTCGTCTTTTCAAACAAATTGTGTCAAAATAAACACTTTTTTGGATGGAGGGGGCAATTTGAAACATCTTCAAAACTGGAGGGGGAAATTGATTGATTTTAAAACTGAGGGGGAAAATTGTTACAAGTGCCAAAACTCAGGAGGCAATGTTGATATTAACCCAAAAATATGCCTCCTTTAGTGAGTTGTTTTGATCTTTTAAAAAAGAGATGGATTTTCTCTTTTGTTTGTGGTCTTCTAAGTGGTGAGGCTATGGCTAGGGATTTTAGTTTATGATTTCCATAAATATTGAGTTTGAGGATGGTGCTTACTCTGATTCTTTCATTCATTGATAGTGGTGGTGAAGCTTTTTTTTTTGCAAAGATGTCTAGTAGTTGATAATGTGTAACTAGTATTTAAGTCACATAGCACTTATTTTGGTTTTACTTTCTGTTGATCGTTTATGCTTTTGTTACGTTAAAATTCTAAATGGTAGAAATAATACTTAATCTTTGACTATATCCAAGAGAAATTTTGATTGGAAATATGACATCGGGATTTTGAAGTACTCCACTTAGTAAATTCTTAAGAGATAGTTGGGTTACCATCCAAAAAACTTAAGTTGATGGTAAAGAGCCAAACTATTCTTTTTATACTCTTAACACTCTCCATCAAGTGCAAGCTGGGTGAATGATTAATAGGTTTTGCACGTGGACAAGTGTAAGATGATGGTGCAAACCCGAAGAGGCATTAATGAGCTTTGTACAAAGATGAATAAAAAATGAGCTTTCTACAAAGGCCCAAGTGGGCAAAGCAGTTGGAGAAATATTAATGAAAAGGGACTTGATACCATGTTAAAGAGATAGTAGGGTGGTAGTTATCCCAAAAGCTTAAGATGATAGAAAATGGCTCAACTATGTTTTTTTATACTTCATAAACAATTACGTTGCGTATTGTTATATTAGCCAAGATCACTATCTTGAGCTCGAGGTTGACGTGGCTCAAGGCTTACCCGAGCCGGGCCGAGCTCAAGCTCCTAATGCTTCTTGCGAGCCGAGCTTGAGTCTAATTGTTTATGCTCAGCTCAAACTTTTACTTGTTTCTCTCATGATCCGAACTTGAGCACGCCCAACCTCGGGCTCAGCTCGGCCCTCTTTCACCCATAGCATCCGCTGTTTCAAACTTGGTATTCCTATGTACTATCTGTAAAACTTATTATCAATCAATAATTTAGTTATTGCTTCTTTATTTTCAACTTAATTTATTTTATTTTTTACCGTAACAGGTACCGACTTTGTCAGGTTGCCATGTCAGCATTTCTTCTGTTGGAAATGCTTGAAAACTTATTCTGACATACATGTCTCAGAAGGCACCATAAGCAAGCTTCAATGTCCTGATGCGAAATGCGAGGGCATGGTCCCGCCTAACTTATTGAAACGGTTGCTGGGTGATGAATACTACGAACGTTGGGAGTCATTAATGTTACAAAAAACACTAGAGTCCATGTCTGATGTTGCGTATTGCCCGAGATGTGAAACACCCTGCATAGAGGATGAAGAGCAGCATGCACAATGTTCGAAGTGCTTCTTTAGCTTTTGTACTCTTTGCAGGGAGCGACGTCATGTAGGCATAGCATGTATGAATCCTGAGTTGAAGCTTCGTATCTTGCAGGTAAAATTTTTAGATACATCTTTGGAATTTTCTTTTGGTAGTTCATTGATTCCATCTAGGTCTGGGAATGGTTATCATTTCATTAAAGCAGGATATGTTAGTTAACTGCTCTTTGGCACATGTCAAATTAGTGGAAATGACAGTTATGAAATGATTGAAAGCCTAACAAACTGTACAAATTGAAATTGGTGACTTGTCACAGAATTTCTCTAAAAGGATGATGATTAAGGATATGCTACGCTTTTTAAGATTCATGGCCTTTATATAAGTAGCTCTTACATTTTGTTTTTCAGGTTGCAGCTTTGATTGCAGAAGCCTGAAAGTGTACTAATATGACCTTTTAAGTTTGTTTGCTATCGATTGGCAAGAATTGTCCATCCTAACAAGAGAAAGGATCTACCACAAATTTACCTCATAGTGACCGTAAAAAGATGCACTATTCCAGACATACTCTACCACAAACGTGTCTGCAGTGTCATTTTAATATATTCCTTTCATTTGATAAAAAAAAATACTCTTACCTTAAATATGCATGTTCTCCATTATCAGTCCTTTTAAATTTTATTGATATCACTAGTCGAATGTTCTGGATCTATTATGTTTAGTGTAGTCATATTAATTGTTCATTTGATATTACACTTCTCAGAGAGTTTGAAGTGGATCTCTCTCTCTGTACCCCTCTCAAAAACAGAGTGCCACATTCCTCATCTGGTCTTGTTTCATCATTCCTCTTTGTAGTTATCATGCTAGTTTTTGGCATCCTAACAGGCTAACATCTGGGGGCATTTTTCCCAGCATTCTTGGGGCTTATATAATCCTTAGTCCTGTTCTGATAACCCTATGGATAATGTCATGTGGCGTCGGTGCAGGAATGATGTCATCTTAATTAAACCCATGTGTATGATGGCCAAAACTTTTTTGAGTATGAAGTATATCTAGAGCTCTCGTTCCCTGAGTATGGTTCGTACTTCACTTTTCTTACTTGATTCTGCTTTTGTGATCTTCCTGTGGCCATCCCTCGTTCTGGAAGTGAAGAAAACATTACAATAACTGTGCTTTACTTTGCTTATATTTAAGCTATGATATGGTGGCTTCAACATGATCTTTATAACCTCCTCGTTCACTGCAAGTATCCAAATGTAGTAAAGTGGTTTTACCGAAGAAATCCTTGTTTAACTGATTAATGCAAGGTTCATGTCATGGGATTAGTGAATTTCCATGTCATTTGCTGTTGATGAGGAAGGTGAGTAGAAAAATGTTCTGTCTGCCATTTGACATTACCACTTCTGGAATGATCCATAGTGTTCAAACCCACAAAGCATATGTCATTAAGCTACTGATGAAAATCCCCACCTTGCTGGCATGCTTTCCAAGAAATCAAACTATAGTTCTATAGAATGGGCTTTATATTACCTATGTAGCTACAGACACCAAGAAGACGTTTTAGGAGGAAAAACCCACATGGCAGAAGCTCAATGCATCTAGCGTTGAGCCTCCATATTTTTAATATATAGTAGATTTATTTTATACGCTGGTGAGCTGGCATTGATTATTTCCTTTAGGTATTGGATTTATCCTTAAAATTCGTTAAATATCATTAAAGCTAGGATTTTCCAATTGCTTTAAGCCATGGGCTCTTAATGTTCTCCCAGTAAAATGTTTTAGGGTAACATTTTGTGTTAGTTTTAACTTTAGATTGTCTTTGCTACTCTTGTAAACTGTGTTCAGCTTTTCCAAGTTCCTGTTGGAACCTTCTTCCTGTTCTATTTAAAAATATCCTGAGTATTAATGAATTATTCTGAATTTTTCATCTTCAGGAGCGTCAGAATTCATCTCAACTAAAGGAAGAACAAAGGCAGAGGGAGCGTGAAATGATTAATGAGATTCTTAGCGTCAAGGAAATACTTCGAGATGCTAAGCAGTGCCCATCTTGTAAGATGGCAATCTCGAGAACTGAAGGTTGTAACAAGATGGTATGTAAGAACTGCGGGCAGTACTTTTGCTACCGCTGTAACATGGCGATTGACGGATATGATCACTTCAGGTTCATGATTTATTTCAATAAGTTTGAGATAAACTCTTTAAGTTTGACCTATTTCTACCTCTGTTTGAGCATTTTTCAACTATATATAGAACTAATTAACTTCCTGTAATTGAAGGGAGGGGCAATGTGAACTGTTCCCACGAGAAGAGATACAGCAATGGGAGGAAAGGATGAATCCCCGTCAGGTTGTGGCCCAGATTCAAGCTGAACTCTTTGCTGAGCATGGTCAATTGTGCCCTAATTGTGGTCAATTTAATGCAAAGGTTAGTGAAGATTATCAGTCCACAGATCAGATACTAATTGAATTTAGGTGAATCCTAATGCTAGAATCTGTTTGATTTTGCATGGTCTGAGTACTCGTGGTCTTGTTACCAGTACTATTGATGTAACTTGGATATCATTATTTTGATATTGAACCATTCATTTGGACAACCACTTATATGCCCATCAGATTTGTCTTGAGAAACTGATGGCTTCTTTGGTTCCATCTTTTAAGTGTCTTCCTGCCACATGCCCGCCCAGGCCCCAAGCGTAATAGCCATTTCACCTTGCGACAATAATGTGTAACAGACATGTTCAATGTCCAATATCGTTTTTGTCAAGCACATGCCTAGCATGGCTGTGAGTTTCCTACAACATGTCCGTTCTGCATGTGTGAACTTAGTATTAATGGGATTCATTTCAAGTTTTCAATAACTATTTGGGTTAAAAATATTACAATTTTTTTTCATGATTACATCCATTTGATGTAATAATAGGCATGGTGAATATTAAATCTCTGCTTCTATTAAATTGTTCAACATAGTTTGATTTGCCCTTCAAATCCCTTTTCTTTGGGTTCATTTACAGGTTGGAAATAACAATCATATGTTCTGCTGGGCATGCCAAGTCCATTACTGTTACTTGTGTAAAAAGATTGTGAGGCGCAGCTCCCAGCATTATGGACCCAAAGGTTGCAAGCAGCACACACAAGGATAATTTCAAATATCATCTAACCGATGTCAGAAGGATTTGCAGCCAAATCTTGGGTAATAATTCTGAAGTCTAAACTGCGACCGGTGGACTGGAAACAGATCTAAGTTAGCCTTCTATGTGATTTCAAAATGCCCCAACAAAAGATCTTTGTCAGTGTTCAGCAGTTAGTGATGCTATTTTCAATTCTTGCTAAATGTTTTATCATAGGCCATTTTTTGAGGTGGCTTGTCCTTGGGGTGTAAAACATTGCAATTGAAGCTTCGTGGTTTGCTCTTTTAGCAATTAAGTAATAACGTTGTCAAAGAAGTCACATGGATGCGATTTTTTTTCATAAAGAATAAAACAGGCTTAACTTTAAATAACACCTTGTAGTTTGGACGGAGTACTTAATAGACTGCTAGCTTAATTGATGGTGGAACTCAGTTTAAATCAATAGCTACCTCTATAACAAGTCCACAATCAATAGTGTTGAGGAAAAAAAAACTCATCTCCAAGTTGCATCTCACTAATGATTGGGAGAACCGAAGATAACCATGGAAGTAGACCACAATCTTTGGCAGTTTAATGGACGTCTTCACAATCTTCAAAGCAAATGAGATAAGTGGTTTTACTACCTAGAATCAAGCTCATGGGCAACAGTGAATTTAATAAAACAATGCCAAGTTGTCGAAGCACGCTTTCTGATAGGTACAAGTCTACATGAAATTATCTATATATATTGTTGGGATTTTCATCTCTTCAAATCTCACTACCTCACAAGTCAAAACTTACAATACATCCAAAGCACTTAATCTAACTTTAATCGTAAGTGTTTTATCTATTTGACAACCCATAACCTTAATACATCAAAAGCTCTCATCCTTAGCTCTAATAGTAAATTCCTCTAATTTACAATGTATATTGAAATTATGAGTGTCTAAAACATTCTCTAGAATTCCTTTTATATAGAAAATATTTTCTTAATACTACTGCGAAAAGAACAATAACGACTGCTACTATTACTCCTATTAGAATAAGCAATCATCCAAGAGGAAACTACTACTATACTCATACTAGAATAAACAACTATAAAATATGAAATTAAACATTTTTAAACCAATTTGAATTCTTCCGTGCGAGAATTTGAGCCAAAACCCTAACAATCTCTATTTTGGCTCAAATTCTCCACCTCATCAACAAATCCAACTCTCTTCTTGGTTGGTACAATCCTACCTTTTGGTCCTTCCATGTCTCTTCCACTTAATTTTCCAAGCAAAACCTTGTCACCCAACATATACAGCCCTTCTTGTTCATAGTAACCTTCAACACCGCATTTGATCCATTAAGAAATTGCATCTCACCATTACCCATAGTCCATATGTATCCCATCTTATCAAACTCCCATTAAAGAGATGATATTTGTAGTGAGAGAGGAAGCAAACTTTACCTTCTCAAGTGTTTTCACATTTCCATCATGGAGCTTCAACTTTAAGCTTCCTTCACCGTTAATTACTTTGTGTTTCCCACATACGATAGCAACTATGACATAAGTAGGTTCCTTCATACAATCAAAGTACTTCTTCTTGTTAAATGTGAATAGAGGACGTTGAATCAAGTAGCATCATATCACACTTATCAACTTTTTCTTCAATGTGATCAATAGCTAGCACCACTTCTTCATCACTTCCCTTGGTGATATTAGCACTTTCACTACTCTTTCCATTATCACTATTCTTCCTACTCATCATTCTCAACTCTTTTAAATCATCCTTCATGGCCATACAATAATATTGTATATGTCATATCTCTCTACAATAGAAGCACTCATTGTCACTGTCATCTCTAGACCTAGATTTAGATCTCCACCTTGAACCACTGTTCGCTCTCCATTGACTCCTCACTCGATTAGAACTCTCCACAACAAATACTTGACTACCACAAGACAAGCTATCGTTTCTCATCATCCTCTCATTCGAACGCAGGAGCGCAATCACATCATCTAAACTCAATGTTGACTTGCCTACCAATATTGTTTATACTAATGGCTTGTAAGATTTTGGAAAATATGATAAAAATAGCAATGCTTTTTCCTCATCCTTCAATGTTTTTTCTGCATTCAACAATTGAGACACTAGCTTGTTAATTTCATTTAAGTGATTATGAACACTTGTACATTCTTCCATCTTTAGAGAGTACTTGTCCATCTTGAGACACAATCTTTTGGTCAGAGACTTCGACGCATAGATGCTCTCGAGCTTATCCCACAAACCCTTAGGTGTAGTTTCCTTCAACACATTATACTTGATCTCTGGAGCAAGAGCTAATATGATTATGCTCATTGTCTTCCTTTGAATCAATTGCCACTTTTTATCAATCACCCTTTCTAACTTTTCTTCCTCTAAAGCTTGATCAAGATCTTGTTGTACCAAAAGATCTTGAACTATACTCTGCCATAAAGTAAAATTGTTTTTTCCATCAAATAAAGGAATCTCAAATTTAAGTATATCTATCGGCATGGTGGCACAAACGCAACAAATAGCAACAAGCAGCTTCTCCAAATGGATAATCGGGCTCTAATACCACTTGTTGAGATTTTACCTCTAAAATCCACCTACTTAAATTTTAGGCAAAACAAACAAATAGTAATAACACAACAATTTAACGTGGTTCGACAACTAAGTTTGCCTTCGTACACCAACAAATCCACAACTTTATAAATTTCACTACCTCACAAAAAGTTCCAATACAACTAAAGCTCTCAACCTAACTTTAGTTGTAAGTATTCTCTCTACTTGATAATCCAAAACCTCAATACATCCAAATCTTTTATCCTAACTCTAATAGTAAACGCATCTAATTTGCAATATATATTGAAATTTTGAGTATGTCTCAAACCTTTTCTAGGATCCCGTACTATGAAAAGAACAATAACATAGGAGACTACTACTACTATTCTTATTAGAACAAGCAACTATCCAATAGGAAACTACTACTATACTCTTACTAGAATAAGCAATTACAAAATATGAAATTAAACTTTTCCTAAACCAATTTAAATTCTTTCATGTGAAGATTTGAGCCAAAATCCTTATATATATATATATTATATAATGCCAAAATGGACAAAATGGAAAAGTAGAAGGAAATCACATTGGCGTCGTTTGGATCCCACTTAAAGTGGGATTAAAGCAGTTGTTGCTTTAATCCCACTTTAAGAAGGATCTCAAACAACTCCATTGAAATTCATGGAAGGAAGTCACTAAGAACTATACATTGTTAGTATGCAAATTTACCATATGACATGTCAATCTAACACCCGAGTCAGTAACTGTCGTAACTTAAAGGATGTATTAAACCTTATCTCTTTACTTAAAAAACATTGCTATATGAACCACACAGTTAAAACATTGATTTAGACCACATATAATTGCAGAAGTTAAATTAGCAATTGATAGATATTAGAGTAACGAGTGATATATGAAGATGGTTCAATTTGAGTGGTTCAATCTATGGCTTGTTTATCTTTACCGTTTCTAAAAGTAAGGATGCATTAAAATTTTAAGTTGATTCATTGCTTGTTATTAGCTACTTAGCTCAGAAACATGCAAGAGAGCAGTTACACTCCTTTTGGTTTAAATGAATTCCATAATTTTTTAGGAATTCATTTGAATTCTATAGGTTGTTGTGTTTGGTTTGTCAATAAAGTGTGAAATTTATTTACAAATGAATTGACCACATGTTTGGTTTGTTAATAAAGTATGAAATTTATTTACAAATAAATTGACCACATGTTTGGTTTGTTAATAGAGTGTGGAATTCATTTACAAATGAATTGATCACATGTTTGGTTTTTTTTAATAAAAGTGTGGAATTCATTTTCAAATGAAATTTAGTATAATTGAATTAGTTATGGACAAATTCTATCAAAATTGATAAAATTTGCAAATGAACTCTAGATATGAGTTTTTATAGAATTAAAAGGATAAAATTACCCTTCTCTTATCTACTCTTCTCTGTATTCCTCATCTCTCCCTTCTATTTCTCTTCATCCTTTATCTCCGTCTTTCATGGTTGTTTGATCTATATTTAGTTAGGAATACCAAATTTTAGGTTCATTTATTATTTTAAAATAAAATAAAAGATTTGAAAGAATAGGTTATAAAAATAAAATGAATATATTAATATATTCAAATTGATGCACACTAAAGTAAAACTAACATTTTTTTTTAAAATCATTAAATTAACATTTAATTTCTAGATTTCATCCGGCAAAAAAAAATCAAATTCCATTTTTGGATTATGAATTCATCTTGTGAATTGAAAAAGAAAATAGTGTTAATTTTGTTGAATAATATCAATAAAATTAAAATTTATATGTTAAATGAATTAAACCGTGATACAATTTTAGTATAATTGAATTAGTTATGGACAAATTCTATCAAAATTGATAAAATTTGCAAATGAACTCTAGATATGAGTTTTTATAGAATTAAAATGATAAAATTACCCTTCTCTTCTCTACTCTTCTCTGTATTCCTCATCTCTCCCTTCTATTTCTCTTCATCCTTTATCTCCATCTTTCATGGTTGTTTGATCTATATTTAGTTAGGAAAACCAAATTTTTGGTTCATTTATTATTTTAAAATAAAATAAAATATTTGAAAGAATAGGTTATAAAAATAAAATGAATATATTAATATATTCAAATTGATGCACACTAAAGTAAAACTAACATTTTTTTTTAAAATCGTTAAATTAACATTTAATTTCTAGATTTCATCCAGCAAAAAAAAATCAAATTCCATTTTTGGATTATGAATTCATCCTGTGAATTGAAAAAGAAAATAATGTTAATTTTGTTGAATAATATCAATAAAATTAAAATTTATATGTTAAATGAATTAAACCGTGATGCAATTAAGGGTATTAAGGAAAATTTAAAAATGAATTGAATTCTTAATTGATCCTAAGACAAAGTTTATTTCAATTATGCAGATATCAAACATGAAAATTCATTTGAATTTATTTGCAAATGAATTCTAGTTTCAATTCATTTGAAAATGAAATATATATTTATTTACAGATGAATTCTAGTTTCACTTCATTTGAAAGTGAATTGTGAATTCATTTACGAGGAAATTCTAATTTCAATTAATTTAAAAGTGAACTGAATTCTATACCTAAGTTTATACCAAATAGAGTGTTATATCTAATTGGCAAGCTTTCATCCCATGTATTTGAGCCAACTGCATAAATTAGATTTTGAAGATTGGGAAGAAAAAGACATTTCATTGCTGGTTGGGTAAATAAACTTGAGAGAGGTAAGATGTTAGTTGATATTTTATAATCAACTGATTTTATCTGTACAAGTTTTGGGTGGGGGAGGGAAATGGGGATAATTTGGATCTATTTCCAAGGCCTGAAGAAGATAGTGCCACACATGTGGCTTAAACGACATTAACACCCTGGATGGCGATAGATTTCATAGGGAGTTGCAACGGAAAAACCAAAATGTTTATCAAGAACTCGAATCAAACCATAACATGTTATTTGAAATTAAGCCAATAAAATATAAATAAAATCAAAATAAGAGTAAATTTGTTTTATTTTTAATCCTTTTAGTTTGCCTCCTATTTTTGTTGGATCCTTAAGTTTAACACGTCTTTATTAAATTTTTTAAGTTTGATTTATGTTTCAATAAGGTCTGTCACTTAAATGATTCAATAATCTGATCTTAAGTGATATTCGATGTTGCTTTTGGATTCTTAAACTCTCAAAGATAAAATCCTAAATTGAACCTTTCTTTTCCATTCTAAAATGGAAACATAGCTAAAAAGTTTGCTCAATCTTTTTCATTGTAAAGCCGTGCCATCAATCCCAAACTTTCATTTCCATCATCATCATTCTAAATCCTTAAAACAAAACCCTAAAATTTCATCTAATCATCTTCGTTCTAACTTTACTGTAAGCAAGACCCTAAATTTTCTGTCAAATCACATCTCTTTATAGCCTAACTTAACTAATTAAAATACATACCATGAAAATTCTTCTTAATCTTCTAACAATCACATCTTTCTTTTCACATGAAACAAAAAGTAGTAAATACCAGTTCTAATAAGTTTTCTTTATTGAAATTTATTGCATTGGAGATACATGATTGATTTTCTTTAAGTCGCATGTAATGACAATAAAATATCTGTTTTGATGTATGGAAATTGAAACATAATGATTTTTTTTATTAACTTGGGTGTTTCTTCTAAAAAAATAAAAAATATTGGAATCAACGAGATATCAATTTTTTCTTAGTTGAAGCTTTTTCTTTGGCTTAATATTCTACTGGTACGTGCATAGTTGTAAATTTGAACTCCAAATTTGATAAAGGAGATGTGAAATTGAAAGCTTAACGCGAATTACTATTTCTCTAACTCAAATTTGGAACCATAACAACATTCCCTAACCCATATTTAGAACTTGAGACCCAAATCCCTAATTCCTTTTTATTGGAACTGAAGAACTTTAAATCAAATTCCTAGTAACCCCTTATGTTAGTAGCGAAATTGGACCATTGATCAAAGTAATTATCAAACGGTTCAGATTGGTCTTGTGAAGTCACGTGTCGCATGTGATAAAAATTGACGCTTTCTTTTTCCACCAAAGACCATGTCGGATGCCACTTAGGATGAGATTACTAAATCATTATGTGAATGATCTGATTTGAACGGAAATTAAACTTAAAGGACTTAATAAGAACGCTTTAAACTCTAAGACCCAGTGAAAATATTAGACAAACTAAAAAGTACTAAATATAGAATTTACTCTCAAAATAATTTAAAGAAAAACAAAATACCAAAATTAAAGAGAAAAAAAGCAGAAAAATCGATTTCTTTTACAAAAAAAACTAGGGTCTCAGATTGGTCGTTGTGATTGCAGTGTGTGGTGGCAAGTGGTCCAATCTGTTCAATAGTTTTTATTTATGGTTAGTTTGGTTTTTATTCTTTTTAAGTTAATTAATTTAGATTTAATAGGTAATTTAGTTTAATTTTATGATGTAATTAAATTTAATTGTTAATAATACTAAAAATTATCTTTAAAGGGAGTTTGAGTAACATGTAAGTAGAAGTAGATTTGGAATAGGTTTGGATTTGAGATTTTATTGAATGTGGGTCGAGTTGGAGTGTTACCTTGAGATATCCCCTTAACCAATTATTTATAAAATTATAAATATGTATTTTTTTTATTATTTTAAAATGTTAAATTTCTGTCAATTTATTTTTCTTAAATTACACACATAAATTATACCAAAAAATTGGAATTATGGAGAATGGAGAACTGAGTTATAGGTTAGGATATTAACCTAAAAATAAAATAAAAAATGTTAGCGTATTCAAGCCCTAGCCACTGACCTAAGATTTAAGTGTAAATCGTTGAGAACACAAATTTATATTACTCCTATGTCCTGTACCTTGAAATAAAGACAACTACTCACCCTAATAAAATCTGTAAGAACAGAAACAACATATAAAATCACAACATCACCGAGTAAAAGACTACTGTAAACACCCTCCTGATTGCAAAGAATCCAGTTCAGTTACAGCCCTTCTGTATGTCTCTCTCTCTCTCACGCATCTCAGACTACTCTCTCGCTCTCTCTCTACTCGAATGCCACCGCCGCTGATGCCTGCCGCCGCCGCCCATCAGGTAAGTTTCTCTCGTTCTCTCTCTTCTCTCTATCTCTCTTGCAATATCTATTTTTCCCTTCAAATTTCAAGTTCTTCTTGCTTACATTGGGGACTTGAACTAGTAATTTTGTGTTTCATTATTCGTTTCGTGTTTCTACTAGTAATTTTAATGTCTTGTAGCTGATAATTTTTTTTTTTCCGTTTAAGTATGCGCATTTCATTAAAACACTGCATATTATTATTAAACACAAGAATAAAATGAAATTTAGCCTTTGCATTTTTCTCAGTCTTACAACTGATCGTCCATGAAAGCAGTAGCTATGTTGATATCATAGAAAATGGGATTCAATCGTGTGCCATATCCTAATGTTATGGTTTGTTTATGGGAATTATGTTGTATCTTAAGTATTGATTATGGAGTTATAAGTATGATTTAGGATTTAAATTCTGTGTTTTTGCTTTTGTGAGAATAAAGATAAAAAAATTGTTTTTGGGCCGGATTCAGGTTTGGTATCCGGTCCGACTTGTTCAATATACTTGTAATCCGTCAGGTTTGGGTAGAATCGGCTACGGGGAAATGTATCGGTTTTGGTTTTGGGTTTTAATAATTGAGAATTAAACAGGTTTGGGTGTACAATTTAAATAATCGAATTTGGTGACCGGTAGGATATATTTCAGTAGGATATATTTCACGGGTACCTTATTGGTTAACCGAACATTTTAGGAAAAGAAGAAATTTTTTGGGATGTTGTCATCAAACCCCCTTCATTTTGGCCACTGTTTCAGTGTCCCCCTTGTTTCAAAATTATTCAAATAGGATCCTCCATTTTGGGGTTGTTTCCAATAGCCCCTTTTGCCAACTTTTCTGTCAAAATGTTGAATGGTGCACCACATGTGCGACACGGTCAACTCATGTGACCATTGAAATGAGGAAAGGCAAAAATTCCCTCATCTTTACTCATTTATCTTCATCATCCTCTGCCAATCTATGATGAAGAGAGTGAGTGACAAATTTAAGAATTTTGGGGGAGGAGAATGAAGATAAAGGAATACATAGGAGGCAATTTGTGCCTTCTCATTTCAACAGTCACATGAGTTGATCGTGAGTGTCGCACATGGGCACTGTTCAATATTTGGACAGAAATATTGTCGAAGAGGCTATTAGAAACACCCCTAAAGTACTTATAAAAAAAGAAACTCCCCCAAAGTATTGGTCTTATTTGATTAGTTTTAAAACCTAGAGGGACATTGAAATAGTGTCCAAATGCAGGGGTTTGGTGATAATATTCCTTTTTTTTGTTGTTATTTGATCTAAGAATGAAATATGAAGGTTAAAAATATACTTCGTATAATGTTGGGTAGTAGGTACTTGGACGGTCTGGGTTCATGGTAGTTGAATCCATAACGAATCCCTAAACTTGTAATGCCTGCAGAGCAGCAGATGCATACTGCCACTCAAGAGGCTGTTGGTGTCTCAGAGCTTCCAAACATACGAAGTCTGACTTTACAAACCACTCGTCGTCTTAACATATATTTGACTCTCCCTCCATCCCTTCTTCTTCTCTCTCTCTCTCTCTATATATATATATATCATAGTTGTTAAAATCGCCGTGAGGCTCAAGGCTCACTCTGGCTCGAGGGCCTGCGCCTAGACTAACCATAGGCGAGGGCTCCTTCATTAGGTGTGCCCCTTAGAGCACCTTGGGCTAGGCGCAAGGCTCTAAAAAAGCGCGCCTCATACATGTCTTTTTTTGTCAGTTTTATTTATTATTTATTTTCAATAATTGTGTGTTTGATAAATGAACATATGAGGGTCACATGGGAACAAGTCTTAAGTCCAAACATCAAAAGAAAAAGTAGAAAAAGATTCTAGATATGCCCTATTTCTGATCCATATGACCTCAAGACTTAAGAATTCAAGCAACGTCTCTCTCTCAGGACCAGACAAGCCCCTTTTTCTCACTTCTTCTCTCTTTCTTCTCTTTCTTTGTCCCCACTTTGCCCCCCTTTTCTCCCATCTTCTCTTCTTCTTTCTACCTTCTTTCTTTGTCCTCTCTTTCTTTTCTCCCCTTTCTACCCTCCTTTCTCATTCTTGGTCTCCCCCTAGTTCTTTTTCCATGTCAGCTACATCTTCCCAAAAATAATTGTTGTTTTTTTTAAAAGAAAATATCTTTACAGATTTCGGCCGCATTTTTTTGTCAAAGTTGACTATTTTTTTTTGAACTCTGAAGGTGGCTGCAATTTTTTGAATTATGTTTTAATAGCTGTAACTTGCAATCAACAATGCATTATATTTCTAAGATATTTTTTGGTCGTTTGCCCCCTCAACCAGCTTTGTTTGGACTCTGGAGAGAAACAGTTACATACTAAAAATATTTTTAATATGTTTCCATTAAAATAATAGTGATAAGTTATTTAGAAATTAAACTCATGATTTCTTAATATAGTTTGTTTCATATGAATTATAAGCATTTTATTCATATTTTAGTAAATTTGCACTTCGCCTTCTTCAGGTACATGCCTGCGCCTTGCGCCTAGGCTCCATGTACCCTTTGCGGCTAAGTTTGCATTGCGCTTTTAACAACCATATATATATATATATATATATATATATATATATATATATATATGTTTGTGTGTGTGTGTGTATTTATCCAAAGTGCAGTCTTCTCAGAAATTGAGAGGTACTTTTATCACCTTATTCGCAGTAACTTCATGTAAATTGCTGATAAGTTCTGTTACATGTATACCATTATGAATTGCGTTTTCTTATCTATTACTCTGTATTAGGTAATTAAAGTTATTAATTGGTGAGCTTAGAAGCATGATACCAAGGAGGGTTCAACGATGGGACAACCTTTGGGATAAAGTTGTTTGTGGTTATTCTTTGCAAAAACTCAATCTGGGTATTAATGGCTATTTGCTATTATTCAAGAATATGTTTCGTTCAATCCAAGTTGCTCCAAAATGTTGTTATTTTCCGCAGAAAATGCCTTTTCAGGGTGTATTATTCAGCTTCAGCTGCACTATTGTTGGAAGACCTTATGTTTGCTGATGTTCCTGAGTTTGAAACAAATATAGTTGATAAATCCGATGTTTTGAGAACGTGGTTCAATGCTCCAAGGAAGAGGTTTAATGTTCGTAAAAACCGCAAATTATTTCCCTTAGTTGTGAGAGTGTGCAAGTCTTTGAGTTGGGACGCTGCAAGGGAAATGAGGTTCTTTACGGCTGTGAGGAGGCATGGATTTGATCATTCTATTAATGCATTTAGAATCATTGTTCATGTGTTTGCTCTGGCAGGGATGCAAATGGAGGTGCACGCTTTGCTTAGAGATATTGTTTGCTACTATAGGGAAGCTAATTTGGATGTGTTTGAATTATTTTCAACTTTATTGGATTCGCGTGAGAAAGTGGAAAGATCAGTTGTTGTGTTTGATGTGCTTATGAAGGTTTTTGCATCCAACTCGATGCTTGAGAGTGCTGTGGATGTGTTTTTGCAAGCTAAGAAAACTGGGCTTCAACCAAGTGTTTTTTCATGCAATTTTTTGCTCAAATGCTTGGTGGAAGCAAGTAGGGTGGAACTTGTCATAAATTTATTTGAAGATATGAAGAACTCTGGGCCATCACCTAATGTTTACACCTACACAATTATGATGAGTTTTTACTGCAAAGGATGTCATGAGCAGGACATGGATATCGGACGAGCAACTGAGATTCTAAAAGATATGGAGAGGAGTGGGGAAAAGCCGACTGTTGTTACATATGGTACATATATTCATGGACTTTGTAGAGTTGGATGTATTGAATTTGCCTTGGAATTTATTTCGAATTTGAGATGTAGAAATCAGCCTCTCAATTGTTATTGCTACAATGCTGTTATTTATGGCTTTTGCCAAAAAGGTGAAGTCTATGAAGCTTTAAAGATTTTGGAAGAAATGAAGAGCCAAGGGATATCACCAGATGTTTATAGCTACAGTATTTTGGTTGATGGGTTTTGCAAGAAGGGGGATGTTGAGAAAGGTCTCGATTTAATAGAGGAGATGGTACATTGTAGTATTAAGCCTTCCCTTGTGAGCTATAGCTCACTTTTTAGTGGTTTTCGTAAGAGTGGACTGATGAACGTTGCATTGGACATGTTCCATAACCTTGGTGCTTCTGGATATGAATATGACCAGACTTCCTACAACATCTTAATCCTTGGATTTTGCAATCAGGGTGATCTGGATTCTGCTAAAATGTTGTTGGAGGAGATGATCACCAATCGTTTGGTTCCTAGAGCCTTCATTTTTAATTGGCTGATTCATGGATTTTGCAAGATGGGGCTCTTTGATAAAGCATTGGGACTTTTTAGTATCATGCTGCAAAATGGTGTCTTGCCAAATACCTTCACTTTCAATGTCATTGTTGATTGGTATTGCAAAGAAGGGCGCTTGGAGGAAGCCTTAGAACTTGTAAATGAAATGCAAGACCTAGGGATTATCCCCAACTCATATACATACAATTCAATCATCAATAGGCTGTGCAAAGAAAGAAAATCTGAAAAAGCATTTGAATTTCTTCCCTTATTGCTTAAGAAGAATGCCAGTCATTGGGTTATTCCTTGTAATACCCTGATAGATGGATTGGCTGAAGAGTCAAACCGAAAGAAAGCATTGATGCTATATACAAGAATGCTAAAACTTGGGGTGACAGCAAACACAGTCACATATAATATTCTTATCAAAATATTCTGTCAGAGTAGCAAAATGTCTGAAGCATATAGTTTATTTAAGGAAATGATTGAAAAGGGTTTGACACCAGATACGGTTTCTTATAATTCTGTTATAGCTGGGTTTTGTAAAAATGGTTATATGAAGAGGGCTTGGGAATTGTATGAGCAAATGTTGCAGAGAGGCCATTCACCCACTGTTGTCACTTACACCTGTCTAGTTGATGGATTTTGCAAGTTACAGCGCATGGATATGGCTAACTTGTTGATTGATGAAATGAAGAAAAACAAAATTACTCCTAATTTAGTGACTTATACTGTTCTAATTTCTGGGTACCAACGTCTTAAAAATGTTGATAAAGCCCATGAGTTGTTTGAGGAAATGAAAAGGAAGGGTTTTTTGCCAGACAATGTTACCCATAAGATACTAGGGTTGATGCCTGCATACAGTCCTAACTGAGCAAATGAAATGACAAGAATCAGATGGTAAGTTACTAGTATCTCCTTGCTCATGTAAATTGTAATATAATCTGATATGTCCATATTTTACCTATTTATTTAGGGGTATATTTTCTCCACATTCCAGATGAACTTCCTGACAATAAAATGCCTTTAAAAACTTTTCACAGTATTTATAAGAGTAAATTCAGATGTGAGGTTCCTTCTCAAGACGATATCTGTAGGAAACTGATTAAATATTATCCTCATTACTTAACTAATAATACCAAATTCCTCTTACATAACACATCCCTGTGTGTGAGTTCATGACTAACTATGCACGCACGTGTGTGCACACGTGTCTATGACTCTATGCTTCACACATGTCTACGCACACAGACGTATATACGTATGCATATGCATATATACATATCTATGTACTAGCTATTGTAGTATGCTAGTTGCCCAGTTGTACGTAAATTTGAAAGCGTGTGATTAATTCTATCATTACTTATTTTAAATGTAATGGGAAAATAAAATTAAAGAATACTATTGTTTGATTTTGATAAAAAAAAAGAAATAAGAAAGCATTCTCTAAAATTTATAATATCAAGGAACATTAATAGTCCTTTAATGTAAATAAGATCCATTGTGTCGATGGATTTATTATTTCAATAAAAATCTAATCAGATATTTTACTACATAACAAGTTTTCTAGATCTAATCCTTATTAATTTTTTTTTATAAATTTAATAGATTTAATCACATAGTAATTAATTGTTAAAAAAGCTTGCTTATATAAAGTAAAACTAAATTCTAAATATATTTTTTTTGATAAGTAACTAAATTCTAAATCTATGAAGGAAAAAATCATTATAATGGATTTATTTACATAACAATGAATTTTTTGGGGAAGAATATTTTATGTAGAGTTATGACTTGTTTGTGGAAGACTTGCTTAGATAGATTAAAACTAAATTGTAGTTCTATGATGAAACAAAAAGGAAAAAAATCTTTTAAATAATTATTAGGTAACGTATTTTGTCTAGCAAATGTTTGACAACGCATTCTTAGTTTTATATATGGTATAGATATAGATATAGATATATATTTAAGACACATGTAACAAATAAAAGGATAAGTGAGACTAACATCAATCATCAATTTTTTGTAGTTATTTCTACGAAGTTCATTTCAGGAGGGACAACCCTATGATGGACTTCCTGTGACAGAAGCTTATAAGTTTATAGGTTTATAATCAAATACACACTAATACTTCAAGAAATCTTTGTTAGCTAAAACATATTGAAAATTTGTAATTTTTTCACTCTGATTTTAAAGAAGTACATCAATGTTTAAGAACAATTTCATTCCTGAATTACAACATGCTGCTATAATACTCTGACTAAATCCTCATTCATAGTTACTGAAGGGAATGTACGTAATTTTGAGGAATTATCAACATAGCATGAACCATGAAGCTTACAAATCTAGTAACTAGTTTATAGCGTCCAACATAGTTATCGAAGAGAATGTATGTTATTTTGGACAAGTTCCCTTCCCCCCTTTGTTGTCTTTGAAAATTCCAGAATGGGACAGCTTTTTTATGTTTGTTGCTACCATTGTTTCTTATTCTGCTTTGCTTTATCTAATTTTTTTTGGAGATTCTTCCAAGATGCTGCAACTTTAATTGTCTTCCAACCTGACATCTCTCTTCAACTCTTTTAGATTCTAATATCATGTAAAATATTGAATCTCCTATTATGTGACACATAACTTGGACTGAAATTTTAGGTCTTTGTTTCTGCAGACAGAAGAATCCTCTACTAATTGTGTGAGATATAAACCTTGTCTGGCTGGTTGTGCTGCAGTTATTGCCAATTTCCAAATGCATCCTGGTAATGTTGTAGTGGACAAAATATTGCATACGGATGTTGGCTTGTCTTGCCTTGTAAAATGATCAAGGAATTAACATGTTACCCTCTCTTTCTCTCTGTGTGGTGTCACAGACACAGAGATTTAGAAACACTTATGCTTCCTGAGATTTTTGATGACTTGAGAAGGTTAAAGCCAGATGTAACGCAAGTTTTACAAACTTTGGATGCTGCTGGAATGGATTGACCAGATTGGAATGAGTGACCAATGTGGTAAGCAAGCTGGAATAACTCTAGTACATACTGTCAAAGTAAATCCAATTCCTATTTTCCTTATTCAATCCTCAATATCATCTGTTTACGTGAGATATACCATTCACTTCATAAGAAAAATGATGCATTACTGTGAAGCATGTCGTCATAAAGCTATATGGATCTGTGCACTTTATGGTCTTTAAGTTTATTTCTTTCCTTAAGTGTTTTGATGTGTGTTTCTGAATCATGACCAATGCAACTGTCTCTTCAATTTAATAAAGTCCTCGTTTGATGTATAAATCATTTATTTATTCCATGCTCTTTAGAACTACTATAATTTTTATCTTTAAAGTATGGTTTGATGTTGTAGAGCTTCGTATAAAAAGAAAATGATAAAATTTAGCATTTGGGAATCATTGTACTTATTAAAAAAAAAAAAGAACTTATGGGTTTCATTTTGCTCCTGGAATTATGCCAGCAGATGAGCTTTTGATGGATTTAAAGTATCTATTCATGACACCAAATCAGATTACATTATGTTTTTTTTTTTTGTTGATTGTTCTCTAGTTCCTTCTCTGCATTCCTGTTTCAGTTTCTAGATTCTCTTTCTTCTTCTTAAGTTCAGACCAAGAGCATGATTAATGGGCCAAGAAAGTTGAACTTGGAAAACCCTGAAAGGTTCTGCTGTTTGATTCAGATCTTGGGTTGGGGGTTTACTTTATTTTTCTAGATTCATTCAATTTCCCTTCTGTCCTCTGTCCTAATTCATTGGGCTTCACTCTCTATTGACTGGCTAGTTATTCTTTTGCTTAATCATTTTTAATTAAACCTATCAAGGAAGAAATCTCCTGATCAAAATTTTGATAAGTTGGTAATCAGGAGATGAGATTGCTGTGGACCACTTGAGTGTAGCCAAAAGAATTATAATTGTGTTCGTTGATTTATCAAGAAATCTATATTATAATTACTTAACAGTGCCAAAAAATCTTAAGTAATCGGTTATAAGTCTGGTCATTACAAATTTCAATACACATTGACTAATATTAATGGCTAGAATTGTATGTTCCATATGATTTTTGACCTTCTTCTAGGTTTTGGATGATGTTCAAAAGTCTCACACTCTAGTGAATGAAGTTGGAGGGTTTACTAAATATACGAGGTCAGTACTCTCTTTTAAGTGCAAGGTGCACTCAGTATGACATCAATACTCTCTCTCTCTACGGAAAGGCAACTTAGTATGACCAGAAATATTTTTATATGTTCAACACCCAAATTATGCGTTCTTTTTTCTTTAATTTTCCCTTTCTCAAGCTCCCTGGTAGTTTGATTCCATAGAAATGTTTTCTTCTATTCATTATTCTACTCATCCCTGACATGTTCTAAATTATAATTGATAATATATATATATATATATATATATTGTTGAGAGGTTTCCTAATTAGATATGTGTTAGGTTTCCTAATCTTCCTTAGTTTATGTTTCCTATTCCTATTAAGATTTATAGTCCTATATAGTTATTGGTTTGTTCACACAACAACAATAATAAGAATTCTTTTACTTCTTCTCAATCTCTCATCTATTTCAACATAGTATCATAGCCCATGGTTTGGGATCCTGGTGGTGATATGAGATAAACACTATTAAAAAAAATCTAGTTTAGAATATGTTTTTTAGTTTCTGTTTTGTTTTTCTGGGCTACTTCTCTAAAGTCCTTTATGTTTCTGGTGGTCTGTCTATCTTCTCCAGCTTTCCAGCAATTCTAGCAAGATTTTGTTCTTTTCCAACAATTCCAACAACTTTCTAGCGAGATTCCGCAGGATTCATGCAGTGTTCGTGTAGAAGAGTTCTTGATCGTTCGTGAAGAAGAGTTCCTCTCCCTTGTTGATATTGTTGAACTGATGTTGATTTTGTTAACCTTATGCATGTTGATGTTGTTATCCTTCTGACTCATTGATTGCAACTCATTCAAATCAAATTCAACGTTAGTAAAAAATAAGACGAAAAAAAGTCAAAGTCTTGTTTATGATGTTCTCAGATCTTGTCTCATTCGGTGGTTTCGACGTGGTGACTTAACTATTTGTTGTGGGTGTGGAGCCCGACATATTCTCATAGATTATTGTAATTTATGGGTTTGGTTTATTTGTTTCAGGTTGGATAAGGTTTGTTATTGATATGAGGTTATTTGTAACAAGTTGGTTCATGTGTATGCTCCAACTTGAGGGGGAGTGTTGAGAGGTTTCCTAATTAGATATGTATTAGGTTTCCTAATCTTTTATGTTTTCTTATTGGTTTGTTCACACAAAACAACAATAATAAGAATTCTTGTACAATATTTCTTCTCAATCTCTCACCCCTCTCTTTAACCTAAATTTCAACATATATATATATATTAACAATTTTATACTCCTTTACCGTCATTAGAGGTGATCTATTTGTACAGATTTTCGTGTTTGGTTGAACATCACGGGATAATGTGCACATTAATATCATATTCCCAGTAATTTTCCTTGCCCTTAGTAGAGGGGATCTTATTGCCCTCATAATAGGTGGGTATATAACATTACCAAAGGTGGGGAAAACTCCACTTTGAGAATCTTATTAGGATTCTTAACAAGTGTGCTAGTAGACTTGGATTATGTGTATCCTATCTAAATTGTTATGTCCTACTCCTATTAGGCTTAATATTCATAAGTCTATATATTGGATCAATTGTATTTGTTTTAAGCATTCAATAAGATAGTTTCTTTAGTTATTTTGTTGAATATGGTATCAGAGCAATCTGTTCTCGAGGAGCCCACATAAAAAATAAATCACCCTCCAGCCACCGCCGTTAGCCTCGAGCCTGAGCACACCATCTTGATTGGAATTTTTTGATCTACTCTGATCTACCCACCACGCGTCGTCTACACGCCAAAAAAGCAGCAAAAACCTCGAAATTCTATCAGACTACTGATCCTCTTCAGATCTCTCCAATCTGCCTCGATCTGGCCACCCAACACCGGATGGGCCACCACCATCAACATCAGACATCGCCGGCGACCAAAACTCACAAGGTTCCAGACGCCGCTCGTTGTGAATACGGTCGTCGCACGTCTCCAGCTTTTCAAATCTCTTCGATCTGCCTTGATTCGGTCACTCAACACCGGATCAGCCATCACCATCAATATTGGACATCGCTAGCAACCAGAACCCACAAGGCTCCGGCTTGGTCCGACGCCATTAATGTAGTCTGCCGCCCGTCGCGGATACGGCTGTCGCACATCTCCAGCTCCGGATCTGCGACATCTTCCCTGACCCTTCTCTGACTCCGGTATCTTCTCCAACCCGGCCCTGGTTCCGTTGCCGGCCTCCTATTTGGTTACTAGGACAGATTTGTTTGGTTACTTGATTAGTCCTGTTTGGTTACTTGGACATATATGTTTGGTTACTTGATTAGTCTTGTTTGGTTACTTAGACATATCTGATTGGTTACTTGATTAGTCTTGTTTGGTTACTTGGACAGATCTGTTTGGTTACTTGGTTAGCACCAGCTCCTGTTTGGTTACTTGGTTAGCACCAGCTCCTGTTTGGTTACTTGGTTAGCACCAGCTCCTGTTTGGTTACTTGGTTAGCATCAACACCTGTTTGGTTATTGGATTATTTTGTTTACCGGATTATATATTGTCCCTATGGAGTCCAAGATTCGGTACCTCTCTCCAGCCAAGTACTCATATTATTACTACTCGAAAGTTGAACAGTAGTAATCACGTTCAATGGTTTAAGGCAGTCTATAAATATGTCATTGGTCAAGGCAAGCGAAAATTTCTTATAAATGATCTGCCTACCGATCCGAAATTGTTTGATAAATGGAACAAGAGGATTTTTCACACATCACTTTATTATGGAATTCAATGGAACCCCAAATTGCAGACTTATGTACACATCTTGAAACTTGTAAGGAAGTTTATGACTATGTTCGTTTGTTATATTTTAGTAATCTTAATCGAATGAATGATGTGAATATCAAGTTCGTTCATTGCCAATAAGGTGATTGAGATGTCATTGAATATTTTGCTAATATGAAGAGAATGTCTTTAGAATTGCGAACTTTGATGCATATTTCAGCCGATGTAAAGGCCATGTAAAAACACCAAGAGCAAGTCGAGGTACTCACATTCTTTGTTGGCCTAAAACCAGAGTATGAACCGGTTCGATCCCAAATATTAGGAGAGACAAAACTTTCTATATGGTCTGAGACTTATGCTTGAGTGTTAGGAGCTGTTTCCCAAACTAGTGAGAACGGATCTTTGGTTGACAAATCTGCATTGGTTACTCAAGCTTGGCAAAGAGATAAACAGATGGTAATAATAATAATATAAGTAGTTGTGGTGGTAAAGGAGATCATGGTAGTGATCATAATAACACTTCATTTGGTTGTGGTGGTAATGGTAGAGGTTCGCTTCATCAATATACCTACTGCTATCGTTCCGAGCATACCCGGGAGACGTGTTGGAACTTAGTTGGTTGTCCCATGGTTGCCAATGTTATGACTTCTGGTTCTGTTGAGTGTGGATCTACCTCCCTAAATTTCGTGCCCTCAACTTCTATGGTGATTTTCAAAGATGAGTATGATGAACTCTTACGGTATAAGGCAGCCAGCCAGAAATCTTCCTTGATTGCTCTTTTCACCCAGAAAAGTACACCAAAAGCTTGTCTATCATCTAGTAACTCTTCATCTAGACTTTGGGTCCTTGACTCTGCAGCTACTGATAATTTGTTTGGTATCATTGCTGTTTTCTCTAGTTTTTATCACTCTTCGTCTTTGCCTAATGTTACCTTTGCAGATTGATCTAAAATCACTGCTAGTGGTATTGGTATTGTGCGTCCTAGTTCTTCTATGTCTTTATCATCTGTTCTTTATGCTCATTTTTCTCAGTATAATTTGATATCTGTTAGTCAGTTTTCAAAACGTTTTAACTGTTCTGTTACTTTTCTTCTTGATTATGTTCTTATCCAAGATTTGAAAACAAGGAAGAAGATTGGTGGTGGCCATGAATCGGACGGCCTGTATTACTTTGATCCTATCCCATTACCCATTGCATGCTCAATTGATATGTCTCCGCTCCAAATCCTTTACCGTTTTGGTCATCCATCCTTAGAAAAGCTGAAAAAGTTAGTTCCTACTTTGAGTCACGTTTCAACTTTAAAGTGTGAGTCGTGTCAATTAGGTAAGCATCATCGGGTGTCATTTGCTTCCCGAATTAATAAATGCGTGTCTAGTTCTTTTATGTTAGTACATTCTGATATTTGGGGTCTAGGTCGTGTGACTTCCAAACTTAGATTTCAGTATTTCATTACATTTGTGGATGATTATTCCAGGCTTAGCTGGCTTTATTTAATGAAAGACCATTATGAGTTGTTTTCTATTTTTTGTGCTTTTTGTGTTGAGATAAAAACCCAATTTGACTTATCTATTAAGATTCTTTGTAGTGACAATGCTTGTGAATATTTTTCTAAGCCTTTTACAACTTTTATGACTAAGTCTGGCATTATTCATCAGTCATCCTGCTCTCATACATCCCAACAAAATGGGGTTGCGGAGCGGAAAAATCGCCATCTTATGGATACTGCTCGTACTCTCTTATTTCATATGCATGTCCCCAAATTGTTTTGGAGTGAGGATGTTATGACTGCATGTTACTTAATAAACCGTATGCATCCTTTATTCTTAATGGAAAAACCCCTCACCCTGTGCTCTTTCCTAAAGATGTTAGCTTTCACTTACCTCTTCGTTTATTTGGATCCATTTGTTTTGTTCATCAGCTCCGTCCAGGAGTTATCAAACTTGATCCTCGCTCTATAAAGTGTATTTTCTTAGGTTATTCTCGTACACAGAAAGGTTATCGGTGTTACAGTCCCTCTTTACAAAGGCATTTTGTTTGTGCTGATGTTACATTCTTTGAATCTACTCCGTATTACTCCGAGTCTCATTTAATCTCTGATCTGGTTGATTCATTTCCTTGCCCATTACTTGTTCCCATGACCCTTACAGAGTCAGATCCCCTTCTGTTGCAAGTTTACTCCCGTCGTCTATGACATTCTGCCTCTGTTACTCCACTAGTTGCTCCCTTGTTGATAGATCCCTATCCTCCTTCATCATCTAAGGACGGTTGTCCTATTGCTCTTCGTAAAGGTAAACGTTTATGTACTGCTTATCCAATTGCTAATTTTGTGTCTTATGACCATTCATCTCCTTCATATGCTTCGTTTGTTGCTTCGGTCTCTTCTGTTTCTATTTCTATTTCTAAGTATATTACAAAAGCATTGTCTCATTTTGGGTGGAAAGCCGCTATGGATGAAGAAATACATACCTTGAGAGTACTAATAATACATAGGACTTGGTTCCTCTCCCATATGGGAAATTTGTTGTTTGTTCTCACTGGGTCTATACTGTAAAGATTCATCCTGATGGTAATATTGACAGATTTAAAGCTCTCTTAGTAGCAAAAGGGTATACATAGGTATATGGTATTGACTATGCGGAGATATTTTCACCCGTGGCGAAAATTACTTTTGTTCGTGTGTTTATCTCTCTAGCTGCTACTTTTAATTGGCCCCTACATCAATTGGACGTGAAAAATGCGCTTCTCAATGGTGATTTGCAAGAAGAAGTATACATGGAGTAAACACCCGAATTTGTTGCTCAAGGGGAATTTGGGTTAGTATGTCGATTAAATAAATCTCTATATGGCTTGAAACAATTTTCTCGAGTATGGTTTGGTTGATTCAGTGAAGTAGTAATTAATTTTGGTCACAGCAGATGTGGTGTAGATTATTCTGTATATTATAAACACAGTGAGGCAAGTAGGTATTGATAAATGTATATGCGGATGATGTTGTGATCACAGGAGATGACAAAAAAGACCTTCTAGCACTAAAACAGTTATTGAGTACCAAATTTCAGACAAAAGATTTAGGGGAATTGAGATACTTCTTGGGTATTGAGGTTGCTAGATCTCGTCACGGTATTTCTTTATCTCAGCGTAAATATGTTCTTGATTTGTTGACTGATACTGGAATGTTAGGGTGTAAGCTTATAAATAGTCATATGGATCCTAGCACAAAACTTACAGTTGATTAATGTGACTTATTATCTGATCCAGGGCGATATAGGCGTTTGGTTGGAAAATTGAATTATTTAACTGTTACTAGACCTAATATTTCATTTGTAACCAGTATGGTAAGTCAATTTCTCGATGCTCTATAAACTAGTCATTGAATGTTGTTATTCGAATTTTGAGATATTTTACGTGCTTCTGGTCGTGGTTTACTTTATCAAAATCATGGTCATGCTCAAGTTGAGGGTTATTTTGATGCAGATTGTGCCGGTTCTCCATCTTATAGAAGGTCCACTATTGGGTATTGCGTATTTGTTGGAGGTAATTTAGTATCGTGGAAAAGTAAAAAGTAAACTGTGGTTTCTAGGTCAAGTGCTGAGTCTGAATATAGAGCAATGACACATACTACCTGTGAGATGGTTTGACTAAAGTAGTTGTTTGCAGAACTTAGGATTAACCAGTTAAGTTTCATGAGTCTGGTATGTGACAATCAAGCAGCTATTCATATTGCAAAAAATCCAATGTTTCATGAAAGAACTAAACATATTGAAGTTGATTGTCATGTTGTTCGAGAAAAGATTTTACAAAATGTGATTAGTACCAGACATATGAAGTCGACCGATCAGTTAGCAATTTATTTACTAAACCATTGGATGGTTTTCGAATTCGATTTATTTGTAACAAGTTGGGTGCATATAATATTTATGCTCCAACTTGAGGGAGAGTGTTGAGAATCCTAATAGGATTCTTAACAAGCGTGCTAGTAGACTTGGATTATGTGTATCCTATCTAAATTGTTATCTCCTAGTCTTATTAGGCTTAGTATTTATAAGTCTGTATATTGGATCAATTGTATTCGTATTAAGCATTCAATAAGATAGAGATTTTCTTCAATTATTTTGTTGAACACTCCCATATCTTTTCTTTTAAAAAATGTCTACTTTTTTGCAACTGCCTCTCTCCCTGATATTCTCTCTCTGCTCCCTAGCCGCTGCAATCACCGCCGTCAGACCAATTTCGACCACTGCGACCATTGAGGTTGTTTGGCCATTCTGAATTGTCGCCAGTCAAGGTGCATTATCAATAATCCTCTCTCTCTCTCTAGTCCCTCGCTTGCATTCTCTTTTTCCTCTTTCACTCTGTCTAACACCTGTTTTGCTTCTCAGATCCGCTAGTCAATTCTCTATTCCATTTCTGTTTTGCTTCATCGACGATCTCCAAGAAAATCTGGTTAACTCTTTGATTTATGGATTCATTAGAGGTATAGTACATTGTTCCGTTAATTACGTTTTGTTATTTTTTTAATTCTCTAATATTATTTGAACTTTTCCTTTTCTTGGTCAGGGTACTTGTTTTCCTTTGTTTTTCCAGTTCTACCTGTAAGCTGTTTGTTTGTTTTTCTTCACATGATATATGTCGTTTAAAATCAAATTCTGGGCATTCCGTTTATTAATTTGGTTGATTCTATGCTAAAAAAATCAGCTTTAAATGTCTGATCTGTATTAAAAAAGTGAGAGATTCAATGGCCATTTTGGATTCGTTTAGAATGTTTCTGTTGAAACCTCACAAAGTCAATCCAAAGCAGTACATAATAGGAGGCTTCAGAATCCTAATGTTGACTCCCAGTCTCCCACTGAAAACACTTTGAAGCTTCTCTAGTATCTGATTTGTATTTTGCTTTTTCTATCTCTTCCTGCATTTGATTATTTATGAATTCTATCACTACTTCTTGATCTTTAAATACGTTTCTAAAAAGTTGCACTGGTGTATTTGTGGGGCATGTGGTTGTAGAGGAGGAGGGCATTTTGTGGGGAGGCTGAGTTTGTTAGAAGTTTCAACAATGGGTTTATGATGTGGGTAATTCTGGGTAATTTGAATTCTAATTCACTTTCGAGAATCTCACCTTGTTTCGAATTCAACTATGCATGAAGTCAAATTTCTGGTGTATTTTCTGATGTGTTATAAGCTAGGCATTTGTTAAATATTTGAAAGCGAAGATTGTTTGAGTATTTCAGTGTGGATTTAACCATGAGTTTTGGTGTCAGATATTGAATACTTGCCTCACTCTATTCCCTCTAATATTATCACTAGAAAAGTATGTCAAGCTGAAAGGAGTCATTTAGTTATGATGATGGCATGTCTCTCTATTAATAGTTAGATGTAGACATTGTATTTTATTCGTTAAAAACTATTTGAGTTTGTCTTTCATTATTGAAAGAATGGTGGTCAATTTGTATGTTCCTGCATCTTATAGTGTTTAGGTTGATTTGGTTGCCTTGGTGTGTCATTTTCACACTGTGACAACAATATTGGCGATAGAATTTTTCCTTTCTTTCTGCCAAAACGATGGAGAATGGAGAGTGTTGCTGGGTTGTAGCTCTTGTAAGTCTTTGTGAACGGTGGGCTTCTTGAACCATCATTCATTAATAATATAAGCTACTGGATTTCAAATTCATTTGAAGGTACGATGTATTCGGAAATATTGCAGCTTTGTATGATCAGATAAGTGTGATGGTTGACTTAACGTATGTTTTCCTTTGGACAGATGCTTGCTTTCCTTTGAACAGTTGAGAATATTTTGGTTTGAAGATAATCTTTGTAGAAGATTAATTCTAGTAGTCTAGTGTCTAGTGAAGCTAATCTTTTCTTCTTGATGATTGAAGTATTTTATATTAATAGAACCTGATTGTTTATACTTTCTTTGTTATGCTTTTGACAGTTAATCTTGATGGCATCAAAGTTTGGGGTTTTGTCATTTGCTTGGTTTTTCTATTTTGTTTGCATGTTTTTTCTATTGTCTTTTTTAATTGCTACCATTTGAAACTTATTACCTGCTCTATGGATTATATTCTAGGTTCTGGTTTAATTATCATCACTTTGAGTTTGTGAACTAAATAGGATATATCTGGCTGTTAGAATGGGGATTTAAGGCATCTGAAGTCCTTTACTTCTTTCAAATATAATATAGCAAGGGTGGAGGATAGATAGGTAGAAACTGAAACAAATTGAGAAAGAGGAGAAACAACACTGAAGCTTAGAGAGATTAGACCGAAAGAAATTAGATCAGGTAGAAAGATAGACAAGAAGCAAGGGAGAGCAGAACAAGAACAGGGAGAAGGGGACAAGAGATATACCAAAACTCAAGTTTTATTCTATAATCCAGTCTGCCTTACAATCTTAACATCCGTGCTCTTACATAGGCACCAAACACTATTTAAATAAGAAAGTAAATCAAATCCTAACAACTATTTAATTGCCAAAATCTAATTTTCCTAAAATACATGTCCAAGAATATTATCATTACAACATAATCTTAACATTCCAAAATAATAAATATTCTCTTTCTTATTCTGTATCATTCTCATCCACTTACAAAAAACTCAACCACGAGTTTTGAAGTGGTGAAGTATCAAAACTTGTGATTCTTGAAGTTGCATGGCAAAGACTTGCAATTTTCGAGATGCAGCGTTCTCAATTGAGCAAACCAAGGATATCAAGAGGACAAAATCAATGTAAGGAAAGTCACACGCACAAATCTTGCCCTCATCTTGGTTTTGGTCTTGTTCGTTTTGAAGTGACTCAATAAGTACATCTCGCAGTAAATGATAGAGTTTTCTTCAATGAATTGTTCGTTCTTTTCAAAGTTTGTGTGTGGATTGGAGAAACAACTTCAGACTCGTCTTGAATGTAATCAAGATTGGTAGAAGTTTTGGTGAAAGTTGCTTCCACTTGTTGTTACACTTGTTCAAGGAGTTGTTGCATCTTGCGAATTCGAGCCTCAAAGGTGGAATACTCGATCTCTAATTGACAACAATTAGCATAAATACACTGACCATCCAACTCGGTTTTAGCCCAAATAGCATCTTGAGACTAATAGTATTGCACGAGAGCTTGAAATTCTATTGAATTGGAGAAAAGACTAATTTTCTCCACATGACCAAATGAACCAAAAATTTGATAGAGCACATCTTTTGTAATGGGATACAGTACGTGATGGACTGTAACCAGAAGATCTTGACTGAACTCACTCATTCCTTACAAGTGACTAATTGTTTTTTTTTTTTGGTTAATACAGGAATCGACTACATAAACATAAAATAAATAAACCTGATTTTTTTTTTGCTTGGCTAGGCTTAGCTCAGTGGTTTGGCTTGGCTCAGATCAGTGGCTCGACTTGGCTCAGTGTCTCGGTTTGAAGGAGTGGCTCGGCTCAGAATAACAGCTCGGGTCAGGTAATCTGATAAGGTAGTTAGGTTAGGTCTGACCCCAGACAAACCTAGTCAGATCGGAGCCGAGTTTCACCAATCGACCGCAAACTGCAGATCAGGAGTGGAAAGATGAAACGGGTCCAAGTGTCTCGGCGGTGGTGTAGGCGACGTAATGGTTCGAGCTTCTAAAGTATTGCTAAAAAGAGGACGTTGGTCACGGTGGTGGCGTCGGATGGTCTAATCGGTGCTGGATCGAAGTGCAACAGACCCAAAACAGGTCTACAGGCGTTGACAGCAGTTAGGTGGTGGATCTAGCTGGACTTCTCAGGGTTTGGTTTGCCAGCGAGTCCGTGTCTAGTGGTGGCGGCGGCGTTGAGCTCCTGTGGCGGCGGTGGTCTCTGGCAATGCATTGACGTGTTCAAATTTGGTGTTTTTGGTTTTTTTTCACAATCTGATATGGGTGTAAGGATGTGTTTGGATGGGACGAGAAATTTTGTCTGGTGGGGGATCAAAGTTTGGGTTCTGATACCACTTGATGAAGGACATATAGGTAGAAACAGAAGCAGATTGAGAAACGGGAGAAAAAACAGGGAAGCAGAGAGAAATTAGACCGAAAGAAATTAGATCAGGTAGAAAGATAGGTAAGAACCGGGAGAATAGAACAAGAATCGGGAGAAAGGGATAACAGATATACCAAAACTCAAGTTTCATTACATAATCCAGTCTGCTTTACAATCTTAATATCAATGCTCTTATATAGGCACCAAACATTATTTAAATGAGAAAGTAAATCAAATCATAACTATTATTTAATTGCCTAAATCTAATTTTCCTAAAATACATGTCCAAGAATATCATCATTACAACATAATCCCGGCATCCCAAAATAATAAATATTCTCTTTCCTATTCTACATCATATTGTGTGTATATTAGGGTTTTGAGATTATAGTTAGAAGAGAGGAGATTAAGTTGAGGAAAAAGAGTTACCAGCATAATTGTTGGCACTTAGATATAGATAGCGAGGGGAAAATACAATATTTCCCTTACACTAATGGCACAAGACCATTAATACCCCCAACACTCCCCCTTAAGTTGGAGTATATATGTCATATGCACCCAACTTGTTACAAATGTACCTAATCCGAGTACCATCTAAGGGTTTAGTGAACACATCGGTTAATTGATCTGCAAATTTTAAATGTTTGGTGTTAATCGCATTTTGTAAAAGTTTCTCCCGAACAACATGCAGTTAACCTTAATGTGCTTTGTCCTCTCATGAAACACGGGATTAGTAGCAATGTGAATAGCATCTTGGTTATCACATGCTAAACTCATAGGACAGGATTGTTTGAACGCAAGTTCAGCTAGAACCTATCTTAACCAGACTAACTAATAGGTATAATGGGTTATGGCTCTATATTCAGACTCCGCATTAGATCTTGCAACCACAATTTGCTTCTTATTCTTCCATGACACCAGATTGCCCACAACAAAAACACAATATCTTGTAGTGGATCTCTTATCCGATGGAGAATCCGCTCAATCTGCATCGGTATATCCCTCAATCTGAGTATGACCATGATTTTGATACAATAAACCACAATTAAGAGCACTCTAAAGATATCTCAGAATGATAACAATCTCCCAATGGCTAGTCTACTGGGCATCCAGAAAGTGACTAACCACACTCATTGCAAAAACAATATTAGGTCTAGTGACTTTATAGTAATTCAATTTCCCAGCCAATCGTCTATACTGCCCTAGATCAAACAACTCATCCTGATCCATAGGATATCTATGGGCTTGCATCCAAACATTCCTATATCGCTCAACAAATCAAGGAAATATATTCGTTGAGACAAGGAGAATTGCAATGACAAGAGCAAGCAACTTCAATACCTAGAAAGTATCTTAGTTGTCCTAGATCCTGGGTCTGAAACTTGCTACTAAGAAACTGTTTCAAAGCTTGAATTCCCTTTTTGTCATCTCTTGTGATTACAATATCATCAACGTAAATAATCAAAAGTATCATGTCTGCATAATTATGTCTATAAAACACGGTGATCTACTCCACATCTACAATGACTAAAGTCAGTCACCACCTCACTAAACTTGTCAAACTAGGCTCTAGGAGACTCTTTCAAACCATATAGAGATTTCTTCAACCTACATACCAACCTAGACCCCTGAGCAACAAAGCCGAGAGGTTGCTCCATGTAAACCTCCTCTTGCAAATGACCACGAAGGAAAGCATTCTTAACATCCAATTGATGTAAAGGCCAAGCAAAAGTGGCAGCCAAAGAGAGAGACACACGAACAAAGGTAAGTTTGGCCACTGGAGAGAACTTCTTTGATTGATCAATACCATAAACCAGGGTTTAACTTTTTTCCACTAGGCGAGCCTTTAACTGATTAACAGTAACATCAAGATGAACTTTTATAGCGTACACCCAACGACATCCTCAACAGATTTACCAAGAGGGAAAGAGACCAACTCCCAAGTACCATTATGAGCCAAGGCATTCATTTTATCTCTCATGGCTGCTTTCCACCTAGAATAGGACAAAGATGCTGCAAGATACTGAGGAAGAAAGGTAGTAGACACATAGTTAACAAAGGAAGAGTAGGAAGGAGACAACTGATCATAAGAAACTGTTGAGAGTCCTAATTAGGTTTATGTTGAGAGTCCTAATTAGGTTTCCTGTTGAGAGTCCTAATTAGGTTTCCTGTTGAGAGTCATAGTAGGTTTCCTAAATCTTATCTATTTTATATCTATCTTATCTAGTTATGTTTCTTAGTTCTATTAGGTTTGATATTCATAAGTCTATATATATGACTGTTGAATTGTATTCAAAAAAATAAATAATACATAATTCTTTTCAATTCTTCTTGTTAACATGTTATCAGAGCAATTTGTTCCTTGGGATGCTACATAATTTTTTTTTAAGAAGAGAAAAGAGACTTGCAACAGCCAAAGCCATACAACAGTCGTCATCATCAACAGTTGAAGCTGTACAACAATCGTCGTCATCCTCACCACGTGCAATCTATTTTCTGGCCTTCTTCCCCAACCCAGAAATCCATCATCTCCGTCGTCAACATCTTGCAACAGCAACGCAATACCTGCAGAACATAACTTTTCGGTGCGATTCCTTCTCCGGTAGTTGATTCCGACGCCACATCGTCATCGGACACCATCACCGGGGTCACCCTGCTCCGACGACAAAACCCCTAGCTCCAGCACCCAATCCAGCCACATCTGACCGTCCGTTTATTTGCAATAGATCTGACTGTCCAATCTGTTTCCAGATCTAGATTTGCCATGTTTGGTTACTTGGATAAAAAGAAAACTGCCCTGTTTGGTTACTTTGATAAATAGAAATCTGCCTTGTTTGGTTACTTGGATTTCATCTGTTTGGATACATGGTTATAATCTGTTTGGTTACATGGTTATAATATGTTTGGTTACTTTGTTAAAGAGAAATCTGCCTTGTTTGGTTATTGAAAATTTCAAAGCCTTCATCGTTTCATCTTTTTTGGCCTTCATACAACTATACCTCTGGCCTTTATCGCCAATTTTTTCTTCCCTCTAATTTTGTCTTTTTTGGCCTTCATAGCCAACTATACCTCTGGCTTTTATAGCCAATTTTTTTCTTCCCTCTAAACTTGCCTTCTTCTCCATCATTAACCTACCATGGCTGAAACACCATTCAAGCAACGTACAGGCTGAATGGGAAGAATTATCTGAAGTGATCCCAATTTATCCGCACGTATTTGAAGGGAAAGGGAAAAATAAGTCATCTTTTGGGCATAGGACCGAGGGAGAGAGATCCCAAATTTGCAGCGTGGGATGAAGTAGATTCCATGATAATGTCTTGGTTATGTAATTCCATGACTCCTGAAATCAACGACACCTGCATGTTCCTATCCACGGCGAAGAAAATTTGGGATGCTGTTTGACAGACGTATTCGAAAGCTCGTGATGCGGCTCAGGTGTACGAGATCAAAGTCAAGACCACCGAAATGAAACAAGGCAACAAAACTGTCACTGAGTACGCAAATACGCTAAAGAATCTATGGCAAGAGCTGGACTATTTTTGCTATTTTGAGACCAAATGTCTAGAAGATGCAGCAACCTTGAAGAATTTCATCGAAAAAGATCGAGTTTATGACTTTCTTGCAGTACTTAATGCTGAACTTGATCAAGTAAGGGTGCAGATAATCGGCAAAGAAGAGATACCCTCTCTGAACGAAACCATCTCTCTGATTCGGGCAGAGGAGAGTCGAAGAGGAGTGATGCTCGAACCCGAAGCTCTTGAAGGTTCTGCTATGGCGACAAAAACAGACGTGAAGACGGATGGAAAGGCAGATTTGGACTTATATGCAAGCTGGGAATGAAGGATGCATATTCACCAGCTTGAGGGGGAGTGTTGAGAGTTCTAATTAGGTTTATGTTGAGAGTCCTAATTAGGTTGTTGAGAGTCCTAATTAGGTTTCCTATTATGTGTCATAGTAGGTTTCCTAAATCTTATCTATTTTATCTAGTTATGTCTCTTAGTCCTATTAGGTTTGATATTCATAAATCTATATATATGATTGTTGAATTGTATTCAAAAAAATAAATAATACATAATTCTTTTCAATTCTTCTTGTTAACAGAAACGTAAGAAGCAATAGGATGAGTAGTGCACGGGTGCTTACCTTTGTGAAGAGCAAGAGACAAAGTGTTAGAAAAACTGTATCTATTGACACGTGACCACTGGTGGAGTAGCAGGAGGAAAGGCAGTTTTTGGTTGATGAGAATACACTTGGAGAGGTGGCTTGGGAGGGGAAGGAGGCATGGGTGTGGAAAGGGGCATAGGTGTGGGAAGCGTGGGCAAGGGAGGAGGAGACACAGACGAATCTAACCAATTAAGAGTGGTAGGGAAAACGTAAGGGTCATCGAGTGAGACTTTGAGTAAAAAGGAATGGACTCAAAGAAGGTGACAACAACTGGTGTTATCCAACTGTTCTTCCATGTGTTTCTTTTCTTTATTTCTCTTTTTGGGCTCCGCTGCCTCGTCCAACTTCTTCCTCTCCTCTTTGGGCTTCTTTCACAAAGGGAGCTTTGTGGAGCATTTCCTAGGATGAATTTCTTGAGGTATTCTCTTTAGATCAGACTCTCAAATGCATTCTTTAGGTGCCAACACTCATCATATCCTGCCCATGGTCTCGATGAAATCAGTAGAATTTTGACATGTATTTTTTGTGTGGAGGGCTTATGATTTTCTCAGACCATTGGGGGATGTTTTGATTCATGATTTCCATCAATGCAAGCGGCCTTGGGGTATTGAGGGGTGTGTAGTTCTCAAACCCTCGTGGTATTGTGTCAAGGCTTTCCATTTTTTCTGTCGTTGCTCGACTACCTTTCCCATGATCTTAATTGGGTTTCTAAGTATCTGATTCCTTCCCCTTCTTTCCCATTAAGCCATTTTCCCGTTTCTTGCAGAAAGCTTGGTCTTCTTCAGACAAATTCATCAGCCTTGGTGAGGAGCTCAGACATGGTGTGCACTTGATTTCGGGACAAGTAGTGGTTGAAGTCACAAGCTCTGAGTCCATCAACAAAAGCCATAGCACCCACCTTTTGATTTGTCTCGGATCAACATTGATTGAGAGGTAAAGCACTCGATGTACTGGTGGAGGCTTTCCTCTGAGTTATGGTGAGGAGGCTTTCGGCTGTCTTCTTTGGACCTCGGCTACTGAAGAAGTGAGTGCTGAACTGAGGTCGGCGTATGATTTGATCAACGCTACGTGCAAGCGGGAGAACCAGGTCCTTGCTGTTCCGCACAAAGTAAAGGGGAAAGCTTGGAACATTAGGGCATCTGAGTAGCCGTGGAACAACATGAATGAGGTGTAGGTCTCCAGGTTATCAATCGGACAATTGCCGAAATACGTCTCCATATTTGAAAGCTTGGAGTTTTTGGATAGTTCAATCATGATCTCAGGTGTGAAAGGGGTTATCGTAAGGTGTGAACTCATCCCTAACATCTAGTCCCTTCTCTGAGGGCAAGTCCAATTTGGACATTCATCTCTTATAGTTGCTTGTTGACTTCGAATTTCTCTTAATCTGTTTGTCTCTATTTCGGGAGAGAATTGGAGACGAACTCACTGTCGTGCTCAGAGCGTTGAGGGCTTCGCCTACTCGGCTCAGCTCTTTCTGTAGGGTACTCACGGCCTCGGTCCAAGTTAGGTCGGTCATTTCTTCTGCTTGCTTGAGATTACTTCCTAAAAGTGGGCAGGTGGAGCATGAGATCAGATCTCTATTGATTTCCGCAGAGCTTCTTCTTGTCAAATTAAAGGCTCAAGGCGGTGAACCTAACTCAACTAAAGCACAAACTAAACGATGAGCGAGGTGAGATTGTCAAATTGCCGTCGAAGATCTTCGTGCTCGGACCAACTCATTTGGAATGTCGGGTATTCACATTCATGGTTTTGAAGCGGGAGGATGTCTTCATCTTGGAGATCGTTTAGAGATTGGAATCAGACCCATACCTTGACGACCTCATAGTTGAGCTGACTTCTTGAAGTGCACAGAGGGTTATGTCCCTTAGTGAGGGTCGGTGGAGGAGGTAGAGCAAGGTCTTGCCCATCGGCCTCGGAGGTCAGCTGAAGATGTGTATTCTTTTGAGTAGGAGGAGCTGCTGGTTTTCTCACCTGCATCGTTCAGATAAGATTTGTTTTTCCTACTAACAGTGTCAATCTGTTGATACCGAGAATAGGTCAGATCTGAGTTGGTCAATTTGTATCCCGGTTCCACGTCATCCGAGTCTGAGGTACGTGAAAATGAAGCCACCCAAAGTGTTATTTTTCGGGGAGGACCCTCCGATGCTTAAGTCATCAAATGACGTAAGAAAGAGAAGAAAATAAAGGAGGAGAATATTTTGGAAAGTATGTAACGAAGAGTGAACATGGAATAACAAGCCCCTTTATATAGGGCCTCAAATCTTACTCTAATATAAAAAAAGTGGCGGGTCCCTCAAGTGAAGCTACAATTTTTCCCTCATGGTGATAGGAGCTTTTAGACCTTCTTCATTTGGACATGTGTCCTCTATCTTTGAGGGGTGAAATGACTTGATTACCCTTTTGGGTGGCTATGTGTCTGCATTCTATTAGGTGGTGTATTTTACTCATATCACCAAATATAATTATTTTAGTTTTCCCCCTTTTTCTTCATATTTTTTTTTCCTTGGGAACAAAAAGTAAAGTGAGAGTAAGACTGGGAATGGGCCTGAACCTGATGGTGTTTCCATCGAACTGAAGAGAGGGCATCCACCATTCCTTGGACGTTGTCGAGCTAGCACACCAGACCTGGTGCGTCTGGTTCTATCGCCGATGAGTTTCATCTCTCCCCTTCCCTCTCTTTCTCACCAAATTTCCCTCACCAAAATACAATGGTTTTTTTTTTCTTTTGCGGGGAGTTTAACTTAAAGAAACTATCACTGTTACTGTTTTTATGTTAACTGCCACACTACTATTAATGTTGTTGTAATTTCAAGCAACTACTATGATCTCTCCACCTCAGCATTTCCTTAATTCTGATAAAATGAGCTCCATCTAATCTATCTATATCTATCTATACACACACACGCGTGTGTGTATATATATATATATATCTTTTTCAATCATAATCGAGGCAACTTGACATACTGTGGTGTGTTTTCTTTATTTCAGTTAAACTGTGCGTTTTAGTTAGTATTTTCCAATCAATGTAAAAAAGATAAAGGTGTCTTAATTTCATTGTGTTGTCATCTTCAAAGATCATCTTTATCTCTTCTTTACCTCATCTTTGTTGGCTCTTTGTCTTTTGAGAATGATTTTGCATCATCTCTTCATCTTCTGAAAACCTTGTTCGATTTGAAGACATTGATCTTTCATTCCATCACTATTTGGAAAACTATATTTTTAGGAACATCCACACGCAATACCTAGAAGCCAATAGAGGTGAGATAATATTCTCCAAGGAAAACTATAAGTTTGATGTTCTTGAGAGAGTTTTTCATACAGAAAATCTACTTTTGCTAAGTTTTTAAAAAGATGTGTCTAAATCTCTTTTCTTCTCTTATATGTCATACTAGAACAATATATTAGGACTTGGGATCCGCTTGTTCTTGAATCTAATTAAGTTTTAGGGACAATTATAAAAAAAAGGGGGGCAAAGTTAATTTACTATTTACAAAATGGTCTTGGCCTTATAGTTGAGGGGTAAAGAATGAGTGAAATGTCAACACTATCCTTACTAATAAAAATTTTCCCATACTCATCTCTGGTTAGCCCTAACCCATGTTCCATTTCCCTAAACCCCAGATTTCCATCCTCTCTTTCTCTCTCATTCTCTTCCATCCTGCGCGACACCTCATTGTTGATCACTCCTCCCCTTCTTTCTCCAGCAACTAACCCTTGTTGGAAATTTAGGAGAGGGAATCTGCAAAACAGTAAATGAAACAAGACTTTGAGGCACCTTTAAGAATGCTTTCTTTAAGGTTATATTTGTCTCCACTCGGTTAAGAGCTTGCTAAGTGGGTTACAGACAAATATTCCTACATGATAAAACAAAGTCTCATGGGAACTGTAGATAGCAAATCTGAAGAATCCCTTAAGAACTCTCTTTTGAGATAGTGATTATAAAGGCTATATAGTTTAATAGATGAAGAAGAAGAGAAAGTGGTTGGAGAATATATAGAAGTGAAGAGGTATGAGTTTGAGAAGACACAATTCTTGAAAAGCTGCATTTTAAAAATAAAAATCAGAAAAAAAAGTCATTGGTCCGGTCGATCAAACTTTCTCTCCGGTTGATCAAACTATGTTACTGTTTGAAAGCCATCTGAAAGTTGCAAGTTCGGTTGACCAGACTTAAACTTCGGTCGACCGCGAAAACTTTCTATCCAAAATCTAATTTGATGGGATTTAGGTCTGGTTGACTGTCTTTGTTTGGTCGACTGCACTTTGTCTCTGTTTGTTCTTTTGCAAACAAACTCCAACAATCCCCCACTTTGCTTGAAAAAACAAAATCTTTTCAAACAAGTTTTATAAAACATCTACAGCCAGAACAATTATGAGATCAATATACATATGTAAAGATATATTTCGATTTAAATCTTTACTAAAGTAATCACCTCAGGACTCTATAAAAGTTACTAGTTACCTTAGCAATAAACTAGCTACTCTATGTAATAGACTTAGAGATACCACGCATACACCAACCCCTATCTCAGTGAGAAATTTTGATATTTACTTAGCACTATTATGGTCATGTGCTTGTACTTGTTTCATGAACTTGCTTGAGAGCAACCTTTAACTCCCGTAAAAAGCGGCACCATTTCTAAATTCATATAGGTGAAGCTCTACAATGTGACTTTGTTATTTAGGACATATTTACAATATTGTTTTAGGCTTCATTAAGAGTTGAACTCAACCTCTAAGATACGTAACGGGCGATACTAACATTTATTTTACGGGCTCATATTTGTCAGTATTAACAATCACTATATAGTAACTTGTTTTTACCCGTTAAACTTTATAACAAGTTATGTACTAGAATGAGGTTGGGTTCCCATTACGAGTGATCATTTATAAATTTTTCATCCCTATCTCATAGGATGTGTCGTTCTTACTAACTCCTTAGAAAGAGCTTTTGTAAGAGGATCAATCAAGTTTTACTTTACTTAACATAGATCATTATAATAATTCCATCTTGAATCAATTGTCTCACAAATTCATGTCTTAGACTTATATATCTAAACTTACCATTATAGGAGCAACTAGAAGCCCTTGATAAAGTGGCTTTCCTATCACAATGGATAGACATTGGAGGCATAGGATGTGACTATAAAATTTATATCTAATAATAAATTTCTAATTAATCTATTCAATCTCTGTGAAATATGCAAGTTTGTTTCTTGCTCGCCCAAGAAACAAAGCTTCCTCTTGATAAAAAAAACCCATCACAAGGTAGACGTGCTATCTCCCACACTTGTCATCCAACTAGCATTGATGTATCATCATAATACATCTAGATCATCACACAATCCCAAAATAAATGGTTTCCTTTGGATAACCAAAGATTCTACCAATAGCTTTCCAATGTTCTAAACTTGGATTGCTAGTGTATCTACTCAATTTGTATATTCTCTTAATGTACTGTGAATGACTCAAAACATAACTCCCACTATATGCTTTCTAACTTTAATTCCAAGATAGTATCTATCTCACCCAAGTATTCCATTGAAAATAGATATTTCTTTCACACATCAATCATATTAGTTCTAAAATCAACATATTATCAATATTAAAAAATACTAGCAAACACCATAATATTTCTAATAAAACACCCTCACACTTTATGATAACATTAATCGTTTAGATTAACATGATCAACAAAATTTCATGTATCAATGCAGGCACAACATACCCATTATCTATACATGTATTAACCATGAGAGGTTTTACTGCATCAAACACTTTTCTTTAATCGTTCAAAGAAACATTTACATGATTTGAAACATAGTTCTTTTCACCAGAAATATTTACATATCAACAAGAAAAACATGATTTGAAATGCCAAATATATCATCATATATCATATTCTTTTGGGGTCTAAAATTATAATTCTTATGCATGCATAGACAGTGAAAATTCGAGTGGAAGACCCACCGATCTGGTTCTTTCGAAATGCCAAATTCTAAATCATTTTTCTCAAGAATCACTAGAAAACATGAACAATACTGCACACAAACTTAAAGATTTAATAATCTTAAAAGGACAAACCATTTTCACTGCAATGTTTGTGCAAATTGGTGCGCAAGGGAAACTTTAAATTAAGCGTACCTTCTAGTTTGAAGAATAGTTTTTTTGTTTTGTTTTCTACGCATGACCTACTGAACTCATTGTTCACATTAGTACTAATAAGCTTATAATTTGTTAAAGATTTGGAGTTTTATTGAAGAGATTTGTTAGAGCTGTTTAAGAGATCAAAGAAGCTTTATGATTCCCATAGGCCTTACAAGAAGCCATGGAACAACAGTGTATCTCTGTTGCAAAGTCTGGACTTGTAGCAAGTTTATCAGCATGAACTTCTGTCTTAGGAGCAGCAAACCCTGCTGGTGGTCATTATAAGTAATATTTTCCTAGTTCTATTCTTGGATTATTCTTTTCTCAGAGAAGTGTGTCTTCCTTAGGTGATTTGACATGGCCTTTGGCTTTGATCTCTCCTTGTATTTTTCACATGTTTTTCGTGAATATTTTAAAGTGGCTGCATCAGTTTCAATTAGTGTAAGCTCTTCTCCTGCTTATGATGCTATACAAAGCCCTGTGCTTTGCTTTTATTTTCTGGTCTATGCTATTGGTAAATCATAAAATTTATGGACTCATTATGTTTTTGATTTTATCATTGTTCAATAGAAAGCTATAACATTTTGGAAGCAAAAAAAAGGACATAAAAATATAAGGCTTATTTTGCACTGGGCGCTGTGCAAATTGCATATCTAGTAGAAGTCACCTTCAATTATGCCGTTGCTACTTGTCTATTACGCTCATGAGGCATATGCAGTAGATCCTTACTTGTTGGTCTTTAGGAAAATCTTTTAGGAACATAGTCTTTAAATTTTTGTACTCTAAATCTCTATGGTATGACATCGTTACTTGTTAAAAATCAATAGCTGCAATGTTTCTCTTGGAAAAAGTAAGATTGGCTTCTGTATTTGATAATGACTGATGAAACTAATTTGGTTGCTACAACTAATAACTATAAATTTTCTTAAATTTATTTACAATGGTTAGAAAATTGACTCTATAATTTATTTTAATACTCATACTTTTGAAAGGCTTTGGTGGTCAATTAGATTTTGAACTTGAACATTTCACAGCAGCTAGAGTATTTTTTTTTTCCTTGTGAGTTTCATATTTGTCCTAAATTGACCGTTTGTGGGCTAAGCTTATTGTTTTCAATTCTGTCATTCTTTCTTTCTCTGTTTCTTATGGAATAATTCAATTAACTTTAAGATATCGTAACTTTCCAAAAAGGGTTTGGCTTTGTCACATTCACTACTGTGATCTTTTTTAATAGGTTCTCGACACCAATGGCATTCCAAACAACTCATCACAAGGCATCCACTTCTTCGGGTGTAAGTCATCAGATTGATCAAGATCAAGATTGGTAAGTATTTAAATTAATTTTTAATCCTTTTCTTCTATTTTTAAATTGATTCCAAGCCTTCGTGATGGTTCTTTTTTAGGTTAAGTGAGAAGCAGAGGTAACTGGTTCTGTAGATGCAGTTTGGGTGCTAGATCTGGAAGAAGAATCTTGAATGTGTTCTCGTACTAGAAGACCAATAGATCATCTACAAGGGTTTTAGAGGTTTTGCTTGTGTCAAAAAGAAGTATAGGTGTTGTGATTCTCAAAGTTGCATGACTTGTGTAAATAAGCATTCCATGATAAAGAAACTTTGCAACAGCATTGTTTGTCTTTCAGATGTTAGACTCTACTTGTGGATAATCTCACAATACTATGTGAATTATGAACCATTGCAAGGGATGACATATTCCTTTATGAGTGTTACTTGTTTTTGGATAAATGGAATAATCTTTATATCTATTACACTATGTTTTGAATATTGTCTATTTTTTTGTTGGATATGATCTTTATGCACTAGCATGAAAATATATATATATATATATATATATATATATATATATATATATATCACCGCCGAATATATAGGTACAGGTTCTGGAGCCATACTGATGGAAACTTGAGTATAGGTTTTTGTTATAGGTTTAGGCTCTGTACTGTTTGTAAATCCCTTCAACCTGTACCAACGATTTTTATGCAACGTGTTGTGGCCATGGTCCGAGGGGTGATTCGGATCTCACATCGACGAGTGAAAGGCAAGACTAGCGCCTTATAAGGGTGGTAGTCCTCACTCCCTCACGAGGCCTTTTAAAAGCGTGAAGGACCTGCTCCCAAAGCGGACAATATCGTGAGCCAGTCTACCGGGATCTCATCAATGGCGCCGTCCGTGGGAACCCCGGAATTGACCAGACACAACCGCCAGTCTTCCCTTCACTGGGGGGCTATGTTGTGGCCATGGTCCGAGGGGTGACTCGGATCCCACATCGACGAGTGAAAGGCAAGACTGGCGCCTTATAAGGGTGGGAGTCCTCACTCCCTCACGAGGCCTTTTAAAACTGTGAGGGACCTGCTCCCAAAGCGGACAATATCGTGAGCCAGTCTACCGGGATCTCATCAATGGCGCCGTCCGTGGGAACCCCGGAATTGACCAGACACAACCGCCAGTCTTCCCTTCATTGGGGGGCTATGTTGTGGCCATGGTCCGAGTGGTGACTCGGATCCCACATCGACGAGTGAAAGGCAAGACTAGCGCCTTATAAGGGTGGGAGTCCTCACTCCCTCACGAGGCCTTTTAAAACCGTGAGGGACCTGCTCCCAAAGCGGACAATATCGTGAGCCAGTCTACCGGGATCTCATCAATTTTTATTATCGTGTTTGTACCAAAAAAATTAAAATATCAACATGTTTTATGTAAACGTTCATATAGAGCTTAATAACTATCAATATTGTATTCAAATGGATAGAGACAAATATATATACAATTTGAAATTAAAATTTGATTGAAAAGCCTCGTAAACTACAATTGTTTAAAACGGATGAGTTTTTGTCTAACACAGATTTTATGAAAAATATATGACATAATAATTCATATTATCATTGAATGATATGAAAAGAGAGAAAAATATATATATATTTTTCGTTTAATGGTAAGATGAACTCTTATTTCATGTATTTTTTATGTATCTATAACAAATTTATGAAAGATATATGGCATAATGATTCATCTTATCATTGAATGATATGAAAAGAGAGAAAAATATATATTTTTTGGTTTAATGGTAAGATGAACTCTTATTTCATGTATTTTTTATGTATCTATACTAAACAAAAAATTTCATTTGAAAAATAAAAATATGAAAGAAAAGAAAATTGAGGGTACATGTACATAACTTTTTGACATTAAAATTTTATTAGAATGCCTCTTAAACTATCAGCTGGTCAACCTACTTTTATTTTATAAGGCTTGAAAAGTAACTCCTAGAAGAGACTGGACAAGGCATTTCCAAGAACAAAAATAAATGATATTGTCATCCATAGTGGATCGTGATTTGATTAGGCACGTTGATGGACAAATTAAGTCCATGAATGGATTATAAAAAATAAAATCCAAAAAAAAAAAATAGACACCGCACTTCCAAAATCCAAAACAAAGATTTCAAAATTAATTCCTTGAATATTACTGTGACACCGTAGGAGAAAAACTCTTATGAGTCTGTTCTCTAATAAAGAAGAAGCATTTTATGTTGACTATATCAAACATTTAAAATAAGTACTTTTCATTATTATTTGTTTTGTAGTTTGTTTATATTGTTCGATAATGAAATTAATTACAAAGGTGATTTTTTATTTATTTATTTGAGTTTTGATTTAAATGCAATTCCATTATTCCAAAGTTTGATAATAAATCACAAATAATACCCCAATCTTCAAAATACTAACATTGAACCCTTAATATAACGAAATTGTGGTAATTGGTACCCTCCGACAGATTCTATCTAAATTTAACGAAATAAGCTCAAAATCCTCATTCCTCTTCACATTCTCTCTTTCTTTTATCACTTCCCAAAACAAACAATCTAAATCAAACCCACACAAAATCAAAATTGAGCCGTAACTTTGAGATCTGCAAAATTGAAAACCATTTTTATCTTCATTTTTCTAGGATTCATAACGTGGCCATTCGAGCTCATTGGAGAAGATATACTCACATAAGTCGTATTTAAGTTGTAACACAATAAAAAGAAATGCACATTTATACAAATGTCCGTGTATGAAAACGAAATTGTCAATACACATTTATACAAATGTCCATTTGGCAATAATCATATTTCTAAAACAAGGCCTGTTTTTGTAGCTTATAACAAATCTTATAAACACCAATCTCTTAGCTTTTGGTTCCATTTAATTATGTTTTGCGTGTCTTCTCCGATTATGAATGTTCTTTGGAATGGGGAGAAGACGGAGGATTTTAATTCTGGTAAGGGGATCCTTCAAGGGGATCTGTTATCTCCTTACCTCTTTGTTTTGTGTATGGAAAGATTGGGCCAAATTATAGGGGAGTTGGGAGGTTGGATCCCGTTTCGTTTAAATAGAGCGAGTGAAGCTTTCACATTTATTTTTTGCGGATGACCTCCTCTTGTTTAGTAGTGCATCAATGCCTCAAGCTAATATGATATTATGGAATGTTTGAACTTGTTTTGTGATGCATGGGAGAGAAAGTGAACAAGGCGAAGCTGAATGTTTTCATTTCACAAAATGTTAAACTCTTTTTGTGCGAGAAGAATTGGACATAAATTGGGCATGGGGCTTACGGATAACTTGAGTGGATGGGTGCCATTACTGCATGGGAGGGTTAAGAAGAGTACCTATAGTGGTATTATAGATAGAGTTCAGGCGCAATTTTCAAGTTGGAAGTTGAAGTATCTTTCCTTTGGTGGCCGAGCCACTTTGATCTAGTAGGTGATTCCGTCAATTCGGCTATACTCAATGCAAGCTACTTCCCATCCTCTTGGAGTCTGTGATTGTCTGGATCAGTTAAATAGAAGCTTTTTTGTGGGGTAGTAGTGATGGTAGAAAAGGTGTGCATCTCGTCAATTGGAAGGAGGTGTGTATGCCTAATGCTGATGGGGGTTTGGGTCTGAAAAGGATGCGACTTCTTAATACTGCTATGTTATTGAAGTTGGGTTAGAGATTTTTAAATGAGCAAGACAGCCTATGGTTTCACATGTTGGTTGCTAAGTATGGTGTTCAAGACCTCCATATTCCTTCTATAATCAATGGGTGTTTGTATACTTCGAGAAACATTGTGTCCGCTGCCAATAGTAAGAAAGATGGGCTTCTATGGTGCGTAGCGAAAGGGGACATGGTCCATTTTTTGGACTGATAAATGGCTGCCAAAGAGGGTGATTACTTAGCAAGATCGTGTTTGTGAAACAATGGACATTAGGGGAGAAACTATTAATAATTTCTTCTCGGAAAGTAAGGGTTGGTATTGAGAGTTAGTGGAGTCTATGCTTAATCCTTGTTGAGACAATAGGGTTTGGAAAATAATAAGAGTTTGTATTGTATCTTCTAAGTTGTTGTACATAGGGAGGTATTTATACACAATAAGTGAACTAAATGTGGAAAACAATCCCTAAATTGTAACCTAAATAAGAACAATGATAATAACAATATATTCTCAAATTATATTCTAACATCCCTCCTTAAACTCAAAGGGGCAAACTGGATGCCAACTTGAGTTTGGATAATAATATGCAAAAGTTGGCAACAAAGAATGATTTGGTGAAGATGTCAGCAAGCTGATCAACAGATGAAGTTGGGATAAGCTGAAGAGTATCATGAGCAAGATGATGTTGAGTAAAGTGACGGTCAATCTCAATGTGTTTAGTTCTTTCATGGAAGACATCATTACGAGCAATCTAAATAACACTCTGTTGTAGTGTGTGGCTCATATCGAGTGGAACACATGTACAGATAAGGCAGGCTGATGCCGGAGTGAAGCGGAGTGGAACGAGGGGAGCGTAGTGTACCTAGTGGAACGGAACGAAACGACAATTTCTGGCATATAATATTCAATTTTATACATTCGATGATTTATTCTTTTCGATTTATGAATCTTTTAGTTCTATAACAATTTTACACATTATTGCACCCAAACTGTATACTAATATATCCAACACCAACGTGTGTCTATTTACCAAGAGAATTCATACAGTCCACCATTGTAGTAACAATAATTATGCACTCTACTAAACTTCGCAACTCCATCTTGATTAGTTCTTTCTATAGTTAAGGAAATATTTGTCAATCCATTTAACACTATCTCCAATGCATTAGATTGAGCCATTTATTCTTATACATAAATGTTGACCCTCGCCCGTATTTTAATGATGGCAAAACACAACTGTTATTTAACTAACATGTTTAAACTAAGTTGTATTAAGGATCAAACACATTCAACCAAGGAACAAAGTGCAAAAACTCGAACCAAATCAAGTATCAAGTGAAGACTGAAGATCTAGTATAGGTCTTAAGGTTTAGAACCAATGTAAGTCTCACTCATACATTGTATTAGCTTGTTTAATGGCTCAAACACAAATGGTTTTTCTAAAACCATTAATTTTAAAATGTTTTTAATGAAAAACAGAAGAAAAACTGGGTTGGAAGACAACCCAGTCGACTGGTATATGGGTCAGAAGGTACCCAGTCGACTGGATGAATTAACCCAGTCGACTGGTACTTTGACCAGTAATTTCCCAGTCGACTGGATGAATCAACCCAGTCGACTGGCAAAATGGACAGAAAGTCCCCAGTCGACTGGATGATATATACCAGTCGACTGGATACCCAGAAGGTCTGAAAACGTATATTTTTCAAGTGAACCCAGTCGACTGGTATCTCGACCCAGTCGACTGGTAGTTCAAAAATATGACCGTTGGACTCCAAATCTGAACGTTTTAAAGTAAATCTTTTTCAAATTAAAGTCCAAAACGGCCATATTAATTGATTGCTATATAAACCCTCTCAGCAAAGCATTCAATAACAAGCAGCACATATTCAAAAAGAGTTGATCTCATATAATCAAGTTTTTATACTCTTGAAACACAAAAAGCTTTGAAATAATCTTATTGAGCCATTTCTTCAAGCTTTACTTTGAAAGAGAGACATTTCTGTTGTAATAAGCTTTCATTTGTTGTCTCTCTACCTTTTACTTTACAGCTTTTATTGCAAAGGGATTACTTCCGAGAGGAAGGGGAAACTTCCGAAAGGAAGGGGATTTTTCGGTTTAAGCAATTCCTGTAAATTGCTTGTGTACGGTTTGTGCAACACCCGGCTAAGTTGTGCGACTAAGCTTTCTTAGTGGATTACTTCAAGGAGTTCCTTGAAGAGAGTGGACGTAGGGTCGGAACGAATCCGATATTGCCGAACCACTATAACTGTGTTTGTATCCTCTTTCCTTAAACTCTTTATTTACAGCTTTCTACTTGTATTAATTATTTGTTGCTTATCAGTTTTTATAAACTTGTATAAATTCCGCGAAAGTTTTTAAAAACCCAATTCACCCCCCCCTCTTGGGTTGAAACCTCGAGCTACAATTGGTATCAGAGCCTCGTTCTCTTTATAAGGCTTAAATTCCTAGAGTTGATCCAATGGCAGCAAATAACTACTCTGAGGGACACTCTTATACTAGACCACCATTGTTCAATGGATCAAATTATAACTACTGGAAAAATAGAATGAAAATCTTCGTCGAAGGACAAGATTACAATCTATGGAGAATTATAGAAGAGGGACCTAAAATTCCCTCAAAAGAAATAGTTATTGGAGAGACTCTTCATACAATGCCTAAACTCAAAACTGAGTTTACTGACGAGGATTGTAGAACGATGTCTCTCAATAGCAGAGCAACAAGCATGCTACATTGCGCATTAGATATTTCTGAATATAACAAAATATCTGCATGCGTTTCTGCTAAAGAAATATGGGACAAATTGCAAGTCACATATGAAGGAACAAGTGAAGTAAAAAAGTCTAAAATTTACATGCTAATTTCTGAATATGAATCTTTTAAGATGTCTCATAACGAAACCATTTCTGAAATGCACTCACGATTTACTACTATTATAAATAGTTTAAAACTGCTTGGCAAGAATATTGAGGAAGTTGAACTAACCAGAAAAATCTTAAGATCTCTACCTCCAGAATGGAAACCAAAGAGGACAGCCATTCAAGAGGCCAAAAATCTTGACAAGCTTGATGTTGAGACGCTGCTTGGGTCATTATTGACATACGAGATGGAAGAAATGACTCCCATCGTCAATGATGATGAGAAGAAGAAGAAGCAAATTGCTCTCAAAGCTTCTACGAGCAACAAAGAAAAGGAATTAGAACAAGAAGCAGAGAGCAGTGAAGAGGATGGTGAAATGGCTTTAATCACCAGACGATTCCATAGGTTCTTGAAGAAAAGCAAGAAACCTTACTCAAAGGATCCCACCTCAAAAAGGGAACCACTTATGTGCTATGGCTGCAAGAAGCCAGGACATATAAAAGCTGACTGTCCGGTTTCAAGCAAACCATACAAGGGCTTCAAGAAGAAAGCTATGGTAGCAACTACCTGGAGCGATGACGAAGAAGATGAGTCATCAGACAAAGAAATTGGATACGAAGAGATTGCCAACCTCTGTTTAATGGCAATCGATGATGAAAGTGAGGTAACATCTTCTCCCTCTTCAAAAAATAATATTGTTACTAGTAGTGAAGAATTACTAGAAGTCATAAATGAAATGCATGAAGAATTAAAGAAATTTGATTCTAGAAATTCTGTTCTTAAGAAAGAAGTATCATCTCTTTCTAAGGAAATGATAGTTCTTAGAGAAGAAAAAGAAAAATTATCATCTTTACTGTATAATTCGTCTCAAGATTTTCTTAAAGATGAAAATGAAAATTTGAAAAATAAAATTTCTGAATTAAACAGCACTGTATCTAGACTTATGCTTGGTAAAGAAAAACTTGATGAAGTGCTTTCTTCCCAAAGATTAAGTGGAGGAAAATCTGGTGTAGGATATTCTCCTTTGGGAAAACAAAAAACAAAAGAGAGCTTATTCATGAAAGCCTCTTGTGTAGATGGAGCTTCTACTTCGAAAGCTCCTAACCTTGTTAAAAGCACTCCCTTAATAAATCCGAGGAACTCTAGAAACTTAAATGATCATACTAAATTGAAGCATCCTAAAAATACTCATGCTTATTTGTATGCTCATTCTAGAAATGCTCATACACATCCTAGAAATAATCATCATGCTCATTCTAGGAACAATGTGTATAATCAAAGAATGCATTCTGCTCATGCTCAACCTAGGAATCACCATCATAGCTATTCTAGAAATAACTTGCATACATATGCTAGCATGTATCCTATAATGCATCATCGTTCATTTTCTGGAAATGACATGCATTTTCATACCCCTTACCATAGAATCATGTATCCTAGGAACTATCATCCTAAGGATTATAGGAATGCACATGTAAAATTTCCTAGAAATTTCTATGACTATAATGATAGGTCTGTGCATCATCAACATGTTCATAGAGCACCATATATTGTTAAGAAAGTATGGGTCCCAAAAGGAACCGTATTTTCAAGGACTAACCCCAAAGGACCCAAGAAATTTTGGGTACCTAAAAATGCTATCGTATATCCTTGTGTGATGTAGATTTGCCTTCACACCAAGGAGAAAGGTAACTGTTGGTACCTTGATAGCGGTTGCTCGAAGCATATGACCGGTGATAAAAGCGTATTCAAGGAGCTAACTCTAAGAGATGGTGGACTTGTGACCATTGGAGACAATACTAAAATAAAGATCATCGGGCATGGAAAAGTCGGTAATGATTTCTCAACTTTAGATAATGTATTGCTAGTACAAAGCTTAAAGCCAAATTTACTTAGCATTAGTCAATTATGTGACAAAGGATATAAAGTCACATTTGAAACCTCTCATTGTCTAGTTATAGACATCAAGAGCAACAAGATCAAATTCATTGGCCATAGACATGAAAATGTCTATATAGTTGATTTGAAATCCTTACATTCCAATAATGAAAAATGCTTTCCTGCTTTTAGTGAAAATCAATGGCTGTGGCATAGAAGGCTTGGTCATGTAAACATGAACTTGCTAAAAATTGTTTCAAGAAAAGATTTAGTTATTGGTCTTCCTAAAATCAATTTTGAGAAAAACAAAATTTGCAATGCTTGTCAAATGGGAAAACAATCAAGGATATCTTTCAAAGCAAAAAATGTTGTCTCAACTACTAGACCTTTGGAACTTTTGCATATGGACTTATTTGGTCCAATTAGTACCATTAGTCTAGGTGGCCATCAATATGCTCTTGTTATTGTTGATGACTATTCAAGATATACCTTTGTTATTTTTATTGCTTATAAGGATGAAGCTTTCAAAGGATTTGAAAAGTTTTGCAAAAAGGTACAAAATGAAAAAGGGATTTGTATTTCAAGCATAAGAAGTGATCATGGCAAAGAATTTGAAAATCAAAGCTTTTCAAAATTTTGTGATGAAAATGGAATTAATCACAACTTTTCAGCTCTAGAACTCCTCAACAAAATGGAGTTGTTGAGAGGAAAAATAGAGTTCTAGAAGAATTTTCAAGAACAATGCTTTGTGAAAATAATTTACCAAAATATTTTTGGGCTGAAGCCGTGAATACTTCTTGCTATATTTTAAATAGAATTTTGATAAGGCCCCTGCTTGATAAAACTCCTTATGAACTATGGAAAGGGAGAAAGCCAAATATTTCCTATTTTCGTGCCTTTGGTAGTAAGTGCTTCATCTTAAATAACAATAAAACTAACTTGGGTAAATTTGATTCCAAGACCGATGAAGGGATATTTTTAGGATATTCTACTACTAGTAAGGCTTATAGAGTTTTCAATAAGAGAACTCTAGTAGTAGAAGAATCTGTGCATGTAACTATTGATGAATCTAACCCAATGAGTAGTGGAGAAGTTTCCTTTAAAGATGATGCAGATTTTATTCTAAGAATGGAAACTTCTACTCCCATTGTTGACCCAAAAGTGAGTTCTTCTCAAACAAATGAAGGGATGGCAACTCCAAATTTGGACCAACCATCCTCAAGTCAACAAGAGGAAAATCTACCCAAGGATTGGAGGTATGTAAATCATCATCCAATTGATCAAGTAATTGGTGATCCTTCACAAGGGGTAAGAACTCGCTCTTCCATTAGAAATATTTGTAATTTTGTAGCTTATTTGTCTCAAGTAGAACCTAAGACATTTATAGAAGCTGAAAAAGATAATGATTGGATAATTGCAATGCAGGAAGAGATAAATCAATTTGAGAGAAACAATGTTTGGAAACTAGTTCCAAGACCTAAAGATCATTCAATTATTGGAACTAAATGGGTATATAGAAATAAAATGGATGAAAATGGTATAGTAACTAGAAATAAGGCTAGACTAGTTGCTAAGGGATATAACCAAGAGGAAGGAATAGATTTTGATGAAACCTATGCTCCCGTAGCTAGATTAGAAGCTATTCGAATGTTATTAGCCTTTGCATGCTTTAATAAATTCAAGCTATTTCAAATGGATGTGAAAAGTGCCTTTTTAAATGGCTTTATAGAAGAAGAGGTTTATGTTGAACAACCTCTTGGTTTTGAAAACCCTAGTCTTCCAAATCATGTCTACAAGCTTTCTAAGGCTTTATATGGGCTGAAGCAAGCTCCAAGGGCATGGTACGAAAGACTAAGCAAATTTTTGATTGATAATGATTTTGTAAGAGGAAGAATAGATACAACTCTCTTCACAAAAACTCACAAAAATGACACTTTGATAGTTCAAATATATGTTGATGATATTATATTTGGTGCTACTAATGAATCTATGTGTCAAGAGTTTGCAAAGTGCATGCAAGGTGAATTTGAAATGAGCATGATGGGAGAACTTACCTACTTCCTTGGACTGCAAATCAAGCAACTAAAAGGAGGTATCTTCATCAATCAACAAAAGTACGTCAAAGATCTACTAAAGAGGTTCGGGATGGAAAGCTCAAAACCAATTGGAACACCTATGAGCACAACCACCAAACTTGATCTTGATGAAGGAGGTAAAACTGCAGATTCTAAATATTATAGAAGCATGATAGGTGCTTTACTGTACTTGACTGCAAGTAGACCTGATATAATGTTCAGTGTATGCATGTGCGCTAGATTTCAATCTAATCCTAAGGAATCACATGTAGTTGCAGTAAAAAGAATCCTTAGATATCTACAAGGGACCCAGACCATAGGATTATGGTATTCTAGAGAATCATCTTTTGAGCTAGTAGGATATTCGGATGCTGATTTTGCTGGATGTAGGTTAGATAGAAAAAGCACAAGTGGAACATGCCAATTCTTAGGTGCTATGTTAACTTCTTGGTTCTCCAAGAAACAGAATTCAGTTGCACTATCAACCGCTGAGGCGGAATATGTAGCAGCTGGCAGTTGTTGTGCCCAAGTACTATGGATGAAACAACAACTAGAAGACTATGGCATGAGTCTCAAAAATATTCCTATATTTTGTGATAATACTAGTGCCATCAACCTAACCAAAAATCCTATTCAGCACTCTAGAACCAAGCATATAGAGATTAGACATCATTTCTTAAGAGACCATGCTCAAAAAGGTGATATAAGATTAGAATTTATACCTTCAGAAGATCAAATAGCTGATATTCTTACAAAACCCTTAAGTGAAGCTAGTTTTTGCAAAATAAGAAAGTTGATGGGATTGCTTGATTTTGATAAATTGAATGTTTGATTGCATCTCATTTCATCATTTGCATGTTTGACATTGAGTGATAGAGTATTAATCCATGTTTAATTATTCCCTTCACTCAAAAATGTCATAGATAAACAAATTCGTGCTATAAATTCAAGACTGGAAATTTTACTAATGGTCCAGTCGACTGGTAAATGTGCTCCAGTCGACTGGTAAGTCACTGCCTGATTGGCCAGTCGACTGGTAATTTTAACCCAGTCGACTGGTAACTCTCTGCCAAAAACTCCAGACGACTGGTAAGTCTTCTCCAGTCGTCTATAAAATCAAATCATGCTTGGAGCCAAATTTTTTTTTCATTTTTTTGAACCCCCAGTCGACTGGTATCGATAGCCCAGTAGACTGGTATCTCACTGTCAGTTGATCCAGTCGACTGGTACGTTTACCCAGTCGACTGGTAAAAGAAACTGTTCATCTTTTCAAAGGGGCCCAGTCGACTGGTAAGTTTACCCAGTCGACTGGTATCGCGATTCTATAAAAGGGACTGTTCATTTTCGCCCTTCTTACGCCATTTTCAAAGAGCCCAAGCTTTCTCTCTCTAAAAAAATTCATCTTTTTGATCTAAAAACCATCCAAATCCCTTCTAAACACACCGATCTACTCATTCCTAAAGAGATTTTTAACTTTCTACGGTTAAAATCTCTCATTTTTACCAAATTTCCTTTTTCCAAAAACTTCAAATTTCTCGAAAATGAGTGACAAAATCCGTATAAAACTCACAACAAGTGGACCTAATGCGCCCAAAAAGCCTAGGTCTTCAAAACCTTCGGCTTCGGAATCAAAAGGGAAGGGAGTAGCAGGGTCATCCAGCAAGGAGCCCAGAACAGAGTTGGAGCAGGCTCTGTTTTTCAGCCCAGCTGCTCATAAGAGGTATAACTCTATAATCCGTCACAAGAAAATCATGACGGGTAGAGTCGTTGATTTCGACTCCATTCGTCATGGTAATTTCGATATTCTACCAGCCTTTGAGGCAATAAATCTGACCCCACTGGTCAGTATTCATGAAAAATATTACCCGCGACTGATTCACCAGTTCTATGCGAACTTGGTGAAACCCAGTCCTCTGGCTCTGAGATTCAGAACCAGAGTTAGCGGTGTGGAGTTTGAGGTCAACACTGACCTCTTGATGAGCATTCTGAGAATCCCTATAAGGGGGGTTCAATGGAGTCTGGATGGATGGCCAGACAACTTTGAAGTTGAGGAGGCCTGTCGGATAGTCAGGGGCGACCCTAACTATGTGTACAGACCCACTACATTTCACACATGTAGTGACTTGCCCCTCGACTCAAAAATGTTTCAATTGATTGTCAGTTGGACCATCCACCCGAGACTCGGGAGTCGAGGGTATCTATCTAAAATATATACGGTATTGATTTGGTGCCTAAAATCTGGGCACCACTTCAATATATATCCTCTGCTGCTCGCCAACATGATAAACGGTGAAGTAAACGACTCCGGGTGTCTTCCTTATGGGATGCTCATTACACTCATCCTCCAGCACTTCCGGGTACCTTTGCCTGCCTCCGAGGCTCAGGATATCGGATTGACGGATATCATCAACATCTCATCTCTAAAGAAGATGGGATGTACTGTTCGTGAAGGGTTTCTCTATCCTAAGGCTGGAAAGCGCCTAAGGATTCGAGAGGATGCGAGTGACAGTGATGAGGATGCTGATACGGCTGCTGAGATGGAGACAGATACCCGAGCACCTCCCATTGGTGACTCGAGTACTGGTCAGACTGGATATGGTGACATCCTACGAGCTATCGCGAGTCTTCAGATGACGATGGAGTCTGGTTTTCAGTCCATGCAGTCCGATTATCAGAGGCTGAGCTCCTCCATAGACCACCTACGGGATGACTTCGAGTTACATCGAGAGCACACCGAGGGTTCCCTAGCTGAGATTAGGGAACTTCTTCGTGACAGCTCGGACTCTCCCGCACCATGAGTCTCTCAGTTCTTAGCACTTTTCCAGTTTTTGTCACATAGCACGGACATCTCATGTTTGTTTTTTTTTTTGTTATGGCTCTATGAGGCCCTACTTGTATTGACTTTTTCTCTATGATAATGTAATACTATTAAACATATTTATTGCATTTATTTACGCTATTTGTGATATGTTAGAACTGTTTTAAATATCTGTTTAGTCACTAAATCTGATATAAAATGCTTATATGCTTGAAAAACTTCCGGTTCTTTCCGGGAAGGCTTCTGAAATTCAAATGAAGACACATCTTCGCGTGCATATTTGTATTCTTATAACCTATTTGACTGTATTGGCTAATTAGCTTATTTTTTATGTTATGCCCCCTTTGGTTGCTGTTGTCAAAACGGGGGAGAAAAATGAGAAAAACGAGAAAATCTAAGTAAAACGCAACCAATGCATAGATTTAGTGGGAGCATTGCTCCATATCTGTGTAAAAATGTTTATTGATTGGTTGAGTTTAATTTTAGATTGGTTGAAAGAAATATAAACTGTGTTTGCTTGTTTACAGGGTGGTTTTTCTCGAAAAACAGAGGAGACTTTGTCCAAATTTTTGTAAAATCTTAACACTTAGTTTTTAAAACTGTTTTTACATTATTAGTTTTGTCATCATCAAAAAGGGGGAGATTGTTGACCCTCGCCCGTATTTTAATGATGGCAAAACACAACTGTTATTTAACTAACATGTTTAAACTAAGTTGTATTAAGGATCAAACACATTCAACCAAGGAACAAAGTGCAAAAACTCGAACCAAATCAAGTATCAAGTGAAGACTGAAGATCTAGTATAGGTCTTAAGGTTTAGAACCAATGTAAGTCTCACTCATACATTGTATTAGCTTGTTTAATGGCTCAAACACAAATGGTTTTTCTAAAACCATTAATTTTAAAATGTTTTTAATGAAAAACAGAAGAAAAACTGGGTTGGAAGACAACCCAGTCGACTGGTATATGGGTCAGAAGGTACCCAGTCGACTGGATGAATTAACCCAGTCGACTGGTACTTTGACCAGTAATTTCCCAGTCGACTGGATGAATCAACCCAGTCGACTGGCAAAATGGACAGAAAGTCCCCAGTCGACTGGATGATATATACCAGTCGACTGGATACCCAGAAGGTCTGAAAACGTATATTTTTCAAGTGAACCCAGTCGACTGGTATCTCGACCCAGTCGACTGGTAGTTCAAAAATATGACCGTTGGACTCCAAATCTGAACGTTTTAAAGTAAATCTTTTTCAAATTAAAGTCCAAAACGGCCATATTAATTGATTGCTATATAAACCCTCTCAGCAAAGCATTCAATAACAAGCAGCACATATTCAAAAAGAGTTGATCTCATATAATCAAGTTTTTATACTCTTGAAACACAAAAAGCTTTGAAATAATCTTATTGAGCCATTTCTTCAAGCTTTACTTTGAAAGAGAGACATTTCTGTTGTAATAAGCTTTCATTTGTTGTCTCTCTACCTTTTACTTTACAGCTTTTATTGCAAAGGGATTACTTCCGAGAGGAAGGGGAAACTTCCGAAAGGAATGGGATTTTTCGGTTTAAGCAATTCCTGTAAATTGCTTGTGTACGGTTTGTGCAACACCCGGCTAAGTTGTGCGACTAAGCTTTCTTAGTGGATTACTTCAAGGAGTTCCTTGAAGAGAGTGGACGTAGGGTCGGAACGAATCCGATATTGCCGAACCACTATAACTGTGTTTGCATCCTCTTTCCTTAAACTCTTTATTTACAGCTTTCTACTTGTATTAATTATTTGTTGCTTATCAGTTTTTATAAACTTGTATAAATTCCGCGAAAGTTTTTAAAAACCCAATTCACCCCCCCTCTTGGGTTGAAACCTCGAGCTACAATAAATAACAGACTCAATTCAATAAACCACAAGAAATTTTCCATTTTATCTTTGATCATACTTAAGGTCACTATTCTTCCTCTTTTCTAAATCACTAAAATCCTTCCTATATTTGCAATATTGAATGTCCAATTCACTCTTTAGAATCGTGTATGATATATATCATGTCAAATCACCATTTATCTTCCTTATGTAACCCTGTTAAGCATACATTAGATAGTCCTCCTCGTTGAAGCAATATTAGTGTTACCAAGCATCATTTCTACTGTTCTCAAAATTTGACTTAGCTTGCCTACCAAATAAAATCTCTTAAGCTAGCAATCCTTTTGACCCTAAACTTTAAATTCTTTTCTAATTAACACTTTATTTTATATTCTATTCAAGAATTCACACGACTTTGTAATTTAGCTCTCTAGGCTTACCCTCTTCATTATTTTACCTTTATCCCTTAGGGCCTCAAATTTTTTTATTAAATGCTAATCTCATTATTATTGTTACACTAATATTCAAGATTACAAATTATGTAGATAATCAACACGAGAATTAATAGGATACAAACCCATAAAACTCTCATATCTATACTACATTAATCCTATAATTATCTTAATAACAATATATACCAAATATGTACATGTTAGAAAAGTTTTAAAATTCCTCACAATTATTCAAATTGAGAGTTATAAGTTAATTTGTGATTAATTTCAATAAATTAAAAGTTATATATTTTGTATCAAATGACTTTTCAATAATCATTATTTGTCTATTTTAATATAGCTAATAAAGTTAAAGTTACAAATTTGTGATTAATCTCAATAAATTGAGAGTTAAAAATTTTGTAATTATTTCTATTTTAAATTTTAAATTAAATTCTTAGACTTATTTGTGCTTATAAATACCAAGTTTTTCAAGAGCCTAAGACACAATTTTTCATATTCTTTTTCTTATTTTATACTCTCTATATATTTGTGTTTTTGGGTAATCTTGATCGAATCGGTTCATCCCGACTTCTTAGTGGATGTGTACATTGTAAGAGGCAAAGCTGCAAGCACCTGTATTTTATCTTAGAGTCGGTCTTAGCTATTTGTACCTGTACATAGGGAGTCTATAACAGCGTTAAGACAATGGTTTTCCGCGACTCATATGTCAGCTCCTTCTGTTTTTTATATTTTAATTATATAATATTGTTTAATATCATATATTTATGTTGTGTTAAAATTATTTTGATTTCTACAAGTATATATTCTCAAATTGTCTGTTTATTTTTTATCACTAATTATATAAAAAAAATTCCAACAGTATCTATACTAGGCATATCATCTTTGTCACCCAATTATCCATTTATTCACCAAGACAATAAAGTTATACTATAAACTAATTGCTCCTTAATTCGAAATTCATCATTAAGTCCACCAAATTTTAGTGTAGTCGCTTCCTTATTCACTTCAATCTCTTAACAATAATTGTGATACTCAAACTATCCACTTGGCCTTAACTTTACTTCAAAACTTCTATTTTCACACCTACCTTTTAAATTATTGATCTGCCACTCTCTCTTCAACTTATCACAATATTGTCGACACCAACTACAAAATTGTCATTAACAATTTTAACTCAAATAATCTTATTTATTGAGGAACCAAAATTTCTATAAAACCATTCAAAATCTCAATTCTAAGCCTCTCTACCAACACTATATATATATATATACACACACACACACACACACCAACTTTCATTTTTCAAAACTCAATAGTTCTCTCATTAAATTATTCATCTTTAATTATAAAATAGTAGTATCAACTCTAGTATTTAGTTTACATAGGTATATAGTCTATACAAATTCATAAAATAGCTTATGATTTGATCATGTTTTGATACCTTTCTCCAAATAGGTACGATTGCTAAAGTCTCCCTTAACTCTTTAAAAACCTTCGAATTGACTTACACATGTCTTCATAGATAACCTTGTTTGATCATCCGAGTTTTCTAACAACTAGACTAAATCCTCAAGTCAAGATTCCTCTTAATTTATTCAATAACACCATCTAATATTGAATTATAAGTTCATAATCATTGATGGAATCCCTAACTTCAATTTACATTCATAATATCCTACATAAAATCTATTATGCACTATATTCCGTTTACCATACTATAAACAATGTTTTACTAGTTAATAAACTCCAAAATTTTCTCTCCATAGATTGTCAAATTCAAAATCACTACTTTTTCAATCCTTAAGATCGAGTTAACTCACCCATAAAATATGATCTCACCAACTAGGATGTTCGTATTCCATTTTAAGCTTTACAATATCTAATGCTTCAAGCCCGATTTAGGAACTCGTTATTTTTAATATTTTTTTTTGTTTCTCTAATTGTCCCTTCTTGCTTATTTGTTTCCTCCAATACCATTTCTCTCTAATATACTCCAAACTTTCCATCAAATAGATCTTTAAGCTAATTACTTCCTCTCATCAATTTATTAAGTTCGTTGAATAATAACTAACAAATCTTTGTCACCAATAATTGATAAGGATCATATCTAGTTATCTCGATGTAAACTCTATACTAAAAACTCATATCACTGACATTCACTCAAACTAACTTCTAGTCTTATATCCTATCTCTCTTCACAACGATCATTCTAGTACTTTAGTATCTCACTAGACTCTTGAACACCAATACTACACCCCATTATTATTCTCAGTTCAAATTTATAACCTCTTTAATTGAATGTGCGTTTCATGTCTCCATGAGTCACCATTGCCCGTCTTTTAATAGCTCTTAGTAGGTACTTTCTAGATAATTCTCCAAGTAGAATAAAACTTCAAAGTCAATCGAACAAGCACTAGTATTCTATTTATTCACCACTAAATTCTTGAATTAAATTTCAACATTCTAGAAGAAATTCACTATTTTCCTTTAATTAACCTCAAAACCACACTTGACTTTCAGTTAGACTTCGAGACAGCATTTATCTGACAAATACCTCACAATAATTTCATCATCAAAAGTATTTTAATTGGAATTTTATAATCAATTCTCTGCTAATATCGCATGCTCCATTCAAACTACATGTGCTACTCAATTTACACCAATAAAATTTTAAATAAAGAAATAAATTCATACATCTTTTTATAATCTTTCTTACAGCTCCAAATATCACTAAAGATTCTGTCGTAATTAATTTAATATAATCATTTCATTTATTCAAATTGTTCTCATTTTTACCTTAATTACCCTCAACAACACCTTAGTCATTTACCTCAAAAATTTGCATTTATCTTTTTCCACACTTATTAATCCATTAAGGCTTTACGAACATCCTTCTCCAATTTTCATTTCATATTTAACATCAAGAACCATGGAAAATTTCAAGAGGAATTCTACAAAAATTTCGGCGAAGTCTCTTTTTTTTTTTTTTTTTTTTTTTACTTTTTAAAATTTTATAATAGCCAACACAATTTGCAAATCAAAGAACGGTCCAATCCAATGTCATCTCAAACGTCATTTAATCATACTCATCCATCGAGAACCAAATGCCACAACCAACCAAATATATATACACAATTAGTAATTTGTTCACCACTTAATCCAAGTCAAGTTATAACTTCCTTGATAACCGTTACTCAAGTCGAACATATGTAACTGATACTTGACTCTAGAAAATTATCCATGAGAACATCTCAAAGTCATTTCACTAACATTTTAACAAATAAATTAACAACAAAACCCAAAACAAATTGAAAGTTTCCAAGTTAATAAAGCTACCTATGGAAAACTTTACCCACTTTTATCACATTCACACACTTTCACAGTGTGTGGATCAAACATTCTTCCCTCAAGATAAACTTAAAAGTATTTATATCTATGACTTCAATTAAAGGCATTGCCATGAAAGCTTAGAAGCATAACAAAGCTACCAAGAAGAACAAAAACCCATCAAACATGTAAACACAAGAATCAATCAAATCTAAATTTGATGACTTCCTACCACAAACCCACCCCTACGTTAGCTATGACTCCTTAACGACATCTTCTAGTCTTACATAAATGACTCCATGAAACAACCAATACACCATGATCATGCAAATGAAGTTTATAGAATCTTAAACATGAAGCCCTGATATAAAAAAAAAAAATGTAACAACTCATCTCAAGCTACTTGGAACAGAATCATTACTTTTAATAACCGAGCCCTAACATGTAATAACATGCACACATTGCACCATAATACACACTTCACCATTCATAAATTAAATTCAAATCAAATCATTACAACATACAACCAAAACTTATACAGACGCAAGATATCACTTCCCTTCTAATTCATGAGATTTACAAGGAATGTCCCAAACTATACAAATTTCTAAATAAACTCACCTCATTTAATAACCATAGTCTTCCTTATAAGCAATTTCACTCAATTTTTTTTTTATTTTTTTTTTATTTTCTAAGCACCAAGTTTATGTTTAAAATTGTAAAAGCTTAGCCACATCATATCAAATGAAATTTTGTGGATCTAATGTTTCAAAATAAGTCCAAATCAAAGTCAAGAACATCCTTAAAAATTCTTGTAATAACCTAAAAGAAATCTTTAAAAAAAAAATCAAGGTTTTTCTTAAAGAAAACACCCAATTAATGAAAATTGGTCAAAATTAAACTAAATCTACACCTCCCTTGGTTTAAAATTACATATCGTACTTTACCCATAACCTCACTCATGGATCTAAACCATATATAAGAAATTTAAAGAAACCATATATAAGTAATTTCATTTCTCTTTACTCTTTCCTTCTCTTTCTCTTTTTCCCTTCTTCTCTTTCTGTCCTTTTATTTTTTTGTCCTCCTCTTTTTTTCTCAACTTCTCTTAAATTTTCCGTTGTTCTAAATATTTACAACTAATTTTATTGAGAACTAAATGCCTTAGTGGTTAGCTAGTAGGTTTGCATTAACGAAGACGTGGGTTCGATGCCGTTATGCTTTTTTTAAACAATTTGACTTTAAATTTATTTTGTTTGGCATAATTTACAAAAGACTCAACTGGGTTAATTGGTTGACTTTGCTTTAGTAAGGTTATGGGTTCAATGACCGACCATGCAATTTTTTTTTCTTTTTTTTATTTTTATTTTATTACATATATGTCTTTAAAATATAGTTTAAATGAATCTTCTTTATATTAAATTATCAAAGTATACTAACTCAACGGTTAGAGTATCGCCCTTATTTGCTAAAGGTCTAGGTTCACATAATTTGACATTAAATTTGTTTTGTTTGGCATAATTTACTTAAGGTTGCTTTATACTCTTTGTGAGGTTGTGGGTTCAATGCCCAACCATGTAATTTTTTTATTTATTTATTATTTTATCATATATATAATTTAAATGAATCTTGATTGTGTTAAAATTTCAAAATAAGTATGCTAACTCAACTATTAAAGTTTCGCCATTATATGCTAAAGGTCTAGGTTCACACCTTTTTAATTTCATTTATTTATTTATTATTATTTTTTTAGATAGAATATATAAATTAATTTACCTAGACACCCTTAAGTGGAGAATCCAGATATTACAGTTTATTAACACTTCCATGAAATATTTTATTTTATTATAAATTTTTTATAACCACAACTGAAAAGTTTAGGTCGGTAAAAATTTTGCATTTCATGCAATGCTGTAGACACCTACAAAAAAAGATACAAGTAATTTTTAATAACCATATTCATTTATCAAACTTCATTTTATCTTAAGGAAGTTAAAATAATTTCATGAAATTTTCAATAAGTTATGCACACTATAACATGAACTAAAATAATTAACTAATTGTAATAAACTCACACTTATGCATGAAATTGTACTCACTCTAACATGAACAATTTATAAGTTAGGGTTTTCGAAATATGACCAATTTTAAATCAAGAACACCTTTCAAGATTTCATGTAAACCTAAGGGAAATTTTAACAAAATCAAAAGGATTCACCCAAATTATGAAATTAATAAAATCCAAACTTAAATTAATTGAACATCCCACTATTTCTAATTTACATTCATAACAAGAGAACTAATTAATTTCTTTCTTAAATATATTTATTCCATATTCATTGCCTCCCTTCCTTCTCTCTCTCTAAATTTTTTCAAGAATCTAAAACCCATTCTCTATTCCTTTTCTCTTCTTTCATTTAGTTCTAAAGACTAGGATTTTACAACCCATATGCCCATTTTAGCATACGAATACATAATAAGTGAAAAAAGTCACTAAGAAATTAAGAAATCACTATTAGTTAATGGAAGGAGGTAAAGTTTTACCCAAAGCTCAAAATAGAGGGCTACAGTTTGGCCTTGAACATGGTGAGACTGTCGTCAAAAGTTACTAGCAAGATCTCATGATCAGGCTTCTATGTTTGGTAAGTGGTGGGCACTTGATTTCTAGGCAAGGGCAACTTTGATTTGTTCTCAACAAAAAGCACGGATTCATGATGGCATCTTGTTTCCTACCACAACCACCAACTCTCTAGTAGATTCATTTACTTATTTATTTAGATTCATAATGATAATTAGTAGCTTATTAGCTTACTATTTTTAGAGCCTTCTAAATTTTTCTTTCTTTATTTTTATTATTATTTTGTATAGAAAATTTGTCTTAACTCAAACACTAACCATAATAATCATCTATAAATGCTAATATTAAAAGCTCCAGTAAAGTTCTCGCCATTCTTATAACTTCTTAAAATTAATTATTCCAACTTCCTTTCTTGTTGGGTGATTAAGGATTTAAATGCTACTTGTTTAATATTACCATTTTACCATCTCTTTTTGTTTTTGGCTGCTTCTTTAAAGGCACATTGACCTGCACTAAATAATCACATATTCCCTTATCGTTTTTCATGTTTTTAAGAAGTAAGATTTTTAATTTGAAGGTCATAATTTGTTAACATTTTATCGATTAGTTTGGATCTTTGTTGAATCTAGATCATTTTATTCTAGATTTCAAAGTTTTATTTTTTTTTAACCCTTACTCTTATAATGAAATGACAAAAACATCCCAAAGTAAGGTTTGGGATATTACACAACTCAACAATACCATCAAAATCTAAATGGATGATTTACTTCTCTCTATTATGATAAATTCAAATAATAAAAAATAAAAAAACCTTCAAAGATAATAATTATGAAAAATACTTTTTTTTATTTAATTTATTGATCGATTGAAGAATAGGCAACTTAAAATGGCTATTCTTTATCAGAGAACACTTGAATGAGATTTTTCCCATTAGGTTACACACCAAGATCCCAAACCGTAGGCATCCTCATGCCTCTCCATACATGTATCTCTTTTCCGTCACAGTCCCACATGAATATGCCTATTTCAAATTAAAAATTGCCATACACAAGTCGCTTTGACTTCGGAAACCAAGCACATGAGTTGACAGTGAAGCTATGATCTCCAAATGTGTCTTCATGTAAGTGTTTCCACATCCAACAGCTTGAGAATTTCCACATTTTCATATGTGAGCAACATTTTATCATCAGGGCTTTATGCTACAAAGGATATCGGATTTTGGTAGCTTTGTTGTGTGTTTACAAGGGATATCAGACTTTTGAGGGTCTAATACCCTGTAAAATAGAATAAATCTATATGAATACATAATAAGATAATAAATAATCCACTTCTACTTCTAAGTATTATAAAAGCTCAATTCATTTACAAATTAGAAACATTTAACCTCCATGGCAAGAAAAATTTATGAGGTTTTAGGTATTACATCACAGTAGTGCCAAAAACTGTCATACCACAAAGAGGATTTTTCAAATAGGTGCAAACAAACTCCATAACCACATTCTTGAGAATAATACTTAGTGCAAGCTATAGGTCCCATCAAGTAAATCGGTATGGCTTTGTGCCCAAAATTTTGGTTGTCTCTATGTATAATGCATTTTTTAACTCCTCTCTCACCATGTACCCATAATAATCAATCTCTCTGAATCTAATCATTAACAATAAGAAACTTTCCCTACAAGTGATGTAGTTAATGAGTTCTTTTTTTCTATAGAATGCTCTAAATTTTTGCCTAGTGTAACTGAATTTGAAACTTAAAATCATTCCTCAAAGAAAAGAAAAAAAAAAGAAAAAAGTACCCCACTTGACATTAATGGGAATAAATTCAAAGTCATAGTAAAGTACCATAGAGCAACTCTGCCTCCCTATGCTTATATTGAGAATTGAGAAGGAAGGAAAATGATGCTTAGTATAATAATTAATGCTATGTTTGGTAGGACGGATTGAAATGTAATGTAATCAACAATGTAATTACTCTTATTATAGTTAATAAAGGTGTAGATCACATGACAAAAATTATGTTGTCGAATGTCTTTTGGATTGAGTTTAGCTTATACGTAATAGAATGGAGATTACATCACTTGTTTTACATAATTACTATTACATTTTTAATGTCATTATCATTACATTGTTGATTATATTACATTCTAATTCGTCGTGCCAAGAAGCCTTAGTACTACATTTAATGCAAGTAGCTGCACAACATTTGTAAACCCCAATCGATATATCCTTGTTATGGAGATTTTTTTATTTAGAATAATCTTATAAAACTCTAAAGCAAAAAAAAATATTAAACAGATGCTGATTTCTTGCAAAATTAAACCCAATTGATAGCTTACCAGAAAGAAGACTGCTCAAGTATGTTAAACTAGTAGTCCACACCTATATAGGAATCATTTTAACAGCAGCTTCAACTAAATAACAGAGATTTCTAGTTTTTATTTTCTTATAAGTTGTGACATGATACAAAAAAATATGAAAATTTGTTTCCTTGAGGATGCAAGGCAGAGCCTTGTTAATGTTATAAGTTTTCATAATTTTGATTGACCAAAATGGCTAATTACTGGTGAATGCAGCTTTAAAATACCCACTACAAAATTAGCAAGGAAAGTAACTATGAATTAGTCTCTTATCTAAATACTCCCTGTGCTATGTCATATTAGTTATCATTTTTTGTTTTATAAAATTTCAATGAAAATCAAATATTTCTTTTTCATTTCCATTATTGAAGCATTTGCACTACAACAACAGAACACAGCCAAATTCTTTTGATCAAATAAGTGTCACAAATAGAATACCAGGAAAAAGACCTCATAAAATTATTTACCGTCTAATTGATCAAGAAGAAAACCCATCTAAAACATGAACAGATCCCACGCAGGGAATGAAACAGAAAATATAAGAACACAAAACAAGAATTGCATAGTGATTTCACAATAATGACATAAAGGAAAATGCCACATAATAAAATCAACTACGAGCAAATAAGGGAGAGAGGTAAACAAAAAAGAAAATGAGAAAGGAGATAACTTACCCAATCAAATATCGATGATGGTGAATCAGAGGTGATTAGGCGAAGCAAGAGAGAATGAACGTGAGAAGGGAGGGAATGAAATTAAGGCTGGGCTGGATGCATATGGAGGCTGGGGCAAGGAAATTGAAGCTGGACGAAGGTACATACTTGGGATTTTTATTTAAAATTTTGAGCATGGGCCATGGCCTGGCCGTGAGAATCATAGAGAGAGGAGTAGGAGACCAAAAGAGAGAGAAATGAGTGGGGTTAGGAGGTTGGGTCAGTACTAACCAGGGGTTAGTGGGGTAGTTAGAATGAGTAGGGAAAATTTTGGTTGGCAAGGGATTTGTTGACATTACACTTTTTTTGACCCATCTATTGTTAGGCCAAGACCATTTTATAAATAGTAAAAAAAACTTTGCTTTTTTTGTTTATAAATATCCCTAAGTTTTACATGTTCTATTTTCTTGTACGCATTATTTTTATTAATGTATTATATGGGCTTAGTTAGTTTAGTCCCACATTGGTTGTGTATGGTTTTGTCTCTCCTATTGGCTTGTATAAATAGAATAGCTTCCTTGTAAGTAAATCACACCATTCAATACAATTCTTCTCTTTGTATTGTCTCACTTCCTCTCTTAAAACTTAACATGGTATCAGAGCCTTAGTGGTTCTCGGTATATTAAGAGTTGAGTATGCTCTGTGATTGCCACTATTAGTGGATCTTTCACATCAGAAAAACTTCTAGTATATCCTTTTCATACCTGTCGGGTCATCACTATACTCGGAGTCTCATTCTCCATCGACTTCATCTCCGCCGCCGCTCCTTTTTCAGACACGCTGCTATCACGTCAGCCCTAAAAGCCATGTCAGTGCAACATCACTACCACATCAGCGCCACGTCACCATTGATCGCCACATCATCAGTTGACCACCACGTCACCGATTTCTTGGATGTTCTCTTTGACTGGTTCAGGCATTTTTAGACCGGTTTTCTACAAAGTTGGATAGGTTCTTGTGGTTTTTCAACATTCTGATTCTACTTCCAGCATCTGTTTTGTGATTTGAGGCTCACAAAACATACTTCTTACACAGGTTTACCTTCCTCTTTGCGCCTATGGCTGAATTTGACTTACCCCGGGTTAGTTTTGCTGTTCTGGATTAATCTAATTATGTTGTGTGGGCTCAAGAAATGTCTAGTTTCCTTCGTGGACGAAAATTGTGGCGTTACGTGACTGGAGATATCACTGAACCCAAGAAGAAGGACGATGAAGATGCTAACAAATATGCTAACCGTCTAGAGGATTGGGATAGTAAAAATACTAGATTCTCATATGGTTTCGTGCCACTATTATCCCAGAAATCAAACTTCAATTTGGTACACTCCATACAACTAAATAAACTTGGGATCTTTTCTTACACCGCTACACCAGGGCAGACATCTCAAATCGGTATCGTCTTCTTTCCACCCTTCATAGCATGCGCTAAAAACCTGGACAAACTGTCAACAGTTTTCTATCTTAGATAACTGTCGTATGGAACCAGTTAGCTCTCACTGAGCCAACTTAGGAATGCACAAAAGACGCTGATGTTCATGGAAAGTATCAAACTGAGACACGCATTATGCAATTCTTTATGGGCTTGAGAGAGGAATTTGAACCTGTACGAGCTTCAATCCTACACTGGGGCATGATACCTCCCCTAAACGACGTTCTTTTTGATCTATTCAGTGAGGAAACACGTCTTGCCACATTACAAGGATCTCATACAAATGTTTCCCTTGCAGCACCTGTTGCTCTTACCACACCAGCTGTCAAGGCAAACCCATCCCAGAAGCCCTTATATTATAGGTATTGTCATTCACAAGGGCATGAATTGCTCAAATGTCCTTCTTCCCTGTGTAAAGTATGAAGAGAACCGGGTCACTATCTTGCAAACTACCCTAAACTTCCATCTGGAAATCAGTCAAATGAGAACCAATATCGCTCTTGAAGCTCTCGCAATCGGTTTTATTCCAAGCCAAAGAATGCTGCTGCTGTAGCCACTAATGCTACACCAACTTCATCCAGCTCTCCACCTGATTGGAGTGGTTTCTACACCGTTCTTACTGAGGCTCTAAATAAAACTGGTAACAATATAGCCATGTTAGCTACATCAGGTACATCCCGATGGTATTTTGATTCTACCTATTACAATCATATGACTTCTGATGCCTCTATATTTTCCTCTAAAACCCGTGATGAGCATGTACCTACTATTCACACTGCTAATGGATCAAATATGTTGGTCAGCCATACTGGACATGTTGACAGTTTTCATTTGTCTCTCTCTAACACATATTTGGTTCCTAATCTTATGCTTAACCTTATATCTGTTGGATAACTATGTGATCTTGGACTTGATTTGCATTTTTCTTCTACTAGTTGTCGTGTGCAGGACCCTCAAATAAGAAAACTCCTTGGAACTGACCGTAAAGTTGGACGCCTCTTTGAGCTCACTTACCTCCAAGTCCTATCCTCACCATCGCCAAACCAATCAGCCGCATCCATCCCAGCACTCTCACTCGTGGAATTGTGGCACTCTCGGTTAGGTCACACTTCATCCAGCCCTTTATGTTCTCTTATTTCTGGTTTTCAATTAGGTTTATTTCAACATGAGTCTTTTCATTGTATTCATTGCCAACTTGCAAAACAATCAGCTTTACATTTTAATGAAAGTCAGTCTGTTTCCCTTACACCTTTTTGATTTAGTACATTCTAACGTTTAGGGGCCTTCTCCTCATGTATCAATGGGTGGTGCTCACTATTTTGCTATATTTGTGGATGACTATTCTCGTTATACTTGGTTGTTTCTTATGAAAAGCAGATCTGAACTCTTTCAAATATATTCTGATTTTTCTTCTATGGTTCAAACTCAATTATCTCGAAATATCAAAAATTTTCGTTCAGATAATGCAATGGAATATAAAGACCGTGCTTTTCTAAATCTATTTCACAAAAATGGCACGTTCCCCCACCGTTCGTGCCCTGGAACCTCATAATAAAATGGACAAGCCAAACACAAACATTGACATATTCTTGACACCATTCGTGCTCTACTCATTTCGTCATTATGTCCTGAACGTTTCTGGGGTGATGTTGCCTTAATCGCAGTGTACACAATCAACCGTGTCCCTTCCGCTATAATCCAAAATCAGTCTCCATTCGAGCGCCTTTTTCGGTAAACCTCCTGATTACTCTGACCTCAGAGTCTTTGGTTGTGCTTGTTTTGTTCTTCTCAAACCACATGAACACAACAAATTGCAACCAAGGGCTCATCTTTGTTATTTCATTGGATATAGTATTGAACATAAGGGGTATCAGTACTGGGATCCTATTTCTAAAACTCTTCGTATCTCTCATCATGCCATTTTTTGGGAACATCAAATGTTCTCTTCCTTACGGTCATTTGACATGTCAACCATCACTAACTCCAAATTCTTTACTGATCTATCTATTGAGTTATTTCCTGAGAATCCAGTTTTAGGTACTATTGAGTTTACCTCAGAATCACCAGCTAATATCACCCCTTCCATTCTGGAACCACTAGCTAATCCTACTTCTCCAGACCTAGCTTCAGCTCCAGAACCATCTGCTGACCTCACCTCTTCAACTCAATCGGTCATGCCTGAGTATATTCCTATGTCTGATGAGTCTGCACCGACTCCCTCTGAGAGCCATCCTCCATATCACCCCCGCAGATCTACCAGAGTAACTCATCGCACTTCTCATCTTGCTGATTATCATTGATTATCATTGTTTTTCCACTATACTTCATCTGCATGAGCCTCAATCCTATAAAAAGGCTAGTACTAATCCTTTTTGGCAGAAAACAATGGATGAAAAACTTCAGACCCTAGCTAAAACTCATACCTGGGATATTGTTGATCTACCCCTGGAAAAAGTCCTATTAGGTGCAAATGGGTGTTTAAAATCAAGAAGCTTTCTGATGGCTCTGTTGAACGATATAAAGCCCAACTTGTTGCCAAAGGGATTTTCTCAGGAATATGGCATTGACTATGAAGAAACATTTGCTCCAGTGGCGAGGCTCACATCTGTCTGTACTTGTTGCCGCCGCCATTCGAAGATGGACTCTGTTTCAAATGGATGTCAAAAATCCATTTCTCAATGAGGATCTTCTTGAGGAAGTCTATATGCATACTCCTCCTGGCTTGGATGCCCCTCAAAACAAAGTTTATCACATTCGTCGTGCCCTATATTGTTTGAAACAAGCTCCACATGCCTGGTTTGTCAAATTCAGTACTACCATTCATCAGTTTGCATTCTCACCGAGTGCTAATGATTCGGCTCTGTTTATCCGCCATACTGCCAATGGTATTATCCTTCTTTTACTGTATGTGGATGATATGGTTATTATTGGAGATGATCTACGTGGTATTTCTGAACTCAAAAAATTTCTCAGTGGCCAATTTGAGATGAAAGATCTTGGCGTGCTCACATATTTTCTTAGCCACGAAGTCTCATCTAGTTCTGATAGATTTTTTCTTTCTCAGGCCAAATATGCCTCGGATCTTCTTTCCAAGGCTGGGATCACTGACTCAACCACTGCTACTACTCCTCTCGAGCAGAACGTCGGACTTACCCCACTCGATGGTTCACCTATTTAAGATGCCACTCTATATTGCCAACTGGTTGGAAGTCTTGTATATCTTACTGTCACTCGTCCTGACATTGCCTATGCCGTTCATTAGGTCAGCCATTCTTGTCCGCTCCTCGAACCACCCATTACTCGACTGTTCTTCGCATTCTTCGGTATGTCAATGATACTTTATTTCATGGGCTTCATTTCTCAGCTCAGTCTGCTCCAGTCTTACAAGCCTATTCTGATGCTAATTTTGCCAGAGACCCCACCGACAGACGTTCAACCACTGGTTACTATTTTTTTTTGGGTAATTCTCTTATTTCCTGGCGTAGTAAGAAACAAACTATGGTTGTTCGCTGATAGGTACTTAAATAGTCATATTTAAGCCCCCTAATTTACACTTGTTAGACTTTTTACCTAGCTAATTATATGAATTTTACTTCACTTTCGTATTTTATGTGTTTTTCTCAGGACTTGGACAAAAAGATAATAAATTGGAGCTTTATGAGCAAAAATGAAGTTCTGCCATCCAGCAAGGTGCGCTCGAGCGCACCTCATTGAGATCGAGAGCACAAGGACAAGAGTGCACTTGAAGAAGGCTCGAGCGCACACTTGCGCTCGAGCGCAACCCACATACGCTCGAACGCAATTACTCCAGAAGCCAGAATTGGAAATAAGTCCTCTGACTCCAAATAGAAATTAGGGTTTCGGGACCCTATAAATAGCCTTGTAAAAACACATAATAGATCATCTTTTGTTCTAGACTCGAAGTAGAGAGCTTAGGGGAGGAATTGACAACTCGTCTCCCGAGTCTTCTTCGGTTTTAGTTTTTATTTTCATAATGTTTAGCATGTTTATTCTACTTAGCATGTGTAACTAAACACCTATAAGGCTCGATTGAAGCCCTAGTTATACTTTTCCACATATCTATTCATTGACTATCTTTGCTATAGCCCTGTCTGAATGTTTAACTTGATTAATACCTGTTTGTATTTAAATTTCTTGTATGTGTGTGCCTGATCAACATATGCATGTGGTATGGATAGGTTAGTCGGATCAATTTGGATGACCGAGTCCTGGGTTCGACATTAGTAACAAGGGATATCCACACCGGATTCCCGGGTTAATCAACATGGGAAACCGGGAGCAGACCAAGCCCTAAGTTTTGTGTGGTTGCCGATCTCCACAACCCTCATGCTCTCTTAAGGAACAACTCAGTATACACCCATGCTGAATCCCTTAAGAGAGAAAAGAGTTAGAGTATACACCATGCCTAACTCGTTGTATAGGGAGATCAATAGTCTAAGGTGTGGACCAAGCCCTTAGGTTGGCAACCATTAGATATTCATGATAAGGCTAGAGCATTGAAACTTTACTTAGTGGGAAAGTATAATTAGGGTGGATATCGTAGTCCTATATTCTCATTATTGTTATTCACTCATAATCAACTATTATTTCTCTTTTCAAACTTGAAGAAATTAGTCCTAGAAAGAAATTCACCAATCCCTGTGGAAATGATCTCGCACTTGCACACTATACTACCACAGACTTTGTGCACTTGCAAGTAAAACGAGTACGATTATTTGCATATTAATTTAGGTAGATAATCGGCACAACAAGTTTTTGGCGCCATTGCCGGGGATTGCACTAAATTTTCTTTTAGTATTAATTTTTCATTTAATTATTGTTGTTTTTAAAATTATTATCTCATAACTCTAATTTTATTTTTCTCTGTTTCAGGTACTCCTCTGTGCCACTTGCGATCGAGCGCACCTTCCTATGCGATCTAGCGCAATTGAGGCAGAGAGTGCTCCGAGCAGCAGTGTCTGACTGCTGAACTCACATATCAACCACCAATTCATGCACGGACGTCGGTACAAGAATCCAACAATCCTTCCCTTTGATATCGAGCTTGAGAAATCTATCCGACAAAGATTTAGGGATAATTCGGAACAAATAGGTTAAGGGAGTGAGGAAGAGATACCAATGGCAAAACAAATAGCTAAACCACAACCCCTTGAACGGAGGCCGATAAAGCAATCCTTCATCCCGCAGAACCTCAAACAACCGTCATGCATTGCGTATAAACCTGAGGTGGAAGGAAACTATTACATATTACCACAGATACTCAGTGCACTAACTCACTTTAGGGGTACACCTAGTGAGGATCCTCATCTACACCTTCGAGAGTTCTTCGACCTCTGCAAATTCCAGCACATCCGAGGATTAGACTAAGAATGAATAAAGTTAATTCTTTTCCCGTTTTTCCTTGAAAGATAATGCTAAATTATGGTATAATTCTTTGCCTGCAGTTTCCATCCACACTTGGGAGGAGTTGGCGAGCAAATTTCTAAAAAAGTTTTTCCCAGCCCAGAAGACACGGCAAATGAGGAAAGAGATACAATCCTTCCAACAAAAGGATGGGGATCTATTCTTTGAGGCATGGGGACACTTCAACGAGCTACTACTCAAGTGCCCACACCACAATCTATCCAAGGATGAACTGGTACAAGCCTTTTATGAATTTTAAATGATTCTAACAAAAATATTGTTGATTTAGGTTGTGGAGGAGTGCTGATGGAAAAGAGCAGCGAAGAGGCGATGGAACTATTCGAAACCCTAAGCGAATACACATAGCAGTTCTCCTCACGAGGTAGACACATAACCAAAAGTAAGGGTATGTATGAGGTAAGCATGAACAGAGGATCATATCCTCAAATAGCTGCCATAGAAAAAAAAAATTGACCTATTAGTGAAAGCCATGGCTGCTCAGAACACCTTGACTAATCCATCAGCTGCACCACTACAAGTATATGCCATTTGCTCACAGTTTGATCATGATACTAATACTTGATCATGAGCTCCGCCAAAGAACAACCCCTATGCCAACACATACAACCCTGGATGGTGGAATCACCCGAACTTTTCATGGAGCAAAAACCAAAACAATCAAGGGCAGCAAAGAACTTTCCAACCAGCAGCCCAACCTGCTCCTGAACCAAAGAAGAATGGCCTTGAAAGCCTGGTGAGACAATTAATGACTCAGTAACAACAGATCCTAAATAAACATGAACAATTCATGGAAGAGTTAAAGCAGTTTCAGACTGAAATGAGGCAGATCACTGCCAAGCATGAGCAAGCCATTCAAGGACTAGAGGTGCAAATGGGGTAGTTGGCCAAGGAATTGAGTACCAGAAAGCAAGGAGAACTCCCGGCCCAACCACTGCCTAATCCAAGAGGACACCAACAGCTAAATGCTATAACAACCTTAAGGAGCGGAAAGATCATGGGCACCGACAAACCTACACAAGCATCTCCAAACACAATCTCTAAGGTAAAGAAAATAGAAAAGGTAAATACACCTCCACTTTTTCCTCGAAGGTTAGTTAAGCCTACAAAGGAAACTAAAATAATTGACATATTTGAAACCTTGAAAAAGGTAGAAATAAATATTCCTTTATTAGAGGCATTAAAACAAATACTTGCTTATGCTAATTAAAAGAATGCTACACTAACAAACGAAAGTTTCAGGAACACGAGACTGTAGCTTTGACTGAGGAGGTAAGTGCTGTATTATCGAGAAAATTTTCACCTAAACTTAAAGATCCTGGTAGCTTCACTATTCCTTGCAGGCTAAGTGACCAGCTATTCGAACGTACATTATTGGATCTAGGAGCGAGTGTTAATTTGCTACCGTACAGTGTATTTGAGACACTAGGGTTGGGAGAACTCCAACCAACCTCCATTACGTTACAATTAGCTGATATAAGCATCAAACGGCCTAGAGGTATCCTCGAGGATGTTTTGGTAAGAGTAGGTAAATTTATTTTACCTGCTGATTTTATTGTATTAGACATGGAGGAGTGTCAGATGCCTATACCACTCCCTATCATTCTAGGGAGACCATTTATGATCACTGCTGACACAAACATTAATGTAAAAAGAGGTATTGTCACAATGAGAGTAAATGATGAGGAGATGGAGTTTAAAATCTTTAATACCATAGACCCCCCTGAGACTAGTGATAAGTATCATAATGTAAACTTCATACATGGTATTGATGAGAAAGTGTCTAAAGCCCAATTCATTGATCCATTAAGGACCATCCCCAGCCATGCTACTACAAGATTAGATAGTAGGCCAGAAAAAAGATAAGGTAAACTCAAATACTCATGGAGCTATGCACACCCTCAAGATCATACCCAAACTCTCAAGTAAGTATAATGTTAAAAATCTGGCACTTACTAACATTGTATCTCCTTGTTTTAAAGACCAGGCACCACAATTGGAAACAAAGCAGCTGTCCAAGGCACTAGACTCACGTGATGAGGGCCCTAAGTGCCCTCTTCACAAGATATAGCCTTAATAGCCACCATAGAGAGCACTTGAGCAAATCCAATTGCTCAGTTTATAGCTCAAGTGTCTTTATCATGGTAAGTGGTGTTGAGGCCACTACAAATTGGTAAGACTGTATAATTTCCATAATTTTTGCTTTTCCTCATTTCTTTATGCTTTTTACAATATATCGAATTTATGACTTGCGATCGAGCGCATACCTCATGCGCTTGAGCGCCACCTCACCCTGCATTGCGAACGAGCGCAATACTTTACGCACTTGCGCATCATGCGATCGAGCGCGCTCAGCAAATGCGCTCGAGCGCAATCGGGGCAGGGAGTGCACGTACATATTATACACAGCTTCCTTTCTTTCTCTCATTTACCCTCCAGCGCACCATACACCCTAAAAAATCGCACTTGCTTCCTCTCACCCTAAGTCATGCACGATCACTATACTCAAGCCTCATCCACCACACCACCACCTCACCACCTAAAACCACCACCGATCCACCACATTTCCTTGCATATACGTTACCCTCCTCAACACACAAGGTATACACACATTTCTTTTGGTTTGGTTTTTCTTAAATACTCACACACATGAATTTTGAACTTCAATATGCATACACATTATCTAGATATATGTTATTCTTGTGTATTGATCGGGTATCCTTACATTTACAGGAAGAGTGTGAAACGTTCTACAACTTCTGGTTTTGGTGCACAGCAAGTGTTTGACAAAGTGCTTGACCGAGTGCGATCGAGCACTAGGCACCAACGATCGAGCACATTACTCCTTGTGTGATCGAGCGCATAAAACCAAGTGATCGAGCGCAATTTTGATAGTAGTACTTACCCAGATTCTGAAAACATGGCTTCCACCTCCCGAGCTTCAAGCAGTCGTCATCCAACATCCCGACCTAGCTTCGAACAACGTGAGGTACTACTTGAGACTATATTTAATATTGAAGAGGACTTCAAGACTTTGGACGCCACGAGGTGGGCAATCCAAGAATTCAAGTGCCGAGGACTTAAGCGGTTATTTAAGCCAGCCTGCTCGACAGCATATATTCAATTTGTGGTCAGTTTCTACGAGAACCTGACCTATGACTGCACCAGGTCGGAGATCCTATCTTCTTCAGTCCAGGGCCGATTCATCGAGCTGACCACCACTGACATAGCCAGCTCTCTACACTGCTGCGATGAGTCCCCACCCGAGGACAGCCACATAGAGGAGCAACCTGACTCATTCCCTCTCCCACACATCATTGAGGACATGTGTGCGGGGCAGTACGTTGACCACCACAATAATGCAGGGAGTTAGTCGAGGTTGCCATCTCGTCTATGGTTCATCGACTCAGTCCTACAGTGGAATGTATGTCCTCTTAGGCACAAGACACAGAGGCGAGATCAGTTCTTACAAACCCTCTATGCTTTTCACTGGGGTCATTGATACTCCATCCTAGCGGTCATATGGAGTCAGATTTATAAGTTTTGGGATGAGGTACATAACAGGCAGACGACCACAGCTAATGCTTGGGGTCTTTCTTTCCCCTTCTTGCTCAGTCTATCTTCAAGAAGAAGGAGATTTAAGGATCCTCTGTAGATGGCCCGGTTAGTGACCATCCTTTCTTTGGGAGAGCACAATGGAGCCTTAGCCAGTCACACATACCTCGAGGACTCTAGGCACAGATTCCTCCCACCGAGCCTGTTGTCGATGATCCGATGGAGACCGAGCATCTAAAGGTGAGCCCTTCATGGGAGAGGGATCATACAGACATGGGCTCCATGGAGTATCAGCATCTCCTAGATGAGCTATCTTCTTTCCACTATGAGCTATCCGACATTCGTTGAGAGGATCGTGAGGCAGCTCATCTGATCCATCAGCGGATCGATAAGTTAGAGGCACAGTTCACGCGACAGGAGGCGATGCTGTAGGCCATCCTTTACTGTTTACCTCCTGCACCCGATACCTTCTCGACTGTACCCACTGATGATCAGCAGTAAGGAGATACCCCGTCTGGCTGAATATGTTAAACTTAACGCTCATAGGAGACACCCCAGACATATCCTTTTCATTTTAGTACTTTTCATTTATTTATAATCATATTTACATGTCTACTATTTATATTTTGTTTTTCGGAACAACATTTGTTTTCCTTTATCAGGTATTTAGTGCGTGCATCCAGTTCAAGTTTGGGGGCGTATACAAGCAAGCAAACAACCTAGTTCTCCATCTCCCAGGTCAGATCTTTCCATGCCATACACATTGGGGACAATATGCATTTTAAGTTTCGGGGTAGTGGGAGATACTAGATACTATCACACACGCACTTAAAACACATGCACACACACTAAGTCCCAGTTTTTTTAGGAAGATAAATGCATGTTCTTTTGATAAACAAAAATTTTGGTTAAATTAAAAAAATTTGATAACACTTCATTAGTAAGCTTAAAAGCTAGAACACATATTCTTGCAATAGGAGTTTTACAAAGTTTAATTACCTACCTCAAGGCACCTAAGAATTCACGAGTTTGATCCAAATTTGCACAAGCATATTTAGCACGCATTTGTGTGGGGTATGACATATAATTCTTCTGTATTGTTTCCATTACCTAAACTGCAATCGGATAACTTGTTGAAAAGAACCCATTGGCATAATAAAAATAAATAAAAATAATCATCATGCAAAAAGAAATCCAAAAAGCTTCTAAAAATCATTAAGAACTTTCCACTAAGTAACTGGGCCTCTTGCCTCAGTAAGCATTGAGTGTTCACGTCAAAAGGTGGGAAGTAAGCCCTTAATGATCATAATGGAAATTTTCACTGAGTAACTGGGCCTCTTGCCTCAGTAAGCATTGAGTGTTCACGTCAAAAGGTGGGAATTTCATTAAAAAGTATAAAAACCTGTTAGTTATGTAGCCTTTTTGACTCGAGTTAGTAAGTCCTTAGGGGCGTTTTTACACCTAATGCCCTAAAACCATCTGGTTTAGAAGTCATTGGCCAAACACTCATTACAAGGGTCAAATAGAAAGCTCGATGAAACTCAACATGGCAAAGATCGTATGATAAAAGAAAAAGAAAAGCAAGTATTATGCCATTTTGTTCTCTTTAACAAGAAATTCGATAAAGATTTTGGGCACCGAAGCACTATGCACTAAAATTATATGGAAGTCCCATCTTATGTGTGCTAACTCATCACACACAAATCAAACTTGCGATGCCTTAAGCCAACTTTAGATAAGCAACATAAAACTTTTGAAAGTCCTCTTACAATCCAAAATGTGTTTTTATTTTAAGCTTACTCATGAACGGTTTTCATAGTTTTTATGCATAACCCAAATTTTTAAGTATCATGAGAATGAATTTATCTTTCAAAGTTTTGTTTTCACATAGTCTTTAGTTTTGTATTGCAAAGGGACTAGCAATATGTAAGTTTAGGGGTGTGATAGGTGCTTAAATAGTCATATTTAAGCCTCCTAATTTACACTTGTTAGACTCTTTACCTAGCTAATTATATGGATTTTACTTCATTTTCGTATTTTATGTGTTTTTCTCAGGGCTTGGACAAAAAGATAATAAATTGGATCTTTTAGGAGCAAAAATGAAGTTCTACCATCCAGTAAGGTGCGCTCGAGCGCACAAGGACAAGAGCACACTTGAAGAAGGCTCGAGCGCACACCTGCACTTGAGCGTAACCCGCATACGCTCGAGCGCAATTACTCCAGAAGCGGCAGAAGCCAGAATTGGAAAGAAGTCTTCCGACTCCAAATAGGAATTAGGGTTTCGGGACCCTATAAATAGCCTTGTAAAAACACATAATAGATCATCTTTTGTTCTAGACTCGAAGTAGAGGGCTTAGGGAAGGAATTGACAACTCGTCTCCCGAGTCTTCTTCGGTTTTAGTTTTCAGTTTTTATTTTCATAATGTTTAGCATGTTTATTCTACTTAGCATGTGTAACTAAACACTTATATGGCTCGATTGAAGCCCTAGTTATGCTTTTCCACATATCTATTCATTGACTATCTTTACTATAGCCCGTATGAATGTTTAACTTGATTAATACCTGTTTGTATTTAAATTCCTCGTATGTGTGTGCCTGATCAACATATGCATGTGGTATGGATAGGTTAGTCGGATCAATTTGGATGACCGAGTCCTGGGTTCGACATTAGTAACAAGGGATATCCACACCGGATTCCTAGGTTAATCAACATGGGAAACCGGGAGCAGACCAAGCCCTAGGTCCTGTGTGGTTGCCGATCTCCATAACCCTTATGCTCTCTTAAGGAACAACTCAGTATACACCCATGCTGAATCCCTTAAGAGAGAAAAGAGTTAGAGTATACACCATACCTAACTCGTTGCATAGGGAAATCAATAGCCTAAGGTGTCGACCAAGCCCTTAGGTTGGCAACCATTAGATATTCATGATAAAGCTAGAGCATTGAAACTTTACTTAGTGGGAAAGTATAATTAGGGTGGATATCGTAGTCCTATATTCTCATTATTGTTATTCACTCATTATCAACTATTATTTCTCTTTTCAAACTTGAAGAAATTAGTCCTAGAAAGAAATTCACCAATCCCTGTGTAATTAATCTCACACTTGCACACTATACTACCACAGACCTTGTGCACTTGCAAGTAAAACGAGTATGATTATTTGCATATTAATTTAGGTAGATCATCAGCACAACATTCGCTCCAGTACTGAAGCTGAATATCGTGCCATGGCTGATGCAACTCAAGAACTTCTCTGGCTTCGATGGTTACTCGCTGACATGGGTATCTCTTCTCCTGCTACCACTATCCTACACTGCGACAACAGGAGTGCTATTCAGATCGCTCACAATGATGTCTTCCACGAGCGTACAAAACACATCAAGAATGATTGCCACTTCATCCATCATCACATTCTCTAGAATATGGTTCGTCTACAATCCGCCAATTCAGCCGATCAGACAGCTGCCATTTTCACTAAGGCTCATCCACCCGGACACTTTCACTATCTGGTTTCCAAACTCAAGTTCACCTCCCACTTACCGCCTTGAGTTTGAGGGGGGATGTTAATGTATTATATGGGCTTAGTTAGTTTAGTCCCACATTGGTTGTGTATAGCTTTGCCTTTCATATTGGCTTGTATAAATAGGATAGCTCCCTTGTAAGTAAATCACACAATTCAATACAATTATTCTCTTTGTATTGTCTCACTTCCTCTCTTAAACTTAACAACTTTGATGTTTGAAAACATGATTGGTTGATTTTGTTCACAAACTCAAAGGTCGAGAAGATTTTTTTAAGGGGTCAAACTTAAATACAAATTAATACTGTTTGTTTAGATGTTATTGATTTGATCTTAAGATCATTTTTTAAGGATTCGGAGGCTCACATTCGAGTAGAGTTTTTTTTTTTTACCCTTTTTGAAGCCTATAAGTGATTTTACTGTTATTTTGATTCATTTTGATTTAAATTCTTTTATAACATATTGCGGTAACAATTAACTATCTAGGATTATCAATTCTACCAAATTCTTGACTCACAAAGAACAAAACTAATTTTTTTAACCAAATAAAAAACAATTACCAAGTAAATTACTTTGTCATTCTTAATTCATAATTATTCCTAACTCAAGCCCTGAAATATGAAAAATATAATTTCTATACTATATTCAAAAGCTTTTTAAGGACAAAAAGGGTAAAAAAAAGTCATTGAGGGGGGCCAAATAGGTATACATTTCTTTTAACTTAAAAATTAAAAACTTATGGGTGTCATGATCGCTACTTGTCCTTAAATTCCGTCACTGGCCATTTAAAAGTATATAATCCATACATGTATCCATTTTTTTTATTAAGATTTACCTTTTCTTTTCTTATTGCTTCTCTTTCTTTACTTTATTTAAATTAATTATTTTTCTGCATCTTTGGTTTGCTTAGAATATGACAAACTTGCTATATGCCTTTTTCCTTTAAACAAAAAGGGTTAATTTTAGACCTTGTCAATATTATATTATAATACATTCATTTTACACTCTAATCTCCAATACTTAGAACTTTAAAAATAGGCCAGTGGATAGGTCTCGGTTGTTTATGTAGATTGAATGACGATTTCTTATCGCTAACCCTATGTTAGTGACATTTGTGAAAAAAATGGAGCTCATATGCACAAAAGAGAATGGTCGCACAACCAAATGTGTAAGTGAGAAGGGTTAAAAAGACGAGTAAGAGAGAGAAGCTCTCAAGCTACAGTGAAAAGCACTACTTGTCCATGACTTTTCTCTTTGATTCCTCTCCTCCCCCCTTCCATTCTTCCTTGATTCAGGTCCCATAATCTGCCATGGGTAAAAAGAAAGCAAGTAAGAAAGTTTTGGTATCTTAGCAAGACCAAAAAGATCTCGAATTCATTCAGAAATATCTCCAGGAAAAGAAAGCTACAGTATCAAAATCGCGAAAGAAAGAAAAAGCAGAAGATGTACAGTGCTCTGCCTGTACAAGTATTATATAGTCTGAAAGTCTATCATGTACTCTAGGGGATAAGGATACCAGCTCCTGTGGGCAAGAGAAAAAAGATTCTAGCTCTGATAGTGAGGGTTGTGAACAGTTAGAAACTGTGTCTTCTCCTCGAATTGGGTCTCCTGTCGTGAACAGTAAAGGAGAAAGGCTAGAAGAGAACAAGAAGGCTTCATGGATCAGCTTGTTTGCAGATAATAGGAACCAAGTAATGGATCTCAGTTATCTGCAATGGAATACGACTAGGAATAAATCTGTATTTCAGAAGATGAAATAGACAAAGTTTTTGAAGAGATGCCCTTCTGTCTAGTGGGATACTTTGCTGGCAAGTTCCCAGGAAGAGCTGCCCTGAAACAAATTACAGACTCATGGAAGGTACCTGTTTTAACTTAGTTTCATGAGAATGGTTGGATCATTTTTAAATTTGATAAAGATGAAAACATGATGAAGGTTATGCAGGAGGGACCATACTTTATTTATGGTAGACCTCACCTTCTTAAAACCATGCCTAGGTTCTTTCAATTTGATAATGAAGAGATAAGCACCTTGTCTGTGTGGGTGCAATTGAGAAATCTCCCTCTTGAACAGTGGAACCCTAAAGTCCTCAGTAAAATAGGGTCTAGAATTGGTAAGTCTTTGTATACAGACAAACTCACAGCAGAAAAGGAAAGAATTTCCTATGCTAGAATTCTAATAGAAATTGATATTGCTAAGGAGATCAAGCATTCTGTTGCCATCAATCTTCCAAGTGGTAGAATAATTGATCAGAGAATTTTTTATGAGAATTTACCAAAATTCTGTAGCAAATGCAAAGTCATTGGGCATTCAAATGACATCTATAAATTCCAAACCAATATAGCTCTATGTGTGAAGAGATCAGCAGCTCAGGTCAGAGCAGATGTTTCAGTTAAACCTTTAATAGTGGGTGCCCAATCTATGTCTGCCTTCATTCCAAATCCTGGGAATGGGGTAAAGTCCCTTAATGCTAATTAGTCACAGCACCAAGAGGCTATCAGAGATCCTGGTTATGAGAAGATCAATCAAGGCTCTCTCCCTGCTGGATTTAAAGGACTAGATAGAGACAAAAGCCTGCCTAAGTCAGATGGTCCCCAGCCAGCTGCAAAGAAGAAAAAAGGTAAAGCCATAATGGGTGAAGCTCAGAAGAAAAATAAGGAGGGGTTATCCCCCGAGGTCTTTCATGAAGATAGCTAGTTGGAATATCAGGGGCTTTCATAAGCCCCTGAAACACAATGGGGTCCTACACCTCATGAATAAACAAAGGATAGACATTATATGTATACTGGAATCCAAGTTGGATGAAGAGAAGCTCAGCAGAATTATGAAGAACAATTTTAGACAATGGAACCAAGTCAACAACTTTAGATCTCATAATGGCGGTAGAGTGCTAATTTTGTGGAATGCAAGCAAGGTCAGTTTGTCTGTTATTGATTCATCCCCTCAAGTTATTCATTGTAAAATTAAATGCTTAATTTCTTCTATTAGCTTCATTGCTAGTTTTGTTTATGGATTTCACTCTATTGTCACTAAAAGAACTCTCTGGAATAACCTCTGTTATTTCAGTAATAGCCTAACTGATCCTTGGTTGGTAGTGGGAGATTTTAACAATGTCTTCTTTGTAGAAGAAAAAGGCAATGGGTTGCCTGTTACAGCTTATGAAATTAAAGATCCCTTGGATTGCTGTAGGGTTACAGGTCTTAGTGATATTCAGTTCACTGGAAGTCTGTATACTTGGACTAATAATCACACATGGTGTAAGCTGGATAGAGCCATGGTAAATATCCCTTGGATATAAAAGGGTTTTCCTGCTCATGCAAAATTCACTTTGCCTGGCTGTTTATCTAATCACTCTCACTGCATAGTTTTTCTGTTTAAAGATGAGAGGGGTAGTAAAAGGCCTTTTAAGTTTTTTAATATGTGGGTTTCTTATGACAACTTTTTGGGGACAGTTAGAGAGTCTTGGAATAACAATTTGACTGGTTACAAGATATTTAAGCTGTGCAGAAATTTGAAACTGCTAAAAAGCCATCTCAAACGGCTTAATGAAAAGCATTTTAGTCACATTTCTGCAAGAGCTACTGAAGCATCCAATGAGTTACTTCGAATTCAGCAGGACTTGCATGATAATCCCTCAGACACTGAGTTATAAGTTAGAGTTGTTGAGTAGAAACTTAAAGACTTCAAGCTTGCTGAAGCTGAAAGGAGTTTCTTCTCCCAATAGGCCAAATGTAAATTTTTTATGAACAGTGACAGAGGCTTTAAATTTTTCCATGATATGATGAAAAGAAAAATGAATAAGAATCATAGAGCAGCTGTGGAGACTAGTGATGGACAACAGACATCATCTGAGGCTCAGATGGCAGATGAGTTTATCAGCTTTTACAAAGTTCTACTGGGCTCATCAGAATCTAAAAGGCTTATAGATGAAGGGATTTTTTATGAGGGTCCCAAAGTGACAGAGGAGCAATCAGTATACCTGATGAGGGATATCTCAGAGGATGAGATAAAAGAAGCCTTGTTCAGTATTGGGGAGGATAAGTCCTCAGGCCCTGATGGATACACTTTTACATTCTTTAAGAGAGCTTGGGAATTAATCAAAGGGGATGTGGTGGGAGTAGTTCAAGAGTTCTTCTCCAATGGGATTCTGCTCAAGCAACTCAACCATACTGTATTGGCTATGATCCCTAAATCCAAACATGCAGGCAGAGTTGAAGAGTTCAGACCTATAGCATGCTGTAATGTGGTATACAAAGTCATATCTAAGATCATGGCTACTAGGTTATCTTATGTATTGGAAAGTATCATTAACCCTGCTCAGGCTGGCTTTATAAAGAATAGAAGCATGATTGAAAGTATATACTTAGTCCAAGAACTCCGTAGAAAATACAGCAGGAAGAGAATTTCCCCCAGGTGCATGCTCAAGATTGATTTGAGAAAGATATATAATTCTGTTATCTAGGACTTTCTGGAGAACATGCTCAAAGGCCTTGGCTTCACTGTTAAATTCACCAAATGGATGATGGAGTGTGTCTCTACAACATTTTATTCCATTACTCTTAATGGCAGTTTATATGGCTTCTTTGAAGGAAAAGGATGTCTCAGACAAGAAGACCCCCTATCTCATTTCTTGTTTGTAATTTTCTTAGAATACCTCTCCAGATTGCTCTCCAGGCTGAATGGGAATCCTAGATTCAAGTATCATCCAAAATGTGAGATACTTAAAATATCCCACCTAACTTTTGCTGATGACCTCATTCTATTTGCCAGGGGAGAAATGGGTTCAATCAGCTTGATGATGGACTGTGTAAACGAATTTAGTGATTGTTCTGGGCTCCAGCCTAGTCTCCCCAAATCAAGTATATTCTCAGCTAGGATTACTAGGTATGATCTCCTTGAAATCAAAAGAGTTACATGCTTTGATGAAGAAAGCATTCCATTAAGGTACTTAGGGGTTCCACTAGCTTTATCAAGGTTATGTATTGTCTACTATCTTCCTCTCATTGAGAAAATCTCAGCCTATATTCTGCTTGGGCTGGCAGTTCTCTATCCTATGCAGGAAGAGCAGAGCTAATCAGATTAGTATTACAAGGAGTGGAGTGCTTTTGGTTGGCAATTTTTCCAATTCCAGCCAATATGAGAGACAGAATAATTAGATTATGCAAAGCCTTTTTATGGGGTGGTAAGAATAATGCTACAAAGAAGGCCTCGGTGGCCTGGAAAGAAGTCTGCTTGCCAAAATCAGAAGGGGGTCTGGGTCTCATAGATTTAAAAAATTGGAACACATCCTTGCTATCTAAGGCCTTATGGAACACACATCAGAAGAAAAAAAACTCCCTTTGGGTAAGATGGGTGAACCACTACTATTTGCATGGGTCTCCTATTTGGTGCACATATCCTAAGCATGAGGACTCAACATTATGGAAGAAGATCCTATCAATCAAGGACAACATAATTTCTTTAGAGGGTTCTTCTCAGCAAGCCATCAGTAGAATAACTCAATGGGTATAGCATGATCAGATCAACATTAAGAAGGCCTATGAGTTTGTTAGGCCAAAAGGCACAAAAAAGACGTAGGCATTAGTGGTATGGAATAGTAGCTCAACTCCTAAGTATGCCTTTATTCTCTGGCTTGCCATTAGAGGAAAATTGCTCACCAAGGACAAACTCATCTTCACAGAAATGGACAGGTTGTGCCCTCTGTGTAGAGAGTTTGAGGAATCTATTGATCACCTTTTCTTTACCTGCCAGATTAGTGCAACCATATGGTCTGACATAAAAGGGTGGTTGGATAGTAAAAGAGGTATGACAACTATAAAAAGTGCAGCAAAATGGTTTCATAAAGAAGTTAGAGGAAATGGGCCTTTTGCTAAAGCCAAGAGAGCTGCTCTAGCCAGCACTATTTACCATATTTGACTAGCTAGAAATGCTAAACTGTTTGAGGATACTGTCGCCCATCCTAGTAGTATAGCCACGAAAATCAAAATTCAGCTTTATAGAATTGTATATGCAAATTTTCCTGAGCTCAGGCTTATTTTGTAATTTGGAAATCTTGTAATTTTGTAAATGCTTCCATGGCATATCTCCTGGGTATGCCCAGTGTATTTTGTATAAAAATTTGATCAATATAACTATTTTCACAGATAAAAAAAAAAGGTTAAAATTGGTAAGAACCCTACATAAACATGTAAGTGAGCTGTGTTAAAAAGTAGCAAGAACCCTGTAGACTGAGGTTTCAACCCAAGAGGGGGGGTGAATTGGGTTTATAAAAACTTTCATGGAATAAACATAAGTTTATAAAAACATATAATCAACAAGCAATTAAACAAGTAATGTGCTATAAATAAAGAGTTTAAGGAGTAGAGAATGCAAACTCAGATTATAGTGGTTCGGCAATATCGGATTCATTCCGACCCTACGTCCACTCTCTTTAAGGAACCTTCTTGAAGTAATCCACTAAGAAACTTAGTCGTACAACTTCACCGGTGTTGTACAAACCTTACAATCCCTTCCTCTTGGAAGCTTTCCCCTTCCTCTTCTTTTCGGAAGTAATCCCTTTACATTAATTGTTGTAAAGTAAATAGTAGAGAGACAGCAAATAAAAGCTTATACAACTAAATAATGTCTCTCTTTCAAAGTAAAGCTTGAAGAATGGCTCAGCAAGAATATTTTAAAGCTTTTTGTGTTTCAAAGAGTACACTTACTTGATTGTGTGAGTTCTTCTCTTTTTCAATATCTCTACCTCTCCCTTGAATGCTCAATAGAGTGGGTTTATATAGCCATCAATTAATATGGCCGTTGGGACTTTAATTTGAAATGATTGTGCCTTTAAAAGATCAGATTTAGAGTCCAATGGTCATATTTTTTGAACTACCAGTCGACTCGGTCATGATACCAGTCGACTTGGTCCTCTTATAAATTCTTATTTTTAAAGCTTCTAGGGTACCAGTCGACTGGGTTAACCTTACCAGTTGACTGGGGACTGTCTGTTCATTTTACCAGTCGGTTGGTATGTTCCATCCAGTCAACTGGGGACTCACTGTACATCTTACCATTCGACTGGTATGTTTCACCCAGTCGACTGGGGACTTACTGTCCCATATACCAGTCGACTGGTATATATACCCAATCGACTGGGTTATCTTCCAACCCAGTTTTTTTGTGTTAAATTTTTTTTTAACTTAAAACCGTTTGATTAAAAAGTTGTGTTTAAAAAGCATTTTGAGTGCGAGCCATTGGACAAGCTTATCAATGTACAAGTGAGACTTACATTGGTTTTAATATCTTAGACCTATACTAGTTCTTCAGTCTTCACTTGAAAGTTTGATTCAGTTTGAGTTCTTGCACCTTAATCCTTGGTTGAATGCTTTTGTTGCTTACTACACTTAGATTGCACTGTTAGTATAATAATAGTTGTGTTTTATCATCATTAAAATACAAGTGACGGTCAACAATCTCCCCCTTTTTGATGATGACAAAACTAATAATGTGAAAACAGTTTAAAAAACTAAGTGTTTGGTTTTTCAGAAAAATCGAACAGAGTTTCCTCTGTTTTTCGAGTAAAACCACCCTGTAAACAAGCAAACATAGTTTATATATTCAATTCAACCAATCAATATCAAACCTAACTAATCAACGAATCATATTTCATATTCTTTGGAGCAGTGTTCCCCCTAAATATATGCACTGGTTTCTGTTTACTTTGTTTTTCTCGTTTTCTAATATTTCTCTCCCGTTTTGACAACAGCAATCAAAAGGGTCATAAACTAAAAAATAAGCTACTTAGCTACCATAACCATCTATAGTAATGCTTAAAAAAACTTGTGCGAAAAAATTAACTTCATTCGGAGTTCAAAAGCCTTCCCGAGAAAAACCGGAAGTTTCATACAAGCACAACTAGTTTCAGAGCATACATTTGAATAAAAGCAGTTAGAAACTATGCAAACATATCACAAATAAGTAAAATAGGTGCATGAAATAGGATGAACATAAAGCATCATCTTATACATAGCAAGTCTATACAAGAGCAGGCTTCATAGAGCCAAAACATAGGTAAAGATACACAAAAGAAATGTCTGTACTACGAACTAGGAACTGAAAAAGCTAAGTACATCATAATAACATAGAAAATGACTCAAGGAGCAGGAGAGTCCAAGTGGTCATGAATAAGGTCTTGTATCTCAGCTAAGGAACTCTCAGTACACTCTCGATGTAGCTCAAAATCATCCCGTAGATGCTTGATGGAGGAGCTCAATGTCTGGAACCCGGACTGTATGGTCAGCTGAAGGCTCGTGATAGCCTGAAGTAGATCGCCATGCCAGCCTGACCAGTACTCGAGTCACTAATGGGAGGTGCTCGGTTATCCGTGTCCATGTCATCAGTAGCAGCAGCAGCCTCCTCATCATCACTGCTCTCACCCTCCCGAATCCGTATGTGCTTCCTGACCTTTGAATAGATGAAGCTGTCACGGACCGTGCATCCCATCTTTTTCAGTGATGAGACATTGATGATGTCTTTCGGCCCGATATCCTGAGCCTCGGAGGTAAGGAGAGGCACTCGAAAGTGCTGGAGTATGAATGTAATGAGCATCCCGTAGGGTAGACACCCGGAGTCTTCGCACTCCCTTGTGACACTATCGGACATGTGCAAGAAAATGGTGCTGTAAGCCATCTTCTTCATCTCAATCCACTGGTCCTCCATGACATTTTCTGGAAAAGTATCATCTTATCTAATAGCCAAGTCTACTTTCTGTTGCATAAGAACAGCCTTGATCTTCCGCTTCCATAGGGAAAAATCTCCATTTCCATCAAATTTCTCAACCATGAAATTTTAAGCCATCTTTGCAGACAAGATCCCAGATTTATACAATACCCACAAATGTTTTCTTCAACCTCAAGAACACGATTAAAGATGGATCTTAACACTGTTCTTGAATCACCCTTAAGAACACAATCTGATCTTAATCATTATTCCGTTCTTGAATCATCCAAGAAGTTGATCTTTGATTCTTGGAGTCTTGATTCTGTAATCTTCTTGTTCTTGCTCCGATACCTAGCTGTGCAAGCTCTGATACCATTGTTGGAAATCACCTTGACAAGATGCCCAGGTGGTGATTTTCCAAACACCCAAGTCTAGAATGACTTGTAGAAAGAAATATAGCAATCGAAAGCAAGAAAGAAAAGAAAACAAGCGATTTGTTATCGAGGTTCGGCAATAGTCTACGTCCTCATGAGTTCCGCTTCGCCATTAATCATGTTGGCGAGCAGCAGGGGATATATATTGAAGTGGTGCCCTATTTTAAGGCACCAAATCAATACTGTATCTATATTGGATAGGTACCCCCGACTTCCTAGTCTTGGGTGGATGGTCCAACTCACTATCAGGTTGAACAATTTTGAGTCCATGGGCATATCACTACATATGTGAAATGTAGTAGGTCTGTACACATAGTTAGGGTCACCCCTAACTATCTGACAGGCCTCATCGACATCAAAATTGCCTGGCAATCCATCCAGACTCCATTGGATCCCTTCTACAGGGATCCTCAATATGCTCATGAGGAGGTCAGTGTTGACCTCAAACTCCACATCTATGACACTAGTTTTGAATCTCAGAGCCAATTGACTGGGTTTCACCAAGTTAGCATAGAACTGGTGAATCAGTCTCGGGTAGTACTTTTCATGCACTCTGACCAGTGAGGTCAGTTGTATTGCCTCAAAGGCTGGCAAGATATCAAAATTTCCATGACGAATAGAGTCGAACTCAACGACTCTACCCGTTATGATCTTCTTGTGGCGGATGATTGAGTCATACCTTGCTTTGGCTGTATGGGTTAAAAACGGAGACTTATCAAGCTCTGTTCTAGGCTTCTTGCTTGATAAGCCTGTCATGCCCTTCCCCTGTGTATTTGGATCCATAGGTTTGGTAGACCTTGGATTTGTTGGCACATTTGGTCCCCCAGTTGTGTATTTTATGAGGATTCGATCAGATATTTTTGAGAAAAATTGGTTTTTGGGAACAAAAGTTTTTGGTGGAAATAGGAGATTTCAACCATAGAAAGTTGAAAATAATGTTTAGGATGATTAGATCGATGTGTGTTAGGTGTTGTTTGGATAGTTTTTGGATCAAAATGGTGAAATTTTCTAGAAAGAGAAAGCTAGGTTTTCGAAAAATGGCATAAAAATCTGGAAAAAAAAATGGACAGTCTATATATAGAATCGCGATACCAGTCGACTGGGTAAGGATACCAGTCGACTGGGACATTTTGAAAAGATGAACTTTTTTCATACCAGTTTGAGCTGCTTCTTAAACGCTCGGACAAGTTCTCCAAGTCTGAGTGTTTGAGCTGCTTCGCAAACGCTCGGATAAGTTCTCAAGGTCCAAACATTTGAGCTGCTTCACAAACGCTCGGATAAGTTCTCTAGGTCCGAGCATCTCGAAACAGTTGTCAGACGATCAGCCAAGACTTCTCCTAGTTCAAGCATTTGAAGCTTCTCCCGTATTTTTCCCAAAATCAAGTTTATTTTACTGAATAAGTATGCAAGACAAGGATATCATGCGCGACAAAGATTGAAAGAAAGATATTTTATTAATTCAAAGAATTACAATTAACAATCTCGAAGTACAAGGAAAATATGACCCTAACGGCCTCGAAGTACAAAGGGAAAACCGAGACACCAAGCTTTTTAGGTAGTCCAGTACACAAGCTGCCTCACCCTCTTAGGTCTACCTCAGGCTCCCTCCCAAGCCTGAAAGCCCTCACCTGCCATGAGCAGCTCTAAGCCCAGGGGACCTCCTCAACCGCTCTTGCTCGGAATCTGGAAGAGGTCCATATCCTGATTACGCCCAAAACATAAAGCGGTTATTGTAGTATAGTTTTGGGGTGTCGATTCCACAGGGAAACAAGTTAATTACGAAAGAAGTTATAAACTTTAACACTAACGACAATGATTAAGTGAGAGAATATGAGTTTTGATAATGCAATATTGTGTAAAAGAGTTGTGCGAATATAACAAAGAATATAAATAAGAAATAACAAGGTTCCGGGAATCCTCCTTAGGTTCGTTCCCTATTTCCACTCTTGATTCAAATTTTTATCTCGATTGCAAGTTTCACATCCTAAACTGGCAATCGGAAATTATTCAATCAAGCACATTTATATCTCTAATATAATTGCTACAAATTACTCTTTGATTTCAATTCAAGCACACATGATTTATCTTATAGATTAGCAAGAAACGACAATATATTGCAATAATGATATCACAGTAATGGCCGATCTATAAGATAAATATACCGAAATCAATTACATCCAAACAACTTGACATAAAAAAAGCTTGACTAGACTTATGTGGAGTAGAAGGATGCAATCACCGGATTGAGAGAAACTAAAAGAAGAAGAATATAGAATACAGCTATCACATGAACTCAAATCCTTCTTAATTAATCAAAGAGTAAATCATAGACAATGTTTTAACAAAAAGTCCATACAAATGAATCAAGAACAGGAAATAAGGAACAATAAAACCCTAAGGATTCATCCTTTTCCCTTGTTTGATGATTAGTTAGCCATGAAACTCAAGGTGGAAAAACAATATAGATGTTCTCCCCTTGATTTCTTAGCCATGGAGCTCAAGGTGGAAGAAAAATGTGGATGTTCTCTCCTTGATTTCCAACTTACGAAAACTTAAACAAAATGCTAAAAACTTCTTCAATTTTTATCTATCAAAAACTGTCTTTTTCTCCCCCGAGCTCTCTCCCTCGGCTGCAAACCTTAAGCATATATTTATAGCCCACGAGGGAGAGCTGTCTTTGCACAGCTCTAATTTGAGTCTGAATTGGAGTCCATGTGCGCACTGCTGGAAAGTGAAAGCTGGAACGTGAAGGTGGTTCAGCAGCATGTGCGCGCTGCTGGCTTTGTCTGAGCGTGCGCCTGGGCGCTGGAAAGTGAAGGCTGGAACGTGAAGGTGGATCCAGCAGCATGTGCGCGTATCCAAGTGTGCGCCAGGGCGCTGGAAAGTAAAGGTGCAGTTGGTGAGGGGCGCGGCGCTGATGGCTGAGGGGCGCAGCGCTGGTTCCTGGGCGCCTAGGCGCTGGTTCTTGTTTGCCTGGGCGCTGAGGCGCTGGTTCTTGTTTTCCTGGGCGCTGGGGCGCTGGTTCATGGGCGCCTAGGCGCTGGTTCTTGTTTTCCTGGGCGCTGGGGCGCTGGACAGTGAGAGGTGAGGCGCTGGTTCTTGTTTTCCTGGGCGCTGGGGCGCTGGACAGTGAGAGGTGAGGCGCTGGGCATTGTTCTGGAGGCCCTGAACTGTTTCCGCTAAAACTGACATAACTTTCACTAGAAAAATCCTTTTTCCAAACCGTAAAATTCTCCAGAAAATAGACTTCCGGATCTTTCTAGGCATATATAGCTCATCTCCTGGTTCTTCCTACATCAATAAAGTTTAATCTACAAAGTTGATTGATCTGTACGGAAAATTCTGGCAATTTAGTGAAACACCTTTAGCTTGTATGCAGAAGTGCACACACTAGTGTGCCTACCCTTAACTTGTTCCAAAGTGATGCACACACTTGTATGCAGTCTTTCAACTCAATTTAATTTATTGCTCCAACCTTGGTTTAGACTTTTAATCATCTTTAAATCATTTTTGGAAATGTCTAAACCTTGGACAAAAACGAGCACCGATACCCAAGATCTTTTGGTGCTTTAAACATGGATCGCTTTATCATCTCTTTTGTACTCAATGCACCTGAAAATGCATCGAATTAAGTCAATTATTTATGAATAACACTTTAGAGTTATCAACATTTAAAAGTGCGATTACGACCGAGATTAACTCTAAAGTGTTAACAATTAAGTATTGTTTAGATGCATTTTATGACTCTTATCATATCCCCGCTCAGAATTTGAAAGAGATCCTGACTCCCACTTGGAATTAGGAGGAGGTCCTTACTCGTTGAGCAAAATTCCCCCTCTAGAGTGGGCCCTTCCACCCTTTTGGCTTCCATAAATCCCTCAAGGAATTGCTGACTCCCCTCCCTCTCTAAGACCATCACCATTCAGAATTTTCTACGTCAGAACGACCCCTCAGTAAGAAGGTAAGGCCAAACCCCTCTCAATTCTCAAGAAACTAAACTTGTTTCAGCTTAAAAGAAAAGGTGTCAGAGACCCCTTTTTATTAGAAGGGAAAACACGCTCAACGAGGGGATTTAATGCAAAAAAGGGAAAAAGATTAGACTTTACAGTTTCGAGGCCACTCACGCTTCTCCAGACGACTCTTCGCTCCCCGAGAATGATGAATCGGCTCGCAATGACAGCCTTCCAAACACAAGTTTGACTCATGTATACATCTTCAGCTCCATTAAAAGCCCGTGCCACACAATACTTCCTTAAGTACATAAATATACTCAAGGAAGTAGGGGGCCTGTGATGTGGCCCAAAATACTCCGGCTCAGTGAACTCCCAAACCCAGTAAACACTCTGACACAATGAGCGGCCCAGTAAACTCTCCGGCCCAATGAAGAACAGCCCTGCAGCCCCTCTACGCACACGGCCCTGCCAGCCATTCTGCACCAGCCTACAGTCGCTTATATCTACAGTCCTACAGCCACCCTATGGCACGCCACCCTGCAGCCACCTTACGGTGCGCCGCCCTGTAGCCACCCTACAGTATGCCCTCTTCTGAGCTTGTAATCAATGCCTTCCCATGGGCGGATGGCTATAAATAAGTCCAGGTATGAAATTCACAGACATTGAGACTTTTTTATTTACACTCCAATTACTTAAGCCCTCGATTTCTCTCTTAAGCCCTCATGCTAACTTGAGCTTCGGAGTGCCCTCAGAGGTCTCCCCATCCCCTTCTTTTAAGGGCCTTTAGTTCATCCCTGTTACTTGTGTAGGGCCCAGGCCACGTCAACATCCAGGCCACACCAGCACCCAGGCTACGCCAGCGCCCAGGCCATGTCAGCACCAACTGTTTTTTTGGCATCAACAGAAGCCTTCCAAAGAGAGATGTTAACCACAATCTCGAAGCAGGATTAAGTTATGGGTTGTGACAGTGAGTGGCGATGAAATGGAAGATGATGTTTTTGTAAGAGGCGTGATGCAAGACTGAGAGCACTTCTCTGATCGAGTTGTGTATCAAAGTCGCATAGAGAAAAGGAATGACCAAGAGTATTGTGACGTATAGCTAGTAAAAGTGATGTGGCATAGTTGGTTATGATCATTGTAACGAATTCGAATTTGTTTTTGTTCCCATAGATAAAATTATTGATGAGTCTAGATTGTGCCTTGACCTGTTTGTGTTATTGTCTAAGAGAGCAAACTAAATTGAAAATTTAGTCCATGTGTTTTGGTAACATTTGTCATTTTTCCTTGAACTTGCAATTTCATTAATTAGAGACTGTGAGTTTGTTGCCTGTATAAACTCTAAATGAGATGTGGCATTCACTTGAATGGTAAAACTCAAAATAAATTATGCTACTAGTTCTTTATTCACAATTTGCATTGGAGAGATTGTTGATATGCTTGGGTTTTTTAACTTATCAAATGATGATAAGAACCGGAATTTAGCAGCAAATTAACATTAAGAAAATTGTTATCACCATGAAGTACCCATGTACATAAGTTTCATACCTTTAAAAAATTACCAACTTCCATTAAGTGTCATTTGCAAAATAAAAACAACTTGTTCTGTTAGATGAAAGTAAACCAGCGCTCCTAATACTCTACATTGACCATTGTTAGACCACTTATTGTGTACCAAAATAAAATTACAAGTAAGAAATCCAAATTTTTTAAAATATTTTCATTGTTTAAGATGCAAAAAACCTTGTTGCGTAAGGTGTTGATCACAATAGTGTTGGATTGGTAGTTGTCCATTTCTTTCCAACTTGTTTTTACTCATATGTGGCAACTTGTAATTGTTCTCTCAGTGAGACTTCATCCTTTCAATCATGCACATTTGCAATGACAAGAATACATAAAACATGATTAAGGCTTTCAGGTGACAAGTCGTAAAAAGATTTCTTTACAGTAACCACTAACTCATCGATGGTAGCCGAAGCTTCTTGGTATTGTGATGATCTAATTACTCTAAAGAATCCGAGATCCAGGACATTTAAATAAGGATTATTAAGTGTTTTAAAACACAAAAGAATCTCAAGTCCATCTATATTTGATGCTTCCAGGAACTCTTTATCATTAATATCAATATGAGGCTTTGTGTTTATCCTGTTGAATGAAAATTCTGGTACAATCATAACGTGGCCAAACACTACATGAATATGCAATATGGAATTGAGGTATCACAATTTCCCCCACTAAAATCCTTGACATCCTTGTCAAGGCTTAATAGATCCAAAGATCTACCCATGAGATATGGACCTTTAGAGGCCTAGGCCCACCATGTCATTGCCATTGTTATCGATTAACCTCGCGAGACCAAGGGTCCACACCGCATGATGCATATTTTGTTCCAACATGGCCCGCACACCTTGAGGGGTAACTTCTCTGATATCATTTTTAATACCATGAGCCCATCTCTCAAGAGTGGTAGCGTAGGTTGCTTTTGGGATCATCTAGCCTTACATATCTACCAAGATCTTTCCCATTGTACTAGTTATATAGGATATGGGTCATCACAAACTTCTCCGTAAGCCGAAATCACAATAACAATCAAACCAACAGTTCTGATCTATTACATTAGCGATACGGAATGTGGGTCGACTTTGATACCATTTTTACAGCTCATGCAAATTACTAGCCTAGCAACTTGACAAAGGAGCCTAAACTACTGCCTCAAAAATTTAAACCCAAGTTGCTAGTAGTAACCCATACAGTGTGTTATATACAGACCAAACACTACATAAATATTCAATGTGGTATTGAGGTATCACAAAGAAGATAATACCTCACCGATGTTTTTGTGAGATAAATCATTTTTTTATCAATATGGATGCAATCAAAATTTTGGATTAATTTGAAGAGTACCTTGATCAATAATTGATAGACAAAATTGTAATCTTGTTCTGTTGTTTGTTTTTGTAAAAGAAGGTTTGATAGCATTTGTATGAAACTTGTTGACATAATTAGAGCTCTAACCATTGATTGAATGTTTATTTGTTGGCACAAGGGAATTTCAGCAATGTAATCAGGATCAATTTGGATCTATTTCCAACAAACATTGCTCGAAAGGTTGGTAGAGGCATTAACCACCATGCCCTCTTCCAGGCATTGTTTTCTTTGCTTCCAAACACGAAAGATACTTCTTGTAGAAATTGAAAACAAAGTTGCAACTCTACAAATAGTACATTTCTTCACCATTTGATTATTACTCTCTTTTAGCAAAGTCAAGATGATTTTTCATTGGTCAATGTTGTAGAGGAAATGTCCCTACCCAATGACACGATGACACGTGGCACCCACCAAGTGCAAAACAATAAATTCATGGACAAGTTTTCGATCCATCAGTAGGATGACATGTGGCCCCCGTCTAGGGAAAAATGGGAATCCCATGAATTAAACAGACCGACCAATCGAAAAGCTATACCTGGACAAAGGTATAACGGTAAATTCATACCGAAGTCCAAATATTACTATAACATTCCAACTTATGGATAAAATATTATTTAAATAATCTAGCTTATGGATAACTCAATCTTATCAATCTATAGGAATCTCATTCCTATTATGATACTTAGTGATCAATCACTCTCCTGATCGGACTCTGCTCCAAAACACTATATAAAGGGGCTATCACAATCAAAAAGTACAAATTTAATCATTACACAATTTTATTTTTTCGCTACTCTCCATATTATCAAAAGCCCTATTTTAACTTAGGCATTAGAGAGTCTTCCTAGAGGTACAAGCCCTCTGGTCCTCCGACGACTTTTAGGATTTTTCCTCGTTTCATGTGTGTAGGTACTGCATTATGGCCGTTCGAATTCTTGGCAGATTTTCAACCTTGACAAATTGGCATTGTCCATGGGAACTCCTAATCTTGCATAGTAAAAAGAACTTATCCGTTACAATACTGCCCAAGAATCTCACCAAGAATATCGTTGGGACTAGTTCAGTAGCCACCCAGTTTTCCAATAGTAGCCAATAGCTTAACTCACGACTCCTTGTCGTTTCGAAATATGCTATCTCCGATCAAAATTATAGTAAACCATCTGATGGACGAACCAAGCATGTGCAGTCCTCTCGGTCCAACTCGGTAGACCCCGGCACCCAAGGGAGTCCAAAGACACCCTCTGCTCCAAACCCTACTACACCAGTGATTCAATAGTAGTTCTTAGAACTCACTCAACTCGTCACAAGTTGGGCTGCCAGACTTGGGGGGCAAGCTCGTCCTCCTTTACCTCTATCTCTGCTTTAACAAAGCCCTCGGCCAATGAGGTAACCTAATCTCAATAAGTCGGCCCATTGCTGCTCCACCGCTAAGTCTTTCCCTCATCTTGAGTCGAAGTTCGAGTCTTCTCCGCCTCTATGAATCACATTGACCTGGACAGAAAACTAGAAGAAATGGACAAAAGAATATGATGGGCTTTCAAAGGCAGAAACGCCAATGTTTTGGATAAGCTAAACTCCCAAGCTCTTCCATTCACATAGGACATCATAAACACCCTAATCCCTCGACATTTTCGAATGCCCATCATAAAGGCCTACGATTGTTCCATAAATCCCATGGACCATCTCTAACTCTATAAGACAATAATGATATTGCATTGCCACCCAAAAGCTGTGATGTGTAGAGCTTTCCCTTTGACCCTTGAAAATGTCGCCAAAACCTGGTATTCACACCTCAAGCCCACTAGTGTTAGTTCATTTTAGGAGCTAAATCATGCCTTCGTAACACATTTCCTCAACAGTAAAGCGCCCCAAAATACCTAGAAACTTCTATTCAGCATCATTCAGCAGAAAGAAGAGAAGCTTCGAGAATACATCTCTTGGTTTAACACCATTGCGTAGGAGATTTCAGATCTTGATCCCACGATACAGACTCTCACATTCAAAAAAGAGCTCAGGTCAGGATCTTTCAATTCCAAGCTCACTAGGCACCCCCCAAGGACATGAACGACATCCTCACTTGGGCTAAAAAGTATATGATTTCTGAGGATGATCAGGCATTCTGAAGGGAAAGAGAATGAGGAATAGAAAAAAAAAAGAAAAAAAAAAGGGATACCTGTGAACTGAATGACAACTCAACAAAAAAACCTCGCCAAGAGGGCAAGACCACCTGCCGATTTGAAAATTTCACTTAGTTAAATGCCTTAAAGACCAACATACTAGTGAATATTCAGAACCAAAACATTCTTCGTTGGCCACAGAAGCCCCTCTACACTAGCAAAAATAAGGATAACATTAGGTGGTTCTGATTCCAAAAAGATTATGGGCATGGCTCCGAGGAGTATCATGCCTTAAAAAATCATATTGAGTCTCTCATCCGTAAGGGATATTTGAAGAAGTATACAGGGCTTTAACTATTCCAAGGCAATAAGAGTCGCCCCTGACAAAGCCCCAGACGTCCATATAGACAGCCTACTGAAAGGCCAAATCATAAAATGAGTAATCATAGAAGCCCTAGTCACAATCCTAAGCAAAGTCCCAAGTCGAGTCAGAGAAGAAATGACCAAAGAGATAGACGGTCACAGAGTAACCAAGATCACACAACCACAGTGACGAGGTCTATCAAAACTAACTATAGGGGATCTGCGGTAGAGGGACTATCCTTACACACAAGGAAAGCCTATACTCGATTAATGGCATCAGTCAATGAGCCATACAAAAGAGTCAACATAGATAAAGTAATCTCTTTTACAGACGATGATTTGGAGGGGTTGCATACCCCTATAATGATGCAGTGGTTGTCATACTTCTTATCTCGAATTACAATGTTGAGAGGATCTTTGTAGATAATGGAAGCTCAACATATATTCAGAAAGATAAAGCTGAAAGATGATCACCTCAAACTAGTGTCCTCTCTACTTTATGGCTTTTTAGGAATGCCAATATTTGTCGAAAGTAGTATAGTTCTTTCGGTCACTGCAGGAACAACTCCACAACTTACTACTGTGATGACTACGTTCCTAGTGGTCAAGTATCTGTCTCCCTATAACGTGATCATCATAAGGCTGACTCTAAATAAGATAAAGGCAGTAGTCTCAACTTATCACCTAAATATGAAATTCACTACTAACCATGGTGTTGGGGAAGTTCAAGGAAATCATTAAGCATATTGATCCTTTTATCTTAATTATATCAAGAGGTATAGGAAGACCGAGGCCCTAACTTAAGAGATTGATGACCTGAGAGATAAACTCAAGACTTTATAGAGCTAATTTATGGAAGATCTAATAGTTATCCCCTTGAATGAGAAAGATTCTAAAACCGTGTAGATCGAGTCTAAACTTTTTAAGGGCCTCAAGGACTCGTAGATCTCTTTCCTAAAGAGGAACCAAGACTTATTTGTATGGTCGGCCTCCAATATGCCCTAGATTGATCCCCTAGTCATTATATACAGATTGAACATGGATCCAGACCACAAGCCTATTGTTTAAAAAAAAAAAAAAAAAACCTTTGCTCTAGAGTGGCAAGAGGCCATAGAAGAGGAAGTAAACAAGCTCCTCACAACCAACTTCATCTAGGAGGTCCACTAGCCGGAATGGGTCACCAATTTGGTAATAGAAAAGAAGGCAAATGAAAAATGGTGGATGTGTGTGGACTTCACCAATCTTAATAAAGCTTGTCCAAATGACAACTTTCCTCTACCTCGGATAGACCAACTGGTCGATGCCATCTCAAGGTATGAACTAATCAGTTTTATGGATACGTATTCAAGCTACAATCAGATCCTCATGCTTAAACCAGACCAACTCAAGATTGTCTTCATCACTAACTGAGGATTATACTATTACAAGGTAATGTCTTTCGGGTTGAAAAAATGCAAGGGCAACTTATCAAAGGCTGGTCAATAAAATCTTCAAAGAACAGATTGAAAAGAACATAGAAGTGTACATTGATGACTTGCTAGTTAAGAGCATTAAGGTCTAAGACTATGAATCTAACTTAGAGGAAGCATTTAGAATACTCCAACAATCATTAGATGAAGCTAAACTCGAGAAATATGATTTCAGAGTCACCTCTGGTAAGTTCTTAAGCTTCATGGTCACATAGTGAGAGATAAAACCTAATCCCGAGAAGATAAAGAAAATCATAGATATGAACCCTGCTTAGACTATTAAACAAGTACATAGGCTAACTGGATACGTAAGCGCCATTAGTCGTTTCATGTCCAAATCGGTCGAGAGATGTTTGTTTTACTTGAAAGTAATCAGAAAGCAAAAGACTTTGCTTAGATCAAAGACTGCCAAAAATCCTTTGAAGAAATAAAAGAGTATCTGAGTTCACCTACACTTCTGACAAAGCCGTTCATTGGGGAGAAACTCTTTCTTTATCTATCAGCGGGCCGGGACGTAGTGGCCTCAGTACTGATCTGAGAAGAAGGTGGGATTCAGAAACCCATTTACTATATTAGTTAGGTTCTACATAAGACCGAGGTAATATATCTCCTCATCGAAAAAAAGACGTATGCCCTTTTGGTTATAGCTCGGAATCTCAGACTATACTTCCAAGCTAACACCATCACTCTATTGACCGACCAATCCCTAAGGCAAGTACTCCACAAGCCAGACATCTCTGGAAGACTAATAAAGTGATATATAGAATTAGGAGAGTTCGACATCTGGTATAAACCTCGAATGGCTATTAAGGCACAGATCTTAATAGATTTTATAGTAGAAACCATGTTCCCTGAACTGCACGCCGAGAGCCAAAAGTCTAAGGAATGTGAACAAACACTGAGTTGGATGTTGCACATTGATGGATCTTTAAACAGTGTCAGCAGCAGAGCCGAACTTATACTCAACAGTCTCAAAGGCTTTACAGTAGAGTACGCCCTCAAGTTCGAATTCAAGGCCTCAAATAATGAGGGTGAGTATGAAGCATTACTTATAGGGACGAAACTAGCAAAGACATTAGTTTCCGAAGCCTTGGAAACATATAGTGACTCACAACTAGTAGTCAATCAGATGACCAATGAGTATAAAGCCAAAGGTACGAAAATCATTATGTATCTCAAAAAAGCCCATGAGCTTGCTGCAGCCTTCAAGAGGTTTCAAATAACACGAATACCCCAAGTAAAAAATTCAAAGGTAGATGTCTTGGTATGATTTACTTCTTTTAGGCAGTTTAATCTTACACAAGTAGTCTACCTCGAGACACTCATTATGTCCAGCATCGATAAAGTACCGGTCATGAGCCGAGGAACAAGCTTATACAGACCCGATCCTCCAGTACTTAGGAGATGGAACACTCTATAATTAGAGGAATAAAGCTAAAAGGATCATCTTCAGCCCTTCACAATATACTATCATTGAATAATAGTTGTGCAAAAAGGGCCTCACAACCCCTATCTAGAGTGTCTCGGACCTACCGATATGAACTATGCCTTTCGAGAGGTTCATGAGAGTGTATGTGGTAATCACCTGGGTGATTGAGCTCTGACCTATAAGATACTTTGACACAGCTATTACTGGCCAAAAATGCTCCATGATGCTATAGGGATGGTAAAAAAATGCAAGATATGTCAGCAGTATGTCTCCGTATCCTAGCGACCACTAATATCAATCATTAGTCCACTTTCCTTCACTATGTGGGAAATAGACATCCTCAATACTTTCTAAGAAGCTCTAGGGTAGAAAAAACATCTAATAGTAGCTATTGACTACTTCACCAAGTGGACAGAGATAGAGCTTTTTACTAGCATCATTGACTATCAAACTCAAAAACTCATGTAAAAATCGATTGTATGCCAATTTGGAATACCGAAAGTACTCATCACCGATAATAGCAAGCAATTCGATAACTCTTGGTTTAAGTCTTTTTACTAGAACCGTGAGATCGAGCATCGATTCTCCTCGATAGGCTACCTCCAAGCAAACGGGCAAGCCGAAGTGACTAACATAACTCTCTTACAAGGCATCAAGAAGAGACTCAAGCATATTGATAGAAAATGGGTTAAACACCTATCAAATGTCCTTTGGGCCTATCAAACGATTACACGAACTCCTACTAGAGAGACTCTATTATTCTTGGCTTTTGGCTTAGAGGCCCTTATCCTACTCGAGATAGGGACACTATTATTATGGGTACAGAGCTTTGATGAAGCTAACAATGAAGAAGCCCTCAGGATGAACTCCTATTTGATTGATAAAGCAAGGAAGAATGCCCAAATTAAGCTTACTGCTTACCACCATAGGGTTCAAGGTATTATAACTCTCGAGTCCGAGGAAGAACCTTCAGGTTACATGATTTAATACTTAAAAAAATGAAGTATCTCACCCCTGAGAGACAAAAAAACTATTTTTAAATTGGGAAGGCCTGTACCGAATCAAAAGAGTTTGTCAAGCCGAAATTTTTGAATTGGAAGAACTTAGGGGTAATCCGATAACTTGCGCTTGGAATGCCAAGAATCTTCTTAAATTTTATCAGTAGAAATTGTTTATCTCCTTTCGGTTTTTGTAATATTTATACATTATCAATAAAAGATCAGTTTCTCTTTATACACTAGTCAACGTTTCTTACTAAGGGAAGGGCCCCGAGTTATTTCCCCTTAGATAAAGAATGAGAAAAAACCCTGAACTTTTCCTCCTCATACTCTTCTAAGAGAATAAAGACTCCATGGGAAGACCCCTAAATTCTTTTCAAATAAAGAGCCCCAAGCTTTTTCCACCCTCAGAACCATCCAAGATATCTTCTGAGATGGGAGCACTTAGCTCTTTCGATTCTCGGAACTCTTCTAAGATTAAGTTGCCAAGGTGAGAGCCCGAAGCTCTTTCCATTCACATAATTCTACAAAACTATGACTCTGAGGAAGATACTGTTGTGCGAAAATATACCTAAATAAATAGGTGAATAATCGTACTTTGTTTTACTTGCAAGTGCACAAGGTCAACAATGTAGCATAGTGTGCGAATGCAAGATCATCTCCACAGGGATTGGTAAATTTAACTTTAGAATTAGTTTCGCAGTAATAAAAAGATAAAAATAATAAAAGAGTTGATTTTGATAAAGATAAAATACTAAGGATAAAGGCGTAGGGACTTGATATCCACCACTAATTATGCTACCACAATATAATAGTATGCCAATGCTTTATTCATGCCATGTATACCTACTGGTCGCCAACCTAAGGGCATGGTATCTACTCCTTAAGCTATTGATTTCCCTAAGCAACGAGTTAGGCATGGTATCTACTCTAACTCTTTTCTTCCTTAAGGGATTCAGCATGGTATCTGCTTGAGTTGTTCCTTAAGAAAACATAAGTACTATGGAAATCGACAACCACATGAGACCTAGGGCATGGTATCTACTCCCGGTTTCCCATGTTGATTAACCCGGGTATCCGGATAAGATATCCCTTGTTACTAATGTTAGACCCAGGACTCGGTCATCCAAATTGATCTAACTAACAAGTCCATACCACATGCACATATTGATCAGACATATACATATGAGGAATTTAAATAAAAGCAGGTATTAATCAAGTTTAAGCAACATAACATAAATATCGCAAAGGTGCCAATACTAAATTTATTGAGTAAACATAATTAGGGCTTCAACCAAGCCCTACTAAGAATTTAATTACACATAATAAAATAAAAAGGAAAGAAGAAACCCGAGAGAAGAGGCGTCAATTCTGCTCCACGGTCTCCTTCTCCAAGCTAAAGCAAAAGAGAAAAGTGTTTTCTATCTAAGGTTGTCTTTTTGTGTGTGAGTTTACAAGTGTATTTATAGGTCCTTGAGAAGTCCTAATAAACTCATGAGTTTCTAAACTTTCCTAAAACACAAAACTCCTTTATTTCCAAAATAGAGTTATTTCCAAAATAAGGTTATTTCCAAAATAGGGTTCTGCAATTTACTATTCATGCCTGTACATTTGCGCTCGATCGCATGTGTCCTTGCGCTCGATCGCAGTGTGCGCTCAATCCTACAAGTGTGCACACGATCGTATGTGCGCTCGATCGCATTGCATGTGCGCTCGATCGCACTTTGTCCAGAAAGTGCTTCAGGGCTTCTAGATTTCTTCCTTAAAGTGCCAAAACTGCTTCTTTTTCTCCAAGACCCTATAAAAACATGTAAAACACACAAATGGAGTAAAAGATACCAAATTAACGTAATAAAGGATCTAACAAGTGTAAATAAGGGGGCTTAAATATGTATATTTAAGCGTCTATCACACCCCCAAACTTACATATTGCTAGTCTCTTAGCAATACTAAATTAAAAACTAAAACAGAAATATAGATAAATCCAATGTTCATAGTGTCAATAAAAAAAATCTAGATTTTACACAAAACAATGATGCGCATTCATGAGCAAGCTTAACAAGTGTAAACATATATCTGCAATGAATAAGAGTGTTGAACGTAAATCATATTCACTAGGTATTCTAAGATATCACAAGTTTGACTTCGGTGTGTGGTGATTAGCACATAAAAGATCGAGTTTCCAAGATATTCAAATAGGTAGTGTTTCGATGACTCAAGATTCACCAAACTTCCTATTAGAGTCAACAAATATGGCATAGTCTTTTATTTGAGAGATTTTTGCCAGGTTAGTTCCCTTAAGCTTTCTTGTTGACTCGTGTAACGAGCGTTTGGCCAATGACTCCCAAACCAGATGGTTTTAGGGCATTAGGTGTAAAGACACCCCTAAGGAATTACTGGCTCGAGTCAACAAGGCTACGAAACTAACTGATTTTTATGCTACCATTTAGAATTTTCCACCTTTTGACGTGACACTCAATGCTTACTGAGGCAAGAAGGCCAGTTACTCAGTAAAAAATTCCTTTTTAATGATCACTTAAGATTTTTCCACCTTTTGACGTGACACTCAATGCTTACTGAGGCAAGAGGGCCAGTTACTCAGCGGAAGATTTGTTTTTATTGATCATTAGGAGCATTTTTTTCTTTTTGAGCACGAATCAATCTTTTCTATTTTTATATGCCAAAATGTCAATCTAATAGGTCATCTAGTTCACAGTCAAGCAAAAGAAACATACCAATCCAAATATCATGTCATACCCCACACAGCTATGTGTTAATGTGCTCGTGATAGTTCAAGTTAAACTTGTGAATTCTTAAATGCCAAAAGGGCAGTGATCTAGGTTCAAAACTTGTTTATTGGCCTATATGTTCAAAGTGTTAAGCTCACTGATGAAGTCGAATCATAACATTTTGTTTAGATCACAAAAAAAAAAAGTTTATTGGACAGAATGAACATGCATTTATCTATGAAAATAACAACAGAATTAAAAATGTAGGACATAGTGTAGTGTGTGAATGTGTCTCCCATACCCCCAAACTTAAATTATACATTGTCCCCAATGTGTGAATAACAAGGAAAGAGCCGACCTGGGAGATGGAGAACTAGCTAGGTCGGCATGGCTCATAGCGTACCCCCAAACTTGAACGGATGCACACATTGTCCCTAAAAAAGAAAAACTAACGTAATACGGGAAAACAAGAAGTAATTAAAATAAATAAATAACAATAAATACGTAAAATAATAAAAATAAAAGGATAAGCTGTGGGGTGCCTCCCATGAGCGCTAAGTTTAACGTCTTCAGCCGGACCAAGCCTTATTTTTCCCCAAAACTACGAGTGGCAGCAGCTAGCATAGGAAATGTCTTATTCTCTCCCATATAAGCATATGGTAAGTGCTCTGACAACTGCTTGAATTCAAAGTTAGGTGCCTGTACAATAGAAGGGAAAATAATATTAGTAGGCACATGATGGTCAAATGGATCGGTGTACTTACTTGGATGCTTTGGAAAGGCCTCTAGAAGGTGCATAGTTTCAATGAGGTCTTTAGTAACATCTTCTGATTTTGGCTCAATATCTGATCCTTTGAAATAATGGGTAAAGGTGGTCTCCAAGGGATCAATATGATGGTCATGAAAGACTTGTTTAACAACACCTTGCTTTTGTTCACTTAGCTCCTTAGCCAATTCCCCAATTTGTACTTCCAATATATGAATAGCTTGCTCATGTTTGGTATTGATTTGTCGTTGCTCAATCATGAACTGTTCTTGTGAAGTCATCAGTTGCCTCATAAGACTCTCTAGGTTACTATTTTCTGATTCCGACACTGGTTGGGCTGCTGGTTGGAAGTATTGGTGTTGTCCTTGAACATTTAAAGCATTGTGATTATTGCTCCATGAGAGGTTGGGGTGGTGCTTCCATCCAGGATTGTAGGTATTTGTATATGCATTGTGCGGTCCCTCATAATTTGCTTGCTCTTGATCTGCATATGAATACAAAGGGCAAGTGTTAGTAGTGTGATCAAAACGAGAACATATAGCACATACCTGGAGTGGTTTGCCTCGCGGACTAGGTGATATGTTTTGACTAGTCATGGCATATATGAGCATATCTAGCTTCCTCTCCATAGCATCTAGACAAGTATATTGAGCTTCTGTCATTGGTGCTTCTCCCTTTGAATGAATTAGTTGAAAAAGCTTCAGTGCAGCAGTTTTAGTACTGTTGCTCGGGTACTCTCTGGACCTTTTGCGCTCGAGCGCAGCTCCTCTACGCTCGATCGCTCTGGGCTTGCGATCGATCGCACCAAGTAGTGCGCTCGATCGCAATGAGGACAGAAACTCCTCCTCTGCACACCTAAACAAAAACAGAAAAAGAAGGAATAAATCTGATTTTTGATAAAAATAAAAATAAAACAGAACAGAATAGAATAGAATAAATTAAAATAATAATAAAAAAAACTAACGAAAATAATTCCAAAAAGAAATTTAGCACAATCCCCGGCAACGGCGCCAAAAACTTGTTGTGCGAAAATATACCTAAATAAATAGGTGAATAATCGTACTTTGTTTTACTTGCAAGTGCACAAGGTCAACAATGTAGCATAGTGTGCGAATGCAAGATCATCTCCACAGGGATTGGTAAATTTAACTTTAGAATTAGTTTCGCAGTAATAAAAAGATAAAAATAATAAAAGAGTTGATTTTGATAAAGATAAAATACTAAGGATAAAGGCGTAGGGACTTGATATCCACCACTAATTATGCTACCACAATATAATAGTATGCCAATGCTTTATTCATGCCATGTATACCTACTGGTCGCCAACCTAAGGGCATGGTATCTACTCCTTAAGCTATTGATTTCCTTAAGCTATTGATTTCCCTAAGCAACGAGTTAGGCATGGTATCTACTCTAACTCTTTTCTTCCTTAAGGGATTCAGCATGGTATCTGCTTGAGTTGTTCCTTAAGAAAACATAAGTACTATGGAAATCGACAACCACATGAGACCTAGGGCATGGTATCTACTCCCGGTTTCCCATGTTGATTAACCCGGGTATCCGGATAAGATATCCCTTGTTACTAATGTTAGACCCAGGACTCGGTCATCCAAATTGATCTAACTAACAAGTCCATACCACATGCACATATTGATCAGACATATACATATGAGGAATTTAAATAAAAGCAGGTATTAATCAAGTTTAAGCAACATAACATAAATATCGCAAAGGTGTCAATACTAAATTTATTGAGTAAACATAATTAGGGCTTCAACCAAGCCCTACTAAGAATTTAATTACACATAATAAAATAAAAAGGAAAGAAGAAACCCGAGAGAAGAGGCGTCAATTCTGCTCCACGGTCTCCTTCTCCAAGCTAAAGCAAAAGAGAAAAGTGTTTTCTATCTAAGGTTGTCTTTTTGTGTGTGAGTTTACAAGTGTATTTATAGGTCCTTGAGAAGTCCTAATAAACTCATGAGTTTCTAAACTTTCCTAAAACACAAAACTCCTTTATTTCCAAAATAGAGTTATTTCCAAAATAAGGTTATTTCCAAAATAGGGTTCTGCAATTTACTATTCATGCCTGTACATTTGCGCTCGATCGCATGTGTCCTTGCGCTCGATCGCAGTGTGCGCTCGATCCTACAAGTGTGCACACGATCGTATGTGCGCTCGATCGCATTGCATGTGCGCTCGATCGCACTTTGTCCAGAAAGTGCTTCAGGGCTTCTAGATTTCTTCCTTAAAGTGCCAAAACTGCTTCTTTTTCTCCAAGACCCTATAAAAACATGTAAAACACACAAATGGAGTAAAAGATACCAAATTAACGTAATAAAGGATCTAACAAGTGTAAATAAGGGGGCTTAAATATGTATATTTAAGCGTCTATCAGATACCTCGGGCTATCTCACTCCTCGAACCTATTTTATTCAACTTTGAGGAGCATACCCTGAGTTATCTCACTTCTCGGACCTATTTCATTCAACTTCGAAGAAGATGCCCCAAGTAATCTCACTCTTCAAACCTATTTCATTCAACTTTGAGGAGAATTCCCCTAGCTATCTCACTCTTCAGACCTATTTCATTCAACTCTGATGAGGATTCCCCAAGCAATCTCACTCATCGGACCTATTTCGTTAAACTCCGAGGAGAATAGCCCAAGTTATCTTACTGCTATGACCTATTTCATTCAACTCCGATAAGAATTCCCGAAGCAACCTCACTCTTTGGACTTATTTAATTCAACTCCGAAGAGAATACCCCAAGCAATCTCACTCATAAGACCTATTTCATTTAACTCCGAGGAGAATTCCCCGAGAAATCTCACTCTTCGGTCCTGTTTCATTCAACTCTGAAAAGAATACCCCGAGAGATCTCACTCATCAGACCTATTTCATTCAAATCTAAGGAGGATGCCTCGAGTAATCCCACTCATCAGATTTATTTCATTCAACTTCGATGAGAATACCCCAAGCTATCTCACTCCTCGGACCCATTTCATTCAAATCCGAGAATAATGCCCCGAGTAGTGTCACTTTTGGGATCTATTTCATTAAACTCTGAGAAGAATGCCCTGAGCTATCTCACTTCTCGAACCCATTTCATTCAACTCCAAAAAAGATACCCCGAGTTATCTCACTCTTATGACCCATTTTATTCAACTCTGAGGAGAATACCCCAAGCTATCTCACTTCTCGAACCTTTTTCATTCAACTCTAAGGAGGATACCCTGAGCAATCTCACTCCTTGGACCTATTTCATTCAAATCCAATGAGATTTACCCAAGTAATCTCACTTCTTGGACCTATTTCATTCAATTTTAAGGAGAATGCCCCGTGTTATCTCACTCATCGAACCCATTTCATTCAACTCTGAAGAAGATGCACCGAGCAATCTCACTCTTCAAACCTATTCATTAAAATCCGAAGAGAATGCCCCGAGCTATATCACTCATCAAACCTATTTCATTTAATTGCAAAAAGGATGCCCCGAGCAATCTCCCTCCTCAGAACCATTTCATAAAAAGTCCGAGAAGATAAGGCCAACCTATCTCACACCTTAGAACCTTTTCATAAAAAGTCTAAGGAGATAGAGTCGACCTATCTCACACCTCGAAACCATTTCATAAAATATCCAAGGAGATAAAACTGACCTATCTCATACCTCAGAACCTTTTCATAAAAAGTTTGAGGAGATAAGACTGATCTACCTCACACCTCGAAACTTTTTCATAAAAGTCTGATGAGATAGGGCCGACCTATCTCACACCTCGAAATCTTTTCATAAAAAGTTTGAGGAGATAGGGTCGACCTATCTCATACCTCGGAAGATTTTCATAAAAGTCAGAGGAGATAGGGCCGACTTATCTTACCCTCTCGAATCTTTCTTCATAACTCCGAGGAATCTAATCCAAGTCATTTTACTCAAACTTATTAATTCCCTAAGTCAGGTCCCTTGGACTTATCTTTTAAAACTCTAAGGAGTTCATGACATAGCTTAAGCCCGTATCATTTGGACTCATTATCTTCATCGCTTCGAGGAAATTAGCTCAAGTCCGTACCATTCGAACTCATTATCTCCCTCATTTCGAGGAAATTAGCTCAAAGTCTGTACCACTCGAACTCATTATCTTACCTCGCTTCGAGGAGTCTACCTTAAAATCTGTGCTTCACGGACCCTTTACATTCCCTTCTAAAGAGGTAGCGCTAAGTTGTTAGGCCTCTTCAGAGCTTACATTCCCTTTCAATGTGGTAGTGTCGAGCTATTAATCCTCTTCGAATATGAGACACTCGAAGGGTAGCCCCGAGCTATCCCATAATAGTGCTTGAACAAATTTAAGTTCTTATATCTCACATTCTCAGTACCCGGGTACCCAAACAATGTTAGGCTTAATTTGAACTACGTGACACACTCCAAACAACCTACTTCCTCAACCACATAACTACATTTAAGGAAGTGGGGGATATCTGATGTAAGAGAAAATTTCTTATCCGATGACACGTGGCACATGCCAATAGTAAAACAGTAAATTCATGGAAAACGTTCCTTATCCATTAGCAAGATGGCATGTGGCACCTGCCCTGGGAAAAGTGGGAATCCCATGAATTAAGCAGACCGACCAATCGAAAAGCTACACTTGGACAATGGTATAATGGTAGATTCACACCGAAGTCCAAATACTGCTATAACATTCAAGCTTATGGATAAAATAGTATTTAAACAATCCAGCTTATGGATAACCTAATCTTATCAATCTATGAGAATCTCATTCTTATCATGATACTTACTGATCAATCGCTCTTCTAATCGGACTCTGCTCCGAAACACTATATAAGGGGGCTTCACAATCAAAAGGTATACATTCAATCATTACTCATGCTATTTTATTTTTTGTAGCTCTTCATATTATCAAAAGCTCTATTCTAACTTAGACATCGAAGATTCCCCTCAGAGGCACAAACCCTCTGGTCCTTCGATGACTTTTAAGATTTCTCCTCGTTTCGTATGTGTAGGTACCACATTCCGACCGTTCGAATTCTTGACAGATTTTCAGCATCAACAAATGGTTAATCGTTTGTTTGATGTGCACTGATTGAGATTTGTAATTTGAATGAAATCCATGTTACATGGCAATATAAATCAAACTAGGAAAGTGAAGGAAAAATTTTAAAGAGAGAGAATAATGGAGTATTTATAACTCACTTACATTCAACTCCTTTTAGTGGGAAGCTTTGAGTATAATATACTATTTTTTTATTAGAATTGAGATAAAATTTGGCGTCAATTATTGGTGCCTTTATCTTTGGAGATATTTTCTCCTGCAAAAATATTAGTTTTGCTTTGTTTTAGGAGTTTTAATGTTTCAATATTTTGGACAAAAGTTCCCATATTTTATTTAGTCTTGCCGAGAATCATGAGTTAGAGATATTTTCTCATTTTGTTATACTCCACAAGATGAATTTAAGTCCTAATCTGATTGACAATGTTATTGTATAGATATTGCCATTCATTTCTTTTTTTCTTATAATTTTCTAATTTTGGTGCCACAAACATTTTTGAAAAGTAATTTATTAGTGGTCTTCATGGCACAACTGAGGGTCTATTTGTTTGTACTTATTGCACCTCTTAATAGCGTAATATCTAAATTGGTCAGATGTGGTACTAATAAGTTCGTTTATTTTTCACATCTGAATAGTACTTAATGGGTCTGACCAAATCAGACCCAAAATTTTATCTTAATACCATTCATATGGTTTTTGGATAAAAATACCCCATTATTTTATCAAAATTACATAAATACCCTCTTCACCAAAAGCCATATGACCACCTCACCGAACTCCTCCCCCTCATTCCTACGCCGACCGTCGTCGCCCACCACCATCACATCACGACTCCAACTGCCTCACAAGTCAACGACCAACCTTACCTATCCACCCCCGAGTCCAAGTACTAGTCCTCCTTCAAATCCCACCAAATCCTCAATCTCGTCTCATCAATACCTTTCATCTCTTTCTCTCCCATCCATTCTCATATCTTCGCCATTGCTCAACAACAATAGGCCTAGATATAACAGGACCTATGACCAAGGTTTACTGGTGATGATGATCCAGCAAAAACTCCGACATATCGAGGGTGGGCAAGAAGCCAGCAGCAACGCTTGCGAACCGGCTACCACCAGGTCTTTGGGGCTCCGGTTTCAAGATTGGTGCAACAAGAAGGTGAGTAGTACCGAATTTGATGCTAGTGACCTGTTGCACCATCTGTCTGAAGTTGGCCGGATTTACCGTTGTAAAGGTGGTTTGAGAATGCTAGGAAGTGCAAGACTTCACTTGTTTTGAGCAAAAATATAAGCATGTTTCGATTCCATATTTGAGTCCTTCGCATATCAGAGTTGTCTCTACGGTGAGATTCTGTTGATGTTATCTTTGTCTTTAAAGCTTTTCTCTTTTTTGTTTTTTAAGCTTTATTACATGTGTATTTCTTTTTTTTTTCTTTTCTTTTCTTTATTAAAAATGTTATAGTTGTGTTTGAGCTTTGATTGTGGCATATTTGCCTTGTTTGGCTAAGAGAAAGTTAATTCCGAGTGAGAAAAATAAAGGAAATTGCTTAAGATATTATGGCACAATATATTTTTATATTTAAATTGGTTATTTAAAGAAATTGAGGATTATTATTCAATCCGTTAAAAAAAACAAAAAAATAATTGAAAATATTTTTGTGATGAAACATATAAACTTTGTTCAAATTAGTAACTGACTCTTATCTGTAATAAACAATCATCTTCTTAACAATTAAGAGGGTTAAAAAGTGAAAATCTCTTATTGATTCAACATTATTCAGATGTTCATTCAGTATTCAATATTTAACGCTTAAAAAAGAAACAAACATCACGTAAATCTTTGTTTCTTAAAATTTGTGCATGGTCATGCTGACAAACAAATGGGAACTAAGGGAGTAGTATTAAGTCCAATAGATTAAATTTATAATATTGTATTCTAAACATATAAAAGAAAAAAAATAAGAGCTCCCATATCATTTTTTTAATTGTGTTAATATAATGATTTTAATAATAAAATATTTGCTTTTCCTTACATATTTCTTAATTTTATTTTTTTATTATTTATATTTTAAATTTCGAAATTTTAATTTTTTTTTAATAAAGTTGTTAAGTCAATTAGGTAGAAAAAACGTGTAGTATTTTTTTTTTCTTACTTTAAAATGTCAAGTGTCCGAGTCTACGGGGCAAGTCTCGCTATTACATGAAAAGAGCACGACAATACTGTAATTTAGCAAACATCATCTAGTGCCCATATCCCATTTCTCCTCTTCCCTCTATAAACCCTTCCTCTCTACCCCTGACCGTACAGCGACCTGTCTTTCTCCATAAACGCAGTCCAGTGCTTATGTCCACATTAAGGGCACATATTTCACTGCCCGCAATACCCTAAAATCCCCCCTTCTTCTTTTAAAGATTTGATTTTCTTTTATAACTTTTGGAATATAGTTGATTGATTAATTGAAATGGCTGGAGCGAGTAGCGCTAGCAACGCTACCGGTGGTAGTAGTGGTGGTGATACGTTAACGAGCGGCGAAGGATCGGTGCCGCAGCCTGTGTCGGTGCAGAATGGTAACGCGCCGCCGCCGTTCCTGAGCAAGACGTACGACATGGTGGACGACCCATCGACGGACTCGGTCGTGTCGTGGAGTCCGGCCAATAACAGCTTCGTCGTCTGGAACCCTCCGGAATTCGCGCGGGATCTCCTCCCAAAATACTTCAAGCACAACAACTTCTCCAGCTTCGTCCGCCAACTCAACACCTATGTATTTGCCCCTTTCCTTTCTCATTTCTTTCTGTGTGTATATGTATGCTTTCCTTTCCCATTTCTTTCTCTGTGTTTATATATGTGTGTGATATTTTGTTCCACGGTTTTTCTTATCATATTTTGTTTTTGGTATTGTTGGACACGCTTGCGTTCGGTTGCTTGTTGATTTCTAACAGAAATTGTAGATTAGACTTGATTTCTGTTATCGTTGTGCCTTTTTGGTTTATGAATAAGGTGGTGTGCTGAATTGCTAATAGTTGATGTGGAGTGTATGTGTGAATTAGGGTAATAGTTTAGGGTTTAGAGTACAGTGGGCAATAGGGATTGCAGTTAGATTCTCAGGGAAACTGCCATAGATTTGTTGCTGACAAAAATGGGGGGAGGAAGAGGAATTATGGTTCAATTGTTTCTAGATGGAAATCAAAAGTAGGAACCAATGACATTTATTTCTCTTTCTTCTGAAATGGTTCATTTCTTTGTAGGAATCAGATATATGGCTCCACCTGGAGTCAGATTTATTACATGGTAAGTAATTAGATAGACTAAGGAATCTCTTTCTGTTTTCTGCTTTATTAGCAGATTGAGAAATTTAGAATGGAGATTATTTTTTTGGGGAAGTAAATAGTTTAGTATTCAAAGCACCAAGGGGGTACCAACCCATGTATAACAGTGTTCTTCTTACAAGTTAAAAATTCTATAAACATCATGACTATGAGCTCTATTTCATATCCAAAAAGGTTTCCATTAAACCATAAGTTGAAGGTGTTGTGCCATCTATCCTTGAGGATCTCTATTGGTCTCTCTTTCCTATCAAAAGCTTTCTAATTACTTTCATTCCATACAAGGCCAAAATATGGAGGAATAAACTCATTGACTTTCCTTTTTTCTTTGGAGGCATGAATACCTCCTCAAGCTCAAATCTCATTTTGAATAGACTTGAGTGCCACCCACTGGAGGCCAAGAACCAAGAGTTCATCTTTCACAAATGCCTAGTCCAAGATCACCATAACAAAATATGGTCAATGGGTTTGGCTTTCTCCTTACAAAGGTAGCACCGGTTTACTAACACCTTTTCCTCTTGAAGATTATCAGTGGTCAAATCCTTCAACATGTTGCCTCTTACGTAGAAAAAAAGGCCACTTTAGTAGGAGTATAGGTCTTCTAAATGGATTTCTAAGGAAAGTTGGGAATCACGATCCTCTCTGTTTGAAAATTGAAATGAAGTCAAGTTTATAGTGAGGTTGAATGTCACAACATCAAATAGAGAATATTCAAATTTGTCAATATAGCATTCAATCTCACCATGAACTTGACCTTCATTTTAATTCTTAAATGAAGAGGATCATGGTCTAGAAAGTTGGGTGTTACTTCCAAAGAGAGGTTCATGACTAAGGCTTTGTAGAAAGATTTAACCTCAAAACCACCCTCCTTTTATTTCTTCCACCATGGCCTTGTCTTCCCTAAGATAATCCAATTTTGCATTATAAATCATTTCGAAAGAACTCCCAACGCTATGGAGTTTCTAATTGTGAGCATTCCAACTAAATGGAATATACAACACAATCTCACCCAACCTAAGAGATATATAAGAACTAACAAAGGCCTTCTTATTCTTTGCGAAAGAGAATACACTCCTGAGTTGTTCTTTGAGCGGGGAGACCCCACACCAAACATTGTACCATTAATTGGTTGCTAGAAGATTTAATGAGGATAAAGCGAATTATTACTTTAAGTACTGTTTTTGCATGATGCTTTTGGTTTTCATAAGGCAGGAACTTTTTGGAACTTAAGTTTGATGGTTGTACTTGTAAATAAATGCTTTTGTTTCTTTGTACCCCAAAATAGTGAAGTATCTGCATGGTTTGAAGGATTAATCACAATTCCTGAACTTACAAATGGAGTTGAAAGGGTAAGTAAGAAAGACTTGGGTTGATCATGACCGGTTTGCAAGATTATTAACAACTATTAGTTATTATCATATTTTTTATATGTTGTTGTTGGTAGTGTAATCTAGTGCCTAGAAGGGAAATGAGCCGCAACAAGACCTAGTTATCTTTTAAATAGGATCATGGATAAGAGCCAACTGAAAACATTTATTTTCTTTAGCGTCTTGTTATGTGTGTAGGATGATCCTAGTCAGGACATGCATTGTTACTTTTCTGACACCTTGATTTTAAAATTTTAAAGGAATAATGGCCCATAGAGTATTGGGCATAATAGCGTTAATGAATGATTGTCTAGAAAAAGGTGCTAGTTAACTTGGTAAGGTCTTTTGGTGGTTGTACCACCATAAATCCCACCTTGAGTGGGGTGTTTAAGGGTTGGTTAGTCTACCCTCTACGGTATTACTTAACCATTAGAACCGGAAGAAAAAACAGAAAGATTTTGGATATATTAAAAGAAAAGAAATGTTGTACTTATAAAAAAAAAAAAAATGTTGTGTTCTTGGCAAGTGATTCATTTCATGCCCGTGTATCGCTTACTTTGGACATGGTTGTGCAAGAATGCCTTACTATGATTCAACATTTATGTTGTGTTTGGACCATGGAATATTTGAAGGTAAGGAAAATCATAAGGAAAATTGAAAAGAAAATAAAAGGGTGAATTTTTTTTTTGTTTTAATAACAAAAAAGTTAAAAAAATCATAAGTGAAAAAAGGATTTTCACAAAGAATTATGTATTTTGTTTTCTTTTTCGTTCCAGATTTTTCTTTCTTTTGTATTTTCCAGGATCCAAACACAACATTAGATTCGTGTATTATTGGATTTTGCATTAGACATCCTTCTCTTATGATTGCCTAATCATGGTGGGCAGGGGTATTAGTGTAGGACATGAATTTGATATTATGTGAGATTCCAATATATACACCTGTGTTTCCTGGTCTTTTTGTTCTCCCAAGAATACCCTTCTTGACATAAGATAACATTGATAAGAATGAAAATAGACAGTTGTTTACGAATTTATGTTTTACACATATGGCTAATACCTCGCTGCACTTGGCTATAGCAAGCAAAAATGTCTTTTTTATTGGTGAAGTCTCAAGCCCTTGATGATGCTAACATAAAACTCTATTATTTTATGTGTTTACAAATGTTCTATTGGCATGCCATGTTATATAAACAGTTTTATATTGTCTAGTGGGTAAAGTTTAGGCGGTTCATATGTTAGCCTTTTCCATAATGATTGTAATGGCTTTTATTGATGTGCAGTGGCCATTACTCTTTGTCTAAGGGTCTATAATGGCTATTACAGTTGGTTGTAATGATTGCTTTATGTATTGTGGGTGAATGTCAACTTGTGAACGAAAAAAAAAGATTTGAAACCTTATTTTATTACTTTTCCAATCTTTATTTCACAATATCAATTTAAGCTGTTATAGTCATTAAAATTAGTTCTTAGGAAACTTGATTGTTTTCAGTTAATTATAATTTGATTTGATGATCCGAACAATTTATGGATGGGGTGATTAATGCATGAAATATTTGATTTACTAACATATTTGATTAGATTTAAATAACTTATCTGCTGCTGCTTCCCCCCCCCCCCCCCCCCGGTCGGAATTTTCAAATTCATCTTACATGCTAAACATGGCTGAATGATTAGAATAAGTTGACCTGCTGCTTTTGCCAAACTGGTTTGTGCAATGCTTGTGAACGTAGTGTACATATTTTTTTTTTCAACTTTTGATTGCATATATGTTATAGAATTTGTTAGAAATCAAAAGCAAGCATTATCTATGATATTTTTGGTAAGTATTCTTCATAGAATTGTAAACCGGGACATATGGTTGACGGATATGGTGGCTATGCTTATTGATGATTTGTAGATGATGATGGATTAGATGTGGAAAAGGGATAAGATTTAGGGTTTTAGAGTACTGTCAGCATGGTTTGCAGTTAGCATATGGTAAAACTGCTCTTTTTGGTTGCTGAGAAAATGAGGGAAGGTAGGGATAAGTTAAACTATGATTCAATCCATCCTTACGAACTGCTTGGTAAAAGAGTCTCAACAAGGCCCAGTTATTTCATCTCTCAAATAGCGCCATGGAAATATGGTAGTTTTATGAATTTAACAAGAAGTTTTTTAGATTTATATGGACTCTTGGTGATTGAAAAGATTTTCCCTCTTTATATCATATCTTTCTCATTTTAAGTTCTTTTTCTTAGATTTATTGAATGATGAATTTTTATTCTTAATTATGCATGCAGATCTGGTGTGTGATACGCTTCATAGTTCCATAATACTTGATATGATCATAATAGGCTGTAGAAGAATGCATCTTTTTTTAATTGAGTGTTTGTGTTATGTAGTTTTTCTGTCCTGCATCTGGACACATTTCTCCTATGATTAATAACAATTAGGGGTTGATTTTAAGCATGTCTTGAATTTGATTTGATATGAGATGCTTGTATACATATATACACACATCTACTAAGCAAATTTACCTTTTACATATTATGGTTGATACTTTGCATGGACATCTTTTATTGTAAAATGAGAGTGCTAAAGCCCTTTCTATGTACAAATTAAAGGTTATTGTCCTGAAGATTTTTGAAGATATTGATCAACTTCTTCTCATTTATGCCTCTAATATTCCTTTATTTTGTGTATAAATTGTACATGGTTCCTTACATGCATGGAAGGTGGTTGCTAATAGGGTGAGCATAGTGCTTTGTTGCCATGCTTGATCCAGTGCAAGAGCAGTTGAGATACAACCTGGGCATGTGTGGTGCCTCTGGGCCTACGATAATGATGTAGATGGCTGAGCCAAGGCATAAGAGACCCACACATGGCTATTGATATGTTGCTTGAGTGTGGCATTGCCATACGACAAGAACCCTGAATCAAGCCTTTCCCCACCTACATGGGGTAAGTTACATGGATCTTTTTACACCATTCTGCTCTATTGTGGGCCATTTTCTCCATGAGATCATCAATGGCAAAATATTTTCTTAAGAGTTTCCAATCACATCATATTAGCCCCGTGAGAACATTAATGGCAAGATATTTTCTTAAAGTTTCCAGTCACATCATATTAGGCCTGTGAGATCATTAATGGCAAGATATTTTCTTAGAGTTTCCAATCACATCATAATAAGCCTTCCTTTACCTCTTTTAATATGGGCATTTTCCCAAGTCACATCTCCTTACAAATGTACCCGATGGTCTTCGTTGCACATGTCCAAACCACCTTAAACGTGTCTCCCTTATTTTGTTCTCTATTGGTTCAAATCTTGCTTTCTCTTGAATGATGCCATATGACAAGAACCATACATAATTATTGTTGCTGTCAAGTGATAGGATTTGAATTCATGGCGTTTGCTCCATGATGGTTGCACTTGACCACCTAGGTGAAGATACCTGTGTAGCCCATACACATCAGTTTGTAAATTTAGAGCATATATGCAAATATTGATGAACATTTTGTCTACTAGATAACATAAGAAAACCTAAGGAAAACCCCCCTTTTTTAATCCAGTCATCATCTTTAGTTGCTAGTTGGAAGAATCACTCTTAAACCCTCTTGAATTCTACCCATTGCTCAGATAAGTAACCAGGTGGCGACAATTGCTGTTGCTGAACTTAGGTTCTAATAGGATCTGCACTGAGGACCTATTACTGCAACCTTGGTTAAATTCTAACCTGTCCCTGCATCACATGGCATAAATTTTACATGGATATTTGAATTAAGGTGAGCTGGACTTTAAGGCTGTATAGCATTCCATTAGATACTTGGTTTTCCAATTTTGTCTTAATCTCTTTATGGCTAGACATTTATAGAGTTTCATTGGACATTCAATTATGGTATTTCTATTCTTAAAGGCATTATGGTAAATAATGGATGAGAGACGTTTTGGCAGAGGTTGACTTGAGCTTTCTTATATATAACAATGACTTTGTAAACAACGTGAACTGATTATTTTAAAGTTTCTAGATATAACTTCGTTTGTTATAGAGGCATTGTTCCAGATATACATTTTTGTAGGTGACCATAATTTAATTACTTCGAGACATGTCTTGCAAATTCTTGCACTTTTGCTCACCATCATTTTTGCATTCAATACGGAGTGATGTTCTTGCTCGACTTTAAGAAAAAGGTGGTGTTCTTGCTTATAGAAAATGGTGGCGTTCTTGCTTATAGAAAACGGTGACGTTCTTGCTTAACTTATAGAAAAAGGTGATGTTCTTGCTTAACTTAGAGAAAAAGGTGATGTTCTTGCTTAACTTAGAGAAAAAGGTGATGTTCTTGCTTAAGGATTGGGGTCAATCTTATATGTGGAGTACTGTGCAGAATGACAAATTGAATAAGTTATATCATCATATCCATACTGCCATGTTCTACAATCATGAGATGATTCCTGAGCCTTTTCTAGATCAGGGTGGATTTGTGGGGAAAGTCGTCTAGTTAGTTATTAATCTTTTAGGCAGGTAGTAGGGTTTCCAAAGGACATTTGATTAAGGGGCTTTTGTTTAAGCAGCTATGTAGAGGTGCCATGTAGTTGATTTTAGACACTTTGGGTTTCCTAGTTGTATTGAGCATTGCTATTTTCTTATGAGTTTGGTAAGCTGCTGTCCAAGATTTACATTGCAAAAAGCTGTAGGATGGAGCTGGGTGATTTGGGATATCGCTATTTGTTGTATAACAGTATATTTTCCATATGTTAGGGCCAAATAAATGACTTACTCTAAAGCACCAAGGATAAACTTTATTATCTCTTGTTTGGTGGAATTCTGAATATTGTCTGTTATATGTATATGCTCTCTGTTATTTCCCATTGTTTCATTTAGGTGGACAGGGTTTATTTGATTTTATGTTCTTTTGATTCTGCTGGGTGGAGTTCCGCCTATTCCTCTATTTTATTATCTTTATTTGCGCGTCTTCTTGTCAAACAGGGTTTCAGGAAGGTTGATCCTGATCGCTGGGAATTTGCCAATGAGGGCTTCTTAAGGGGACAAAGACACCTGCTTAGGAGTATTACTCGGCGCAAACCTGCCCATGCACATGGTCACCAACAGTCACAGCAATCACATGGACAGAGTCCATCTGTTAGTGCCTGCGTTGAGGTTGGGAAATTTGGTCTTGAGGAAGAGGTTGAAAGGCTTAAGAGGGACAAGAATGTGCTTATGCAGGAACTAGTTAGGTTGAGGCAACAGCAACAGGCTACTGACAACCAGCTGCAAGCCACAGTGCAGCGTCTTCAGGGTATGGAGCAGCGGCAGCAACAGATGATTTCATTCCTTGCAAAGGCTGTGCAAAGCCCTGTTTTCTTGGCACAGTTTGTACAGCAGCAAAATGAGAGCAATAGGCGTTTTACTGAAGCAAACAAAAAACGGAGGTTCAAACAGGAAGGTATTACAGAGAATAAGCGTTTTGCCGATCCTGATGGACAGATTGTTAAATACCAACCTTTGGTGAATGAGGCGACAAACACAATGATCAGACAGATCATCAAAATGGATGCTTCTTCCCAACTGGAACCCTTCAACAACAATCATGATAATTTCCTGATTGCTGATGGTTCTTCATCATCTACTGCAATGGACAGTGGGAGTTTTTCAAGCTGTATATCAGGAGTGACCCTTCAAGAGGTTCCACCTTCTTCAGGGCAGTCATCTTATGTGGTTGCAACTTCAGGGATCTCAACACCTGGCACCTCAGCTGCCACATCTGAAATACATTCATCCCCGTGCGCTGTAACTTCTGAAAATGTTACAACTCAGTTTCCAGATATGAGTGTACCGGTTGGATCACAAGAAGTGCTCTCCATCTCTGTTCCTTCGCCAGATATATTCATGCCCGATATCTCTGAAATGCCAGATATGGTGCAAGAAAGTATTATTGATATCCCTGTAGAAAATTACGTGGGATCTGAGACAGAGTCTGGTGCATTTATAGATCCCACTTCGTTCGGGAATGGTTCAGTTCCTTTTGGAATTGATGACATTTCTCCTGATCCTGACATTGATGCCTTGCTAGATAATTGTACGTTCTGGGACGACCTCCTTCTGCTAAGCCCAGTGCCTGAAGATATAGAACCAACATCAGAGGATGGTAAAAGCAAGGGAAATGAAGAGCAGCCGATGGAGAATGGATGGGACAAAACTCAGCATATGGATAAGCTCACAGAACAAATGGGTCTTCTTACATCAGAAACCAAGGGGGTGTAGTACTGTCTACAATGTACGATTAGCTTTATCATCACCAAGGTAAACCCCAACAAAGATAAACTAATTACCTTCATAATCACGCGGTCCTGTAGTTTTGGCTATTAGAAAATAGCTAATGTTCTGCTTCTGTTCTCCCTGGCGTTGTTTTGTACATATTGGGACCCAATATTAGTTTCTTTTTTATTTTTTTATTTTAAAAAAATGCTAATTCAAGTTTTACTTCACTGCATATCCGTGTGGACTTTAGAGAAACTCAACAGGGTTACTGGTGTCAAAATAAGCTAATGGCTCTTGATTTTTAGTTCTTTGTACAGGTTGATGCCAGAGCCTTTTTTTAAAGGAATGAGTATGGGAACTTTTAGGTAAGCCTATGATGCCTTTGTTGTTCAACATGAATTTATAACTAAGCTTAAATTAGATATTGGATTGTTGTCCAGACAATTTTGGTTAGGCTGGAAGCTCGAATAAATTTTTTAGATATGTGGATGAGCCACGGGAATTGGCTTTTCCATTTTGTTCCATATAGCATATGGATATTGGCAGAAACACTTTGAAGAATCATTGGTATCAATATTTGCAGCATCACAGGCATATAAATTTGAATCTCAGTATGAAAGAACCGATACCTGGCCTAAACATTTTTATGGGCACCCAAAATAAACATCGATTTAGTTGCGATGGGCACCTACCGATTTCAGGGATAAATGCATATTTGTTGTATTCGGGCATATCTTAGTTTACTGGGTTTTACGTTTACACTTCTCTGTTGGGTATGTAGTTTACACGAGAAAAGAGGTTTATGAAATGTTAGAAAGTTTACAAATATAGACGCGATTGGAATTTATTTTTAAAGCCCGAATATGGAAGGGAGCTCTCGCAAAACTAGTAATGGTAACCATCCTTACACTAGCAACCCACCCAAGCAACAAACCACCACTCCTCTGATCTCTAACTTGTTGATTTTCTTCCCATTACCATCCCTTTCCAAACAATAACTTTCATTCCAAAAAGTTTGGTCATGCTGCAACAGAAGGGAAAAGATAAAACATAAAATGAATACTCCATAATCTAACTGTGCGTTGACAAATGGAACTCAACTATGCAAAATTAATTCTTCCAGTTCTCCCTCAGAACACATATTCACAAAAGGGTGACCAAGAAGCTCATCCACTGTTCCTCTCTTTCTCCAATCTTTCTCCAAACACCTCCTGACGAATCCCCTAAATTCTAGCGATGCCTTCTCTGGAATCTCTAACCTATCACCGAAACATATTGCATACATCAATGCCGCCCAATCCGGTTTCTCTCCAAAACCAATCAATGGATAATGCCCTACAAAACATTCCAATACCACCACCCCAAGTGACCAAACATCACCCGCAAACCCATCTGCACGATCTCCACCCCACCTTTCAGGATCAACTCTTTCAGGGCTCATGTACGCGCATGTCCCCATACACGTGTCATGACATGCATTAATGCACGTGCCAACGATAATCCTGCTCACCCCAAAATCTGCAATTTTCACCTCACCTTTCCCATTTATGAGAAGGTTTGAGGGTTTAATATCCCCATGCACTATCTGCATCCCATGCAGATAATGCAGCCCTTGTAGAACTCTCTTCGCCACGCCGGAGATAACATCCTCAGCCAACACTTGTGTTGCACGCAAACCATCGTATAGCGATCCTCTCTCCATGTATTCCATCACAAAGCAAAGATCACCTGCCATGGTCTCGAAAACTGCGTGGCACTTGACGATGAAGGGTGAATCCACGCGCTTGAGGATCTCGGCCTCACAAGCAGCCTGGTGACAGATAACACCAGTGTTTTGGTCAAAACGGAGGAGTTTCAATGCATAAATTACCGAAGCACTTTTCCTGTGTTGGACCTTATAGACGGTGCCGCCATCGCCGTGGCCGAGGACAGCCAGTTTGTCGAGGTCAGCAAGGGTTTCGATGGTGGCCGGAGAGTCTGGACTGGTGAATGCTGTTGAGTTTTGTGGGTGGCGGAAGCCAGCTGGTGGTGGTAGAGATAGTCTCAGTGCTTGTTGGTGCCTTCTCTCTCTTACCAATGTCATTTACACAGTTTCTTCTTTCTCTGTTTGCTCTCATGATTTTATTGCCTTTTTAATTTAACTTTGTGACTGATAGGTATAAATACGGCAAGTGTATCAATCTAAGAGGGCTCCAAAGAGACAAGTGGCTGTGACGATCCTAGAATTCCCGGAGCAGGTGAGGTTTATGTGGTGACGTCAGCATTCACATAGTTCATGAGCTGCCACGTGTCCTTTTATGTTATTGATGCAATTTTAGTATTATGCATATGCCCATTTTCATAGCAGTAGTTAATTAAACGGGCTTGAAAGGACATGAAGATTACAATTGTTGGGGATGAGAGAGAATGTTAGCCGTTAGATTAGTTGCGATTGAATTAGTTGACCAATTTAGAATTGGATCAAATGTGTGATATATAGGGTGCAAGATGTGATCTTATGGAGGTGCTTTTTTCTCTAACAAATCCAAAAAATAAGTAAAATAAGGGGATATTGCCGGCGGGATCCGAATATCGGAATACTAGGATCGTAGTCCGAAATGGAAGGCAAAGCCATGTAACAGCCGCTTTTCACTTAACAAAAAAAAAAATGCTTTGCAATTATCTGACATTTTTGTTTACTTTATGTGACCCTATTTTCATTGGAAGCTGTTATAAGTGAGCGGCTACTGTTTTTGGCTTTACAAAGCAACACTTGGCACCTGTTTGATGCTTATTAATTACAATTTCCCACATAATTAATCTTCTCTAGAACGATCTTACTCAATCGCCAACTAAATTTAGTATCATGCTTAAATTAATTAAGTCTTTTTTTGTTATGAAAAATAAGTTTTTTCATTAAAAATTTAAATTGATTAAGGGTTATAAATAACTTATTTGATTCTCTAGTGTTATCCAGCTTGGAATTTTCAACCTACATAATGATAAGATATTGTCTATGGATGAATTTGAGATTGATATAACGTTTTCAAAAGTCAAATAACAAAGGTATTGTGATCTAATCACAATATAATGTTTGATAAATTATATTATCCGATATAGTTTTAGTTATTAAAGTGTGGTAAAATTAACTCTAAAAGAGTTGTAATTATGTGAAATATCTAAAATAGACATAATAATGATAAGAGTAAATATCAATTTTAATCCCTAAGGTTTGGATTGAATCACAATTGGATCCCTATGGTTTCAATTTAGACAATTGGGTCTCAAACTTGTCAAAATCAAAACAATTGGGTCTCAAACGCATGACACTGTGAAGAAAACTAACGGGGCACATGTGGGATACCAAACCCCTTTGTACCTTCTTCTACTCTCTTTCAGAAACAACTGAGTGCTGCCATCCCAAATTCTGCAGAGCCCATCGTAGCTACTGGAAACAATGAGGGAGTCATCCCTATTGCTTTTGGAGACTAATAATATTTTGCCTTGGTAGCTGGGTTTTACCATATCCAACCCCCTGGTCAATCTGAGTTACCACACCTGATGTCTCTATTTGTATCAAATGTTGTTTGGTATGGTATGACAACCTTGCTTGATTTATCAAAAAAAAAAAAGAAAAAAAAGCTTGCTTGAAAATCCCCAAACTTTGATTCGACAAAGAAAAACAAGGAAAAAACATGGCAACTGAATCAACAGTCCTTAAAGTCCTAAACCCATACCCAAACCTTAACAGGCCACAAGAGTGTCATTTTTTCCCTCAAGTTCTCCTTTGACGGTCACCTCCTTTCCTTCTCTCCTGCCGACAAAATTCTCCGCACTTATTCCATCAACCTTGACAACAGCAATGATAACTCCCACAACAATAACATTGTGTGTCCTCTTCAAGAACTCTTGGGTGCCCTCTGGATTCACTCTCTAATGATTTCAGATGAGCTCCGATTGATGCCTCAAAGCTGAAGTGGAGTAGGCCTTTTATAGGAAAATACCACGAGTACAATGTGTTTCCAATCCGATGTGGGATGTGGGATATAGAAATGTGTTTTCCAACTGATGTGGGATGTGGGATTTAAGGCCAAAATCATGCTAAAATCCCGCACAACCCGCATAGCCTGACCTTTGTCTACTAAAACTGCCATAACTTTCTCTAGAAAAATCATTTTTAAAAGCCGTAAAATTCTCTAGAAAATAGACTTATGGATCTTTCTAAGAATATATGGCTCATCTCCTGGTTCTTCTTGTATCAATACAGTTTAATTTTCAAAGATGATTGATCTGTGCGGGCAATTCTGACAATTTAGTAAATCTCCTTTCTTGGTTTCTCTTCATCTTGGCTCTTTCGCGACCATTATCTCACTCGAGTATTCATTGAAGCTTCGTGTTTAAAACTATGATAGCTTTTCTATCTCTTTTTTAAGCTCAAAGTACCTGAAAATACATTGAAATAAGTCAACGATTCAAGAATAATACTTTAGAGTTATTAAGGTATAAAAGTGTAATTCCAACCTCGATCAACCCTAAAATGCTAACAATTAAGTATTGTTTAGATGCATTTTATGACTCGCATCAAGTCACAAACAGAGCATATCAAATGTGGCCTTCTCGTCGGACTCTCGGTACCTAGTCTCAACCTCTGACGACAATACCCTACAGTTGTGGGGCATGGCCATGGGGTCACTCATCAAAAGATCTTAAAACCTAACTAGTAGCCAAGCTTTCCTCATTAGGACTAGAAAGTTTTACTAAACCAAGAATCATGCCTCTTACATCCATAACAACTTGCTCAAGGACAGAATCTATACTATAAAAAATATGTTGGTGTAATTTTTTATTCATTTCTCACCAAATGTGGTAAATACTAGCAGTTGAAGCAAGTTTAAGAATCAAGATTGGAGAAAACTCCCTGTTAAGTGTTGTATAACCCGATGGAATTCTGTTTGCCATGATCCAGAGCTAACTCAATAAATATTCATATTTAGTAGATGTTGATTCCAAATTAGATAATAAAATGGGCAAGAGAAGAATACGTGATCTCTAGTTTCTACTGAGGCATCACATAATAGATAACTAGGATTTACATGAATCCCTCAATTCCCTTTTGTTTCTCTTTCCCGCCATTTATCAGCAACAAAACAAACACCAAATAATTCAAAAAAATAATTATGAAACATCACAGTAGTTGATGATGACTTTGTTGGTGCCTTCCTATAGGACCACGTGAGCGATGGCACATTTTCGGTGTCTAGTGCCAATAATTGCTTGTGCAACATACCCACATGGAAGCCTGGATTTCATAAGTTTCTTTAGGTCGACTAGCTTCGATTCCGACGAGGAAGCTACAGAGGCATAAATGGACAGTGATGGGACCTTTAAGAGTGGTGAAATCGAGACTGAGTCCAGAACATGAGCCACCTTTACTTGAAGAAATGGTGAAGAAGCCTCTTGAAAGCGATGAGATCAAGGGAGATAAAATCGTTCACCTTTACTTGCAGATCTGCGAGAGATGAAACCGGATCAATGTCTGTTTTAAAGTCGAGAAAATGAAGGAAAATCCTAAGCATAGTTGGGGATTGGGGGCATAATTGGTATTTTGGTCCTTTTTTTATATGTCCGGTTAGTTTTTTTCATGGTGTCATGCGTCTGTGACCCAATTGTTATGATTTTGACAAGTTACGGATCCAATTGTTTAAATTGAAGCCATAGGAACCCAATTCTGATTGGGCCCAAACCTTAAGGACCAAAATTGATATTTACTCTAATGATAATGTCTCTATAGTTGGAAAGAACAATAAAAAAAATACATTATATGTGCAAGGAATTTTCATTAAGTCAAAGGGTATTTTTGGATATTCTTAATAGTCATTAATGTTTTTACAGCTGTTAAAAGAGATTGCACAATAGATTTGATCATTTACCTCTGTAACCTAAATTTCATTGATGGTTTGAGTTCTTCTTTGAACTGATCCTCCTAAGTCTCACCTCTGGTCTTGTGTGCAATCACATAATAAGAAAACACATTGTTTTCACCACCCAAGAACCTCTTGATCTCTCTCATAAAAAAATGAAGTTTTATTTCACTAGAAAACTTTCTCTCTCTACCAGAATCTCTTTGTACTCACACCTACTCTGCACGTTTCTGTTCTCTAGATAACACAAAATAAGTTGTTTTTCTTTGGTTGGCAATTATAAGCCTACTTGCATGAGAGACAAGAGAAGTTGAGGGAACCGCTCCTTCCTTGTCTTTCAAATTCAAACAACAAATGGGTGTCTCGGGTCGCTCATAATGGATTCCCAACTTGACCTTAAATCCAACAAAAGTGTTTCAAAACACAGTATTGTTTGTAGCATTCTAAGAGTAGCTTTGAGAAATTTACGTTTTTACCACAATTTTTACTCACGGTCAGTAATTAAATTTTATCAAACATAGTTTAGATTTTTTAGCTTGAAAAAACAAATTTTGTCACCCAACCACAATACCAAATTCACTCTAAGAGGACTTGGTTTGGTCATGGATCAAATAATAATGTTGGACTGATAAATATAAATTAGTTACATCTTTTTCGGTTGTAAAAATTGAATATGCTCTTAATCAAGGAAACTAATTATTTGGGTAAATATGTATCAAGAAAAAATTATTTAGGTTTTTATCTCTTACACACAAAAGTGCAATACTTCATTTGGAAACATCAATTAAAAATGCATATATTTTGTTAAACAAAATAACTGAAGAAATTCTCTGTCTTATTGAATGCTTAAAACGAATACAATTGATTTAATATATAGACTCATGAATACTAAGCCTAATACGACTAGGACATAACAATTTAGATAGGATACACATAATCCAAGTCTACTAGGACACTTGTTAAGAATCCTATTAGGATTCTCAACACTCTTCCTCAAGTTGGAGCATAGATATCACATGCACCTAACTTGTTACAAATAAATCGAACTCGAGAACCATCCAGTGGTTTAGTAAATAAATCGGCTAACTGATCGGTCGACTTCACATGTCTGGTACTAATCACATTTTGTAGAAGCTTTTCTCGAACAACATGTCAACTTCAATATGTTTAGTTCTCTCATGAAACACTGGATTATTTGCAATATGAATAATTGCTTGATTGTCACATACCAGGCTCATGAAACTTGACTGGTTAATCCCAAGTTCTGCTAACAATTGCTTTAGCCAAACCATCTCACAGGTAGTATGCGCCATTGCTCTATATTCGGTCTCAACATTTAGCCTAGAAACCACAATTTGCTTTTTACTTTTCCACGATACTAAATTACTTTCAACAAATACACAATACCCAGTAGTGTACCTTCTATTAGATGGAGAATCGGCACAATCTGCATCAGTATAACTCTCAACTTGATCATGACCATGATTTAGATTAAGTAAACAACAACTAGGAGCACGCTTAAGATATCTCAAAATTAGAATAACAACATTCCAATGACTAGCTCCTGGAGTATCGAGAAATTGACTAATCGCACTGGTTGCAAATGAATTATCAAGTCTAGTAACAGTTAAATAATTCAATTTTCCAACCAAACGCCTATTTCGCAATGGATCAGATAAAAAGTCACATTGATCAACTGCAAGTTTTGTGTTGGGATCCATATGACTATCTATAGGCTTACACCCTAGCATTCTGGTATCAGTCAACAAATCAATAACATATTTACGCTGAGATAAAGAAATACCATGACAAAATCTAGTAACCTCAATACCCAAGAAGTATCTCAATATCCCTAAATCTTTTGTCTGAAATTTAGTACTCAAGAACTATTTTAGTGCTAGAATGTCTTCTTTGTCATCTCCTATGATCATAATATCATCCAAATATACAATTAACAATATTCTACTTGCCTCATTGTGTTTATAAAATACAGAATGATCTACACCACCTCTACTGAGACCAAAATTAATTACTACTTCACTTAACTGACCAAACCACGCTCGAGAAGATTGTTTCAAGTCATATAGAGATTTGTTGAATCGATATACTAACCCAGACTCCCACTGAGCAACAAATCCAGGTGGTTGCTCTATGTATACTTCTTCTTGTAAATCACCATTAAGAAACACATTTTTCACATCCAATTAATATAGGGGCCAATTAAAAGTAGTGACTAGAGAGAAACACATGAATAGATGTAATCTTCGCCACTGGAGAAAATGTCTTCGCATAGTCAATACCATATACCTGTGCATACCTTTATGCTATTAGGCGAACTTTTAATCTATCAATAGTACCATCAAGATGAATCTTTACAGTATAGACCCAGCGATAACCAACAACAGATTTTCTAGATGGGAGAGAAACCCAGTCCCTGTATTATTAGTACTCAAGACATGTATTTCTTCATCCATAGCGACTTTCCACCCAGAATGAGACACTTCTTCTGTAATAGACTTAGAAATTAAAACAGAAGAGACTGAAGCAATAAATGAAGCATATTAAGGAGATAAATGGTCAGAATACACAAAATTAGTAATCGGATAAGCAGTACATAAACGTTTACCTTTAAGAAGAGCAATATGACGATCATTCTTAGATGATGAAGGAGGATCCGGATCTATCAACAAAGAAGCAATTAGTGGAGCAACAGAGGCGAAAGGTCACAGACGACGAGAGTAAACTTGCAACGGAGGGGGATATGACTATGTATAGGGCATGGGAATAGGTAATGGACAAGGAAATGAATCAACCAGATCAGAGATTGAATGAGACTCAGAGTAATACAGAGTAAACTCAAAGAATGTAACATCAATACAAACAAAATGCCTTTGTAAAGAGGGACTGTAACACCGATAACCTTTCTATGTATGAGAATAACCTAAGAGAATACACTTTATAGAGCGAGGATCAAGTTTGTCAACTCCTGGGTAGAGTTGATTAACAAAACAAACGGATCCACATAGACGAAGAGGTAAGTCAAAGGTAACATCTTTAGGAAAGAGAACAGAGTGAGGGGTTTTTCCATTAAGAATAGAGAATGGCATACGGTTTATTAAGTAACATGTAGTCATAACGACCTCACTCTAAAACAATTTAGGGACATGCATATAAAATAAGAGAGTATGAGCAGTATCCATAAGATGGAGATTTTTTTCGCTCCGCAAGCCCATTTTGTTGGGATGTATGAGAGCAGGATGACTGATGAATAATGCCAAACTTAGTCATAAAAGTTGTAAAAGGCTTAGAAAAATATGCACGAGCATTGTCATTACGAAGAATCTTAATCAAATTGGGTTTTTATCTGTAATATCCGTATTTTAAAAAGTTGGGTAAGTGTATATTTTTATCAATATGACAAAGAGTTAAATCCCTGAATGGCTGAATGAAGATTTCTGGAGACCAAGGTTGAAAAAAAAAAGTCAACTTTGAACAGTACTCGGGGCAGCCACCAAGAAAGCAATTTTTGGGTGGAATTATTTTATCTAGGTGTTTGTTGTTTAGTGTGGAAGTGGAGAATAAAGAAAAAGAAAAAGAAAAACAATATAATGATTATGTTTTCTAATCATGATGTTTTGTTTTCTTTTGTATTAAAATGCTATCTATGGATGATTTGAGGGAGAGAGGGGGGCTGCTGATTTTCAGCCGAGCTCCCCTATAAATATGAGCTTTAAGTTGTGTAAATGCATGAAGAATTTGTCTATAGTTTCAAATAATTCATCTGTGTTCTTAAAACACTTTGAGAGTTTAAAGAAAGGTAGAAGGAACAAAATTTTTGAGGGTATTTTCGAAAATATTTCGGGAAGCTATCAAAATAGCAGAAGGTAATAAGGTAATGTTATTTTATCATTTATGAAAGTTTCGGAGGTTAAAATAGAAAATTTTCAAACTGTGTAGTTTATGGAGAAAAGAAGAAATAATAAGAAATTTAAATTCCAATATTATGTCAGGTGTTGGTAATCAACAATCAGGAGAAAATTCGAGGAAGATCGGGAAAGGCAAAGAGGTGGCCCACGAGTAGCTTTAAAGTACTACGTGGTGAGTTGGATTTACTCTTAGTAGTCTAAATAAAAATCAATTATTTGGTGATATTATTAAAATTAATTATTAAAGTATGCTAGGGTGATAGATGAAAAATTGATTTATGGGTATGATAGGAAATTTGACCAGGTAGAAATATTTTGGTGAGAAATGATATTTTTGAAAATCATAAGTTTATTTGAGGATAAAAGCAATAAATAAATTATTGATGAGATATATAGATGTTTTAATACGAATTATGACGAGATGAATTTTAGGGGATCTTGTTAAATTTTTATAGATGATTTAAGATGAATTTTAGTGGATTTCGACAAATTCTGATGGACAAGTTGAGATGAAATTTAGTGGATCTGGACAGACTTTAATGAATTATTTGATGTGATTTGGGTAGAGAAGAATCTTGTGGAATTTTTATAATTTGAATAAAAATCTGGATGATTGGATGTAAGAAATTTTAAAGAAACTTTGTTAGATAAAATTTGTGGATAATTAGAATAGTTAAATTAAGTAGTTTGAATCTTTATATTGTTTTTTTTATATTACTGTTTCATATCATTGGTCATGTACATATGCATTAAATAATATAACCGAAAGAACCGGGAAGGCAGCCGGTCTAATGAAATAACCGTGACAGCCGGTATATGCTGGGATAAAAAAAATAAAAAAAAAACCGTGACAGCCGGTATATGCTGGGATGAAAAGTGAAAACCGTGACAGCCGGTATATGCTGGAATTAACCGGGAAGGCAGCCGGTCTGATGAGAATAAAAGAACCGGGAAGGCAGCCGGTCTAAGATAATAATAACCTGTCGACAGGTGGGAAGACGTTCCCATCATAATCATTCATGCATCTGCATCTGTTTTAATTATCGTTGCATTATTTGAAATGCTGAGTTGTGGTATATTAATTGTGAATTAAATTATAGATGGTTGGGTCTCATAAAAAGAGACAGCTATAATGATGAGATTTTCGAGATGTTGAGATGTGATACTTTTTGTGAATTTAATTATAGAAGGTTGAGTTTCATATAAAAAGACAGTGATAAGACTTATCTAAATGATGGACTTTTTGATATGAACCTCATTACGAGGTAATTAGGAAATAATTGATAGTCTTAAGGTGAACCAATGATTGAGAAGAAGAGATTGATAGTAGAAAGTTGTCATCAGGTTATGCGAAAAATAATTTTTAATATTAAAGGATTATTGATGGAATTTGGAATACTTTTAGTAAATTTAATTCGCTGAGCTTGTGAAGCTCACTCCTCACTGTTCAATAATTTCAGGTAGCAGTCAAGATAAATAGTCTGGTGGGTTGAGAATCAGTCGAGATCTTTTTCTGTAAGCCAAGTACGTGTTAATATCCTCAGACAATCGAGTGAAAGACTTGTAAAAATTTTATTGTAAATATTCATGCATTTATGTATTTTATGTTTAAGTGAATATCAGACATGTTTACCTCTCCTGTTAAAAAAAAAAAAAAAAAATTTGTAGTATTATATTTATTGTTGCATATATGTGTCGTGCTTGGATTTTCAAAATGTGATGACACCGTCCAGGGGTGGCCAACCTGGGATGGGTCGTTACAATTTTGGTATCAGAGCCTTAGGTTTTAAGATTCTGTAGACTGCATGAGAACCTAAAAAGTGGAAGATCTAAATAAATAATATTCTTAAATGCAGAGTCTGAGGATGACACGTGGTCGTGCGAGAACTAGAGGTAGAGTTCAAAATTAGAGAGGACGTGGTAGACCCCCAATTTTTAGGAGGACTGAAGTAGAGGAAGAAGTCGAGTCGGTGGTTCCCGCAAGGGAACATGGTGATAGTGCAACTGGTACGAGTAGAGCTGGGGAAGTATCTAAAAGTAGAAATGATGAATTGCAAGATGCTCTTAACCGTGCTTTAGAGAGAATAAATGCAGCCGAAGAACGGGCTGCTAATTTGCAAAGAATATTAGAGGAAAGGAATGGAAGAGAACCAGAGGTAGTGAGGCAAGAGGTTCCTGATGGAGGGGTATTTGTAAATGAAATGCAAGGGGATTGTTTTGTGAGGTTTCTTAAGTTTAAACCTCAGTCATTTAAAGGATCTGTAAATCCGGTGGAAGCTGAACAGTGGATTGAGCATGTGGAAAAATATTTTGAGGTCTTACCAGTGTCTGATAAACAGAAGGTTGCCTTTGCTTCGTTTATGCTGGAGGGCGAGGCTTCTCAATGGTGGAAGGATATTTTGCCCAGAATGAGTACACGAATAGATCAACCTTTGACTTGGAATAAATTTAAGGATGAATTCTTTGCGAAGTATTTTCCATATTCTTTTCGGGCACAACAAGAAAGAGAATTTATCCACCTAAAACAGGGAAATTTGTCGGTGGTTGAATATGATAGTAAATTTGTAGCCCTGTCAAGATTTGTACCCGAGTTCGTGAATACGGAGGAAAGAAAATGCAAGAGATTTTTAGACGGATTACACCATGAAATTCGTTTTAAACTCTCTTACATGGGCATAGGAAATTATGCTGTACTGGTAGATAAAGCATTGCAGATTGAGAGAGATTTAATAGAGTTTAAAGGTAGGAGGGATTGGTTGAAGAGAACTAGATTTGAGGGATCTAGAGGTGGTAGCAGTATGGCTGTACAGGGTGGGAGACCACCCCAGAGGGGGCGTTCTTTGTCACAAGGAACGGTAGGGCAGACTCAGAGGCAAGCAAGATCTGTTACTTCAGTAGCTCAGAGTAATACCAGTGGGGCCCCTCGATTTGGGAGACAGGCTATGGGGATTGGGAGTTATGGTAGAGGAATGAATATGCCGCCAAGGGGAAGTGAAAATCTGATTTATGATCGGGAGTCAAGGGTTTGCTTTAAATGTAATCAGATGGGGCATTTATCTCGGAACTGCCCTACACAGATATGCTTTGTATGTGGTGAGGGAGGACATGTTGCTGCAGATTGTCCAGCGGGGAAGTCAGTTGAAGCAAGCATTGGAAGTGTCGGGAGAAGACCGATGGAGAGAGGCAGCGGATCAGGAAGCGTTCGGGGCAGAGGTCGAGGATCTGTAGCAGAGCGAGGACGTGGCAGTCAGATTTATTCCAGAGATGGCAGGGTCTATGCATTGACCCAGCAGGATGCACAAGCCACTCCTGATGTTGTTATGGGTATGATATCTATCCTTGGTAGGGCTGCTAGATTATTGATTGATCCTGGTGCAACCCATTCTTTTACGTCTAGTAGTTATATGAAGTCTATTGATGTCAGTGCTAGTCCTTTGATGCATGCCATTATTGTTGAGGTTCCTACTGGAGATAGGGTTATTATCAGAACAATTTATCAAATTTGTGTGATTAATATTGCTGACCGAGAATTTGAGGTTGATTTATTGCCTTTAGATATGACAGATTTTGATGTGATTCTAGGGATGAATTGGCTATCTGCATGTCATGCATGGGTAGATTGTTTTAAGAAAAATGTGGTGTTCAGGATACCCGGGCAGGAGGAGTTTAATTTTCAGGGAGAACGTAAAATACTTGTTAATTGTCTGATTTCTGCCTTAACTGCTAGTAAATGGTTGAGGAAGGGTTGTGAGGGGTATTTAGCATATGTGGTAGATTCTAGCAAAGAGGGTAGACAGTTAGAAGAAATCTCTGTGGTAAAAGATTTTTCTGATGTATTCCCTGAGGAGTTGTCTGGATTGCCTTCCAATAGGGAGATCGAATTTTCTATTGAAGTGATTCCAGGATCAGCACCTATATCCATAGCACCCTATAGAATGGCACCAGCTGAATTGAGAGAGTTGAAAGTTCAGCTTCAGGAGTTGCTAGATAAACAGTTTATCCAACCTAGTACATCACCCTGGGGAGCCCCTGTGTTATTTGTCAAGAAGAAGGATGGGACATTAAGGTTGTGTGTTGATTATAGACAATTAAATAAGATCACAATCAAAAATAGATATCCTTTACCCAGGATAGATGACCTATTCGAGCAATTACAAGGAGCTAGAGTGTTCTCTAAGATAGACTTGAGGTCGGGATATCATCAATTAAGGATAAAAGAGGGGGACGTACCTAAAACTGCTTTTAGGACACGTTATGGTCATTATGAGTTCTTAGTGATGCCTTTTGGGTTGACCAATGCTCCTGCAGCATTTATGGATCTTATGAACCGGGTGTTTAAACCATTCTTGGACAGATTTGTAATTGTGTTTATTGATGATATTTTAGTATATTCTAAGAATGAAGAGGAGCATATGCGACATTTGGAGATAGTGTTGGAGATCCTGAGGAAGGAGAAATTATATGCGAAATTTCCTAAATGTGAGTTTTGGTTGAATGAAATATCCTTCTTGGGGCATATTGTGTCGAGAGATGGAATAGTAGTTGACCCACAAAAAGTAGAAGCAGTGTTGACTTGGGAGAGACCCACGAATGTAACTGAAATTAGAAGCTTTTTGGGATTGGCTGGTTATTATAGGAGATTTATTCAAAATTTTTCTATGATTGCTAGACCTTTAACTATATTGACCAGGAAAGATGAAAAGTTTAAGTGGTCAGAGGAGTGTGAGAGAAGTTTTCAACTGTTGAAAGAAAAACTGACTACTGCCCCAGTATTAGTGCTTCCATCTGGTGATGAAGGATTTGTGGTCTATAGTGATGCGTCGCATCAGGGGTTGGGATGTGTGTTGATGCAACATGGGAAAGTTATAGCTTATGCATCTAGGCAACTGAAGAATCATGAGAGAAATTACCCGACCCATGATTTAGAATTGGCTGCCATAGTCTTTGCTTTGAAGATTTGGAGACACCATTTATATGGAGCCAAGTGTGAAATTTTTACTGATCATAAAAGTTTGACGCATTTACCAACCCAGAAGGAGTTGAATTTAAGGCAGAGGAGGTGGATGGAATTAATTTGTGATTATGATTGTACAATTCATTATCATCCAGGAAAGGCTAATGTAGTAGCAGATGCATTGAGTAGAAAAGCTACAGGGAGATTAGCTGCTTTTGGGAGTCATGATACTAGCTTGATGATAGAATTAAGAGAAATGAGGATGCAATTGAGTGTCAATGATAAAGGAGCATTGATGGCAAATATGGTAGTTCAATCTCCTATTATTGATCGTTTATTACAGCTACAGAGTAAACATGAAGGAATAGAGAAAATCAGGCAGGAAGTGTTTAGCGGGAAGCCGACCGAGTTTAGAATCAGAGATGATGGTATGGTAGTATCGGGACAAAGAATTTGTGTTCCCAATGATGAAGAGATGAGAAAAGAAATACTAAAAGAGGCTCATGATTCGATATATTCCATGCACCCGGGAAATAATAAGATGTACAGGGGGCTAAAACAGAATTATTGGTGGTCAGGGATGAAGAGGGATGTAGCAGAATACATTGCTAAATGTTTGACTTGTCAACAGGTAAAATCTGAGAATAGGCATCCAGCAGGTTTATTACAACCTCTTCCGATACCTGAGTGGCCATGGGAAAATGTAAGTATGGATTTTGTCTCTGGTTTTCCCCGTACCCAGAGAGGGTATGATGCTGTGTGGGTTATAGTGGATAGACTTTCTAAATCTTCACATTTTCTTCCTATTAAAACTACCTGGAGTCCAGAAAAGTTGGCTGAGTTATATGTGGCAGAGATAGTGAAATTACATGGAGTGCCCTTGACTATTGTGTCTGATAGAGATTCTAGATTTACTTCTAGATTTTGGAGGGGTTTTCAAGAAGCTATGGGTACGCAATTACAGTTTAGTACAGCTTTTCACCCACAAACAGATGGACAGACAGAGAGAATCATCAGAATACTAGAAGATATGCTGAGGGCAAGTGTATTGAGCTTCTCAGTAAGCTGGGATGCTTACTTGCCTTTGATAGAGTTTGCATACAATAATCAGTATCAAACTAGTATTGGGATGGCACCCTTCGAAGCTTTGTATGGAAGGAGGTGTAGAACTCCAGTATGCTGGGAAGAAGTTGGAGAGAGAAAGATATATGGCCCAGAAATGATAGACCTGACTACTGAAAGAATCAAACTGGTTAGGGAGAATCTCAGAGCAGCTCAGAGCAGACAGAAAGGATATGCTGACAAAAGAAGACGACCTCTTGAATTCCAAGTTGGTGATTGGGTATTCTTGAAGATATCTCCATGGAAGGGAGTGTTGAGATTTAAGAAGAAGGGAAAGTTGAACCCGAGATTTATAGGGCCCTATGAGGTGATCGAAAGAATTGGACCCGTAGCATATCGTTTGAATTTGCCTATGGAATTAAGGCAATTACATAATGTTTTTCATATGTCACTACTGAGGAAGTACTTGCACGATGAGTCCCATGATATCACGAATCAAGCGATAGAAATTCAGAAGGACTTGACTATTATGCTAGCCCCAGTCAGAATCCTAGACAGAAAAGAGCAAGTCTTACGCAATAAAGTTATTCCTTTGATTCAAGTATTATGGCGCAATAAAGATGTTGAAGAAATCACGTGGGAACATGAAGCAATAATGAGGAATGATTATCCCCAACTCTTTACTTGATTTCAACAAGGAAATTTCGGGGACGAAATTTTTTTAAGGTGGGTAGAATTGTAATATCCGTATTTTAAAAAGTTGGGTAAGTGTATATTTTTATCAATATGACAAAGAGTTAAATCCCTGAATGGCTGAATGAAGATTTCTGGAGACCAAGGTTGAAAAAAAAAAAAAAAAAAAAAGTGAACTTTGAACAGTACTCGGGGCAGCCACCAAGAAAGCAATTTTTGGGTGGAATTATTTTATCTAGGTGTTTGTTGTTTAGTGTGGAAGTGGAGAATAAAGAAAAAGAAAAAGAAAAACAATATAATGATTATGTTTTCTAATCATGATGTTTTGTTTTCTTTTGTATTAAAATGCTATCTATGGATGATTTGAGGGAGAGAGGGGGGCTGCTGATTTTCAGCCGAGCTCCCCTATAAATATGAGCTTTAAGTTGTGTAAATGCACGAAGAATTTGTCTATAGTTTCAAATAATTCATCTGTGTTCTTAAAACACTTTGAGAGTTTAAAGAAAGGTAGAAGGAACAAAATTTTTGAGGGTATTTTCGAAAATATTTCGGGAAGCTATCAAAATAGCAGAAGGTAATAAGGTAATGTTATTTTATCATTTATGAAAGTTTCGGAGGTTAAAATAGAAAATTTTCAAACTGTGTAGTTTATGGAGAAAAGAAGAAATAATAAGAAATTTAAATTCCAATATTATGTCAGGTGTTGGTAATCAACAATCAGGAGAAAATTCGAGGAAGATCGGGAAAGGCAAAGAGGTGGCCCACGAGTAGCTTTAAAGTACTACGTGGTGAGTTGGATTTACTCTTAGTAGTCTAAATAAAAATCAATTATTTGGTGATATTATTAAAATTAATTATTAAAGTATGCTAGGGTGATAGATGAAAAATTGATTTATGGGTATGATAGGAAATTTGACCAGGTAGAAATATTTTGGTGAGAAATGATATTTTTGAAAATCATAAGTTTATTTGAGGATAAAAGCAATAAATAAATTATTGATGAGATATATAGATGTTTTAATACGAATTATGACGAGATGAATTTTAGTGGATCTTGTTAAATTTTTATGGATGATTTAAGATGAATTTTAGTGGATTTCGACAAATTCTGATGGACAAGTTGAGATGAAATTTAGTGGATCTGGACAGACTTTAATGAATTATTTGATGTGATTTGGGTAGAGAAGAATCTTGTGGAATTTTTATAATTTGAATAAAAATCTGGATGATTGGATGTAAGAAATTTTAAAGAAACTTTGTTAGATAAAATTTGTGGATAATTAGAATAGTTAAATTAAGTAGTTTGAATCTTTATATTGTTTTTTTTATATTACTGTTTCATATCATTGGTCATGTACATATGCATTAAATAATATAACCGAAAGAACCGGGAAGGCAGCCGGTCTAATGAAATAACCGTGACAGCCGGTATATGCTGGGATGAAAAATAAAAACCGTGACAGCCGGTATATGCTGGGATAAAAAAAAAAAAAAAAAAAAACCGTGACAGCCGGTATATGCTGGGATGAAAAGTGAAAACCGTGACAGCCGGTATATGCTGGAATTAACCGGGAAGGCAGCCGGTCTGATGAGAATAAAAGAACCGGGAGGGCAGCCGGTCTAAGATAATAATAACCTGTCGACAGGTGGGAAGACGTTCCCATCATAATCATTCATGCATCTGCATCTGTTTTAATTATCGTTGCATTATTTGAAATGCTGAGTTGTGGTATATTAATTGCGAATTAAATTATAGATGGTTGGGTCTCATAAAAAGAGACAGCTATAATGATGAGATTTTCGAGATGTTGAGATGTGATACTTTTTGTGAATTTAATTATAGAAGGTTGAGTTTCATATAAAAAGACAGTGATAAGACTTATCTAAATGATGGACTTTTTGATATGAACCTCATTACGAGGTAATTAGGAAATAATTGATAGTCTTAAGGTGAACCAATGATTGAGAAGAAGAGAATGATAGTAGAAAGTTGTCATCAGGTTATGCGAAAAATAATTTTTAATATTAAAGGATTATTGATGGAATTTGGAATACTTTTAGTAAATTTAATTCGCTGAGCTTGTGAAGCTCACTCCTCACTGTTCAATAATTTCAGGTAGCAGTCAAGATAAATAGTCTGGTGGGTTGAGAATCAGTCGAGATCTTTTTCTGTAAGCCAAGTACGTGTTAATATCCTCAGACAATCGAGTTAAAGACTTGTAAAAATTTTATTGTAAATATTCATGCATTTATGTATTTTATGTTTAAGTGAATATCAGACATGTTTACCTCTCCTGTTAAAAAAAAAAAAAAAATTGTAGTATTATATTTATTGTTGCATATATGTGTCGTGCTTGGATTTTCAAAATGTGATGACACCATCCAGGGGTGGCCAACCTGGGATGGGTCGTTACATTATCTCAACACAAAAAGCTCAAAAAATAAAAAACAACTCAGAACAGTCCTTCATTAAATAAAGCGAGGTAAACCTGGAATAATCATCCACAAATGTAACGAAATACCAAAATCCAAGTTTGGAAGTCACACGACTTGGACCCCAAATATCATAATGTACTAACATAAAAAGACTAGACACATGTTTATTAATTCGGGAAGCAAATAACACCCAATGATGCTTACTTAATTGACACGACTCACACTCTAAAGTTGAAACGTCTTTCAAAGTAGGTACTAACTTCTTCGGCTTTTCTAAGGATAGATGACCAAAACAACAATGGATCTGGAGTGGAGACATGTTAATTGAGCAAGCAATGGGTATTGGGATAGGATCAAAGTAATACAGGCCATCTGATTCATGCCCACCACCAATCCTCTCCCTTATTTTCAAATCTCGGATAAGAACAGAATCAGGAAGAAATGTAAGAAAATAGTTAAGAAGTTTTGTAAGCTGACTAACAAATATCAAATTATACTGAGAAAAAAAAGCATAGAGAACAGATGACAAAGATATAGAAGAACTAGGACGCAGTACCAATACCATTAGCAATGGTTTTAGATCCATCTATAAGGGTAACATCAGGCAATGACGAAGAGTGATAAAAACTTGAGAAAACATCAATGGTACCTAACAAATGATCAGTAACTGCAGACTCAAGGACCTAAGATCTAGATGAAAAGTTATTAAATGATAAAAAAGCTTTTGATGTACCTTTTTAGGTGGAAAAAACAGTCGAGGAAGATGTATGGCTAGTTGTCTTATACCGTAAGAGTTCATTATACTCATATTTGGAAATCACCATAGAAGTTGATGGCACAAAATTTGAGGAGGTAGATCCATACTCAACAGAACCGGAAGTCATAACATTAGTAACCATGGGATGACCAACTAATTTCTAACACGTCTCCTAGATATGCTCGAAACGATGGCAGTAGGTATATTGACAAAGTGAACCTCTACCATTACAACCACAACCAAATGAAGTGTTATTACGATCATTACCATGACCTCCTCTACCACCACAACTATTTATATTATTATTATTATTATTATCATCTGTTCGACCTCCTTTCCAGCTTGAGTAACCAAGGCAGAATTGTCAACCAAAGATCCGTTGTCACTAGTTTAGGAAACGACTCGTTACATAGAAGCATAAGTCTCAGACCATGTAGGAAGTTCTACCTCTCCTAGTATTTCAGATTGAACCAGTTCATACTCAGGTTTTAGGCCAACCAAGAATGTGAGTCCTTCGACTTATTCTTGGTGTTTTTGGATGCCCTTTACATTGACTGAAATAGGCATCAAAGTTTGCAATTCTAAAGACATTCTCTTCATATCAACAAAATATTTTGTGGCATCTCGATCACCTTGCTGGCCATGAAAGAACTTGGCATTCACATCATACATCCAATTAAGATTGCTAGAATATAACAAATGAACATAGTCCCAAACTTCCTTACAAGTTTCAAGATGTGTACATAAGTTGATAATTTGGGGTTCCATGGAATTCCATAATACAGTGATGAGTAAAGAATCCTCTTGTTCCCATGTATCAAACAATTTCGGCTCCAAAGAACAAAAAACAACTTAAGAAACTCTCTATCTTATTGAATGCTTAAAAGGAATACAATTGATCCAATATATAAACTCATGAATACTAAGCATAATAGGACTAAGACATAACAATTTAGATAGGATACATATAATCTAAGTCTATTAGGACACTTGTTAAGAATCCTAATAGGATTCTCAACATATTTATATATAAAGTTAATGTTAGGCATAATGACCCAAGTTTTGGAGAAACTTGGGTTCAGAGAGTTCACCAAGCGAAAGCCTAAATATATGATACTGGAGACCAAATGAATCTAAAAGCTTAAGTTAATAGGTTATGGTTCCACCACCATATAGGTAACCTTCACTTATCCAATTTCTTTTCCATGTGGGATTTGTTTTCCACATCTTCTCACTGACACGCGAATATTCACAGTAATCTCTCTCTCACATGTGAGTCTCCTTTACTTCCCCTCACCATCATGCTTATACCACTCCAAACTCGCACGATAGTGCAATAAGAACACCTGAAAAGTCACTCGTTCTCCTGTCTTGGGACAAAGAACCACATACAAATTTCCCAACAACGAGCTTTATAAAATCCACATTGCGAGACATACAGACTTCATCATGAGAGCATTACCAGCTTGCTGCCCAAATCACTTTGTTCATGCCACACAAGTCTCTCGAGCTCCCTATATTGTTTGATTATATCACTGCGAGCATCTCGGAGTCAACTGTATAATCTGGTCATGCCCAATCAAACCATCGACTTTGATACCAGTTTGTTGGGAAAAACAAGATCACACGTAAGTGACTTAATATCGAGATTTAATTAAATCATGCACACACATGAATTTAATAAAAATAAATAAACAAAGATGAAAAGAAACGAGTGAACACATAAGATTTACATGGTTCGGCATAATCCTGCTTACATCCACAGAGAGAAAAAAACTTGCTCTTTACCATGAGAGAAATACAAGAAAATTAATTTGAGTTTTTATCTCCAAAACTCAATCCCAAGAACCCTTATACACCATGTCTCAACCCAAAAAAACTCTCTCACCCTTGTGTCATGTGTGTTACTCTCAAATTTTCAATGTACATATATATATAGACACCCAAAACTTTCTCCTTAAGATAATTAGTCTCCATGTAAAAAAAGACTTCTCATTCAAGTATCTTGTTTTCCCCACCAAGATACTTGAATGATAAGTTTTTTTGGTATATAACTCATATTCTTGATGTAGGACCCTAGAAGCGTGATGTGCAAAGCAAGATACTTGAATAAAAAGTCTTTTTTTTTTTTACTTGGAGACTTAGTATTTTAGTGGGAAATGTAAGATACTTGAAGGAGAAGTATTTTTTTACTTGGAGATCAAGTATCTTGAGTAGCAAGTTTTGGGTGGCTATATATATATATATGCGAGTAGCACACAAGACACAAGGGTGATAGAGTGTTCTTTGGGTTGAGAGAGAGTGTATAAGGGTTCTTGAGATTGGGGATGAAAATTTGATTTAATTTTTTTCTAATTCTCTCATAGTATAGAACATGTTTATTCTCTCCGTGGACATAGGTGTGATTGTGTCGAACCACGTAAATATTGTGTGTTCACTCATTTTGTTTGTTTTATTTTTATTAAATTCGTGTGTGTGGTTTAATTAATTCTCGGTATTAAGTCGTTTCCGCGTGATCTCGTTTTTTCTAACAGTTAATTTAGAAAGGTTTGATGAAATTTCAAGACTATCAAATTTGCATGTTTAGGAAGTCATGCAAGCCTAATAAACTTGTGAGTTTGAAAAGACAACTTTCTAAAATGTATTTCAAATTCAAAACTTTTGAAGATTGGATCAATAATGTGAATGTTGAGTAAAAACTTTATAGTGTGTTTAGTAGGAGAGAAAAGTGAGAGAAAAGAAAACTAAAAGGAAAAAATATGAGAAAAGAAAACTAAGAAGATAGGTATTTCTTTCATATATTTACTAGAGATAATGGAAAATTAAGAGGAAAGAAAATAGTTTTCTCCTACTATTGTTTAGTGGAATGAAAAAGTTATAGGAAAGAAAAAGAAAAAAAAAACAAATTTATTCTTGATGTTTCACGATTGGTTCAATTTGACTTTAAGTTTTGAGAGAGTGTCAATTTGCCCCTGAAATTATTTTTTAGGTCAATTGAGCCTTCCATCTAATTAGATAATCAAGAGGTATGTGAAAGATGTGTCAAGCCCTTTCTTTTCATGTCAATTTGCCTCTGAGTTTTATTTTTATGTCAATTTGTTATTGTTTAGGAGGCTTGACATGCTTTTCACGTGTACTTTGACCTTAAAAAATAAACTAATGGGCAAGTTGACACACTCTCAAAACTTAAGATCAAATTGACACAATCATAAAATCTCGAGGGTAAATTTGTTTTTTCCCCAAAGAAAAATGTTATAGTATTATTTTTATCATTATACATTCGTTATGTTAAAATTATATGGATATTGATGTGAGAAATTAGATGGAGATAAATTAGGAAATTGATAATCTTATCTCTTTTCTCTCATATTTTTCATTCTTCAATCCTCCTAAATTGATAGGATTATGATTTGTACATGTAGAAGAAAAACATTAATACTTTAGTTTTCTTTTCTTTCATTTTTCTCTCCCACTAGATAAGAAAAAAAATTCATTTCACACATTTTTCTTTCCTATTATTTTTCTCTCCTACTAAACACACTCATAGTCTTTAAATTGTATCTATTTTTTTTTTAACTAATTTGAAATATAAATTTATAAATCCAGATGTAACCTTAAATTCTTTGCGGACAAAATTAAAGACCACCTTGAGGGTTGGAAGTCTTAACCCCAAACCCATTTTTCAGAACAAGAAAACCTCATCATGGTCGACACGGGGCATGGCAGGCCCATCGGATCGGGTGGTTTCTGAAAACCTTACACTCACAATACTGCTGATTAGGCCTTTAAAATCAATTTTTATTTTCTTTTATTCATTGGAAAAGAATATTATTTCCCTTGCAAGTCAGCTATTATGCATTCTCTATATGTCACATTGCAGAATTACGTATAACTTTTCTTTTTATGCATATTAAAAATATGAACTAACTCTTTTTTATAAGTAAAAATTTATAAAAGACACCAAAAATGTGCATCTCAAAGCCAAAGTCTAATTACAAGAAATAAGCTCCACAAAATCTAAGAACTCCTCCTTATTTACAAATAAAACCCTTCTAAACCAAAAACTAAATGTATTAAACCATATGATGTGACCAAAATAATATGATCCAATAGAAACCGGACACGTGGCTAGCTAATAACTCCCAAAGGGCGAAGTCATCTGAGCTGACTACGACGATGTTCGCACAACCATGTTGCCTGACACAATGATGTGATGACTTAAGATGAACCTATCCCTCACGTATAAAAGACCATCTATTGTGAGGCTTGAGGCTTAGATGTATCGTCTGTCCAGTTTTGCACTTTGAAGAGTCAGGCAAGGAGCATAACAATGCCTATATAAAAGGTTTCCACCCTTGAACCAATGAACTAATGAGGAAGGTAACCAAGCAAGCCAATAAGCAAGTAAGAGCGAAAAGCTAAACTAGATCAAACCAGATAAAAGAAATAGGAAAGACGTAAACACAATCATACACTCCCTAAAAGAGATAGAAACCATAGAGAATCCTAGGTACATAGAGAAAACATCTGAGGAATAAAGAGAGAGAACCAATTCTCTCCTCTTTCCAAATATCTCTTCACCTCCATACCCTTTCTCTATTCATCTCAAAGAGTGTTTACCGACTTAATCATCGGATGGTCCTCCTTGGAGTACAAAAACACCGAGAGACTCATTTTGCAGGATTATGAGCACTTTCGATATGAAAAAGTTCTCCAGTTCAGAGCTTTCTCACCTAGACCAATTTTCAATAGTACCTCGTTGAAAGTCATTGAAGCAGGGCATCGCTTGTCCACTTTTTTGACAACAACAGATTGGTGTCGTTCGTAGGAAACTGACAAGTTTATCTCACGATGCCACTCAAAAGTACTCGAACGGTCTCGCCCTACAGTGTCCAACACTATGGTACAAAGAGGCATCCATCTAGGCCCACGATGTTGAGAAGGACAACATGGCACCCTACAACTGACATGCAGATGTATACAACTCCAAACCTTGGGAACTCGTCAAAACCCCGAGGTCCGTGACAAGAAGAATCTATCCAGCCTCTTAATCGTACGAATGGCATTAAGCTCGCCTCGAGCTGATCCTATTCAGGCTCACCACTAAAAGACCCAGCATGTCAACCATCTAAGAAGATTGAGAAGAAACAGTCATCTTGACAAGAAGATCGAGAAGAAATGGTCACTTCAATTCAGATCAAGCATCAACACACGTCTGCTTGAGAGAGAGAATTACGAAGCCAAAATCGTCACTTCCCAAACTCTAAAGCTCTGCTCCCATCTGATTCTGAAATCTTCCTAGCTCTAAAAAAGTTGAGGAAGTGTAAGCTACTCAAAGTCCTTCAAAAGCTAAGGTTTTAGACATCCACATAATCCCTACTCTAAAGGAAAATAATCTTAGCATCTCGAACGAAGCTAGACCCTAGAGGGATCAACTCTTTTGAGACTTCTTCCAAGAACTCTCTTAAGACACCTCGTCTAGCAGCTTTGAGTTGCCCAAATATCGGGCCCTATGGCTCTACCCAAAAGCCAACAGATCACCTCGAGGGTACCTCACCAACCAAGGGAAGAAGTTCGGCCAAAGGAAAATCTTAAATATCCTTTTTTGGTGATCATTAAGCTTCGGGTTTTAGTCACCACTTGCTCCGTGAGTTTTTTAACAACTCTTTTTAGCAGGTTAAACAAAGTACTAGCAACCAAAGAAAATTGAATTATGAGGAGATGAATCAAAACATCCAAAGCTAAGACCGAAGTCATATGCCTAAAAGTGTTCATACAAGGAGCCCACCTTAGTAGCAATGGCAATTCGTGGGTTTTGGTGATTTCAAATAGTTTTCGGTAATATCTTTTGTGGGCTAAAGCAACAACAAACTTTTCAAGTTTCAAACCTATGACCTCTTATTAAAAGTTTTTAAGTCTTACCGTTGATTCATCTCAATATTTTTGTTTAAATCTTTAGAAAACATATATTTGTATTATTACAATTCATTCTCTTAATAATAAAGAAGAAAAACCTACCCTTAACCCTAAATAACCCTAATATCACTAACATTATATCTAAGACTTATAATCCACTATCTTTGCAAAAAAAAAAAAATTGTCTCTCTCTTCTCTCTTCCTCTTTCTATCACTGTCGTTGGCCACCCCTTTGATTTTTTTTTCATCTCTTTTTTCTCCTCTCTTCTTCCTCCATTCTTTTCCTTCTTCTTTTCATTTTCCTTTTTCATTTCTCTTCCCTCACCCTACGCCTCTTTTTCCTCCAACGCGCGCTTAGAGCCACCATCTTCATTCCCATTCCTTTTCTCTTCTTCTTCCCTCTTCCCCTTCTTCTCCTTTCTTTCCTCCCTCTTCCGTTGCGCATCTCCTTTCCTCCCCTCTCCTGTTTAACCAGCCTTCCCTTTCTTCTTTTTCTCCTTTCTTCTTCCTCATCCCTCCCTCTTCTCTTTTTCTTCCTCCTCATCCTCTCATAGCCATCATTTTTCTCACTAAAAAAAAAAAAAATCAAATTTTAATTTTCAAGATTTATAGTTTCTTGTTAGATTTGCTGATTTTTATCTCCAATGGACATGTAAAAAGTCATGATTTGGGTTTGGATTCGGTTCTTTTGATGGGTAACTACTTCCAATAACACGTAATTACATGGGTTTAGTTAGTAACAGGTAGTCTTGGTTCTGCATTGTTAGGGTTCTTGGTTTTGCTTGGGAAAATTGATGGAACCCAACTTTGACAATGACGATATCGCGAACTTCTCCAATTTCGATAACTCAAATTCATAATCGTACAAGGAACCACAAATCAATATCGAACATATCACTTTGAAGGAGGGAAACTTCGGATCCCTAATGTTCACTTGTTTATAGATGGTGAACACAAGTTGCTTATTCGTGCAAGCTTAAGGAACAAGTGGAGTTTGATTGTTTCTTTGAGTATACTAAATGATTTATGTAATGGCTGAATTAAGTGATGTGTGTTTTATTGAATTGGTTGAATTGGGTGAAGATTAGGTATTTGTATGTTTGGAGTTCAGTTTTGTAGAGGAGGAGAAGAAGCGTTGGTGGTTGCTTAAGGAAGAGAGGTATCTTTTCAGGTTATTTTCATGGGTGTCGTGGCTGTTAGCAGGGGTAGAGGTACACTCCGAGTGGCCTGGGCTCATTTTTTGCTAAAAAAATAATTAGTAAATATATTCAGGCCCAGCCTCAATCCTAATGTAAGCCCAGCCTCCCAACTTTAAAACACCAACCCAATTACCCAACCTAAGTCCCAAACAATTGAAACTCTCCTCTAATTTTTATTTTTATTTTTGTATTTTATTTCACCAAAATTACGGCATGACAGTAGTCAGCAAATTGATCACCGTGACATTGACGGGCGACGATGGTAAGTTTTCTCTATTCTTTCGTCTTTTCTCTTTCTTCTCTCTTCCTTTCTCTTTCTCAATTTCTCTTAGTTTGCCTTGCCTCTAGCTGGTCACGTTTTCTCTTTTCACGGCAGATCAATTGGAGTTTGATCTCATTTTGTTCATTAGATAGCTTTCCCTCTCATTCACTAAACTACACCAACAGTAGGTAAGTTGTTGCAATATGTAGATTTACCAAATTTTGTTCCAATTTAGTTTATTATTGTTTTTTTAGTTTTTCAAATCAGAGTAAATGAAATGATTTACCAAATACCAATTACCATAGAAAATGTACTTTAAGCTGGAGATTGAAGAGCTTTCACCATGGATCAATTGGAGTTTTTAGTTTTTTTAACTTTCTCCTAATATAGTAGTATTACTAGTCACTAGACATTAATTTAAAAATAATAATAATAATTTGAAGATTTTGCTAGCATTAATCATTTAATTGAATTTGAATTTTTATTGCTTCAATATTCAATCAGTTCAATGCTTTGTTTGAGATTTAAGAATATGTTGTTTAGTTATTTTAGATGGGTCTTTAATCTTTAGTTTATTGCTGTCATAAGGTAATTAATTGAGTTTATTAATGCCACGTGGGCTAATAAAATGAATGAAGTCTGTCAAGTAACAGTCATCAATCATAAAATCTACATAAACAATAGTAGTACTAGAAATCTATGTAAAACTAAATAATTAGCATTTAGCACAATAACAAATGGTTTATGTAGTACTAGAAATATATGTAAAACTAAATAATTAGCATTTAGCACAATAACAAATGATGTGGGCTATGTGGCAACAATAAGAGAACTCAAAACCATACCAATTGCGCGAAGCACATATCTTATTGAAGCTATATAGAATAAAACAAATATAATGTGGTAAATTTTTTTGTGTATTTTATGAATTTATAGTAATTATTGAACAACTAAGAAAAAAATTCTTGTTTAAGTGATCGTAAGATCGATGATTTATCTAGGTCTTACCTTAAAAAAAAATTATTAGTTTCACCTCTAGTTATTCATTAAAGGATAAGAAAAGTTTCTACTGTTTAGGTAATGAGTGATCGAGGGAGATGATATTGATCGGTACATAAAAAATAGGTGTTCTTTTTTTGTTTTTTTCTCTAATATGCACGAAAATGAAAGATTAGGAGACGAGTTATTATTATTATTTTTATTTTAAATTGATTTAATTTATTTTTTATCAATAGATGGAATTTAAACAAAATGTTTGCATTGTTATAATTGAAGCGTTAGTTTTAAAGTGCCAAGAATCTTGGGGTAAAAATTAATAAGGTTTTTTTTTTTATGCGTGGGCTCAAAATACTATTATAAGTCCAATCACATGCTTTTGCAATGGATTCTTAGCCAGTTTCCATCATTTGAGATTATAAGTAATGCATCTGCATCGGTGTCCCCTCTCTATATAAAATTATAAATACAGGAGGAAAAGCCTTTTCACATCTGAGATTAAGATCAAATTCTCTTTATTTGGCTTTAAATTCCTATACTGATGGGTAATTAATATACCATTTGCATGGTTTTTTTTTTTCTTCCCTTTTTCAATTATTATTATAATATTACATCTAAAATTCATTTATTGAGTGAAAACAATAAAACACTCATAATTTTTCCTCAGCTTAAATGCCTTTTGATTTCTAAATTAGTTTTAGTTTACATTTTAAGTAGAGCAATTTAAATCTTGAACTTAAAAAAAAATTATTGTACGAGGAGGTTTTCGTCTAAATTGATAACTAAAAAGACGATCGTCACGTATTAAAAAATCCATGGTAAAACATCTTACAAACCAGGTATAAATTTAATCAATTAAAATTACGATAAAGGTAAAGTACTCATAAAATTGAAAAAAAAATTATTCTCTCTTCATCCTTTCATCTTCTCTTCTTCTGCTCAGATCTGAACAGCTCCTCGGAGAGATGCTGCTGGAACGGATCTAGGCAACCATTCTCTTTTTACGTCGTATTAGGACCCAGATCTAGAGCCTTTTTATAGCTCTTGCTTCCGGGAAGGTCTACGGCTATCGCTAGCAGCGACATTTAGGCAAAGGCTACTTATTGGGTCAGCTTCCCTAGTGGTGCCGTCGGTGCAAATTTTGGTGGAATCACAAGTTTATTTCTTGGTTTGTCACCAGAAAGTGGTAGAAATCTTAATCTGACGTGCTTTATCCAATTGGATGGTATAGTCGCTGCCCTTGGACAACTGAAGGATTTGGTTAGTAATTCCTTTTTAACACTTTAATTTCTTAAAATTTTATTTCATTAACGATGATGATAGTTTTTTCTTTTTATTTTATTAATTACGATTTGAGAGATTTGAATCTAAAACCTTCTTGTTGCGAGCGTGGTCACGTGATTATCAACTTGTCCTAACCACACTCCTCGGTAACATAGTTTTTTCAACATTTATATCTCATAGTTTTTTTTTTTCGCATTTTGATGACCATTCTTTTTAACAAGATTGCTGCATACAATGTTTCCTAGTTTTCTTATTCATCTTTGATTCATTGTTCAAAACTTCGGTTGATTCAACTATTTCAGAAGTACTGGCTCTTGACGAACGGACTATCCATCATATGAAGCTCGATTTCTCTGTTGAATTTTCCTGAAAAAAATACAGTAGATTTTCTGGGAAAGTAGAATTTATGCAAATCTTTTTGGATTTGCTTTGTTCTGATATATATATATATATATGCTTTTAATTTGTAATTTGTATTTCTTAATTTTTTAACCTTAGTTTTTTCTCAATGTGACGTCGTCCTTTATGTTAATAATTTAGATGGAAGGTGGAGGAAAGTCGGTGTTTGAAGTCTTAGGACCCCACAAGGTTTGGGGCTAAAATGCATTTAAGCTTCTTTTTTTCCTCATATGAGAACGTCATTGTGTTTGGGTAAGGGATTTATGGGGAAGATTTCGCTCAGAGAAGGAATTGTAAACTACCTTTTATAATCATTTGGCTATAAATTACAGAATCAACAGGTGATTTTCAGAAAAAAAATTTGGCTTCTAAAGTCTTTTTGATATTTCGGACTTTAGTTCCAATTAAGTAAAAGGAATTTGAGTTAGGAAACAAAATCTTCTAACTTATCAAAAGAAAAAGAAAAAGTGTCTTCTTCTTCATAAGCTTTTTGTAACTTCTTATCCATTTTTTTCAGTGAGTATGGAATTTCAACTACATTTTCGATTATATATGTACCAGAGACTGGTAATCCTCTTGATGGTCTTTGCTGGAATTGACTCTTGCGTGCATGGTTTCTCTTCTACAAGCGAGGTCAGTGAGCCATAGTGCTTTTTATTCAAATTCTTTCACATTGATTAGTTCGCTGTTATTTATATTTGTTATTACTAATATAAATAGATTGATAGGTGTTTTAATTTTCTTATTCAAGGTACCTTGGCTCTATGAATATTTTAAAACGTATGCCTTGCAGCCTCTAATTTTGTTGAGATTCTGTCTGAGCATGGATTTAGTTCTGGTTCTACCATATGTATGCTTCCTATACTGTAGTGATCTTGTTTATTTATATAAACCTCTTATCAATTGTTAGGTTTCACATTCATTAGTTTGAAAAGGTTCTTGTTAGTTTGAAATTATTGGGTTGCATACTATATTATGAAAATTCTTGTAGACAAGAATTGCTTGGCTTGGGAATTTAAGGGGCAGATTATTTGTAAGATTATGACATTTAAATTTGCTGTCATATGGACATGACAATATGGAAGAGGAGACATGTAAAGCCTTTTAACATAACAATGTAAAACCTTTGTCATAAGAAGAGCTCAGAAAATAATCTGATTCATGGCATCATCAACATTCAGCATACTGGCCTATTGGAAATTTGGAATTGCTGCTGCATATGCTATGGGTTTTTATAATGCTTAGAGCTCCTTAGACACATATTAGTGTTTGCAGTTTTGTGAACATGTCTGGTTCGCTTTTGCTTCTTCTTGTATAACACATCAAGAAAAGGAATTATAAGTTTAATATTCTTCAAACCATTAAAAAAGCTACAAATAATAAGTTTAATATCAATAATATTGAAATGTTTCATATGACATGCCTTATTCTCATGGAAAAGATCCAAATGTTAATCTATTTAGCATATAGCCTTTCACCTTACAAATTTGGAGTGCATCTCAGGCAATATTCCTCGTTTATAAGTGCAAAAATGCTATACAACTATATAAAGTGCATTGAGAAGAAGAAAAAAAAAAAGAGTAAACCCTAAATCTCAACTACTTGCCATGATTTCCAATCCATAAATTCATGTTTCTTCCACTTATTTGTGTTACTTTATTAATCCTAGGTCTCACATATGCCAAAAATATAAGGGATCTTTTTTGGAGTTAGAATTTTCTTTAATTCTTATTGATCCGATCTTACTACAATTCTATTAGGATTCTACTATCCGATCCTAGAATTATCCTATCAGATCCTACGATCCTATATTAATCATGCATGAGTACAATTTTTTGGAGCAATCTGTGTTGTTTATAATATTTGGGATCTCAGGACATATGATCTTAATTGCAATTTTAAGAACTATAAATTGTTTATATTTTGTGGAAACAATTGCCAAAATATGGATTTTTGAGACTAAGAAAGTTGCAATACTACTTTTTTCCCCTCCTGTTTGTCAAGGAGTTCCCTTCCTGTGCTATGTTATTATTCTTAACTACCTTTGTTGATCCCCCCCACAACCCCAAAAGGAGGAGGAGAAGTTCTATATTGGAGAAACAATTGTGTCATTTCCTTTGATATTAGAGGGAATTACAGAGTATGATTTTGGTACAATTTCTGGTGGAGCACAGATTACTTAAAAAGTAGTTTTGTGGAGTTAGTCATCAGTGTTAATGATGCTAAGGAGCTGTTTGCTAGTACTGATCAGAGGAAACTCTTTATCGTACATGGAGGTTTATTTGACACGGAGACTAAGATTTTCCTTTCCTTGCTATATTCGGATAATGATTATGGCCCAGCAGAGGGGTCAGGTCAAAGGTGTGTTGGACATTGCGTAAAAATAAGATGTCTCATGTTATAATGCATTGAGGGGAAATGCTGAAAATTACGTCTCGTGGCAGTGTATTTGGCAGGTAAAAGTGCTAGTGACGTAGGACAAAGTAACCGAGAGAAGGAATAAGGGGATCTTTTTGTTTTTTTATAAGAGAGAAGAAATAAGAGGATCGAGGAGAAGATTAATAGAGATAGGGGAGAAGATTAACAAAGAGGTGGAGAAATAAGAGGAAATAGGGGTGGGAAGGTGAAGAGATAGGGGGCAAAAGTGAAGAACTAGGGAGAGGAGAAACAATGAGACAAAGATCAACTTTATTCCATAAGTGTGTGAATAAACCAAGCATAACAAGGAAAATAAAGATAGAACGATTCAAATCACATGGGAACCGCACTCCAAATCACTTGGATGCGAAGAACACGCTTAATCACTAAGTTGTTGGATTTCGATAATATGATTTTTCATTCATTCATTCAAAACTAACTACAAATATAAGGTTTTTTTTACTCTATATAGGCAAACTCGAGCCCTACTAAACTGTAAAATTCTAAACTACCCCTAATATTATTATAATTACAAAATAACCTCCAAAATCAAAACAACCCCTAATTCTTAAATCTAGGGCCCTAAATCTATTCTTCATTGTGTACTTCATCATTCTCCACCACTTGGAGAAAACTCGACCTCGAGTTGAGAATTGATGAAGTATCAGGATCTTTGAGGCTTGGAGAAACAACTCATAATCATGAAATTCTTTGAAACTGAGGTTGCTAGTAGGGGAAAGAAATTCTGCTGAAAATGTTTATTGTCGAGGTGCATCAAACCATAGGATAAAATCAATATCAAGGACATACGCGTCAACAATAACATCAATCTTGCCATCAAGCTTGTTCTTACAAACCCAACATTTAAGTGCTTCAAACCATAGGATAAATTCAGGATGTCAAGTCTTCACTTGTTCTTACAAACCCAACATTTAAGTGCTTGATATTCCTTGTTTAAGCTATGGTGAAGAGAGTGCGAGCCATATCTTGCCCTTAGAGATCTCAATTCACACAAACGCGAATAGTCAACGGATAATTGAGCTTCAACACGTTGAATTTTTCCCAAAGTACGAATGGACATAGCAATAAACTAGACTAACCACTCTCTTTTGTTTTCTTCTTTTTATTTTTTTATCTACAATAGAAAGCCTGGAAATTTACCAAAACAGTAGCTACTCTCTTTATCTTTCCCTCCCTTTTTTTCCCACAACAAAAAATTAAAATTAAAAAAGCAAGAAACTTAAGCAAAAACTGTAGCTTCTCCCTCTTTTTCTTTTTCTTTTTTTTTTCTTTACTTTCTTTTTTTTTTATTAAATTCTGAAAATCAGAGAATGAAAGTAAAAAGAAAACCTGATAATTTGACAAAAATTCTGCCTGGTCAAATTAGTCAACGAGGCTCAGCTCGGTCAACAACTGGTGATACGGCTCGAAAAGCAGAAATTAGGCTCGGCCAAGCTGTTTGATACCAGCAGATCTGAAAATCCTCCTAATGGTGAACATGGAGTACAAGGATGGAGGCTGATATTCTGGGGTCTTGCTGGTCGGCGAGTTCTGAAGACACTGGCGATGGTGGGAGCAAACAAAAACCACTAGAGGTGTTAGATCAATGGTAGCAATCTTCGAGGAATGATGGACGTCTTTGCGGTGGCTTTTCGATGATAACGCGGCGCGTGGTTTACAGGGATAGACAAATCGGATCTTTCCGATCCTGGTACTAGAGTTCAATTCGGACAGAGACGGTTCCGAAAAAGGAGATCGAAGATGGTGGTGGTTGCGGTGAGTTTGGGGAGTTTTAGCAGTTTTTCGGCAGATTCACAGCGGTGGGATACCAGACCTGAATAGATCGGAGAAATCCAGTCGTGGTAGTGTGATTTGATTTCCTCAAAATCCCACCAGAGAAAGAGATTGGAGATGGTGGTGGTTGTGGTTGTGGTGGTTTTGGAGTTTTTGGCTGTTTTCCGGTGGATTCACGGCGCAATGATACAAGATCTGAATATATCAGGGAAATCCAGTCCTGGTAGTGTACTCCGTTTTGGTCGGGGAAGATTTCCGCTATGGCACCCGCACTGATGGTAGCATGTGGCAGTGGAAGTAGGAAACCAGTCTTTCTTTTCTCCCTCCCCTACTGTTCAACACTCTTATTTATTTATTTATTTTTTCACTCAGGTAATTTTGTACAGTATTTTGATGTTTAGATGGTGATGATTGTTTGGAGGGTGATGGTGATGATGGATGTGGATTTTTGGGCTCTGATACCACTTTGATGCAGAACCGAAGAGAATAAATTTAAGAACAAGGAAAATAAAGATAGAACAATCCAAATCACATGGATGTGAAGAACACACTCAATCACAGAGTTGTTGGATTTCAATAATATAGTTTTTCATTCATTCATTCAAAGTTAACTACAAATACAAGGTTTTTTTTACTATATATAGGCAAACCTTAGGCCTATTGAAATGTTAAATTCTAAACTACCTCTAATATTATTATAATTACAAAATAATCTCTAAAATCAAACAGCCCCTAATCCCCAAATCTAAAGCCCTAAATATATTCTTCATTGTGTACTCCATCACTATAATTACAAAATAAACCCACAAGTAGACAAAAATCCTAAAATAATACATAAACTCTTTCCCATTTTGCATCAGCTAGTCTAAGGATTTTTTCTTCTCATTCTTTTTTGGGGAGCAGGGGGAATAAGTTCTCTAGGAAGATTCTGCCCATGGAAATCTTATTAAGAGAAGGCAAATTGTAGTTGTATTGTATCTTTGTTAGTGCTAAACTGTAGAGATACCGTTGCTTGATCATTTGTTATCTTCTGCTCTACAATGAGAGAGCTTTGGTTTTTATTTTTTCCCTCAGTATTTATGGCTTATTTGGTCATGACTACAACAGCAACTGAAATATTCGATGACACTTGAAGAGAGAGAGAGAGAGACTTTTAGTTGATTAGCTTCTTCTTCATAGGATCAAGTTTTTTATTCTTGAGATCATAATGTAGCTGGTTTAACATCACCAAATTTATCTTTTTCTTCTTCTCCTTCATGGAATTCTTAGAAAGCACCAGTTTTTAGTCCATAAGCCTTTAAACTTTTCTGGTTTCTCTTGCATGCTACCTGTAACAGGTTTGTGCCACTTTTGCACTTCTAATAAGTTCAGTTTCCATAAAGAAAAATAATGTACTTGTAAAAAATAAGAAGAGAAAAATAGTTGAGCAATATCCATCTTTTTTTGTCCTGAATTGAAACCCAGTTATAGTTCAATTTTCTTGTGTCCTAAGTCCCAGTACTTAGAAAGAAGTAATTGTGACGAGAGTATGAAGTCCAATATCAAAATGTTTAAGGCATTAGTTTAGCAAACCTTTGTGATCTAAGGTTTTTTTTGGAACATGTATGATCTGTATAAGATAAAACAGTACAGTTTCCTCACTTGTATCTTTAATTTTCAGGTTGGAAGGTGTGAGACTAATGCCGATTCCATCAACTCAAATATCAGCCTTTTTTGTACTTCAAGGAAATATATTATGCAATCTTATTTTGAGAACGATAAACGCTTGCTTGAATCAGATTTTCAAGATTTCATAGTACATAAACTTTCTTCTGGATCTTGTGAAATGCTACCAGATAATCTGAATCTTGCTTCAAGACTATCCATTCTACACCGCAATCTAATGGGTGAAGGTTCTCATCGTCATCTGTCCTCATCTATTAGATTTCATTTTCAGCCAGAGTCCATATCTCCGGTACCAACTCACTTTTGTGAAGTTATAATCATTGAAAGGCTGCCCTCTGGAGTCTTTGCTGACCCATTTGAGCTTCAACATCTTCACCAACGTGGTGGTAAAATTCAACTCATTTTTTTATTACAATGAAAATTATCCATTCTACTAAGGCTTATTGCATTATTATCCTTTCTCAATGTTGATTAGTTCAATCCATATATTGCAGTATTTACCAATATAGCTGTTTTTGGAGATACAAATTTGGAATTGCCTTCATTTCATTCAAATCGGTCTGTTGTTGAGATTCAGATGGATGTTGGTCCCAATATCTTGTTGAGGCATGGGAATGAATTGGATATCAACATAAAGCTTCCATTACATGCACGGTATCCGGTATGTGAAAGACAAGATCTTTTTGGTAGTTTTATTACTATTTCATGAGAGCTTAATTAAAAATAAATATCAAAACATATTTGACATGTAAAATTTATTGTATGGTAAATAAATACCTGAGTGCATGTGTTAAACGTTCTATCTGTTTTTATCTTTTGTTCCAGTTTTCCTCATCACCTTTCTTTCATAATAAAGTGTGGTTGCCAGAGAAGCAGTACTGCACTTCAGACTTATTTTAATTTTTTTTCAATCTACATCTGCTCGCCATGGTAGTTGATTGTGTCTCTGACATCAGCCCAGATCAGTGTGTGCTGTATTTCTTTTTTCCATCACAACATCATGGCCGTAATAAAACAATAATGATGTATACAACTGCATTTCTTCTATGTAAGATATATGAAGCTACATAATATGTTGCTATGGTTCCTTAGGATTACTGTCCCTATGCCACTAGAAACTTGTTACTGTTTTTGAAAAAAAGGTCTGGTTAGAGTACCATTCAATTTCTAAGGAACTGGAGAGCCTATTCTTAATTTGATACCCCTCTCTATTTTATGGACGTTTTGTCATGAAAGAAATAGAAGAGCTTTTGATAGTTTAGATTCCATTAAATATAGGTGGTTCCTTAGTTTTTGGTTCAATGGTTATTTACTGTAAATGAGGAAGATCTTGTAGATTTTGTGGATTTACTATCGTGTAGGTAGTCTTCGTAAATGGGTTGCACCCCTTTGGTGTCCTTTCTTTTTCTTTTTATTTAAAAAAAAGATTTTTTATTAGTTTCTAAGCTTTTAAATAGCTTTAGATTAGCTACTCATGGATTGCTACGTTCTGAAACTAAAATGGAAGTATAACATGTCAAGATTACTAGCATGTTTAAATGGAATATAAACTATAAAGTTTCTTTTCAACTGGGACAAGACCTATCATTCTGGTTTGACCTTTAACGGTTAATGGCATTGTTTGGAGTTAGATTTAAGCAAGCTTAAATCAGTTTGCTTAAATCTGATCAAGGCAAATTTTGCCTGAAACATCACCAATATGCTATTCAACTGAAAATCTTCCTCAGCAATGTTTTATTCTGTGGTTCAAGCAAAATGTTCTGTCAGCTCTAAATTGTAGACTTGTCAAAGAGCATTAAACAAGATAATGAGGAGGAAGGAAAAAAGGATTACTTAATCATGCATGCATCTCCAAGATAGGAGCACAAGGTTTTGACGTCAATAAAACTTTTGCACGTATTAGCTTTCAAAGAGTTCCGTATAGTTCAGTCTGCATTCATATAGCTCTCGTAATGTGCGTCTCTTTGTTATGTGGAGTACAGTTTTTGTTTCTCAGTGATAGCTGAACTGCCAAGGTTATTTTAAAGCACTGTTTAATTTTTCATTCTTTTCCAGCTCCTGGAAGAAAGTGGCTATTCGAGCTTGGATTTCGGTAATCCTGACTTATTCTTGCGCTGCAGCATAGAGGGCAAGCCACATAACCGAAGCTGTTTAGTCTTGTCAACCAATATCAGTGCTGAAGTTAAAACTGGTGCTGTCGTGTGGAAAATACCTTCTGGAATCAAGGCACATGAAGAAGTTGTCTCTGTTGTTACCTTTGTCTCAGCCCTTTTATCAACTCTTTTGATTGTCATTACATCAATATTTCGTGCAAACTTTCAACTACACAAAAATATGAAACAAACTTAATTCAACTAACGTATATGTTGGTACAATCTATTGCTTGAGTATCTTATATTTTAGGGAAAATTACAATTTTGATCATAAATACAGTTATATCTCAAATTGTAAAAGAATATCAAGTTTCATTCTACTTTTTAAGAACATTAGCTCAAATGATTAGAATTGTCTTTTCTTCAACACGTTGGAATCGCACCTATTAATTACTTATTGAATTAAACAAAAAGAAACTTGTGATGTCATATTATTAATGAACTTGATTTTGTTAGGTTTTTTAATGTTTGTATATACATATTGCATTTGTAATTTTTTATGAAAGTGTGGAAAGAATGACATGTTTTAAGATTTTAAGGTGTAATTTATGATCAAACCATAAAGATGTAGTTATAATTTATTGCTCTCTTTCTTATGGCAGTTCACATTCTTTTTATATCACTGGTTTTTAAAAACTAGAAAACTTGAGTCCATGTTTCCCTGCTGCCACCTTGTCAAAAGAACTGGGTTTTCCTCTGGAAATAGTTAGTGACGCGCAATTTTTTTTTCTTAAAATAAAGAACTTATTGGATGCTTGCTTGGAAACAATGGTTTAAGGTACCAGTTCACCAAGAAGTGATTTCCTGTTGTTTTAAGCTTTTAGATGTGGCAAAATTTTATCCAACTTGAAAGCCTCAAAGGCTGACTTGACTATAATATGAAAATATATTAAATTTAAATGGACTGAATTCAAAGTGACTGAAACACAAAACAATTTGAACTTCAACCATTTAAACTCTTAAGTGATCCAAAACACTACATGATCCGTCTATAGAGATGGTAACAAAGATATCAGCGATTGCCCTATCATTATCAAACCGGATTAATAAACCCTATACCCCAATCTTACCCGAACCTGTTTATTTTTTAATTCCTGAAAACCAAACCGAAAACAGTAGTGGACATCTGTTTGCTTATGTCAAACCCAAAGTAGAACGAGCCTGCCATTCCAGTCTTTGTCCAATTAACTTTACATCCGTCTTGTTTCTTTAGAAAACGTAGACTAACTGGGATAACAAAAGACCGGTGGAAAAATTCGATAAACTAATCGGCTGGATATAAACGCACACCTTTTTGAACCCAATACCCTGATAGGTCCTTGCAAGCCAGTTTGATTACATGTCAAAGAAAACCAAAGAATTTTGAGTTTTATTATTACTGTTATTTATTTTTTTTAAAAAGACAAATACACAAGAAGCCGTAACAGACCCTGAACAAACATGAAGGCCAACTTACAGAAAAGAACAGACACCTCACCCAAATAACAACTCAATATCATAAGATGGCACTGATACATTATATACTAATTCAGACTACAAGTGCCACCCAGTCAGCCACGATGTCTCATGAAACAACATAATCAAAGAAAATCACAAAGAGATCACCCTCTTGTTGCTGAGCAGACTTGAATTGACACCTGACCAAATTCAAGATGAACTTCTGATCAAGCTGCAAGTACTACGATCACAATGAGAAGTACAATCCCAAAAATCACCAAGAGTAAGCAGGTCTGCACAAAAATGTACAGAAGTTAAGAACCTCTGCCTATAATAGCTTCCAGATAGAAGACAATTGAATTGGACCCCAAATCAATAAGAACATCCCCATCCCCCCCCACCCCCCCCCCCCAAAAAAAAAGAAAAGGAAAAAGAAAAAGAAAAAAAAGTTGGTTTGAGGCAATGCCTGCAGTCATGGTGCTTCAACCAGGCCATAAATTACTTATAAAAAAAAAAGAAGAATGCCCAAAAATTACCAGAGATGAATTTGATCTTTGTGTCTTTGAGGCTTTCAGAAGTTGTGATTTCCCCTGAGCTGTTGCAGCCTGGGAATTGTCAACATGGGAGCCAATATCATCTGCAACATGGACACAGTTGGTACTTGAAAACATGACCCAGACCAACAGAAATGAGTTCCCTATAAAGATGACTCACCAATCATAGCTCCTTGCTCATGCACCAGAACAGCAAGATCTTTAAAGATCTCGTTCACCTCACCAATTTGCTGCTGGATTTCCTGTATTCCCTGTTCTCTTTCCTCGATGACAGCCTCATTGAATGCAATCTCATTGTCCAATAGCAAGACCTCCTGTCTGCAAAAAAAAGTACTTACAGAGTTCTGCAAATAAAATGAAATACATGCAGGATATGAAAGTCCAGCAATAACAAGCCATTTAATGATTTACATACTCAAATTTGTCAACTCAAGCCCTAGAGTATCATCCAGGTTAGGCAGAACCATTTGCCACCCATGCATTATAACCTCACAATAGGTTTTATCGCTTGAGGCCCTTGTCACAATTCTTTGACCAATTGATTAAATACAGTAAGCGCACATAAAAATTTAAGAACTGAAAAGAATATATGAATATGTATGTGTCTTCACACGCATGTGCATGAGATCACTAGTTCAGAACCTAAACAAAAAGCTCTAAACTACCTAAAATAAAGAGCAATAGAAAAGATTGAGGACATGGAAAGTTTGTACAGACCATAACAGAACACCACCACAAGAAAGTTGTAATCACTTGCACAAAATCTGTAACATAACTGACCTTCTAGATTCCACAAGAAGAGCATGCTGTTCTGAAGTCTTATCTGAACTTACATCTAGTTCGCTGGCTGTGTAGCTGTATAAAGAATGAACAAACCCATAAAATGAGAAATATAGGCAAAGCCTAGAGTAAAATAAGAAAGAATAACACTAGACAACTACCAGATGATCTCTCTAAATTTCCCAACCAGATGAATACAATCGACTCATTTTTGCATATCAATGTGTTGTGCGCAAAATGTGCAAAAAGGGATAAAACAAATTCTCAGTACAAGTGTACAATCTTCAAGGCCCCTCGCAATGCATACCTGGAAGGAAGAACTGCCTGGGGAACAAAAGGAGTATATGCAGTTTCCCTTTCAGCTGCGAGCCGCTGAGCCTTCTGAAACTCTTTCAGAACTGCTTGAAAGTCTTTTGCAAGTTTGGCATCGGCAATCTTCTTGCTTGGCTGCAATTGACAAGAATCATTATTTTAATAATTAAAATTTGGATGATTTCTCGATTTATATGTGTCATCCTTGCTTAGAGGTCATGTTTTTTTATAAGTAAAAAATATATTAAAAAAGCACTAAGAGGATGCAACTCAAAGCCAAAGACTAATTACAACAAAAAAATCTACAAAATCTAAAAGGTCACTATTATTTACAAAATAATTTTCTCTAGCCCAAAAATTAAGGGTATTAAACCAACTCTATTAACGGCAATAGGTTTTTCTTCTGCTTTAAAGGCTCTCGAGTTCTTTCCGTTCCACACCAACCAAAAAATAGATTGTGGAAACAACAAATAAACTTTTTTGACTTTCTTTGGCACCCTCAAACCCCCGAAGCCCAAACTTCATCTTTCACGGATCCCACCATCACCCAAGAAAACACCCAAAATTCTATAAGCCATCTCCTATAAGCTTCTAGCTAGGGAGCACTCCACCAAATGATGATGCAAATATAACACCTATTTACAAGCACTTTTTCTCTCTTTTGTAAATTATCTAATGTGAGAATTTTATCCTAAGAAGCCTCCCAAACAGAAAAACTAACTCTCTTAGGCATGCGAGAACACCAAATAGATTTCCACGAGAAATTTGGAGAACCATCTAAATCCGTCTTATCAAGAAGGAACCTATAAAAAGATTTCACCCCAAAACCACTCTCCGGACAAGGATTCCATCTAGCCAAATCCTCTCTACTCATATCCACCCTAGAGTTATACAAAGTCTCCATAAAACCCATAACGACCTCAACTTTACAATCATGAATATTTAGGATAAAAGATACATCCCACGCAGCCCCCTCATTACCCAAAGAAACATAAGCTAATAAGCGCTTCCTTGTCTCTCACAATATCAAAAATAGCCGAAAACTTGTCCTTTAAAGGGATGTTCCACACCAAGTGTCGTACCATAGCCGAGTTCTCTCCCCATTACCTACCGACACCGAAACACAAGGAAGGAAATCCTCCCACCCTTTTCTAATCCACTTCCACACCCCCACACCATAAGCCCCCTGCACCTCCTTAATCATCCACCCATTAAGATCCAAGCCAAACTTAACCTCCACCACTTTCCTCCAAAGATGATTTTTCTCCACGAGGAACCTTCAAAGCCATTTATCAAGAAAAGATTTATTGAACAAAACCATAGATTTGATGCCTCGGCCCCCTTTTTCCAACGGTTTCTTGACAACACCCCATCTAACCAAGTGGTACTTATACTCATCTCCCGTGTTTCCCCAAAAGAACCTTCTTTGAATACCCTCCAACCAGTTGGCCATCGAACTCGGGATAGGGAAATGGGACATAAAGTAAATGGGAAGGCTTGAAAGGGTACTCTTGATAAGCGTAAGCCTACCCCCTTAGAGAGATAATGACTCTTCCACCCGGCTAACCTTTTCTCAAACTTCTCCACAATCAGGTTCCACACACTTTTGTCTTTGAACTTAGCCCCAAGGGGAAGACCAAGATAAGTAATAGGAAGAGGCGCCACATTGCACCCCAATAAGCTTGTAAGAAAGCGACCATTAATATTCTCACCAAACGGGATTAGATCACTCTTACCAAGATTAATCTTAAAGCCTGAGACCGTTTCAAAACACAGAAGAACACAATGGAGGTGCAAAATTTGATAAACATCCGCCCCACAAAAAACAACTTATCATCTGCAAAGAGAAGGTGAGAAACATTCACCCTCCCACCATTACTCCCAACTTTGAAATCACGGCCTAAACGCCTCCATCACTATAGTGAACAAGAAAGTGGACAACGGATCCCCTTGCCTTAGTCCTCTTGAAGCTTTAAAAAACCCGGAAGGACAACCATTCACAAGGATAGAAAAAGATGCAAAAGATATACATTTGAGAATCCACTTGCGCCATTTGTCCCCGAACCCTATTCTTTTCAATAAGCAGATGACAAAATCCCACAAACATGGTTGTACGCCTTTTCCGTATCAAGTTGCTCATCTCTGTATAGTTCCAATTTTATTGGATGTCCCCAAGGGGACAATAAAGTCATTTTTAACCATGCTGCCACCTATTATACTTGCAACTAAAAAGAATCATTAAAGGTTGACATAGTATCATTTCATAATTGGGGAAGAAACAAAGAAAGAGAAGAAATCAACACCAGAAGGCAAAGTCCTCATAGACTCAAGAATATTTCATTCAAGTTGAGACTAATGGTAAATTGGATTAAATTTCAGTATCTTTTTAGGTGTGGTTTTTATAACAATCAGAAACATTTAAAAATTGTTTCAGGCTTTCTGACTTAAGAAAATTGTTATCCAACACTTTACAACTAACATGCGGTCAGCTACAAAATAATTCTGAAAGTATTGACCAAGCAAAACTTCATTTCATAACTATAATGATTTTCCACATAATTATTGATAACAGAATCATATTTAATTGTGGATAACACAGTTTTCCATTGATTATAACGCAAACAAATCTGGAGTTTAATCAACAGAACATGGAAACATTATAACACAGGTATAAAGAGGGATAAATATGTGAGATTGTGTTATATAATTAATCAGTGATTTTGAGAGCAAACTTACACTAACTTGAGCATGATGATCTGTTTCACTAGCTTGTTTAAGTTTAGCTGAAGTATCTTTCACTAACTGCCCGATATGCAGCCTTGTCTTGTGCCTGTCAAGTAACAAAGTCAGTGCGAGACCCACTACAAATTAGCTCTTTCAGAAGAAGGGGAAGGAGAATGAGAAAGAAGGTACACGCAAAGTACAGCCTATGAAGATTTTCTGAATCCATAACAGATCTGTGAATTTAAGCTACCACTAACTAAATTACAAATCACACACCAATCTTCTTTTTGGGGATAAAAATCGTTTAATGATCTAGTTGCATAAATATGAAGCTTAGCTTTCAAGATTACGATAGCCCTAAATATTTGCTTCTTCTATCCATAACAAAGAGACCCAGCTGATAGAAGGGATGGATCCATAACCATCACTTTGGAGGGGCCAAAATATTGTCATGAAATTAAAAAATTCATTAAACTATATTTAAAATAAAACTGCCAAACAATAATAGAAAAGAAAATCACATATACCAGCTTACAAGAACTACATAAACTTGAACTAATACATTGCAAATATTTATCAAAGTCGTGTTCAAAGTTCTTTTCATAACCAGTTAGTTTACTTTGCTTTTTGATATTATATCTTTCCATTCCTAGTACTGTCAAGTGCCAAGAACCCTAATATAAAATTATCTAGCATCTAACTATTTCGATAGAAAAAATATCATTCCTAAATATGTCATATTTTAATCAAAATATTATAAGAGAAACCTAATATAAAATTATCTAAAACCAAACTAACCCATCATTAGAATACAAAGCCACAATGTTACTTAATCAATTTACAAAATGATTCAACAATTTAAAATGAATATAATTTTTTTTTATCTTTAACAAAGACAAGTGAATAGAGAAAGCCATTAGATTTTAAGCTTTTAGCAAAAATCTTCTTAAATATTTTCAATAAAAAAATTGAAACAAACAACCGTGTGGTTTAGTGGCTATTTTCATCAATCTCAATGAAAAACCCACGACATATTACTTTTTCCCCCTGGCCTGTGTGACCTCGATCTTCAATACTCCAAAAGAGTTTTAGTGGTATGCTAGTATTACTTTTGAAGTTAATGCCTAATTAACCATTAAAATTTTAATGATGATATATAACTATCTCTATGGGCACCTTTTATATTATTTATATCTTATGAATCTATTAAAGTATAAATATAAATATATTTATTAAAATATCTTTTGGAGGTGGCAGGGGGGCTTAGATCAGTCCCTGGCTGATGGGACATTCCATTCTTGAAGCATTCAGTGAAATCCACAGCTGATTCTACCTTTCACTTTAGGGGGTGAAAAAGAAGGTCTCCATGGTTTGCTCTTCACAAGATTGTTTGTTCACCTTACAAGTTACACTTGAACAATCTCAAGACATGTGGCTTAATCATCATATTTTCAAAGAGATGTTATAAAGAGAACAAATAGCATAATACTTATCAAAAAAGAGAACAAATAGCATAAGAAAGCATCACCATGTCTAAAACTGCTGACATCATGGTAAAGCGCACTAGCCTCGGATGAGGATTAAAAATAACTGCAGCAGCCAGACAACTTTTTATAGCATCAAGATTTCAATTAACAGTCAGCTTCACAAGTTTGATTGACGTTGGAGATAAGAGACAACCACTTTACTGACCCCTGTTAGAGGCACTTTAATACATTCAAAAACCTACAGCATTGTTGTCAAGTTCAGTCAAAATTATTCAGAAAATGTTATGTGAAGTCCTAATCAAAATCCCCCAAAAGATGTTTCGCTGCCACAATGGAGGTTATGTTAGGCATGGCCCATATTTGAAGTACTTCTGAATATCTATCCCATTTTGCAAGAATGCAAGTTAACTAATAAGGAGAGGGAGAAGGAATGACTTCTAAGATCCTACTCACATGTATATCTCAGTTCAATTTGTTTCTCCTCCATAAGTAAAGTTACAACCAGAAAGAGATGCTGGTTTCCTCTTAATGAGCATCCAAGCTCAAAAGACTAAAAAAGTAAACAAGGACATCAAATTTGAGACTTCAATTGAAGTCAAAATCAGATAGTGTTCCTGTTAACATGAGCAAAGCTTGAGTAACTTTCCCCATAAGCTCATTTCAAGTTTTCCTCTAACTATATGAATTTCAAGGGAATACAGAAGTTTTATGCAATTAGAATGATAATCTTTCTAAAATACAAAACTGGATATTGGCATAGGAAATTAGTAAAAAAGCTAAAAGCTTTAATCAAGCATGAGCCAAAAGCAACCGAAATTTGGTGCCACTATGTAATTTTCTCATGTAGACAAAATAAGTGGATTTTACTGCTAGAATCATGTTTTCAAACAAGAATGAAATATCACTGTAAGTGCCAAAATCCAAGTTTGCACAATATTGGTTATAAGACGAAAGGTTAGCCACTTGTAAGTTCTAGGAGGAAATGGTTATTACCTTAATTATCTAAAATTTAAGAACTATAGGTGGACTGAACAGCTTAAATGAGTATGGTTTCCTAACAACATGATTATGGGTCATCAGCTTAGGAAATATGCACCAATTCTACATGCTTTTGAGTTATAAAATTGAGACCGGTATGCCGCCGTCGCAATAGAACTCCACAACCTGAAAGAACTAATACATCACAATCTGAAAGACCCAATGTACAATAATCACCAATAATTTCTACTATTCCACATTTCACAAATCACATTCCTAATTTCACGGAGTCTTATATTATTTGGTTACCAGTTTCTAAGCACATTTTCGTTATTTTTGAAAGCAACTTTTTCCACAATTTTTTTTTTTGGTTCAAAAAAAGAAAACAGTACCTCCAACTTGCTAGGAATCGGTACAAAAATTACCAAATTATACATTACAGCAAATAAGAAGAGAAAAATCTTGCGTCAAAAGAATAAAGGACACCAAAAACCAAAAAATTCAAACAAATTAAACTAGGATTCCCCATAATTAAACCTAACTAATGATATACATAGAAAGAACTCCAAAAGATTTGACAATTCAATGAAAGAGATGATTGAAAAATGTAAAGGACTAGACTCACAGCTTCTCGCGGAGCTCGGGCGTATCCTTGGGTGTCCCGAGGGTATTGACAAGTCGCTGGAAGGTGGAAACGGCAGTGTTAATCTGGAAAATACCAGAAGCAACTGCCTGCGTGGCATCCTGCTTGCCGTTGATCAAATCGCGCCTCGAAGCCAACGACCTCCCAGCCTCCAGATCTTGAAAGCTCATTTTCAATTTCCTTTCTCTTTTTGCCCGCTCTAATCTCCTAACTTTCTCGAGAAAATTAAATTTCCCGGAGAAAGGAATGGAAAATCGGGTGTTTGGATACGGAGATCGAGGGATAACCAACGAGAATTTGGGGGTTCAATTAGGGTAGAAAATGGGAAGCTAAAAACAAGGCGAAAATTGAGGACGGAGAGAGAGAATTATTTAACTGACGGTACAGGGAGAAAAAGGAATTATCAATTGCGTTGAGAGAGAGGGGGAGGGGGGGAACATTCTATTCATAAAAAGTATAACAGTTTCCTCGATATATTGACACCGTGTACATATCAAATTATTTTTAAAAAAAATTACTTTTAAATTTAAAATATTTAAATATTTATCATTAACTAGTAAAATTAATTAATTTTTAATAATCTATATAGTAGAATAATTTTAAATGCCTCATGTAAACTATGACATATAGGTTGACATAAAAACACCATTTACATATCAAATTATTTTAAAAAAATAATAAAAAATATATTTACATTCAAATTCAAAGTATTTACTTATTTATCTATAACTAATAAAATTATTTAATTTTTAATAATAGTCATACTATCATTAATAGATTGGATATGTAGGGTTCAATAACTTATTTAAAAAAATTCGTTTTCAACTATAATATATCAGTAAATGCTTATTATTGTTGATAGATCGGTAATAAATTGGAATCTGAATAAACCTTCCTAAAAACTATCAAATTTTAAATTGAAAATATTAATATTAAAAATATTTGAAGAGTGCAAAAAAAAATTGAATTTAAAAGAGACTACTTTTTTTAATCCAAAAAACTCATTTCATCATCCATGTATCAAACACTTGAAATTGTAACGGAAAGAACTAGACTTACTCATCTTATTTAAAATGTTGATTTTCGCTATCAGGCGGGTTGTTAACATTATTATAAAATTGATTAATTTTATTTAAATTTTGTTATGATGATAATTATCTAGATGAAATTTACCATCCTCTCTCATGTTACTGATAGATAAAAGTGTGTTATAGTAATTATAATTATCTATAACAAATTATATATATCTCATAAATAATCAATGTTTAGTTTGGAAGTTTGGATTTATTCTTTAATTATTTGTATTTCTCTACAAAGCAAAAAATAAATAAAAAATTTCTAAAAAAGTTTACCGATCGATGTCTTTTAATTTTGATAGTCAAGTTTACGTACATTTTCTTAAGTTTGTGTTGATTTTGATATATTTACTTTCATTATTTTTGTTATTACATAACAAAGATTATACCGATGAATTGTCTATTGCATGTTTGAAATCTTATTGTGACTCAAATCGATAAGTTTATTTTTTTGCATGTCTCTCAATCTCTTCTTAGATGTTATTGATAATTATCATATTAGAGTAGTTGGTGCTTGATAATAGAAATCTGAAAATTTATAAGAAAATATATTATTGCGCATATTGTGTATTGAATTATTAGAAAATCGATAAATTTATGATGCGTATCTATGGAACTACTGTCAATGTTGTTTTGGGTTTAAATATCACAACTGCGTGACATGATGCTAGCAAGGAAAGGGTACATTACAAAAATTGATAACTCGATAAAAGTTCCAAGTTTTTATGTTTTCCATTTAAATATTTATTCACCAAGGTGTACTTAAAACAAATTCAAATTAAGAATCCTATGCTCAGAGACATCCTCATATTGAATTGTGAAGATGCCAGATTCATGTGCATCGTTGTTCTCTTCATTATCCTATAAGTTATTTTCTATGTTGTTATAGCAATTTTAGTTTGTCAATTTTTAATGTGATAACAGAAGAAGATTTGTATGTTTATATCACATTAGCATCTCAAAACACGCTACACGTGTAGCGTGTGTTGATATACTTTTTTATGTGATCATCATATTTAGCATGTTTATAGGTAAGAAAATAAGAGATATCAAGAAAGTGGAGAAGTTAAGTCTAAGTGAGATAATGAGAAGAAAAAAAACATGGATTGAAGATAAGAGAGATAAGAAGAGTGGAGAAGTTAAGTCTGAGATAGTGAGAGAGAAAAACATGAGAAAAATATGTGAGGAGTTATAGTCAACATATATAATTTTATTTAAATATTTGATTTATATATTCAAATAGGTGTTTATGAAACATTTTGAGGAGTAAACACTAAATAAGGATTCTAGAAGAATATTTTTTTTTACATTAGAATGTTAATAATTTATCTTTTAAGAGAATAATTATTTAGATTAAAAGGTTAATACATGTAAGAGTGATTTCTCACTTTTTTGAAGTTAAATTACTTTAAATTTATATGTTAAGTGATGTTTCAACAGATTTTGAAATTCAAAATCTAATCAAATGAATGTGTGTATGTGTGTGTGTGTGTATAAGTAGAATACATCAAATGGGCTATGTATGCAATGTCGTGACATGGACGTTGACATTTATCTATCAATATAAAATGATGTCTTATAAAATGATGTTTTATCTCAATATGTTTGGTTCTAGAATGATGAATTGGGTATTTTGTTAAGTTGATAGCACTATTGTTGTCACAATGAATTGGAATATTTTTAAAACATATACCACAATCTTCTAGTTGTTGTTTCATCCATAAAACTTGTACACAACAACTACCGGCGACTACATATTTCGCTTCGGTGGTTGATAGCACAACTGAATTTTGTTTTTTTGAAAAACCAAGAAGTTAACATAGCACCTAGAAATTGGTATGTTCCACTAGTGCTTTTTCTATCTAATTTACAACCCGCAAAATCAACATTTGAGTACCCAACAAGCTCAAAAGTTGATTTTCTAGAATACTGTAAGCCTAGATTTTGAGTACCTTGCAAATATCTTAAAATTCTTTTCACGACAACAATATAAGATTCCTTAGTATTAGCTTGGAATCTAGCACACATGCATACACTAAACATTATATCGGGTCTACTTGCAATTAGATATAGTAAAACTCATATAATGCTTCTATAAGTTTTAGTGTTTACACATTTACCTCATTTATCAAAGTCAAGTATTGTAGAGGTGCTCATGGAGTTCCAAGAGACTTTTGAGTTCTCCATCCAAATCCTCTTTAGCAAGTCCTTGATATATTTAGATTGATTAATGATGATGTGTCTTCTCAATTATTTGATTTGAAGTCTAAGGAAGTAGTAAACTCTCCCATCACACTCATCTCAAAATCACCTTGCATACACTTAGCAAAATCTTGACACATAGATTCATTAGATGCACCAAATATAATATCATTAACATATATTTGGACTAAGAGTGTATCATGTTTATGAGTTTTTGTAAAATGAGTTGTATCTATTTTTTCTCTTGTAAAACCGTTTTCAAGTAAAAACTTACTTAACATTTCATGCCATGCTCTTAGAGCTTGCTTCTACCCATAGAGAGCTTTAGAAAGCTTGTAAATATGGTTTGGAAGGTTAGGATCTTCAAAACTAAGAGCTTGTTCAACATAAACCTCTTCTTCTATAAAGCCATTTAAAAAGGCAATTTTCACATCCATTTGAAACAGTTTAAACTTTTTAAAGCATGCAAAGGCTAGCAATATACAAATAGCTTATAATCTAGGTACGTGAGCATATGTTTCATCAAAGTCTATTCCTTCTTCTTGATTGTAACACTTAGGAACAAGCCTTGTTCCTAGTTACAATTCCATTTTCATCTATTTTGTTTCTAAAAACCCATTTAGTTCCTATAATGATATGATTATTTGATCTAGGAACTAAAGTTCACACTTTATTTCTTTCAAATTGATTTAACTCTTCTTGCATAACAATTATTCAATCAATGAAAGTCTTAGGTTTTACTTGAGATAAATAAGCTATACAATTACAAATATTTCTCATAGAAGATCGAGTTCTTACCCCTTTTGAAGGATCACCAATTACATGATCGATTGGATGATAATTCACATACCTCCAATCTTTGGGAAGTCCATTTCCTTTTTGACTTGTGGAATATTGATCAAGATTGGGAGCATCTACCACTTGATTTGTTTGAGGTTGACTTTCCTTAGGTTCAACAATGGGAGTAGATACATTCACTCTTGGAATAAAATCTGCATCATCATCAAGAGAAACTATTCTACTATTGATTGAGTTAGATTCATTAAAGGCAACATATGCGGATCCTCAACCACTAGAGTTCTTTTTTTAAAGACTTTATAAGCTTTACTAGAGGTTGAATATCCTAAGAATATCCCAACCAGTCTTAGAGTTAAATTTATCTAAATTAGTTTTATTTTTATTTAGGATGAAACGAAAATAAGAGATATTAGGCTTTCTACATTTCCATGGTTCATATGGAGTTTTTTCAAGCATAAGCCTAATTAATACTCTATTTAAACATTGTAAGAAGTATTTACGGCTTCTGCCCAAAAGTATTTTGGTAAACTATTTTTACAAAGAATAGTTCTTGTAAATTCTTCTATAACTCTATTTTCCCTCTCAACAATACTATTTTGTTGAGGAGTTCTAAGGGCTGAGAAATTGTGATCAATTCTAGTTTCATCACAAAATTTGAAAAGATTTGGTTTTCAAATTCTTTTCCATGATCAGTTCTAATACTTGAAATAAATTTTTTTATATATATTTTGAACTTTTTTTACAAAATTTCACAAAACCTTTAAAGGCTCCATCCTTATAAGCAAGAAATATAATAAAGGTATATCTTGAATAATCATCAATAATGACAAGAACATATTGATGGCCACCTAGACTAATAGTGCTTATTGGACCAAACAAGTCCATATGTAAAAGCTTTAATGGTCTAGAGGTTGAAATCACCCTTTTGGATTTAAAAGATACTCTTGTTTGTTTTTCCATTTGACCTAGATTAATGGTGTTTATTGGACCAAACAAGTCCATATGTAAAAGCTCTAATGGTCTAGAGGTTGAAATCACCATTTTGGATTTAAAAGATACTTTTGTTTGTTTTCTTATTTGACAAGCATCACAAACTTTTTCTTTTTTCAAATTTGATTTTGGGAAGGCCAATAACTAAATCTTTTCTTGAAACAATTTTGAGTAAATCCGTATTCACATGGTCAAGCCGTATGCCATAGTCATGGGTTATCACTAAAAGTGGGAAAACATTTTTCACTTTCCGAAGATAAATATTTTAAATCAACTAGATAGACATTATCATGTCTATGACCAACAAACTTAATCTTATTACTCTTGATGTATATTACTAGACGATGAGAGGATTCAAATATGAATTTGTTGCTTTTGTCACATAATTGACTAATACAATGTAAATTTGGCTTATGGCCTTGCACAAATAAAAACATGGTCAATAGTTAAAGAATCTTTACCCACTTTGTCATGTCTGATAATCTTTATCTCGGTGTTATCTCCAATGGCGACTTGTCCGCCATCCCTTATAGTTAGTGCCCTAAACATACTTTGATCACCAGTCATATGCTTTGAGTATCCAGTATCAAGGTACTAATAATTACTTTTTTCTTTGGTGTGGAGATATTTCTACATTATACATAGATACACAATAGCACTCTTAGGTACCCATAATTTATTGGGTCCTTTGGGGTTAGTCCTAAAAAGTATAGCTCTTTTAGAGACCTATATTTTCTTAACATTCTCAAGTGCTCTATAATTGTAGACTTGTTGATGTGCATGATTCTGGGATGATAATCATAGAAGTTTCTAGGATGTCTTGAATATGTATGCCTATTATTCCTTGGATGAGCATTCCTAGGATAAATGTTTCTAGCATAGAGGGTATGAACATACATGTTATCTATATGATATGCATGATAGTTACTATTAGGATATGCATTCCTAGCATGTGGATTTCTTAAATGTGTATTCCTAGCATTTGTATTTCTAGAACGAGCGTACATATTTGCATAAGTATTTCTAGAATTTCTATTTCTAACATAAGCATTTGAATTGAAATTTGTATTCTTAAGCTTATTAGTATTTTTTGAAGGAAATCTCTCATTTTTTGAACGATCTCTCAAATTGTAGACCGAAATACAAAACCAAGATGGGTGAATTTGGCTTTAAAAAACTTGTTTGCAATTAACAAATACGTTTTAACAATTTAATCAATTTAATTAATTTAAGCAAACAACAAATAACTTGCTTAAAATTAAAGAAGTAAAGAAAAAGAATATGCAAACTCAATTTATAGTGGTTCGACAATATTAGAATCACTCCAATCCTACGTCCACTTTCTTCAAGGAGCCTCTTTGAAGCAATCCACTAAGAATAGTCAAGCAAATTCTTGGGTGTTGCCCAAATCTTACAGAGATCTCTTCCATAAGGAAATTACAAGAAAGTGTTTAATGCCTAAACACTCTAAGAGTTACACCACTAAGAATAGTCAAGCAACTTTTCTGATGTTGCTCAAACCTTACAAAGATCTCTTCCACAAAGAAGTTACAAGGAAGTGTTTAATGCTTAAACACTTTAAAAGTTACACCAACTCTTTTTCTTTATAACTATAGAAATTTATTGTAAAAAAGAATAAGAGAGATAGCAATAAATGTTTTACAAGATGAAGATGATCTCTCTTTTAAGAACAAAGCTTGATGAATAGCTTAAAAGAAAATTTTCAAAGCTTTTAAGAGTATTAATGAGCTATACAGAAATTAATTGTTCTAGCTTGTTAGAAATACTCATTAATGAGGGTTTTTGTAGCCTTGGCTTTATATAGTCGTTAGATACAAGTTGGAGTGGTTTGGAGCATTAAATGCTCAAGTCCCGCGTCCGCATTTTAAAAACTAGCTGTTTTTCGTGATAGGACAGTTGACTGTGTAAAATGGACAGTCAACTATCCTCTCTTGAATTTGAAATTTTGGTTTTGAAATGTTTTTGACAGTCGACTGTCCATTTTGTTAATCAAAATGGTCAGTTACAAAGACTTGGATAGTCGAATGTCCAAAATGCGCAGTCAACTGTCAATCTTAGAAAACTTAGACTTTTAAATCAGTTTTTGATAGAAATGAGTTTTTGAAGGACCAAAACATTTCCTAAAAGGGTTTTGAGCCGTGTTCAAGTTAAGAAACTTAAGGAGAGATTTATAAATAAAAGTAAACTACCTTAGAATCTAAACTTGGTCTTTGATCTTCTTTCGAGTGTCTCTCAAGTACGATCTTTTATTCCTTATACTTGAATTGCGTCTTGATCGAGAGTTGGATGCTTCGACTTAGTTAAAAATACTTAGATAAAGATATTAGTGCAGTTAAAGTAATTATTGTGTCATAATTAAAATCAAATAAGGGTCAACACGATCATATACACAAACTATCATCTCTGTCAAAAAACAAGAAATCAAACAACTGTTAATTATCAAATGAGGCAAAATACGATGTTTACAAATAGTAATAGGTATGATAATAGGGTCCTTTTCCCAAGAATCCTAAGGTAAAGTAATGCAAGGCACCTTAGGATTTCCAACAAATTTCTTAAATAATTTGGTAGTGTGGGTAGTGCCCTTCTATACATTTCTTAAATAATTTGGAACCCTTGATATAATCTGCTAGTGTGGATAGTGCCCTTCTATACATTTTTTTAAATGGTATCATACCAATGGAAGCATGAAAATTTGTATTATACCAGTACTCATCTCAATGTTGATACTTGGATCACCTGCTTGGCTCATCCATCACAAAGCATCTATGGTACCGTTCCAAGCACTAATTTACTATTGTTGGCTAGCCATTTGAGTGTGGATGATAGGAAAAACTATTACAAAGAGTTTTCATATTTAACCTGAATAATTATTTTAAAAAATTGCTCATAAAAATGTGGTCTCTGTTTGGCAAAATAGAGATAGGTACCCCATGTAATCTACAAACCATTTCTGCAAACAATCCTGCCACTTTAGTAGCATTATACTGTTTAAGAAGTTTACCAAAATGTGCAACTTTTGAGAGTCTATCAACAGCCACCAAAATAGTAGTGTATCATGTAGATGAAGGCAATATAGTAATGAAATCCATTAAAATATCCTCTCACATTTGTTGAGGTATAGGTAGAGGTTGTAGCATACTTAAAGGAGCTGAAGTGGAACTTTTAACGTGTTGACAAATTAAGCATTCAGACACAAATTTTTGCACATCTTATTTGAGATTTTTCCAATTAAAACTAGTTTTTATTCTTGTAAATGTTCTTAATATTCTAGAGTGAACACCCATTGGGCTATTATGAAATTCTTTTAAAATGTCAGACTTGAAACAGGAATTGGATCGAATCGTTATCTTTCCTTTAAAGTATGAAATCCTATATTTCATTATGTAAATAGCAGCATCCATAGACCCAATAGCTACAGTGGAATGAAGCTCAGTAAGTTCATGGTCAGTTGTATTTTCTAAAGCTGTTTTCTCAGTGATAGAAAATATAGGGGCTGTGAAAGCATTGAATTCAACACTCTTTATGGTATTGATCTGGTCAACATCAATATATACCTGCCTAGATAAGGCATTTGCAGCCCCATTATCCTTACTTGGTTTATAGATAAGCTATATTGGTTTGAGAAAAGACACACTTTGATCTTTTTACAAACAATTAATTTTGCCTCATACATTCTAATACTGTGTGAAGGTGTTCACAATGCTCATTCAAAAGTCTTACGTATATTAAGATATCATCAAAGAACACAATAAAACATTTCCTCAAAATGGTTGGAAAATCTTGTTCATCAAGCTTAGGAAAGTAGAAAGTGTATTGGTTAACCCAAATGGCATGACAAGGAACTCATGATGACCTTCATGAGTTCTAAAACTAATTTATGCATATCACTAGGTTTAACCAATATTTAATGATATCAAGCTCAAAAATCATGTTTAGAAAAATAATGTGCCCCATACAATTCATCTAGTAATTCTTCAACAATAGGGATAGGGAATCCATCCCTTATAGTCATAACATTTAATGCCCTAAAATCCACACAAAATCTCCAAGTCCCATCTTCTTCTTCATTAATAAGACAAGAGATGAATAAGGACTGTTACTTGGTCGAATTACCCCAAATTCTAACATTTCTTTAACTAATTTCTCTATTTCAGTTTTTTAAAAATATGATAACTATATGTTTTAACATTCACATGTTTTGCATTAGGAATAAGATGAATATTGTGATCAATATATTTATAAGGAGGTAATTGTTTAGGTTCTCCAAACAAGTCTAGAAACTTATCAAGAACAACTTGTATTTCAGGATTTACCCCTATTGCTGATTCTACTATAAGTGTTGACATTGTAATATGATAATATGATGTAATACTATACGTTGTTTTCATCTTTTTTTATTTGGTGTCTTGCTACCAAATTTGAAGTTACTCTTTGCTCCCCTTGTAAATAGGTCTTCTTTCCATGCCATAAGAAATCCATTATGGACTGCTTGTAATATTTAATAATCGGTCCTAACAGTTCTAGCCATTGAACCCCTAATACCACATTTGCACCCTGCATAGGTAGTATATAAAAATCCACAAAGAATTGATTTCCTTGAAGCCATAAGGAAATTGTTGTGCACATGCCCTCACATTAAAGCTCATCTCCATTACCAACAGTCACTTGAAAATATGGTGATGAAGCAATAAACAACCTTAGAAATTTTATAATTCTGCCTTGCATGAAGTTATGGGTACATCTTCCATCAATAAAGACCTATACCATACTCTTACTAATATACCTTTGTAACCTTTTTGTTCTTGTACATTGATGCCCTACCATGGCATGATAACAGATGGCAGGCTTTTGAATTTCTAGTAACTCTTAAAAAAAACTTTTTTATTTCACCACTGTTTTCATTACAGCATGATAGTAGTATGCCCTATAAGTCAATATCATTTTAAGCCTAGACATATTACTTATAATTAATTTTATTCATTTATTGACAATATTATTAATTATGGCAAAAATGATATTTATTATGTTTTAGTTATAACCATTAAATATGTTTACATGATAAAACCCATAGAATAAAATCAATGGAAATAAACACCATGATGAGATCATGCTAATGAGATGTATTTCCTTAAATTTTATTCTTAAATGTTTCTAATCATAGGATCATTAATAAGGGCATTAGTGAATTCGTATAGAATAATACATACTATGCTTCTTCAAAGAGTTGAGGGTGATTGATCTCACAGTCACTAGAGTGTGAGACACTAAAACAAATTATGTAGATGCTTGTTAGAGATCAAATACATAAAACTGACTTGATTTAAGGAAACCTCAATTGACATTTTACTAGCTGTCAATATGAGTTCTTATGTTGCAATTGTATAAGTGATCCTTAGTCTTGAGGCACTACAGATGTTTTGTGTATATGTCATCATGCTTTGACACTATTTAAATGTGGTTCTAATCATTGGCCACATAAAGGTAGTAATTGGGTATGACCACTTATACATGGAGGTATTTAAATGTACAAAAAAAGATCCATAACTCTTAGCAAAAAGAGAGAATACCTTATATGATATGATTAAGTCGTAGCTTAGAAATTCCTTGGCCAAGATAGGGTGAAAATTAGAAAGAATTTTTTAATTCCGTCATTTAAGTTATGGACTTAATATTGAGATACATATGATTAAATAATCAAGGTTTGACAGTAATTCTATACCTTAGGTTTGATCAAGGGCATTGAATGATGGAAGGATTGAATTGCACGGTAATTGTAAGCATAAAGGTTCACAATCAGTCCATCTTTTCTGAGTAATCATGATATACTACTAGGTGTCACTCATGATTTGTATAATTCTTAAAAATTAATTGTAATTAATTAATTCTCATTAAAGGGGGAATTAAAAAGGGTTTTAGCTCAAACTAATTAGAAAGAGTTCTAATTAATTGGACAGAGTCCAATTGACATGCAATAGTTATGATCTACTATTAGCATAATATTGAACCTAATGGGTCACACAAAATAGAGAAATTTAAGAATATAGAAATTAAAGGGTCAAAGGAGAAATTTCTAGGAATTAAATTAAACCAGTGGTTTAATTACAACTCACTCTTGAAATCATTGAGCCTTTAGAAGTAAAAATCTCTATAAATATAGGATTCTATTTGATGGAAACCCTAATGATGAAAATTAGAAATTAAGATCAGGTCTTACGCTCTCTCACCACAAGCCAAAGAAACAAAAAATTCCCTAAGGAGCTAGCACTCTTGATTTTTTACCACCTTAATTCGAGATCTCTACTTTGCATTTTTCATGTGGATACGCTTAGAAACCAAATGCTTGACCGACTCGTGAATCAAATTTAAAGTTTTAACAATCTCCATTGAGAAAAGGTATAAACCTTAACCTTGCATGGTTAATGATTTCTCAACCAAATGAATCTTAGAGAATTTTTTGGTGGAAGTTTATTCGCATAATTTTTTTTTAAATTTCGCTGCTTTGCTATGTCGATAGACTTACAAAGCTTTCTTGAATCATTTCTTCTTTTTCATTATCTTCTATCATCTTAAGTAGTAAAAAAGTCCCTTTGCAATTGTGACAAGGTCTAAACTTTTCATCATAGTAGTAGCATAGACCTATCTCTCTTTTTATCTACATCTCTATTTAGGTAAGTCTTTGGATGGTTTGATTTGTGTTTGGTATTGTGTTTAGGTAAGGGAATGGTGGTTTTGGAGGTATGGTGGTAGTGTTTAATGGTGATGTTTTGTAAGGTACTGAAGTTTTGGGATAAGGTATACTGGATTTGAAGATGTATGGTTTGAAATCTTTCTTTCTGTCATTTTTTTTTCTTCCAGAATCTTAGCCAACCATACTATTTTACCTAGATCCGTAGGCTCCGTGATCTTTACTTCACTTCTAATCTCTGGTTTTAAGTCCTGAAATAAAGCAACTCAACAAGAATTTCTCTAGCAAGGTAGTATATCAGTTAGATAATAACTTAAACCGAGTATGGTAGTCACTAATAGAACCAATTTTATTTATTTATTTTGGATAAAGCCCCTAATGATCTTCATAATCTGATGGCCCAAACCTATATTCTAAAGTCTTCAAGAACTGTTTCCACTCATTCAATTGTTGGTTATTATGTATCCATTGATACCAACTTTCAACTGATCTATCCAAATAAAAAGATGTGATTATGATTCTGTGCTCATCAAGTGTTTGAAGAATATTGAAGAACTTACCAATTTTGATACACCATCTATAGGGATCACTGCCATCAAACCTTTGTACTTCTAACTTCATTTTTTGTATTTTGAAGATAATTGAAATTCTCACCATGATTCTTTTGTTTGATGGCTTTAATTCCCTTGTTAGATCTTGAGTTCTAAGGTTGAATTGTTGCTGCCAAATTCTCAATTATTGATGCGAGATTTGTCAATATTTGATCCTATGACTTTATCTTCTCCATCGCATTGAATTGCTGATTATGCCTTGTAACTTGCTTATTGAGCTTATCGATTCTTGTACCCTCCACCATGACTGAACGAATTCGATCTCAAAGAAAGTGCCAATTTGTTAAGAATATATTTGCTCTCAACAGCTTAATAGAAAGAAATTTAAAAGAAACTCCCCTTTAATTCGAGAAAAGGAATAAACTCTAAAGAAACTTTGATTCAAGAATAGTATAAATTCAACAACTTATCCTTCAATTCGAGAAAAATTATAAACTCCAAAGAAAATAAAACAAAAGGGGTCTTAATTTTTCAATACATTTTAGCTATTTATAGACTACAGTTATTGTTGCTGCTTTTTTGTTACATCTAATAACAACTGTTTTTGGTGCCAAAAGACCTTGAACTTAGCATTTTGTTATCTTTCCAATTACTTATAATCCTTTATCCACGTTGGCAACACTCTAACTCTTTTGGACATTCTCCTAGCCTTTATCTCAGTCTCATCCTCCACTATTGTAGCATCAACTGATCCTATATTAGTGGTTCCTGCTGTGTCAGCTACTGTAACTTCTTCTACTGGATGACTTTCTTCTTCTTCACTTGATTCATTACTGATATTTGTCTTTTTATTTAGTAGTGGTAGAGGTACTTTTTCCTAAATAAGAGTATATGAGTTCGAGTTCTCCCGCTGTGGTGGGATGAGATAGGTTTTGTATGATGATATAGTATGAACCAACACTTGCGTTTAGCTCACGTGTGAAAATTTTCACTCAATGTTGACAGAGACGCCATCCTTTCCCTGTAATGATTTTGCCAAAAAAAGAAATATAAAGCTTTTGGTTTAAATAGTTGGAAAACAATTTACTCCGGTCAATATCGCTTATCTATATCATATATAGTTATCAAAATAAGATCGAACATCGATCCGATCGAGAGAATGGGTTATTGATACAGTGATCTAACCAATATGTCAAGTGATCAAACCAAATAAATAACTAAATAATAATGTATTATTATTATAAAATTATTTAATTTGTTAATTTAAATTGTATTTTAATTTTTTATGAAAAATCTTGTTGACCCTCGCCCGTATTTTAATGATGGCAAAACACAACTGTTATTTAACTAACATGTTTAAACTAAGTTGTATTAAGGATCAAACACATTCAACCAAGGAACAAAGTGCAAAAACTCGAACCAAATCAAGTATCAAGTGAAGACTGAAGATCTAGTATAGGTCTTAAGGTTTAGAACCAATGTAAGTCTCACTCATACATTGTATTAGCTTGTTCAATGGCTCAAACACAAATGGTTTATCTAAAACCATTAATTTTAAAATGTTTTTAAATGAAAAACAGAAGAAAAACTGGGTTGGAAGACAACCCAGTCGACTGGGTACATATACCAGTCGACTGGTATATGGGTCAGAAGGTACCCAGTCGACTGGATGAATTAACCCAGTCGACTGGTACTTTGACCAGTAATTTCCCAGTCGACTGGATGAATCAACCCAGTCGACTGGCACAATGGACAGAAAGTCCCCAGTCGACTGGATGATATATACCAGTCGACTGGATACCCAGAAGGTCTGAAAACGTATATTTTTCAAGTGAACCCAGTCGACTGGTATCTCGACCCAGTCGACTGGTAGTTCAAAAATATGACCGTTGGACTCCAAATCTGAACGTTTTAAAGTAAATCTTTTTCAAATTAAAGTCCAAAACGGCCATATTAATTGATTGCTATATAAACCCACTCAGCAAAGCATTCAATAAGATGCAGCACATATTCAAAAAGAGTTGATCTCATATAATCAAGTTTTTATACTCTTGAAACACAAAAAGCTTTGAAATAATCTTATTGAGCCATTTCTTCAAGCTTTACTTTGAAAGAGAGACATTTCTGTTGTAATAAGCTTTCATTTGTTGTCTCTCTACCTTTTACTTTACACCATCTTTGTAAAGGGATTACTTCCGAGAGGAAGGGGAAACTTCCGAAAGGAAGGGGATTTTTCGGTTTAAGCAATTCCTGTAAATTGCTTGTGTACGGTTTGTGCAACACCCGGCTAAGTTGTGCGACTAAGTTTTCTTAGTGGATTACTTCAAGGAGTTCCTTGAAGAGAGTGGACGTAGGGTCGGAACGAATCCGATATTGCCGAACCACTATAACTGTGTTTGCATCCTCCTTCCTTAAACTCTTTATTTACAGCTTTCTACTTATATCAATTATTTGTTGCTTATCAGTTTTTATAAACTTGTATAAATTCCGCAAAAGTTTTTAAAAACCCAATTCACCCCCCCTCTTGGGTTGAAACCTCGAGCTACAATTGGTATCAGAGCCTAGTTCTCTTTATAAGGCTTAAATTCCTAGAGTTGATCCAATGGCAGCAAATAGCTACTCTGAGGGACACTCTTATACTAGACCTCCATTGTTCAATGGATCAAATTATAACTACTGGAAAAATAGAATGAAAATCTTCGTCGAAGGACAAGATTACAATCTATGGAGAATTATAGAAGAGGGACCTAAAATTCCCTCAAAAGAAATAGTTATTGGAGAGACTCTTCATACAATGCCTAAACTCAAAACTGAGTTTACTGACGAGGATTGTAGAACAATGTCTCTCAATAGCAGAGCAACAAGCATGCTACATTGTGCTTTAGATATTTCTGAATATAACAAAATATCTGCATGCGTTTCTGCTAAAGAAATATGGGACAAATTGCAAGTCACATATGAAGGAACAAGTGAAGTAAAAAAGTCTAAAATTTACATGCTAATTTCTGAATATGAATCTTTTAAGATGTCTCCTAATGAAACCATTTCTGAAATGCACTCACGATTTACTACTATTATAAATAGTTTAAAATTGCTTGGCAAGAATATTGAGGAAGTTGAACTAACCAGAAAAATCTTAAGATCTCTACCTCCAGAATGGAAACCAAAGAGGACAGCCATTCAAGAGGCCAAAAATCTTGACAAGCTTGATGTTGAGACGCTGCTTGGGTCATTATTGACATACGAGATGGAAGAAATGACTCCCATCGTCAATGATGATGAGAAGAAGAAGAAGCAAATTGCTCTCAAAGCTTCTACGAGCAACAAAGAAAAGGAATTAGAACAAGAAGCAGAGAGCAGTGAAGAGGATGGTGAAATGGCTTTAATCACCAGACGATTCCATAGGTTCTTGAAGAAAAGCAAGAAACCTTACTCAAAGGATCCCACCTCAAAAAGGGAACCACTTATGTGCTATGGCTGCAAGAAGCCAGGACATATAAAAGCTGACTGTCCAGTTTCAAGCAAACCATACAAGGGCTTCAAGAAGAAAGCTATGGTAGCAACTACCTGGAGCGATGACGAAGAAGATGAGTCATCAGACAAAGAAATTGGATACGAAGAGATTGCCAACCTCTGTTTAATGGCAATCGATGATGAAAGTGAGGTAACATCTTCTCCCTCTTCAAAAAATAATATTGTTACTAGTAGTGAAGAATTACTAGAAGTCATAAATGAAATGCATGAAGAATTAAAGAAATTTGATTCTAGAAATTCTGTTCTTAAGAAAGAAGTATCATCTCTTTCTAAGGAAATGATAGTTCTTAGAGAAGAAAAAGAAAAATTATCATCTTTACTGTATAATTCGTCTCAAGATTTTCTTAAAGATGAAAATGAGAATTTGAAAAATAAAATTTCTGAATTAAACAGCACTGTATCTAGACTTATGCTTGGTAAAGAAAAACTTGATGAAGTGCTTTCTTCCCAAAGATTAAGTGGAGGAAAATCTGGTGTAGGATATTCTCCATTGGGAAAACAAAAAACAAAAGAGAGCTTATTCATGAAAGCCTCTTGTGTAGATGGAGCTTCTACTTCGAAAGCTCCTAACCTTGTTAAAAGCACTCCCTTAATAAATCCGAGGAACTCTAGAAACTTAAATGATCATACTAAATTGAAGCATCCTAAAAATACTCATGCTTATTTGTATGCTCATTCTAGAAATGCTCATACACATCCTAGAAATAATCATCATGCTCATTCTAGGAACAATGTGTATAATCAAAGAATGCATTCTGCTCATCCTAGGAATCACCATCATGGCTATTCTAGAAATAACTTGCATACATATGCTAGCATGTATCCTAGAATGCATCATCGTTCATTTTCTGGAAATGACATGCATTTTCATACCCCTTACCGTAGAATCATGTATCCTAGGAACTATCATCCTAAGGATTATAGGAATGCACATGTAAAATTTCCTAGAAATTACTATGACTATAATGCTAGGTATGTGCATCATCAACATGTTCATAGAGCACCATATATTGTTAAGAAAGTATGGGTCCCAAAAGGAACCGTATTTTCAAGAACTAACCCCAAAGGACCCAAGAAATTTTGGGTACCTAAAAATGCTATCGTATATCCTTGTGTGATGTAGATTTGCCTTCATACCAAGGAGAAAGGTAACTGTTGGTACCTTGATAGCGGTTGCTCGAAGCATATGACCGGTGATAAAAGCGTATTCAAGGAGCTAACTCTAAGAGATGGTGGACTTGTGACCATTGGAGACAATACTAAAATAAAGATCATCGGGCATGGAAAAGTCGGTAATGATTTCTCAACTTTAGATAATGTATTGCTAGTACAAGGCTTAAAGCCAAATTTTCTTAGCATTAGTCAATTATGTGACAAAGGATATAAAGTCACATTTGAGACCTCTCATTGTCTAGTTATAGACATCAAGAGCAACAAGATCAAATTCATTGGCCATAGACATGAAAATGTCTATATAGTTGATTTGAAATCCTTACATTCCAATAATGAAAAATGTTTTCCTGCTTTTAGTGAAAATCAATGGCTATGGCATAGAAGGCTTGGTCATGTAAATATGAACTTGCTAAAAATTGTTTCAAGAAAAGATTTAGTTATTGGTCTTCCTAAAATCAATTTTGAGAAAAATAAAATTTGCAATGCTTGTCAAATGGGAAAACAATCAAGGATATCTTTCAAAGCAAAAAATGTTGTCTCAACTACTAGACCTTTGGAACTTTTGCATATGGACTTATTTGGTCCAATTAGTACCATTAGTCTAGGTGGCCATCAATATGCTCTTGTTATTGTTGATGACTATTCAAGATATACCTTTGTTATTTTTATTGCTTATAAGGATGAAGCTTTCAAAGGATTTGAAAAGTTTTGCAAAAAGGTACAAAATGAAAAAGGAATTTGTATTTCAAGCATAAGAAGTGATCATGGCAAAGAATTTGAAAATCAAAGCTTTTCAAAATTTTGTGATGAAAATGGAATTAATCACAACTTTTCAGCTCCTAGAACTCCTCAACAAAATGGAGTTGTTGAGAGGAAAAATAGAGTTCTAGAAGAATTTTCAAGAACAATGCTTTGTGAAAATAATTTACCAAAATATTTTTGGGCTGAAGCCGTGAATACTTCTTGCTATATTTTAAATAGAATTTTGATAAGGCCCCTGCTTGATAAAACTCCTTATGAACTATGGAAAGGGAGAAAGCCCAATATTTCCTATTTTCGTGCCTTTGGTAGTAAGTGCTTCATCTTAAATAACAATAAAACTAACTTGGGTAAATTTGATTCCAAGACCGATGAAGGGATATTTTTAGGATATTCTACTACTAGTAAGGCTTATAGAGTTTTCAATAAGAGAACTCTAGTAGTAGAAGAATCTGTGCATGTAACTATTGATGAATCTAACCCAATGAGTAGTGGAGAAGTTTCCTTTAAAGATGATGCAGATTTTATTCCAAGAATGGAAACTTCTACTCCCATTGTTGACCCAAAAGTGAGTTCTTCTCAAACAAATGAAGGGATGGCAACTCCAAATTTGGACCAACCATCCTCAAGTCAACAAGAGGAAAATCTACCCAAGGATTGGAGGTATGTAAATCATCATCCAATTGATCAAGTAATTGGTGATCCTTCACAAGGGGTAAGAACTCGTTCTTCCATTAGAAATATTTGCAATTTTGTAGCTTATTTGTCTCAAGTAGAACCTAAGACATTTATAGAAGCTGAAAAAGATAATGATTGGATAATTGCAATGCAGGAAGAGATAAATCAATTTGAGAGAAACAATGTTTGGGAACTAGTTCCAAGACCTAAAGATCATTCAATTATTGGAACTAAATGGGTATATAGAAATAAAATGGATGAAAATGGTATAGTAACTAGAAATAAGGCTAGGCTAGTTGCTAAGGGATATAATCAAGAGGAAGGAATAGATTTTGATGAAACCTATGCTCCCGTAGCTAGATTAGAAGCTATTCGAATGTTATTAGCCTTTGCATGCTTTAATAAATTCAAGCTATTTCAAATGGATGTGAAAAGTGCCTTTTTAAATGGCTTTATAGAAGAAGAGGTTTATGTTGAACAACCTCTTGGTTTTGAAAATCCTAGTCTTCCAAATCATGTCTACAAGCTTTCTAAGGCTTTATATGGGCTGAAGCAAGCTCCAAGGGCATGGTACGAAAGACTAAGCAAATTTTTGATTGATAATGATTTTGTAAGAGGAAAAATAGATACAACTCTCTTCACAAAAACTCACAAAAATGACACTTTGATAGTTCAAATATATGTTGATGATATTATATTTGGTGCTACTAATGAATCTATGTGTCAAGAGTTTGCAAAGTGCATGCAAGGTGAATTTGAAATGAGCATGATGGGAGAACTTACCTACTTCCTTGGACTGCAAATCAAGCAACTAAAAGGAGGTATCTTCATCAATCAACAAAAGTACATCAAAGATCTACTAAAGAGGTTCGGGATGGAAAGCTCAAAGCCAATTGGAACGCCTATGAGCACAACCACCAAACTTGATCTTGATGAAGGAGGTAAAACTGTAGATTCTAAATATTATAGAAGCATGATAGGTGCTTTACTGTACTTGACTGCAAGTAGACCTGATATAATGTTCAGTGTATGCATGTGCGCTAGATTTCAATCTAATCCTAAGGAATCACATGTAGTTGCAGTAAAAAGAATCCTTAGATATCTACAAGGGACCCAGACCATAGGATTATGGTATTCTAGAGAATCATCTTTTGAGCTAGTAGGATATTCGGATGCTGATTTTGCTGGATGTAGGTTAGATAGAAAAAGCACAAGTGGAACATGCCAATTCTTAGGTGCTATGTTAACTTCTTGGTTCTCCAAGAAACAGAATTCAGTTGCACTATCAACCGCTGAGGCGGAATATGTAGCAGCTGGCAGTTGTTGTGCCCAAGTATTATGGATGAAACAACAACTAGAAGACTATGGCATGAGTCTCAAAAATATTCCTATATTTTGTGATAATACTAGTGCCATCAACCTAACCAAAAATCCTATTCAGCACTCTAGAACCAAGCATATAGAGATTAGACATCATTTCTTAAGAGACCATGCTCAAAAAGGTGATATAAGATTAGAATTTATACCTTCAGAAGATCAAATAGCTGATATTCTTACAAAACCCTTAAGTGAAGCTAGTTTTTGCAAAATAAGAAAGTTGATGGGATTGCTTGATTTTGATAAATTGAATGTTTGATTGCATCTCATTTCATCATTTGCATGTTTGACATTGAGTGATAGAGTATTAATCCATGTTTAATTATTCCCTTCACTCAAAAATGTCATAGATAAACAAAATCGTGCTAAAAATTCAGGACTGGAAATTTTACTCAGGATCCAGTCGACTGGTAAATTTTCTCCAGTCGACTGGTAAGTCTCTGCCTGTTTTTCCAGTCGACTGGTAATTTTGACCCAGTCGACTGGTAACTCTCTGCCAAAAACCCCAGACGACTGGTAAGTCTTCTCCAGTCGTCTATAAAATCAAATCATGCTTGGAGCCAAATTTTTTCATTTGTTTTGAACCCCCAGTCGACTGGTAACAATAGCCCAGTAGACTGGTATCTCACTGTCAGTTGATCCAGTCGACTGGTACGTTTACCCAGTCGACTGGTAAGAGAAACTGTTCATCTTTACAAAAGGGCCCAGTCGACTGGTAAGTTTACCCAGTCGACTGGTATCGCGATTTTATAAAAGGGACTGTTCATTTTCGCCCTCTTTACGCCATTTTCAAAGAACCCAAGCTTTCTCTCTCTAGAAAAATTCATCTTTTTGATCTAAAAATCATCCAAATCCCTTCTAAACACACCGATCTACTCATTCCTAAAGAGATTTTTAACTTTCTACGGTTAAAATCTCTCATTTTTACCAAATTTCCTTTTTCCAAAAACTTCAAATTTCTTAAAAATGAGTGACAAAATCCGTATAAAACTCACAACAAGTGGACCTAATGCGCCCAAAAAGCCAAGATCTTCAAAACCTTCGGCTTCGGAATCAAAAGGGAAGGGAGTAGCAGGGTCATCCAGCAAGGAGCCCAGAACAGAGTTGGAGCAGGCTCTGTTTTTCAGCCCAGCGGCTCATAAGAGGTATAACTCTATAATCCGTCACAAGAAAATCATGACGGGTAGAGTCGTTGATTTCGACTCCATTCGTCATGGTAATTTCGATATTCTTCCAGCCTTTGAGGCAATAAATCTGACCCCACTGGTCAGTATTCATGAAAAATATTACCCGCGACTGATTCACCAGTTCTATGCGAACTTGGTGAAACCCAGTCCTCTGGCTCTGAGATTCAGAACCAGAGTTAGCGGTGTGGAGTTTGAGGTCAACACTGACCTCTTGATGAGCATTCTGAGAATCCCTATAAGGGGGGTTCAATGGAGTCTGGATGGATGGCCAGACAACTTTGAAGTTGAGGAGGCCTGTCGGATAGTCAGGGGCGACCCTAACTATGTGTACAGACCCACTACATTTCACACATGTAGTGACTTGCCCCTCGACTCAAAAATGTTTCAATTGATTGTCAGTTGGACCATCCACCCGAGACTCGGGAGTCGAGGGTATCTATCTAAAATAGATACGGTATTGATTTGGTGCCTAAAATCTGGGCACCACTTCAATATATATCCTCTGCTGCTCGCCAACATGATAAACGGTGAAGCAAACGACTCCGGGTGTCTTCCTTATGGGATGCTCATTACACTCATCCTCCAGCACTTCCGGGTACCTTTGCCTGCCTCCGAGGCTCAGGATATCGGATTGACGGATATCATCAACATCTCATCTCTAAAGAAGATGGGATGTACTGTTCGTGAAGGGTTTCTCTATCCTAAGGCTGGAAAGCGCCTAAGGATTCGAGAGGATGCGAGTGACAGTGGTGAGGATGCTGATACGGCTGCTGAGATGGAGACAGATACCCGAGCACCTCCCATTGGTGACTCGAGTACTGGTCAGACTGGATATGGTGACATCCTACGAGCTATCGCGAGTCTTCAGATGACGATGGAGTCTGGTTTTCAGTCCATGCAGTCCGATTATCAGAGGCTGAGCTCCTCCATAGACCACCTACGGGATGACTTCGAGTTACATCGAGAGCACACCGAGGGTTCCCTAGCTGAGATTAGGGAACTTCTTCGTGACAGCTCGGACTCTCCCGCACCATGAGTCTCATTCATTTAATCAGTTCTTAGCACTTTTCCAGTATTTGTCACTTAGCACGGACATCTCATGTTTGTTTTTCTTAGTTATGGCTCTATAAGACTCTACTTGTATTGACTTTTTCTATGATGATGTAATACTATAAGCCATATTTCTTGCATTTATTTAAGCTATTTGTGATATGTTAGAACTGTTTTAAATATCTGTTTAGTCACTAAATTTGATATAAAATGCTTATATGCTTGAAAAAACTTCTGGTTCTTCCCGGGAAGGCTTCTGAAATTCAAATAAAGACACATCTTCGCGTACATATTTGTATTATTATAACCTATTTGACTGTATTGGCTAATTAGCTTATTTTTTATGTTATGCCCCCTTTGGTTGCTGTTGTCAAAACGGGGGAGAAAAATGAGAAAAACGAGAAAATCTAAGTAACGAGAAAATCTAAGTAAAAATGCAACCAATGCATAGATTTAGGGGGAGCATTGCTCCATATCTGTGTAAAAATGTTTATTGATTGGTTGAGTTTAATTCTGGATTGGTTGAAAGAAATATAAACTGTGTTTGCTTGTTTACAGGGTGGTTTTTCTCGAAAAACAGAGGAGACTCTGTCCAAATTTTTGTAAAATCTTAACACTTAGTTTTTAAAACTGTTTTTACATTATTAGTTTTGTCATCATCAAAAAGGGGGAGATTGTTGACCCTCGCCCGTATTTTAATGATGGCAAAACACAACTGTTATTTAACTAACATGTTTAAACTAAGTTGTATTAAGGATCAAACACATTCAACCAAGGAACAAAGTGCAAAAACTCGAACCAAATCAAGTATCAAGTGAAGACTGAAGATCTAGTATAGGTCTTAAGGTTTAGAACCAATGTAAGTCTCACTCATACATTGTATTAGCTTGTTCAATGGCTCAAACACAAATGGTTTATCTAAAACCATTAATTTTAAAATGTTTTTAAATGAAAAACAGAAGAAAAACTGGGTTGGAAGACAACCCAGTCGACTGGGTACATATACCAGTCGACTGGTATATGGGTCAGAAGGTACCCAGTCGACTGGATGAATTAACCCAGTCGACTGGTACTTTGACCAGTAATTTCCCAGTCGACTGGATGAATCAACCCAGTCGACTGGCACAATGGACAGAAAGTCCCCAGTCGACTGGATGATATATACCAGTCGACTGGATACCCAGAAGGTCTGAAAACGTATATTTTTCAAGTGAACCCAGTCGACTGGTATCTCGACCCAGTCGACTGGTAGTTCAAAAATATGACCGTTGGACTCCAAATCTGAACGTTTTAAAGTAAATCTTTTTCAAATTAAAGTCCAAAACGGCCATATTAATTGATTGCTATATAAACCCACTCAGCAAAGCATTCAATAAGATGCAGCACATATTCAAAAAGAGTTGATCTCATATAATCAAGTTTTTATACTCTTGAAACACAAAAAGCTTTGAAATAATCTTATTGAGCCATTTCTTCAAGCTTTACTTTGAAAGAGAGACATTTCTGTTGTAATAAGCTTTCATTTGTTGTCTCTCTACCTTTTACTTTACACCATCTTTGTAAAGGGATTACTTCCGAGAGGAAGGGGAAACTTCCGAAAGGAAGGGGATTTTTCGGTTTAAGCAATTCCTGTAAATTGCTTGTGTACGGTTTGTGCAACACCCGGCTAAGTTGTGCGACTAAGTTTTCTTAGTGGATTACTTCAAGGAGTTCCTTGAAGAGAGTGGACGTAGGGTCGGAACGAATCCGATATTGCCGAACCACTATAACTGTGTTTGCATCCTCCTTCCTTAAACTCTTTATTTACAGCTTTCTACTTATATCAATTATTTGTTGCTTATCAGTTTTTATAAACTTGTATAAATTCCGCAAAAGTTTTTAAAAACCCAATTCACCCCCCCTCTTGGGTTGAAACCTCGAGCTACAAATCTTATATAATCATTCTTAATCTTCATAGTTAATTTTAATTGAAAGTTCTAATTTTGGTATAACTAATTCTCAAAAAGTTCTTTTAAATTAATGTACAAAATCCAAAATTTTGAGAGTTTATATATTAATTATTTATTTTCATTCAAGAAGATAAAAATATAAAAAATTATTATGTATTTTTATATTAATAAAGAATAGAAAAGTGTTAACATTTGGATTATGATTTACAAACATTTTTAATTAATTAGGCAAAAAAATTATTTTTTTATGGATTGGTTCATTTTGAATATAATAAATAAATATATGTGAAAAATCTTTTTAAATATGAAGAGATAGTAGAATAGTAAAATGCTTACCTTTTCAACATAAAGGTTTCATGTTCAAACCTTTTAACATATTCAATATTAACTTTTTAAAAGTAAAAATCCGTATATTTGTGACATTTAGTTCATAGATTTATCGATCGAACTTATCGGATCAATCAAGTTTAACTGGTTTAATTAAAGACACACCGATTATGGATTCGACTTATCCGAGTCATTAGACCACCGATCAGTCTTGTCCAAATTTGATAAGTATGACTTATATTACCTTAGCCCACTAAAAAATAATGTAGCCAACACTCAAACAAGGGTCAAGGAAACCTTCAATGCCTCGAGTATGGGAGAAGACAACACTCAAATATCTCAAGCACGGTTGAGGCAACACTCAATATTTCGAGCACAGGTCTAGACCACCCTCAATGCTTCGAGCATGGGTCAATGTAACCTTAAATGCTCCGTTCAAGGTAGTCTCAATGTTTTGTATAAAACTAAGGGCTTAAAACGTAGAGGTCAAGAAAAACCTGAGATGTTTTGTGCAAAAGCTAATATTAAAACATAAAGGTCAAGGTAAACCTTATATGCCTCGTGTAGAAATTTTTTGACACGTACAATTGCCGAAAAATTGAGAGCTAAAAGCCACAAACGAACAAAAGCCACTACAGTAGCAAATCTCTCAAAAGTGAATTCCCAACCCAAATAAAACGTGTACCAAAGGCAAAACGACCTTCTACATGATCCAACAATCTTATAGAAGGCCTATAGACCCATCACCCAAGGAAGCAGCTTTAGTAAACATCAGTGCAGTAAGTCATGAACACAAGATTCTTGAAACCCAATCTACAGAGGACTAAAACCTAACAAAGAGAAATGCTTGTGGTAATCCACAGAGGATCAGAAGCTCGTAAAAGTCATGAGGTAAGAATTAGCTCAAGTATATTGTTGCAGCTCATGTGATACTTTATTATTACTAATTGTGGACTTCAAGTCACATCATTGCTAACAAGGATATCTCATAGGGTAATAGTTTGGTTGGCATAGCAAAAATGGGATAGATGCCATGTAAGCACCAAATAGACGACTAATAATAGGTGACTTAGGCATCCAGCTAGAGCTAGCCTATGAGGTAATCTGGAAACAGGCTCTGCTTTAAGCATTCCCATCTGAAGAACAAAATGAAGACGTAAAACAACACTTTAATATGCAGAAACTAAGAATATACATCTCTTTAGTTCTCAGGTTCTGTTTATGAAATTTTTTATTCATTTATTTTGTTTTTTTTTTAATTTTGAATTTGCCACTACTATAATCTTCATGAGTCACTCAATTTTTAGGAATTAATTTTTTTACTCTTTTTCCAAACTTAATTACTAGCAAATTAATTTGCTACCTATGTTTTCAATCCAAAGTGAAAATGTAATCTAAAATTTTCAAATTATATTAATTTTTTTTCTTTTTGAGATACAATAGTTGTTGATTATAAATTGTTAAAAATGCATCTTTTAATTTTCGAAGAGGAAAATGATTATCTCTTTAGGTGTTTACAATTTGTTGGGAAAAAATTACCACCATCAACAATTAATCAAGTACCACAATTTCAACCAAAAATCACAAACCAAATATAATAATCACCAAGCCCAGTGCGGAAATAAAAACGACAAGTACCAAATAAAGCAATAAATCAAGAATACAATAATTTATGTGGAAAACTGTAGAGGGAAAAACCACGGGGCAAAAATAACTCCACTATGTAAATAAAAATTACAAAGTTTATATCCCAAGTTTATGCCCAAACTTGATACCCACCACAATTTGGTAATATTACAAAATTATCCCTCTAGGGAAAAATTACTGTTGTGCTATCAACTGTTGAAATCTGAGAAGTCCCAATGTTTCACCAAAATCAAACATCGTGACAGAAATTGCAAACCCCGAGTAGATTGATTCTCTGTGACCAAATACTCTGAATAACACCCTAGATAAAATCTCAAACTACTGTACCTTTTCTCATTTTTACTCTCCAGTAAATAGAAAGAAAACTTCCTCTTTGTACCTCACGACAGAGCTCTATTTTCCTTTGCTCTCTATAACTCCCCATGAAAAAACGAAAGAAATCAGGCATTTTTATATAGCCATTGATTAGAAGATGTTCTCTTTTAATAGGCATAGGATTCTGAGTCCTAGACTACACAAGCCAACACTTTTAGCTTTCTTTTATTTCTTATTTTAATGTGCTTATGGGTTGAACCCCACAAACCCACCAATCTCCTCCTCCATCCCATGAGGGAGAAAACTACCATGCGACTCACTTGGAGTCCATCCCAACTATCGTCGAGCAAAACTCAAGCTTTTCTCTAGGAACAACATTTGTCATCATGTCAGCGACATTTTTATCTATGTGGATCTTTTCTAATTTCATCAACTGTTTTTCAATCGCCTCACGAATCCAATGGTATCTCACCTCAATGTGTTTCATATGTGAATGATATATGACATTTTTGCTTAGATCCATAGAATTCTGACTATCAGAAAAAACCACATGTGTTGCTTTAAACCCAATTCTTGAAGAAACGTCATCATCCAAAGCATCTATTTCCTTGCTTCGTTCGCTGCAATGTACTCAGCCTTAGTAGTTGATAAGGCAACATACTTTTACAGTCTCGACTGCCATGAAATAACTCTCTCTGCGAAAGTGAACAAAAACCTCGATGTAGACTTTCTAGTATCAAGATTACCTGTCATATCTGAATCTGTATAATCCTCAAGAACTGGTTCTGAACTCCCAAAACTCAAACACAACTTGGATGTACCTTTGAGATATCTCAAGATCCACTTTACTACTTCATAGTGACTTTTACTTGAATTAGACAAAAACCTGTTAACCACACCAACAACATGAGCAATGTCTGGTTGTGTGCAAACTATAGCATACATTAAGTTACCGACTGCAAACGAGTAAGGAATTGCTGACATTTCTTCATTTTCTTCTTTTGTTGATGGACATGATTTCTTGCTCAATTTAAAGTGGTTGGCAAGAGGAGTACTGACTGATTTTGAATGCTTCATGTTGAACCTTTCAATTATTCATTCAACATACATTTCTTGTGATAACCATAACTTTCTGGTTTTTCTATTACGAATAATCTGTATTCCCAAAATCTGTCTTGTTGGTCCCAAGTCCTTCATGTTGAAGGACTTAAAAAATTCATCTTTTAACTTACCAATCAACTTAATATCTTGTCCCACAATCAATATATCATCAACATACGGCAGAAGGATAATAAAGTTACCATTAGGGAATTTCTCGACATATACACATGGGTCTGCAGCTATCCTTTCGTAACTATGATTCACCATGAATGAATCAAACTTCTAGTACCATTGTTTTGGAGCATGTTTTAATCCATACAAACTTTTCTTCAGTTTGCAAACCCTGTTCTTTTTCCCTTTTACTTCAAAATCTTCTGGTTGAATCATATAAATCTCTTCATGCAAATCACCATGAAGAAACACCATCTTCACATTTAACTGCTCAAGCTTAAGATTCAAACTAGCTGCCAAACCAAGTACAACTAGGATAGAACTCATTTTTACCACTAGAGAGAAAATTTCATCGAAATCTATTCTTTTCTTTTGACCGAAACCTTTCACCACCAGTCGAGCATTGTATTTCACTAGCTTTTAACCATATTTCTTTAGCTTGAACACCCATTTGTTCCTCAGTTCTTTTCTACCTTTGGGAAGATCAACCAATTCATAAGTATTGTTCTTTTCCAAAGAACCCATTTTTTCCCTCATTGCTTTCATCAAACAATCTTTTTTCTACATGTGATTGCACTTCTTGGAAGCTCTCTGGCTCCCCTCCATCAGTAAGGAAGACATATTCAAAACTAGGGTACCTAGTAGACGGTTGATGCTCTCTAGTAGACCTTTTTAACTAAGGCCCTACAGTCTCCGGTGCAAGGGGCTACTCCTCCTACTCAACATGTTTTATATCATGCATAATATCATCATCAACTATCATTGGATCCTCGTTGCCTATACGTTCTTCTTTATGTATCTCTCATTCATTTGTGGCACTGTCTGAAGGAGTAAGATCTGGTATGAAGTCTTCAAGTCTACCCGTGCCATACTGTGTCATCTTATTTTTCTCAATATCAGCTAAAGTTTCATTTTCATATAAGATAACATCTCTGCTTCTGATAATCTCATTCTTTTCTAGGTCCTATAATTTGTAACCAAGCTTAGCATCCCTATAACCAAAAAAACACATAAACAACTGCTTTGTCATCAAGTTTTGACCTATTCTCCTTGAGAACATATGCAAAAGCTTGGCAACCAAGCACATTCAAATGAGAATAAGAAACATTTTTTCCTGTCCAAACTTTTTCTGGAATTTCAAAACCTAATAGAACGGATGAAGATATATTAATCAGGTAGCAAGCTATACGAACTCCTTCACCCCAAAATGGCTTAGGCAGCTTAGCTATTCTAAGCATGCATCTAACTCTTTCTATAATTGTGTGATTTATTCTCTCAGCCACACCATTATGTTTTGGGGTACTAAGAACTGTCGTCTCATGCCTAATGCCAAACTGTCAACAATAATTTGCAAACTCATTGCAGGTATACTCTCCACCATTATCAGTACTGTAGACTGAGGTTTCAATCCAAGAGGGGAATGAATTGAGTTTTTAAAAAACTTTTGCTAATTAAACACAAGTTTATAAAAACAGATAAACCCACAAGCATGTAAACAAATAATGTGCTGTAAATAAAAGAGTTTAAGGAATGGGGGATGTAAACTCAGTTTATAGTGGTTCGGTAATATCGGATTCGTTCCGACCCTACGTCCACTCTCTTCAAAGAACCTCTTTGAAGTAATCCACTAAAAAACTTAGTCGTGCAACTTCACGGGTGTTGCACAAACCTTACAATCAATCCATTCATCTTGGAAGCAAATCCCTTCCTCTCGGAAGCTAAATCCCTTCCTCTCGGAACCTAATCTCTTCCTTTCGGAAGCTAATCCCTTTACAATGAATGTTGTAAAGTAAATAGTAGAGAGACAACAATGAAAGCTAATACAATTGAATAATATCTCTCTTTCAAGGTAAAGCTTGAAAAATGGCTCAACAATAAATATTTCAAAGCTTTTGGTATCAATGAGTAAAAACTTGATTGAATGTGTTATCTCCTTATTTGAAATGCTCAATAGAGTGAGTTTATATAGCCTTGATGTAATATGACCGTTTTGTACTGTTCTGGTACGATTTGGTGCAATTTGTGCTGAAATTTCGCGTCTCAATGGTTATATTTTTTGAACTACCAGTCGACTGGGTCTTAGTACCAGTCGACTGGGTCAAGTTAACAATCTCATTTTTAAGGCTGTTGAAGGTACCAGTCGACTGGGTGGTTCTTACCAGTCGACTAGGGATAGTCTGTCCAATATATCAGTCGACTGGTATGAAGCACCCAGTCGACTGGGGACACATTGTCCAAAACTCCAGTCTTCTGGTATTAGTACCCAGTCGACTGGGTTGCTTATCAACCCAGTTTTCATGTTTTAAAATGTTTTTAACTTAAAAATGTTTGATTGAAGAGTTCTGTAAAAATGTTTTTTCAAAAGGAGCCATAAGACAAGCTTTTTACCTGAACAAGTGAGATTTACAACTTGTTTAAATACCTTGTCCCTATACTAGATCTTCTATCTTGACTTGGTGTTTGATTCGGGTTGAGTTCTTGCACCTTGATCCTTGGTTGAATGCTTTTATTGCTTAATACACTTAGATAGTATTGCTAGTATAATAAGAGTTGTGTTTTATCATCATTAAAATATAAGTGAGGGTCAACAATCTCCCCCTTTTTTATAATGATAAAACTTATGAGAGAAAAAAAGTTTTAAAAACTAAATGTTGGATTTTTTAGAAAAATCGGGCAGAGTCTCCTCTGTTTTTTGAATAAAACCAACATGTAAAAAGATAAAGAACAATTTATATACAACCCAACCAATCAATTTAACATATATAACCATATATCAAGTTCTTTGGAGCAATGCTCCCCCTAAATCTATGCATTAGTTTGAGTTTACACCTGTTTTTCTCATTTTCTCATTTTTCTCCCCCGTTTTGACAACAGCAGAAAAGGGGACAGTAATCCAAAAAATAAGCTATCTAGATACCATAAACATAAAGAGCATACATAAACAAACTCGTATGTGAAAATTTAGACAAACTGAAAGTTTCCATACATGCAGAAGCAGTTTTAAAGCATTTATCCGAATATAAAGAGATATAAAGCATGCAACTATATTACACATATGTAAAACAAGTAAATGAAATAAGTCTAATCATGAACCATCATCATATATAAAACCAGTCTATACAAAATAGGCTTCGTAGAGTCGAAACAAAAGTGCAAAATACAATAAAATATGAAAATATGTTCGTGCTAAGAACAAGAAAAAGACTACATTTGTATATACATCAAAAAGTAAGATAGAAAGGTGACTCAAGGAGCAAGAAAGTTAAATCCATCACGGATAAAATCCCAAAGCTCAGTTAGAGAGCCCTCGATATGCTTACGGTATAACTCGAAGCCATCCCGGAGAGAGTGGAGGTCGTGATGCATGCCCTCAACTGTAGAGCTCAAGCTCTGGAAGCCGGACTGCATGGTCAGCTGGAGGCTCGTGATAGCCTGAAGGAGATCGCCATAACCAGCCTGACTAGCACTCGAGTCACCCATAAGAGGTGCTCGATCATCTATATTTATAGCAGCAGCATCTGGACCTTTGTCCTCATCATCACTGCTGTCGTCCTCTCATATCCGAATGTGCTTCCCGACCTTGAAGTAGATGAAGCCATCTCGGACTGTGTATCCCATTTTCTTCAGCGAGAAGACATTGATGATGTCCTTGAGGCCGATGTCTTAAGCCTCGGAGTTTATGTCCCAAGTTTATGCCCAAACTTGAGATCCATAACAGTTTGGTAATATTATAAAATTATCTCTCTAGGGAAAAACCACTACTGTACTACCAACCGTTGAAATCTGAGAAGTCCCTGCACTTCACCAAAATCAAACATCGTGATAGAAATTGCAAACCTAGAGTAGATTGATTCTTTGTAACCAAACACTCTGAATAATATTCTAAAGAAAATCTCAAACTGCTGTACCTTTTCTCATTTTTACTCTCCGGTAAATAGAAAGAAAATTCCTTCTCTATACCTCACGACAAAGCTCTATTTTTCTTTGATCTCTGTAACTGCCCATGAAAAAAGAAAAAAGAAATCATACCCTTTTTTTATTTTTTATTTTTATACATAGAGCCATTGATTAAAAAATATTCTCTTCTAATAGGCATAGAATTTTGAGTCATAGACTACATTAGCCAACACCGTTAACTTTCTTTTATTTCTTATTTTAACCTGCTTATGGGTTGGACTCCACAAGCCTAACACAATTTACATCCCCATTTCACCATTTGCCCATCAATCACTTATACATGACAAACTTAAAAATACACAAAACTGACAAATGAATTATTTTCCATTTTTAAGTCCCATTTCACTAACTTTATCATCTCATGTGCAAGGACACTGTAATGAAGATATGATCTTATCATTATATTTTTGCATGTTTAAATGGTTCTTCGTCTATGTTATTATACACGTACATATATACATGTATACACACACACACACACACACACACATATATATATATATATATATATATATATATATATATATATATATATGGATGGAGAGAACATCCTAAAATCAGAAAGAGGTCTCCAAATACATATTGAATTTTAATTCAATTTTGTGTTATGTATCCTGCCTTTGCAAGGTGTTCTTTTGCATTGCTGCTTTAAGTTTTGCTACTGTGTCAACTTTATTGAATAAATAAAGCTTTTACTTTTGTTTTTAAAGAATTAAAATAGTGATAGAGAGGTTTATGAAAAAAGAAATTTTTGTGGAATAACATACTTAAGTTTGATGAGTGCCACCATACTTATTGGGTAGAACCACTTGTCTTCATACAAAAAATCAAAGGTCAAACCTCTTTCACATAAAAAAAAAAAAAAAAGAGGAACAAGGAATGGAAGAAAGCTATCTCCGATTATGTAGAACATAGGTCAAATGGATCTCTTTTGAAAAAAATGTAAGTTTTCTTTTATTAGTTTGTCAAACAAACTAGGTTGATGCTTAAAACCAATCTGACAGAATTTATGAAACGGTTTATAGTTTAGCATGGTTTTTGAAATGGTTTATGGTAAAACAACATTGAAATTATAAACCTTTTAGTGTGTGGTAAACCATTTTTTAAAACAGTTATCAAATTGATTTATGTAAAATTGTGTGTGTTAGTAGATGAGTTGTAAAAGTGTTCAAATATGAAAATTACCAATAAAGACATGCCTATCTATGAATTGACTATATAAATAAGGTCAAAAAATCCATTCATGATTATTTTATGTTGTGATAAGAGTGTAAATATCCTTAATTTGCTACCCAAAGACAAATGAAGAAATTTTTTGTAAGTAATAGGATTGGTTTTAGAAGAAATAATCAAGACAGTTTCTGTTTAAAGCTTAGAAACAGTTCCGTATAAACTGTCTTTTGGTGGTTCATACAACGGAAAGATTTTGACGAAGTTTCTTGTGTGAAGTTTGCAGGGTTCTCTTTAAAAGTATTATTTTAAAAAATAAATTTCAAGACTGATCTTTACTATTCAATAAAAATCATGTGATAAATCGAATATATAAAATTTTAATTAAAAATTATCATTTTAGTATAGGGGTGTGCAAATAATCGATACGGTCAGTTAAAAAGTTTAATCAATTTTTTTAACCGTTTCGATAGAATTAACTTAAACATTATGACATTAACCGATCAAATTGATTTCGGTTGGTATAGTTGGTTAATTGGTTGAACGACACTGTTTATATATTTAAGTTTTTATAATTTATTATATATGTTATATATTTAATTTATATTCATGATTTTTTTAGTTTATTATATATTATATTTATATTTAACATATTATTAATATTAATTAATTAATTTTTAAATTGGTTAAACGATCATAATTTTTTTTTAACAGCCAACCTACAGATTAACCAATACATATTATTTGTTAACCAATTTAGTACCGATTAATCGAACCGTTTTACTTAAACGGTTCGAAATGGTTCGATTAATCGGTTTTAACTGATTAATGAAACCCTTACTTTACTGTATGACTTAATTTATATTCATCAACGGTTTAAAATTTATATAAAAACCTACTGTTTAGATATGTTAAAATTTTTCAAAACAATGTTGAGTTTTTGTAATTTTAAAATTCTCATAAATGTATGTTAATTGATTGGTAAAGACATTAATTTTATTGTTATAGAAATAAAATATTTTAAATAGAACTTTATGAATTTTATATAAAAAAACGTTTTATAAGTTTACCTTTTCTATAAACCAATTAAAAGGGGTGTTTGAATTAACTTCAACAATACCTTGACCAAATAATTGAATTGAATTTTGTTAGATTTCACAAACTTTTCTATGCTTGCAGCTTTGGCACTGGCATGAACTGCATGGACATCGGGTAGAGTGAGCATAAAAACCTAATAGAACTGCCAATCGATGCAACAAATTAGATTGAATAAAATTTTTAATAATTGGCTAGGTTTGATTTGAGATACTGTTGAATCCGTTTTTGTTTGATTTAACCATGAGTTTAAAATTTTAAAACTCGATTTAAATTAATAAATCAATTATTATATAATAGTATTTTATATTTATTATAGGTATATATATATAATACTTATTTTTTTATTTATAAAAAATTGATTTTATTTAAATTTTATATTTAAGATATTTATAAATTATGTTTTATTAATATTAAAATTTTTAAAATTCAATTAATAAATACCTCAAAATCAAAATCAAAATCAAATGTTAGTTATTTATTTTTATGTTAAATTTAAATTATTTATAATTTGTGTTAAATGATTTACTTATCTTTACATCGAAATCGAAAGTAGAAAAAAAAGTGACTCGTGCTCGCCGGTTGACACGGAAAAAAGAAAAAGAAAAAGAAAAAGAAAAAGAAAGTGAGGTTTCTCGGGACCCACAAGAAGGTGGACCCCACCATGAAAATTCCAACTCCTTGTGGGATCCAATCAATTAAACGGTCCAATAGCTTACCTAGTTAACACACACTCCATTTTAATAGTAATTTAAAATTAAGTGCATTAATGAGTCATCATTTTCGTTTCAACACCGGAATATGTCCTGACAGTACCATTGACCATATTCTCTCTTTGGCTCTCGCAAGTGTGACGACTGCCGGCGAGAGATCTCACGTCCTCATCCTTGCACGTGCTACCAGAAACCCCAGCCTTCCCTTGTATAAATATAAATAAATCTCTCTCTCCGTCTCATTTCTGAGTGAAGACATTTTCACATCGTAAGAGAAAAATCTCGGTGGAATTCACAAAAGCCATTATCTTGAGCGACTTCACCATGTCGGTCAGTATTGTTTTTCTCTTTCCATACTTGTGCATATTTGATATGATTGTTTTTTTTCTTGAACAAGATTTGTTTCTCATTATTGAGTGATTGACATAGATCTGTCGTATGATTTTGTGCATTCTAAAATTTCTGAAATATGATCGATATCAAGCTAAAGAACAGTTTATACAGATTGAGTTAATTGAAATCTGTTGTCTGTATGAACAATTGATAGTTCTGTTGTATGCTCTTTCTTTAAATATTTCAATATTAATCCTCTTCTGTGTTTTTCTTTGTTCGTTTTTTTCCCTCTAATGTTTGCGTAAGTGTGTTTGGAATTTCTCATCGCCGTGATGGTTATCAATTTTCATTTTAATGAAATTTAATAAAACGAAGACCACAATTAATATAAGTATATTTGCCTATTTTTGTTCCTTTTGCGTTGTTTTTCCTGTCTAGTACAAGACAATGAGTAACTTTTCAATGCCATCAAATGTTTAGCTCAATTTATTGTAGAAGGCCAAGCCCTAGTTGAGTTCGACGAGCAGCTTGGCTTATTTAATAATCAGTAATCCAAATTTGATTTAACAAAAAATGAGGGAAAAAGATATTTTTGATAAATAACGAGTAATTGAAAGAAGGTCAAAGGGGGTGCCACCAATGTCCATGGGTGGTAGACAAGAGAGCACCTGAAGCAAAAAAAAGAAAAAAAAAAGAAAAAAGGAAGATGGAAAGATAAATGAGGAAAGAAGCTGACGTCCAAATGTTAAAGCATCTATGAAGTTAGTCAAAGAACCGAAAAATTTGCTTTAGAAGAGACATTGCTCCAATAATATAGCATCTTCAAAACTGCAGATATATCATCAATCACTATGCCATCCTTGCCACCAAAAGCTGTTGAGTTTCACTAAATCCATTGTTCCAAGGCACACTAGAATGTATTCAAGAACAGAAAATGGCATGACTCAGCTGAAGCCAGAAATGTTAAAGTCCAATTCCCAAATATCCTTAGCAATAGGGCAGCTAGCGAAATATGATTCATTGCCTTGCCATCTCTCTTGCACATAAAACACCAATTGGTAACCATAATACTTCTCTTAATTAAATTCTCATGGATCTAAATTTGAGGGAGTTTAGGTGTGTATAGCTGTCCACACGAAGAAATACACTCTAGTAGGAATCTTTAGTTTCCATTTAAAGGTATTTTTAAGAAGTTCTCTAATGAAATGACTAAATTTCTCATAAAATAAATTTGGAACGTTTTGAGAATAGACAATTAGTTTTTTTTATTATGTTTGAGAATAGAAAAAAATGAATTTTTTATTCTACAAAACCTAATTCTAAATACTTCAGTTGGGCTTGATTATGAGCCTAAAGTTGTACCCGAGAATGTTTTAGGCTTGGCTTCTTTAATAGTCAAGCTTGAAAACTAGGCTAGAGTAGGAATGGTAGTGGATTGGGTTTAAGACCATGAGGTCCTTGCCAAACTTGGACTTGGTGGATTTTCCTTTTTTTTGGTTCTATCTTATGCACTTTCGATGTAATGTGGTTTATATTTTCTTTTCGTTGTCCTATTTTTTCTTAAATTACTATTGGTTATCATGAAAAGAAAAAGCCTTGATATTTGCAAGGGGGTTACTATCCCAAACCCAAGCCCAAACTTATCCCACTTGAACATTGGAATTGGACACCTTGCTTTGTCCCACTTGATCAAATAATTAGTCTCAAGTGAGATCAAGTTGAGTTAGTGATGTAGAACAGTAATAGAATAAGAAATATAAGCCAGGTTACACTGGGGGATTGGAAGAGAAGCCAGGCTATCCTAGGGGATTGAAAGAGAAGCTAGGCTACCATAGAGGTTAAGAAGAATTGATACCAATATCAATCAAATTTTTATTTATTCAAAGCTATTCTATAAGTAACATAGGAATCTCTTATTTAGAGATCTTTAGGAATCCTAATCCTAAACCAACACCGTAAATGAAGAAACTCAAAACTGATCAAATACTATATCCTTATCCTATTCTAAGAAATTAAATCTTAATCAAATACTATATGTTAGGACCCATACTAAAATACAATTATTTCATGATTACAAATTTATAACTTTGTCCCCATACCCTTCTGTACCCCATCAGTTAGCCTACCAAATCCCATGTATGTTAGTGAGAAGCGTAAATTTGATCTTTCTTCCTTTAATTATTCTTGATTTTTGCACAATAGTTCTCTAAAATGAGACAGATATATTCATCAAATATGTAATTTAAACCCTTGCTTTAGTCTTTCTAAACCCTAGCCCCAAATTAACGCTACTTATGGCTTTCATATGCAACCAAAATAACCAATTTTTTAAATGGGTACTGTTCACTGTACCAAGGCATATCTGAACAGTCACCCAAACTTTGGTATTTCTTTGTATTTCAAACCAAGCCTCTTTACAAGCCCTAGTCACATGAATAATCTTGTCAATTCCTAACCAAATAATCTTAATTATCAGTGCAAAACTTATTCATGCGAACTCCATGGCTAATGGCATTGTTGCTATATGCTTAAGGCTTTAAATGTGTGTTAATATATATTGAAGCTGGAGGAAAACATGTATGCATAAATTTTTGAATAAGAGCCGTATGTTTAGATTTGAGAATTTGAAACCATAAAAGAAGGGGCTATTCCATAATTTGTGCTTAATACATGTAAGATTTTGAAAGTAATTAAAATAAACAATAAGGATACTTTAGTACATACCCTATAAATCAAGTTGAGATTGGGTGCTTGATCACTTATTTTTATACCCATCTTCCTTGTACCTAAAGTTATCCTAGCTGGGTTTCAAATATTTTTCCTATAGGAGTTATTTATATCATAGAAAAAGTGGATTTCAGGGCTACTTGGTGCAGTGGATAAAAAGTGCATTTCTACCCCTTCTTTCTCCGTTTTGATTAATGGGTGTACTTCCGGTATTTTCCATGCTTCTAGGGCTTTTGGCAAGGGGACCATCTCTCCCTTCTTCTGTTTATTTTGGTTTTGGAGGTTCTTAGTAAGATCTCGAGTACTGTTGGAGGAAGGTTTCAAATATTTTTCCTATAGGAGTTATTTATATCATAGAAAAAGTGGATTTCAGGGCTACTTGGTGCAGTGGATAAAAAGTGCATTTCTACCCCTTCTTTCTCCGTTTTGATTAATGGGTGTACTTCCGGTATTTTCCATGCTTCTAGGGCTTTTGGCAAGGGGACCATCTCTCCCTTCTTCTGTTTATTTTGGTTTTGGAGGTTCTTAGTAAGATCTCGAGTACTGTTGGAGGAAGGTTTTGTTTAAGGTAGGCAGAAGTGGCAATGATTTGACTATTTCCCATCTTCTTTTGTCGACAAGACTATTTTTTTTGGTTGAGTGGAATTTGAGCATATTCTTTTTTTTTTTATAAGAAAGTTTGAGGCTTTGAGCAAATTCTTAATCTTAGAAGTATTCTTTTTTGTTTTGAGTTGGTGATTGGGCTGAGAGTTAACTATGGAATAAGTGAATTTCCCCTTGGTGAGGTGCCCATTGGTGGTCTCTTGGCAAAAATATTAGGATGCACCTTGTGTGTTCTCTTTCCATGAAGTATTTATTTCTTCCATTAAAGAGAAGAGTCTCTGGGAGCCGATTGTTGAAATTTTTTTGGAAAAATTTGCTTGGTGGAAGAGGCATTACCTTTCTAAAGTCCGTTAACACTAATTAAAAGCACTGTTTCTAGCCTATCCAAAGATGTTTCGTATAGGGTAATATGGGAGAAGAGTTTGATGTGGGGTCCGACACCTTTTCGGTTTGAGAACATGTGGTTGAGAGTGGATGGGTTTTGTGATCTTGTTAAAGTTGGTGGAAATTCAATGGTGTAGCTAGCTATGTGGTGGCTAAGAAACTGAAAAGAATTAAGGAAGAAGCGCTAAAATGGAATAGAGAATCCTTTGGCAACATTAACTCAACTATTAATGCTCTAGTGGGTGAAATAAATGGGTTTGACGAACGAGATATCAGAGAGGCGTATTGAGGAATGAATTGGATAGAAGGGCAAGCACAAAGAAAGAGTTGGCTAAGCTCATTAACTTGGAGGAAATTTCTTGTAGACAAAAATTTAGGGGATTGTGGCTTCGGGAGGGAGATAATAACACTAAGTATGTTCATTGCATGGCCAATGCTCATGGGAGATTTAATTTTATTAACTCCATTGAGGTAGATGGGTTGGTGTTTAAGGAGGAGAGGGATATTAAAGGAGCCATTAATGGCTTATGAAAACCTTTGTAAAGAGACTTGTGAGAGAAGGTCGAATTTGGATGGGTTGGACTTCTCTAGAATTGATGAGACTGATGTTGTTTTGTTTGAGAGACCTTTTATGGAGGAAGAAATTGTTGCCCCTCTCAGGGAGTGGGACGGAAATAAAGCCCTAGGTCCCAATGGCTTCAAGATGGCTTTCCTAGCTCATAAGTAGACGGTGATTAAAAATGATATTATTCGTCTTTTTGAGGAGTTTCATTCTTTTGGGGAATTTGTGAGTAGCCTTAATGCCACTTTTGTCACTCTGATCCCAAAAAAGAAAGGGACATCAAACATTAGGGACTTCAGACCTATTAGTCTTGTGGGTTGCATTTACAAGCTCCTATTGAAAGTGATTACTTCTAGATTGAAGGGAGTAATGTGGAAAGTTGTGAGTCCTATGCAAAACGCTTTTATAGAGAGAAGACAAATTTTGGATGCAAATTTGATAACCAAAAAAGTGGTGGATACTTAGTTGAAGAATGGTTTGGAGGGTTTATTTGCAAACTTGATAGGGAGAAGGTGTTTGACGATGTTTGTTGGAGCTTTGTCATCTATTTATTAAAACGTATGGGGTTCGGGGAAAAATGGTGCAACTGGATTTTTAAGTTCATGTTTTCTACTTCCTTTTCCATATTGGTTAATGGGTGTCCCTCGGGATTTTTTCGAGCTTCTAGAGGGCTAAGACAAGGGGATCATCTATGTCTTGTTCAGCTTGGTTATGATGGAGGTTTTAGGCAAGATTTTGGTGAAAGGGGTAGAAATGGGCCTTTTGACCGATTTCAAAGTGGGAGGAAGGTAAATGCTTCTCACCTCCTTTTAGATGATTATACTGTTGTTTTTTGCGGGATTGACACCACTCAAATTTTACATCTTCGAGGTATTCTTCTTTGTTTTGAGGCGGTGTCGGGTGTCAATCTTGCTAAAAGTTTTTTAAGCCTTCTCGGTGGAACTGGTAATAAGAGCCTCTTTGCTAGCTTATTGGGGTTTAAGTTGGGAACACTCCCTATCTTTTATCTTAGTCTCCTCCTCGGGGCTAAATTCAAAGACAAAAGCATTTAGAATCCGATTGTGGAAAAGTTTGAGAATCGTTTGGCCAGGTGTAGGAATCACAACCTTTCGAAGGGAGGTAGACTCACTCTTATTAAGGGCACTCTTTCTGGTATTTTGATCTATTATATGCCTCTCTTTCCTATTCCTAGTTTGGTGGCCAAAAAATTGGAAAGTATCTAAAAGAGATTCCTTTGAGGTAACACGGAGGAGGAGTTTAAATTCCACCTGCTTATGGAGTGGGAGTGTGGAAGAGTATTAGAAAGGGATGGGAGGAGCTTCGGCAATATATTCAGATTTCGATGGGTAATGGTGAGAAGACTTGGCTTTGGTATGATACTTGGTGTGAGAATACTCCTTTAGAGGATAAATTTTCGAGTATTTTTAATTTGGTGAGAGACAAAGAAATGCGGGTAGCTCTTGTTTATCCTTGACTAAAGAAGGAGTCTCTTGGGATGTGCCTTTTATCCGTAATATTCATGATTGAGAAGTTGATGAGGTTGCGATGCTTTTGGATTCCTTATATTCTTCTAAGGTTGAGGTGGGGAGGGAGGATGAGGTGGGAGGGAGGCATAGACCGGATAAAGACTTTTTGGTAAAAGATTTTTATAACATTCTTGTTGATAAAAGCCTTACAAATGAACATCCCATTTTCCTTGGAAGGCAATTTGATGCGCTCGTGCTCCCAAGAAAGTTAGTTTTTTTTGTATGAAAGTCCTCGTGGGGTAAAATTCTTACTATTAACAATTTACAAAGGAGGGGGAAGATAATGGTCAATAGGTGCTACATTTGTAGGGAGAAGGCCGAGTCCATTTATCATCTCTTGGTGGATTGCTATTTAGCTTGAAGCTTCTATTGGGTGGTTGCAGGGTCTGTGAGAGATGAGATTGGGCTTGGAGTGGTTTGAGGGCTACCAAGGAGGTTAAAAAGGCTTTAGATTTAATTTCACACTCTATTTGGTGGATAGTGTGAAGAGAAAGGAACCATAGGGCTTTCGATGGTATAGAGAGACCGATTGCATCTATTAGAGATAGTTGGTTTAATACTCTTAATTTTTGAGTTAGAGGAAACTTCTTTGTAAATAATAAAGATCTCTTAGATTTTGTAGATTTCTTGGATTATAATTAGCCTTTGGCTTTTGTTGCACCCTCTTGGTACTTTTAATAAAATTTTTACTTATAAAAAAATATGAGGGAAGAATACAAGTAACACTTCGTGAAATAGGGGTTGTTAAACAACAACATAACTCTCTTACTTCATCAAAGCTCTCTTGATAAAATGGTTATAGAGGTTTATGGTTTGAAAGGAGCATTTGTGGAAGACTATTTTTTTTTGCTAAATTTGGTGTTGGGCATAATGGTTGGATGTCTAAGAAAGGAAGATGTCTATTTGGGATGGCGTTTGGAAGTGGACAAGGAGGATGGAATGCTTTCTAGCGTAATACATGCATTGAGATATGAAACTGGGCTACCACCTACTTTTGACATTACTTTGGGTGTGGAGATACTCTTTAAATGAGCAATTTTCGGATATTTTCTCTCTGGCTGGAAAGAAGAATAGTTTGGTTGGTTCTTATGTGTCAGAGACTTTTGGTGAGGTGGTGTAGGAGTAGGGATGGCAAAAATCCCCGCCCTAATGGGCTTAATAATCCTGGTTCCGTTTAGAGGGGTTTTCTCCCAATGGAGCGGGGACGTGGATGTGGTTTAATTCCCCTTCAGGTTTGGGCCTAGGGATTGCACTGCCCACCTCGATTATGCCTCAAACCCGATGTGTGTTATCATATACATATATATATATATATATGTATATTATAGTATTTGATAGAAGGGATTCTTTCCCTTGAAAAGCTATTTGGAAGACTCAAGCTCCTCTCAAAGTGGCTTTCTTTGCGTGGGAGGCGGTTTTGGGGAAAAGTTTGACTATTGATAACCTCCAAAGAAAAGGAAGAAAGTGGTGGATAACTGATGCTACCTTTGTAAAGAGGATGCCAAGTCTATTAAACATCTTTTAAGATGCTCATGGATAAGGCACTTGTGGGAGATGGCTCTCTTAGTTCTTGGGCTCTCATGGGTGATGGCCAAATCTTTGGAAGAGGAGATGTATGCATCATAGACTTTTAAGGATTTCAAAATAGTCTTTGCTTTGATCTCTTGCTATCATTTGGATTGTATGGAATGAAAGAAATAGGAAGGCCTTTGATGGGGAGGAAAAGTCTATTGTGATTTTCAATGATAGATGGTTTCATACACTTAACTTTTTGGTTAATGCCAAATTTTTTTCCCTAAATGAGGTTGAACTCATTGATTTTCTTAAATATTTGTCTTGTATCTAAAAGTTGTACATATTACATGGGTTGGCCGTTTGGTACCCACTTGGTGCCCCTTGATAATACTCTTTTACTTATAAAAAAGGAAAATTATATACTTGTCTCCTACTTGATGAAATGTCTCCAGAACTTGTCCATTTTGTTACTTGGACTCGTGTACTAGTGTCCATCTGAACATTCAACTATCCCATAACCAAGCCTTTACCAATGTCAAATCTTGTCTAATGCGGATACTTCAAAGTAAACCAAAAAGTTTGAGTAACTTAACTTGTCCTATCGCTGTATGGAAGAAACTCAATAAATTGAGATTGTTGCTTGGTTTAATCATGAAATAGACAACTTGAGAGAAGTATGCATTGTTCATGAACGGTATATTTTATCTTTAGTTAAACTATGTAAGCTACTTTTTTTATAAGAATTTTTTTTATTAAAAGGCACCAAGAGGGTGCAACTAAAAACCAAAGGCTAATTACAAGAAAGAAGTTTCACAAAATCTAAAAAATCCTCCTCATTTACACAAAAAATCTTTTAAACAAAATATTAAGGGTATTGAACTATCTATCTCTAATCACTTCTATAGGCCTTTCTAGACCATCAAACGTTCTATGGTTCTTCTCATTCCACACAATCCAAAAAATAGATAAGGGATCAATGAATAAGCCTTCCTAATCTTCTTAGAGGCTTGTAACCTACTCCATGGCCACACTTCATCTTTGACGGCACAGACCATCACCTAAGAAACCCCTAAAATCCTATAAGTCATCTCCCATATGCTTCTAGCCAACGAACGCTCCAAAAAAAAATGAAACACAGTCTCGGCACAACTTTTGCAAACGTAAGACCTATTAACAAGCATTTTTCCCATTTTTTATAAATTGTCAATAGTAAGAATCTTTTCCCAAGAGACCTCTCACACACAAAAAAAGCTTACTTTCTTCGGTGCACGAGGACACCAAATCGTTTTCTAAGGGAAGTTTGAAGAGTCTTCCAAAGTATCCCCTCCAAGAAGAGTCTTATAAAAAGATTTCATCTCAAAATCTTTGTCTGAGCTAGGCCTCCATCTAACCAAATCCTGTCTTACTAAATCCAACTTCACTCGATACAAGGTCTTCAAAAACCTCTCAACCTCCTCAATCTCTCAATCATGGACATTTTGAATGAAAGACACTTCCTAAGAGATTACCCCATTAATCAAGGAGACACAAGACCCAATAAGAGCTTCTTTATCTCTCACAATATCAAAAATGCCCGAAAATTGCCTTTTTAGGGGGAAATTCCCGAACCATGAGTCATACAAAAGCGTTGTTCTCCTTCCATTACCTAGCAAAATGGAAACCCAAGGGAGAAAATCCTCCCACCCATTTCGAATCCATTTCCACACCCCAAAGCCATAAGCTTCCTTTGCCTTTTTAGACATCAACCTATTAGGATCAACCCAAACTTAGCCTCCACCACTTTCCTCCAAAGATGATCAATCTCTACCATAAATCTCCATAACCATTTACCAAAGAGAGCTCTATTGAATAAAGTAAGAGATTTAAGAACAAGGCCCCCTCTTTCTAAAGGTTACTTAACAACCCCCCATCTCACTAAGTGATATTTGTACTCTTCTCTTGTATTGCCCCAAAGGAACCTTCTTTGAATACTTTCTAACCTCTTAGCCACCGAAGTAGGAATAGGGAAAAGAGACGAAGTAAATGGGTAGGCTAGATAGAGTGCTTTTGATATGTGTGAGTCTTCCTCCCTTAGAAAGATAGTGATTTTTCCACCCGGTCAGTCGCTTCTCAAACCTCTCCACAATAGGATTCCACACACTTTTGTTCTTAAATTTGGCTCCAAGAGGAAGATTAAGATAAGTTATAGGAAGCGACCCTATATTACACCCCAATAAGGATGCAAGAAAGTGACCATTGATATTCTTCCCAAGAGGAATTAAATCACTCTTACTAAGATTGATCTTATGTCCCGAGATCACCTCAAAACAAAGAAGGACGCACTGGAGATGTAAGATTTGAATAACTTCCGCCTCACAATACACTATTGTGTCATCGGCGAAAAGATGTGACACGCTCACACTTCTTGCATTTCTTCCCACCTTGAAATCACTCAAAAGCCCTTTATTCACCGTCTTCAACAACATTTTGCTAAAAGCCTCCATCACCTAAGTGAACAAAAAAGGAGATAAAGGATCCCCTTATGTAAGTCCACGCGAAGCTATAAAGAAACTGGAAGGGCAACCATTGATAAGGATAGAGAAAAAGGCCGAAGATATGAACTTGAAGATCTGCTTACACCATTTGTCCCCAAAACTCATTATTCTTAATAAGTAAATCACAAGGCCCCAAAAAACATGGTTATAAGCATTCTCCATGTTGAGCTTACAAATCACCCCTCCCCCTCGATCTTTTAACCGGGCATCCACAACTTCATTAGCAAACAAAGTGGCATCCAAAATTTACCTTCTCTCTATAAAGGTATTTTGGTGGGGGCTCACCACTTTCCTAATTACTTTCTTCAATCTAGAAGTTAGGACCTTCAAAAGGAGCTTATAAATGCACCCGACGAGGCTAATAGGCCGAAAATCTTTTACGTTGGAAGCTTCAACCCTCTTTGGGATAAGGACAATGAAAGTAGAATTAAGACTCCTCACAAACTCCCCTATATAATGGAACTCCATAAAAAAAAACTAAGGATGTCCCCTTTAACACTTCCCAATTGCTTGTTAGAAACTCCACTGAGAAACCATTACACTCTCGGAGAGCAAGGAGAATCTCCTCTTCATCAAAGGGACACTTAAGCCAATTTACTTCCTCCCCATCAATACAAGAAAAGGTAAAGCCATCCAAATTTGGTCAACTACCATGCGATTCCGTATAAAGCTTCTTGTAGATCTCATATATCAGCTCTTTCATCCCTGCATCCTCCTCAAACAAAGTAACATCAATCTCAATGGAGCTAAAGAAGTTATGCATACGGTGAAAGAACTTAGTATTCCTATCACTCCCCGAAGCCATAATTCTCTAGCCTTTAGATACTCAACTGCATTGTCTTGATTATTTTATTTCACTTTATAGTTGGTGAATACAAATTCATTAATATTTATTTGACGACTCAACAGTGAAAAGAGGCTCATTGTGATTTTTGTTTGAATTGATTTCCCTTTGTATACAATGTGTAGGTTTTTGAACAAGAACATGCTTATTGGTTACTTAGGTATTTGATGTTTTTTAGGTTTTGTTTTTATTATTTAGGTGTTGTTGTTCATATATATGTCCTAAAACTTAGTCGATTGAACTCAAAAATGGTTTGCTTAACAAGCGATAATTATAGTTTTGGAGTCTTTTGGGATTTTCCCTAGTGGAGGTTGTTGGTGGTGTAGTAGATCTACAATATGCTTTAAGACTGCGCGTAGTATACTTTACCCAAGTTTATAATTGCAAGAAAATTTAAAAGAGTATCTTTTTTACCAAAGGTTGAGTTACAGCTTAGTTCATAGAAACATTGGTGATTGGGGGCAGGAGCTTGTTGGTTATGTCAAAATGTAAAGGGCACCAACGGGGAGTGCAGAATTTTATGGGCAATTGGAGCAGCTACAATCTATCATCTAAGGATGGATCGTAATAATAGGTGTTTGGAAGATCTTCTTCAACTTGACAGATGATACTTAGTAGAATAAAGCAAGATGTTCAGTCAATATTTTTCTGGAAAGAGCGTTGATAGAGTTACTGTTAGCACATACGCTTATTGCCAACTGGAATATTAGAGCACAACTTATGTAGTTAGTGATGCAAATGGGAAAAAATTATGTACTTTTTTAAGATTTATGGGATCTTGTGTTATTTGTGGGATAATTTTGTAAATATGCTTTTGTAAGGAGCAAGTAGTAAAATAGTAGGACTTTAGTTTAGAAAATTGTTGAGTTTAGTATTTATTATTATGGTTTCCTATTATGTTTAGGATTAGTGCCTATATAAGAGCACTTATATTAGGGTTTTAATTTAGATCTGAATTATGAAATAACTAAGGATTTTGGCATCTTCTTTCCTCTTTCCCTAATTCTTCACCTTATCTCCTATCTTCTCTAATTTCCTACTTCTATTTGTTAATTTTCTCAATGGTTTTGTTTATTTCTCTCTCCTTTTCTTCCCTTCTTTCCCCTTATCCCTCTGTTCTTATTCTTCAGTTACTTGTTCTACATCAAAGTGGTATCAGAGCCCAAAGCTCGAGTCCCCCACTGCTGCTACCATCGCGTCAAGATTTCTTGCGTTTCACCGTACACCGCCACCACCATCAACATAAGGAGCTTCCTGTGATCAAAACCTGAAAGTTTCAGCCGTTCCGCCTCCGCGTCGCTGCTACATGTTGCTGCCACGCTTCACTGTCACTGCTGGGACACTCACCGTGGGCATCCGGACACACCATCTTGATCAGAAAGCTTCGATTTGCTCAACTCCATCTTCAATCTGTTTTATTTATTTTCTAGTTTTGATTTCTGTAATTAAAAAAAAAAAAGCAGCAGAAAAAAAAGAAACAACAAAAAGCAGCAGAAAGGAAAAAAAGTTGAAGCCACTTGTGACTCAAATCAAGTTCGTCTTGTTACAGTCCATGATGTGCTATATTAAGTTACAGAGAATGTTCTTCATAAGGTTTTAGACACTTTGGCTCTATAGAGAAAATTAGTATTTTCTAAAATTCAGTGGACTATCATGCTTTTGTGCAATATTGTGTACATCAAATTATTCAAGATGCAACAACTCGTTGAACGAGCGACACAACTAGTGGAACCAGCCTTCACCAAAACTTCTACCTATCAAGATTCCATTCAAGAGGAGACTAAGTATGAATTTGTTTCCCCTGTTCAAGAACACCTTGAAGAGCAAGCACTAGTTATTGATGAAGATGTATCTATTGAACCCCTTCAAAGTGAAGATAAATAATGTCAAAGCAAGGACGAAGCTATATGTGTGCTCGAAATTCCTTCCATTGATTTTGTCCTACCTCTTTGGTTTGAAGCTCCTCTAATATCATTATTGTTTCCGATCAAAGGCACCACACCCAGAAAATTTCTAGGTTACCCCATACAACTCCAGTGAATAGTTCTAACATCACTACAAAACTTGAAGTCGAGTTTTTTGAAAGTAGGGTAGAATGATGCAGGTGGGAAAAGAATTATGTACTATTTTAAGATTTATGGGATCTTAGTTTATTTATGGGATAATTTTGTAAATATGCTTTTGTAAGGAGCAAGTAGTAAAATAGTAGGACTTTAGTTTAGGAAATTGTAGATTTTAATATTTATTATTATTATGGTTTCCTATTATGTTTAGGATTAGTGCCTATATAAGAGCACTCATATTAGGGTTTTAATTCAGACCCGAATTATGAAATAACTAAGGATTTTGATATATTCTTTCCTCTTTCCCTAATTCTTCACCTTTGTCTCCTTCTTCTCTAATTTCCTCCTCCTATCTATTAATTTTCTCTCTGCTTTTGTCTGTTTCTCTTTTTCTTCCCCTCTTTCTCCTTATCCCTCAGTTCTTATTCTTCAGTTACTTGTTCTACACTTCTATATCTGTTAGAGTAAGCTGGTTTTCCATCGGTCTTGGTATTTTAGTGCAAGCTGGGATCAACTAGTTTGTTTAGAGTTTTTGGAGTAAAGATTCTATGTATTTCTATGTCGTTTAGTATGTTCATTTTCCAAAAAAAAAAATGTTCACCTGCTCCTTTTCTGTCTCCACTGTTACTACCTTACTCCCCCGGCTACCAGAAGCATGAAACCCATTCAAATCATGCCCACACTTAACACAAACACCTATCAACTTCGCCTAGGGCTCTTTGCCTCACCAGGACTGGTCCAATTTTTATTTTTGCTAGACTAAGAACTTTCGGGCCACACTTCATTCGCCATCGGCAGGCCTAAACTGCCCAACTCTTCTATAACACACCATAATTTCACCACCTCTGATCTTCAATGCCCTTTGTGAAAACATCAAACAATGCTCATGGTTGTTACTCCACAAGATGAAGAATAGTGACCTATCCCTCAATCTCAATCTGCAAACATATGGTGAATCCCCTTTGTCCCCCCAAAATTATCTCCACCCTTCTCTAACCATTGCCATTCCTCACTTTCCAAGTAAATCTAAATTTGGCCTCAATGCTTATTCTCTGTAATCCTCATTAGATTAGTACCTTCTCCCTCGAGCGAAATCAAAAGATTTCTCTTTCGATAGCAAGAAAGATTTGATTCCCTAACCTGGGTATGAGTAGTAACCTCTCTCTCTTTTGCTACTTGTATATCACATATTTTACGTACTTAACATTACAAATTCAGCTTATCGGCCAAGGATTTGACTGTTGGTCAAAGTGGTTAACTTAGCCTATATCAAATTTGGTTCATGAATATAATAGGATCAGAATTTGGTAAGTTGGTCTTGGTTTTGGGCTGATGCGGGATAATTCAGTGATCAGGAAACATGTTAATTTAGGAACTTGCTATCATCTTCAAAAGGGAAATCAACTCGGTCATCAATGTAATGAGCTTTTACATGGTTGTAATATTGTGGAGTCACTAATTACGAATACACTATTTGTTGGATTTGAATTCACCAAATGAAAGGAGAACCAAAACGTTTTAATCAAAACAATAGCAATTGATATGATATAGAGGTAAGTGTTCAATCATGAATTTCATAAAGATTGGAGAGATTATTGGCATCTTCCTCATAAGGATGGAAGCAGCTCTTGAGCTTTCCTGTTAAACATGTTGAGCTAAAGTGTACCAATAAAGGACCTTTGTTTTAAGGTTAGAGTGCTAACACTCCCTCCACAGATCATTTTTAGTAAGTTCCACATGCACAAATTTTAATGCAACTCTTGTCTTTTCAAAAAAACAAAACCTCTGTGAATAGAGAATGGGCCAATAAACTAATCAAACACTCATAAAAGCACCGCATGCTAAGGGCATTTTTGTGTAGTACTTTTTATAGTTTTAATTTTTGGGAAGTGAACAAATATTTCGGGGCATTTATTTTAAGGTAATTGTTCAAACATAGTCTCCCATTGATGTCAAACAAATGCTAAGGCTGGTGGTGCATGTATTTCTCAGTTGAATGCACAGACTGACATGTGCAATGGTGCGGTGTAAGAGTGGTTAATTGGATCTCCATTTTCTAGGCAACTGGGTTGGTCAACCTTAATTTACTGATATAATGCGAGATTTGACTACTTGGTCGTGAACAAGATTTGTGATGCCGTACAGTAGTTAAAAAAATGTAAAAAGCAAGGAAATTAAAGATAAAACGATCCAAATCATATGGGAACCGCAATCCAAATCACATTGACACGAAACAACTCAATCACAGAGTTTGATTTCAATAATCTCATTTTAATTAATTCTCAAAACTGACTACAAATGACATAGGGACGCCTCTTATATAGAGATCTTAAAACCCTAGTACTAGACCGATAAGTAGACTGAAATATGTAAATTAACTACGCCTAAATACCCATAATATTTTCTGATTACATAATTATCCCCATATTCCTCAATTCCTAGATTAAAATCCCTAATTCTAATCTTTCTTGTGTTCCCCATCCCTAAAAATTTGCAAATAATGAATTTAAGATACTAATAGTAAATCAAGATTAACCGATCTGGTAACTTCGATATCTCAGAAAATGTTGATTGCTTGAAACTATGAGTTTAAACTTTAATTCTACTTATAAAAACTTGAATTATAAGCTCTAGCATGCTTATGGCAGACAGTATTTTAATGCTATCACCTGCTTTCTTTACCACTGAGTTCGTCTCACCCCTGATTTCGCAAGCAACAACCTTACCTGCCGAAAGCAAGAATCATTGGATTGAACTCAATTACATTACTTAAAACATAAAAAGTAGCAATCAATTTACCGGTTGCTGTAAAAAGAAGGGGGCACTCCAGAACTCTTGAATTCAGAAGCAGTCCTGGTTGAGAAATGATAGAGGTTTGGATGAGGAACTTTGTAGGATTGGGATGGTCGGGATAAATGTGGCCCATCGGGCTCATTTCTGGAGGCAGTTCTATCGTTGCTTGGTTCATCTTTGCAACTAGTGGGGTGAGGAGAGGCTAAGTTTCTACGGGTTTATTTCTCAGTTTTTCATATATGTGCTAAGGTGTGTACTTAGAAAGGAGAGACGGTTGGCATGTCTTCACAAGGACGGAAGCAGGCTTTGGCCCTTAATTGTTAAACACATTAAAGTTAATGTGTATGTATAAAGGACCTTGGTTTTAGGTCACAGAGAAAATAACAGTTTTTTTTGGAGTTTCATGCAAGTTTATGCAATCCTGCTTGAATACTTTCTCTATAATACTTAATGTTTCCGTTTCTGAATGTTAAGTTAATTTTTTTTGCACTTTCTCAGTATTTTTATGCATTCAAGCAGTGAAGCTGTGAGTGTTGATTGCTAGTTGACTTAATGTAGTACTCCTGAAATCTTGCTACTAGACATCTTGTATGAGAATTATACATCACACGGTTTACCTACCTAACTGTAGAAGCCGGGCTAGTCAGCCAGTGGTTTGATTGTTGGTCAAAGTGGCCCAACTTGACTTTTGACCAAATTTTGTTTGAAGGGTACAACCATACAATAGCATCAGAATTATGATTGGTTGTTATGGTATTGGGCTATCCTGGAGTACATATATAATTAAGAACTGTGTCTTCATTGAAAAATTAAAACTTGCTTGCAACTTTGAAAGCGAAAATAAACCTGATCATGGATGTAATGGCCTTCTACTGCATCTCTAATGTGTGAATCTCCAGTGATGAATACATTATTTTGGTGTGACTGAATTCAAGTAAAAGGAGAATGACAATGTATTAATCATATAACGATTAAAACATCCACGACTTAAGAAGATATTAAGTGACAAAAGTTAACCAGCAAAAAAAAATATTATATATATTAAGCCACAAAAGTTGTTAATTTGTTATGATGTTTGCTTTTTCTTGATTTATTTTTAATTTATTTCTTAGTTTTCTTCCTTTTCTTTTGGTTTTTAATTTCATACTAAAAAGTCATGATCAAACTCTTAGATTTACTTCCCAGTAAGATTCTCCAAATAGCTATAGAATTTGGATTTTAAGCCTAGAAATTTCAGCCTTTGTGCCAATTCTGTTATGGCTTGATGGCATTATTCACAGAGTGCAGAGGCAAATGGGTGAGAACAGGTTTTAGTGAGGGTTTTGCTTGCTGTGCGAAAGGGAAAAACTGAAAAAGGGCTTTTACCTTCTAGAATCAGGTCGATAATGCCTAGGAGCATCATTGAACTTCTTGATAGGTTTAGAAGATATGAGAATGATTCAACATGTGTAACAGTAGTTCTTTTTTTCTATAACCAGGCCTCTCTTTCTTTGTCTAGACTTTTAGACAAAACCAAAAGAGTAGAGAAATGGTAAGGAAGCCAAATGATCAGCTTTTCTCCCGAAACTCCACTGCTACACCTTTGCCCTTTTCTCTTCATTATGATTGTAGGGGGGTGGGGGCTGGGGAGCAAATTTTCTTTGTTAAATTTGAATCTTTTTGAAGTATGCTGCTTCGAGTGAGAAAAAGCTAGTTAGTCTATTGATTTATTTTTGATGTTATCTCGTAGGTTATAGCTTTTTGGTCTGTGGTTTTGATTTCTTCTAGTAAAGAAACTACGAACTGAACATTGAAGGTTGGTTTGTAATTGGAGCTGTAGAAAATAAATAATTGGAGCTCATAATGATTTACCGGAGAACAATTTGGGAAAAAAAGTGATAGTATGATCTCAAAAGGTTTATTAGATTCACTAGTCTATTTTTACAACCTCTATCTTGGCTGGTGTGGGTTGATGAATTTAAGTATTGATTTTAGTATTGAATAATTATGTTAAATAAAATGCTTCATTGCAGCATCGGTAATGGCTTAAGAATTTTAGTATTTGAAAACCCTATTGAGGTGAGCTTGGGAAAGTTCCACTTCACCACCTGATAAGAGAGTTAAGTGGGGTCACTATGGTAGATTAGAGATAGGTGGCCTAATCTCTCTGTTTGCTACATGTAAGATTAGGAAATAATAGTCATATTTCTGTAGTTACAAAAAGGAAATATATTTTGCATAGATCTATGTTGTAGATAGGGGTGACAGCAGCCATCTCTATCTCTAAACCTATCGATATTCCCCTGGTGGGAAAAAAATGGGTGTTTTGTGGGTAATTTTTTGTTCCCCAGGCTTAGCCATTTATAATTAGGTTATTTATGCCTACTCGTTCATAACCCAAATAGGCTTCTCATTTAGGCGTCACTTGAGTAGGCCTCCTTTGCTAATTTCCTTATGGATTGGTCAATTGCATTGGACTTGGACCCATATGTTATGCGGATGGTGATTGAACACCTGGTGGAGAGGACTAACTGGTAGGGGTAGAAGTCATGCGATCTGAAAAAAATTTTGGATGAAAGAAACACCAAAGTGGTTGAAGGGGAACTCCTGGTGGAGAGGAGTAGGACTAACTGGTAGGGGTAGAAGTCATGCCATCTGAAAAAGATTTTGGATGAAAGAAACACTAGATTGAAGGGGTGGAGGATTCATCTATCTAAACAAATTCTAGGATTTTGTAGACTTTATGTATTTTTTTGTTTTCGAATTCTTTTGAATTTTCTGGATCTTTTTATTATTCTAATGATGTATTAGACTTTAGGATTTTTTTTTTCTCTCTCTTTCTGGTTCTCTTCTATTTATCGTTTGTAATGGGTCTAGGGCTAACCTCTTTTCTTAGCATTTTTATGGTGTTCCTGTCAAAATAGAAAAATTATACATAAAATTATCAATGTAAGACCATAACTTTACTTAATAGGAAACAAAAATATAGGTTGATGAATATATGATCTATATCCTTCTTATTGTTTTCAAGTGAAGATACCCTTTTGGAGGGACTATATGACCCTATATGATCTTGAACTTCTCCATTAGCGAAAAATGAGAGGGAGAACTTTGCAATTAACATGCCTGGTTCATTATTCTTCTTTGGATATGTGAAGTCATGAAGGGTGGGCTTAGAATCTTGAATGGTTTAAGATGATTAATTTGGTGCATTTTTATCAGATATTTGTATTACAAAATTTCTCTCTCTTCAAATCGTGAATTGAGGCTCTCTCTCTGAGTATTTGTCAAAATCTTTTGTATTTCAAAACTGTAACTTAGCATTTCAATATGAGATCTTTGAAACATTTATTACTTGTAATCTTTATTTCTAGCCGAAGTTATAGAAATCAATTTTGTTCTCATTGCAGATTAAAACCGTTAAAGTCAGCAATGTTTCTCTAGGAGCTACAGAGCGAGACATAAAGGAGTTCTTTTCTTTTTCTGGTGATATTGAATATGTTGAAATGCTGAGGTTGGTTGTTTTAGTTGTTCCATAACTTTTTCTTCCTGTTCCTTGTTCTTTAGATATTAAGCTTATTATATGCTTATGCAGCGATAACGAGTGGTCTCAAATTGCATATGTTACCTTCAAGGATTCTCAAGGAGCAGAGACTGCTGTTCTTCTTTCGGTATTTCACATTTCATATGTCAAATACTATATTAATGTCATCATTCTCTGTCATGTTTATTTATTGCACAATTTCATCAGTTGATTGAAATATCTTCTCTAGAAAGGAAAATTAAGAAATATTACATATCCCTCTTCTAGTGATTTACAGTCGTACAAATTTCAGTTTTGGGAATCATAATATATTGTGGGTTATAGCATGCTAAGAAAACTAATCCGTTCTGCATACCAAAGTCTTTCCAGAATTGTCATTATTGTTTCTCCTGTTAGGTACTATAAAATTTTCTTGGTTCTTCTGCTAGATGGCAATACCCTCATGATGCTGTCTAAACGGTTGTCCAAGAAACCACCTCAAATCATACTGTGGAATACTGGGAGAAGTTATTATTTAATATTTTTAATAGTGTTGATTGTAAATTTAATTGGAAGATAATGAGTGAGAGAGGGGGAGGGGAGAGGGATATATTGTGGATTATAAGCATCTAACGAAACTAATCTGTTCTGCATATTAAATTTATGTCCAAAATTGTCATTATCACTTGTTTTAGCATGTATCATAAAATTTTCTTGGTTTATATTGAGCCATACTCTTAAAGAGTTTATTACAAATTAATGGGAGAATATGGGAGGGGGAGGGGGAGGGGGAGGGAGAGAGAGAGAGAGAGAGATGACTTGGTCTTGAGCCTTCTGAATTACAATATGCATACATTTTCTTCTTAGCTCATTGTCTCAGTGAGGGAAATTTAAACCCTAGATCTATCGTATATAACCCCATCAATGGTTTGATGATTATATACTCATGTGGCTTCTTATGCAAAACACAAACAAGTTCCCACTTGAAGTTTCATTTCAGGGAGCGACAATAGTTGATTTGAAAGTCACTGTCACTCTGGCTCCAGATTATCAACTGCCTCCTGCTGCTTCAGCACCCTCTGTAAGTCTTGCACAAAATTTCTATCATCATAGTTTACCTAGTAGTATATCACTAATGTGATTATTGTCCAATTCTCTTCAGGCAACAAAAGATAAAACCCCTGGTGGTGCTGAATCTGCTTTCCGAAAGGCAGAAGATGTGGCTAGCAGCATTCTTGCTAAGGGCTATATCTTGGGCAAAGACACAGTCGGCAAAGCAAAGACCTTTGATGAGAAGCACCAATTGACTTCGACAGCATCAGCTAAAGTTGCTTCTTTTGACAAAAAAATAGGGCTTACTGAGAAGATAAGTGTTGGTACTGCTGTGGTCAGTGACAAAGTCCGCGAAGTGGATGAGAAATTTCAGGTTTCAGAGAAAACCAAATCGGCATTCGCTGCCGCGGAACAAAAAGTCAGTAGTGCAGGATCTGCAATAATGAAGAACCGGTATGTATTTACTGGGGCGTCGTGGGTAACAGATGCTTTCAATAAGGTTGCCAAAACAGCAGGGGAAGTTGGCCAGAAGGCAAAAGATAAAGTGGGAATGGCTGAGGATGAGCAGAAAAGAAAAGTGGTTGATGACTTTGCTCAGATTCACCTATCTGAATCCCCCAAAGCATCTGCACATGGTGAGCAGCTGCCTCCTAAACCGGCACCTGCTCAAGGTTTGATCCTTTGATTTGTTGCTCCGGTAAATACCTATTAAACTTTTGGGTTCTATTATTACATGGTTGCTAGCATTATTTTTCCAGTGCGGAACAGAATGTAAGACATGTTATTCCATATCATTGGATAAAAATGCATTCAAAGTCTTTGACTTCTATCTAAAAAGCAAATGAATTGAAAATTTGTGATGTTATTGATTTGCATTTTCTATCTATTGGTTATGGATTGTCGTTGATATGCCGAAGAAACAAGTGTCTGTTTCTACAGTCTTTGACTTCCAGCATAGATAAGTATGACTGGTGTTGAGTGCCCATAGCAACTGAGGATTTTACATTTTTACTCGGAGTCTGTCTTAGCAACATTATGTTTATGCACAGTTGAAAGATTTCAAATGCCTTATTTCCGATGTGATACTTTAGAATTAAGAAATGTTATAAACGTTATGCACTTGAAGCAATTGGTTTATGAATTGGTTTCTGTTTTTAATAAATTGAATTAATGTAAATTTTTTTACCATTGTTTTATCAAAATACAAAACAGATTGTAGTTTAATGGTTGTTTTTGCATAATTCTCAAAACTGTTGTTTTTGCATAAATTGTTTTAAAAACTATTTTATAAATCATAAATAGTTTTTAGGCTAAACAGATTTTAAACGATAATATAAAATCATGAAGTAGGTTAATCCTGAAGTTGTTTAAAAAAAAGATGTGGTATAAATTATATATAAAAATAAAAAATTCAATTAAAAGTTCATCAAAATTAGAAGCTTGAATGCCAGTTACATATTGCTTTTGGAAGGATATATTTTGTTTTCATCTCATGATAAGATGGATCTTTGTCCCGTGTATATTTCTGACTAAATTTTTTTGTACAAATGACATGTAAAGCTTCAGTTTCCTACCAAGGCTGATAAGACAGTTACTATAAAGAGTTCTTTGAAGATTTTTAATTTTCAACTAATGTAGTGTAATACAATGTAGTCAAATATACTTTGAAAATGTACATTGTTCTGATCTGCATGGCGCGGGTGGAATTGGACTTCTAATAACTGTACACAAAATACTTTTCTGCTATAAATTTATCATTCCAAACTTTAGAATACTATGCCAAAAAGTGAAATAATCTCAAGAGAAAAACTTCTAAACTTTGAATTAAAATGTCGAATTTGGGGAGTTAGCTTTAAGTTTGAATTATCTTACATGATCGCATACACATTGATCTCATGCTTGAACTTTTAAAAATTTACAGATTTTGAGTTCGATTATTGAAAAAACGAGGAGAAGAGTTTTTCAAATATCATTTTGCAACATCAATTTGAAGTTTATTATAATTTTATATGTTTAGATTTTTATCTTGCTAATAAAATTCATAAAATTAAAACGTAATCCCAATTTCAAAAGTTCAAATAAATTTGCACGTTTTTGTTCAAACTACCATAAATCTTTAGTGAATCATATAGAATTAAATGGTTATTGAGACTCCAAAGGTTAAAATAATTTACACCTTCCATTTTTCAAGTTTTATACCTTTAATGGCCTTTTTCAATGGGGAAAATACATTTCTCCTGAAAAAATGTAAATCTTTATATATCCAAATTCAATTCAATGCCTTAAGATGCTGTCCAAAAGTACATATATGAAATTAATGACACATTTATTTCAAGATTTTCTTTGGCATTCAAATCAAGTGTATATATAAATATATTAACCTTATAAATACTGCTGAGACAAGCCAAATCACAAAAGTACTACTAAACATACCCAATTTCTCTTATTAGATATCAACTACAATACAAGATAATATGGAGAAGAACTCATTCAAGACTACTTTCTTCATAATTCTCTTTATCATAATTTCGTCATGTTAGTCTCTCTCTTTGTCTCATTGGATAATACATTATTGTTTATCTGTTTCTTGTTATATAATTTGTGTCATGAATTTTTTTTAGGCATACCGTTTACAAGAATGCAAGGAGCTGAAGCCAAAGGATGTTTTATAACCCCTGAATGCTTAGTTAAATTGTCATGTCCACCAGGTAAAATTAGTGTTTGTGTTGATGGTACATGTGTATGCAAGTCAATCTTTGCACGACACTCAAGCTTATGATGAACAGTTCGAGGACTATTGTTATTGAATGCACCAGAACCATGCCATGGATTGTGTTAATGGTTGATGCAAGTTCAAAAAATATGCTTGAGAAAGATGTATCTTTGTCCCTGTAATGCAAAATAAATAATTTTTAATGATAACGCTCGAGTGAAGTGATTGGGCCATGTAGCTAAAATTTAAAAGTTTATGGTCAACTACTAACAAATAGCGATTGTTTGTTGTTACACCCAAAACAAATTAAATTGCTTCAAGTATTATTTAATTGTCAAGATCCTAGTGTTAGATCAATGAGGAATATATATTAATAGAAAAAGATTGTTGAACACCACGAGAAACATTTGAAATAAACACTCTTGCCACATCAGCAAGGTAAAATAAATAATAAAATATTTTACTTTATATTATTAAAATTTTGTCCTTCTTGTCTAAAGTTACTAAAATAAACAACATAATTCTTTAATATGCTAACAATTTAGTCTTTTTAAATAAAATAATGATTTTTTGGAAAACATATATTGAATGTTATAATCTAGATACTAAATCTAGAGATTCAAGTATAGTAGTCACTGCACTGACGATAACATTTATGGAGTACTAAACTTTTTGGTAGATCTAGTATATTTGCAAAAACGAAAAAAAAAGAAAAAAAATATTAGAAACCTTAGCTGAAAAAGGGAAATTAGATTTCAATGATGAAAGTAAACAACTGTTGAAAAAGTTTGAACTTGGATTAAAAAATCTTCCCTCCAATAAACATGATATCTGGATATGTGATTGAAAAAGGTTTCAAACCAATACTAACGAACACAAAAATCCTGGACAAGTGAGAATAAGCAAAAACTAACGAGGAATTAATATATTGGGAACAAAAAATACAAGAATTAGACTATCCCAATGAAAAAAAAAAAATACATATGATAAAACCAAAGAATAGTGAAGGAACTTCTATAAGCAATGAAGACGATTGGGATGATGAAACAATTTCATGTGTACTTTTGGACTGCATCCTAAAGCATTGAATTTGAATATATAAGATTTACATTTTTCAAGAGAAATGTATTTTCCTCATTGAAAAAGACCATTAAAGGCATCATAATCCAAAATCACTTATATATTTGGACAGTGATACTGCCAAAATACACCTTTCCAATAAGAAGACGACACGTGGATCATCTTGACCCCAGTCCACAAGAAGACACGCGGAAGACCCAGGCTCGGATAGTTGGGCCTCCAGGTCATGACCGCCCTTCAGGGCATCATTGCCCCCCAGTTGGGTCTCCACATCACCACCGCCCTCCAGGCCATCATTACCTCCAGGTCATGGCCACCCTTCAGGGCATCATTGCCCCCCAGTTGGGTCTCCACGTCACCACCGCCCTCCAGGTCATCATTACCCAACCAAGTTGGGACGTCAGGTCGTCAAACCGCCTTAACGCATAAACGACTCCAGATCAAGCCAGCAAGGCAAAGCCCTAACGGACGGCCCCCAGCCACTTAGCTGGGCCTCCTAGGCATCATTACCCAGCCCAGTTGAGGTAACAGATCACTGCCGCCCTAGGCCAAATGCCGCCTCCGAAGCCCTATAAAAAGGGTCAGGTATGCACTCCAAAGCCCCAACTTTTTTCTCAACTGAAAAATGGAGCGCTCGTCCCCTACATATTTTTGCTCTGACTCTAACTAAAGCTTTGGAGCATCTTCGGAGGCACCCCCTCCGGCGACCCCCTAGCTCACCTTCCTCTCCCTGTGCAGATACGTCTGAATCCTAGCCTCCAGCTCAACAAAACACATTTTTGGCATCAACAGATTGGCGACCTTAGACAGTGTGCAATAGAGTGCACGGCCAATCAAGGCTGCGCACACCCATGGCCGAGCAGAGGCATATGTGCACACCTTCTCGGACAGGGCCGAGCAGTAGTGCACACTATTGCACAGTCTAAGGTCTAGTGCGCATTAGTGCGCACGGCCAATCAGGGCTGCGCACACCCATGGCCGAGCAGAGGCATATGTGCGCACCTTCTCAGACAGGGCCAAGCAGTAGTGCACACTATTGCACACTGTCTAAGGTCCAGTGCGCATCAGTGCGCACGACCAATCAAGGCTGCGCGCGTACCTCATCGAACAGGGCCGAGCAGTAGTGCATACTATTGCACACTGTCTAAGGTCCAGTGCGCATCAGTGCGCACGGCCAATCAAGGCTGCGCACACCCATGGCGGAGCAGATGCATATGTGCGCACCTTCTCGGACAAGACCGAGCAGTAGTGCACAATATTGCACACTGTCTAAGGTCCAGTGCGCATCAGTGTGCACGGTCAATCAAGGCTACGCACACCCATGGCCGAGCAGAGGCATATGTGCGCACCTCCTCGGATAGAGCCGAGCAGTAGTGCACACTATTGCACACTGTCTAAGGTCCAGTGCACATCAGTGCGCACGGCCAATCAAGGCTGCGCACACCCATGGCCGAGTAGAGGCATATGTGCACACCTCCTCGGACAGGGCGGAGCAGTAGTGCACACTATTGCACGCTGTCTAAGGTCTAGTGCGCATCAGTGTGCACGGCCAATCAAGGCTGCGCACACCCATGGCTGAGCAGAGGCATATGTGCGCACCTTCTCGGACAGGGTCGAGCAGTAGTGCACACTATTGCAGACTGTCTAAGGTCTAGTGCGCATCAGTGCACACGGCCAATCAAGGCTGCGCACACCCATGGCCGAGCAAAGGCATATGTGCGCACCTTCTCGGACAGGGCCGAGCAGTAGTGCACACTATCTAAGGTCCAGTGCACATCAATGCGCACGACCAATCAAGGCTGCGCACACCCATGGCCGAGCAGAGGCATATGTGCGCACCTCCTCGGACAAGGCCGAGCAGTAGTGCACACTGTCTAAGGTCCAGTGCGCATTAGTGCGCACGGCCAATCAAGGCTGCGCACACCCATGGCCGAGCAGAGGCATATGTGCGCACCTCCTCGGATAGGGCCGAGCAATAGTGCACACTATTGCACAGTCTAAGGTCTAGTGCGCATCAGTGCGCATCAGTGCGCATGGCCAATCAAGGCTGCGCACACCCATGGCCGAGCAGAGGCATATGTGCGCACCTCCTCGGACAGGGCCGAGCAGTAGTGCACGCTATCTAAGGTCCAGTGCGCACGACCAAACAAAGTTGCGCACACCCAAGGTCCGAATAGATGGATTGCTCCACTTGTCCTCGGACCCCTGGTATTCTTGGCCGAGGAGATGGATTGCTCCACAAGTCCTCGGCCCATTCTCTTCAAGGTCCGAGGAGATGGATTGCTCTACTTGTCCTCGAACCCCTGGTATTCTTGGCCGAGGAGATGGTTTGCTCCATAAGTCCTCGGCCCATTATCTTCACAGTCCGAGGAGATGGATTGCTCCACAAATCCTCGACCCATTATCTTCACAGTCCAAGGAGATGGATTGCTCCACTTGTCCTCGGACCCCTGGTATTCTTGGCCGAGGAGATGGATTGCTCCACAAGTCCTCGGCCCATTATCTTCAAAGTCCGAGGAGATGGATTGCTCCACAAGTCCTCGGCCCATTCTCTTCGCAGTCCGAGGAGATAGATTGCTCCACTTGTCCTCGGACTCAGGGTGTTCTTGACCGAGGAGATGGATTGCTTCACTAGTCCTCGGCCCACACTCTTCAATGTCCGAGGAGATGGATTGCTCCAAGTATCCTCGGACCCATGGTGTTCTTGGCCGAGGAGATGGATTGCTCCACAAGTCCTCGGCCCATTATCTTCAAGGTCCGAAGAGATGGATTGCTCCACTTGTCCTCGGACCCTTGGTATTATTGACCGAGGAGATGGATTGCTCCACAAGTCCTCGGCCCATTATCTTCAAAGTCCGAGGAGATGGATTGCTCCACTTGTCCTCGGACCCATACTGTTCTTGGCCGAGGAGATGAGTCGCTCTACAAGTCCTCGGCCCATTCTCTTTTGCCTTAGAGCGCATCTTCGATCCCGACATCATATCTCCACAGATGAACAAATGCCAACCCAGTTAGGCTACTTCCTTAACCACAGTGCTGCACTTAAGGAAGCGGGGGGCCTCTGATACTGCCAAAATACACCTTTCCAATAAGAAGACGACACGCGGATCATCTTGACCCCAGTCCACAAGAAGACACGCGGAAGACCCAGGCTCGGACAGTTGGGCCTCCAGGTCATGACCGCCCTTCAGGAAATCATTGCCCCCAGTTGGGTCTCCACGTCACCACCGCCCTCCAGGCCATCATTACCTCCAGGTCATGGCCACCCTTCAGGGCATCATTGCCCCCCAGTTGGGTCTCCACGTCACCACCGCCCTCCAGGTCATCATTACCCAACCAAGTTGGGACATCAGGTTGTCAAACCGCTTTAACGCATAAACGACTCCAGATCAAGCCAGCAAGGCAAAGCCCTAACGGACGGCCCCAAGCCACCTAGCTGGGCCTCCTAGGCATCATTACCCAACCCAGTTGGGGCAACAGATCACTGCCGCCCTAGGCCAAATGCCGCCTCCGAAGCCCTATAAAAAGGGTCAGGTATGCACTCCAAAGCCCCAACTTTTTGCTCAACTGAAAAATGGAGCGCTCGTCCCCTACATATTTTTGCTCTGACTCTAACTAAAGCTTCGGAGCATCTTCGGAGGCACCCCCTCCGGCGACCCCCTAGCTCACCTTCCTCTCCCTGTGCAGATACGTCTGAATCCTAGCCTCCAGCTTAGCAAAACACATTTTTGGCATCAACAGATTGGCGACCTTAGACAGTGTGCAATAGTGTGCACGGCCAATCAAGGCTGCGCACACCCATGGCCGAGTAGAGGCATATGTGCGCACCTTCTCGGACAGGGCCGAGCAGTAGTGCACACGCATGGCCGAGTAGAGGCATATGTGCGCACCTTCTCGGACAGGGCCGAGCAGTAGTGCACACTATTGCACACTGTCTAAGGTCCAGTGCGCATCAGTGCGCACGGCCAATCAAGGCTGCGCACACCCATGACCGAGCAAAGGCATATGTGCGCACCTTCTCGGACAGGGCTGAGCAGTAGTGCACACTATTGCACACTGTCTAAGGTCCAGTGCGCATCAGTGCGCACGGTCAATCAAGGCTACGCACACCCATGGTCGAATAGAGGCATATGTGCGAACCTCCTCGGACAGGGCCGAGCAGTAGTGCACACTATTGCACACTGTCTAAGGTCTAGTGCGCATCAGTGCGCACGGTAAATCAAGGCTGTGCACACCCATGGCCGTGCAGAGGTATATGTGCGCACCTTCTCGAACAAGGCCGAGCAGTAGTGCACACTATTGCACACTGTCTAAGGTCCAGTGCGCACGGCCAATCAAGGCTGCGCACACCCATGGCCGAGCAGAGGCATATGTGCGCACCTTCTTGGACAGGGCCGAGTAGTAGTGCACACTATTGCACACTGTCTAAGGTCCAGTGCGCATCAGTGCGCACGGCCAATCAAGGCTGCGCACACCCATGGCCGAGCAGAGGCATATGTGCACACCTCCTCGGACAGGGTCGAGCAGTAGTGCACACTATTGCACGCTGTCTAAGGTCCAGTGCGCATCAGTGCGCACGACCAATCAAGGCTGCGCACACCCATGGCCGAGCAGAGGCATATGTGCACACCTCCTCGGACAAGGTCGAGCAGTAGTGCACACTATTGCACGCTGTCTAAGGTCCAGTGCGCATCAGTGCGCATGGCCAATCAAGGCTGCGCACACCCATGGCCGAGCAGAGGCATATGTGCACACCTCCTCGGACAGGGCCGAGCAGTAGTGCACGCTATTGCACACTATCTAAGGTCCAGTGCGCATCAGTGCGCATGACCAAACAAAGTTACGCACACCCAAGGTCCGAACAGATGGATTGCTCCACTTGTCCTCGGACCCCTGGTATTCTTGGCCGAGGAGATGGATTGCTCCACAAGTCCTCGGCCCATTCTATTCAAGGTCCGAGGAGATAGATTGCTCCACTTGTCCTCAGACCCCTAGTATTCTTGGCGGAGGAGATAGTTTGCTCCACAAGTCCTCGACCCATTATCTTCACAGTCCGAGGAGATGGATTGCTCCACTTGTCCTCGGACTCAGGACGTTCTTGGCCGAGGAGATGGATTGCTCCACTTGTCCTCGGACTCAGGGTGTTCTTGGCCGAGGAGATGGATTGCTTCACTAGTCCTCGGCCCACTCTCTTCAATGTCCGAGGAGATGGATTGCTCCAAGTGCCCTCGGACCCACGGTGTTCTTAGCCGAGGAGATGGATTGCTCGACAAGTCCTCGGCCCATTATCTTTAAGGTCCGAGGAGATGGATTGCTCGACAAGTCCTCGGCCCATTATCTTCAAAGTCCGAGGAGATGGATTGCTCCACAAGTCCTCGGCCCATTATCTTCAAGGTCCGAGGAGATGGATTGCTCCACTTGTCCTCGGACCCCTGGTATTCTTGATCGAGGAGATGGATTGCTCCACAAGTCCTCGGCCCATTATCTTCAAAGTCCGAGGAGATGGATTGCTCCACTTGTCCTCGGACTCATACTGTTCTTGGCCGAGGAGATGAGTCGCTCCACAAGTCCTCGGCCCATTCTCTTTTGCCTTAGAGCGCATCTCCGATCCCGACATCATATCTCCACAGATGAACAAATGCCAACCCAGTTAGGCTAGTTCCTTAACCATAGTGCTGCACTTAAGGAAGTGGGGGGCCTCTGGCACTGCCAAAATACACCTTTCCAATAAGAAGACGACATGTGGATCATCTTGACCCCAGTCCACAAGAAGACACGCGGAAGACCCAGGCTCGGATAGTTGGGCCTCCAGGTCATGACCGCCCTTCAGGGCATCATTGTCCCCCAGTTGGGTCTCCACGTCACCACCGCCCTCCAGGCCATCATTACCTCCAGGTCATGGCCACCCTTCAGGGCATCATTGCCCCACAGTTAGGTCTCCACGTCACCACCGCCCTCCAGGTCATCATTACCCAACCAAGTTGGGACGTCAGGTCGTCAAACCGCCTTAATGCATAAACGACTCCAGATCAAGCCAGCAAGGCAAAGCCCTAACGGACGGCCCCCAGCCACCTAGCTGGGCCTCCTAGGCATCATTACCCAACCCAGTTGGGGCAACAGATCACTGCCGCCCTAGGCCAAATGCCGCCTCCGAAGCCCTATAAAAAGGGTCAAGTATGCCCTCCAAAGCCCCAACTTTTTTCTCAACTGAAAAATGGAGCGCTCGTCCCATACATATTTTTGCTTTGACTCTAACTAAAGCTTCGGAGCATCTTCGGAGGCACCCCCTCCGGCGACCCCCTAGCTCACCTTCCTCTCCCTGTGCAGATACGTCTGAATCCTAGCCTCCAGCTCAGCAAAACACATTTTTGGCATCAACAGATAGTATCCTAATCCAAAAGTACTTCTATATTATTCTAGGCAATATGTTGAATTTTTGAAAGTTCAGAAAGAAGAATTAAAGAAAGCAAAAGGAGGAAATGCAAAGAGTTGAGAGCCAAAACCACAACAACCACCTCCAAAATTCATAGAGAAAATTTTAGAAGGCAAGCTAGAATACTCATTCAGGTTTGCTAGAGAAACCACACCAGGAAACTCGAAAGCTAAGTAGGAACAAAAAAAATACGAAACACCTATTAGGTATGAATTTCTACCAAATCCAAATAAAAAATTACAAGCAGTAACAACTATTGGGGTATATTTGGATATAGATTGTACAACAGATCCAAAAAAGCTTATAGAAGATTAGGCTCAAGCTAGTGATTTGATGATTAAAGGAAATATCAAATGGGACCAAGAATTCGCTAAACAGTATCTTGAAGCCACGTTGAGAGGAAATGCTAAAAACTTTTTGGGAAAAATATATAGACACACCTAATTTTGATGTACGAACTAGTTAAGAACATAATTTGGTATATTGAATGTCAAAATAATTAAAAAAGAGAATTTTGTGGACAACAAGATGTTGAAGTATTATTTGCCAAAAAGCATTAGAGAAAAGCTGACAAAACTAAGACTTTGTAATATGAATAGGTTTGATGAATACATATGCGATTTCCAAAAATATTATTATAATTGAAAAACTCAGAAACACCCTTTTGGATAGATAAATTCATCAAAAAACTACCTGATCCTGGAATAGCTTAATATCGAAATTATATGACAAGTATTTAAAAGAAAAAGATGAATGAATAGATTAATTGGGATTAAGAGTTCAATTTGTCAAAAAAACATTAAGAGATTTCTACACAAATACTTTGGCTATGAAAGATTCTAAGAAAAGGCTAGGTGATAGTATGAATGAGAAAATTTATGCGTAGTTAGTAGATATGCCACAACAGTATATGGGTGCAAAAAATCAAAAATAAAAAGAAATACAAAATGTATTTTTAGAAAAACAGAGAAAGGCTATAAAATATACACGAAGGGTTTTAAAAAGCGAAAGTTTTTTAGGAGAAAAAGAAAATATAATAAAAACTCTCATTGTCCATCTGGAAAGCATAAATCTGAATGTACTTGTTGGATTTGCAAAGAAAAAGACATAGCTCTTGATTGCCCTAAGAGAAACCCTAAGTAAAATGCAAAAATGATTTTTCTTTCGAGAAGCTAGATTTAGAGATAGAATTAGTATCATAAAATGAAATATCAAATAATTAGTGACAATGAGTTTGAAGAAGAATAAGAAGACTATGAACCTTTAGAAATGACAAAAGAAGAATCTTTTGTTAAAATTACAAGCCTAAGAGAGATATATAATTCACATGAAAGCTATGAAGCAAAAGATTACACTGAACAGATGGAAAATTGGAATGTAGATAGGAAAAAGAGTGATATATATAAAACATGTTAGGGTTAAACTACCCTATCCCTACGGATCTTTAGATGCGAATATAGAGAAGAAAATAGAAATAAATCAAAGGCAAACACACAGCACACAGATTTACATGGTTCACCTAAACTCGGGTTACGTCCACGGAGTTGCAGCGATTTCACTATGTCTTGAAGAAGAATACAAGGAGGCCCACCCCTAGACACCCCTCACAGTATTCACAAAAAATGGCTCACACACGCTTACACAAAAGAATAAGATGAAATCCTTATATTTTCGGTTTAAAATGAACAGATACCAAACAGTGCTGAAAAGACCAGATTGGACATAAAAAAAAAAACCACCAGGCTCCACACATAGCCTAACAATCTCCCACTTGGAGACTGGTCCAATCACCAACACCAAGCACCACATGCCTTCAAACAAAGCAACCATCGCCGCAACTCATTCACCTGTCCTCAAGCTTGAAGACCAACTAAAGCTGAGCGCAGCTTCAATTTCTGAATAGTGACACCCTTAGTCAACATATTTGCTGGATTTTCAATTCCACGAATATTCTCCAGTACCAACTGTTCACTGTCGAGAAGAGAGCGAATAAAGTGATATCTTAACTGTATATGCTTCGTCATAAAATGAAACATCGGATTCTTAGGAAGAAAAATCGCACTCTGACTATCACTATGGAGAGTACCCCTCTCATTCTTCTTACCTAGCTCATCCAAGAGACCCTGTAACCAAACCATCTCCTTCCCAGCTTCAATTATGGCTACATACTCAACTTCTGTAGTAGAGAGAGCAACGATTTTTTGCAACTTAGAAGCCTAACTTACAGCTGTACCACCCAGAGTTTACACAATCCTTGTAGTACTCTTCCTACTATCAACATCACCAGCTAAATCCGCATCCACAAAACCCTAAAATTTTAAACTTGCCCTTGTGAAGCACAGAGATGTATATGAAGTGCCTTTCAAATACCTCATGATCCATTTGACTGCCTCCCAATGTTGTTTTCCTGGATTACTCATGTACCTACTCACTACTCCCACTGCATGTGCAATGTCCGGTCTTGTGCAGACGATGGTGTACATAAGACTTCCAATAGCTGAGGCATAGGGAACCTTACTCATGTAGTCCTGCTCCTACTTTGTCTTTGGTGACTGATCCTTAGATAGTCTAAAATGACTAGCCAAAGGTGTGCTCACTGGTTTAGCACTATCCATGCTAAATCGACTGAGAACCTTCTTCATATACTTTGTTTGTGAAAGTTTCAAAGTCCCACTGAATCTGTCTCTGATGATTCTCATACCAAGGATTTTTTTTGCAGCACCTAAATCCTTCATTGCAAACTGTTTTGACAACTGCCTCTTGAGATTATTAATCTCCTTAATGTTAGACCCTGCAACGAGCATATCATCCACATACAACAATAATAGGATATAAGAGTTGTCAAAACTCTTAACATAGCAACAATGGACTTCCTGGCACCTTGTGAACCCGGTGCTACACATGAAGCTGTCAAACTTCTTGTACCATTGTCTTAGAGCTTGTTTCAACCCATACAAACTCTTTCTCAGTTTGCAAACCTGATTTTCCTTTCCCTTTACTATAAATCCTTGTGGCTGATGCATATAAATATCCTCCTCCAAATTACCATGAAAGAATGCAGTCTTCACATCTAACTACTCAAGATGTAGGTTCTCTGCAGCCACAATTCCCAGTACCAGCCTGATTGATGTTAGCTTCACAACTGGAAAGAAAATATATGTAGGTTCTCTGCAGCCACAACACCCTCTTTCTGTTGAAACCCTTTTACAACCAATCTGGCCTTGTCATGCTTGCTACCATTATGCTCTTCTTTTACTCTATACACCCATTTGTTATGTAAAACTTTTTTCCCTTCTGGAAATTCAGCTAGTTCCCATGTCTGATTCGTCATTAGTGAGTCCATCTCATCCTTTATGGCCAACTCTCATTTGCTAGAATTTTTAACCTGCAAAGCTTCATCATAACATTCTGGCTCACCACTGTCAGTCAAGAAAATATAGAACAAGGATGGTGAGAACCGCTGTGGAGGTCTAATGTTCCTAAAAGACCTTCAGACAACACTTATGGGTGTACACTGTTCTACCTGTGGGTCTGTATTCTCATCATTTGCAACATCGTTCTCATTCCTTTTCTTCTGTAGTTCTCTACAATTTTTCTTAAAGTGGCTAGTCTTACCACAATTCTAGCATTCCAGTTGTCGTCCAGATCTGGATTTACTCCTACCTCCTCTTCTGGATTTTGATCTACTCCGATTGGAATTTCTATCTTGTGCTCTACCTTTTGTCTCAAGATTTAAAGCGGAACTAGAACCCGATGTTTTACCCGCATCTCTCTTGCGAACCTCCTTGTTTAAAATCAAATCCCGAATATCTTCATATTTGAGTTTATTCTTCCCTGCAGAATTACTCACCGCCATTCTCATGGCTTCCCAACTGTTTGACAAAGAAGCCAAAACAATTAAAACACGGATCTCATCATCAAAATCAATCTCAACAGAGGACAATTGATTAACAATTGTATTGAACTCATTTAGATGCTGTGCAACAGGGGTACTTACCACCATCTTCAAATTGAACAACTTTTTCATCAGATGCACTTTTTTGTTAGCCGACGATTTTTCATACATATTGGACAAAGCTGCCATCATATCCTTGGTGGTCTTCTCCTTCATAACATTGTGTGCAACTGATCTTGATAGAGTTAATCGAATAACTCCCAATACATGTCTATCAAGAAGATTCAATTCGTCTTCTTTCATACTGTCTGGTTTTGCCCCTAATATAGGCAAATATAATTTCTTGCCATAGAGATAATCCTCGATTTGCATCCTCCAATACCCAAAATCTGTGCCACCGAATTTCTCGATTCCTGTCACCTTTCCTTCTTCTCCGACCATCGCTCCGACTCAAAAAACCGATAGCTCTGATACCAGTTATTAGGTTAAACTACCCTATCCCTACAGATCTTTAGATGCGAATATCGAGAAGAAAATAGAAATAAATCAAAAACAAACACACAACACAAAGATTTACATGGTTCACCCAAACTCGGGTTACGTCCACGGAGTTGCAGCGATTTCACTATGTCTTGAAGAATAATACAAGGAGGTCCACCCCTAGACACCTCTCACAGTATTCACAAAAACGGCTCACACACGCTTACACAAAAGGATAAGATGAAACCCTTATATTTCTGGGTTAAAATGAACAGATACCAAACAGTGCTGAAAAGACCAGATTTGACATAAAAAAAAAAACCACCAGGTTCCACACATAGCCTAAAAAAAAAACCACCAGATTGGACATAAAAAAAAAAACCACCAAGCTCCACCAGGCTCCACACATAAAAAAGAGAATTTTGTGGACAACAAGATGTTGAAATACTTTGTCTATGAAAGATTCTAAGAAAAGGCTAGGTGATAGTATGAATATGAAAAGTTATGCGTACTTAGCAGATATGCCACGATAGTATATGGGTGCAAAAAATCAAAAATAAAAAAGAAATACAAAAGGTATTTTAGAAAAATAGATAAGGCTATAAAATATACAAGAAGGGTTTTAAAAAGTGAAAGTTTTTTAGGAGAAAAAGAAAATATAATAAAAACTCTCCTTGTCCATTTGGAAAGCATAAATCTGAATGTACTTGTTGGATTTGCAAAGAAAAAAGACATAGCTCTTGATTGCCCTAAGAGAAACCCTAAGTAAAATGCAAAAATGATTATGCTTTCGAGGAGCTAGATTTAGAGATAAAATTAGTATCATAAAACGAAATATCAAATAATGAGTGACAATGAGTCTAAAGAAGAATAAGAAGACTATGAACCTTTAGGAATGACAAAAGAAGAAATTTTCGTTAAAATTACAAGCCTAAGAGAGGTATATAATTCACATGAAAGCTATGAAGCAGGAGATTATGATGAACAGATGGAAAATTGGAATGTAGATAGAAAAAAGAGTGATATATATAAAACAAGCCATTTCGATCTAAAAACAAAACTAAGCATAGAAACTGTCGAAGGAACAACTTGAGTTGAACAAACAGAAGAAAGAATTATGATGATTCCACTATTAAGCCCTAAAAAATTAGCTAAGAGAGGTCACGAGTTTGCTCATATTGGACTGATCCAAGTAAGAATATGCCCATTATACTGAAAAGGGATAGATTCATCCATGTTTGCTTGTGTGCTTGACTGTAGATATCTCAAGCTTAAAGATGTTCTAATAGAAGTAAATGCTAAATTCCACAATGGTCCAATAATGTTTGATGTTTAGCTATCATTCACACATTACACTGAAATACACACATTACACTATAATACGCACTTCACCTTTCACGACTTCAAATCCATTCAGTACAACATCCCTTCAAAACTTATAGAAATGGTTATCTTGAGAAGGAGATATATATAGAGTAACCTAAAGGTTTTGTGATTTCTCGAAGTTAAGATAAGGTTTACGAGTTAAAAAAAAGCTCTTTATGGCTTGAAACAGGCTCCCAGGGAATGGTACTACAGAATAGATTCACATTTATGCTGTTAAGGATTCAAACGAAGCGAGAATGATGCAACCTTGTCTGTGAAAATATATTTTCTAATGAAGATATGTTGATTATTTCATTGTTATTGGGAACAATTCAAAGATTTTGCAGAAGTTCAAGCTTGATATGCAGGAGTTTGAAATGACAGATCTTGGTGAAATGAAGTATTTTCTTGGGATGCAAATTTATCAGACTTAAGCTGGGATTTTTATTTCTCAGAAAAAGTATGTTTAAGAGATCTTGAAGAAATTTGAATGCAATCTTGTAAACCAGTAGCTACTCCTCTAGTTCTAAATGAAATTTTTTCTAAAGAAGATGGTGCAAAGAAGGTTGATGCTTCTGTTTATAGAAGTTTGATTAGTAGCTTATTGTACTTAACAGCTACCAGACCTGATCTTATGTTCTCAACTAGTTTACTATCCAGATTTATGCAAAGTCCTAGTCAAATTCATTTTGGAGCTGCCAAGAGGGTGTTAAGGTATTTAAAGGGTACAGTTATCTATGGCATATGGTTTACTTCTATAGAAGATCAGAGTTTGAGAGGGTTTGTTGATAGTGATTGGGTTTGCTCTCTTATCGGGTTATTGTTTCTCATTTGGCTGGTGTATTCTCTTGGATTTTTAAGAAGCAAGAGGTTGTGGCTCAATCTACTGCTGAACTAGAGTATATTGCAGTTGCATCTGCTGCAAACGAAGCCATTTGTTTGAGAAAAATTCTTACGGGCAGAAGCAACTAAAGGCTACTTATATTTTCTATGATAACAATTCTGCCATAGCCATTGCTAAAAATCCAGTGCAACATGGGAAAACTAAACACATCAAGGTGAAGTTTCACTCGATTAGAGAAGCTGAGAAGAATGAAGAAATTTGTCTGGTTTATTGCAGATCTGAGGAGCAACTTGCAGATATTTTTACCAAAGCTCCTCCTAAAAGCAAGGTTTGAATTCATTAGAGCAATGCTAGGAGTCACATGCAAAAATCTCAGGGAGGAGTGTTAAGGATTGAGATTTTTTTCCAGAAAATCTGCAGTTTTGCATTATCTTTTGCTGATGTATTTTGTGTTAGCCTTATTTCAAGGAAAGCTTGTTTGACTACTAACGTGTGTCAGTCCTTGTTTCAAGGAAAAGTTTGTTGACAGCTTTTACTCGGCATCTTTTTTAGCAACATCATGTCTATGCACAGTTGAAAGATTTCAAATGCCTTATTTCCGATGTGATACTTTAGAATTAAGAAATCTTATAAACGTTAGGCACTTGGAGAAATTGGGCATGTGAAAACCAAGTACTGGTTGTCCTTTTCTTTTATCTGCTTTTGCGCAAAGCAAATGGTAAGAAATCCGTTGAAAGTGTTTATGAAATAATTTATGTTTTTCACAATCAAGTACTCTTAAATTGGTTTATGAATTGGTTTCTGTTTTTAAAAAATTGAGTTAATGTAAGAATTTTTTTTAATGATTGTTTGCCTAATTCTCAAAACTGTGTTTTTTCTTTTTTTTTTACGTAAATTGTTTCAAAAACTATTTTATAACCATGAATCGTTTTTAAGCTAAACAGATTCTAAATGAAAATATAAAAGGATGATGTATGTGAATCCTAAAAGTGCTTGAAAAAAATGATGTGGTATAAATAATATATAAAATAAAAATTTCACCTAAAAGTTTATCAATATTAGAAGCTTGAATACAAGTGACATGTTGCTTTTGGAGGGATATATTTTGTTTTATCTAATGGTAATGGTAAGATGAACTTTTGTGTCATGTATCTTTCATAAACCTGAGTTAGACAATAATTTTTCTCGCAAATGGCATGTAAAGCTTCAATTTCCTACCAAGGCAGATAAGACAGCTACTATAAAGAGTTCTTTGAAAATTTTTAATTTTCAACTAATGTGGCGTAATACAGTGTAGTCAAATATATTTTGAAAAATGTACATTGTTCTGATCTGCATGGCGTGTGTGAAATTGGACTTCTAGTAACTGTATACAAAATACTTTTCTGCTATAAATTTATCATTCCAAACTTTAGAATACTATGTCAAAAAGTGAAATAATCTCAAGAGAAAAACTTTTAAACTTTGAATTAAAATGTCGAATTTGGGAAGTTAGCTTTAAGTTTGAATTATCTTACATGATCGCATACACATTGATCTCATGCTTGAACTTTGAAAAATTTACAGATTTTGAGTTTGATTATTGAAAAAATCAGGAGAAGAGTTTTTCAAATATCATTTTGCAACATTAATTTGAAGTTTATTATAATTTTATATGTTTAGATTTTTATCTTGCTAATAAAGTTCATAAAATTAAAATGTAATCCCGATTTCAAAAGTTCAAATAAATTTGCACGTTTTTGTTCAAACTACCATAAATCTTTAGTGAATCATATAGAATTAAATGGTTATTGAGACTCCAAAGGTTAAAATAATTTACACCTTCCATTTTTCAAGTTTTATACCTTTAATGGCCTTTTTCAGTCGGGAAAATACATTTCTCCTGTAAAAATGTAAATCTTTATATATCCAAATTCAATTCAATGACTTAGGATGCTGTCCAAAAGTGCATATATGAAATTAATGACACATTTATTTTAAGATTTTCTTTAGCATCCAAATCACAAAAGTACTACTAAACATACCCAATTTCTCTTATTAGATATCAACTACAATACAAGATAATATGGAGAAGAACTCATTCAAGACTACTTTATTCATAATTCTCTTTATCATCATTTCTTCATGTTAGTCTCTCTCTCTGTCTCTTTGGATAATACATTCTTGTTTATTTGTTTCTTGTCATATAATTTGTGTCATGAATTTTTTTTAGGTATACCGTTTACAAGAATGCAAGGAGCTGAAGCCAAATGATGTTTTATAACCCCTGAATGCTTAGTTAAATTGTCATCTCCACCAGGTAAAATTAGTGTTTGTGTTGATGGTACATGTGTATGCAAGTCAATCTTTGCACGACACTCAAGTTTAGGATGAACAGTGCGAGGACTATTGTTGTTCAATGCACCAGAACCATGCCATGGATTGTGTTAATGGTTCATGCAAGTTCAAAAAATATGCTTGAGAAAAATGTATCTTTGTCCCTGTAATGCAAAATAAATAATTTTTAATAATAATGCTCGAGTGAAGTGATTGGCCATGTAGCTAAAATTTAAAAGTTTATGGTCAACTACTAACAAATAGCGATTGTTTGTTGTTACACCCAAAACAAATTAAATTGCTTCAAGTATTATTTAATTGTCAAGATCCTAGTGTTAGATCAATGAGGAATATATATTAATGGAAAAAGATTGTTGAACACCACGAGAAACACTTGAAATAAACACTCTTGCCACATCAACAAGGTAAAATAAATAATAAATATTTTACTTTATATTATTAAAATTTTGTCCTTCTTGTCTAAAGTTACTAAAATAGACAACATAATTCTTTAATATACTAACCATTTAGTCCCTTTAAATAAAATAATGACTTTTGGAAAACATATATTGAATGTTATAATCTAGATACTAAATCTAGAGATTCAAGTATAGTAGTCACTGCACTGACGATAACATTTACGGAGTACTAAACTTTTTGGTAGATCTGGTATATCTGCAAAAACGAAAAAAGAAAAAGAAAAAGATATTAGAAACCTTAGCTGAAAAAGGGAAATTAGATTTCAATGATGAAAGCAAACAAGTGTGGAGAAAGTTTGAACTTGGATTAAAAAATCTTCCCTTAAAAAATATGATATCTGGATATGTGATTCAAAAAAGTTTAAAACCAATACTAACGAACACAAAAATCCTGGAGAAAAAAATGTTTTATTTAGAGAAGATATCTTGAACAAGTGAGAAGAAGCAAAAACTAATGGGGAATTGATATATTGGGAACAAAAAATACAAGAATTAGACTATCCCAAAGAAAAAAGAAAACATACGATAAAACCAAAGAATAGTGAAGGAACTTCAATAAGCAATGAAGACAATTAGGATGATGAAACAATTTCATATGTGTACTTTTAGACTGCATCCTAATGCATTGAAATTGAATATATAAAGATTTACATTTTTTCAAGAGAAATGTATTTTCCCCATTGAAAAAGACCATTAAAGGCATTATAATCCAAAAGTCCTTATATATTTGGACAGCATCCTAATCCAAAAGTACTTCTATAGTATTCTAGGCAATATGTTGAATTTCTTAAAGCTCAGAAAGAAGAATTAAAGAAAGCAAAAGGAGGAAATGCAAAGAGTTGAGAGCCAAAACCACAACCACCACCTCCAAAATTCATAGAGAAAATTTTAGAAGGCAAGCTAGAATACTCATTCGGGTTTGCTAGAGAAACCACACCAGGAAACTCGAAGGCTAAGTAGGAACAAAAAAAATACGAAACACCTATTAGGTATGAATTTCTACCAAATCCAAATAAAAAATTACAAGCAGTAGCAACTATTGGTGTATATTTGGATATAGATTGTACAACAGATCCAAAAAAGCTTATAGAAGATTAGGCTCAAGCTAGTGATTTGATAATTAAAGGAAATATCAAATGGGACCGAGAATTCGCTAAACAGTATCTTGAAGCCACGTTGAGAGGAAACGCTAAAAACTTTTTGGGAAAAATATATAGACACACCTAATTTTGATGTACAAACTAGTTAAGAACATAATTTGGTATATTGGATGTCAAATAATTAAAAAAGAGAATTTTGTGGACAACAAGATGTTGAAGTATTATTTGCCAAAAAGCATTAGAGAAAAGCTGACAAAACTAAGACTTTGTAATATGAATAGGTTTGATGAATACATATGCGATTTCCAAAAATATTATTATGATTGAAAAACTCAGAAACACCCTTTTGGATAGATAAATTCATCAAAAAACTACCTGATCCTGGAATAGCTTAATATCAAAATTATATGACAACTATTTAAAGGAAAAAGATGAATGAATAGATTAATTGGGATTAAGAGTTCAATTTGTCAAAAAAACATTAAGAGATTTCTACACAAATACTTTGGCTATGAAAGATTCTAAGAAAAGGCTAGGTGATAGTATGAATGAGAAAATTTATGCGTAGTTAGTAGATATGCCACAACAGTATATGGGTGCAAAAAATCAAAAATAAAAAAGAAATACAAAATGTATTTTTAGAAAAACAGAGAAAGGCTATAAAATATACACGAAGGGTTTTAAAAAGCGAAAGTTTTTTAGGAGAAAAAGAAAATATAATAAAAACTCTCATTGTCCATCTGGAAAGCATAAATCTGAATGTACTTGTTGGATTTGCAAAGAAAAAGACATAGCTCTTGATTGCCCCAAGAGAAACCCTAAGTAAAATGCAAAAATGATTTTTCTTTCGAGAAGCTAGATTTAGAGATAGAATTAGTATCATAAAATGAAATATCAAATAATTAGTGACAATGAGTCTGAAGAAGAATAAGAAGACTATGAACCTTTAGAAATGACAAAAGAAGAATCCTTTGTTAAAATTACAAGCCTAAGAGAGAGATATAATTCACATGAAAGCTATGAAGCAGAAGATTACGTTGAACAGATGGAAAATTGGAATGTAGATAGGAAAAAGAGTGATATATATAAAACATGTTAGGGTTAAACTACCCTATCCCTACGGATCTTTAGATGCGAATATAGAGAAGAAAATAGAAATAAATCAAAGGCAAACACACAGCACACAGATTTACGTGGTTCACCTAAACTCGGGTTACGTCCACGGAGTTGCAATGATTTCACTATGTCTTGAAGAAGAATACAAGGAGGTCCACCCCTAGACACCCCTCACAGTATTCACAAAAAACGGCTTACACACGCTTACACAAAAGAATAAGATGAAATCCTTATATTTCCAGTTTAAAATGAACAGATACCAAACAGTGCTGAAAAGACCAGATTGGACATAAAAAAAAAAACCACCAAGCTCCACACATAGCCTAACACCCAAGAGTATGGAAAGAAGCTCTTGAGTCTAAAACCCAAGAGTCAATGGGACTGTCAACAGAAAGTAATAGGGCATCTTGTAGTTCTTCTGTCACAGCATTTGCAACATCGGTCTCATTCATTTTCTTCTGCAGTTCTCTACAATTTTTCTTAAAGTGGCTAGTCTTACCACAATTCCAGCATTCCAGTTGTCGTCCAGATCTGGATTTACTCCTACCTCCTCTTCTGGATTTTGATCTACTCCGATTGGAATTTCTGTCTTGTGCTCTACCTTTTATCTCAAGATTTAAAGCAGAACTAGAACTCGAGGTTTCACCGGCATCTCTCCTGCGAACATCCTCGTTTAAAATCAAATCCTGAATATCTTCATATTTAAGTTTATTCTTCCTTGCAGAATTACTCACCGCCATTCTCATGGCTTCCCAACTGTTTGACAAAGAAGCCAAAACAATTAAAGCATAGATCTCATCATCAAAATCAATCTCAACAGAGGACAATTGATTAACAATTGTATTGAACTCATTTAGATGCTGTGCAACAGAGGTACTTTCCACCATCTTCAAATTGAACAACTTTTTCATCAGATGCACTTTGTTGTTAGCCGACGATTTTTCATACATACTGGACAAAGCCGCCATCATATCCTTGGTAGTCTTCTCCTTCATAACATTGTGTGCAACTGATCTTGATAGAGTTAATCGAATAACTCCCAAAACATGTCTATCAAGAAGATTCAATTCGTCTTCTTTCATACTGTCTGGTTTTGCCCCTAATAGAGGAAAATATAATTTCTTGCCATAGAGATAATCCTCGATTTGCATCCTCCAATACCTAAAATCTGTGCCATCGAATTTCTCGATTCCTGTCACTTTTCCTTCTTCTCCGGCCATCGCTCCGACTCAAAAAACCGATAGCTCTGATACTAGTTATTAGGTTAAACTACCCTATCCCTACGGATCTTTAGATGCAAATATAGAGAAGAAAATAGAAATAAATCAAAGACAAACACACAACACACAGATTTACATGGTTCACCCAAACTCAGGTTACGTCCACGGAGTTGCAGCGATTTCACTATGTCTTGAAGAATAATACAAGGAGGTCCACCCCTAGACACCTCTCACAGTATTCACAAAAACGGCTCACACACGCTTACACAAAAGGATAAGATGAAACCCTTATATTTCTGGGTTAAAATGAATAGATACCAAACAGTGTTGAAAAGACCAGATTGGACATAAAAAAAAAAAATCACCAGGCTCCACACATAGCCTAACAAAACAAGCCATTTCGATATGAAAACAAAACTAAGCATAGAAACCGTCGAGGGAACAACCTGAGTTGAACAAACAGAAGAAAGAATTATGATGATTCCACTATTAAGCCCTAAAAAATTAAGGTTACCAGTTTGCTCATATTGGACTGATCCAAGTAAGAATATGCCCATTATACAGAAAAGGGATAGATTCACCCATGTTTGCTTGTGTGCTTGATTGTAGATATCTCAAGCTTAAAGATGCTCTATTAGGAGTAAATGCTAACTTCCACAATGGTCCAATAATGTTTGACATTTAGCTGTCTTTCACACATGACACTGGAATACACACATTACACTGTAATACAAACTTCACCTTTCATGACTTCAAATCCATTCAGTGCAACATCCATTCAAAACTTATAGAAATGGTTATCCTGAGAAGAAGATATATGCAGAGCAACCTAAAGGTTTTGTGATTTCTCGAAGTGAAGATAAGGTTTACAAGTTAAAAAAAAAGCTCTTTATGGCTTGAAACAGGCTCCCAGGGAATGGTACTACATAATAGATTCACATTTATGCTGTTAAGGATTCAAACGAAGCAAGAATGATGCAACCTTGTATGTGAAAAATCTTCTCAAATGAAGATATGTTGATTATTTCATTGTTATTGGGAACAATTCAAAGAACTTCAAGCTTGATATGCAGAAGGAGTTTGAAATGACAAATCTTGGTAAAATGAAGTATTTTCTTGGGATGCAAATTTATCAGACTTAAGCTGGGATTTTTATTTCTCAGAAAAAGTATGTTTAAGAGATCTTGAAGAAATTTGAATGCAGTCTTGTAAACCAGTAGCTACTCTAGTCTAAATGAAATTTTTTCTAAAGAAGATGTGCAAAGAAGGTTGATGCTTCTGTTTATAGAAGTTTGATTAGTAGCTTATTGTACTTAACAGCTACCAGACCTGATCTTATGTTCTCAACTAGTTTACTATCCAGATTTATGCAAAGTCCTAGTCAAATTCATTTTGGAGCTGCCAAGAGGGTGTTAAGGTATTTAAAGGGTACAGTTAACTATGGTATATGGTTTACTTCTATAGAAGATCAGAGTTTGAGAGGGTTTGTTGATAGTGATTGGGTTTGCTCTCTTGATAATATAAAGAGCACATTGGGTTATTGTTTCTCATTTGGCTGGTGTATTCTCTTGGATTTTTAAGAAGCAAGAGGTTGTGGTTCAATCTACTGCTGAACTAGAGTATATTGCAGTTGCATCTGCTGCAAACGAAGCCATTTGTTTGAGAAAAATTCTTACGAGCAGAAGCAACTAAAGGCTACTTATATTTTCTATGATAACAATTCTGCCATAGCCATTGCTAAAAATCCAGTGCAACATGGGAAAACTGAACATATCTAGGTGAAGTTTCACTCGATTAGAGAAGCTGAGAAGAATGAAGAAATTTGTCTGGTTTATTGCAGATCTGAGGAGCAACTTGCAGATATTTTTACCAAAGCTCTTCCTAAAAGCAAGGTTTGAATTCCTTAGAGTAATGCTAGGAGTGTCATGCAAAAATGTCAGGGAGGAATGTTAAGGATTGAGATTTTTTTCCAGAAAATCTGCACCTTTTTACTGATATTCTGCACTTTTGCATTATTTTTTACTGATGTATTTATGTTAGCCTTATTTCAAGGAAAGCTTGTTTGGCTACTAACATGTGTTAGTCCTTGTTTCAAGGAAAAGTTTGTTGACAGCTTTTATATCATGTCTCATATAAAAGCAGAACTGCTATTGTATTGAAAATTTGTATTGAGAAATACAGCAAAATTTTTCTGGTTTTAACTTTTCAGATATAATTGCATTCAATGTCTTCGACTTTTATTTAAAAAGCAAATGAGTTGAAAATTCGTGATGTTATTTGATACTGCCAAAATACACCTCTCCAACAAGAAGACGACACGTGGATCATATTGACCCCAAGCTGCAAGGAGACACGCGGAAGACCCAGGCTCGGACAGTTGGGCCTCCAGGTCATGACCGCCCTTCAGGGCATCATTGCCCCCCAGCTGGGCCTCCACGTTACCACCGCCCTCCAGGCCATCATTACCTCCAGGTTGGGACGCCAGGTCATCAAACCGCCTTAACGCATAGACGACTCCCAATCAAGACAGCAAGACAAAGCCCTAACGGACGGCCCCCAGCCACCTAGCTGGGCCTCCTAGGCATCATTACCCAACCCAGTTGGGGCAACATATCACTGCCGCCCTAGGTCAAATGCCGCCTCCAAAGCCCTATAAAAAGGGTCAGGTATGCACTCCAAAGGGCCCAACTTTTTTGCTCAACTGAAAAAGAGAGGGCTCGTCCCCTACATATTTTTGCTCTGACTCTAACTAAAGCTTTGGAGCATCCCCGGAGGCACCCCCTCCGGCGACCCCCTAGCTAACCTTCCTCTCCCTGTGCAGATACGTCTGAGTCCTAGCCTCCAACTCACCAACGCACATTTTTGGCATCAACAGATTGGCGCCGTCCGTGGGAAACCACCATCTCTCGCTGGCAGTAACAGCGAAGAAGTTTAAAGAACTCATCTGTTGTCATGCCGCCCAAATCCACCGCCAGGGATGCGGGTTAAAGAGCAGTAGGGGCCAGTACTCACACCCATCTGTTTAGGTCAAGTTCCTTAGCCATAGAGCGCACGCCCCTGTCCGAACTCTCGTATAGCGCACACGGCTAAGCACCGTAGTGTGCACGCCCCTGTCCGAACTCTCGTATAGCGCACACGGCTAAGCACCGTAATACGCATGCCCCTGTCCGAACTCTTGTATAGCGCACACAGCTAAGCACTGTAGTGCGCACGCCCCTGTCCGAACTCTCGCATAGCGCACACGGATAAGCATCGCAATGCGCACACCCCTTTCTGAGACAATGCCTCGACCCACTCCTCGAACGGGGTCCAACGTCAGTATACACTAATGCACACTGGCCAACCATGCGCACGGCCAAATTAAGTTGCGCACACCCAAGGTCCGACCCAGTCCTCGGCCTCGGCCACCAGCCCTAAGATCTAAGCAGATGGATTGCTCTATCTGTCCTCGGACTCATCCCTCAGGGGCCATGTCCTCGGCCTCGGCCTCGACCCAGTCATCGGCCTCGGCCTCGACCCAGTCATCGGCCTCGGCCTCGACCCAGTCATCGGCCTCGGCCTCGACCCAGTCATCGGCCTCGGCCTCGACCCAGTCCTCGGCCTCGGCCACAAGCTCTAAGATCCGAGCAGATGGATTGCTCTATCTATCCTCGGACTCGTCCCTCAAGGGTCATATCCTCGGCCTCGGTCTCGACCCAGTCCTCGGCCTCGACCCACTGTCCTCGGCTTCGACCCATTATCCTTGGCCTCGGCCTCGACCCAGTCTTCGACCTCCACCCAGTCCTCGGCCTCGACCCATTGTCCTCGGCCTCGGCCTCGGCCTCGACCTACTGTCCTCGGCCTTGACCCATTGTCCTCGGCCTCGACCCAGTCCTCGGCCTCGGACTCGACCCAGTCCTCGGCCTTGGCCTCGACCCAGTCCTCGGTCTCGGCCACAAGGTCTAAGATCCGAGCAGATGGATTGCTCTATCTATCCTCGGACTCGTCCCTCAAGGGTCATGTCCTCGGCCTCGGCCTCAACCCAATCCACAGTCCTCGGCCTCGACCCACTGTCCTCGGCCTCGGCCTCGACCTACTGTCCTCGGCCTCGACCTACTGTCCTCGGCCTTGACCCATTGTCCTCGGCCTCGACCCAGTCCTCGGCCTCGACCCAGTCCTCAGCCTCGACCTCGACCCAGTCCTCGGCCTCGACCTCGACCCAGTCCTCGGCCTCGACCTCGACCCAGTCCTCGGCCTCGGCCACAAGCTCTAAGATCCGAGCAGATGGATTGCTCTATCTATCATCGGACTCGTCCCTCAAGGGTCATGTCCTCGGCCTCGGCCTCGGCCAAAAGCTCTAAGATCCGAGCAGATGGATTGCTCTATCTGTCCTCAGACTCATCCCTCAAAGGCCATGTTCTCGGCCTCGGCCTCGACCCAGTCCTCGACCTCGGCCACAAGCTCTAAGATCCGAGCAGATGGATTGCTCTATCTGTCCTCGGACTCGTCCCTCAAGGGTCATGTCCTCGGCCTCGGTCTCGACCCAGTCCTCGGCCTCGACCCATTGTCCTCGGCCTCGGCCTTAACCTACTGTCCTCGGCCTTGACCCATTGTCCTCGGCCTCGACCCAGTCCTCGGCCTCGGACTCGACCCAGTCCTCGGCCTCGGACTCGACCCAGTCCTCGGCCTTGGCCTCGACCCAGTCCTCAGCCTCGGCCACAAGCTCTAAGATCCGAGCAGATGGATTGCTCTATCTATCCTCGGACTCGTCCCTCAAGGGTTATGTCCTCGGCCTCGGCCTCAACCCAGTCCACAGTCCTCGGCCTCGACCCAGTCCTCGGCCTCGACCCACTGTCCTCGGCCTCGACCTACTGTCCTCGGCCTTGACTCATTGTCCTCGGCCTCGACCACAAGCTCTAAGATCTGAGCAGATGGATTGATCTATCTATCCTCGGACTCGTCCCTCAAGGGTCATGTCCTCGGCCTCGGCCTCAACCCAGTCCTCGGCCTCGGCCACAAGCTCTAAGATCCGAGCAGATGGATTGCTCTATCTGTCCTCGGACTCATCCCTTAAAGGCCATGTCCTCAGCCTCGGCCTCAGCCTAGACCCAGTCCTCGGCCTCGGCCACAAGCTCTAAGCTCCGAGCAGATGGATTGCTCTATCTGTCCTCGGACTCGTCCCTCAAAGGCCATGTCCTCAGCCTCGGCCTCGACCCAGTCCTCGGCCTCGACCCATTGTCCTCGGCCTCGGCCTCGACCTACTGTCCTCGGCCTTGACCCATTGTCCTCGGCCTCGACCCAGTCCTCGGCCTCGGACTCGACCCAGTCCTCGGCCTTGGCCTCGACCTTGTCCTCGGCCTCGGCCACAAGCTCTAAGATCCGAGCAGATGGATTGCTCTATCTATCCTTGGACTTGTCCTTCAAGGGTCATGTCCTCGGCCTCGGCCTCAACCCAATCCACAGTCCTCGGCCTCGACCCAGTCCTCGGCCTCGACCCACTGTCCTCAGCCTCGACCCATTGTCCTCGGCCTCGGCCTCGACCTACTGTCCTCGACCTTGACCCCTTGTCCTCGGCCTCGACCACAAGCTCTAAGATCTGAGCAGATGGATTGCTCTATCTATCCTCGGACTCGTCCCTCAAGGGTCATGTCCTCGGCCTCGGCCACATGCTCTAAGATCCGAGCAGATGGATTGCTTTATCTGTCCTCGGACTCATCCCTTAAAGGCCATGTCCTCAGCCTCGGCCTCGGCCTAGACCCAGTCCTCGGCCTCGGCCACAAGCTCTAAGATCCAAGCAGATGGATTGCTCTATCTGTCCTCGGACTCGTCCCTCAAAGACCATGTCCTCAGCCTCAGCTTCGACCCAGTCTTCGGCCTCGACCCAGTCCTCGGCCTCGACCCATTGTCCTCGGCCTCGGCCTCGACCTACTGTCCTCGGCCTTGACCCATTGTCCTCGACCTCGACCCAGTCCTCGGCCTCGGACTCGACCCAGTCCTCTGCCTTGGCCTCGACCCAGTCCTCGGCCTCGGCTACAAGCTCTAAGATCCGAGCAGATGGATTGCTCTATCTATCCTCGGACTCGTCCTTCAAGGGTCATGTCCTCGGCCTCGGCCTCAACCCAATCCACAATCCTCGGCCTCGACCCAGTCCTCAGCCTCGACCCACTGTCCTAAGCCTCGACCCATTGTCCTCGGCCTCGGCCTCGACCTACTGTCCTCGACCTTGACCCCTTGTCCTCGGCCTCGACCCATTGTCCTCGGCCTCGGCCTCGACCTACTGTCCTCGGCCTTGACCCATTGTCCTCGGCCTCGACCCAGTCCTCGGCCTCGGACTCGACCCAGTCCTCGGCCTTGGCCTCGACCCAGTCCTCGGCCTCGGCCTCGGCCACAAGCTCTAAGATCCGAGCAGATGGATTGCTCTATCTATCCTCGGACTCGTCTTTCAAGGGTCATGTCTTCGGCCTCGGCCTCAACCCAATCCACAGTCCTCGGCCTCGACCCACTGTCTTCAGCCTCGACCCATTGTCCTCGGCCTCGGCCTCGACCTACTGTCCTCGACCTTGACCCCTTGTCCTCGGCCTCTACCCAGTCTTCGGCCTCGGCCTCAACCCAGTCCTTGGCCTCGGCCATAAGCTCTAAGATCCGAGCAGATGGATTGCTCTATCTATCCTCGGACTCGTCCCTCAAGGGTCATGTCCTCGACCCATTGTCCTCGGCCTCGACCCATTGTCCTCGGCCTCGGCCTCGACCAACTGTCATCGGCCTTGACCCATTGTCCTCGGCCTCGACCCAGTCCTCGACCTCGGCCACAAGCTCTAAGATCCGAGCAGATGGATTGCTCTATCTGTCCTCGGACTCATCCCTCAAGGGTCATGTCCTCGGCCTCGGCCTCAACCCAGTCCTCGGCCTCGGCCACAAGCTCTAAGATCCGAGCAGATGGATTGCTCTATCTATCCTCAGACTTGTCCCTCAAAGGCCATGTCCTCGGCCTCGGCCTCGACCCAGTCCTCGGCCTCGACCCACTGTCCTCGGCCTCGACCCATTGTCCTCGGCCTCGGCCTCGACCTACTGTCCTCGGCCTCGACCCATTGTCCTCGGCCTCGACCCACTGTCCTCGGCCTCGGCCTCGACCCAGTCCTCGGCCTCGACCTCGACCTCGACCCAGTCCTCGGCCTCGACCTCGACCTACTGTCCTCGGCCTCTACCTACTATCCTCGGCCTCGACCCACAGTCCTCGGCCTCGGTCTATTGTCCTCAGTCTCGTCCTACTGTCTTCGGCCTCGGCCTCATCCCTCCAAGGTCCGAGCGGCTGGACTTATTCCACATGTGCTCGACTCATGTCTTTCCCGTCCAAGGCTGAGCAGAGGGATTGCTCCACACCTACTCGGCTCTAGCAGAACACGGTACACTATCATTGTCATTTAAGATTGAACCCTGCAATACTTCCTTAAGCACATAAATGTACTCAAGGAAGTGGGGGGCCTCTGATACTGCCAAAATACACCTCTCCAACAAGAAGACGACACGTGGATCATATTGACCCCAAGCTGCAAGGAGACACGCGGAAGACCCAGGCTCGGACAGTTGGGCCTCCAGGTCATGACCGCCCTTCAGGGCATCATTGCCCCCCAGCTGGGCCTCCACGTCACCACCGCCCTCCAGACCATCATTACCTCCAGGTTGGGACGCCAGGTCATCAAACCGCCTTAACGCATAGACGACTCCCAATCAAGACAGCAAGACAAAGCCCTAACGGACGGCCCCCAGCCACCTAGCTGGGCCTTCTAGGCATCATTACCCAACCCAGTTGGGGCAACATATCACTGCCGCCCTAGGTCAAATGCCGCCTCCAAAGCCCTATAAAAAGGGTCAGGTATGCACTCCAAAGGGCCCAACTTTTTTGCTCAACTGAAAAAGAGAGGGCTCGTCCCCTACATATTTTTGCTCTGACTCTAACTAAAGCTTTGGATCATCCCCGGAGGCACCCCCTCCGGCGACCTCCTAGCTAACCTTCCTCTCCCTGTGCAGATACGTCTGAGTCCTAGCCTCCAACTCACCAACGCACATTTTTGGCATCAACATTATTGATTTGCATTTTCTTTCTATTGGTTATGGATTGTCATTGATGTGCAAAAGAAACAAGTGTGTTTTTACCGTCTTTGACTTCCAGCATTATAAGTATGATTGGTGTTCAGTGATCATAGCAACTGGAGGATCTTACATATTTATTCGGAGTCTTTTTTAGCAACATTATGTTTATGCACAGTTGAAAGATTTCAAAAGCCTTATATCCGATGTGATACTTCAGAGTTAAGAAATGTTATAAACGTTAGGCACAAGGAGCAATTGGGAATGTGAAAACCAAGTACTGGTTGTCTTTTTCTTTTATCTGCTTTCGCGCAAAGCAAATGGAAAGAAATCCGTTGAAATTGTTTATGAAATAATTTATGTTTTTCCCAGTCAAACACTCTTAAATGGGTTTATGAATTGGTTTCTGTTTTTAAAAAATGGAATTAATGTAAGATTTTTTTTAATGATTGTTTGCATAATTCTCAAAAATGTTTTTTTTTTACGTAAATTGTTTCAAAAACTATTTTATAACCATGAATCGTTTTTAAGCTAAACAGATTCTAAATGATAACATTAAATGATGATGTATGTTAATCCTGAAAGTGCATAAAAAAAGATTATATGTGGTACAAATTATATATAAAAATAAAAATTTCACCTAAAAGTTTATCAAAATTAGAAGCTTGAATACGAGTGACATGTTGCTTTTGGAGGGATATATTGTTTTTATCTAATGGTAAAATGAATTAAGATATATTGTGTTACGTATATATAAATATATTAACCTTATAAATACTGCCGAGACAAGCCAAACCACAAAAGTACTACTAAACATACCCAATTTCTCTTATAAGATATCAACTACAATACAAGGTAATATGGAGAAGAACTCATTCAAGACTACTTTCTTCATAATTCTCTTTATCATCATTTCGTCATGTAAGTCTCTCTCTCTTTGTCTCTTTGGATAATACATTCTTGTTTATTTGTTTCTTGTCATATAATTTGTGTCATGAATTTTTTTTTAGGTATACCGTTTACAAGAATGCAAGGAGCTGAAGCCAAAGGATGTTTTATAACCCCTGAATGCTTAGTTAAATTGTCATGTCCACCAGGTGAAATTAGTGTTTGTGTTGATGGTACATGTGTATGCAAGTCAATCTTTGCACGACACTCAAGTTTAGGATGAACAGTGCGAGGACTATTGTTGTTCAATGCACCAGAACCATGCCATGATGCAAGTTCAAAAAATATACTTGAGAAAGATGTATCTTTGTCCCTGTAATGCAAAATAAATAATTTTTAATAATAATGCTCAAGTGAAGTGATTGGGCCATGTAGCTAAAATTTAAAAGTTTATGGTCAACTACTAACAAATAGCGATTGTTTGTTGTTACACCTAAAACAAATTAAATTGCTTCAAGTATTATTTAATTGTCAAGATCCTAGTGTTAGATCAATGAGGAATATATATTAATGGAAAAAGATTGTTGAACACCACGAGAAACACTTGAAATAAACACTCTTGCCACATCAGCAAGGTAAAATAAAAAATAAAAATATTTTACTTTATATTATTAAAATTTTATACTCGGAGAAAAAAAATGTTTTATTTAGAGATGATATATTGAAAAAGTGAGACGAAGCAAAAACTAATGAGGAATTGATATATTGGGAACAAAAAATACAAGAATCCGTCTATCCCAACGAAAAAAAAATACATACGATAAAACCAGAGAATAGTGAATAGTGAAGGAACTTCTATAAGCAATGAAGACGATTGGACTGATGAAACAATTTCATATGTGCACTTTTGGATTGCATTCTAATGCATTGAATTTGAATATATAAAAACTTAAATTTTTTCAATAGAAATGTATTTTCCCCATTGAAAAAGACCATTGAGGGCATCATAATCCAAAAGTACTTATATATTTGGACAGCATCTTAATCCAAAAGTACTTGTATATTATTCTAGGAAATATGTTGAATTTCTGAAAGCTCAGAAAGAATAATTAAAGAAAGCTAAAGGAGTAAATGCAAATAGTTGAGAGCCAAAACCACAACCACCACCTCCAAAATTCATAAAGAAAACTTTAGAAGGAAAGCTAGAATACTCATTCGGGTTTGCTAGAGAAACCACACCAAGAAAACTTGAAGGCGAAGTAGGAACAAAAAAAAAAAAAATACAAAACACCTATTAGGTACGAATTTCTACCAAATCCAAATAAAAAATTACAAGCAGTAGCAACTATTGGTGTATATTTGGATATAGACTGTACAACAGATCCAAAAAAACTTAGAAGATTGGGCTCAAGCTAGTGATTAGGTAATTAAAGGAAATATAAAATGGGACCGAGGATTCGCTAAACAGTATCTTAAAGCCACTTTGAGAGGAAACGATGAAAACTTTTGGGAAAAATATATAGACGCACCTAATTTTGATGTATGAACTAGTTAAGAACATAATTTGGTATATTGGATGTCAAAATAATTAAAAAAGAGAATTTTGTGGACAACAAATTGGACAAAAAGCATTAGAGAAAAGCTGACAAAACTAAGACTTAGTAATATGAATAGGTTTGATGAATACATACGCGAATTCCAAAAATATTATTATAATCGAAAAACTCATAAACACCTTTTTGGATAGACAAATTCATCAAAAAACTACCTGATCCTGGAATAGCTTGATATCGAATAAATATGTCAAGTATTTGAAGGAAAAAGATGAATGAATAGATAAATTGGGATTAAGAGTTCAATTTGTAAAAAAAACATTAAGAGATTTCTACACAAATACTTTGTCTACGAAAGATTCTAAGAAAAGGCTAGGTGATAGTATGAATATGAAAAGTTATGCGTACTTAGCAGATATGCCACGATAGTGCATGGGTGCAAAAAATCAAAAATAAAAAAGAAATACAAAAAGTATTTTAGAAAAATAGATAAAGGCTATAAAATATACAAGAAGGGTTTTAAAAAGTGAAAGTTTTTTAGGAGAAAAAGAAAATATAATAAAAACTCTCCTTGTCCATTTGGAAAGCATAAATCTGAATGTACTTGTTGGATTTGCAAAGAAAAAAGACATAGCTCTTGATTGCCCTAAGAGAAACCCTAAGTAAAATGCAAAAATGATTATGCTTTCGAGGAGCTAGATTTAGAGATAAAATTAGTATCATAAAATGAAATATCAAATAATGAGTGACAATGAGTCTAAAGAAGAATAAGAAGACTATAAATCTTTAGGAATGAAAAAAGAAGAATTTTTCGTTAAAATTAGAAGCCTAAGAGAGGTATATAATTCACATGAAAGCTATGAAGCAGGAGATTATGATGAACAGATGGAAAATTGGAATGTAGATAGAAAAAAGAGTGATATATATAAAACAAGCCATTTCGATATGAAAACAAAGCTAAGCATAGAAACTGTCGAGGGAACAACTTGAGTTGAACAAACAGAAGAAAGAATTATGATGATTCCACTATTAAGCCCTAAAAAATTAGCTAAGAGAGGTCACGAGTTTGCTCATATTGGACTGATCCAAGTAAGAATATGCCCATTATACTGAAAGGGATAGATTCACCCATGTTTGCTTGTGTGCTTGATTGTAGATATCTCAAGCTTAAAGATGTTCTAATAGGAGTAAATGCTAAATTCCACAATGGTCCAATAATGTTTGACGTTTAGCTATCATTCAGACATTACACTGAAATACACACATTACACTATAATACACACTTCACCTTTCATGACTTCAAATCCATTCAGTACAACATCCATTCAAAACTTATAGAAATGGTTATCTTGAGAAGGAGATATATATAGAGCAACCTAAAGGTTTTGTGATTTCTCGAAGTTAAGATAAGGTTTACGAGTTAAAAAAAAGCTCTTTCTGGCTTGAAACAGGCTCTAAGGGCATGGTACTATAGAATAGATTCACATTTATGCTGTTAAGGATTCAAACGAAGCGAGAATGATGCAACCTTGTCTGTGAAAAATATTCTCTAATGAAGATATGTTGATTATTTCATTGTTATTGGGAACAATTCAAAGATTTTGCAGAAGTGCAAGCTTGATATGCAGAAGGAGTTTGAAATGACAGATCTTGGTGAAATGAAGTATTTTCTTGGGATGCAAATTTATCAGACTTAAGCTGGGATTTTTATTTCTCAGAAAAAGTATGTTTAAGAGATCTGGAAGAAATTTGAATGCAATCTTGTAAACCAGTAGCTACTCCTCTAGTTCTAAATGAAATTTTTTCTAAAGAATATGGTGCAAAGAAGGTTGATGCTTCTGTTTATAGAAGTTTGATTAGTAGCTTATTGTATTTAACAGCTACCAGACCTGATCTTATGTTCTCAACTAGTTTACTATCCAGATTTATGCAAAGTCCTAGTCAAATTCATTTTGGAGCTGCCAAGAGGGTGTTAAGGTATTTAAAGGGTACAGTTATCTGTGGCATATGGTTTACTTCTATAGAAGATCAGAGTTTGAGAGGGTTTGTTGATAGTGATTGGGTTTGCTCTCTTATCGGGTTATTGTTTCTCATTTGCCTGGTGTATTCTCTTGGATTTTTAAGAAGCAAGAGGTTGTGGCTCAATCTACTGCTGAACTAGAGTATATTGCAGTTGCATCTGCTGCAAACGAAGCAATTTGTTTGAGAAAAATTCTTACGGGCAGAAGCAACTAAAGGCTATTTATATTTTCTATGATAACAATTCTGCCATAGCCATTGCTAAAAATCCAGTGCAACATGGGAAAACTAAACACATCAAGGTGAAGTTTCACTCGATTAGAGAAGCTGAGAAGAATGAAGAAATTTGTCTGGTTTATTGCAGATCTGAGGAGCAACTTGCAGATATTTTTACCAAAGCTCTTCCTAAAAGCAAGGTTTGAATTCATTAGAGCAATGTTAGGAGTCACATGAAAAAATCTCAGGGAGGAGTGTTAAGGATTGAGATTTTTTTCCAGAAAATCCACACTTTTGCATTATCTTTTGCTGATGTATTTTGTGTTAGCCTTATTTCAAGGAAAGCTTGTTTGACTACTAACCAGTGTTAGTCCTTGTTTCAAGGAAAAGTTTGTTGACAGCTTTTATATCATGTCTCATATAAAAGTAGAACTGCTACTGTATTGAGTAATAAAGCAAAATTTTTCTGGTTTTAACTTTTCAGATAAAATTGCATTCAATATTTTCGACTTTTATTTAAAAAGAAAATGAATTGAATATTCGTGATGTTCAGTGACTTCCAGCATAGATAAGTATGATTGGTGTTCAGTGATCATAGCAACTGGAGGATCTTATATATTTACTCGGCGTCTTTTTTAGCAACATCATGTTTATGCACAGTTGAAAGATTTCAAATGCCTTATTTCCGATGTGATACTTTAGAATTAAGAAATCTTATAAACGTTAGGCACTTGGAGAAATTGGGCATGTGAAAACCAAGTACTGGTTGTCCTTTTCTTTTATCTGCTTTTGCGCAAAGCAAATGGTAAGAAATCCGTTGAAAGTGTTTATGAAATAATTTATGTTTATCACAATTAAGTACTCTTAAATTGGTTTATGAATTGGTTTATGTTTTTAAAAAATTGAGTTAATGTAAGAATTTTTTTTAATGATTGTTTGCCTAATTCTCAAAATTGTGTGTGTTTTTTTTTTTACGTAAATTGTTTCAAAAACTATTTTATAACCATGAATCGTTTTTAAGCTAAACAGATTCTAAATGAAAATATAAAAGGATGATGTATATGAATTCAGAAAGTGCTTGAAAAAAATGATATGTGGTATAAATAATATATAAAATAAAAATTTCACCTAAAAGTTTATCAATATTAGAAGCTTGAATACAAGTGACATGTTGCTTTTGGAGGGATATATTTTGTTTTATCTAATGGTAATGGTAAGATAAACCTTTGTGCCATGTATCTTTCATAGACCTGAGTTAAACAATAATTTTTCTCGCAAATGGCATGTAAAGCTTCAATTTCCTACCAAGGTAGATAAGACAGCTACTATAAAGAGTTGTTTGAAAATTTTTAATTTTCAACTAATGTGGCATAATACAGTGTAGCCAAATATACTTTGAAAAATGTACATTGTTCTGATCTGCATGGCGCGGGTGGAATTGGACTTCTAATAACTGTACACAAAATACTTTTCTGCTATAAATTTATCATTCCAAACTTTAGAATACTATGTCAAAAAGTGAAATAATCTCAAGAGAAAAACTTCTAAACTTTGAATTAAAATGTCGAATTTGGGAAGTTAGCTTTAAGTTTGAATTATCTTACATGATGGCATACACATTGATCTCATGCTTGAACTTTGAAAAATTTACAGATTTTGAGTTCGATTATTGAAAAAATCAGGAGAAGAGTTTTTCAAATATCATTTTGCAACATTAATTTGAAGTTTATTATAATTTTATATGTTTAGATTTTTATCTTGCTAATAAAGTTCATAAAATAAAATGTAATCCCGATTTCAAAAGTTCAAATAAATTTGCACGTTTTTGTTCAAACTACCATAAATCTTTAGTGAATCATATAGAATTAAATGGTTATTGAGACTCCAAAGGTTAAAATAATTTACACCTTCCATTTTTCAAGTTTTATACCTTTAATGGCCTTTTTCAATGGGGAAAATACATTTCTCCTGTAAAAATATAAATCTTTATATATCCAAATTCAATTCAATGCCTTAGGATGCTGTCCAAAAGTGCATATATGAAATTAATGACACATTTATTTTAAGATTTTCTTTAGCATCCAAATCAAGTGTATATATAAATATATTAACCTTATAAATACTGCTGAGACAAGCCAAATCACAAAAGTACTACTAAACATACCCAATTTCTCTTATTAGATATCAACTACAATACAAGATAATATGGAGAAGAACTCATTCAAGACTACTTTATTCATAATTCTCTTTATCATCATTTCTTCATGTTAGTCTCTCTCTCTCTCTCTTTGGATAATACATTCTTGTTTATTTGTTTCTTGTCATATAATTTGTGTCATGAATTTTTTTTAGGTATACCGTTTACAAGAATGCAAGGAGCTGAAGCCAAAGGATGTTTTATAACCCCTGAATGCTTAGTTAAATTGTCATGTCCACCAGGTAAAATTAGTGTTTGTGTTGATGGTACATGTGTATGCAAGTCAATCTTTGCACGACACTCAAGTTTAGGATGAACAGTGCGAGGACTATTGTTGTTCAATGCACCAGAACCATGCCATGGATTGTGTTAATGGTTCATGCAAGTTCAAAAAATATGCTTGAGAAAAATGTATCTTTGTCCCTGTAATGCAAAATAAATAATTTTTAATAATAATGCTCGAGTGAAGTGATTGGCCATGTAGCTAAAATTTAAAAGTTTATGGTCAACTACTAACAAATAGCGATTGTTTGTTGTTACACCCAAAACAAATTAAATTGCTTCAAGTATTATTTAATTATCAAGATCCTAGTGTTAGATCAATGAGGAATATATATTAATGGAAAAAGATTGTTGAACACCACGAGAAACACTTGAAATAAACACTCTTGCCACATCAGCAAGGTAAAATAAATAATAAAATATTTTACTTTATATTATTAAAATTTTGTCCTTCTTGTCTAAAGTTACTAAAATAGACAACATAATTCTTTAATATACTAACCATTTAGTCCCTTTAAATAAAATAATGACTTTTGGAAAACATATATTGAATGTTATAATCTAGATACTAAATCTAGAGACTCAAGTATAGTAGTCACTGCACTGACGATAACATTTACAGAGTACTAAACTTTTTGGTAGATCTGGTATATCTGCAAAAACGAAAAAAGAAAAAGAAAAAGATATTAGAAACCTTAGCTGAAAAAGGGAAATTAGATTTCAATGATGAAAGCAAACAACTGTTGAGAAAGTTTGAACTTGGATTAAAAAATCTTCCCTTAAAAAATATGATATCTGGATATGTGATTGAAAAAAGTTTAAAACCAATACTAACGAACACAAAAATCCTGGAGAAAAAAATGTTTTATTTAGATAAGATATCTTGAACAAGTGAGAAGAAGCAAAAACTAATGGGGAATTGATATATTGGGAACAAAAAATACAAGAATTAGACAATCCCAAAGAAAAAAGAAAAACATACGATAAAACCAAAGAATAGTGAAGGAACTTCAATAAGCAATGAAGACAATTAGGATGATGAAACAATTTCATATGTGTACTTTTGGACTGCATCCTAATGCATTGAAATTGAATATATAAAGATTTACATTTTTTCAAGAGAAATGTATTTTCCCCATTGAAAAAGACCATTAAAGGCATTATAATCCAAAAGTACTTATACATTTGGACAGCATCCTAATCCAAAAGTACTTCTATATTATTCTAGGCAATATGTTGAATTTTTGAAAGCTCAGAAAGAAGAATTAAAGAAAGTAAAAGGAGGAAATGCAAAGAGTTGAGAGCCAAAACCACAACCACCCCCTCCAAAATTCATCGAGAAAAATTTAGAAGGCAAGCTAGAATACTCATTCGGGTTTGCTAGAGAAACCACACCAGGAAACTCGAAGGCGAAGTAGGAACAAAAAAAATACGAAACATCTATTAGGTATGAATTTCTACCAAATCCAAATAAAAAATTACAAGCAGTAGCAACTATTGGTGTATATTTGGATATAGATTGTACAACAGATCCAAAAAAGCTTATAGAAGATTAGGCTCAAGCTAGTGATTTGATAATTAAAGGAAATATCGAATGGGACCGAGAATTCGCTAAACAGTATCTTGAAGCCACGTTGAGAGGAAACGCTAAAAACTTTTTGGGAAAAATATATAGACACACCTAATTTTGATGTACGAACTAGTTAAGATCATAATTTGGTATATTGGATGTCAAAATAATTAAAAAAGAGAATTTTGTGGACAACAAGATGTTGAAGTATTATTTGCCAAAAAGCATTAGAGAAAAGCTGACAAAACTAAGACTTTGTAATATGAATAGGTTTGATGAATACATATGCGATTTCCAAAAATATTATTATAATTTAAAAACTCAGAAACACCCTTTTGGATAGATAAATTCATCAAAAAACTACCTGATCCTGGAATAGCTTAATATCAAAATTATATGACAACTATTTAAAGGAAAAAGATGAATGAATATATTAATTGGGATTAAGAGTTCAATTTTAAAAAAAACATTAAGAGATTTCTACACAAATACTTTGGCTATGAAAGATTCTAAGAAAAGGCTAGGTGATAGTATGAATGAGAAAATTTATGCGTAGTTAGTAGATATGCCACAACAGTATATGGGTGCAAAAAATCAAAAATAAAAAAGAAATACAAAATGTATTTTTGGAAAAACAGAGAAAGGCTATAAAATATACACGAAGGGTTTTAAAAAGCGAAAGTTTTTTAGGAGAAAAAGAAAATATAATAAAAACTCTCATTGTCCATCTAAAAAGTATAAATCTGAATGTACTTGTTGGATTTGCAAAGAAAAAGACATAGCTCTTGATTGCCCTAAGAGAAACCCTAAGTAAAATGCAAAAATGATTTTTCTTTCGAGAAGCTAGATTTAGAGATAGAATTAGTATCATAAAATGAAATATCAAATAATTAGTGACAATGAGTCTGAAGAAGAATAAGAAGACTATGAACCTTTAGGAATGATAAAAGAAGAATCTTTTGTTAAAATTACATGCCTAAGAGAGATATATAATTCACATGAAAGCTATGAAGCAGAAGATTACGATGAACAGATGGAAAATTGGAATGTAGATAGGAAAAAGAGTGATATATATAAAACATGTTAGGGTTAAACTACCCTATCCCTACGGATCTTTAGATGCGAATATAGAGAAGAAAATAGAAATAAATCAAAGACAAACACACAACACACAGATTTACGTGCTTCACCTAAACTCGGGTTACATCCACGGAGTTGCAGCGATTTCACTATGTCTTGAAGAACAATACAAGGAGGTGCACCCCTAGACACCCCTCACAGTATTCACAGAAACGACTCACACACGCTTACACAAAAGAATAAGATGAAATCCTTATATTTCCGGGTTAAAATGAACAGATACCAAACAGTGCTGAAAAGACCAGATTGGACATATAAAAAAAAAAAAACCACCAGGCTCCACACATAGCCTAACAATCTCCCACTTGGAGACTGGTCCAATCACCAACACCAAGCACCATATGCCTTCAAACAAAGCAATCATCGCCGCAACTCATTCACCTGTCCTCAAGCTTGAAGACCAACTGAAGCTGAGCACAGCTTCAATTTCTCAATAGTGACACCCTTAATCAACATATCTGCTAGATTCTCAATTCCACGAATCTTCTCCAGTACCAACTATTCACTGTCGAGAAGAGAGTGAATAAAGTGATATCTCAACTGTATATGCTTCGTCCTAAAATGAAACACCGGATTCTTAGGAAGAAAAATCGCACTCTGACTATCACTGTGTAGAGTACCCCTCTCATTCTTCTTACCCAGCTCATCCAAGAGACCCTGTAACCAAACCTTCTCCTTTCCAGCTTCAATTATGGCTACATACTCAGCTTCCGTAGTAGAGAGAGCAACGATTTTTTGCAACTTAGAAGCCCAACTTACAGCTGTACCACCCAGAGTATACACAATCCCTGTAGTACTCTTCCTACTATCAACATCACCAGCTAAATCCGCATCCACAAAACCCTGCAATTTTAAACCTGCCCTTGTGAAGCACAAAGATGTATATGAAGTGCCTTTCAAATATCTCATGATCCATTTGACTGCCTCCCAATGTTGTTTTCCCGGATTACTCATGTGCCTACTCACTACTCCCACTGCATGTGCAATGTCCGCTCTTATACAGATCATGGTGTACATTTGACTTCCAATAGCTGAGGCATAGGGAACCCTACTCATGTAGTCCTGCTCCTACTCTATCATTGGTGACTGATCCTTAGATAGTCTAAAATGACTAGCCAAAGGTGTGCTCACTGGTTTAGCGATATCCATGCTAAATCAACTGAGAACCTTCTTCACATACTCTGTCTGTGAAAGTTTCAAAGTCCCACTGAATCTGTCTCTGATGATTCTCATACCAAGGATTTGTTTTGCAGCACCCAAATCCTTCATTGCAAACTGTTTTGACAACTACCTCTTGAGATTATTAATCTCCTCAATATTAGACCCTGCAACGAGCATATCATCCACATACAACAATAATAGGATATAAGAGTTGTCAAAACTCTTAACAAAACAACAATGGTCTGCCTGGCACCTTGTGAACCCGGTGCTACACATGAAGTTGTCAAACTTCTTGTACCATTGTCTTGGAGCTTGTTTCAACCCATACAAACTCTTTCTCGGTTTGCAAACCTGATTTTCCTTTCTCTGCACTGCAAATCCTTATGGCTAATGGATATAAATATCCTCCTCCAAATCACCGTGAAGGAATGCTGTCTTCACATCTAACTGCTCAAGATGTAGGTTCTCTGCAGCCACAATTCCTAGTACCAGCCTAATTGTTGTTAGCTTCACAACTGGAGAGAAAATATCTGTGTAATCAACACCCTCTTTCTGTTGAAACCCTTTCACAACCAATCTGGCCTTGTAGCGCTTGCTACCATTATGCTCTTCTTTTACTCTGTACACCCATTTGTTATGTAAAACTTTCTTCCCTTCTGGCAATTCAGTTAGTTCCCATGTCTGATTCGTCATCAGTAAGTCCATCTCATCCTTCATGGCCAACTCTCACTTGCTAGAATTTTTAATCTGCAAAGCTTCATCATAACATTCTTGCTCACCACTATCAGTCAAGAAAATATAGAACAAGGATGGTGAGAACCGCTGTAGAGGTCTAATGTTTCTTAGAAGACCTTCAGACAGCACTTATGGGTGTACACTGTTCTACCTGTGGGTCTGTATTCTCATCATTTTCCTGACTCCTACTCTGCATTGTGCTCTTAGAAAATTCATCCAAGTCAACAAACTCAAACTTCTTTGGTTTTGGCCCTGTAACAACAGATTCTGCACTTGACCTGTTTTTCTACATAACCTGTTCATTGAAAATCACATTTCTACACCTGATGATTTTTCGATTTTGATTATCCCAAAATCGATAACCAAAAGCTTCATCACTATAGCCAATAAAGAAATATTTTCTGGATTTAGCATCTAGTTTACTCGAGCATCAGAGTCAATATGAACATAAGAAAAACAGCAAAAAACTTTTAAGTAAGAAAGGTTTACCTCATTTCCACTCCATACCTCTTTAGGTATCTTGCAATCCAAAGGAACTGACGGTCCTTGATTTATCAAGTGAGTTGCTGTGCTGACTGCATCGGCCCAAAACGTTTCTGGCAACCCAGCATGCAACCTTATACTTCTTGCACACTCATTAAGGGTCTTGTTCATGTGCTCAGCCATGCCATTCTGCTGTGGTGTCCCGAGAATAGTCTTCTCTATCCTAATCCTGTTAGCAGCACAAAATTCTCTAAATCCCCCATCTATGTACTCTCCACCATTATCAGATCTCAAACATTTTACCTTCAAACCTGTTTCAGTCTCAGCCATGGCTTTCTATTTCTTAAAGGTCTCAAATACCTCAGATTTATTTTTCAGAAAATAAACCCATAACCTTCCTGCTTGAGTCATCAATAAATGTGATATAATACCGCGAACCTCCAAGAGATGCAACCGGAAAAGCTCCCCACAAATCTGTGTACCAACTCCAAATTTTCAGACTTTGGAGTTCTGCCTCCTTTCAAGAAACTGATCTTTCTCTATTTCCCAAGAATGGAGCTCTCACACAAATCAAGGTCAAGGGATTTCAACTCTGGCAGTTTCTCTTTAGAAAGCATCACTTTCATCCTTTTTTCGCTCATGTGACCAAGCCTGCGGTACCATAGGTTTGTATCAACTTTTGCGTCAACCACTGTAATAGTATCTCTCACAATTGAGGTCGTGTACAGAGTACCCGTTTTTGTTCCACGAGCCACTACCATGGCTCCCTTTATAATATTCCAAGTACCAGCCCCAAATGTCACTGTGTGACCTTCAGCATCAACCTGTCCTATAGAGATGAAGTTTTTCATCAATTTTGGAACATGTTGCACTTTCTGTATCAAACACACAGACCCGTTCGGCAATTTAATGCGAACGTTTCTCATACCCAAAATATCTAAGGCTTCTCCATCAGTCAAATATACCTTCCCAAAATCACATGTCACATAGTGCTCCATGATTTCTCGTGTGCAGTGGTATGGAAAGAAGCTCCTGAGTCTAAAACCCAAGAGTCAATGGGACTGTCAACAGAAAGTAATAGGGCATCCTGTAGTTCTTCTGTCACAGCATTTGCAACATCGTTCTCATTCCTTTTCTTCTGCAGTTCTCTTCAATTTTTCTTAAAATGGCTAGTCTTATCACAATTCCAGCATTCCAGTTGTCGTCCAGAACTGAATTTACTCCTACCTCCTCTTATGGATTTTGATATACTCTGATTAGAATTTCTATCTTGTGCTCTACCTTTTGTCTCAAGATTTAAAGCGGAACTAGAACCCGAGGTTTCACCCGCATATCTCCTGCGAACCTCCTCGTTTAAAATCAAATCCCGAATATCTTCATATTTGAGTTTATTCTTCCCTGCAGAATTACTCACCGCCATTCTCATGGCTTCCCAACTGTTTGACAAAGAAGTCAAAACAATTAAAGCACGGATCTCATCATCAAAATCAATCTCAACAGAGGACAATTGATTAACAATTGTATTGAACTCATTTAGATGCTGTGCAACAGGGGTACTTTCTGCCATCTTCAAATTGAACAACTTTTTCATCAGATGCACTTTGTTGTTAGCCGACGATTTTTCATACATACTGGACAAAGCCGCCATCATATCCTTGGTGGTCTTCTCCTTCATAACATTGTGTGCAACTGATCTTGATAGAGTTAATCGAATAACTCCCAATACATGTCTATCAAGAAGATTCAATTCGTCTTCTTTAATATTGTCTGGTTTTGTCCCTAACAGAGGCAAATGTAATTTCTTCCCATAGAGATAATCCTCGATTTGCATCTTCCAATACCCAAAATCTGTGCCATCGAATTTCTCGTTTCCTGTCACCTTTCTTTCTTCTCTGGTCATCGTTCCGACTCAAAAAACCGATTGCTCTGATACCAGTTGTTAGGGTTAAGCTACTCTATCCCTACGGATCTTTAGATGCGAATATAGAGAAGAAAATAGAAATAAATCAAAGACAAACACACAACACACAGATTTACGTGGTTCACCCAAACTCGGGTTACGTCCACGGAGTTGCAGAGATTTCACTATGTCTTGAAGAATAATACAAGAAGGTCCACCCCTAGACACCTTTCAGAGTATTCACAAAAACTGCTCGCACACACTTACACAACAGAATAAGATGAAACCCTTATATTTCTGGGTTAAAATGAACAGATACCAAACAGTGCTTAAAAGACCAGATTGGACATAAAAAAAAAAAACCACCAGGCTCCACACATAGCCTAACAAAACAAGCCATTTCGATCTGAAAACAAAACTAAGCATAGAAACCATCGAGGGAACAACCTGAGTTGAACAAACAGAAGAAAGAATTATGATGATTCCACTATTAAGCCCTAAAAAATTAAGGTTACGAGTTTGCTCATATTGGACTGATCCAAGTAAGAATATGCCCATTATACGTAAAAGGGATAGATTCACCCATGTTTGCTTGTGTGCTTGATTGTAGATATCTCAAGCTTAAAGATGCTCTATTAGGAGTAAATGCTAACTTCCACAATGGTCCAATAATGTTTGACATTTAGCTGTCTTTCACACATGACACTGGAATACACACATTACACTATAATACACACTTCACCTTTCATGACTTCAAATCCATTCAGTACAACATCCATTCAAAACTTATAGAAATGGTTATCTTGAGAAGGAGATATATGTAGAGCAACCTAAAGGTTTTGTGATTTCTCGAAGTGAAGATAAGGTTTACAAGTTAAAAAAAAAAGCTCTTTATGGCTTGAAACAGGCTCCCAGGGAATGGTACTACAGAATAGATTCACATTTATGCTGTTAAGGATTCAAACGAAGCAAGAATGATGCAACCTTGTATGTGAAAAATCTTCTCTAATGAAGATATGTTGAGTATTTCATTGTTATTGGGAACAATTCAAAGAACTTCAAGCTTGATATGCAGAAGGAGTTTGAAATGACAAATCTTGGTAAAATGAAGTATTTTCTTGGGATGCAACTTTATCAGACTTAAGCTGGGATTTTTATTTCTCAGAAAAAGTATGTTTAAGAGATCTTGAAGAAATTTGAATGCAGTCTTGTAAACCAGTAGCTACTCTAGTTCTAAATGAAATTTTTTCTAAAGAAGATGGTGCAAAGAAGGTTGATGCTTCTGTTTATAGAAGTTTGATTAGTAGCTTATTGTACTTAACAGCTACCAGACCTGATCTTATGTTCTCAACTAGTTTACTATCCAGATTTATGCAAAGTCCTATTCAAATTCATTTTGGAGCTGCCAAGAGGGTGTTAAGGTATTTAAAGGGTACAGTTAACTATGGCATATGGTTTACTGCTATAGAAGATCAGAGTTTGAGAGGGTTTGTTGATAGTGATTGGGTTTGCTCTCTTGATAATATAAAGAGCACATCGGGTTATTGTTTCTCATTTGGCTGGTGTATTCTCTTGGATTTTTAAGAAGCAAGAGGTTGTGGCTCAATCTACTGCTGAACTAGAGTATATTGCAGTTGCATCTGCTGCAAATGAAGCCATTTGTTTGAGAAAAATTCTTACGGGCAGAAGCAACTAAAGGCTACTTATATTTTCTATGATAACAATTCTGCCATAGCCATTGCTAAAAATCCAGTGCAACAAGGGAAAACTAAACATATCTAGGTGAAGTTTCACTCGATTAGAGAAGCTGAGAAGAATGAAGAAATTTGTCTGGTTTATTGCAGATCTGAGGAGCAACTTGCAGATATTTTTACCAAAGCTCTTCCTAAAAGCAAGGTTTGAATTCCTTAGAGCAATGCTAGGAGTCTCATGCAAAAATCTCAGGGAGGAGTGTTAAGGATTGAGATTTTTTTCCAGAAAATCTGCACCTTTTTACTGATAATCTGCACTTTTGCATTATCTTTTGCTGATGTATTTTGTGTTAGCCTTATTCCAAGGAAAGCTTGTTTGGCTACTAACGTGTGTTAGTCCTTGTTTCAAGGAAAAGTTTGTTGACAGCTATCATGTCTCATATAAAAGCAGAACTGCTACTGTATTGAAAATTTGTATTGAGAAATAAAGCAAAATTTTTCTGGTTTTAACTTTTCAGATATAATTGCATTCAATGTCTTCGACTTTTATTTAAAAAGCAAATGAATTGAAAATTCGTGATGTTATTGATTTGCATTTTCTTTCTATTGGTTATGGATTGTCATTGATGTGCAAAAGAAACAAGTGTCTGTTTTTACCGTCTTTGACTTCCAGCATTATAAGTATGATTGGTGTTCAGTGATCATAGCAACTGGAGGATCTTACATATTTATTCGGAGTCTTTTTTAGCAACATTATGTTTATGCACAGTTGAAAGATTTCAAAAGCCTTATTTCCGATGTGATACTTTAGAATTAAGAAATGTTATAAACGTTAGGCACAAGGAGCAATTGGGAATGTGAAAACCAAGTACTGGTTGTCTTTTTCTTTTATCTGCTTTCGCGCAAAGCAAATGGTAAGAAATCCGTTGAAATTGTTTATGAAATAATTTATGTTTTTCACAGTCAAACACTCTTAAATGGGTTTATGAATTGGTTTCTGTTTTTAGAAAATGGAATTAATGTAATAATTTTTTTTAATGATTGTTTGCATAATTCTCAAAACTGTGTTTTTTTTTTTTACGTAAATTGTTTCAAAAACTATTTTATAACCATGAATCGTTTTTAAGCTAAACAGATTCTAAATGATAATATTAAATGATGATGTATGTTAATCCTGAAAGTGCTTAAAAAAAGATGATATGTGGTATAAATTATATATAAAAATAAAAATTTCACCTAATAGTTTATCAAAATTAGAAACTTGAATACGAGTGACATGTTTCTTTTGGAGGGATATATTGTTTTTATCTAATGGTAAAATGAATTAAGATATATTGTGTTACGTATCTTTTATAAACTTGAGTTAAACAATAATTTTTCTCGCAAATGACATGTAAAGCTTCGGTTTCCTACCAAGGCTGATAAGACAGTTACTATAAAGAGTTCTTTGAAGATTTTTAATTTTCAACTAATGTGGCGTAATACAATGTAGTCAAATATACTTTGAAAATGTACATTGTTATGATCTGAATGGCGCAGGTGGAATTGGACTTCTAGTAACTGTATACAAAATACTTTTCTGATATAAATTTATCATTCCAAACTTTAGAATATTACGTCAAAAGTGAAATAATCTTAAGAGAAAAAACTTCTAAACTTCGAATTAAAATGTCGAATTTGGGAAGTTAGCTTTAAGTTCGAATTATCTTACATGATCAAATACACATCGATCCCATGCTTGAAGTTAGACAAATTTACAGATTTTGAGTTCGAATATTGATACAATGAGGAGAAGAGTTTTTCAAATATCATTTTGCAACATTAATTTGAAGTTTATTATAATTTTATATGTTTAGAATTTTATCTTGCTAATAAAGTACACGAAATTAAAACGTAATCCTGATTTCAAAGGTTCAAATAAATTTGCACGTTTTTATTCAAACTACCATAAATCTTTAGTGAATCATATAGAATTAAAAGGTTATTGAGACTCCAAAGGTTAAAATATTTTACACCTTCCATTTTTCAAGTTTTATACCTTTAATGGCCTGTTTCAATGGGGAAAATACATTTCGCTTGAAAAAATGTAAATCTTTATATATCCAAATTCAATTCAATGCATTAGGATGCTGTCCAAAAGTACATATATGAAATTAATGACACATTTATTTTAAGATTTTCTTTAGCATCCAAATCAAGTGTATATATAAATATATTAACCTTATAAATACTGCCGAGACAAGCCAAATCACAAAAGTACTACTAAACATACCCAATTTCTCTTATAAGATATCAACTACAATACAAGATAATATGGAGAAGAACTCATTCAAGACTACTTTCTTCATAATTCTCTTTATCATCATTTCGTCATGTTAGTCTCTCTCTCTTTGTCTCTATGGATAATACATTCTTGTTTATTTGTTTCTTGTCATATAATTTGTGTCATGAATTTTTTTTAGGTATACCGTTTACAAGAATGCAAGGAGCTGAAGCCAAAGGATGTTTTATAACCCCTGAATGCTTAGTTAAATTGTCATGTCCACCAGGTAAAATTAGTGTTTGTGTTGATGGTACATGTGTATGCAAGTCAATCTTTGCACGACACTCAAGTTTTGGATGAACAGTGCGAGGACTATTGTTGTTCAATGCACCAGAACCATGCCATGGATTGTGTTAATGGTTGATGCAAGTTCAAAAAATATGCTTGAGAAAGATGTATCTTTGTCCCTGTAATGCAAAATAAATAATTTTTAATAATAATGCTCGAGTGAAGTGATTGGGCCATGTAGCTAAAATTTAAAAGTTTATGGTCAACTACTAACAAATAGCGATTGTTTGTTGTTACACCCAAAACAAATTAAATTGCTTCAAGTATTATTTAATTGTCAAGATCCTAGTGTTAGATCAATGAGGAATATATATTAATGGAAAAAGATTGTTGAACACCACGAGAAACACTTGAAATAAACACTCTTGCCACATCAGCAAGGTAAAATAAAAAATAAAATTATTTTACTTTATATTATTAAAATTTTATCCTAACAAAATTTTTTTTATTTTATTTAGAGAAGATATCTTGAAAAAGTGAGACGAAGCAAAAACTAATGAGGAATTGATATATTGGGAACAAAAAATACAACAATCCGTCTATCCCAACGAAAAAAAAAATACATACGATAAAACCAGAGAATAGTGAATAGTGAAGGAACTTCTATAAGCAATGAAGACGATTGGAATGATGAAACAATTTCATATGTGCACTTTTGGATTGCATCATAATGCATTGAATTTGAATATATAAAAACTTACATTTTTTCAATAGAAATGTATTTTCCCAATTGAAAAAGACCATTGAGGGCATCATAATCCAAAAGTACTTATATATTTGGACAGCATCTTAATCCAAAAGTACTTGTATATTATTCTAGGCAATATGTTGAATTTCTGAAAGCTCAGAAAGAATAATTAAAGAAAGCACAAGGAGTAAATGCAAATAGTTGAGAGTCAAAACCACAACCACCACCTCCAAAATTCATAGAGAAAACTTTAGAAGGAAAGCTAGAATACTCATTCGGGTTTGCTAGAGAAACCGCACCAAGAAAACTTGAAGGCGAAGTAGGAACAAAAAAAAAAAATACAAAACACCTATTAGGTACGAATTTCTACCAAATCCAAATAAAAAATTACAAGCAGTAGCAACTATTGGCGTATATTTGGATATAGACTGCACAAACAGATCCAAAAAAGCTTAGAAGATTGGGCTCAAGCTAGTGATTAGGTAATTAAAGGAAATATAAAATGGGACCGAGAATTCGCTAAACAGTATCTTAAAGCCACTTTGAGAGGAAACGATGAAAACTTTTGGGAAAAATATATAGACGCACCTAATTTTGATGTATGAACTAGTTAAGAACATAATTTGGTATATTGGATGTCAAAATAATTAAAAAAGAGAATTTTGTGGACAACAAGATGTTGAAGTACTATTAGACAAAAAGCATTAGAGAAAAGCTGACAAAACTAAGACTTTGTAATATGAATAGGTTTGATGAATACATATGCGAATTCCAAAAATATTATTATAATCGAAAAACTCATAAACACCTTTTTGGATAGATAAATTCATCAAAAAACTACCTGATCCTGGAATAGCTTGATATCGAATAAATATGACAAGTATTTAAAGGAAAAAGATGAATGAATAGATAAATTGTGATTAAGAGTTCAATTTGTAAAAAAAAACATTAAGAGATTTCTACACAAATACTTTGTCTATGAAAGATTCTAAGAAAAGGCTAGGTGATAGTATGAATATGAAAAGTTATGCGTACTTAGCAGATATGCCACGATAGTATATGGGTGCAAAAAAGCAAAAATAAAAAAGAAATACAAAAAGTATTTTAGAAAAATAGATAAAGGCTATAAAATTTACAAGAAGGGTTTTAAAACGTGAAAGTTTTTTAGGAGAAAAAGAAAATATAATAAAAACTCTCCTTGTCCATTTGGAAAGCATAAATCTGAATGTACTTGTTAGATTTGCAAAGAAAAAAGACATAGCTCTTGATTGCCCTAAGAGAAACCCTAAGTAAAATGCAAAAATGATTATGCTTTCGAGGAGCTAGATTTAGAGATAAAATTAGTATCATAAAATGAAATATCAAATAATGAGTGACAATGAGTCTAAAGAAGAATAAGAAGACTATGAACCTTTAGGAATGACAAAAGAAGAAATTTTCGTTAAAATTACAAGCCTAAGAGAGGTATATAATTCACATGAAAGCTATGAAGCAGGAGATTATGATGAACAGATGGAAAATTGGAATGTAGATAGTAAAAAGAGTGATATATATAAAACAAGCCATTTCGATATGATAACAAAACTAAGCATAGAAACTGTCGAGGGAACAACTTGAGTTGAACAAACAGAAGAAAGAATTATGATGATTCCACTATTAAGCCCTAAAAAATTAGCTAAGAGAGGTCACGAGTTTGCTCATATTGGACTGATCCAAGTAAGAATATGCCCATTATACTGAAAAGGGATAGATTCACCCATGTTTGCTTGTGTGCTTGATTGTAGATATCTCAAGCTTAAAGATGTTCTAATAGGAGTAAATGCTAAATTCCACAATGGTCCAATAATGTTTGACGTTTAGCTATCATTCACACATTACACTGAAATACACACATTACACTATAATACACACTTCACCTTTCATGACTTCAAATCCATTCAGTACAACATCCATTCAAAACTTATAGAAATGGTTATCTTGAGAAGGAGATATATATAGAGCAATCTAAAGGTTTTGTGATTTCTCGAAGTTAAGATAAGGTTTACGAGTTAAAAAAAAGCTCTTTATGGCTTGAAACAGGCTCTAAGGGCATGGTACTATAGAATAGATTCACATTTATGCTGTTAAGGATTCAAACGAAGCGAGAATGATGCAACCTTGTCTGTGAAAAATATTCTCCAATGAAGATATGTTGATTATTTCATTGTTATTGGGTACAATTCAAAGATTTTGCAGAAGTTCAAGCTTGATATGCAGAAGGAGTTTGAAATGACAGATCTTGGTGAAATGAAGTATTTTCTTGGGATGCAAATTTATCAGACTTAAGCTGGGATTTTTATTTCTCAGAAAAAGTATGTTTAAGAGATCTTGAAGAAATTTGAATGCAATCTTGTAAACCAGTAGCTACTCCTCTAGTTCTAAATGAAATTTTTTCTAAAGAAGATGGTGCAAAGAAGGTTGATGCTTCTGTTTATAGAAGTTTGATTAGTAGCTTATTGTATTTAACAGCTACCAGACCTGATCTTATGTTCTCAACTAGTTTACTATCCAGATTTATGCAAAGTCCTAGTCAAATTCATTTTGGATCTGCCAAGAGGGTGTTAAGGTATTTAAAGGGTACAGTTATCTATGGCATATGGTTTACTTCTATAGAAGATCAGAGTTTGAGAGGGTTTGTTGATAGTGATTGGGTTTGCTCTCTTATCGGGTTATTGTTTCTCATTTGGCTGGTGTATTCTCTTGGATTTTTAAGAAGCAAGAGGTTGTGGCTCAATCTACTGCTGAACTAGAGTATATTGCAGTTGCATCTGCTGCAAACGAAGCCATTTGTTTGAGAAAAATTCTTACGGGCAGAAGCAACTAAAGGCTACTTATATTTTCTATGATAACAATTCTGCCATAGCCATTGCTAAAAATCCAGTGCAACATGGGAAAACTAAACACATCAAGGTGAAGTTTCACTCGATTAGAGAAGCTGAGAAGAATGAAGAAATTTGTCTGGTTTATTGCAGATCTGAGGAGCAACTTGCAGATATTTTTACCAAAGCTCTTCCTAAAAGCAAGGTTTGAATTCATTAGAGCAATGCTAGGAGTCACATGCAAAAATCTCAGGGAGGAGTGTTAAGGATTGAGATTTTTTTCCAGAAAATCTACACTTTTGCATTATCTTTTGCTGATGTATTTTGTGTTAGCCTTATTTCAAGGAAAGCTTGTTTGACTACTAACCTGTGTTAGTCCTTGTTTCAAGGAAAAGTTTGTTGACAGCTTTTATATCATGTCTCATATAAAAGCAGAACTGCTACTGTATTGAGTAATAAAGCAAAATTTTTCTGGTTTTAACTTTTCAGATAAAATTGCATTCAATATTTTCGACTTTTATTTAAAAAGAAAATGAATTGAAAATTCGTGATGTGCAAAAGAAACTAGTGCCGGTTTTTACCGTCTTTGACTTCCAGCATAGATAAGTATGATTGGTGTTCAGTGATCATAGCAACTGGAGGATCTTATATATTTACTCGGCGTCTTTTTTAGCAACATCATGTTTATGCACAGTTGAAAGATTTCAAATGCCTTATTTCCGATGTGATACTTTAGAATTAAGAAATCTTATAAACGTTAGGCACTTGGAGAAATTGGGCGTGTGAAAACCAAGTACTGGTTGTCCTTTTCTTTTATCTGCTTTTGCGCAAAGCAAATGGTAAGAAATCCGTTGAAAGTGTTTATGAAATAATTTATGTTTATCACAATTAAGTACTCTTAAATTGGTTTATGAATTGGTTTATGTTTTTAAAAAACTGAGTTAATGTAAGAATTTTTTTTAATGATTGTTTGCCTAATTCTCAAAATTGTGTTTTTTTTTTTTTTTTACGTAAATTGTTTCAAAAACTATTTTATAACCATGAATCGTTTTTAAGCTAAACAGATTCTAAATGAAAATATAAAAGGATGATGTATATGAATTCAGAAAGTGCTTGAAAAAAATGATGTGGTATAAATAATATATAAAATAAAAATTTCACCTAAAAGTTTATCAAAATTAGAAGCTTGAATACAAGTGACATGTTGCTTTTGGAGGGATATATTTTGTTTTATCTAATGGTAATAGTAAGATGAACCTTTGTGTTATGTATCTTTCATAGACCTGAATTAGACAATAATTTTTCTCGCAAATGGCATGTAAAGCTTCAATTTCCTACCAAGGCAGATAAGACAGCTACTATAAAGAGTTGTTTGAAAATTTTTAATTTTCAACTAATGTGGCATAATACAGTATAGTCAAATATACTTTGAAAAATGTACATTGTTCTGATCTGCATGGTGCGGGTGGAATTGGACTTCTAGTAACTGTACACAAAATACTTTTCTGCTATAAATTTATCATTCCAAACTTTAGAATACTATGTCAAAAAGTGAAATAATCTCAAGAGAAAAACTTCTAAACTTTGAATTAAAATGTCGAATTTGGGAAGTTAGCTTTAAGTTTGAATTATCTTACATGATCGCATACACATTGATCTCATGCTTGAACTTTGAAAAATTTACAGATTTTGAGTTCGATTATTGAAAAAATCAGGAGAAGAGTTTTTCAAATATCATTTTGCAACATTAATTTGAAGTTTATTATAATTTTATATGTTTAGATTTTTATCTTGCTAATAAAGTTCATAAAATTAAAATGTAATCCCGATTTCAAAAGTTCAAATAAATTTGCACGTTTTTGTTCAAACTACCATAAATCTTTAGTGAATCATATAGAATTAAATGGTTATTGAGACTCCAAAGGTTAAAATAATTTACACCTTCCATTTTTCAAGTTTTATACCTTTAATGGCCTTTTTCAATGGGGAAAATACATTTCTCCTAAAAAAATGTAAATATTTATATATCCAAATTCAATTCAATGCATTAGGATGCTGTCCAAAAGTACATATATGAAATTAATGACACATTTATTTTAAGATTTTCTTTAGCATCCAAATCAAGTGTATATATAAATATATTAACCTTATAAATACTGCCGAGACAAGCCAAATCACAAAAGTACTACTAAACATACCCAATTTCTCTTATTAGATATCAACTACAATACAAGATAATATGGAGAAGAACTCATTCAAGACTACTTTATTCATAATTCTCTTTATCATCATTTCTTCATGTTAGTCTCTCTCTCTCTGTCTCTCTGGATAATACATTCTTGTTTATTTGTTTCTTGTCATATAATTTGTGTCATGAATTTTTTTTAGGTATACCGTTTACAAGAATGCAAGGAGTTGAAGCCAAAGGATGTTTTATAACCCCTGAATGCTTAGTTAAATTGTCATGTCCACCAGGTAAAATTAGTGTTTGTGTTGATGGTACATGTGTATGCAAGTCAATCTTTGCACGACACTCAAGTTTTGGATGAACAGTGCGAGGACTATTGTTGTTCAATGCACCAGAACCATGCCACGGATTGTGTTAATGGTTCATGCAAGTTCAAAAAATATGCTTGAGAAAAATGTGTCTTTGTCCCTGTAATGCAAAATAAATAATTTTTAATAATAATGCTCGAGTGAAGTGATTGGGCCATGTTGCTAAAATTTAAAAGTTTATGGTCAACTACTAACAAATAGCGATTGTTTGTTGTTACACCCAAAACAAATTAAATTGCTTCATGTATTATTTAATTGTCAAGATCCTAGTGTTAGATCAATGAGGAATATATATTAATGGAAAAAGATTATTGAACACCACGAGAAACACTTAAAATAAACACTCTTGCCACATCAGCAAGGTAAAATAAATAATAAAATATTTTACTTTATATTATTAAAATTTTGTCCTTCTTGTCTAAAGTTATTAAAATAGACAACATAATTCTTTAATACACTAATAATTTAGTCCCTTAAATAAAATAATGACTTTTGGAAAACATATATTGAATGTTATAATCTAGATACTAAATCTAGAGATTCAAGTATAGTAGTCACTGCATTGACGATAACATTTACAGAGTATTCAACTTTTTGGTAGATCTGGTATATCTGCAAAAACGAAAAAAGAAAAAGAAAAAGATATTAGAAACCTTAGCTGAAAAAGGGAAATTAGATTTCAATGATGAAAGCAAACAACTGTTGAGAAAGTTTGAACTTGGATTAAAAAATCTTCCCTTAAAAAATATGATATCTATATATGTGATTGAAAAAAGTTTAAAACCAATACTAACGAACACAAAAATCCTGGAGAAAAAAATGTTTTATTTAGAGAAGATATCTTGAACAAGTGAGAAGAAGCAAAAACTAATGGGGAATTGATATATTGGGAACAAAAAATACAAGAATTAGACAATCCCAAAGAAAAAAGAGAAACATACGATAAAACCAAAGAATAGTGAAGGAACTTCAATAAGCAATGAAGACAATTAGGATGATGAAACAATTTCATATGTGTACTTTTGGACTGCATCCTAATGCATTGAAATTGAATATATAAAGATTTATATTTTTCAAGAGAAATGTATTTTCCCCATTGAAAAAGACCATTAAAGGCATTATAATCCAAAAGTACTTATATATTTGGACAGCATCCTAATCCAAAAGTACTTCTATATTATTCTAGGCAATACGTTGAATTTTTGAAAGCTCAGAAAGAAGAATTAAAGAAAGCAAAAGGAGGAAATGCAAAGAGTTGAGAGCCAAAACCACAACCACCACCTCCAAAATTCATAGAGAAAATTTTAGAAGGCAAGCTAGAATACTCATTCGGGTTTGCTAGAGAAACCACACCAGGAAACTCGAAGGCGAAGTAGGAACAAAAAAAATACGAAACACCTATTAGGTATGAATTTCTACCAAATCCAAATAAAAAATTACAAGCAGTAGCAACTATTGGTGTATATTTGGATATAGATTGTATAACAGATCCAAAAAAGCTTATAGAAGATTAGGCTAGTGATTTGACAATTAAAGGAAATATCAAATGGGACCGAGAATTCGCTAAACAGTATCTTGAAGCCACGTTGAGAGGAAACGCTAAAAACCTTTTGGGAAAAATATATAGACACACCTAATTTTGATGTACGAACTAGTTAAGAACATAATTTGGTATATTGGATGTCAAAATAATTAAAAAAGAGAATTTTGTGGACAACAAGATGTTGAAGTATTATTTGCCAAAAAGTATTAGAGAAAAGCTGACAAAACTAAGACTTTGTAATATGAATAGGTTTGATGAATACATATGCGATTTCCAAAAATATTATTAAAATTGAAAAACTCAGAAACACCCTTTTGGATAGATAAATTCATCAAAAAACTACCTGATCCTGGAATAGCTTAATATCAAAATTATATGACAACTATTTAAAGGAAAAAGATGAATGAATAGATTAATTGGGATTAAGAGTTCAATTTGTAAAAAAAACATTAAGAGATTTCGACACAAATACTTTGGCTATGAATGATTCTAAGAAAAGGCTAGGTGATAGTATGAATGAGAAAATTTATGCGTAGTTAGTAGATATGCCACAACAGTATAGGGGTGCAAAAAATCAAAAATAAAAAAGAAATACAAAATGTATTTTTAGAAAAACAGAGAAAGGCTATAAAATATACACGGAGGGTTTTAAAAAGCGAAAGTTTTTTAGGAGAAAAAGAAAATATTATAAAAACTCTCATTGTCCATCTGGAAAGCATAAATCTGAATGTACTTGTTGGATTTGCAAAGAAAAAGACATAGCTCTTGATTGCCCTAAGAGAAACCCTAAGTAAAATGCAAAAATGATTTTTCTTTCGAGAAGCTAGATTTAGAGATAGAATTAGTATCATAAAATGAAATATCAAATAATTAGTGACAATGAGTCTGAAGAAGAATAAGAAGACTATGAACCTTTAGGAATGACAAAAGAAGAATCTTTTGTTAATTTCTTTTGTTAAAATTACAAGCCTAAGAGAGATATATAATTCACATGAAAGCTATGAAGCAGAAGATTACGATGAACAGATGGAAAATTGGAATGTAGATAGGAAAAAGAGTGATATATATAAAACATGTTAGATTTAAACTACCCTATCCCTACAGATCTTTAGATGCGAATATAGAGAAGAAAATAGAAATAAATCAAAGACAAACACACAACACACAGATTTACGTGGTTCACTTAAACTCGGGTTACGTCCACGGAGTTGCAGCGATTTCACTATGTCTTGAAGAACAATACAAGGAGGTCCACCCCTAGACACCCCTCACAGTATTCACAAAAACGACTCACACACGCTTATACAAAAGAATAAGATGAAATCCTTATATTTCTGGGTTAAAATGAACAGATACCAAACAGTGCTGAAAAGATCAGATTGGACATAAAAATAAAAAAAACCACCAGGCTCCACACATAGCCTAACAATCTCCCACTTGAAGACTGGTCCAATCACCAACACCAAGCACCACATGCCTTCAAACGAAGCAACCATCGCCGCAACTCATTCACCTGTCCTCAAGCTTGAAAACCAACTGAAGCTGAGCACAGCTTCAATTTCTCAATAGTGACACCCTTAGTCAACATATCTGCTGGATTCTCAATTCCACGAATCTTCTCCAGTACCAACTGTTCACTGTCGAGAAGAGAGCGAATAAAGTGATATCTCAACTGTATATGCTTCGTCCTAAAATGAAACACCGGATTCTTAGGAAGAAAAATCGCACTCTGACTATCACTGTGTAGAGTACCCATCTCATTCTTCTTACCCAGCTCATCCAAGAGACCCTGTAACCAAACCATCTCCTTTCTAGCTTCAATTATGGCTACATACTCAGCTTCCGTAGTAGGGAGAGCAACGATTTTTTGCAACTTAGAAGCCCAACTTACAACTGTACCACCCAGAGTATACACAATCCCTGTAGTACTCTTCCTACTATCAACATCACCAGCTAAATCCGCATCCACAAAACCCAGCAATTTTAAACCTGCCCTTGTGAAGCACAGAGATGTATATGAAGTGCCTTTCAAATATCTCATGATCCATTTAACTGCCTCCCAATGTTGTTTTCCCGGATTACTCATGTGCCTACTCACTACTCCTACTGCATGTGCAATGTCCGGTCTTATGCAGATCATGGTGTACATTTGACTTCCAATAGCTGAGGCATAGTGAACCCTACTCATGTAGTCCTGCTCCTACTCTATCATTGGTGACTGATCCTTAGATAGTCTAAAATGACTAGCCAAAGGTGTGCTCACTGGTTTAGCGATATCCATGCTAAATCAACTGAGAACCTTCTTCACATACTCTGTCTGTGAAAGTTTCAAAGTCCCACTGAATCTGTCTCTGATGATTCTTATACCAAGGATTTGTTTTGCAGCACCCAAATCCTTCATTGCAAACTGTTTTGACAACTACCTCTTGAGATTATTAATCTCCTCAATATTAGACCCTGCAACGAGCATATCATCCACATACAACAATAATAGGATATAAGAGTTGTCAAAACTCTTAACAAAACAACAATGGTCTGCCTGGTACCTTGTGAACCCGGTGCTACACATGAAGTTGTCAAACTTCTTGTACCATTGTCTTGGAGCTTGTTTCAACCCATACAAACTCTTTCTCGGTTTGCAAACCTGATTTTCCTTTCCCTGCACTGCAAATCCTTATGGCTAATGGATATAAATATCCTCCTCCAAATCACCATGAAGGAATGCTGTCTTCACATCTAACTGCTCAAGATGTAGGTTCTCTGCAGCCACAATTCCTAGTACCAGCCTAATTGTTGTTAGCTTCACAACTGGAGAGAAAATATCTGTGTAATCAACACCCTCTTTCTGTTGAAACCCTTTCACAACCAATCTGGCCTTGTAGCGCTTGCTACCATTATGCTCTTCTTTTACTCTGTACACCCATTTGTTATGTAAAACTTTCTTCCCTTCTGGCAATTCAGCTAGTTCCCATGTCTGATTCGTCATCAGTGAGTCCATCTCATCCTTCATGGCCAACTCTCACTTGCTAGAATTTTTAACCTGCAAAGCTTCATCATAACATTCTTGCTCACCACTGTCAGTCAAGAAAATATAGAACAAGGATGGTGAGAACCGCTGTGGAGGTCTAATGTTCCTAGAAGACCTTCAGACATCACTTATGGGTGTACACTGTTCTACTTGTGGGTCTGTATTCTCATCATTTTCCTGACTCCTACTCTACATTGTGCTCTTAGAAAATTCATCCAAGTCAACAAACTCAAACTTCTTTGGTTCTGGCCATGTAACAACAGATTCTGCACTTGACCTGTCTTTCTACATAACCTGTTCATTTAAAATCACATTTATACTCCTGATGATTTTTCGATTTTGATTATCCCAAAATCGATAACCCAAAGCTTCATCACCATAGCCAATAAAGAAACATTTTTTGGATTTAGTATCTAGTTTACTCGAGCATTAGAGTCAATATGAACATAAGAAAAACAACCAAAAACTTTTAAGTAAGAAAGGTTTACCTCATTTCCACTCCATACCTCTTTAGGTATCTTGCAATCCAAAGGAACTAACAGTCCTCGATTTATCAAGTGAGTTGCTGTGCTGTCTGCATCGGCCCAAAACATTTCTGGCAACCCAACATGCAATCTCATACTTCTTGCACACTCATTAAGGGTATTGTTCATGCGCTCAGCCACGCCATTCTGCTGTGGTGTCCCGAGAATAGTCTTCTCTATCCTAATCCTGTTAGCAGCACAAAATTCTCTAAACCCCCCATCTATGTACTCTCCACCATTATCAGACCTCAAACATTTTACCTTCAAACCTGTTTCAGTCTCAGCCATGGCCTTCCATTTCTTAAAGGTCTCAAATACCTCAGATTTATTTTTCAGAAAATAAACCCATACTTTCCTGCTTGAGTCATCAATAAATGTGATATAATACCGTGAACCTCCAAGAGATGCAACCGGAAAAGCTCCCCACAAATCTGTGTGTACCAACTCCAATTTTTCAGACTTTGGAGTTCTGCCTTCTTTCAAGAAACTGACCTTTCTCTATTTCCCAAGAATGGAGCTCTCACACAAATCAAGGTCAAGGGATTTCAACTCTGGTAGTTTCTCTTTAGACAGCATCACTTTCATCCCTTTTTCGCTCATGTGACCAAGCCTGCGGTACCATAGGTTTGTATCAACTTTTGCATCAACCACTGTAATAGTATCTCTCACAATTGAGATCATGTACAGAGTACCCGTTTTTGTTCCACGATCCACTACCATGGCTCCCTTTGTAATATTCCAAGTACCAGCCCCAAATGTCACCGTGTGACCTTCAGCATTAACCTGTCCTATAGAGATCAAGTTCTTTATCAATTTTGGAACATGTTGCACTTTCTGTATCAAACACACAGACCCATTCGACAATTTAATGCGAACGTTTCCCAAACCCACAATATCCAAGGCTTCTCCATCAGTCAAATATACCTTCCCAAAATCACCTGTCACATAGTGCTCTATGATTTCTCGGTGTGCAGTGGTATGGAAAGAAGCTCCTGAGTCTAAAACCCAAGAGTCAATGGGACTGTCAACAGAAAGTAATAGGGCATCCTATAGTTCTTCTGTCACAGCATTTGCAACATCGTTCTCATTCCTTTTCTTCTGTAGTTCTCTACAATTTTTCTTAAAGTGGCTAGTCTTACCACAATTCTAGCATTCCAGTTGTCGTCCAGATCTGGATTTACTCCTACCTCCTCTTATGGATTTTGATCTACTCCGATTGGAATTTCTATCTTGTGCTCTACTTTTTGTCTCAAGATTTAAAGTGGAACTAGAACCCGAGGTTTCACCCGCATCTCTCCTGCGAACCTCCTCATTTAAAATCAAATCTCAAATATCTTCATATTTGAGTTTATTCTTCCCTGTAGAATTACTCACCACCATTCTTATGGCTTCCCAACTGTTTGACAAAGAAGCCAAAACAATTAAAGCACGGATCTCATCATCAAAATCAATCTCAACAGAGGACAATTGATTAACAATTGTATTGAACTCATTTAGATGCTGTACAACAGGGGTACTTTCCGCCATCTTCAAATTGAACAACTTTTTCATCAGATGCACTTTGTTATTAGCCGACGATTTTTCATACATACTGGACAAAGCCGCCATCATATCCTTGGTGGTCTTCTCCTTCATAACATTGTGTGCAACTGATCTTGATAGAATTAATCGAATAACTCCCAATACATGTCTATCAAGAAGATTCAATTCGTCTTCTTTCATACTGTCTGGTTTTGCCCCTAACAGAGGCAAATGTAATTTCTTCCCATAGAGATAATCCTCGATTTGCATCCTCCAATACCCAAAATCTATGCCATCGAATTTCTCAATTCCTTTCACCTTTCCTTCTTCTCCGACCATCGCTCCGACTCAAAAAACTGATTGCTCTGATACCAGTTATTAGGGTTAACTGCTCTATCCCTGCGGATCTTTAAATGCGAATATAGAGAAGAAAATAGAAATAAATCAAAGACAAACACACAACACACAGATTTACGTGGTTCACCCAAACTCGGGTTACGTCCACGGAGTTGCAGAGATTTCACTATGTCTTGAAGAATAATACAAGGAGGTCCACCCCTAGACACCTCTCACAGTATTCACAAAAACGGCTCACACACGCTTACATAAAAGAATAAGATGAAACCCTTAGATTTCTGGGTTAAAATGAACAGATACCAAACAGTACTGAAAAGACCAGATTGGACATAAAAAAAAAAAAAAACCACCAGGCTCCACACATAGCCTAACAAAACAAGCCATTTCGATCTGAAAACAAAACTAAGCATAGAAACCATCGAGGGAACAGCCTGAGTTGAACAAACAGAAGAAAGAATTATGATGATTCCACTATTAAGCCCTAAAAAATTAAGGTTACGAGTTTGCTCATATTGGACTGATCCAAGGAAGAATATGCCCATTATACAGAAAAGGGATAGATTCACCCATGTTTGCTTGTGTGCTTGATTGTAGATATCTCAAGCTTAAAGATGCTCTATTAGGAGTAAATGCTAACTTCCACAATGGTCCAATAATGTTTGACATTTAGCTGTCTTTCACACATGACACTGGAATACACACATTACACTGTAATACACACTTCACCTTTCATGACTTCAAATCCATTTAGTACAACATCCATTCAAAACTTATAGAAATGGTTATCTTGAGAAGGAGATATATGTAGAGCAACCTAAAGGTTTTGTGATTTCTAGAAGTGAAGATAAGGATTACAAGTTAAAAAAAAAGCTCTTTATGGCTTGAAACAGGCTCCCAGGGAATGGTACTATAGAATAGATTCACATTTATGCTGTTAAGGATTCAAACAAATCAAGAATGATGCAACCTTGTATGTGAAAAATCTTCTCTAATGAAAATATGTTGATTATTTCATTGTTATTGGGAACAATTCAAAGAACTTCAAGCTTGATATGTAGAAGGAGTTTGAAATGAAAAATCTTGGTAAAATGAAGTATTTTCTTGGGATGCAAATTTATCAGACTTAAGCTGGGATTTTTATTTCTCAGAAAAAGTATGTTTAAGAGATCTTTAAGAAATTTGAATGCAGTCTTGTAAACCAGTAGCTACTCTAGTTCTAAATGAAATTTTTTCTAAAGAAGATGGTGCAAAGAAGGTTGATGCTTCTGTTTATAGAAGTTTGAATAGTAGCTTATTGTACTTAACAGCTACCAGACCTGATCTTATGTTCTCAACTAGTTTACTATCCAGATTTATGCAAAGTCCTAGTCAAATTCATTTTGGAGCTGCCAAGAGGGTGTTAAGGTATTTAAAGGGTACAGTTAACTATGGCATATGGTTTACTGCTATAGAAGATCAGAGTTTGAGAGGGTTTGTTGATAGTGATTGGGTTTGCTCTCTTGATAATATAAAGAGCACATCGGGTTATTGTTTCTCATTTGGCTGGTGTATTCTCTTGGATTTTTAAGAAGCAAGAGTTTGTGGCTCAATCTACTGCTGAACTAGAGTATATTGCAGTTGCATCTGCTGCAAACGAAGCCATTTGTTTGAGAAAAATTCTTACGGGCAGAAGCAACTAAAGGCTACTTATATTTTCTATGATAACAATTCTGCCATAGCCATTGCTAAAAATCCAGTGCAACATGGGAAAACTAAACATATCTAGGTGAAGTTTCACTCGATTAGAGAAGCTGAGAAGAATGAAGAGATTTGTCTGGTTTATTGCAGATCTGAGGAGCAACTTGCAGATATTTTTACCAAAGCTCTTCCTAAAAGCAAGGTTTGAATTCCTTATGCTAGGAATCTCATGCAAAAATCTCAGGGAGGAGTGTTAAGAATTGAGATTTTTTTCCAGAAAATCTGCACCTTTTTACTGATAATCTGCACTTTTGCATTATCTTTTGCTGATGTATTTTGTGTTAGCCTTATTTCAAGGAAAGCTTGTTTGGCTACTAACGTGTGTTAGTCCTTGTTTCAAGGAAAAGTTTGTTGACAGCTTTTATATCATGTCTCATATAAAAGCAGAACTGCTACTGTATTGAAAATTTGTATAGAGAAATAAAGCAAAATTTTTCTGGTTTTAACTTTTCAGATATAATTGCATTCAATGTCTTCGACTTGTATTTAAAAAGCAAATGAATTGAAAATTCGTGATGTTATTGATTTGCATTTTCTTTCTATTGGTTATGGATTGTCATTGATGTGCAAAAGAAACAAGTGTCTGTTTTTACCGTCTTTGACTTCCAGCATTATAAGTATGATTGGTGTTCAGTGATCATAGCAACTGGAGGATCTTACATATTTATTCGGAGTCTTTTTTAACAACATTATGTTTATGCACAGTTGAAAGATTCCAAAAGCCTTATTTCCGATGTGATACTTTAGAATTAAGAAATGTTATAAACGTTAGGCACAAGGAGCAATTGGGAATGTGAAAATCAAGTACTGGTTGTCTTTTTCTTTTATCTGCTTTCGCGCAAAGCAAATGGTAAGAAATCCGTTGAAATTGTTTATGAAATAATTTATGTTTTTCACAGTCAAACACTCTTAAATGGGTTTATGAATTGGTTTCTGTTTTTAAAAAATGGAATTAATGTAAGAATTTTTTTTATTGATTGTTTGCATAATTCTCAAAACTGTGTTTTTTTTTTTTTTTTTACGTAAATTGTTTCAAAAACTATTTTATAACCATGAATCGTTTTTAAGCTAAACAGATTCTAAATGATAACATTAAATGATGATGTATGTTAATCCTGAAAGTGCTTAAAAAAAGATGATATGTGGTATAAATTATATATAAAAATAAAAATTTCACCTAAAAGTTTATCAAAATTAGAAGCTTGAATACGAGTGACATGTTGCTTTTGGAAGGATATATTGTTTTTATCTAATGGTAAAATGAATTAAGATATATTGTGTTACGCATCTTTTATAAACTTGAGTTAAACAATAATTTTTCTCGCAAATGACATGTAAAGCTTCAGTTTCCTACCAAGGCTGATAAGACAGTTACTATAAAGAGTTCTTTGAAGATTTTTAATTTTCAACTATTGTGGCGTAAAACAATGTAGTCAAATATACTTTGAAAATGTATACAAAATACTTTTCTGATATAAATTTATCATTCCAAACTTTAGAATATTACGTCAAAAGTGAAATAATCTCAAGAGAAAAACTTCTAAACTTCGAATTAAAATGTTGAATTTGGGAAGTTAGCTTTAAGTTCAAATTATCTTACATGATCACATACACATCGATCCCATGCTTGAAGTTAGACAAATTTACAGATTTTGAGTTCGAATATTGATACAATGAGGAGAAGAGTTTTTCAAATATCATTTTGCAACATTAATTTGAAGTTTATTATAATTTTATATGGTTAGAATTTTATCTTGCTAATAAAGTACAGGAAATTAAAACGTAATCCCGATTTCAAAAGTTCAAAGAAATTTGCACGTTTTTATTCAAACTACCATAAATCTTTAGTGAATCATATAGAATTAAAAGGTTATTGAGACTCCAAAGGTTAAAATATTTTACACCTTCCATTTTTCAAGTTTTATACCTTTAATGGCCTGTTTCAATGGGGAAAATACATTTCGCTTGAAAAAATGTAAATCTTTATACATCCAAATTCAATTCAATGCATTAGGATGCTGTCCAAAAGTACATATATGAATTTAATGACACATTTATTTTAAGATTTTCTTTAGCATCCAAATCAAGTGTATATATAAATATATTAACCTTATAAATACTGCCGAGACAAGCCAAATCACAAAAGTACTGCTAAACATACCCAATTTCTCTTATAAGATATCAACTACAAAACAAGATAATATGGAGAAGAACTCATTCAAGACTACTTTCTTCATAATTCTCTTTATCATCATTTCGTCATGTTAGTCTCTCTCTCTTTGTCTCTTTGGATAATACATTCTTGTTTATTTGTTTCTTGTCATATAATTTGTGTCATGAATTTTTTTTAGGTATACCGTTTACAAGAATGCAAGGAGCTGAAGCCAAAGGATGTTTTATAACCCCTGAATGCTTAGTTAAATTGTCATGTCCACCAGGTAAAATTAGTGTTTGTGTTGATGGTACATGTGTATGCAAGTCAATCTTTGCACGACACTCAAGTTTTGGATGAACAGTGCGAGGACTATTGTTGTTCAATGCACCAGAACCATGCCATGGATTGTGTTAATGGTTGATGCAAGTTCAAAAAATATGCTTGAGAAAGATGTATCTTTGTCCCTGTAATGCAAAATAAATAATTTTTAATAATAATGCTCGAGTGAAGTGATTGGGCCATGTAGCTAAAATTTAAAAGTTTATGGTCAACTACTAACAAATAGCGATTGTTTGTTGTTACACCCAAAACAAATTAAATTGCTTCAAGTATTATTTAATTGTCAAGATCCTAGTGTTAGATCAATGAGGAATATATATTATTGGAAAAAGATTGTTGAACACCACGAGAAACACTTGAAATAAACACTCTTGCCACATCAGCAAAGTAAAATAAAAAATAAAAATATTTTACTTTATGTTATTAAAATTTTATCCTAGGAGAAAAAAAATGTTTTATTTAGAGAAAATATCTTGAAAAAGTGAGACGAAGCAAAAACTAATGAGGAATTGATATATTGGGAACAAAAAATACAAGAATCCGTCTATCCCAACGAAAAAAAAATACATACGATAAAACTAGAGAATAGTGAATAGTGAAGGAACTTCTATAAGCAATGAAGACGATTGGAATGATGAAACAATTTCATATGTGCACTTTTGGATTGCATCCTAATGCATTGAATTTGAATATATAAAAACTTACATTTTTTCAATAGAAATGTATTTTCCCCATTGAAAAAGACCATTGAGGGCATCATAATCCAAAAGTACTTATATATTTGGACAGCATCTTAATCCAAAAGTACTTGTATATTATTCTAGGCAATATGTTGAATTTCTGAAAGCTCAGAAAGAATAATTAAAGAAAGCACAAGGAGTAAATGCAAATAGTTGAGAGCCAAAACCACAACCACCACCTCCAAAATTCATAGAGAAAACTTTAGAAGGAAAGCTAGAATACTCATTCGGGTTTGCTAGAGAAACCGCACCAAGAAAACTTGAAGGCGAAGTAGGAACCAAAAAAAAAAAAAAATACAAAACACCAATTAGGTACGAATTTCTACCAAATCCAAATAAAAAATTACAAGCAGTAGCAACTATTGGTGTATATTTGGATATAGACTGTACAACAGATCCAAAAAAGCTTAGAAGATTGGGCTCAAGCTAGTGATTAGGTAATTAAAGGAAATATAAAATGGGACCGAGAATTCGCTAAACAGTATCTTAAAGCCACTTTGAGAGGAAACGATGAAAACTTTTGGGAAAAATATATAGACGCACCTAATTTTGATGTATGAACTAGTTAAGAACATAATTTGGTATATTGGATGTCAAAATAATTAAAAAAGAGAATTTTGTGGACAAAAAGATGTTGAAGTACTATTGGACAAAAAGCATTAGAGAAAAGCTGACAAAACTAAGACTTTGTAATATGAATAGGTTTGATGAATACATATGCGAATTCCAAAAATATTATTATAATCGAAAAACTCATAAACGCCTTTTTGGATAGATAAATTCATCAAAAAACTACCTGATCCTGGAATAGCTTGATATCGAATAAATATGACAAGTATTTAAAGGAAAAAGATGAATGAATAGATAAATTGGGATTAAGAGTTCAATTTGTAAAAAAAACATTAAGAGATTTCTACACAAATACTTTGTCTATGAAAGATTCTAAGAAAAGACTAGGTGATAGTATGAATATGAAAAGTTATGCGTACTTAGCAGATATGCCACGATAGTATATGGGTGCAAAAAAGCAAAAATAAAAAAGAAATACAAAAAGTATTTTAGAAAAATAGATAAAGGCTATAAAATATGCAAGAAGGGTTTTAAAAAGTGAAAGTTTTTTAGGAGAAAAAGAAAATATAATAAAAACTCTCCTTGTCCATTTGGAAAGCATAAATCTGAATGTACTTGTTAGATTTGCAAAGAAAAAAGACATAGCTCTTGATTGCCCTAAGAGAAACCCTAAGTAAAATGCAAAAATGATTATGCTTTCGAGGAGCTAGATTTAGAGATAAAATTAGTATCATAAAATGAAATATCAAATAATGAGTGACAATGAGTCTAAAGAAGAATAAGAAGACTATGAACCCTTAGGAATGACAAAAGAAGAATTTGTCGTTAAAATTACAAGCCTAAGAGAGGTATATAATTCACATGAAAGCTATGAAGCAGGAGATTATGATGAATAGATGGAAAATTGGAATGTAGATAGGAAAAAGAGTGATATATATAAAACAAGCCATTTCGATCTGAAAACAAAACTAAGCATATAAACTGTCGAGGGAACAACTTGAGTTGAACAAACAGAAGAAAGAATTATGATGATTCCACTATTAAGCCCTAAAAAATTAGCTAAGAGAGGTCACGAGTTTGCTCATATTGGACTGATCCAAGTAAGAATATGCCCATTTTACTGAAAAGGGATAGATTCACCCATGTTTGCTTATGTGCTTGATTGTAGATATCTCAAGCTTAAAGATGTTCTAATAGGAGTAAATGCTAAATTCCACAATGGTCCAATAATGTTTGACGTTTAGCTATCATTCACACATTACATTGAAATACACACATTACACTATAATACACACTTCACCTTTCATGACTTCAAATCCATTCAGTACAACATCCATTCAAAACTTATAGAAATGGTTATCTTGAGAAGGAGATATTAATAGATGCTTAAATATTCATATTTAAGCCCCCTTATTTACATTTGTTAGGTCCTTAATTACGTTAATTTGGTCTCTTTTACTCAATTTGTGTATTTTACATGTTTTTATAGGGTTTTGGAGAAAAAGAAGCAGTTTTGGCACTTAAAGGAAGAAATCTGGAATCCCTGGAGCATTCTCTGGACAAATTGCGATCGATAGCGCCATGCAAGGCGATCAAGCACACATTGCGATCGTGCGCACACATGAAGGATCGAGCGCACACTGCGATCGAGCGCAAGACATATGAGATCGAGAGCACATGTACGGGCATGAACAGTAAACTGCAGAACCCTATTTTGGAAATAAGAGAATTTTCGTTTTAGGAAGGTTTAGGAACTCATGGGTCTCTTAGGACTTCTCAAAGACCTATAAATACACTTGTAACTCACACACATAACACTCCTCAGATAGAAAACACTTTTCTCTTTTCTTTTACTTGGAGTTGAGTGCTTAGGAGAGTATTGACGCCTCTTTTCTCGGGTTTATTCTTCTCCTTTAATGTTTAGTTTATTTATAATGTTTACTTCAGATAGTATGTGTAACTAACTTTCTTATAGGGCTCGATTGAAGCCCTAGTTATGCATTCCCATATTTATATTCGTTGATATAATCTTTGCCGATAACCTTTATTATGTTGCTTAACTTGATTAATGTCTGTGCTTATTTAAATTCCTCATATGTATGTGTATGACCAATGTATGCATGTGGTATGGATTGGTTAGTTAGATCAATTTGGATGACCGAGTCCTGGGTCTAACATTAGTAACAAGGGATATCTTATCCGGATACCCGGGTTAATCAACATAGGAAACCGGAAGTAGATACCATGCCCTAGGTCTCATGTGGTTGTCGATTTGCATAGTACTTATGTTTTCTTAAGGAACAACTCAAGCAGATACCATGCTGAATCCCTTAAGGAAGAAAAGAGTTAGAGTAGATACCATGCCTAACTCGTTGCTTAGGGAGATCAATAGCTTAAGGAGTAGATACCATGCCCTTAGGTTGGCAACCAGTAGGTATACATGATAAGGCTAGTACACTGATACCTTATACAATTAGGAAAGTATGACTAGTGGTGGATAACAAAACCCTATGTCTTTATTATTATCAAATCACACACAACAATTATTTTATTTCTTTTTACTTAAAGAAACTAATTCTAAAAAACCGAACTTTACCAATCCCTTTAGAGATGACCTTGCTTTCGCACACTATACTACACTGTTGACCTTGTTCACTTGCAAGTAAAACTAGTACGATTATTCACCTATTTATTTAGGTATATAAACGCACAACAAGTTTTTGGCGCCGTTGCCAGGGATTGCGTTAAAAGTTCCTTTTAGGATTACTTTCGTTTTATCATTACTATTATTTTATTTTTACCAATTTTTTTAAAAACCTAATCAAGTTGTTTTCTATTTCAGGCACATAAAACTCTAAATCACAGTTTCTGTTGTACGTGCGATCGATCACAACCTCCTGTGCGATCGAGTGCATTTAGGGCAGAGAGTTACCCGAGCAGCAGAGTTACACTGCTACACTGAAGCTGGTTTTTTCTGATTTATGCACGGACTTCGATCGCGACATCCAGAATTATTTCCCCTTGATCCCGAGCATGAACGGACTATCCGACAAAAGCTAAAGAACAATTTCGAGGAGAACGAAGAAGAAGTCGAGAATGAAACACTAATGGCGGAACAGCTCGAGAACCAGTAACCACCTGCACGAGTACCGATGAAGCACTCCTTCATCCCTCGGAACATTGATCAACCATCATGCATTGCATATCAACCTGAGGTGGCAGGAAATTATTACATATCTCCGCAAATCTTGAATGCTTTGACTCATTTTAGAGGCACTCCTAACGAAGATCCACCCTTGCACCTCTGAGAATTTTTTGATCTTTGCAAGTTCCAACACATACAAGGACTAGACCAAGAAGGAATAAGGTTAATTCTGTTCCATTTTTCCTTGAAAAATAATGCTAAAATTTGGTATAATTCTTTGCCTGCAGTTTCCATCCACACTTGGGAGGAGTTGGCAAGCAAGTTCCTGAAGAAGTTCTTCCCAGCCCAAAAGACGAGAAAAATGAGGAAGGAGATCCAGTCCTTCCAACAAAAGGATGGGACCTCTTCTTCGAAGCATGGGGACACTTCAACGAGCTGCTACTAAAATGCCCACACCACAACCTGCCTCAAGATGAACTGGTACAAGCATTCTATGAAGGTTTAAATGATACTAAAAAATGTATTGTTGATTCAGGTTGTGGAGGAGTCCTGATGGAGAAAAGCAGTGAAGAAGCAATGGAGCTCTTCAAAACCCTCAGCGAGCACACCTAACAATTCTCCTCTCGAGGTAGACATGTGACCAAGGGTAAAGGTATGTATGAGGTAAATGTAAATGAAGGATCTTCCTCTCAAATGGCAGCAATGGAGAGAAAACTAGATATGATTGTAAAAGCCATGACTATTCAAAAAGCCTCATTCAGCCTACCATCCACTCCACTCCAGGTATGTGCAATTTGTTCTCAATACGACCATAATACAGATACGTGTCCTTTGTATTCATCTGCAGATCCGAAACAAGCTAACTATGTGGGGCCTAACAACTATCCACCGAAGAACAACTCATATGCCAACACGTACAACCCTGGATGGCGAAACCACCCAAATTTGTCGTGGAGCAACAACCAGAACAATCAAGGACAGAAACGAAACCCCCATCCCACTACTCATGCTACTCCTGAACCAAAGAAGAACGACCTCAAAAGTCTAGTAAGACAACTGGTGACGTCACAAGAACAGTTCATGACTCAGCAAAAACAAACTAATGCGGCACATGAGCAAGCAATTCAAAGACTAGAGGTACAAATGAGACAACTAGCTAAAGAGCTCAGTGGCAGAAAGCAAGGGGAGCTCCCAGCTCAAACATTACCCAACCTTGGAGGGCATCAACAACTAAAAGCTGTCACAACATTGAGAAATGGCAAAGTGATCGGATTCGAGGAATCTCTAGCAACATCCAAATAGACACCATCAGCATCAAGGGTAAGTGAGACGGAGAAGGTGAATGCACCACCCTTCCCGCAAAGGTTAGTAAAATAAAAGAAAGACAATAAACTACTTGATATTTTTGAGACCTTGCGGAAAGTTGAAATTAATATTCCATTATTAGATGCAATTCACCAAATACCTGCCTATGCTAAATTCCTAAAAGATTGTTGCACTCATAAAAGAAAATTCAAGAGCATAAGACTGTAGCATTAACTGATGAGGTAAGTGTTGTACTGCTAAGAAAACTCCCACTAAAACTGAAAGATCCGGGTCGTTTTACTATTCCCTGTAGAATAGGTGATCAGCTATTTGACAAGGCATTGCTAGGCTTAGGAGCGGGGGTAAACTTGCTACCCTACACGGTATTCGAAACCCTAGGTTTGGGGGAGCTACAGTCGACTTCTATTACCTTATAGTTGGCAGATAGAAGTATTGAAAGACCTAGGGGTGTTCTCGAGGACGTCTTAGTGAAAGTTGGTGAGTTCATTTTACCTGCTGATTTTATTGTATTAGACATGGAGGAATATCCTATGCCATTACCTTTGCCTATCATATTAGGGAGACCATTTATAAGAACTGCCGACACTAAGATCTGTGTGAAAAAGGGTATAGTAAGTACGAAAATCAATGGTGAGAAAATAGAGTTTAAAATATTTGATGCAATGAAACTTCCTCAAGATGACTTGGAATGCTTTAATGTTTGTATGATACAAGACTTTGTTGAGCAAGCTTTTCAGGTCCAACACATTGATCCATTGGAGACTACTCTCACTCATAGCTTCACGGAGATGGATATTGAGCAAGAATATGAAGATGTTACTGATGACATCATCACAACTGTGCACCTTCTTGCGACCTCTCCAAAATACTCCAGTATGTATCCTCCTCCATTTGAATCTCTCATACCCACTAATACTACTCTTCTTCCATCCATTGTGCAGGCACCAGCATTGAAACTAAATCAGCTACCCGAGCATTTAACATACACCTACTTAGGAGAAAATGAGACTTTACCTGTGATTATAGCTGCTAACTTGAGTAGTGGGGAAGAATAGAAGCTGTTAAGAGTTCTTAGGGAGCATAAAACTGCCATTGGGTGGACCATTGCTGACATTAAGGGGATAAGTCCAGCAAAGTGCATGCATAATATTTACCTTGAAGAAGAAGCAAGGCCCACTCGAGATGCTCAAAGAAGACTTAACCCACACATGAAGGAGGTAGTAAAGGCCGAGATATTGAAGCTACTAGATGTTGGCATCATTTACCCTATATGGGATAGAAAATGGGTGAGTCCGATCCAAGTCGTTCCTAAAAAGAGTGGGATTACTGTGGTAAAGAATGAAGATGAGGAGCTCATACCTACAAGAAAAACAACGGGTTGGAGAGTATGCATTGATTACCGGAGATTAAACAAAGTAACTAGAAAAGACTATTTTCCCCTGCCATTCATTGATCAAATGCTAGAGAGGTTAGCCGGTCACAGTTATTACTGCTTCTTGGATGGGTATAGTGGATACAATCAAATTGCCATAACACCTGAGGATCAAGAAAAAACTACATTCACATGTTCTTTCGGTACATTTGCTTATAGAAGAATGCCATTCGGTTTATGCAACGCAATAGCCACTTTTCAAAGATGTATGATGAGCATTTTTTCCGATATGGTAGAGAAATATATTAAGGTGTTCATGGATGATTTTAGTGTCTTTGGATCTAATTTCGATGAGTGCCTGAATCATTTGGAAAATTTCCTAAGGAGATGTGAAGAGAGTAATTTAGTACTGAATTGGGAGAAATGTCACTTCATGGTTCAACAAGGTATTGTGTTGGGTCACTCCATCTCAAACAAAGGTATTGAGGTAGACAAAGCTAAGATTGACATCATTTCAAAGCTACCTCCCCCTCTCACGGTCAAGGGCATTAGAAGTTTCCTTGGACATGCTGGTTTTTATAGAAGATTCATCAAAGACTTCTCCAAAATCTCGAGACCTCTTTGTGCGTTATTAACTAAAGATACCAAGTTTGAATGGAATGATGATTGTATGCAAGCTTTCAACACCTTGAAGAATGTTCTCACCTCTGCCCCAATAATGATGACACCGGATTGGAATCTCCCTTTCGAATTAATGTATGATGCCAGTGACTTCGCCTTGGGAGTTGTCTTAGGTCAAAGAATCAATAAGGTACCTCATGCTATTTACTATGCTTCTGGAACGTTAAATGATGCTCAGCTTAACTATTCTACTACTGAAAAAGAATTTTAGCTGTTATTTTTGCTTTAGAAAAGTTTAGATCATATCTTATTGGTTCTAAAGTTATTGTATTCACTGACCATGCTGCTTTGAGATATTTGTTTTCTAAGAAATATGCAAAGCCTAGGCTAATCAGATGGGTACTCCTCCTACACGAATTTGATTTAGAGATCAAAGACAAGAAAGGTAGTGAGAATGTAGTTGCGGATCATTTATCAAGACTTCCTTATGAGAGTGATGATACAGAGTTACCATTAAATGAGAACTTCTCGATGAACAACTATTCGCACTAGAAGTAAAACTCCCATGGTACGTTGATATAGTAAATTATCTAACTGCTGAAGTTTTTCCTCCAGGCATGACTACTTAAGAAAAGAAACAGCTGATATCTCTGTCAAGACATTACTATTGGGATGATCCTTATCTTTTCAAAGCTTGCCTCGATCAAATCATCAGACGATGTATCCCAGATGAGTAACACTTTAGCTTATTGCAACACTGCCACCAGTTTGCTTATGGAGGACATTTTGGGGCAAAACGAACAGCTCTTAAGGTACTCCAATCTGGTTTTTATTCGCCTAACCTATTTAAAGATGCTTTCTCCTTTTGCAGCTTATATGATAGATGCCAGCGGACAGGTAACATCTCTTCCCGAAATCAAATGCCCTTACAAAATATTCATATAGTAGAAATTTTTGATGTATGGGGCATTGATTTCATGGGACCATTTCCTAACTCATTTGGTTATTTATATATTCTTGTGGGCATGGATTATGTGTCTAAATGGGTCGAGGCTGTCCCCTCAAGGACTAGTGATCATAAAGTAGTTATCAAGTTCTTGCAGGTTAACATTTTTACTAGGTTTGGAACTCCAAGAGCAATCATCAGTGATGGGGGTAGTTACTTTCATCATTGTTCTTTTGCCGAACTACTCCGGAAGTATGGGATCACTCATAAAGTTGGCACTGCATATCATCCTCAAACCAGTGGCCAAGTGGAGATTAGTAATCGAGAGATCAATGGAATATTAGAAAAGACTGTGAAGCCTAACCGGAAGGATTGGTCTCTACGCTTAAATGATGCTCTATGGGCATATAGGACAACTTATAAGACTCCAATTGGCATGTCCCCCTACCGCCTAGTCTTTGGAAAAGCATGCCATCTCCCGGTAGAATTAGAACATCGAGCATATTGGGCCATTAAGTAGTTCAACTTTGACATGAAGCAAGCGGGTGAGAAAAGGAAACTGCATCTAAATGAGCTTGAAGAATTGAGATATGATGCCTATGAGAATGCAAAGTTGTACAAGGAACGGACAAAAGTTTATCATGACAAACAACTAGTCCGGAAAGAGTTCCATGTAGGATAAAAGGTGTTGTTATATGACTCATGATTGAGGCTATTCCCAGGCAAGCTAAAATCCAGATGGTACGGTCCGTACATGGTCACCAAGGTCTTCCCTCATGATGCATTAGAAGTCTGTAGCCCCAACGAAAATCAGCCATTTACAATCAATGGACACAGAGCCAAACCTTACCTCGACATTAACATTCCTCCAAGAGATGAAGATTTGGCACTTGAATCAGTACAGTATACAGTTGAAACACAAGCACTAGAGCTCTAAATGCCTCCTTCCAAACAACTAGCACGGTAGCAAGAGAGTGCTTGAGCAAAGTAAAAATTTGATCACCTATTAAGCTCAAGCACCTCTGGTAAGGTTAGTGGTACTGAGGCCACTAACAAATGGTAAGGTTGTATTGTTTCAAGAATTTATCATTTTTTCAGCTAGGGTAAGTTTTTATTTGTGCCCATGTGCCCTGCTTGCGATCGATCGCATCCTCCAGTGCAATCGAGCGTGTCCTTCAAACGTGTTCGAGCGCACAGATGCGATCGAGTGCATCCCACGTGCGATCGAGCGCACTCGCGACAGACAGTAGTTTAGCTATAAGTCTGAAAATTCACTCACGCTCACTCCCTCGTCCCTAATCACTCGCGCACTCGCCCTCAGAAACTCTCGTTTCCACTCGCACCACTCCCTCTCACCATTACCACACCGCATCATTCATCACCACTTCCATCTCCACCATCTTCTGTCACCATCCATTGCCTCCATCACTGTCAACCACCATTACCTCCATTCCCATCCCCATTAATCCATAAGGTACTCTACACACACACACGAATTTTAATAATAGAAACTGTGCAATGCATTCTACATATATGTTATTTTGTGTATGATTGTGTGTTTGTTCATTTGCAGGGGGTTAAGAACGAGTTCCGCACTTGCAAACCATAGCTTGTCTTTTTAGTGCACACAAACTGTTCGACGAAAAGCCTGACCGTGTGCAATTAGCGCACATCATTGAGATCGATCGCAAATCAGGCAGAACCTAGAACACAGCATGTCAAGACCATCAGTTTCCACCTCCGGTGCATCCAGCAGGCGTGCTTCGTCATCTCGGCCCAGCATCGAGCAGCGCGAGCTTTTATTTGAGACCTCATTCGCCATCGATGATGTATTCCGGCACATGGACGCCACTCAATGGGCCGTCCAAGAATTTCGACATCAAGGGTTGAAGAAGTTATTTAAGCCGATATGTTCCACTGCCTATTCCCAGCTCGTGGTCCAGTTTTATGCGAGCCTCTCATTTGACTGCAGCAGACCGGGAGTTCTCACTTCTTCAGTTCGGGGCATGCCCATCGAGGTGACTAGTGTCGATATCGCTGCTGCTCTTTATTGCACCGACGAGTCCCCTCTTGAGGATACTGATATCGAGGAGCAGCCGGAGTCCTTTGCCCTGGCTGAGATCATCACGAACATGTGCACTGGCCAGTATGCCGACAGGCATAACAATGCGGCCAGCCGGTCCAAGCTGCCTCCACGACTATGGCTCACCGACACAATCCTACAGTGCAATGTGTGTCCCTTGGGGCACAAGACACAACGGCGAGACTAGTTTCTCCAAACTTTATATGCTTTCCATAGAGGCCACTGGTACTCCATCCCAGCTGTCATTTGGAGCCAGCTGCACAAGTTCTAGGATCATGTACATGGCCGTCAGACTACCACGGCCAATGCTTGGGGCCTTCCTTTCCCGTTCTTACTCTCCTCCATCCTCAAGAAGAAGGGGATTAAGGGGACCCATAGCGACGGGCCAGTGCGAGAGCATCTCTTTTTTGGGAAGGTTCAGTGGACACTCAGCATCTCGCATATGCCACGAGGACTCCCAGTACCTGCTCCAGCAGCTGAGCGAGTTGAGGAGGATCACATGGAGACCGAGACCTCGGTCATTAGCCCAGTATGTGAGGAGGACCATTCGGACATGGGACCTACCGAGTCCCAGCACTTTCTAGTTGAGCTGTCCTCCTTCCGAGGTGAGGTCTCTGCTGCTACCACACTCGTGGATCAGTGCATGGACAGTTTGGAGGCAAGGTTAGCACGATAGGAGGCTATGCTGCAGGCCATTTTTGATTGCCTACCTCTGACACCCGGTACCTCTTCGATTGCACCACCTGATGATCAGTAGTGAGAGGATACCACGTCTGGCTGAAGAAGTTAAACTTAGCGCTCATGGGAGGCACCCCAAAGCATATACTTTTTCTTAGTTTATTTCATTTTATTATTCGTATTTCCTAGTTTATTTTTTTATCTATTACTTGTTTTCCATGTTATGTTTGTTTTTCTTTCTCTTTTCAAGGGCAGCGTGAGTACATCCAGTTGAAGTTTGGGGCCGTGCTACAAGCCATGCCATCCATCAGTTCTCCATCTCCCAGGTCAGCTCCTTCTATGCTATTCACACATTGGGGACAATGTGCAAATTAAGTTTGGGGGTATAGGGACACATTCACACACTCACTATGTCCCACATTTTTCTTTTTGTTTTTATTTTCATAGATAAATACATGTTCATTCTGTCCAACAAACTTTTTTTTTTGTGATCTAAACAAAACTGTATGATTTGACTTCATTAGCGAGCTTAACACTTTGAACATATAGGCCAATAATCAAGTTTTGAACCTAGATCACTGCCCTTTAGGTATTTAAGAATTCACAAGTTTAGCTTAAACTATCACGAGCACATTAGCACATGATCGTGTGGGGTATGACATGTTATTTAGATTTGTATGTTTATTTTGCTTGACTGTGAACTAGATGACCTATTAGATTGATATTTTGGCATATAAAAATAGAAAAGATTGATTAGTGCTCAAAAGAAAAAAAAATGCTCCTAATGATCAATAAAAACAAAATCTTCCGCCGAGTAACTGGCCCTCTTGCCTCAGTAAGCATTGAGTGTTACGTCAAAAGGTGGAAAATTCTAAGTGATCATTAAAAAGAATCTTTCGCCGAGTAACTGGCTCTCTTGCCTCAGTAAGCATTGAGTGTCACGTCAAAAGGTGAAAAATTCTAAGTAGTAGCATTAAACCCAATTAGTTTCGTAGCCTTGTTGACTCGAGTTAGTAAGTCCTTAGGGGTGTCTTTACACCTAATGCCCTAAAACCATATGGTTTGGGAGTCATTGGCTAAACACTCGTTACACGAGTCAACAAGAAAGCTTAAGGGAACTAACGTGGCAAAAATCTCGCAAATAAAAGTCTATTCCATGTTTGTTGACTCTAATAGGAAGTTTGGCGAATCTTGAGTCATCGAAACACTACACGTTTGAATTTCTTGGAAGCCCAATCTTTTATGTGCTAATTACCACACACTAAAGTCAAACTTGTGATGTCTTAAACTACCTCATGAATATGATTTACGTTCAAAACTCTTATTCATTGCAAAAATATGTTTACACTTGTTAAGCTTGCTCATGAATGCGCATCATAGTTTTGTGTAAAATCTAGACTTTTGATTGACACTATGAACATTGGATTTATCTATGTTTTTCGTTTTATTTTTTAATTTAGTATTGCTAAGGGACTAGCAATATGTAAGTTTGGGGGTGTGATAGATGCTTAAATATTCATATTTAAGCCCCCTTATTTACATTTGTTAGGTCCTTAATTACGTTAATTTGGTCTCTTTTACTCCATTTGTGTGTTTTACATGTTTTTATAGGGTTTTGGAGAAAAAGAAGCCGTTTTGGCACTTAAAGGAAGAAACCTGGAATCCCTGGAGCATTCTCTGGACAAATTGTGATCGATCGCGCCATGCAATGCGATCGAGCGCACATTGCGATCGTGCGCACACATGAAGGATCGAGCGCACACTGCGATCAAGCGCAAGACATATGCGATCGAGCACACATGTACGGGCGTGAACAGTAAACTGCAGAACCCTATTTTGGAAATAAGAGAATTTTCATTTTAGGAAGGTTTAGGAACTTTTGGGTCTCTTAGGACTTCTCAAAGACCTATAAATACACTTGTAACTCACACACATAACACACCTCAGATAGAAAACACTTTTCTCTTTTCTTTTACTTGGAGTTGAGAGCTTGGGAGAGAATTGATGCCGCTTCTCTCGGGTTTATTCTTCTCCTTTAATGTTTAGTTTATTTATAATGTTTATTTCAGATAGTATGTGTAACTAACTTTCTTATAGGGCTTGATTGAAGCCCTAGTTATGCATTTCCATATTTATATTCATTGATAAAATCTTTGCTGATAGCCTTTATTATGTTGCTTAACTTGATTCATGCCTGTGCTTATTTAAATTCCTCATATGTATGTGTATGGCGAATGTATGCATGTGGTATGGATTGGTTAGTTAGATCAATTTGGATGACCGAGTCCCGGGTCTAACATTAGTAACAAAGGATATCTTATCCAGATACCCGGGTTAATCAACATAGGAAACCGGGAGTAGATACCATGCCCTAGGTCTCATGTGGTTGTCGATTTCCATAGTACTTATGTTTTCTTAAGGAAGAACTCAAGCAGATACCATACTGAATCCCTTAAGGAAAAAAAGAGTTAGAGTAGATACCATGCCTAACTCGTTGCTTAGGGAGATCAATAGCTTAAGGAGTAGATACCATGCCCTTAGGTTGGCAACCAATAGGTATACATGATAAGTCTAATACACTGATACCTTATACAATTGGGAAAGTATGACTAGTGGTGGATATCAAAGCCCTATGTCTTTATTATTATCAAATCACACACAACAGTTATTTTATTTCTTTTTACTTAAAGAAACTAATTCTAAAAAACCGAACTTTACCAATCCCTGTGGAGATGACCTTGCTTTCGCACACTATACTACACTGTTGACCTTGTGCACTTGCAAGTAAAACTAGTACGATTATTCACCTATTTATTTAGGTATATAAACGCACAACAGATATATATAGAGCAACCTAAAGGTTTTGTGATTTCTCGAAGTTAAGATAAGGTTTACGAGTTAAAAAAAAAAGCTCTTTATGGCTTGAAACAGGCTCTAAGGGCATGGTACTATAGAACAGATTCACATTTATGCTGTTAAGGATTCAAACGAAGCGAGAATGATGCAACCTTGTCTATGAAAAATATTCTCCAATGAAGATATGTTGATTATTTCATTGTTATTGGGTACAATTCAAAGATTTTGCAAAAGTTCAAGCTTGATATGTAGAAGGAGTTTGAAATGACATATCTTGGTGAAATGAAGTATTTTCTTGGGATGCAAATTTATCAGACTTAAGCTGGGATTTTTGTTTCTCAGAAAAAGTATGTTTAAGAGATCTTGAAGAAATTTGAATGCAATCTTGTAAACCAGTAGCTACTCCTCTAGTTCTAAATGAAATTTTTTCTAAAGAAGATGGTGCAAAGAAGGTTGATGCTTATGTTTATAGAAGTTTGATTAGTAGCTTATTGTACTTAACAGCTACCATACCTGATCTTATATTCTCAACTAGTTTACTATCTAGATTTATGCAAAGTCCTAGTCAAATTCATTTTGGAGCTGCCAAGAGGGTGTTAAGGTATTTAAAGGGTACAGATATCTATGGCATATGGTTTACTTCTATAGAAGATCAGAGTTTGAGAGGGTTTGTTGATAGTGATTGGGTTTGCTCTCTTGATAATATAAAGAGCACATCGGATTATTGTTTCTCATTTGGCTGGTTTATTCTCTTGAATTTTTAAGAAGCAAGAGGTTGTAGCTCAATCTACTGCTGAACTAGAGTATATTGCAGTTGCATCTGCTGCAAACGAAGCCATTTGTTTGAGAAAAATTGTTGGAAATCACCTTGACAAGATGCCCATGTGGTGATCTTCCAAACACCCAAGTCTAGAATGACTTGTAGAAAGAATTTCAGCAATCGAACACAAGAACAGAAAATCAAAGAACGAAAGAAGACAAGAAATTTGTTATCGAGGTTCGGAAATGTGCCTACATCCCCGTGAGTTCCTCCGAACTCTCTGCACTAAATCAATGGTTCTTTACAATTCAGCAACCCTCTCCAAGAAACCTCAGGTTCTTGAAGGAACCAAGAAGAGAACTAGAAAGTGATAGACCTATTACAATGCTTTCTATCAATTCTATACTACCCTCTCTTCTTTATAACCAGCCTCACTACAAAGAGTCCCTCTTGTGTTTTGTGTCTTTGCACTCTCACACAATTCTCTCTTGTATTACATTTGATCTCACACAATGTCACAACAATGATTCTTCTCACATCTGAAAAATGAGGCTAGGGAACCCCTTTTATAGCCATCCACTTCTTGGACATTCTTGTGTGTCATTCTCCACTCTTAGATCTTGATGACCACTTAACCATGGCCCTCCATCAATCCTAAGTGGTGCTGTGCATTTTAACCTTGCATTCACGCACCTAAGAGAAGGCTGAAGCATGTTGTCTATGTGTGCCGGCCAGCGCTGCAGCGCTGAGGAACCGGCGCTGCAGCTTCAAATTTCTGTCCCTTGTGCTATTCCTGCCAGGTTCCAGCGCTGCAGCTCAGTGCTGCAGCTCCAAGTTGCTGTCCCCTTCACACAACACCCTTCTGCTTGTGTACAGAAGTGCGCACACTAGTGCGCATGGCCTTCCCTTGCTCCAACATGAAGCACACACATGTGTGCAGCCTTCTAACTTGCTGAACTTTGATCCTCCACTTTGGTTTAGACTTTAACCATCTTTGAACCATACTTGGACCTGTTCAAACTTTAACCATGTTTGAATCATGTTTAAACCTTAGACAAATACCAACAAAAATTCTTACGGGCAGAAGCAACTAAAGGCTACTTATATTTTCTATGATAACAATTGTGCCATAGCCATTGCTAAACATCCAGTGCAACATGGGAAAACTAAACACATCAAGGTGAAGTTTCACTCGATTAGAGAAGCTGAGAAGAATGAAGAAATTTGTCTGGTTTATTGCAAATCTGAGGAGCAACTTGCAGATATTTTTACCAAAGCTCTTCCTAAAAGCAAGGTTTGAATTCATTAGAACAATGCTAGGAGTCTCATGCAAAAATCTCAGGGAGGAGTGTTAAGGATTGAGATTTTTTTCCAGAAAATCTGCACCTTTTTACTGATAATCGGCACTTTTGCATTATCTTTTGCTGATGTATTTTGTGTTAGCCTTATTTCAAGGAAAGCTTGTTTGACTACTAACGTGTGTTAGTCCTTGTTTCAAGGAAAAGTTTGTTGACAGCTTTTATATCATGTCTCATATAAAAGCAGAACTGCTACTGTATTGAGTAATAAAGCAAAATTTTTCTGGTTTTAACTTTTCAGATAAAATTGCATTCAATATTTTCGACTTTTATTTAAAAAGCAAATGAATTGAAAATTCGTGATGTTATTGATTTGCAAAAGAAACTAGTGCCGGTTTCTACCGTCTTTGACTTCCAGCATCGATAAGTATGATTGGTGTTCAGTGATCATAGCAACTGGAGGATCTTATTTATTTACTCGGCGTCTTTTTTAGCAACATCATGTTTATGCACAGTTGAAAGATTTCAAATGCCTTATTTCCGATGTGATACTTTAGAATTAAGAAATCTTATAAACGTTAGGCACTTGGAGAAATTGGGCATGTGAAAACCAAGTACTGGTTGTCCTTTTCTTTTATCTGCTTTTGCGCAAAGCAAATGGTAAGAAATCCGTTGAAAGTGTTTATGAAATAATTTATGTTTTTCACAATCAAGTACTCTTAAATTGGTTTCTGTTTTTAAAAAATTGAGTTAATGTAAGAATTTTTTTAATGATTGTTTGCCTAATTCTCAAAACTGTGTTTTTTCTTTTTTTTACGTAAATTGTTTCAAAAACTATTTTATAACCATGAATCGTTTTTAAGCTAAACGGATTCTAAATGAAAATATAAAAGGATGATGTATGTGAATCCTAAAAGTGCTTGAAAAAAATGATATGTGGTATAAATAATATATAAAATAAAAATTTCACCTAAAAATTTATCAAAATTAGAAGCTTGAATACAAGTGACATGTTGCTTTTGGAGGGATATATTTTGTTTTATCTAATGGTAATGGTAAGATGAACATTTGTACCATGTATCTTTCATAGACCTGAGTTAGACAATAATTTTTCTCGCAAATGGCATGTAAAGCTTCAATTTCCTACCAAGGCAGATAAGACAGATACTATAAAGAGTTCTTTGAAAATTTTTAATTTTCAACTAATGTGGCGTAATTCAGTGTAGTCAAATATACTTTGAAAATGTACATTGTTCTGATCTGCATGGCGCGGGTGGAATTGGACTTTTAATAACTGTACACAAAATACTTTTCTGCTATAAATTTATCATTCCAAACTTTAGAATACTATGTCAAAAAGTGAAATAATCTCAAGAGAAAAACTTCTAAACTTTGAATTAAAATGTCGAATTTGGGAAGTTAGCTTTAAGTTTGAATTATCTTACATGATCGCATACACATTGATCTCATGCTTGAACTTAGAGAAATTTACAGATTTTGAGTTCGATTATTGAAAAAATCAGGAGAAGAGTTTTTCAAATATCATTTTGCAACATTAATTTGAAGTTTATTATAATTTTATATGTTTAGATTTTTATCTTGCTAATAAAGTACATGAAATTAAAACGTTATCCTGATTTCAAAAGTTCAAATAAATTTGCACATTTTTGTTTAATCTACCGTAAATCTTTATAGAATCATATGGAATTAAAAGTTAAATGAGACTCTAAAGGTTAAAATAATTTACACCTTCCATTTTTCAAGTTTTATACCTTTAATAGCCTTTTTGACGCAGGAGGATCCAAGTCAGATGATGCAAAGTTGGCAGATCAGCGCAGAACTGGCAGGTGGACTACCTAGAACGAGCTATGGACTCAGATTAGGCTCGAAAGACCCTAGTCTGATTGAAAACGGGCCAACGAACAAAATTGAGAAACTCTCATCATCGTCGTTTTTAAGCCAAAAAACGACGTTTAAGCCATCAAATTGGCAGTTTACAGTTTTTAGGAAACTTTTAATTTAGTTATTTTAATTTTAACCTTAATTTAATTTTTCTATTTTGTTTCGACCTTATAAATAAGGTCTTGGGGTTTCGTAAACATTATTATTGAATTTGCATAATTTTAAATAAAACATCAGAGTTGTTTCTCTGTATTGTTTTTTAGGGTTTTTCTTGTATTACTCCCTGTGAACAATCTGTTCGACTAGCCTGCAGAACAATCGCCATTCTGCCCGGCCTCACTTTTTCAATTGGGAAAATACATTTCTCTTGAAAAAATGTAAATCTTTATATATCCAAATTCAATTCAATGCATTAGGATGCTGTCCAAAAGAACATATATGAAATTAATGACACATTTATTTTAAGATTTTCTTTAGAATCCAAATCAACTATATATATAAATATATTAACCTTATAAATACTGCCGAGACAAGCCAAATCACAAAAGTACTACTAAACATACCCAATTTCTCTTATAAGATATCAACTACAATACAAGATAATACCGAGAAGAACTCATTCAAGACAACTTTCTTCATAATTCTCTTTATCATCATTTCGTCATGTTAGTCTCTCTCTCTTTGCCTCTTTGGATAATACATTATTGTTTATTTGTTTCTTGTCATATAATTTATGTCATGAATTTTTTTTAGGTATACCGTTTACAAGAATGCAAGGAGCTGAAGCCAAAGGACGTTTTATAACCCCTGAATGCTTAGTTAAATTGTCATGTCCACCAGGTAAAATTAGTGTTTGTGTTGATGGTACATGTGTATGCAAGTCAATCTTTGCACGACACTCAAGTTTAGGATGAACAGTGCGAGGACAATTGTTGTTCAATGCACCAGAACCATGCCATGGATTGTGTTAATGGTTGATGCAAGTTCAAAAAATATGCTTGAGAAAGATGTATCTTTGTCCCTGTAATGCAAAATAAATAATTTTTAATAATAACACTCGAGTGAAGTGATTGGGCCATGTAGCTAAAATTTAAAAGTTTATGGTCAACTACAACAAATAGCGATTGTTTGTTGTTACACCCAAAACAAATTAAATTGCTTCAATTATTATTTAATTGTCAAGATCCTAGTGTTAGATCAATGCGGAATATATATTAATGGAAAAAGATTGTTGAACACCACGAGAAACACTTGAAATAAACACTCTTGCCACTTCAGCAAGGTAAAATAAAAAATAAAATATTTTACTTTATATTATTAAAATTTTGTCCTTCTTATCTAAAGTTACTAAAATAGATAGCATAATTCTTTAATATACTAACAATTTAGTCCCTTTAAATAAAATAATGACTTTTTGGAAAACATGTTATAATCTAGATACTAAATATAGAGATTTAAGTATAGTAGTCACTGCATTGACAGTAACATTGACGGAGTACTAAACTTTCTGGTAGATCTAGTATATCAGTTAACTGCAAAAACGAAAAAAATGAAAAAAATATTAGAAACCCTCGCTAAAATAGGGAAATTAGATTTCAGTGGTGAAAGTAAACAACTGATGAGAAAGGTTGAACTTGGATTAAAAAATCTTCCCTCCGGAAAACATGATATCTGGATATGTGATTGAAAAAAGTTTAAAACCAATACTAAAGAACAAGTATAAATCCTAGGAGAAAAAAAAGTTTTATTTAGAGAAGTTATCTTGAACAAGTGAGAAGAACCAAAAACTAATGAGGAATTGATATATTGGGAACAAAAAATACAAGAATTAGACTATCCAAATGAAAAAAAAAATACATACAATAAAACCAGAGAATAGTGAAGGAACTTCTATAAGCAATGAAGACGATTGAGATGATGAAACAATTTCATTTGTGTACTTTTGGACTGCATCCCAATGTATTGAATTTGAATATATAAAGATTTACATTTTTTCAAGAGAAATGTATTTTCCTCATTGGAAAAGATCATTAATTGCATCATAATCCAAAAGTACTTATATATTTGGACAGCATCCTAATCCAAAAGAACTTGTATATTTTTCTAAGCAATATGTTGAATTTCTGAAAGCTCAGAAAGAAGAATTAAAGAAAGCAAAAGGAGGGAATGCAAATAGTTGAGAGCCAAAACCACAATCACCGCCTCCAAAATTCATAGAGAAAATTTTAGAAGGAAAGCTAGAATATTCATTCGGGTTTGCTAGAGAAACCACACCAGGAAAACTTGAAGGTGAAGTAGGAACAAAAAAAATACAAAACACCTATTAGGTACAAATTTCTACCAAATCCAAATAAAAAGTTACAAGCAGTAGTAACTATTCGTGTATATTTGGATATAGACTGTACAATAGATCCAAAAAAGCTTAGAAGATTGGGCTCAAGCTAACAAGCAGTAGTAACTATTCGTGTATATTTGGATATAGACTGTACAATAGATCCAAAAAAGCTTAGAAGATTGGGCTCAAGCTAGTGATTTGGTAATTAAAGGAAATATCAAATGGGACCGAGAATTCGCTAAACGTTATCTTGAAGCCACTTTGAGAGGAAACACTAAAAACTTTTTTGAAAAATATATAGACACACCTAATTTTGATGTATGAACTAGTTAAGAACATAATTTGGTATATTGGATGTCAAAATAATTAAAAAATAGAATTTTGTGGACAACAAGATGTTGAAGTATTATTTGACAAAAAGCATTAGAGAAAAGCTGCAAACCTAAGACTTTGTAATATGAATAGGTTTGATGAATACATATGTGAATTCCAAAAATATTATTGTAATTGAAAAACTCAGAAACACCATATTGGATAGATAAATTCATTAAAAAAAACTATCTGATCCTGGAATAGCTTAATATTGAAAAAATATGATAAGTATTTAAAGGAAAAAAGATGAATGAATAGATAAATTGGGATTAAGAGTTCAATTTGTAAAAAAACATTAAGAGACTTCTACACAAATACTTTAGCTATGAAAGATTCTAAGAAAAGGCTAGGTGATAGTATGAATAAGAAAAGTTATGTGTACTTAGCAGATATGCCATGATAGTATATGGGTGCAAAAAATCAAAAATAAAAAAGAAATACAAAAATAGATAAAGGCTATAAAATCTACAAGAAGAGTTTTAAAAAGCGAAAGTTTTTTAGGAGAAAAAGAAATTATAATAAAAACTCTCCTTGTCCTTCAGGAAAGCATAAATTTGAATGCACTTGTTGGATTTGCAAAGAAAAAAGACATAGCTCTTGATTGCCCTAAGAGAAACCCTAAGTAAAATGAAAAAATGATTGAGCTTTTAAGGAGCTAAATTAAGAAAAAGAATTAGTATCAGAAAATAAAATATCAAATAATGAGTGATAATGAGTCTGAAGAAGAATAAGAAGACTATAAGCATTTATGAATGACAAAAGAAGAATATTTCGTTGAAATTACAAGCTTAAGAGAGATATATAATTCACATGAAAGACATGAAGCAGAAGATTATGATGAACATATGGGAAATTGGAATGTACCAGATAGGAAAAAAAGTGATATATATATATATATATATATATATATATATATATATATATATAAAACAAGCCATTTTCGATGTGAAAACAAAACTAAGCATAGAAACCGTCGAGGAACAACCTGAGTTGAACAAATAAAAGAAGGTATTATGATGATTCCACTATTAGGCCCTAAAAAATTAGCTAAGAGTGGTTACGAGTTTGCTCATATTGGACTGATCCAAGTAGGAATATGCCCATTATACAGAAAATGATTATATTCACCCATGTTTGCTTGTGTGCTTGATTATAGATATCTCAAGCATAAAGATGCTTTAATAGGTGTACATGCTAACCTTTATAATGGTCCAATAATGTTTGATGTTTACATGTCACGCACACATTACACTAGAATACATACTTCACCTTTCATGAATTAAAATCCATTCATTATAACATACAATCAAAACTTATAAAAATGCAAGATATCACTTATATGTTGAAATTTACAAAGTATATCCAAAATATTCATATTTTAATGAAAATGATTTACTAAATGCAGATTCAAGACTAAAAATTGAGGATGCCATTCATGGACCCACCTAAGGATGTTGTTCATGGACCCAATAAGGATGCCAATCCGCAAGCTCTCCCTTAGAGCTTACTGGTGGAATTTTTTTATATTGGCTATCACTAATTATTGTGGTTTTTGGTTTTATAAAACCGGGTTAGCAGTTTTGGTCCAATGAGAAAAGTATGAAAGCTCATTGTTGTTAATTGGTGATCATGTTGTTTGAGCTTGTACATATCTTAATATTATTAATGTGGATCAGCAGCTAATGTAGGCTTTAGTCTAATATTACCTGTAGATGGAAGGGTTTGTTTGGACTCTTAGTAAAATGTTGGAATTTTTCTATATGGGCTACCACTAATTATAGTGATTTTGGTTTTAAAAAATCGTGTCAATAGATTTGATCCAATGAGAAAAGTACAAGAACCCACTGTTGTTAATTGGTGATCATGTTGTTTGGGCTTGTACACATCTTAATATTATTAATGTGGGTCAGCAGCTAGTGTAGGCTTTAGTCCAATACGATTCGTAGATGGAAATGCCCATTTGGACTCTTAGTAATTAGGGTTACTAATGCGTATATAAATAGGCTAAGTCTCCTATTTGTCTCCCAGTACATCTGAGTATTCAGTTTTCTATCAATTTGAAGAAGCTGATGTTGTGGGAGTACAAACAGGAATACCTAACCTTGATCACTTCAGAATGGCACAATCAAGTGTGTAATCTAATTATGCAATTATATATATATATATATATATATATATATATATATATATATATATATTCTACGTTTCACATATGATATTATTGTTTATGTTTATTTAATACCATATGTGGTATTAAAGCCTATATACATAAATTTAGAACCAAATTCAGAAATATTGCATTTAATTTCAAGTGAAATTGTAAAATTCTTAAAATCCTTTTGGGATGGAGAATATTTATTTTCTCTTTGATAAACTCTCTCTCTCTCTCTCTCTTGCTTCAAGAATCGGCTTTCATATTTCGGTGAGTCGTTATTCGTTTATATTCTGTTTTTTCTTTTCATTTTGCAGTAGATTTCGTTGAAAATTGGATTATTTTTGTGATATTATTTTGATTGGATTGTGAAAAGTACAGATTAGTGAGGTTAATGTTATTATCATTATTTTTTTTAAAGGAAAAATCATGTTTGCTATATTGTTTGTGGTATAAGAACCTTTGCAAGGAAGTAAAGGTTTTAGGTGTATTTATTCTCCTCTTAGTTATCTGTACGGTTGTTAAGGAAATGGAGGAAAGTGAAAAGGAAAACATAATTTTTATTTTAATATTAGTATAAATTTTCTACGTTAGAGCTATGATTCATTTATTTTTAATTAACTGGGAAAATGAACTAGGTTGACTGAGAGTGTTTGAGTTAGGCACATTTGAGGTGACCAGGTGAGTGTTTGTATCATTGTTTGCTTAGGGACTATAAAGATTTTACATCTCCTAAAAGTTTTTTCATACATTTTTTTTTTTTGGTTTAGACTGCTATAGAAGTTTTTGTATGCACTTTTTGGAGTAATTAAAGTTAACTTTCATTTGTTTCTTAAGAAAAATTTCCTATGGTCCTTATTACTGAAACTGCTGAAAAGAGAAGAAATTAGAATTTTGCATGTTCTGCTTTATTTCTCCAAAAATAAAATAAAACCTTAAAGCAAGTGAAATTCATGTTTCGTGTGTTTATATGTTGAGTTTTGGTATAGAACACAATGCTTCCACAGTCTCATATAATGTGTATAAAGTACTTCCATTTGCAAGGAGTCATTGTTTGGACCTATCAGTTGCATTTTGCAAATCAAGATCAAATAAAAACACAAGTTTGGAACATCTTTTGTTGAAATACATATCTAAAATCACACTTTTTGTCAAAGCTAAAACGTTTTTTTTTTTTTTTTGGAAATGTACTTGTGGCAGAAGCGTAACATGGGGATTCTCTAATAAAATATATAAAATTGTTAAATTAATTATGTATTATATTTTGTTTTCCTTATGTGGCTTTAGCAGAAAAGCTTGCGATTTTAACTTTTGGAAATAAATATGTAATTCAAGACATGTGTTCTGTATAATAATATTTTGAATTGCACATTTATGAGGAAATTGTTCGTTATCATGTTCACTTGGACTGGTCTGGGTCTTGATTGTTTATTTTTAGCATGCTTATGACATAATGCTGTTAAGGTATTTCAATTCATGAGCAATAGAATTATTTTGCTGATTTGTTCTTGAAAAGTTGATGAATATTTTTACTTGACCTATAAGCACGCATTAAAACCTAAATGGGCACATGAGATTTGGGGACCGTCCTTTTGCATGGAAAACTGGGTTGGAATTAAACATCTGTTAGAAATGTCCTTTTGCATTTACTTGGTCTATGGAGAGATTTTGTATTCTTGAGATACGTGCATTGAAATATGTACATGAGCTACATATTGGGTTTTGGAATTTCTTTTATTATATCTAATTAAGTTGATAGGCTTGTAAAACTGTGTTTAAATGGAATAGACAATTCCTCAACACACTGTAAATCAGGCACCTAAGCATGCCTCTGGCGCTTGATCTTTGCAAGCATGATAACTAATGTAAGTTAGATTAAAAAAAAGGTGGGACAGCCGCTATAATTTAACTCTGGACCTATGGTTCAAATAATTATTTTATTAATTTGATGTTATGATTTTGATCTAAAGAGGTACATGTGGTTTGCTATCTCATATTGAGAAGATCAAATGCACACATGTTGTTTTAGTATGTATATATACTGGGTAATATATTTTATCAGTCTCGGTATGAAATAGTTTCATTAGTTGATGTGGATGGTTACTGCCAAAGTGGTCCATTCATTGATATTTGTGAGATTATTTCATGTTGTTGTTACGAGACATTTATCCAAGTTATTGCATTCAATCACCTACCTAAAGGGGGTAATACAGTGTTTTAATTCAGAGGTTGACATGAAACATTTGGTGGAATTAATTTCAGTTTGGATTGTCTTTCTGCCCAAAAGTGTTAGGTATTTCGAAAAATGAGATACATTAATTTGTAAGTTTCATGTAAGGGATTCAACTTGCATGTTGCATACTCTGTCCAAAAGGGAATATATAATTATGCACTAGGAATTTAGTTGTTGTAATTACCCTTTTATTAATATGTTGCCTTTTGGTTGTCTTGAATAGTTTTCATTGTCATTACTGAAATTATGACTAGGTCAAATAATAAAATCAATATACTTTCATGGGAGTGTATAAAAAATATGAAAATCAAAAATTATAGAAATTATGTAGTTTTTTTTTTAATTTATAAAATTTTCTAATTCATATTTGCTTAATTGGTGCACTTATTAGCAATAATTAAATTTGGAGTATGTGAAAATGTCTTTTATAATTACACATGTTGATCAAAATTGATCATTACTCAATACTTTTGCTATATTTTATTTGATCATATTGAAAGTTGTGTGTCACATGAGATGATAATATGAATTCATGTGATAAGCATGATCGGTTAATTGTTTTTTGGTTTAATAATTATTTATTTATGAAAATATGTGATTAATTGCTTATTTCTCAAAAACTGTGTATATATTCTGAAATTTTATTTCATAGTAATTTATTTTGATGAGTTGAGATGTTAATAATATGTACTCTCCTAGATTAGTTGTCGTATTTATTATACTCTCTGCTTGAAAGAAAATATAGAAAATATGCATGTTGTGGGAAATAATTGATTAAATTATTTAAATATATTTTACTATGTTCAAGACCTGTGATAAGGATGTAACTATTGATTGTTTAATCATAGAGGTACATATTGTTTAGAGTACTTTCTCTTGTATATCACATGCATGCCTATTATTTTTCGCATGCTTATGTGGTTATAAAGGGCATTATTATTTATCTCAGTTTTGGAAAATTTCATGGGTTTGATGTGAGTGCTTGCAGCAAAAGTGGAACACTCATTGATACTCATGGGATTTTATTAAAACATGTTGTGGGATGATTACTGTTTATTACGATTTTGGGAAATTTCATGGGTTGATGTGGGTGTTTGCTTCCAAAGTGGCACACTCATTGATACTTGTCGGATTTTACTAAAACATGTTGCAGGATGATTTCAATTGCAACATGCAGTTACCTACCCAAAAGGGGTAGTTGTGTATTGTAATTTATGAAAATACATGGAACACTTTGTGAAGATGATGAGTCAGTTTAGAAGGTTTGTCAGCCCAAAGGGGACAATTCTTTCAAAAATCGAGACACTGTCTTTATATGCTTCATGTGTACAGTTTCTAAGGGTATTTTGTATTTTCTTCCCATAAGGTAGTTTATAACTATACTCTTAGATTCTCTATTTTGGAATATGTTGGTGATTGCCCTTATACTGATGTGTTGCATTTTTGTCTTGAATCAATCTCTTTTTTTGTTTTTGTGAACAATAACCAAACAACTATTGAGATCCTGATTGGTTTGAATTATAAGAAATAGAAGGATGATGTTGAGTCTGATTTATGGCGTGTCTAGATCACATTTCTAGAGAAAGTTGAAAGGCTTGTTAGGGATGATATTTTCCTCACTCTTGATTTTAGGGATATGGAGACCTGTGCTAATTATATTAAGGAAAAGTTAACCAAACCAAGAAAAGGGCACAACTCGTAGTTATGATATTATAGAAATAGTGCATACTGATATTAGTGGTACCTAAAATTTGATGAGGTGGTGACTTCCATTGGTTTTGAGAAGAATAAGGTAGATCAATGCATATACCTAAAGGTTAGTGGGAGAAAATTTATTTACCTGGTTCTTTATGTGGATGATATTTTGCTTGCTAGTAATTATCTTGGGTTATTGCATGAGACAAAACAGTTGTTGTCCAAGACTGTTGTCCAAATACTTTTGATATGAAAGATTTTGGTGAGGCGTACTTTGTTCTTGGTGTTAAGATCCATAGGGATAGAACTCATGATATGTTGGTTTTTTCTCAAATAGCTTACATAATTTAAATCTCAAACTTCCACACAAGAAAAATCTCCATACAAACATTTTCATCACCTCAAGAAACATTCATCACGCACCATGCACGTACACAAAAATAATTTCACCAAATTCTTAGCTCAACATCCCAAATCATTTCAAAGATTACAACGAGGATATCTCCCCCACATGTCAGCACTCTCCCTTAGATGGGTCATAGGTCATTCCTCCCTTTTTCCTCGGACCGCTCATGATACTACATGACTTTACAATTATTATCTTTAATTTTAGTTCGGAAAGCACACATGTTCAACACAATAATCAAGAAACAAGAAAATTCAATTTTTTTTCACACATCCACACAAGAGTACATAAACCACATTCCCACCATCCCACACATTTAGGCAATGTCCTCAGTTAACCAAATAAATCAACATAGATGCACTTTTTAGATACTTATGTAAGATTCAACATGTCTATAATTGTACTTATACACACAACAATCATTCATCATATCCTAGCTTTTATAATTGATGGATATCACACACACATACTTCAATTTCTATATCCATCAATTATCCATGTTTAGAGTTTTTAATTTTCTTCTCGAGTACTATTAGTAATGTGAACTCACCTCTATTCCACATGAGAATACCAAACCCATAGATTGAGCTCACATTCCTCCAAGAATTAACTCCACAATTGTAATACCCGTGCTCTTAGAGTATGGGTAAAGAAGTAATTTGATAAATATGACATGAAATTAAAATAATATATATGTGAAAGATTTATTATTAAAAAAAAGGCAACATGCAACACCTGAAAGTCTAGGTGTTGCAAAAAATGACACTAATCTACATTTAGAAGAATGGTGGACACTGAGCATGAAATGCAACAGTGCCACCGTTAACAAATCATATACAAATTGATTTTATTGAATTGTTTTATTAGTTTTATCAAATCCTGTTTGGTTTTCTTCATTCTTTAATACAAACTACTCTATTTCTTTAAACACTTGGGGACTGAAAGTAAAGTTGAAAGAGTAAAATTTTGAAGGAGTTTACGGAAGAATTTTACAAAGAGTCATAGAAAGCTCTTAGAAAAACAAAAGGTAATAATGTGAATTTTATTTTTGAAATTTAGCATACATGAAATTTCCCGGAATTCAATGTGTGAATTTTCAAATGGTGTGAATTATGGAAGAATTGAAGAATAAATTAGAAATTTTAATATAAATATTATGTCAAGTGTTGGCGATCAGCAATCGAGTGAAATTGCTGAAAGAAGCAGGGAAGGCAAATAGGTGATCCATAGGTAGCTCTAAGTGCTACGTGGTGAGTTAGATTTACTTTAAGTAATCAAGATAAATATGAAATATATAGTGATAGTATTTGAATAAATCATTAACTTATGATTTGGTGATAGATGAAAGTTGGTTGATAGGTATGTTTAGAATAATGGATGTGTAGAGAATTATTTTATGAGAAATAGTATTATTGGAATAATAAGTTGATATAATAATAAAGGTAATAAGTAAAATTCTTGACAAGGTATAGTTGATGATTTGATATGATTTATGAGGAGAGGAATTTAGTGAAAGTTTTCAAATAATAATTTAAGAATAATCAGGATAGCTAATTTGAATGTTTGAAGACATGCTTATTTCTATATTATTGTTCATATGCATATTTCATATCATTATTCATATGCATATGCATGAAATAAAAAAAACCAGGAAGGTTGTCGGTCTAAATGTAAATAAAAGAACCAGGAGGCAAGCCAGTCTAAATAAGAATAAAATAACCAGGAAGACAGCCAGTCTAAATGAGAATGAAAGAATCGGGAAGGCAGCCGGTCTAAGATAAAAGCATGTCAACATGTGGGAAGACATTCTTAATAATAATAACATTTAAATTCACGCATTGCATTCTTGATTTTAAATTACAGATATGGTGAGAAAAAAACATGGAAGTATAATATGATAAGAACTATCTAAATGATAGATTATATGTTGTGAACCTCATAAAGAGGTAAGTATGAGGTATAATTGATGGTCTCAGGATGAATAAATATATGAGAAAAAGAGATTGATACAAAATGGAGATTATGATATGAGTAGTGATAATAGAATGCTATTATAAAAATTTTATGAGATATAGATGATTGAATATTGAAAGACGATTTATATAAATTGAATATTTCTAGTAAATTTAATTCATTGAGCTTGTGAAGCTCACTCCACATTATAGAATGATTTCAGGTAGTAGGTATGACAAATAGTTTGGTGAGTTGAGATTCAGACAAAGTCATTATCTATAAGTCACATGGTTCACATCCTCAGACTAATAAGAAAATAAAATAAAAATTTATTTGTAAATATTCATGCATATTATGTTGTATAAAATGTTTAAGTTACGATCTAAATAATGTATCTCCCCTATTAAGGGTTGAGGATCGATGTAAACAATTATAGTTGTATTATTTTTATTGTTGCATATATGTGTCATACTGGGATTTCAAAAAGTGACTATACCCTCTCAGGGGTGGCCAACTCGGAGTGGGTCGTTACAATTTTGGTACCAAAGCGTTTGGTTTTATGATTCTATAGACTACATAAACAATAAGAAAGTAGAAAATTAAAACAAATTATATTATAATGAATAGTCTAAGGATGACACATGGACGTGCTAGAGCTAGAGTTAGAGTTGTTGACTTGAGAGGGCGTGGTAGGCCCCAAATTTTTTTGACAAGCTGAGGTTAAGGTGGAAGTTGAGTATGAGTTTGTGGTTCCTGAAATGGAATGTGGTGACAGTATAATTGATATTAATAAAGGTGTAAGAAAATCCGAGGTTGAAAGAGATGAGCTAAGCTAAGCTCTTGCATATGCTTTTGAGAAAATGAATGTGACATATGATAGAGTTTATGGTCTATAACATAGACTTGATGAACAGGCTAGAACAGTGCTTGAGATTGTTGTAAATCCAATAATGGTAAACGTTCAAAGGGAAAAGGTGAGTTTATGCACGAAATACAGGGAGATTGTTTTGTTAGATATATTAAGCCGAATACTTTATTGTTTAAAGGATCTATGAATCTTTTTGAGCCTAAGTTATGGGTGAAACATGTATAGAGATTATTTGGTATTTTACCAATAACTGATAGGCTGAGATCGCCTTTGCTTCGTTTAAGTTAAAAGGAGAAGCTTTAGAATGGTGGAAGGATACTCATCCTAGGGTAAGTGTATATGTTGATAGACCTCTAACTTGGAATAAGTTAAAGGAGGCTTGTTCTTTTATAAATATTACTTATATTCTTTCAGAGCTCAATATAAGAGAGATTTCATTTATTTGAGGTAAAAATGTGTTGATTGTGGCTCAGTATGATAGTAGATTTGGGTTTTGTCAATGGTTGTATCGGAAATGGTAGAACTAAAGGAGAAGAAGTGTAAGAGGTTCAAAGATGAACTATGTTTTAAGATCGAAACTATCTTACATGAGATATATGAATTATGTTAGGTTGGTGGATATAACACTTTAGATTAGGAAAGATCTTATAGAGTTTAAGGGAAAGAGAAAGTGGTTAAAGAGGCTTAGATATGAAGGTTCTAGAGGTAGTGGTAGTATGAGTGTATAGGGTGAAAGATCACCCCAGATGGGGCGTTCCTTGTCACAAAGAACTGTAGTATGAAGTCAAAGGCAAGCAGGATCTGTTGCTTTTGTAGCTCAAAGTAATATTGGTGAGACCCCTAGATTTGAGAGATAGGTTATGGGAACTGGAAGTTATAGTAAAGGTGGGAGTGTACTACCTAGAGGATGTGATAATGTGATAAAAATACTAGAACGTATTATAGATGTAATCTGATAAGATATTTATCCCATAATTGTCCTAATTTGAGGTACTTTGTATGCAGAAAGGTGGACATATCAATGTTGGTTAATCCTAATGCAACCCATTCTTTTGCATATAATGTATTTATGAAGTTTATTGATGTATGTATTAGTCCATGTACGGGCGTGAACAGTAAACTGCAGAACCCTGTTTTGGAAATAATCCTATTTATGGAAATAAAGGAGTTTTGTGTTTTAGGAAAGTTTAGGAACTCATGAGCCTCTTAGGACTTCTCAAAGACCTATAAATACACTTGTAAATCACATACAAAAGGCATCACCTCTTGGGAGGGATCACTTCTTTTATCCCTTCTTTTATCTTTTGCTTTAGCTTGGAGAAAGAGACCGTGGAGAGGAATTGACGACTCTTCTCTCGGGTTTCTTCTTTCCTTTTTATTTTATTATGTGTAATTAAATTCTTAGTAGGGCTTGGTTGAAGCCCTAATTATGTTTATTCAATAATTCAGTATTGGTGCCTTTGCAACATTTATGTTGTGTTGCTTAACATGATTAATACCTGCTTTTATTTAAATGCCTCATATGTATATGTTTGATCAATATGTGCATGTGATATTGACTTGTTAGTTAGATCAATTTGGATGACCGAGTCCTGGGTCTGACATTAGTAACAAAATATATCTTATCTGGATTCTTGGGATAATCAACATGGAAAACTGGGAGTAGATGCCATGCCCTAGGTCCCGTGTGGTTGTCGATTTCCACAGACCCTATGCTCTCTTAAGGAACATTTCCTTAAGAGAGAAAAGAGTTAGAGTAGATACCATACCTAACTCGTTGCTTAGGGAAATCAATAGCTTAAGGAGTAGATACCATGCCCTTAGGTTGACAATCATTAGGTATACATGGCATGAGTAAAGCATTGGCATACTGTTGTATTGTGGTAGCATAATTAGTGGTGGATATCAAGCCCCTATGCCTTATCTTTAGTATTTTATCTTTATCAAAATCAACTCTTTTATTATTTTTATCTTTTTATTACTGCGAAACTAATTCTAAAGTTAAATTTACCAATCCCTGTGGAGATGATATTGCATTCGCACACTATGCTACATTGTTGACCTTGTGCACTTGCAAGTAAAACGAGTGCGATTATTCGCCCATTAATTTAGGTGGATAATCGCGCAACAAGTTTTTGGCGCCGTTGCTGGGAATTGCGCGAAAGTTCTTTTTAGAATTACTTTCATTATTATTACGCTAGTATTGTTTACTATCTTTATTTTTCATCAAACCTAATTAAATTGTTTTCTGTTTCAGGCACATCAAACCCTAACTCACACTTTCTGTGGTACTTGCGATCGATCGCAACCTCCTGTGCGATCGAGCGCATTTAGGGCAGATAGTATCCGAGCAGCAGAGTTGAACTGCTGCACTGAAGCTGTTTCTTCTGATTTATGCACGGACTTCGATCCTGACATCCAGAATTCTTTCCCCTCGATCCCGAGCTTGAGCGGACTATCCGACAAAAGCTAAGGAACAACTTCAAGGAGAACGAAGAAGAAGTCAAGAACGAAACACATATGGCAGAACAACTCGAGAACCAGCAACCACCTGCTCGAGTACCGATGAAGCACTCCTTCATCCCTCGGAACATTGATCAACCATCATGCATTGCATATCAACCTGAGGCGGTGGGAAATTATTACATATCTCCGCAAATCTTAAATGCTTTGACTCATTTTAGAGGCACTCCTAATAAAGATCCACACTTACACCTTCGAGAATTTTTCAATCTTTGCAAATTCCAGCACATACAAGGACTAGACCAAGAAGGAATAAGGTTGATTATGTTCCCTTTTTCTTTGAAAGATAATGCTAAACTTTGGTATAATTCTTTGCCTGCAGTTTCCATCCACACTTGGGAGGAGTTGGCAAGCAAGTTCCTGAAGAAATTCTTCCCAGCCCAAAAGACGAGACAAATGAGGAAGGAGATCCAGTCCTTCCAACAAAAGGATGGGGACCTCTTCTTCGAAGCATGGGGACACTTCAACGACTTGCTACTCAAATGCCCACACCATAACCTGCCTCAAGATGAACTGGTACAAGCTTTTTATGAAGGTTTAAATGATACTAACAAATGTATTATTGATTCAGGTTGTGGAGGAGTCCTGATGGAGAAAAGCAGTGGAGCTCTTCGAAACCCTCAGCGAGCACACCCAACAATTCTCCTCTCGAGGTAGACATGTGACCAAGGGTAAAGGTATGTATGAGGTAAATATAAATGGAGGATCTTCCCCTCAAATGGCAACAATGAAGAGGAAACTAGATATGATTGTAAAAGCCATGACTACTCAAAATGCCTCATCCAGCCTACCATCCACCCCACTCCAGGTATGTGCAATTTGTTCTCAATACGACCATAAAACTGATACGTGTCCTTTGTACTCATCTGCAGATTCGGAACAAGCCAACTACGTGGGGCCTAACAACTATCCACCGAAGAACAACCCATATGCCAACACGTACAACCCTGGATGGAGAAACCACCCAAATTTCTCGTGGAGCAACAACTAGAATAATCAAGGACAGCAACGAAACCCCCATCCCACTGCTCATGCTACTCCCGAACCAAAGAAGAACGACCTCGAAAGTCTAGTAAGACAACTGGTAACGTCACAAGAACAGTTCATGACTCAGCAAAAACAAACTAACGCGGCACATGCGCAAGCAATTCAAAGACTAGAGGTACAAATGGGACAACTAGCTAAGGAGCTCAGTGACAGAAAGCAAGGAGAGCTCCCAGCTCAAACATTACCCAACCCTGGGGGGCAACAACAACTAAATGCTGTGACAACCTTGAGAAATGGCAAAGAAATAGGGTTCAATGAATCTGCAACAGCATCCAAAGAGACACCATCAGCATCAAGGGTAAGTAAAGTAGAGAAGTGGAATGCACCACCCTTCCCGCAAAGGTTAGTAAAACAAAAGAAAGACAATAAACTAATTGATATTTTTGAAACTTTACGGAAAGTTGAAATTAAATTCCTCTGTTAGATGCAATCAAACAAATACCTACATATGCTAAGTTTTTAAAAGATTATTGCACTAACAAAAAGAAGTTCCAGGAGCATGAGACGGTAGCCTTAACCGAAGAGGTAAGTGCTGTACTTTTAAGAAAATTACCACCTAAGCTAAAAGATCCGGGTAGTTTTACTATTCCTTGCAGGTTAGGTGACTAACTGTTTGAGCATGCACTATTGAATCTAGGAGCAAGTGTCAACCTGCTGCCATACAGTGTATACGAGACACTAGGTTTGGGGGAGCTTCAACCGACCTCCATCACTTTACAATTAGCTGACCGAAGCATCAAACGACCGAGAGGTATCTTTGAGGACGTGTTAGTAAGAGTAGGTAAATTCATTATACCTGCTGATTTTGTAGTATTAGATATGGAAGAATGTACTTTACCATCACCTCTCCCCATTATCCTAGGACACCCCTTTATGATAACTACTGATACTAACCTTAGTGTAAAAAGGGGAGTAGTCACTATGAAAGTAAATAATGAGGAGATAGAATTTAAAGTATTTAATACATCAAAATCAATCAATGAGGATGATGAATATTCTAATGTGAGCTTCATTCAAGATATTGTTGAGGAAGTTTCTCAGGTCCATCACACTGATCAATTAGAGACCATCCCCAACCATAAGGACACAAGAATGGACATTAGGCTGGAGGAGGACAATGTGATTAAAGACGTGCATCTTTTCAAGGATACACAAAAGCCTTCAAGTAAGTGTGCTCTTCAAATTGAACCTTCTGCACTTACTCATAATATTTTTCCTTTTTTTATTGACCAAGCGTCAAGATGGGAGATGAAGAAAATATCAAAAGCACTTGAACCACCTGATGTGGGCTCTAAGTGCCTCCTTCCAAACAACTAGCACGATAGCAAGAGAGTGCTTGAGCAAAATAAAAATTAGATCATCTATTAAGCTCAAGCACCTCTGGTAAGGTTAGTGGTACTGAGGCCACTAACAAATAGTAAGGTTGTATTGTTTCAATAATTTATCATTTTTTTTGGCTAGGGTAAGTTTTTATTTGTGCCCATATGCCCTGCTTGCGATCGATCGCATTCCCCAGTGTGATCGAGCGCAAGTGTGCGATCGAGCGTGTCCTTCAAACGTGTTTAAGCGCACAAATGCGATCGAGCGAACCCCGCGTGCGATCGAGCACACTCGCGGCAGACAGTGGTTTAGCTATAAGTCTGAAAATTCACTCACACTCACTCATTCCCTTATCACAAATCACTCGTGCACTCACCCTCAGACACTCTCATTTCCACTCGCACCACTCCCTCTCACCATTACCTCACAGCATCATTCATCACCACCTCTATCTCCACCATCCTGTGTCACCATCCATTGCCTCCATCACCATCAACTACCATTACCTCCATTCCCATCCCCATTAATCCACAAGGTACTCTACACACACACACGAATCTTAAAAATAGAAACTGTGCAATGCATTATACATATATGCTATTTTGTGTATGATCGTGTGATTGTTCGTTTGCAGGGGGTTAGGAACGAGTTCCACATTTGCAAACCATAGCTTGTCTTTTTGGTGCACACAAGCTGTTCGACAAAAATCCTGACCGTGTGCGATCGAGCGCAATGCATCTACGATCGAGCGCATAATCCAGTGTGCGATCGAGCGCACATCATTGAGATCGATCGCAAATCAGGCAGAACCTAGAACACAGCATGTCAAGACCAACTGTTTCTACCTCTGGTGCCTCAAGCAGCCGTGCCTCCTCATCCCGGCCCAGCATCGAGCAATGAGAACTGCTGTTCGAGACCACATTCACCATCGATGACATATTCCGGCACATGGATGCCACGCAATGGGACGTCCAAGCATTCTGACATCGAGGGTTGAAGCGGCTGTTTAAACCAGTATGCTCCACTGCCTACTCCCAACTCGTAGTCCAGTTTTATGAGCATCTATCTTTCGATTGCAGCAGACCGGGAGTCCTCACCTCGTTAGTCTAAGGCACGCCCATAGAGGTGACTAGTGCCGATATCTTCGCTGCTCTTCATTGCATCGATGAGTCCCCTCCTGAGGACACTGATATCGAGGAACAGCCGGAGTCCTTTGCCCTAGCCGAGATAATCACGGACATGTGTGCTGGCCAGTATACCGACAGGCATAACAATGTGGCCAGTCGGTCTAAGCTGTCTCCCCGACTATGACTTGTTGATACGATCCTACAACATAACGTGTGTCCATTGGGGCACAAGACACAGCGACGAGACCAGTTTCTCCAGACTACATATGCCTTCTATAGAGGCCACTGGCACTCCATCCCGGTTGTCATTTGGAGCCAGCTGCACAAGTTTTGGGATCACGTACATGGCCGTCAAACTACCACGGCCAATGCTTGGGGCCTTCCTTTCCCGTTCCTACTCACCTCCATCCTCAAGAAGAAGGGGATTAAGGGGACCCACAGTGACGGGCCAGTATGAGAGCATCCCTTCTTCGGGAAGGTTCAGTGGACACACAACATCTCGCATATGCCACGAGGACCCCCAGTACCTACTCCGGCAGCTGATAAAGTTGAGAAGGATCGCATGGAAACTGAGACCCCGGTCATTAGCCCAGTACGTGAGGAGGACCATTAGGACATAGGACACACCGAGTCCCAACACTTTCTAGCTGAGCTATCCTCCTTCCGAGGTGAGGTCTCTGCTGCTACCACACTCGTGCATCAGCGCATGGACAGTTTGGAGGCACGGTTAGCACTCCAGGAGGCTATGCTGTAGGCCATTCTTGATCGCCTACCTCCGACACCCGGTACCTCTTCGACTGCACCACCTGATGATCAGAAGTGAGAGGATACCACGTCTGGCTGAAGATGTTAAACTTAGCGCTCATGGGAGGCACCCCAATGCATATCTTTTTTATAGTTTATGTTATTATTCGTATGTTATACTTTTATATTATTGTCTATTACTTGTTTTCAATTTTATTTTTGTTTTTCTTTCTTTTTCAAGGACAGTGTCAGTGCATCCAGTTGAAGTTTGAGGTCGTGCTCTATGCCATGCCAGCCATATAGCTCTCCATCTCCCAGGTCAGATCCTTTCATGCTACTCACACATTGGGGACAATGTGCAATTTAAGTTTGGGGATATGAGGACACATTCACACACTCACTTGTCGCACAATTTTTTTTTGTTGCTATTTTTGTAGATAAATGCATGTTCATTTTGTCCAATAAACTTTTTTTTGAGATTTATACAAAAATTTATGATTTGATTTCATCATCAAGCTTAACACTTTGAACATATAGGCCAATAATCAAGTTTTGAATCTAGATCACTATCCTTTAGGCTTTAAAAATTCACAAGTTTAACTTAAATTATCACGAGCACATTAGCACATAATTGTGTGGGGTATGACATGTTATTTGGATTTGTATGTTTCTTTTGCTTGACTATGAACTAGATGACCTATTAGATTGACATTTTGGCATATAAAAATAGAAAAGATTGATTCATGCTCAAAAAGAAAAAGAAAAAAAAATGCTCCTAATGATCAATAAAAACAAATCTTCCACTGAGTAACTGGCCCTCTTGCCTCAATAAGCATTGAGTGTCACGTCAAAAGGTGGAAAATTCTAAGTGATCATTAAAAGGAACTTTTCGCTGAGTAACTGGCCCTCTTGCCTCAGTAAGCATTGAGTGTCACGTCAAAGGGTGGAAAATTCTAAGTGGTAGCATTAAAACCAGTTAAGTTTCGTAGCCTTGTTGACTCGAGCTAGTAAGTCCTTAGGGGTGTCTTTACACCTAATGCCCTAAAACCATATGGTTTAGGAGTCATTGGCTAAAACGCTCGTTACACGAGTCAACAAGAAAGCTTAAGGGAACTAACTTGGCGAAAATCTCACAAATAAAAGTCTATGCCATATTTGTTGACTCTAATAAGAAGTTTTGTGAATCTTGAGTCATCGAAACAATACACGTTTAAATTTCTTGGAAACCCAATCCTTTGTGTGCTAGTAACCACACACTAAAGTTAAACTTGTGATGTCTTAAACTACCTTATGAAAATGATTTACGTTCAAAACTCTTATTCATTGCAAAAATATGTTTACACTTGTTAAGCTTTCTCATGAATGCGCATCATAGTTTTGTGAAAAATCTAAACTTTTGATTGACACAATGAACTTGGATCTATCTATGTTTTTTTCATTTTAGTTTTTAATTTAGTATTGCTAAGGGACTAGCAATATGTAAGATTGGGGGTGTGGTAAGTGCTTAAATATTCATATTTAAGCCCCCTTATTTATATTTGTTAGGTCCTTAATTACGTTAATTTGGTCTCTTTTACTCCATTTTTGTGTTTTACATGTTTTTATAGGGTTTTTGAGAAAAAGAAGTAGTTTTGGCACTTAAAGGAAGAAATCTGGGATCCTTGGAACATTCTCTGGACAAATTGCGATCGATTGCGCCATACACTGCGATCGAGCGCACATTGCGATCGTGCGCACACATGAAGGATTGAGTGCACACTGCGATCGAACGCAAGACATATGCAATCGAGCGCACATGTATGGGTGTGAACAGTAAACTGCAGAATCCTATTTTGGAAATAAGAGAATTTTCATTTTAGAAAGGTTCAGGAACTCATGGGTCTCTTAGGACTTCTCAAAGACCTATAAATACACTTGTAACTCACACAAATAAGACAGACCTTAGATAGAAAACATTTTTCTCTTTTCTTTTACTTGGAGTTGAGAGCTTGGGAAAGAATTGGCGCCTCTTCTCTCGGGTTTATTCTTCTCCCTTAATGTTTAGTTTATTTATAATGTTTACTTCAGATAGTATGTGTAACTAACTTTCTTATAGGGCTCGATTGAAGCCCTAGTTATGCATTCCCATATTTATATTCATTGATAAAATCTTTGCCAATAGCTTTTATTATGTTACTTAACTTGATTAATGCCTGTGCTTATTTAAATTCCTCATATGTATGTGTAAGGCCAACGTATGCATGTGGTATGGATAGGTTAGTTACATCGATTTGGATGACCGAGTCTTGGGTCTAACATTAGTAACAAGAGATATCTTATCCGGATACCCGGGTTAATCAACATGGGAAACCGGGAGTAGATACCATGCCCTAGGTCTCATGTGGTTGTTGATTTCCATAGTACTTATGTTTTCTTAAGGAACAACTCAAGCAGATACCATGCTGAATTCCTTAAGAAAGAAAAGAGTTAGAGTAGATACCATGCCTAACTCATTGCTTAGGGAAATCAATAGCTTAAGGAGTAGATACCATACCCTTAGGTTGGCAACCAGTAGGTATACATAATAAGGCTCATGCACTGATACCTTATACAAATTGGGAAAGTATGACTAGTGGTGGATATCAAAGCCCTATGTCTTTATTATTATCAAATCACCTTCCAACAATTATTTATCTCCTGTTACTTTAAGATAAACTGATTCTAAAAGCAACTTTACCAATCCCTGTGGAGATGACCTTGCTTTTGCACACTAGACTACACTGATGACCTTGTGCACTTGCGAGTATGATTAGTACAATTATCTACTTACTTATTTAAGCATATTTTCGTCCAACAAGTTTTTGGCACCGTTGCCTGAGATTGTGCTAAAAGTTCCTTTTAGAATTATTTTTATTATTATTACGCTATTTTTTATTTACCATCTTTATTTTTCATCAAACCTAATTAAATTGTCTTTTTTTTCAGACACATCAAACCCTAACTCACATTTTCTGTGGTACTTACGATCGATCGCAACCTCCTGTGCGATCGAGCGCATTTAGGGCAGAAAGTATCCGAGCAGCAGAGTTGAACTGCTGCACTGAAGCTGTTTCTTCTGATTTATGCACGGACTTCGATCCCGACATCCAGAATTCTTTCCCCTCGATCCCGAGCTTGAGCGGATTATCCGACAAAAGCTAAGGAACAACTTCGAGGAGAATGAAGAAGAAGTCGAGAATGAAACACAAATGGCGAAACAGCTCGAGAACCAGCAACCACCTGCTCGAGTACCAATGAAGCACTCCTTCATCCCTCGGAACATTGATCAACCATCATGCATTGCATATCAACCTGAGGCAGTGGGAAATTATTACATATCTACACAAATCTTGAATGATTTGACTCATTTTAGAGGCACTCCTAACGAAGATCCACACTTACACCTCCGAGAATTTTTCGATCTTTGCAAGTTCCAGCACATACAAGGATTAGACCAAGAAGGAATAAGGTTAATTCTGTTCCCTCTTTCCTTGAAAGATAATGCTAAACTTTGGTATAATTCTTTGCCTGTAGTTTCCATCCACACTTGGGAGGAGTTGGCAAGCAAGTTCCTGAAGAAATTCTTCCCAGCCCAAAAAACGAGACAAATGAGGAAGGAGATCCAGTCCTTCCAACAAAAGGATGGGGACCTCTTCTTCGAAGCATGGGGAAACTTCAACGACTTGCTACTCAAATGCCCACACCATAACCTACCTCAAGATGAACTGGTACAAGCCTTTTATGAAGATTTAAATGATACTAACAAATGTATTGTTGATTCAGGTTGTGGAGGAGTCCTGATGGAGAAAAGCAGTGAAGAAGCAATGGAGCTCTTCGAAACCCTCAGCGAGTACACCCAACAATTCTCCTCTCGAGGTAGACATGTGACCAAGGGTAAAAGTATATATGAGGTAAATATAAATGGAGGATCTTCCCCTCAAATGGCAGCAATGGAGAGGAAACTAGATATGATTGTAAAAGCCATGACTACTCAGAATGCCTCATCCAGCCTACCATCCACCCCACTCCAGGTATGTGCAATTTGTTCTCAATACGACCATAATACTGATACGTGTCCTTTGTACTCATCTACAGATCCGGAACAAGCCAACTACTTAGGGCCTAACAACTATCCACCGAAGAACAACCCATATGCCAACATGTACAACCCCGGATGGCGAAATCACCCGAATTTCTCATGGAGCAACAACCAGAACAATCAAAGACAACAATGAAACCCCCAGCCCACTGCTCATGCTATTCCTAAACCAAAGAAAAATGACCTCGAAAGTCTAGTAAGACAACTAGTGACATCACAAGAACAGTTCATGACTCAGCAAAAACAAACTAATGCGGCACATGAGCAAGCAATTCAAAGACTAGAGGTACAAATGGGACAACTAGCTAAAAATCTCAGTGGCAGAAAACAAGGGGAGCTCCCAGCTCAAACATTACCTAACCCTGGGGGGCATCAACAACTAAAGGCTGTCACGACATTGAGAAATGGCAAGGTGATCGGATCCGAGGAATCTCCAGCAGCATCCAAAGAGACACCATCAGTATCAAGGGTAAGTGAGACGGAGAAGGTGAATGCACCACCCTTCCCTCAAAGGTTAGTAAAACAAAAGATAGACAATAAACTACTTGATATTTTTGAGACCTTACGGAAAGTTGAAATTAATATTCCATTATTAGATGCAATTCACCAAATACCTGCCTATGCTAAATTCCTAAAAGATTGTTGCACTCATAAAAGAAAATTTCAAGAGCATGAGACAGTAGCATTAACTGATGAGGTAAGTGTTGTACTGCTAAGAAAACTCCCACCAAAACTGAAAGATCCGGGTAGTTTTACTATTCCCTGTAGAATAGGTAATCAGCTATTTAACAAGGCATTGCTAGACTTAGGAACGAGGGTAAAATTGCTACCTTACATAGTATTCGAAACACTAGGTTTGGGGGAGCTAATACCAACTTCTATTACCTTACAGTTGGCAGATAGGAGTATAAAAAGACCTAGGGGTGTTCTCGAGGATGTCCTAGTAAAAGTTGGAGAATTCATTTTACCTGCTGATTTCATTGTATTAGACATGGAAGAGTGCCCTATGCCAATGCCCTTACCCATCATATTAGGGAGACCCTTCATGAGAACTGCTGAAACTAAGATTTGTGTGAAAAAAGGTATAGTGAGTATGAAAATCAATGGTGAGAAAATAGAGTTCAAAATATTTGATGCAATGAAACTCCCTCAAGATGACTTGGAATGCTTTAATGTTTGTATGATACAAAACTTTGTTGAGCAAGCCTTTCAGGTCCAACACATTGATCCATTGGAGACTACTCTCACTCATAGCTTCACGGAGATGGATATTGAGCAAGAATATGAAGATGTTACTGATGACATCATCACAGCTGTGCACCAACTTGCGACTTCTCCAAAATACTCCAGTATGTATCCTCCTCCATTTGAAACTCTCATACCCACTAATACTACTCTTCTTCCATCCATTGTGCAGGCACCAACATTGGAACTAAAGCAACTACTCGAGCATTTAACATACGCCTACTTAGGAGAAAATGTGACTTTACCTGTGATTGTAGCTGCTAACTTGAGTAGTGGAGAAGAAGGGAAGCTGTTAAGAGTTCTTAGGGAGCATAAAACTGCCATTGGGTGGACCATTGCTGACATTAAGGGGATAAGTCCAGCAAAATGCATGCATAATATTTACCTTGAAGAAGAAGCAAGACCCACTCGAGATGCTCAAAGATGACTTAACCCACACATGAAAGAGGTAGTAAAAGCCGAGATATTGAAGCTACTAGATGTTGGCATCATTTACCCTATATCGGATAGCAAATGGGTGAGTCCGGTCCAATTCGTTCCTAAAAAGAGTGAGATTACCATGGTAAAGAATGAAGATGAAGAGCTCATACGTACAAGACAAACAACGGGATAGAGAGTATGCATTGATTACCGGAGATTAAACAAAGTAACTAGAAAATACCATTTTCCCCTGCTATTCATTGACCAAATGCTAGAGAGGTTAGCCGGTCACAGTTATTACTGCTTCTTGGATGGGTATAGTGGATACAATCAAGTTGCCATAGCACCTGAGGATCAAGAAAAGACTACATTCACATGTCTTTTCGGTACATTTGCTTATAGAAGAATGTCATTCGGTTTATGCAACGCACCAGCCACTTTTCAAAGATGTATGATGAGCATTTTTTCCGATATGGTAGAAAAATATATTGAGGTGTTCATGGATGATTTTAATGTCTTTGGATCTAATTTCGATGAGTGCCTGAATCATTTGGAAAATGTCCTAAGGAGATGTGAAGAGAGTAATTTAGTACTGAATTGGGAGAAATGTCACTTCATGGTTCAACAAGGTATTGTGTTGGGTCACTCCATCTCAAACAAAGGTATTGAGGTAGACAAAGCTAAGATTGACATCATTTCAAAGCTACCTCCCCCTCTCACGGTCAAGGGCATTAGAAGTTTCCTTGGACATGTCGGTTTTTATAGAAGATTCATTAAGGACTTCTCCAAAATCTCGAGACCTCTTTGTGCACTATTGACTAAAGATACCAAGTTTGAATGGAATGATGATTGTATGCAAGCTTTCAACACCTTGAAGAATGTTCTCACCTCTGCCCCAATAATGATGGCACCAGATTGGAATCTCCCTTTCGAATTAATGTGTGATGCCATTGACTTCGCTTTGGGAGCTATCTTAGGTCAAAGAATCAATAAGGTACCTCATGCTATTTACTATGCTTCTAGAACGTTAAATGATGCTCAGCTTAACTATTCTACTACTGAAAAAGAATTGTTAGCTGTTATTTTTGCTTTAGAGAAGTTTAGATCATATCTTATTGGTTCTAAAGTTATTGTATTCACTGACCATGCTGCTTTGAGATATTTGTTTTCTAAGAAAGATGCAAAGCCTAGGCTAATCAGATGGGTACTCCTACTCCAAGAATTCGATTTAGAGATCAAAGACAAAAAGGGCAGTGAGAATGTAGTTGCGGATCATTTGTCAAGACTCCCATTTGAGAATGATGATAGAGAGTTACCTTTGAATGAGAACTTCCCCGATGAATAACTATTCACACTAGAGGTAAAACTTCCATGGTATGTTGATATAGTTAATTATCTAACTGTTAAAGTTTTTCCCCCAGGTATGAATACTCAAGAAAAGAAATGGCTAATATCCTTGTCAAGACATTACTATTGGGATGATCCTTATCTTTTCAAAACTTGTGCCGATCAAATCATCAGACGATGTATCCCAGATGAGGAACATTTTAGCGTATTACAACATTGCCACCAGTTTGCTTATAGAGGACATTTTGGGGCAAAACGAACAGCTCTTAAGGTACTCCAATCTGGTTTTTATTGGCCTAACCTATTTAAAGATGCTTTCTCCTTTTGCAGCTCATGTGATAGATGTCAGCGGATAGGTAACATCTCTTCCCGAAATCAAATGCCCTTACAAAATATTCATATAGTAGAAATTTTTGATGTATGGGGTATCGATTTCATGGGACCATTTCCTAACTCATTTGGTTATTTATATATTCTTGTGGGCGTGGATTATGTGTCTAAATGGGTCGAGGCTGTCCCTTCAAGGACTAATGATCACAAAGTAGTTATCAAGTTTTTGCAGGCTAACATTTTTACTAGGTTTGGAACTCCAAGAGCAATCATCAGTGATGGGGGCAGTCAATTTCATCATCGTTCTTTTGACGAACTACTCCGGAAGTATGGGATCACACATAAAGTTGGCACTGCATATCATCCTCAAACCAGTGGCCAAGTGGAGATTAGTAATCGAGAGATCAAGGGAATATTAGAAAAGACTGTGAAGCCTACCCGGAAGGATTGGTCTCTACACTTAAATGATGCTCTATGGGCATATAGGACAGCTTATAAGACTCCAATTGGCATGTCTCCCTACTGCCTAGTCTTTGGAAAAGCATGCCATCTTCCGGTGGAATTAGAGCATCGAGCATATTGGGCCATTAAGCAGTTCAACTTCGACATGAAGCAAGCAGGTGAGAAAAGGAAACTGCATCTAAATGAGCTTGAAGAATCGAGATATGATGCCTATGAGAATACAAAGTTGTACAAAGAACGGACAACAGTTTATCATGACAAAGAAATAGCCTGGAAGGAGTTCAAAGTACATATATGCTGTGCAATGCATTATACATATACGCTATCTGCGATTGAGCCTCCATCACCATCAACTACCATTACCTCCATTCCCATCCCCATTAATCCACAAGGTACTCTACACACACACGAATCTTAAAAATAGAAACTGTGCAATGCATTATACATATATGCTATTTTGTGTATGATTGTGTGATTGTTCGTTTGCAGGGGGTTAGGAACGAGTTCCACATTTGCAAACCATAGCTTGTCTTTTTGGTGCACACAAGCTGTTCGACGAAAAGCCTGACCGTGTGCGATCGAGCGTACGGTATCTGCGATTTAGCGCATAGTCCAGTGTGCGATCGAGCGCACATCATTGAGATCGATCGCAAATCAGGCAGAACCTATAACGCAGCATGTCAAGACCAACTGTTTCTACCTCTGGTGCCTCAAGCAGTCGTGCCTCCTCATCCCGGCCTATCATTGAGCAACGAGAACTGCTGTTCGAGACCATATTCGTCATCGATGACATATTCCAGCACATGGATGCCACACAATGGGCCGTCCAAGCATTCCGACATCGAGGGTTGAAGCGGCTGTTTAAACCAGTATGTTCCACTGCCTACTCCCAGCTCGTAGTCTAATTTTATAAGCATCTATCTTTCGATTGCAGCAGACCGAGAGTCCTCACCTCGTCAGTCCGGGGCACGCCCATCGAGGTGAATAGTATCGATATCGCCGTTGCTTTTCATTGCACCAATGAGTCCCCTCCTGAGGACACTGATATCGAGGAACAACCGGAGTCCTTTGCTCTAGCTGAGATCATCACGGACATGTGCGCTGGTCAGTATGCCGACAGGCATAACAATGCGGCCAGCTGGTCCAAGCTGCCTCCCCGACTACGGCTTGTTGATATGATCCTACAGAGTAACGTATGTCCATTGGGGCACAAGACACAGCGGCGAGACCATTTTCTCCAGACTATATATGCCTTCCATAGAGGCCACTGGTACTCCATCCCGGCTATCATTTGGAGCCAGCTGCACAAGTTTTGGGATCACGTACATGGCCGTCAGACTACCACGGCCAATGCTTGGGGCCTCCCTTTCCCGTTCCTACTCACCTCCATCCTCAGGAAGAAGGGGATTAAGGGGACCCATAGTGACGGGCCAGTACGAGAGCATCCTTTATTCGGGAAGGCTCAGTGGACACACAACATCTCGCATATGCCACGAGGACCCCCAGTACCGGCTCCAGCAGCTGATCAAGTTGAGGAGGATCTCATGGAGACCGAGACCCCGATCATTAGCCTAGTACGTGAGGAGGACCATTCGGACATGGGACCCACCGAGTCCCAGCACTTTCTAGCTGAGCTGTCCTCCTTCCGAGGTGAGGTCTCTGCTGCTACCACACTCGTGCATTAGCGCATGGATAGTTTAGAGGCACGGTTAGCATGCTAGGAGGCTATGCTGCAGGTCATTCTTGATCGCCTACCTCTAGCGCCCGGTACCTCTTCGACTGCACCACCTGATGATTAGCAGTGAGAAAGTACCACGTCTGGCTGAAGATGTTAAACTTAGCGCTCATGGGAGGCACCCCAATGTATATCCTTTTTATAGTTTATGTTATTATTCGTATGTTATACTTTTATATTATTGTCTATTACTTGTTTTCCATTTTATCTTTGTTTTTCTTTCTTTTTCAAGGACAGTGTTAGTGCATCCAGTTGAAGTTTGGGGGCATGCTCCAAGCCATACCAGCCATATAGCTCTCCATCTCCCAGGTCAGATCCTTCCATGCTATTCACATATTGGGGACAATGTGCAATTTAAGTTTGGGGGTATGGGGACACATTCACACACTCACTTGTTCTACAGTTTTTTTTTTTTTTTTTTGCTATTTTCATAGATAAATGCATGTTGATTTTGTCCAATAAAACTTTTTTTGAGATCTAAACAAAACTTTATGATTCGATTTCATCAGCAAACTTAACGCTTTGAACATATAAGCCAATAATCAAGTTTTGAACCTAGATCACTGCCCTTTAGGCTTTTAAGAATTCAAAAGTTTAACTTAAATTATCACGAGCACATTAGCACATAATAGTGTGGGGTATGACATGTTATTTGGATTTGTATGTTTCTTTTGCTTAACTATGAACTAGATGACCTATTAGATTGACATTTTGGCATATAAAAATAGAAAAGATTGATTTATGCTCAAAAAGAAAAAGAAAAAAAAATGCTCCTAATGATCAATAAAAACAAATCTTCCGCTGAGTAACTGGCCCTCTTGCCTCAGTAAGCATTGAGTGTCACGTCAAAAGGTGGAAAATTCTAAGTGATCATTAAAAGGAACTTTCGCTGAGTAACTGGCCCTCTTGCCTTAGTAAGCATTGAGTGTCACGTCAAAAGGTGGAAAATTCTAAGTGGTAGCATTAAAACCAGTTAAGTTTTGTAGCCTTGTTGACTCGAGCTAGTAAATCCTTAGGGGTGTCTTTACACCTAATGCCCTAAAACCGTCTGGTTTGGGAGTCATTGGCTAAACGTTCGTTACACGAGTCAACAAGAAAGCTTAAGGGAACTAACTTGGCGAAAATCTCACAAATAAAAGTCTATGCCATATTTGTTGACTCTAATAGGAAGTTTGGTGAATCTTAAGTCATCGGAACAATACACGTTTGAATTTCTTGGAAACCCAATCCTTTGTGTGCTTGTCACCACACACTATAGTCAAACTTGTGATGTCTTAAACTACCTTATGAAAATGATTTACCTTCAAAACTCTTATTCATTGCAAAAATATGTTTACACTTGTTAAGCTTGCTCATGAATGTGCATCATAGTTTTGTGAAAAATCTAAACTTTTGATTGACACAATGAACTTGGATCTATCTATGTTTTTTTCACTTTAGTTTTTAATTTAGTATTGCTAAGGGACTAGCAATACGTAAGTTTGGGGGTGTGATAAGTGCTTAAATATTCATATTTAAGCCCCCTTATTTACATTTGTTAGGTCCTTAATTACGTTAATTTGGTCTCTTTTACTCCATTTATGTGTTTTACATGTTTTTATAGGGTCTTGGAGAAAAAGAAGCAGTTTTGGCACTTCAAGGAAGAAGCCTGGAATCCTTGTAGCAGTTTCTGGACAAACTGCAATCGATCGCAATATGTAATGCGATCGAGCGCACATTCGCACATTGCGATCTTGCGCACAGAAGAGGGATCGAGCGCAGCACTATGATCGAGCGTAAGACACATACGATTGAGCGCACATGTACGGGTGTGAATAGTAAACTGCAGAACCCTATTTTGGAAATAAGAGAATTTTCGTTTTAGGAAGGTTTAGGAACTCATGGGTCTCTTAGGACTTCTCAAAGATCTATAAATACACTTGTAACTCACACACATAAGATAGACCTCAGATAGAAAACACTTTTCTCTTTTCTTTTACTTGGATTTGAGAGCTTGGGAGAGAATTGACGCCTCTTCTCTCGGGTTTATTCTTCTCCCTTAATGTTTAGTTTATTTATAATGTTTACTTCAAATAGTATGTGTAACTAACTTTCTTATAGAGTTTGATTGAAGCCCTAGTTATGCAATCCTATTTATATTCATTGATAAAATCTTTGCTAATAGCTTTTATTATGTTACTTAACTTAATTAATGCCTGTGCTTATTTAAATTCCTCATATGTATGTGTAAGGCCAACGTATGCATATGGTATGGATAGGTTAGTTAGATCAATTTGGATGACCGAGTCCTAGGTCTAACATTAGTAACAATAGATATCTTATCCGGATACCCGAGTTAATCAACATGGGAAACCGGGAGTAGATACCATGCCCTAGGTCTCATGTGGTTGTCGATTTTCATAGTACTTATGTTTTCTTAAGGAACAGCTCAAGCAGATACCATGCTGAATCCCTTAAGAAAGAAAAAAAGTTAGAGTAGATACCATGCCTAACTCGTTGCTTAGGGAAATCAATAGCTTAAGGAGTAGATACCATGCCCTTAGGTTGGAAACCAGTAGGTATACATAATAAGGCTAAAGCACTGATACCTTATACAAATTGGGAAAGTATGACTAGTGGTGGATATCAAAGCCCTATGTCTTTATTATTATCAAATCACCTTCCAACAGTTATTTATCTCTTGTTATTTTAAGAGAAACTGATTCTAAAAGCAACTTTACCAATCCCTGTGGAGATGACCTTGCTTTTGCACACTAGACTACACTGATGACCTTGTGCACTTGCGAGTATAACTAGTACGATTATCTGCTTACTTATTTAAGTATATTTTCGTCCAACAAGTTTTTGGCGCCATTTCCGGGGAGGTGTAGAACTCCTATATGTTGGGAAAAAACGGGAGAGAGAAATATATTTGGTCAATAAATCATTGAGTTAACAACTGAGAGGATCAAACTGGTTAGAGAGAACCGTAAAGTAGCACAGAGTAGACCGAATAACTATGCTAATAATAGGATAAGACCTATCGAGTTTCAAATAGGTGACTGGGTGTATTTAAAAATATCTCAATGAAAATGTGTATTGAGATTTAAATAGGAAAAGAAAGTTGAGTCTGAGGTATGTGGGACCCTATGAGATTGTTAAAAAAGTTGGGCTAGTCGCGTATAGCCTAGAATTGCCTCCAATGTTGGAGCAGTTACACAATGTGTTTCATGTTTCACTTTTGGGAAAGTGTTTACATGATGAATCTCATAATATTTCGAGCCAAGTTGTAGAAATTAAGGAAGGTTTGACTTTTATAAAAGTACCAACGATAAATTTAGACAGAAAAGAACAAATTTTGTGTAATAAAGTAATTCCAACAGTTCAAGTTCTATGGCGGAACAAAGATATCGAAGAAATTACATGAGAACGTGAAGCAACTATGAAGAAATATTATCCACAGTTGTTTCTTGAGTTAGATAAGAAAATTTCAAGAATGAAATTTTTATAAGGTGGGTAGAATTGTGATACCGTGCTATTAGAGTATGGGTAAAGAAGTAATTTGATAAATATGACATGAAATTAAAATAATATATATGTGAAAGATTTATTATTGAATAAAATAATTTTTTTGAAAAAAAAAAGTGAATATGTGGTGGTGTCAATGAAAAGAAAAAAGGAAATGAAAAAAAAAAAATTAAGCATCCAGGACAAAGGAAAAAGAAAAAAAGTTTTGTAAAAAATAAAAGGCAGCATGCAACACCTAGAAGTCCAGGTGTTGCACAAAATGACAATAATCTACATGTAGAAGAATGGTAGACATTGAGCATGAAATGCAACAGTGTCATCGTTAATAAATCGTATACAAATTAATTTTATTGAATTGTTTTATTAGTTTTACCAAATCCTATTTGGTTTTCTTCCTTCTTCAATATAAACTACTATATTTCTTTAAACACTTAGGAACTAAAAGAAAAGTTGAAAGAGTAAAATTTTGAAGGGATTTATGGGAGAAGTTTACAGAGAGCCGCGGAAAGCTCTCAGAAAAACAAAAGGTAATAATGTGAATTTATTTTTAAAATTTAGCATACATGAAATTTCTCGAAATTCAATGTGGGAATTTTCAAAGGGTATGAATTATGGAAGAATTGAAGAATAAATTAGAAATTTTAATATAAATATTATATCAAGTGTTGACGATCAGCAATCAGGTGAAATTGCTAAAATGAGCAGGAAAGGCAAGCAGGTGATCCACGGGTAGCTCTAAGTGCTACGTGGTGAGTTAGATTTACTTTAAGTAATCAAGATAAATATGAAATATATAGTGATAGTATTTGAATAAATCATTAACTTATGATTTGGTGATAGATGAAAGTTGGTTGATAGGTATGTTCGGAATAATGGATGTGTAGAGAATTATTTTATGAGAAATAATATTATTGGAATAATGAGTCGATTCAATAATAAAGGTGATAAGTGAAATTCTTGACGAGCTATGGTTGATGATTTGATATGATTTATCAGAAGAGGAATTTAATGGAATTTTTCAAATAATAATTTGATAATAATTAGGATACCTAATTTGAATGTTTGAAAACATGCTTATTTCTATATTATTGTTCATATGCATATTTCATATCATTATTCATATGCATATTTCATATCATTATTCATATGCATATGCATGAAATAAAAGAACAAGGAAGATAGTCGGTTTAAATGAAAATAAAAGAACCGAGAATGCAGCCGATCTAAATGAAAACCATGACAACTGGTATATGCTGGAAACAAAAAAACCGAGAGAGCAACCGATCTAAATGAGAATAAAAGAACTGGGAAGGTAACCGGTCTAAATGAGAATGAAAGAACTGGGAAGGCAGCTGGTCTAAGATAAAAACATGTCGACACGTGGGAAGACGTTCCCAATAATAATAACATTTAATTCACGCATTGCATTTGCTTTAAATATTGATTGTTATTGCTTGATATGCTAAAATGCTATTCCTGATTTTAAATTTATTTATAGATGAATGAATTTCATAGAGACAGATATGGTGAGAAAGAAACATGAATGTATAATATGATAAGAACTATCTAAATGATAGATTATATGTTATGAATCTAATAAAGAGGTAAGTATGAGGTATAATTGATAGTCTCAGGAGGGATATATATATATATATGAGAAAAAGAGATTGATACAAAATAGAGATTATGATATGAGTAGTGATAATAGAATGTTATTATCAAATTTTATGAGATATAGATGATTGAATATTGAAAGACGATTTATACAAATTGAATACTTCTAGTAAATTTAATTTACTAAGCATGTGAAGCTCACTCCTAATTGTACAATGATTTCAGGTAGCAGGCAGGACATATAGTTTGGTGAGTTGAGATTCAGATGAAATCATTAACTGCAAGCCACGTGATTCACATTTTCAGACTAATGAGAAAATAAAATAAAAATTTATTTGTAAATATTCATGCATATTATGTTGTATAAAAATTTTAAGTTGAGATCTGAATAATATATCTCCCTTATTAAGAGCTGAGGATCGATGTAAACAATTGCAGTTGTATTATTTTTATTGTTGTATATATGTGTAGTGTTGGGATTTCAAAAAGTGACGACACTGTCTCGGTGATGGCCAACCCAGGATGGATTGTTACAATCATTTCATTATGTACATTCACTACAAAATGTAATCATGACTGAAACAACCCAAATTTAAATTCAAGAAATATAAATTGCATTTAATTTACTTAAATTAGATTTACTATAAAAACTAAGACAACTAAACAAATGAAATTAGTTTGATCAATGAACCCTTAATCCACTCCTTTAGTTTCTTAACAAATGTTAATTCCAAATACGCTTTACCAATTCTTCTTAATTCATTCCTCATTTACTAACCACAACCTTCCATATGTCAAGTTTATCCATATATCATCTCAAATATAATTTTGTGGATTTAGGGTTTCAATTTAAGTCCAAGTCCAACTCAAAAACATCCTCAAAAGTCATTGTAGCCTCCAAAAGGAAATCTTAACTAAAAATTAAGGTTTTTTTTTTTTTTTTTTTTTTTTTTTTAAGGAAATCAGTAAAATTTATGAAATTGATCCAAGCTAAACTAAATCCAACCTCCCATAGTGTAGAACCTGATTTTATTAGAGCATATATTAATTTTATAAATTTGTTTCCATGCATACACAAACAAGTTCCCACTTGAAGTCTCATTTCGGGGAGCGACAATAGTTGATTTGTCTGTCACTGTTACTATGGCTCTAGATTATCAACTGTGACTTGCTGCTTTAGCACCTTTTGTGAGTCTTGCACGAACTTGCTATTATCATAGTTTAGATAGTAGTATATCACTAACGTGATTATTGTTCAATTCTCTTCAGGCAATGGTGGTGCTGAATATGTTTTCCGAAAGGTAGAAGATGTTGTTAGCAACATGCTTACTAAGAGCTATATCTTGGGCAAAGACACAGCCGGCAAAGCAAAGATCTTTGATGAGAAGCACCAATTGAGTTCGACAGCATCAGCTAAAGTTGCTTCTTTTGACAAAAAAATAGGGTTTACTGGGAAGATAAGTGTTGGTAATGCTGTGGTTAGTGACAAAGTCTGCGAAGTGGATTAGATATTTTAGGTTTCAGGGAAAACCAAATTCGCATTCAATAAGGTTGCTAAAACAGTTGGGGAAGTTGGCCAGAAGGCAAAAGAAAAAGTGGGGATGGCTGAGGAGGAACAACAAAGAAAAGTGGTTGATGACTTTGCTCAGATTCACCTATCTGAATTCCCCAAAGCTTCTGCAGAAAGTGAGCAGTTGCCTCCTAAACCAGCACCTGCTCAAGGTTTGATCCTTAGATCTATTGCTCCAATAAATACCTATGGAACTTTTGGGTTCTATTATTACATAGTTTCTTGCATTATTTTTCCAGTTCAAGACAGAATGTAAGACATGTTATTCCATATCATTGCATTCAATGTATGCGACTTCTATTTAAAAAGCAAATGAATTGAAAATTCGTGATGTTATTGATTTGCATTTTCTTTCTATTGGTTATGGATTTTCGTTGATATGCAGAAGAAACAAGTGTCTGTTTCTACAGTCTTGACTTCCAACGTAGATAAGTATGACTGGTGTTGAGTGATCATAGCAACTGGAGGATTTTACATTTTTACTCGGAATCTTTTTTAGCAATGTTATAGAAATGCTTCTATGTTTATACACTATTGAAAGATTTCAAATGCCTTTTTTCTGATGCGATACTTTAGAATTAAGAAATGTTATATAAGTTAGGCATATGGAGCAATTGGGCATGTGAAAACCAAGTACTGGTTGTCCTTTTCTTTTATCGGCTTTTGTACAAGGAAAATGGTAAGAACTCCTTGGAAGAGTTTATAAAATAATTTATTTTTTCTATAAACAGAAAGTCAAACATATGAAATGATTTCTTTTTTTAATAAATTGAATTTATGTAAAGATTTTTTTTACCATTGTTTTAACAAAATTCTCAAAACTGTTGTTTTTTCATAAGTCATTTCAATTTTTTTTTTTTTTTTATAAACTATAGATCGTTTTTAGGCTAAATCGATTCTAAATGGTAATATAAAATAATGATGTATGTTAATCTTGAAGGTGCTTAAAAAAATGATGCATGATATAAATTATATATAAAAATAAAAAATTAACCTAATGTTTATCAAAATTAGAAGCTTAAATATCAATGACATGCTGTTTTTGGAGGGAATGCTTGTCAAAGGAGAAATTCTTGCCTAGCACTCATCCATGAAAAAATACATGAAATAAAGGTTTATCTTATCATTGAATGACATGAGATGAGAGAAAAAAAATATATTTTCTTTTTATCAAACAGTAAAATGGATCATTGTGCCATGTATCTTTTACGGACGCAGGTTAGACAAGAGTTTTTCTGTAATGTGGCGTAATACAATGTAGTCAAATATACTTTGAAAATGTATATTGGTCTGATCTGCATGGCACAGTGGAATTGGACTTCTAGTAACTGTATACAGAGTACCTTTCTGCTGTAAATTTATCATTCCAAACTTTTGAATACTACGTCAAACAAGTGAAATAATCTCAAGACAAACAACTTCTAAACTTCGAATTAAAAGGTCGAATTTGGGAAGTTAGCTTTAAGTTCGAATTATCTTACATGGCATACCATCTACAAGAAAGCAAGGAGCTGAAGCCAAAGGATGTTTTATAACCCCTGAATGCTTAGTTAAAATTAGTGTTTGTGTTGATGGTACATGCGTATGCAAGTCAATCTTTGAACAACACTCAAGTTTAGGATGAACAGTTCAAGGACTATTGTTGTTCAATGTAGCAGAACCACGCCATGGGTTGTGCTAATGGTAGGTGCAACTGCAAAGAATTTGCTTGAGAAAGATGCATCTTTGTCCATGTAATGCAAAATAAATCATTTTTAATAATAATGCTTGAGTGAAGTGATTGGGCCATGTAGTTAAAATTAAAAAAATTATTGTAAATTACCTACAATTAGCGATTGTTTGTTGTTAAACCCGAAACAAATTTAAATTGTTTCAAGTATTATTTAATTGTCAAGATCTTAGTGTGGGATCAACAAGAAATATATATTAATGGAAAAAGATTGTTGAACACCCATGAGAAAACTCAAAACAAACATTCTTGCCACATTAGCAAGGTAAAATCAACAATCAATCCTTCTACTTTATATTATTAAAATTTTGTCCTTCTGGTCTAAAGTTACCAAAATAGACAACATAATTCTTTAATAGTAACAATTTAGTCCCTTTAAATAAAATAATGACCTTTTGGAAAACTTGTATTTAATGTTGTAATCTAGATAATTTAAGTATAGTAGTCATTTCATCGACGGTAACATTAGCATAGTACTAAACTTTATGGTAAATCTGGTGCATCAGTTAACTGTAAAAACATTTAAAGTGAAAAAAAAAAATTAGAAACCTTTACTGAAATATGAAAATTAGAATTAAATGAAGAAAGTAAACAACTGTTGAGAAAGATTGAACTGGGATTAAAAACTTTCCCTCTGAAATTCATAGGGAAATTTTAAAAGGAAAGTTAGAATACTTGTTCGGGTTTGCTAGAGAATCTACACCAGGAAAACTAGAAGGCTAAGTAGGAACAAAAAAATACAAAACACCTATTAGGTACGAATTTCTACCAAATTCAGATAAAAAATTACAAGCAGTTGCAATTACCAGTGTAAATTTGGATAAAGATTGTACAACAAATCCAAAAAAGCTTTTAGAAGATTAGGCTCAAGCTATTTATTTGGTAATAAAATGAAATACCAAATGGGACTGAAAATTCACTAAGCAGTATCTTGAATCCATTTTGAGAGGATGAAATGCTAAAATCTTTTGGGAAAGATATAAAGACTCACCTAATTTTGATGCACGAACTAGGAAAAAACATGAGTTAGCATGTTGGATGTCAAAATAATTAAAATGAGAATTCTATGGAGAACAAGATGTTCATCATTCGAAAAAAAGAATTAGAGAAAATTTGACAAAATTAAGAATTTGTAATAAATATTATTATAATTTGAGAAACTCATAAACACCCTTTTGGATAGATCAATTCTTCCAAAAACTATCCGATCCCAGGAATACTTTAATATAAAAAAATATGATAAGTATTTAAAGGAAGACGATAATATAATAGATACATTGAGATTAAGAGTTCAATTTGTAAGAAAAACACATTACAAGGTAAATGACACCTGTCGGCGCTTCATACAAACGCCGTAATATATCAACCGCCGGCGCTTTATTTGTGGCACCACAATATTCAAATAACATATATTGGCGCTTCAAAGCCCCGTTTTATGTGAATCTTATAGCATATTTCAGCGCTTTTAAGCGCCACAATATACCAGCGCTTGAAAGCACCGGAATATGAAATGAGTTTCTGTATATTACGGCGTTTTTAAGCGCCGGTATATGCTCGAAACTCATTTCATATTCCAGTGCTTCCAAGCGCCGAAATATACTCATAAATTTCACATATTGTCATCACATTCCTTATCGCGTGTTTTTCCCCAAAAAATTAAGTCCTGCGCACCCTTAGCTCCCCCGAATTTTCAAGGTTGTTCTTGCATCTTCCTCCATAATCTTCTTGCTTCTTCCTCTAGCTGTCCCCATTCTTTTTGTCTTGGATGCCAAAAGATTTGTAAGAAATCCATTAAAGCAAAGGCAATTTTCTTCTTTATTTGAACTCTCTTCTCTTCTCTTTGTTTCATATACATATAGTAAAAGTTTAAATCTTGCTGTTACAATATTGATTCGTCTGTTGCTTTTTTTTTCTATAGTTTTAGTTAATTAAATAAGTCTCATTTCTTTCAATGGGTTTCCATAGACATTAACAGAAGATGAAGAATTTGATGGCATTTGGAAGCAGTGAAAGTAGAAGAATTGAGGATGGGAGATGGAGGGTTATTTTATTACAATAATCAACGAGCTGCAGAGGGTTCTTCTTCTTCTTCTTCTTCTTCTTCTTCTTCTTCTTCTTCTTCTTCTTCTTCTTCTTCTTCTTCTTCTTCTTCTTCTGCTGCTTAATATCACTAGTACAAGAATATGGGTATTTATCATCATCCGCATCATCAGAATCAAGCATTGCAATTGCAAAGAGGGGCATATTACGGCGCTTAGAAGCGCCGAAATATAGCGGCGCTTATGTTAAGCGTCAGTACTAGCACTTTGACACCACACATACTGGTGTTTTATTCGGTGCTTGCCATAAGCACCTGTATCGCATATTGTGGCACGTTAAAGTGCCGAAATATGCTAAAAAAAGCATCGGCGTTTACCATTTATCTTGTAGTGACATTAATATATTTCTACACAAAAGCCTTTACAATGAAAGATTCTAAGAAAAGGCTAGGGTATGGATAAAAAAAGTTTTGCTTACTTAGTTGATATGCTAGGACAGTATCGGTGTGAAAAATCAAAAATAAAAAAGAAATGCAAAAAGCATTTTAGAAAAATAGATAAAGGATATAAAACTACTGGAAGGGTTTTAAAATGAGAAATTTCTTTAGGAGAAAAAGAAACTATAATAAAAACTCTCCTTGCCCGTCAAGAAAGTCTAACTCCGAATGTACTTGTTGGATTTGCAAAGAAAAAAGACATATTGCTTGATTTCCCTAAGAGAAACCCAAAGAAAAATGCAAAAAAAGATTAAGCTTTCGAATAGCTGGATTAGAATTAGTATCATAAAATATATGAAATATCAGATAATAAGTGATAAAGAGGCTGAAGAAGAATAGGAATGATAAAAGAAGAATCTTTCATTGAAAGCACAAGCCTAAGTGGATATCTAATTCACATGAAAGCTATGAAGCAGAAAAGTACGATGAACATATGGAAAATTTGAATGTACTATTTAAGAAAAAGAGTGATATATATATAAAACAAGTTTTTTCGATCTGAAAACAAAACTAAACATAGAAACTTTTGAGGGAACAACCTGAGTTGAACAAATAGAAGAAGGAATTTTGATGATTCTACTATTAAGCCCTAAAAAATTAGCTAAGAGTGGTTATTAGTTTGCTCGTTTTGGATTTATCTAAGTAAGAATATGCCCAATATATAGAAAAGGGATAGATTCACCCATGTTTGCCTGTGCACTTGATTGTAGACATCTCAATCTTAAAGATGCTCTAATAGGAGCACATGACTTCTACCATGGTCCAATAATTTGACTTTTGCCTGCCATGTACATATTACACTATAATACACACCACCAGTTATGAATTAAAATCTATTCATTATAACATATAATCAAAACTTATACAAATGCAAGATATAACTTGTCTTTTAATTATTAAAATTTACAAATTATGTCCAAAATATACGTATTTTAAGAAAGATCCTGTCTCTTGAAGAGTTTATTACCATCTTTTAGGATTATCATGGGATACCTTTTTTACATTCGTAATGGTGATTCCATCCTACAAATTACAAAAAAAAAAAAAAAAAAAAAAAAGAAGAAGAAGAAGAAGAAGAAGATTAAAATCCACTTGAGAGGAGAAAGATAAGGAAGTGAAAAGATAAGCAAACCCAAACTCGAAGTTAGAGAAGATATCGGCAAATTCTGTAGCTGATAACTCAAATAGGAGCATCAAAAGGCAAATTAAAAAGTTTTTGAGACAAAATCCACCTATTATAATTCCCACAAAAGGAACAGCTTTAAAAGTTTATTGATATATACTAAGGACCTAAGCACAAACGGAATCAATGGTTCAAAGATTACAGCACTAATTTGCACAAAATCACAGGTTCATGTTTTTTATACTTTTCCAAATTATTTTTTGCTTCTTTTTCTTTTCTTTTTTACCATTCTCTTCGAAATAAACAGAGCTTCTATATATGTAGGAGAATACTGGATTCCAATAAACTGATCGTAATCATTATCTAAATAAAATATATGACATTAACCATGTATAACCTACTGACGTTAAAAGAGAGAGCACAGAAATTTAAGGGCGGATAACACATGAATAAATAATTCAAAGAGAAAAATAAGTATAGCACCATTTTTTTGTTATACATGCCAAACCCTTGATAAATAACAAAAGCCATTCAGATCCAAGGGAAATCAGGAAATACGTTAATTGAATCAAAATGAAAACCAATTGGTACATGGATGTAAAAATAAAAAAGTTGAAATTCAAAGAAAAGAAAGAAAGGGGAAGAGGAAAAATGAAAAGTAAACTGATTATTTGAAGATCATTTTTATGGTCTTTGTACTAATATGGATGGTGAAGTAACGTTATTATGAGATCCACAGTTGTGTTTCAGTCATTGTATTGCTTTAATTATTGTGGAAAGGGATTCTCATGTTCTCATTCACTGTTTTAAATTGTTCTCATTCTCCTTGAAAAATTCACACACTATTCGAGACTGAAAATCGCTCATACCTCCTAATTGTTTCATGGTACACATCTTCAGAGAAGTAAATCGACCTACTAATTTGCTTGCAAATTTAGCTCATGCTTCTTTCATCTCATCTTGCATGGCTTTCAGCTACTCTTCTTTATGATCATCTGTCGTAACTTCATTATAACATTTTGGTTCTCCCCCATCGGTAAGCATCACATACTCATGAGGAAAATACCATCTAGTAGGTTGATGCTCTCCGGTGGATCTTCTCAATTGAGGTTCTATAGGGACCTGCTGAACTTCTTGTTCTGCATGATCATCATGAGGCAAATCAGTAACTACATGATCATTAGCAAGTGGAGGAATATCACTATCATTATCTCTTACATCTTCATTTTCTCCTTGAATTTCTCCTTTTTCATCATCATAAGTTGCAACTACATAAGAAGTTGGATCCAAGTTATCAGGTTCTTCAGTGAAGGATTTAGGTTTCACAATCTTTTGTGAGTCTTCAATGGTTTGGTCCTCAAGGAACACAATATCTCTACTTCTGATAATTTTCTTCTATTTCGGATTGTAAAATTTCACACACAAGAAAGAATTTTCTGAAGAATTGTTTATTGAATGATGATTTTATAATGAACTGAGGCCAACTATTTATAGTAGTTATGATGAGGTAACATGATAACACCAAACCTCTAACTGATAATGACAAAATAAAACTATGATAATCCTAACTATCTGATAATCCTAACACATGATAAATAGGAATTATCTAAAAAGATAAATCCAACCTAATATCAAAACAATAATAATAAAGATATAATAACTTGGTTTAATCCTACATAGCTCCCCTTAAACCAAGTCCTTCATAACTCATTATGCCCAAAGACTTCTTAAACTTATGAAAAGTGTCAACTTTGAGCGGCTTTGTGAAGATGTCTGCAACCTGTTCCTCTGAACAACAGTACTCAATCACGATCTCTTTCTCTTTCACCAAGTCTCGTATAAAGTGAAACTTGATATCAATGTGCTTACTTCTACCATGATATACTGGATTCTTGGTCAGGGAAATGGTGGACTTGTTGTTGCAGTAGATCACCGTGGGAGCATCCTGTTGATGCTTTAACTCAGAAAGCATGTGACGCAGCCACACAGCCTGTGTAGCACCACCAGCAGCTGCAATGTACTCAACTTCTGTTGTCGATAGAGCAACCACCTGTTGCTTCTTCGATGACCAAGAAAATACTCCAGAACCAAGATGGAACGCAAATCTGAAAGTGCTTTTCCTCTTCTCCGTATCACCTGCCCAGTCACTATTTGTTTATCCAACAAGCTCGACTTTGTTAGCGGAAGAGTAAAAGATACCATCACTCAGTGTACCTTTCACATATCGCAAGATACACTTGCTAGCCTGCAAGTGAGATTGCCTCGGAGAGTCCATGAACTTACTAATAAGCCCAACCCCATAATAAATATCAGGCCTAGTAGAAGTTAAGTATCTCAGACTTCCTACTAGCCTCCGAAAGATGATAGCATCAACTAACTCACCAGACCCATCCTTCTCCAACTTTAACCTTTCTTCAACTGGAGTCAGCATCGGCTTACATCCCTCCATCTTGAACTTTTTCAGCATATCACCAGCATACTTTTTTTGACACACAAAGATACCATCATCTGTCTGAGTCACCTCAATGCCAAGAAAGTAGGACATCAACCCCATATCTGTCATCTCGAAATGACTAGTCATTGCACTCTTGAACTCTATAATCATCTCTGGATTATTATTGGTAATGATCAGATCATCAACATATAAGCACACAATAAGAATATCTCCATGGGAATTGGATTTGATATACAAAGTGTGCTCATAAGGACATCTCTAGAACTCATGCTGGATAAAATATGTGTCAATGCGTGTATACCACGCTCTGGGTGCCTGTTTCAACCCATATAAGGCCTTCTTCAGCTTGTAGACCTTATTTTCTTGCCCCTTCTTTACATACCCCGTAGTTTGCTATATGTAGACTTCCTCCCCCATCTCCCCATTTAAAAATGCGGATTTCACATCCATCTGGAAGATTCTCCAGCGATTCTGTGCAATAAGAAACACAATCAAGCGAACAGTGTCAAGTCTGGCAACAGGAGAAAACACCTTGAAATAATCGATCCCTGGCCTTTGCTTGTAACCTTTCGCAACCAAACGAGCTTTGTAGCGTTCTACCTCACCATTCGGCTTGTATTTTGTCTTGTACACCACTCAACACCAATGGGCTGCTTTCCACTTGGCAAATCAGTAAGCTCCCATGTGTTATTCTTTTCAATCGCACCTATCTCCTCTTCTATTTCTTTTAACCAGCAATCATTACGAGCAACATCTTCATATGTGATAGGATCACAATCTGCAAACAATGCAAAGTTCACCAACTCTTCATCTGTTGGATCGTCGTCATTACTGAAAACATAATCCTGCAAACGAGCTGGCAACACCCATTCACGTTGTGGACGACTAGAAGATTCTGCTGGATGTGGGTTCACCGGGGATGGTGGAACCACTGGGGTCGTAACCGGATTCTCTCTGGGATGACCATCAATCTCATCCAGGTCGATATCAATGTCTAAAGAGCTCCCTTTACCGCAAGACCAATCCCAGCATCCCTGCTCATCGAAGGTAACGTCCCTGCTGACAATCACCTTTTCGATCACTGTATTATAAAGTTTATAACCTTTAGTTATCTGACTGTAGCCGATGAAGATGCACTTTTTTGCCTTATCATCAAGCTTCTTTCTTAAACCATCAGGTACATGAGTATAGGCAATACACCCAAACACTCGTAAGTGTTCAATGCTGGGTTTGAGTCAAGTCTAGGCTTCTTGAGGAGTCTTTCCGAGAACACTACTGGTGGGACATCTATTCAACAGATAGAACGCACAAGCAACTGCATCACCCCAAAAACCTTTGGGCAGTTTCTTCAAGTGTAACATGCACTTGACCATGTCCATGACTGTTCTATTCTTCCTTTCTGCTACACCATTCTGCTGAGGAGTATATCTCTCTGTCAACTGATGATTGATGCCATGTTTTTGCAAGAAACTATCACAGACAACATATTTTGTCCCCCAATCTGTTCTCAGAGTCTTGATAGACCTTTCACTCTGATTCTCCACCAATGCCTTAAATCTCTTGAAGTAATCACAAGCATCTGACTTCTGCTGCAAGAAATACACTCAAGGCTTCCTGCTGAAGTCATCAATAAAGGTAATAAAATACTTATAACCCCCATTCGACGGAGTCTCCACGGAGCATAGGTCTGAGTGCACTAGCTCCAATGGTCGACTAGCTCTCCACGTCTTCTTTGTAGGAAATGGGTCTCTGTGCTTCTTTCCAACAATATATGTCTCGCATACCTTATTAGGAATATCAATGACCGGCAATCCTGAAACCATTTTCCTTGAAGAAAATAGCTTCAGACTTCCAAAGTTCACATGGCCAAACCGCATATACCATAACCAACTTTCATCTCTGATTACAGAACTAATGCATAGTAAAATGTCACTGTTAATATGCAGCGGAAACAAACGATTTGATGATATATTTACCTTTGCTATCAAACCCTTCTGTGCATCATTGATGGTGCATACCCCTCTGTAGATCCGCATATCATACCCATTCTCTGAAAGTTGCCCCATACTCAACAGATTTTGATGCAAACTCGGGACAAACAATACCTCTGAGATGGTATTCTTGGATCCATCCTTCAGAGAGATGGAGATTTTTCCCTTCTCTATCACTGGCACCTTTGAACTATTCCCAAACTTCACTTCCGAAGTAAAGGTCTCATCTATTTCTGAGAACATCTCCTTCCTACCACACATGTGGTTGCTGCAGCTTGTATCCAGAAACCATTTGTACTTGACGTCATCCACTGCTACACTACACGCTAGCAACAATGTTTCTGAATAGTCTCCATCTTCTGCAACATTTGTATGGAAATTTTTCCCATTAGATTTGCACTCATTCTTGTAATGGCCATATCTTTTGCATCTGAAACACTGAATCTGAGATTTATTCTTCTGATTAGTGTTATTGCCTCCTCTGCCTTTCGCCTGGCTAGATCTGGAAGCACTTCCCCTCCAATTTTGTGAGTTCTGACCCTTTTGGCTTGCCTCAGAATTCTTCCGGGTCTCCACTTTGTCTTTCTTAAGACTCAACTGGCTCTGCAAAGCTTCCTCTATCTCGATCTCATACTTCTCATCCAACCATTGTTCGTGGGCTTGGAGTGAGCCCATAAACTCATCAAACGTCATCTCTTCGAGATTTTTAGACTCCTCGATGGCAGTCACTTTGTACTCAAAGTTCTCAGTCAGTGTTCGGAGAATTTTCTCCATGATCTGAACATCTGAAATTGTCTCACCATTGGACTTCATCTGATTAACAAGTGCCAATGTCCGTGAGCAGTAATCTGCCACCTTCTCCGTTTTCTTCATCTGGAGAAGCTTCAACTGCCTCTGCATGGTCTGCAGGCAGACTTTCTTCACCTTTTTTGTTCCCTTGTATGTGTTCATCAGAGTGTCCCACGCCCGTTTTTCTGATGTTGTATGTGCGATTTTCTTGAAAATCACCGGATCCAGCGACTGATTAATGAAAAACCTCGCCTTCAAATCCTTCTTAGTTGTTGTAGCATCTGCTGGCCCAACAATACCCTCGGAAACAACAGTCCACAACTCCTGGTATTCAAACAACAGTTGCATCTGGACCCTCCAATACTCAAAATTAGTTTTTTCATCAAACTTTGGTATTTGTGGTTATATTGTGTTATTATTATTATTATTAAGGGCGGTCATTGTAATTTTCCAAAAACAATAATAATAATAAAAAGAAAAAAAACGTGAACAAACCAGTATATCAGCAAAACAAAAATCAAAACGCACCAAACTTTAAACACAACAGACTTCTCAGGTTCTTCACGCCAATGGTCACGGGTTCGCTGCAAGTCACGATTCCGACAACTTTCTCGGTTGACGACAATGTATTCTGATCAAGCAAGGTATGGCCAACAACCTCTGCTGGTCAACTATAACTAACGATCGTCGGATCTGGTCGGCACTGTCTGCACCTTCTGGTGTGGGTGGTGTCGTTTCACTTTCCGGCTGCGTGTGGGTTGTGTGGAGGTCTGTCCAGCGTCGTTGACTGCTACTCCGAACTCCTGGGTCCTCAACTCCTGGATCCGCCTACCACTCATGGATTCTGAACTCCTGAATCCTACCTTACTGCCCTCCAAGCCTCAAACCAGGCTCTGATACCAAATGTAAAATTTCACACAAAAAAGAATTTTCTGAAGAACTGTTTATTGAATGATGATTTTACAATGAACTGAGGCCAACTATTTATAGTAGCTGTAATGAGGTAGCATGATAACACTAAACCTCTATTTGATAATGACAAAATAAAACTATGATAATCCTAACTATCTGATAATCCTAACACATGATAAATAGGAATCATCTAAAAAGATAAATCCAACCTAATATCAAAACAATAATAATAAAGATATAATAACTTGGTTTAATCCTACACGGATCCCACAATCTGTAGCCAAATTTTTCATGTGCATAGCCCAGGAAGATACACTCTTTAGTCTTATTATCAAACTCGGATCTCTCATATTTAGGAATGTGAACAAAAGTTTTGCACCCAAACTCCCTCAAATGTTTGTACGACACATCTTTCCCAGTCCAAACCTTTCTTTGGGTACATCACCATTCAAAGGAGTTAAAGGAGAAAGGTTAATCATGTCAATTGCAATCCTTATTGACTTACCCCAAAGAGTTTTAGGCAGCTTTGCATGAGAGAGCATGCACCTAATTCTTTCTTCTATAGTTTTGTTCATTCTTTCTATTACACTATTCTCCTACGGTGTTTTAGGAACAATTTTCTTAAGTGTAATACTGAAATCCCTACAGTACTTCTCAAAAGGACCCTTGTATTCACCATCATTATCTACTCTAACACGTTTTAGCTTCTGACTAGTCTTTTTTTTCAACTTTCACATGAAATTCTTTGAATGCATCAAACACTTGATCTTTAGAATGTAAAGCAACAACCCACACTTTTCTAGAAAAATCATCAATAAAAGTTACAAAATAGAGGAACTACTAAGAGATCCATCTTCCATATAAAAGACATCAATATGAACCAAACCCATTACATCTAGAGGGAGAAGCTCTAAAACATGAAATTCTTCTTTGTTTTCTAACCCAGTAATGAACACAAGTTTTTATAGGCGTACCTTTCATAGGAGGTAACGTTTGCTTTCTGGATAGAATTTGGAGTCATTTCTCACTCATGTGATCAAGTTGCTTATGCCACAACTCAAAGGACTTATCTTCTACTACATTAATTTGGTTTTGACATGCTTTAACTTGCAATTTGTAAAGGTGACCAGCCTTCTTTCCTTTTGTAAGAATGAATGAGCCTCTAGAGAGCTTTCACACTCCACCTTTGAAGTTACTCTCATAACCCTCGTCATCAAGTTAAGTAGTGGAGATTATATTATAACGAATATTAGGAACATGTTTAGCATCTTTAAAGAGAAATCTGCATCCAATGTTGGTTTCCAACCAAATGTCTCCCATACTAATAACTTTACATGAAGCAATACTAGTTGTCTTCACAAAGTCAAAATCACTAACAACATAGGTTGAGAATAAATGTTTGTGAAAAGTAATATGAGATGTAGCACCTGTGTCAACTACCTAAGTGGGGTCATATTCACAAACAACAATAACACCAGCATCATATGCAACTGTAGTTGTACCACTACCATCTTTCGTTTCTTTTATTCTACTCTCTTTTCATTTTCCTACACTCAGGCCTAATGTCACCAAACTTGTTGTAATAGTGACTATAACTCATTTTCTAGACTTTGATCTCCATCTTGGTTTTTTCACCTAATTTATCACGGCTATAAGGAGGTTTTCTGCTTTTACTTCTCCCCCTGCTCTCTGTAACTAGTGACTCAACCTCAAAAGAGATTTCTTACTCCGTTCTTCTGGTTTCTTCATTAAAGATGATGTCTTTAACACGTGCCAATGTCAAAGTTCCATCACCAGTAGAATTACTACCTCATACCACCAATGTATCCCAACTATCTGACAATGAACTTAACAATAATAAGGCATGCAACTCATCATCAAACACAAGCTTCAAGATTGTCAACTGATTCAATAAAGTCCGAAGTTCATTTAAGTGCTTTGCAACTAAGCGACCTTCCTTGTATTTCAGATTTACAAGCTTTCTGATGATAAAATCCTTGTTCTGAATGGACTTTCTTTCATACAAAGATTCCAATTTCTTCTAGAGTGCAGTTGCATTGGTCTCAGTGGAGACATGGTGAAATACACTATGATCAATCCATTGTCGAATCACCCCGACATCTTTCCTCTGCAAAAGCTTCCAATCTTCATCAATTTTGCTTGTCAGTTTAGTTCCATCACTTTCAATAGGCCATGCATATCCCTACAGTATAACAAATCCAACATTATAGGTTTCTAAATTGAGTAATTGGTGGCAATAAATTTAATCATGAGACCTGAAGCAAAACCTGAACTCTCCTCCATTTTAATTCACACAAAAATTCACAACTCAATAACCAAAAGCTCCAATACCACTTTGTTGGGAAACAAAAAACTATTTTCCCTCGTTGTTTGAATAAAATAGGCAAAATTACAATACTAAATAACCACAACAGAAAAATAATAATCAAACCATAAAACTCAATACACCAAATTTTTTATAAAAAACCCCTTCAATGTGAAAGAAAAAAACCACGAAACCTAGTCCAGGAAAAATCTCTTCTATAAAATAATGTGAATACAAAGCATCTTCTTTACATCATTTAGAGTATCAACATATAATTTATCACTACCGTAAATGTGGATTTCAACAATAATCTATTAGACAAAAATTAAAATGATTTTACTGAAACAAACTGTAACTAAAGCAGACGAATAAACAAAATATAATAACTTGAAATCAGTTTTCATATCGCATTAAAATAGTAAAAAAAAAAAAAAAAAAAAACCTGAAAATTCCTTGCTTCATAACCCGTTCGACGATACAATAAGAAAAAACAAAACCCATATCTGACCAAGAAGAGAAATGGTTCTCTTTAATTGCTTAGAGTCATGTCTGCATTAATTATTTGTTGATGGTGGCCCCCACATAAGGAGGGATAGCCTCAACATGTTTATCATTTCTTCATGTTAGTCTCCCTCTCACACACACCTTAATACGGATTATGAAAGTAGCTGACAAAACACTATTTGCAGATGTTCCCTCTACGAGCTGAAGCCCTTGGAGGAGGATTGCTAGGATGTTTTGCAGACACTGATTGCTTAATTAAATTACTATGTGCACCAGGCCCTATCATTCTCTGTTGCTAGTATATGCATATGCAAGTCAAGCCTAGAATACCAATGAATTTGATATTTCTAAACACAAAAAAGATGACAATTGTTAGGGGTTTTGTTTTGTAACGAAGCACCAAGACTCCATCGGTTGTGTTGAAGGTAGGTGCAATTGTAAGGTAGATGCTTGAGAAAGAAGTATCTTTGTTTGTCATGTAATGCGAAATAAATATTATTTCTAATAATAATATCTTATTGAAATAAATGGGTTAATTGAGTGACAAATAGTAGTAATATGTAAAATTAAACATTTAAAATGAAATACAAATAGTAGTTTATGTGTTTGGAACAAATTGAGTTTCTTCACCTATCTTCTGTCAATTTCATGATCCTAGCGTGGGATTAACTAGGAGGTACAACTTAATTACTCTTATATGATTAATTCAAAGAACCAACTCTATGAATCCTCGAATTATGGAGGTAATCCTTAAAAAAATTCTTCTTTTGGATTTCACTTTGGTTGGGTGTTGACGAAATAAGTTTGTTTCTAGGTTCCCTAATTCGCCTCTCTAAGGGGGCAGACGGAATCCACGGATTTGCTTGAGTGAGTTCGGGTGTTGGTAAATTTGATCAGTGGATTAGCAAGTTTCTCTATATTACTTAAAAATAAATGCAACAAATGAAGCTTTCGTTCACGGTGTTGGTGCTACAGTCCCCTCCCCATGCTATTCAAAGCTTATACTCTGTACATGCGATGGGTGTTGCAATCCCTCGAGAAACGAAGGGTTCCAGACTGGGCTCTGCGTTTTTGTTTTTTGATTCATGTAACCAAAAAAGAAAATATATATCTAAGATACTAACATCTTGTTTTGTAATTAGGATAAAAAAAAGATTGTAATTTACCCTAAAATAAACTACTGGATTGAATTTTTCTTTTTTTTTATTTTTTTAAAGGAGCAGCTTCTAATTTATAGCATCACATTTATCAATTTATTACATGAACTTTAGTATACCACTATCAAAGCAAACCTCTTTGTGCTTATCTAAGTTGGTTACAGCTAACAAAACCACTCCACTTATTTCAAGGAACTGTGGGTTTAACAAGGTATGAAGGCATTATATAATATGGGTATATCAACGAAATCTGGAAACCTCTCATTTCCTGACGAAGGAAATTCCCTTCTCGATGCTTGCTGCTAGCTCTTTCTTTGCCTTCTCCAAGCCAGCCCTGTTGATACATCAAGTAATGCAATCATGCATTATCCAATAATCTTGTGATAAAACAGAAATAGATTTCTAGTTAGAAAAATTTCATACAGAAACAATTTACCAACCTCTCGTACTCATTGAGGGGTCCAAGAGGGTATACTTCCTCAACTCCAAAACGACCAAGCTGCACCTTGGATGCAAAGAATGGAAGTTCAGTCACCTGAAAGACAGCCTATTAGTTCGCATGTAAAACTATGAAATTTATAAATCTGAGAAAAAGAGAGATTCATCATATACTTAATGTAAACAGGACTCAAATAACATACATGAGAGGCCACATATGCACACTGGACAATGCCAGCATCTCCTCGCAAGCTCCGAAGGCATGCATCTGCAAATTTAACAGCAGCATATGCCTGTAATTTTCATTAAATATTTGTTAAATTTGATAGACTCCAAACAGTTAAATAGTCATAGATTCTGTGCGCATGTGCGTGTGGACACTGAGAAAGTGTTAGATGGCTAACCATAGATAATGTTGCAGATCCAGCCCCAGCTTTTGCCTGCAATATAATGCCAACAATGGTAACTCAATAGGTCCAGTGTCTAAACCTCATAATGGCAAAACTGCCAGCGTATAGCAAAGATTTTTCTTCAAGTTAATCATGAATATCCAAGCAAGAAAACCACATTAAACAAGAATGAGTTTCCCTCATGCTATGCAATGAAGCTGTTATCATGAATATAACTATTTAGCCTGAGAATACACGTTCAGAATCTAGGTGATGCCGTACAGTAAACGAAAACAAACAGTAAAACAAAAACTAATCCAAAACACTTGATCCGAATCTCATGGATCAACAACACTCAATCACAGAGTATTTTAATTCAAAAACTTTGTGTATTCTCATTTATAAAACTGTCTGTAAAATAACAAGTCCTCAGTATTTATAAAACACCAATACATGTAAATAAGGAAACTGAATAAACTTTAAGGAAATAAATCAACTAATTTATATCTAGTTATTATTGTGATTCTGTTTCCTTCTGGAATATTTATTCTTGAAAATATCTTTGACTGGTCCTCCATCACTAGGACATCCACTGGATCCGATAGTGCACTCGAGAAAACCATATCCATAAATATGAAGCAAAAGAGAAATTGAAAGCTATCTGTATGACCTCACCCCACATACTTCATCCCTTGCATTGCATCACATAATGAAACTAGCTTTCATGTAATTTATCCAACTAGCTAATCCTCTATGCATCACATCCAATTTCCAAACATACTGGAAAAGACTCCAAAGACTCTTCCATAGTTCAAATACCTTATATTTATCAGGGCAATCATTTAACAGACACTAACACAACTCAAACACAATTTGTTAACATGACTTGCGACCTTAGTTATACTTATCACGGTGATGGGGTACCCAAGGATATGGGGGTATAGAAGGGTATGGGGACAAATTTGTAATTGTAATCATGTAAGAATTATATTTTTGTGGGGACTTTGGGACCTAGTATTTGATTAGGATTTAAGTTCTTAGAATAGGATTAGGATATAGTATTTGATTAGTATTGAATTTCTTTATTTACAGTGTTGGATTAGGAATAAGATTCCTAAAGATCTCTATACAAGAGATCCCTATGTTAATTTTCAAAGAGCTTTGAATGAATAAAATTTATTGATATTAAGTATCAATTTCTTCTCAATCTCCGAGATAGCCTGGTCCCAGGTAGCCTGGTTTCTATTTCTTTATCTCTTCTTTTCTATTATGTTTTACATCAGTTTGGTATCAAAGCAAAAGGTTCTACATCTTCCAAAAAAAAAAAAAAATTCAAATTGTGAACAGCAATAGATCGCGTGTTTCAAAAGACAAATAGAATAGAGAGAGAGAGTCAGATCCAGTCACCTCCACTGCTCCTCACAACACGTTGCCCCCATCACAACTTGCGGAAGTTTCCGGTTAGTATAACCCACCACCTTCGCCATCATCGTTGACGCAGCTGATCTGTTTCTGGTCAACATCGGTCAGCTGCTTCATATCTGCCTATGTAGATTTCTAAGGTTTTGAATTTATCTTTCGGTTTGCTTGCTTTATTTAATCTCTTTTCTTTTTGAAAAAAAAAAACAGAAAAAAAGCAAAAAAAAAAAGAATTACATAATCTTAATCCTATTCAAATAAATAAGCTAACTAAGATAATAATTCTTAATATTTTCAATTACATAATTATCTCCATATCCCCCAATTCCTAGGTTAAAATCTCTAATCCTAATCTTTCTCGTGTTCCCCATCATTATCATCTACCTTTAATTTATCTGTCTTTTTTTCAATTCTTCCCTACTGTACGACATCAGTAAGTGAACAAATTTGTAATCATAATCATGAAAGAATTATATTTTGGTAGAGATCTTAAGATCTAGTATTTGATTAGGATTTAAGTTCTTAGAATAGGATTAGGATATAGTATTTGATTAGTATTGAATTTATTTATTTACAATGTTGGATTAAGAATATGATTCTTAAACATCTATATATAAGAGATTCCTATGTTAATTTTCAAGCAGCTTTGAATAAACAAAATTTATTGATATTGAATATCAATTTCTTCTCAACCTCCAAAGTAGTCTGGCTTCTCTTCTAATCCCAGGGTAGACTGAATTCTATTTCTTTATCTCTTCTTTTCTATCCTATTCTACATCACATAGTTTTCATTTGTTTTGAATTTTGATTATTCCACGAAATTTACATAATTTCAGTTTGCCACACGAAATTTAAATTCTCTTATTATTTTTTTGATGTATTATAGTTTTGTTTTTTTAAGTGTAAATGACAATGCTCTCCTTCCTTCTCTTCAACTTTTTATTCTCCGTTGTTCTTATGTGCATGTGTAAACACTTTGGATTCACCAAGTGCTCATAATATATTAATTTGATAAGGTTAATTGTATGATACTAAGGTCAACGACTCTTCGTCGAATGGTCTCCACTAAGACCAAGAAGGCTTATACATGAAAGCTAGCACTTGCGAAAAGCAAGTTGATCCATGTCAGTTATTTCTGATCACATGGAGAACCCTATTTTTACTAATTAGAGCAAGAAACCAAGCCACCAAGTTCGAAGATTGTGACCAACTGAAAATTAAATCCATAAACCAGTTCACGTATAGGTAATCATTACCAATGTCATATATTACCATCTAACTTAAGATGAGCACAGTTTCACTTCAGCACATAAAAGGATACGGCTTTGAGCTATCTCTGTCCCCCAAAATCAACAAAATACTCAAAAGCTAAACAAATATATTTATATTTCTTTTTTACCTCAACAACCTCTGTGCCACCATTTTGAATGCGGTCTGTCAGGTAATCAATTTCTTTTGGAGTGAACGAGCATGGTGGTCTAACCTGTAAAAGTGGAACAACAATTGATACAGCCAAAACAAGAAATCTAAACCAGAGTAATCCAAGACATTTGAACAAAAGCAAGCAAATAACTAATCGAGAACAAGTTCTCCGAAACCTGAGACAGAAGAGGTAAAATAGTAACCCCTGCATGCCCTCCTACAACTGGAACATCAACTTCCCTGGGATCAAGACCCAAAACTTCTGCCTACAGTGAAACCAAAAGGAAAGAAAAGATACAAGTGATTTCCATTCAGCAAAATTGGTAGCAGCAAAGCATACTAGGACACAATACAAGGTGAGTAGCAAAACTAAGTGTTTAATACTGCATGATTTAAGTAATAAACCATTTAATGATTGCATCATGGTAGTCCACACAGCGTGAATAAAACAGTGTCTAACACGATAATTCGAGGAACAAACAAATTGTTCCTTCAACTATCAAGAAACTGATTAATTATTTTCAAAATATAAGACTTTCCTATTATAACAGGCTATTCAAAGGATTTCCCATTCTTCCATCAAATATTCTGCTTTTGTCGGCCCCAATTTTTCGCAACTCAGGGCCACCTAATTCTCAGCTTGAAAAAGCCTAATACAAACAAGAATCTTTTATCCTTTATAAATGAAACTTCTGAAACATGAATTATAATTAAACAGTTTAACCATTAAAAAACATATTTATTCAGCTAATCCTACTTTATTAACATCACTTACCAATAAAAAATAAACTAATGAAGAGATTAGTAGTTCATACCACAAAAGTATTTGCTCTGACAACATCAAGCATAGTGACTCCCAAAAGACGCTTGGGATCAAAGGTGCCAGCTTTCTTGAAAACTTCTGCTGCAATTGGCACTGTAGAGTTAACAGGATTACTAATCAAGTTAACTATAGCTTTTGGGCAGCACTTCGATATTGCTTCACAAAGGGTTTTAACAATTCCAGCATTGATGTTGAACAGATCATCTCTTGTCATCCCTGGTTTCCTAGGAACACCAGCAGGAATAATTACAAGGTCAATGCCAGTAAGAGCCTCCTCCAATTGCTGTTGCCCCAAAAATCCGCGTACCTAAAAGTTGAATAACATTATTGAGTTTCATTAGCTAACTTCCAAACATAACCATGTCAATTGTGGAGCTTAAAATAAGAATTAGAATATCAGACTCAGAACTATCTCACTGGAAATGCATGTGATCAACGTATAACTGTTTACAGATGTCAATACAAACCCAATAATCAATTATCCTAAATTTGTTTCCGTTGCTTTGTCAACAAAGGGGCCGAGTAAACGTAAATCTATGCCTAAACTTTTTGAGCTCTTTACTGGTCTCATCATTTGACTTTTCCCTCTGGTTTCTCAACCATGATTCAATTCAGAATCCTAATCTAATTCATCGAATGAATTACCACCCCCTACTTGTCTGAAACTCTACAACAGGACGGCAGGACCTGCATCCCAAATTTTGAAATAACCAACCAAAACCAACCCCAAAAATTAATATTCAGTTATCGTAGAGTGCAAAATTAATACCAGAGTACCAGTCATATCACCAACATTAAACCCAAAAAAAAGTTCAACTCCATTAATTTCCAAATGCAAAATAGAGTGAAGAAATTAACTTACAACAGCACCAGTGTCCATGTGACTGATATCAGCAGTGACACCAGGAGTATTAACCACGTCATAGAGATGAAGAACCGAGACCAACGGGTTCATCTTCATCAACATTGCCAGAGGCTGCCCTATCCCTCCTGCTGCTCCCAGTACGGCTACCTTGAATCCAGGTGACCCTCCTTTTGCCCGGCAACTTACTCGTCTCAAACCCGAACTCTCCTCCTTCTTTTAACCCCAACACAAACATATTCAATATCACAAACAGAGAAGTATTCACTTAAGAAATGGTCAAACAAAGAAACAGAGGAGCAAATCGTCAAAATTGTGCATGACTTCATTATCAATAACATCGATACAACCCAGAAAGAGAATATCATCGATAATTTCATCACCGATAACCAAAAAACAAAATTAACAAAGAATCAAAAACCATAACCAGCTAAAATGAGTAAACAGACAAATTGCAAGCCTAAGAACCTGGAGATTAGGAGGATTAAGGTGAGAAGAGATTCTTGCAATGCGTTGGTTGGCTTCTGATGTCGGTTGCATCTTGTCTACTGCTAAGCTCTTGATCTTGAAGATACTTTATGCTATGTTTTAATGTCTGTGATCCCGAAGACGAAAGAGGGATGGGAGAAGGTACTTGCCTGAATTTTAAAATAGTGCTAATAATAAGGGAAAACGAGGCTGAGCGGAAATGATGACATTTTGTTTCAGAGGATTGGGAAGCGTGGCGAACTGATCTTATCGCACTATTAACTAGACTGGGCAAAACATGACTCTTTCCGAAAATCCGATCCAACCGAACGTCTACATAATATTCTCTGAATTTGAGTCGATTTTAATTCGGTCCAAAACTTGAAATGGTTTAAAAACTTAAATTGATGGGAATCAAAATGGTTAGAAATTAATTTTTTAAAAGTTATTGAATAATCAATTGATTATTTATTAAATAAATTATATTATAATTAATTAATTATTAATTTATATATATATATATATATATGTTGTCAGTACTACAATGATTTATTAATATAAGTAATTTTACTAGTTTTGAATAAAAAATTGAAAAGATTAATAAATTTTGTATTGTTCCTCGCATCATAATAAAGTTTTATTTTTAATTATCTTGAAAATTATAATGAAATTAAGTGATTATATGAAATTTAATCTCAAAAATCTGGTAATTATTTAGAAAAGTCAGCGTTGATTTATTATTAATTAATTTTCACAAATTTGAACATATAACTCATTTGATCATATTATGTGCAAATATATTTTTTTTTGAAATCACAAATATTTGATTTTTAATTAAGTATAAATATTTATTTTATTAACCATGTCCAAAATCAAAATGACTCAAACCGATCCTACTCAACATAATTCAAAATTTGATAAGATTCGATATCGAAATAACCCAAATCCATCCCGATTCAAAGTAATTTACGACTCAAATAACTCGCGACTTAATATAATTCAAACCAGACCCGAATAATCCCACCCAACCTGATAACCACCAATACTATCATCTATTCCTTGGTGCCTCTGCCCAACAGAAAACTCAACGCATTAAGTAATTCTGTTTCAATAAGCTACCAATTGGACTAGAGGTAGAACGGATAAGGTTTATAAATTGAGTTTTGAACATTTTATGATAAAAACAACTTAAAATTATTAATCGAGTAAAACAACGAAACAAATATTAATATTTTAAAAATAAAATTTATTTTATAAATTATTTTTTGTTTGAATTAATTTTTTATAACCAACAAAATATTCTTTTATAAAATAATATTTTATAAACTTTCTCAATGAATTAATTTCATAATTATAGGTACTTTTTTTGCTGCACATTCAAACCAAATTCGGTTTATTTTTCTTTTACAAGAATTCTACAGTCAACGAATAAGCGTGCATTTCGATAGATAGGAGTATATTAGATGAGCAACAATCTAAACCCTTTGTTGGAAGTTGAGAGAAAACATAAAGTGATAAGAATAAAAGGAAATAAGAAAAAAAAAATAAAAGGTTACGATGTTTAAAAAGAATGAAATGACATAATGTATTTTATTATTTTGTTTTTGACTGATAAAAATAATATAAAATTAGAGAATTAATTATCAATAAAAAAATTTATAAATAACAAACGCAATTCATCCAAATATTTTCAATTTAAAAGATTATAAAAAATAGATTTGGAAAAAATTGGATGAGTATTATACCGCAAATAAAGGTTGATGTAACTCTCTATTTTCTTTTCCATAATTTCCATTCATTATCTTCAATTAAAAAACAAAGGAAAAAAAATTGTTATTTTTAAAAGGTTGATTAATAATATTTCATTTTGCCTACTACAGTTAGCATACAGCGTAGTTTAGCAAACCTTTGAGCCATGGGCCTACGTGACTAAGTGATATGAAAAAGTGTAATCCTGTCAAGTTTTTGGGTCCAAACAACTGTGTAAAACCGGCATCTAATTTGACATTTTTTATATTGACGAATAGTATATGTTTTGTATTGAACAAATATGTAGACATTTTTTTAACCAAAGTAATCATTTCATTTTTTTTTTTTAAAAGAAGATAAAGCTTCATGGATGATCTCTGCCCATGGCGACAACTCATTAGAGGAGCTCCTCAGTGACTGGATCAATCGAAGGCTATCAGTTTCAACCTCAACCTCTGTAAAACCAAGCTGAGACGCATATGGCAAAAAATCCCTTACAGCCAGCATTTCTGCAAGGAAAGGATCCACCACCATGGGAAAACGAATGGACAGAGTAGCAAGAAAATGAGCCCCTGCATCACGAAAAAGTATTATTCCACCAGCTGCTGATTCACGCTTAAATATGGCCCCATCTGAGTTAAGCTTAACATGCCGAAAGCCTGGGGGCGCCTACTTCTCCATAGCTGTATCACCAGCTGGTCGACAGACAGATCCAGCAGCGTTAACAGTGGACTGAAATTCCTCCAGCAGATCAAGAATTGCCTGTGCTAGTACCTATGGAGGCTTGGACGGTTGCCCTGCATTAACACATTTTCTGTTACGCCAAATAAACCATGCTGTAACGAACCAGAGAGCTAACATCTCCTCCTCCCAGAATTCCACCACAGAAAATAGCCACTCTCTAACCCCCAACCGAACGCAGTCCACCAGATTGAATCTATTATCCATGATAACAGCCCACATAGCTCTAGTCTCAAGACACTGAAAAAATATATGGCTCACATCTTATTCACCCCATTTACAGATTTCACAAAACAGCAGAATTTGGAGGCCTCGCCTTATCAAGTTTTGACGACAAGGGAGGGCTCCATGACACAACCGCCATGTAAAAACTCTAATGTTGTTGGGCGTAGGCAAAGACCAGATAGAACGCCATACCTTATCAACTCGTGGACCAGGGCCACCTCCACTCACTGACGTTGCCGCTGATGATCCGAACATCCTTCTTGCAGCCGCCAAAGCCAATTGGTATCCACTCCAAACTGAATATTGACCATTAGATGTATAATGCCAGATATAATGATCATCCATGCGGTTCTAACTGCAAGGGATTTGCGAAATAATTTGTACTTCATGGTGGAGGAAGCGGTTTGTCAAAGCATCTATATTCCAAGAGGGCAATGAAGGATTGATGAGATCAGCTACGGTTTCCTCCGGGTCAAAGCTGGTATTAGGCGACACCACTTTGAAGGACCATGGAACTGGAACTAGGGATCCGGCCAAATTTTGATATTGTCTTCTGTCCCCACCCTATATCGAAGCCCATTCAACAGCACAGACCGATTCTCCCAAATGCTCCTCCAAGTATAAGAAAGGGCAGACCCTAGAGCTGCATGAAGGAAATCTTAGGAAAATATTTAGATTTCAGAACGTTATAACATAATGAATCTGAATGACTATTCAATCTCCAACCCTGTTTTGCAAGAAGGGCAAGGTTAAAAAGGTGGAGGTCCCGAAATCCCAATACCCCCCTCAGACTTGGGTCTACACATCTTTTCCCAACTAATCCAATGAATTTTTCTTTCATTTGACTGTTTACCCCACCAGAATCTACTAGTCCTTGCTCCCAATTCGTCACAAAAAAATTTTGGAATCTTAAAACAACTCATAGTGTACGATGGAACTGCCTCAACCACAGCCTTGATTAAGATTTCCTTCCCCACTCTAGATAATAACTTTTTTTTCCACCCTTTGATCTTACTCCAAACCCTGTCTTTGAGAGGCTTAAAAACAGAGTTTTTTTAGGGTCCCACCATTAACGGTAACCCTAGGTACTTCTCATGACACTGAACCCATTGGACCTGAAGAGTGTCTGCAATGCTCTCAGCAACTTCGTCACCACAGTTAGAACTGAAACAAACAGCGGACTTGTTAAAATTGACCATCTGCCCAGAGCTAGCTTCATAAAGAGCCAATAAATTAGAGACTTGAACACATTCATTAGAATTCGCTCAACAGAATAAAAGATTGTCGTCTGCAAAGAACAGATGACGATCGGTCCATTTCGGCTAGCTTTCACTCCAGGAAGTAAGCCTTATTGTTCTCTTTATTGAATTAAGGAAGATAACACTTCAGCACGTAATAGAAAAACATAAAGAGATAACAGATCACCTTATCGGAGGCTGGACTGATGTTACCTTTCGGCTGTCCAATAATTAGCACCGAATAGGACACCGTAGTCACACATCCTATGATGAGGCGAATCCAAATGGAATGGAAACTCAAATTTTCCAAAAAAACCCCATTCAACTCTATCATAAGTTTTACTCATATCCAGCTTTACCGCCATTAGGTTTTCCTTGCCTCCTCTTTTATTTTTCATCTTATGCAAAAGCTCATATGCACTAAGATCACTCCAAAATTTGGAAAGGGGGCTTGAACCCATTCAAAAGGTAAAGATCCAAGCTTAACATTTTTAGCTACCTAATTAGCAGCCACATTGGCTTTTCTCCTGGAAAAAATAACCTAGTATAAGCCTTGCAATCTCAAAAACTTCTTGATATTAAGAAGTACTACACAAGCTTCCTAAGGGATCTGAAAATTCTCTTTTGCGATACAAGACCACACAATATGGGAGTCAGTCTCAAAGGTTCTATTCTGCTAATGGGCTATAAACGCCGCTTCCCTAAGAGCAATAGCCTCAACAACAACAACACTTGCAATTTACGAACTACTTTACCCATAATCAACTTACCAGCAGAGTCTCGACAGACCACACCTACTCCAGCTAAACCTGAATCCTTAATGAAGGACGCATCATAGTTAAATTTAAGCCTCCTTCCTTAGACACACACTAAGCCACAGAATCCTCTAGCTAAACTGCATCACTATTGGACCCAATCAAACTTTGATTAGCCAAATCTTATAGTTCAGTAGAGATTTTCTTAGCAAAATGAACAATAACCACTGCGCCTATGGATTCAGATTCCATTACTACCCTACACATGGCTTTCCAAATAGTCCAACACAGCAACATAATCTCAACCAGAATATCTTGGTTAACCCTGTTGAACTCCATAAAAATTGCGTATCACTTTTTTAGAAAAGGAACAAAAACCCATCAGATTAGGGCTGTAATTCAATGAGGAAGCAAATCAAGTTGCCTTCGCATGATTACAAAAGAAGAGCATATGCTCAACTGTTTCAAAGGGCATTACCCACCTTGATTCTGATGAATAAATTTTCTTGAGTAGCTATGGCATTAGTTAAAGCTCTCCACATAAAATTGAGCACTTTAGGTGGAGCTTTCAAACTCCACAACCCTTTTCAGGTGAATTCATCAATGAATAAGGCGGAATTTATTTTCCTATCATCAAAACCTCTAAGCCAATCTTTTACCGTGTAATCCTCGTTAGAACCATTAGGCCAAACCAACTTATCCAAGTCCTCTTGTCACCTAACCTGACTTTTAACAAATTCTTCCACCTCTCTAACTAAAAACATCTCTTTTAGCAATGGTAAATTCCAAAAAGCACTCGGGGATGAGATAAGATCAGCCACAGTGCTTGCATTTAAGCCAGCAAGAGGCCTTGACGTAACACTTGGAAGCCCGGGAGCCTAGTTATCCCTCTAGATCTTAATCTTTGTTGGGTGGTCCCTCATCTGTTGGGACCACAACTAACTAATCAAACACCTTAGGCTTTCCGATGCATTTTGGAAATGTTTAATCCATTGGCTTGTAGTTTTCAAGTCTTTGAAAATCATAATCCCATTACTGAGGTTCTTGTTCCAAGTGGTGTTAGGACTTCAAAAACTCATAAAGTGGCCTGTTATTTCCAAGGGCTGATGGGTATTTATATACCCATAAGTGGTTAGCAAGAGTTACAGAGAAAGAAAAAGGTTGAGAAAAATACTGTTTTTTTGGAGAACAAAACACGGCAACCACTTTGTTAGCACGATTTGGTGGTGATCTGTTGTTCGATTTTGATGAAATTTCGGTATGTTGTTTCCACCAAAGGAAATAACATTTCTACCCAGTTTGATCATTAATTGGTTCTTTATTCGTGTGTTTTTAATACCAACTTGGTGATCTCTTTCATATATCTCTTGTTGTTATCCACTTTTTGGTGATGATATGTTATTGTTATCCAAGTTATTAGTGTTCTTAATGTATTGGTGATTGGTGATCTCTAGCTTGGCTAGTAAGACTAGTATTGTATACCCCATTATTTTATATAGTGAAAGTTAGATTGGACTAGCTCCCACGGCTTTTCCCGAAAGGGTTTTCCACGTAAAATTTTTTTGGTGTTCTTGTGGGTTAATTTATTTGGCAGCATTTTTTGCTATTATTATTATGGTGATTTGTTTAATTGGTGGTTTTCTTATGCATCCTATTTTAATCACATAAAGATGGAATAATTTTTCTGGGCACTTTATTTGTTTGTATTATTTGTAGTTTTCCCCAACAAAGTGGTATCAGAGCACTTGGTTTGATTAGATTGTTAATTTTTGTGTGGATTAAAATGGAGGAGACTTGGAGTTCAGGTTCCATGATTAAACTGACTGCCACTAATTATTCAGTTTGGAAGCCTAGGATGTTGGATATGTTATACTGTAAGGATATGCATGAACCTATTAAAGGAACTAAATCAATGGAAAAAAATTGACAAAGAATGGGAAGTCTTGTAAAGAAAAGCCGTTGAAGTGATTCAAAAATGGATTGATCAAAGTGTGTTTCACTATGTGGCCACTTTGGAAGAAGTTGGGAGCTATGTATGAGAGAAAGGCTGCCAAGAACAAGGCTTTCATCATCAGAAAGTTTGTAAATCTGAAATACAAGGAGGGTCGCTCAATTGCAGAACACTTGAATGATTTTCAAAGTTTGTTAAATCAATTGACAAACTTGAAGGTTGTGTTTGATGATAAAGTGCAAGCTTTGTTTTTTGTTAAATTCATTACCAAATAGCTGGGATACACTAGTGGTGTCAGTTAGCAATTAAATTGATGATGGAACGTTGACATTGGCTAGAGTGAAAGACATCATGTTTAATGAGGAAATCATAAGAAAAAAGCAAGGAATCTCTTATGAGGCTCAGGCACTTGTTACAAAGAATTGGGGGAGAAGTAAAAGTAAAAAGCCTTCTATAATCATGACAAGTCAGGAAAAATATCAAGGAGAAAATAAAAGCTAAAGAAAAATGGAATTAATTGTTATCATTGTGGCAAGCTAGGACATTATAAGAAGGAATGTAGAAAGTGGAAAAAGAATGATAAAGACGGAGAGTAGGAGGAAAACAAAGGCACTATTGCAATTACATCTGATAAAAATGTTATGATTGTCTGTGATGATGCTTATGTGAATCTCATATGCCAAGATTCAACTTGGGTTGCTGACACTGATGCTTCATTCCATGCCACTTCTTCTCATCTTACAATAGTGGTGACTTTGGTTAGTGAATATGGGAAATGGTGCTTTGTGCAAAATTGTGGGCATGGGAAATATCTTGTTATAAACCGGTGTTGGGTGCAAGTTCCTTTTGAAAGATGCTCGACATGTTCATAATATTTGATTATGGCTAGAGGAAATAAATGTGAGACTCTATACAAACTGCAAGCAAAGGTGAGTCAGGATCAAGTGAATGCTGCTTAGGATGATTCCATTAAACTCTGACATAAGTTTCTTGGCGATATAAGTGAGAAGGGACTCTCAGTATTGACAAAGAAGACCCATTTACCATCTATGCAAGGTCCACCCCTTAAGACTTGTTCTCACTGTTTAGTTAGTAAGCAAAGTAGAGTTTCATTTCATAGAACTTCTCTATCTAGATGTACTGGAATCCTAAATTTGGTTCATACTGATGTTTGTTCAATGAAAGATAGAAGTATTGGTGGTGTTATATACTTTGTTACCTTTATTGATGATTAGCCTAGAAAAGTGTAAGATCCTTACTCTTGTGGTAAGGGTAAATTGGTAACCTACTATTTTAATTTATAATAATCATGCATACATATATAAATTAATTCAAATTCAAATTCAAATTTAAGACAATTTTAAGACAAGAATTTAAAAGTATATTGAAGAAAAGAGGCTGGAATACATAAAAGTGATAAAAAAGAAATGGGGTTTAAAGGGTGTTAAAAGGCACCAGGTGCCTAAGCAGTCGCCAAGGGCCTCACAATTCGTCTAGGTAGGTGAGTAAGTAAAGCCAGTCGACTAAGACCTCATCAGTCGCCTAGGTAGGTGACTAGGAAGCCCTAGTTGCCTAGGTAGTCGACTAGCAAGGCATTTGGGCACTATAAATACCCTTTTCACGTTCAAAAACCTATTTCTTCATCAAAATTTCTCATTTCTTTCTCTCTCTTTCAAATTCGCTCAAAAAATTTGAAAAATTATATAAAAGACTTGAGGTTTTCATAAAAGTTTATTGAATTCAATTATTCAAGAATTGGTTTCAAGAAGTTTATGACAAAATATTTTTAAAGGGAATCTCTTATTTTCTTGTAAGTTTTCATATAGAAATCATGATTTTAAGAGCTTAAAACCTCATGTTTTTCTTAAGTGAGTTTGGATTTGATTCAACATAAAAGGAAAAGAGTTTAACTAAAACTTTGAATTAGTGACTATTTTGGAATATGTATATGTATACATATACATGCATTTAACCCATTATAAGGGTTTAAACTAAATTATGAGATAGTAATACAAGTTAAACATATTCTTGTTATATGGAGATACAGTGGAAGAAGCAGGTCCGAGTAACCCTGTTTTGAGAAAAAGTGATAACAGAAAAAAAAATGATTCACGGCTAGTGCTTAGTGCTTCTAGGTGAGTTCACTTTACTTCTAGTAAGCGAGAAGAAGTAAGAAATGTGAATAAAATTTAAAATGAACTTTTGATGAGAAAAGATAAAGGGTACATTTTTAAATATGATAAAACTGAAGAAATAAAAAATATATGTATGAATTTAATGAATGAAGTGAAATATAATTCTCAATGATGTTATTTGATGAAAAGATTGAGTGTGTGTGTGTGTGTGTCTATATATATATATATATATGATAAATTGTTGTGAATTGTATTCTTAGAAGGATGCAGAAATTATAAAGATTTAATTGTTGTGATAAATTGTTAATTTTGTGATATAGTTATTTGATGGAATTTTATTATCTTTGTGCTTGTTGTATGTTATTGTACATGCATTGCCAGGCCACAGAAGAGGAAGGGTGTGGTCTAGGGAAGACTAGAACCATGGTCAGTCTGGACGAGTGAGTTTCGACACGTAGGGAGGTGTCCTTAATACCTGTATCAAAGACTAATATGGATAACCATACCGAGTTATGGATGAGATAATAAAAAAATCACTTGTGATGAGATGTGATATGAGAAAGATGATGGAGATTATGCATGTGCATTCATTCATATTCTTATTGAGATGTTGATAAATCAATATAATTATGAAACTCTATGATATGTAATGAGAAGAATGGTGTTGAACTAGATATCATGAGTGATATCTATATTTGATGAGAAAAATGATGTTGAAATAGATATCATGAGTGATATCTATATTGAAATGAATTTCATGAGTTATGATTTGACGTGAAATATGATGATTAAATGAAGTACAATGAATTGTAAATCAAATATGAATAAAATTATAAATTGAAGTATACAAATAGAGTACTTCGAGTAAACTGGGGCTTCATTGAGCTATGTAAAGCTCACTCCCCCCATTTTTCATTAAATTTCAGACTGAAGGCAGAATGGTGGATATAGTGTTGTGATACGAGTTCTATTCGTTGCTGTTTAAGTGGGGTCCATGCGGTCGGCATCTTTAGGGAATATTTTCTTTTGTTGTAATCGATTTTTGTAATTAATCATTGTTGTTCAATTATCTACCTAAATAAATAAGCGAAAAATCGGACTTATTTTACTTGCAAGTGCACAAGGTCAACTTAGTAGTATAGTGTGTGAATGCAAGATCATCTCCACAAGGATTGGTAAATTTTGATTTAGAATTAGTTTTGCAATAATAAAATAAAAATAAGAGAACTAAATATCGAGTTGGAATTAATAAAGATAAAGGCGTAGGGACTTGATATCCACCATTAATCATGCTACCACAACAAAACAGTATGCCAATGCTTTACTCATGTCATGAATACCTAATGGTTGTCAACCTAAGGGCATGGTAAATACTCCTTAAGCTATTGATTTCCCTAAGCAACGAGTTAGGCATGGTATCTACTTTAACTCTTTTCTTTCTTAAGGGATTCAGCATGGTGTATACTGAGTTGTTCCTTAAGAGAGCATAAGATCTATGGAAATCGACAACCACATGAGACCTAGGGCATGGTATCTACTCCTAGTTTCCCATGTTGATTAACCCAAGAATCCGACGTGTATATCTTTTGTTACTATCGTTGAACCCAGGACTCGGTCATCCAAATTGATTCAACTAACTAATTTATACCATATGCATATGTTGATCAGCAAATACATATGAGGAATTTAAATAAAAACAAGTATTAATCCAGTTAAGCATCACAACACAAATATCGCAAAGGTGCCAATACTGAATTATTAAGTAAACATAATTAGGGCTTTAACCAAGCCCTTACTAAAAAATTAGTTACACATAGTTGTGATGCTAAACAACATCATAAAATAAAATACAAAGGAAAGAAGAAACATGAAAACACTATGGAGAAGAGTCGTCAGTTTGTCTCCACAATCTCTCTTTCAGGCTCGTTCGACCTCCGGCCTCCCCGAACAAAAAACTAAACTAAAAGGGAGATATTGTTTCTGTGGTTTACAAGTCTATTTATAGGGTCCTAAGGACACTTGGAAACCCTAATTTCCAAAACAGGTCTCCAACCATACTTTCCAAAATAGGAACTGCCGTTTTGATGTTTTACTGATACATGTGCATTCGAGTGCATGAGTTTGCGCTCGAGCCTTCTGCTTGTGTGCACGAGTGCTTGTGCGCTCGATCGCACCAAGCACTACGCTCGATCGCACTCTTCTGCAGCTCCCAGTTCTAGTTTTGCTCTTTGAGTTCCAAAATGCTTCCTTTCTTCCAAAAACCTATAAAAAAAAACACATAAAACACAAAAAGGAAGTAAAATGGAATAAAATACGCAAACTAAGAGCTTAACAAATGTAAATTAAGGGGCTTAAATATGAATATTTAAGCACTTATCACACCCCAAAACTTACATATTGCTAGTCCCTTAGCAATAAGAAACTAAAAACTAAATGAAAAACAAAGACGTAAAGATAAATCCATCATTCATGGTATCCAAAAATTTAAGTCTCACACAAAATTATGATATTTATTCAAGAGCAAGCTTAAAATATAAACACATCTTTGCAATGAATAAGAGTTTTAAAATCTAATCACTTACACAAGGCTAGTTAAGACATCACAAGTCTGACTTAGTGTGTGGTGAATTAGCATAAAAAAGATGAAGCTTCCAAATAACTCCAATGTGTAGTGTTTCGGTGTCTTAGCATTCATTGAATTTCCTATCAGAATGAACACTAGTGGCATAGTTTTATTTCTTTTCTTTTATCATGAGCCTTTTTGCCAAGTTGAGTTCCATTAAGCTTTCTAATTGACCCATGTAGTTAGTGTTTAGCCAATGGCTCCCAAACTAGATGGTTTTAGGGCACTAGGTGTAAAGACACCCCTAAGGACTTACTAACTCAAGTAAAAAAGGCTTCGAAACTAAGTGGTCTTAATGTTTCCTTGCAAAATTCCCACATTTTGACGTGAACATTCACTGTTTACTAAGGCAAGAGATCCAATTACTTAGTGGAAACTTGTATTTAATGATCATTATATTCATCATTCCCACCTTTTGGCGTGAACACTCACTGCTTACTGAGGCAAGAGGTCAAGTTACTCAGTGAAAAATTTATTTAATGATCATTAGGAGCATTTTAGTTTCTCTTTTTGTGCAGTAAACATTTTTTTTTCTATTTTTCTATGCCAAAGTGTTCTTCTAACAAGTTATCCGATTACAGTTAGGCCATGGAAACATACACATAAAAATTATATGTCATACTCCACACAATTATGTGCTAATGTGCTCATGTCAGATTTAGATCAAACTTGTGAATTCTTAAATGCCTTAAAGTAAGTAATTAAACTTTTAAAACTTTATTATTTAGACCATGTGTTCAATATTTTAAGCTTACTGATGAAATCTTATCATAATAGTTGTTTAAATCAATCAAAGTTTTCAAAACAACATGAACATGCATTTATCTTTTCTTAAAAAAAAAATGGGACAATGTGTGTGAATATGTCTCCCATACCCCCAAACTTAAATTACAGATTGTCCCCAATGTGTGAATATTATGGAAAGATCTAACCTAGGAGATGGAGAACTAGCTGGACCGACATGACTCATAGCACACCCCCAAACTTGAACGGATGCACACGTTATCCCTAAAAAGAAAAACTAACGTAATACAGGAAAAAAATAAGTACTAAATATAAATAAATTAAAATAAATATGAAAAACAATAAAAATAAAAGGATAAGCTGTGGAGTGCCTCCCATGAGTGCTAAGTTTAACATCTTTAGCCAGACGCTCTTATTCCCTCCTAGAAAAGCATAAGTTGAATGCATCAGCAACTGCTTCAATGCCAAATTTGGTGCTTAGATGCTTTGGAGAGGCCTCTAGGCGGTGCGCAGCCTAAAAAAGGTTATCAGTAACATCTTCATATGCATACTCAACATCCGATCTTGTTAACCCATGGGTGAGGGTGGCTTCCAATGGAGCAATGAGATGGACCTGAAAAGCTTGCTCAACGACACCTTGCATCATACATTCATTAGAATATTCCATATTATCTTGGGGTAATTTTAATGTATAAAATATTTTAAATTCAACATTCTCACCATTTACCTTCATACTTACAATACCCTTTTTCATGCAAATTTTTGTATCAGCGGTTCTCATAAAGGGTCTTCCTAAGATGATGGGTAGGGGTAATGGCATAGAAGATTCTTCTATATCTAATACAATAAAATCAGCAGGTAAAATAAATGGACCTACCTTTACCAAGATATCCTCAAGAATACCTCTTGGTCTTTTGATGCGTCTGTCTGCCAGTTGCAAGGTGATGGAGGTTGGTTGAAGCTCCCCCAAACCCAGTGTCTTGAATATAGTGTATGGCAGCAAGTTGACACCGGCCCTTAGATCCAATAGTGCATGCTCAAAAATCTGGTTACCTATCCTGCAAGGAATGGTGAAACTACCCGGATCTTTTAGTTTGGGTGGTAGTTTCCTTAACAATACCTCACTAACCTCTTCGGTTAAAGCTACTATTTTATGCTCCTGTAACTCCCTTTTATTAGTGCAATTATCTTTTAAAAATTTAGCATATGTAGGAATTTGTTTAATTGCATCTAATAAAGGAATATTAATTTCTACTTTTCTAAAAGTTTCAAAGATATCATGCATTTTACTTTTTTTGTTGGCTTTACTAACTTTTAGGGGAAGGATGGTGCATTCCACTTCTCCATTTCACTTACCTTTTGACGTGAATGCTTTATGTGGAGATGCTTGTGCAGGCTCATCAACGCCTATGATCTTACCATTTCTTAGAGTTGTCACGACATTCAGTTGCTGATGTCCTTTTGGATTAAGTAGTGTGTCGGCTGGAAGTTCACCTTGCTTGCTTTCATTTAGCTCTTTAGCCAATTGGTCCATTTGTACCTTGAGTTTTTGAATGGCTTGCTCATGCTTTATAGTGGTTTCCCTTTGCTCAGTCCGAAATTTTCTTGTTTCTGCTATGAATTGTTCTTGTAAGATCATCAACTGCTGTACAAGACTCTCTAGGTCACTTTGTTTTTATTCCGAAGCTGATTGGGCTGCTAGTTGGGAATTCCTTTGCTACCCTTGAAAGTTCATAGTATTTTGACTATTGCTCCATGAGAGGTTGGGGTGGTTTCGCCCTCCATGATTGTAGGTATTTGCATATGCACTGTTTGGTCCCACATAGTTCGCTTGCTCGGGATCTGTAGATGAATATAAATGGCAAGTCTCAGTAGTGTGATCAAATTGAGAATATAAAGCACATACATGGAGTTGTGTAGCTTGTGGTCGAGGTGAGATGTTCTGAGTAGTCATGGCTTTTATAAGAATATCTAGCTTCCTCTTCATAGCAGCCATCTGATTTGAAGATCCACCACTTAAGTTCACCTCAAAAAGCTTCATGGCTTCTTCACTACTTTTTTCCATCAGCACACCTCCACAACTTAAATCAAATATACCTTTATTCATGTCGTTTACACCTTCATAAAAGGCTAGTACCAGCTCAAGATTGTGATGTGGGCATTTGAGTAGCAGCTCGCTGAAGTGTCCCCACGCTTCAAAGAAAAGGTCTCCATCCTTCTGTTGGAAAGATTGAATCTCCTTCCTCATCTGCGTTGTCTTTTGTGCTGGGAAAAATTTCTTTAGGAACTTACTGGATAGTTCTTCCCAGATATGGATAGAATCTGTAGGCAATAAATTATACCACAACTTAGCTTTATCTTTTAATGAAAAAGGGAAAAGAATTAACCTGATTCCCTCTTGATTTAGGCCCTAGATGTACTGGAACTTGTAGAGGTCAAAGAATTCCCGAAGGTGCAAGTGTGGATCCTCAACAGGTGTACCCCTAAAGTGAGTCAATGCACTAAGTATCTGTGGAGATATGTAATAATTGCCTTTCGCCTCTGGTTGATAAGCAATGCATGATGGCTGGTTGAAGTTCCGTGGGATGAAGATTTGCTTCATAGGTCTTTGCTCAGGTGGTTGTTGGTTTTCTAGCTATTCTATTGGTGCTTCTCCCTCGAATTCTTCTTCATTCTTCTCAAAGTTGTTTCTAGGCCTCTATCAAATGGTTCGCTCAATCTATATGTCGAGTGGAACGATGGTAGGGTTCCTAGATCGAAGCCCTTGCATGAATCAGCTGGAAGACTTTGGTGCAACAGCTTTAGTACTGCTGCTCGGGTAGTCTCTGGACTATTTGTGCTCGAGCGCACAAGGTACTGCACTCGATTGCAACAGTGCACTTGATCTCACTTTAGCTTGCACTCGATCGCAAGGCCAGAAACAACACTGCTGTAGACCTGAAACAGAAGAAAACAGAAAATGAAAAGAAGAAAAATTAGGTTTTTGATAAAGAAAATATAAACAGAACAGAGTAACAAAATAAAATAAAACTAACAAAAATAATTCTAAAAAGAAATTTAGTGCAATCCTCGACAACAGTGCCAAAAACTTGTTGTGTAATTATCTACCTAAATAATTAAGTGAATAATCGGACTTGTTTTACTTGCAAGTGCACAAGGTCAACTTAGTAGTATAGTGTGCGAATGCAAGATCATCTCCACAGGGATTGGTAAATTTTGATTTAGAATTAGTTTCACAATAATAAAATAAAAATAAGAGAAATAAATATTGAGTTGGAATTAATAAAGATAAAGGCGTAGGGACTTGATATCCACCACTAATCATGCTACCACAACAAAATAGTATGTCAATGCTTTACATATGTCATGAATACCTAATGGTTGTTAACCTAAGGGCATGGTATCTACTTCTTAAGCTATTAATTTCCCTAAGCAATGAGTTAGGCATGGTATCTACTCTAACTCTTTTCCTTCTTAAGGGATTCAACATTGTATATACTGAGTTGTTCCTTAAGAGAGCATAAGATTTGTGGAAATTGACAATCACACGAGACCTAGGGCATGGTATCTACTCTCGGTTTTTCATGTTGATTAACCCAAGAATCCGGCGTGGATATCTTTTGTTAGTATTGTTGAACCCAGGACTCGGTTATCCAAATTGATTCAACTAACTAATCTATACCACATGCATATGTTGATCAACAAACACGTATGAGGAATTTAAATAAAGACAGGCATTAATCCAGTTAAGCATCACAACACAAATATCGCAAAGGTGCCAATACTGAATTATTAAGTAAACATAATTAGGGCTTCAACCAAGCCCTTAATAGAAAATTAATTACACATAGTTGTGATGCTAAACAACATCATAAAATAAAATACAAAGGAAAGAAGAAACCCGAAAACACTATGGAGAAAAGTCGTCAATTCGTTTTCACAATCTCTCCTCCGGGCTTGTCCGACCTCCATGTGATAGGAGCTTAAATATTCATATTTAAGCCCCTTAATTTACATTTGTTAAGCCCTAGTTTATGTTATTTTAGTCTATTTTACTTCATTTCTATGTTTTACATGGTTTTTATAAGTCTATGAAGAAAATGAAGCATTTTGAAAGCTTTTGGAGCTTAAAAGGAAGAAAACTGGAAAACCTGGAGCAGATACTGTCTGGAGTGCGATCGAGCGCACCAGGAAGGGCGATCGAGTGCAACCTTGCGATCGAGCGCACTCTGCTCGCGATCGAGCACACACATACGATAGTGAATAGTAAAACGGCAGCACCTGTTTTGGAAATTAAGGTTAGGGCCTTATTTTGGAAATTAAGGTTTTCAAGTGTCCTTAGAACCCTATAAATAGAATTGTAAAACACAGAAAATATATCTCCCTTTTGAGGAGCATATCTTCCTTTTAGTTTAACTTTTTGTTTTGAGACTCGAAGTAGAGTGCTTAGGAGAAGAATTGACGACTCGTCTCCCGAGTCTTCTTCGGTTTTAGTTTTATGTTTTTAGTTAATTATGTTTAATATGTTTACTTCTCTTAGCATGTGTAACTAAACTCCTATAGGGCTTGATTGAAGCCCTAGTTATGCTTTACCACACATTTATTCATTGACTATCTTTGCTTTAGCCTTGTTAGAGTATTTAATTTGATTAATACCTGTTTATATTTACATTTCTCATATGTATGTGCTTGATCAACGTATGCATGTGGTATAGATAGGCTAGTCGAATCAATTTGGATGACCGAGTCCTGGGTTCAACATTAGTAACAAGGGATATCCACACCGAATTCTTGGGTTAATCAACATGGGAAACCGGGAGCGGACTAAGCCCTAGGACCCGTGTGGTTGCCGATATCCACAGCCCTCATGCTCTCTTAAGGAACAACTCAGTATATACCCATGCTGAATCGCTTAAAGAGAGAAAAGAGTTAGAGTATACACCATGCCTAACTCGTTGCATAGGGAGATCAATAACCTAAGGTGTGGACCAAACCCTTAGGTTAGCAACCATTAGATATTCATGATAAGGCTAGAGCATTGAAACCTTAGTAAGTGGGAAAGTATAATTAGTGGTGGATATCATAGCCCTATGTTCTCATTATTGTTACTCACTCACTATCAACTGTTATTTCTCTTTAACTTAAAAGAAATTAGTTCTAGATAGAAATTCACCAATCCATGTGGAAATGATCTCACACTTGCACACTATGCTACCACAGACCTTGTGCACTTGCAAGTAAAACTAGAACGATTATTTGCCTAATTATTTAAGTAAATAAACGTCCAACGGCCTCCCTGAACAAAAAACTAAACTAAAAGGGAGATACTGTTTCTGTGTTTTACAAGTCTATTTATAGGGTTCTAAGGACACTTGGAAACTCTAATTTCCAAAATAGGTCTCTAACCCTACTTTCCAAAATAGGAACTACCGTTTTGATGTTTTACTGATGTGTGTGCACTCGATCGCATGAGTTTGCACTCGAGCGCAAGGTTGCGCTCGAGCTTTCTCCTTGTGTGCACGAGTGCTTATGCGCTCGATCGCACCAAACACTGCGCTCGATTGCACTCTTTTATAGCTCCCAATTCCAATTTTGCTCTTTGAGTTCCAAAATCCTTCCTTTCTTCCAAAAACCTATAAAAAAACACAAAAACGAAGTAAAATAGATAAAATACGCAAACTAAGAGCTTAACAAATGTAAATTAAGGGGCTTAAATATGAATATTTAAGCACTTATCAATCATGCATGGACACTTACTGTTATGTAAATAAATTTTGTATTTCCTCGAGAATTCCTTGAGATGTATATGATGCAAAAATTTAAAAAGTTTTGATCTTGTTGCATATAAGTCTATGCTTAGTACTAAAAAGTGATGATTCCATCTTGGTTGAGCCTATCCGAGATGGGCCATTACAAAAAATGTGAGCATTTCCTTGGAAAACTAAAGACCAGGTGCTTGAAGTGTTCAAGCGTTTCCATGTGAAAGTTAAAAAAAATAGGAAAACAATTTAAATGTGTTTGAGTAGATAACAGAGGTGAATACAAGGGTCCATTTGAGCATTACTACAGAAGCCATGGTATTAAGATTGAGAAAACAATTCCTAAAACACCTTAACAAAATGTTGTGGTTGAGAGAATGAATAAAACAATTTGTGAAAGAATCAGTTGTATGCTCTCTCAAGCAAAATTGCCTAAATCATTATAGGGTGAGTCAATAAGGACTGCTATGGATTTGATCAACCTTTTTCCTTTAATTCCTTTGGATAATGGGGTTCTACAAATGGTGTGAACAAAGAAAGATGTCTTTTACAAGCATTTGACGGTGTTTGGATGCAGATAATTTATTTATGTTCCTAGAGATGAGAGGTCCAAGCTTGATGCCAAGACAAAATAGTATATCTTTGTGGGTTATGCACATGAAGAATTTGGCTACATTATGTGGGGTCTTGTGAACAAGAAGATTATCAGAAGCAGATACATAGAGTTCTGTGAAGATGAAACCATTGAAGACTTAGAGAAGACAAAAATGCCTAAGTCCTCCAAGGAAGAGCCTGTTAACTTGGGTCCAATTTCTACCCTTTTTAGAATGTTTGATGATCACAGAGAAGAGGTACAATAAGATCATAGGAATGCGTTTGATGATGGTGATTCTCCTATAGTTAATGATGGTGATGCTCCTATAGTTGGTGATGTGTCTGAAAACAGTCAGCTAGAACAGGAAGTTCAACAAGCCCCTATAAACCTCCAGGTGAGAAGATCCGCTAGAATAAGACGACCTCCCAAATGGTATTCTCTTGAAGAATATATGATGCTTACTAATGGGAGAGAGCTAGACATTTACCAAGAGGCCATGGAGCATGAGCATAACTGAGAATGGTTGAAAGCCATACAAGAGGAGATGTAATCCTTGCATGAGAATCACACTTATATGTTAGTGAAATTGCCCAAAGGAAATAGATCACTCAAGAATAAATGGGTATATAGGTTAAGAACTAAAGAAAAAAGCTTATAGCCAAGGTACAAGGTAAGACTAGTTGTAAAGGGATTTAGAAAGAAAAAGCGAGTTAATTTTGAAAAAATCTTCTCACATGTGGTTAAGATGTCTTCTATCCGAGTTGCTCTTGGTTTAGCTACTAGATTAAATTTGGAGATTGAACAACTAGATGTATAAACTATGACAACCCATCCCGAGTGGACCCTACTTAGAATGACATCAATCACTTTTTAGATCTGAGCACCTAGACACGTAGTTAAGATAAAAAAAAATATAATAGAGATCATTCAACATATATACTTTACATATAAATATACATAAATATTCAAATACAATACTTAAGTTTTAAAAATGTGTCTCATGAGACTCAACCTTCAAGGGTTTACAACTTTGCTTATACAAAAGGTAGATTGACAAGGATGCCTCGCATGTAGACCCACCTAAAAACTTCTTTAACTTCACTGCGTAGCCATCTAGAAACCAAGGTCTTTAGAAGAATTTCCTAAAATAATTAAAAAGGGAAAAGGTGAGTTATTGAGCTCAGCGAGTAATCATATTACTCGGGGTAATCGGCAATAAACATTTAGTCTCATTATGGCTTTCAGATAATCTATAAGAATTTAAATAGTTACACTTTCAAATAATTACTTAATTAGTGAGAGCATAACATAATCACAATGCATCAAAAGGGAAATATTATCACATTGATGTTCATCATCTTTACATTCCAAGAATCACAAGCCCTTTATTTGGCAACTCAAATCACACACCCCTCATGGCTCAATCGATTCAAATCTCATGAGTATGTTAAACAATGTGAAATAAGCATAATTATACAACTCATAGTTATCACAAAGTAGCTTTTATTAACATAATTATTTCCTCCTTACAAGTAATTAATTCCTTCTTTTATCTTTATTATTAGTTTTCGCATTTACTAGGAGTAAGGTGAAAACTCACCTCGAGAACCGAGTTCTAGTCCGAACCATCTCTTTCCCTTTCAAACGTTCTTCACTTATACTCGAAATCTCTTCTCAAATCTTCAACCAAGAGTTCAACGGATAAATCAAGAGAGAAAGTTGTAAAGAAATCTAGAACGAGGGAGAGGGTAACCGAATGGCCTAGAATTTAGTCTTTCTCCCCTATTTATACTACCACTAATAAGGATTAAAAGACCTTCCTATCCATCCCTTGCAAAAATAAATGCATTAACGCCCAAAACTTTCTATTTTCAAGTAAGTTTTAAAATAACCTCCAATTATTATTATTCTTTCAAAAGTTTCCTTATAAATAAAATAAACTTAATAATTAGATACCGAAATATTAAAAGAAAAGGTAGGGCTCTACAATTATCCCCTCCTTAAAAAATTTCGTCCTTGAAATTTTTAACTAATCTGGGTTCATGAACAAGAAAGGATACTGACTCTTCATATCCGCTTCACTCTCTCAAGTGGCCTCTTTGACTCATCTTTTACTCCACAACACCCTCACCAAGGGAATGACCTTGTTATGCAAAACTTGCTCTCTAATGTCTAAGATTTTTACCAGTTTATCTATATAAAAAATGTCTTTTTGAACCTCAATAGATTGGGACCAAATAACATGTGACTCATCAGGTATGTATTTTCGCAGTGCTCACACATGGAAAACGTCGTGCAATTGAGCAAATTCTAGGGGTAAGGATAATCAGTATGCCACAAGTCCAATCTTCTCAATAGTTTCATAAGGTCCAATGTAATGAGGACTTAACTTCTCTTTTTGTCTAAATCTCAGCACTTATTTTCATGGAGAAACTGTAAGATGTACTCTGTCACCCAATAGGAACTCCAATGGCTTCATTCTTTCTTCTGCATAACTTTTATGCTTATCCTGAGTTATCTTCAAGTGCTCCCATACCTGTTTAACTCTCATAGTGGTTAGTTCTACTATTTTCATACCAAAGACCTTCTTTTCTCCTACTTCTTCCTAACACACCGGAGTTCTGCACCGTCTATCATACAATGCTTCAAAAGGTGCCATCCCGATGCTGGCTTGAAAGTTATTATTGTAGGCAAACTCCATGAGGGGTAAGTATGCATCCTAACTACTCAAAAAGTTCATAACACAATCTCGAAGCATATCCTCTAAGGTTTGGATTGTTCTCTTTGATTGGCCATCCGTTTGGGGATGAAAGCGGTGCTAAAATTTAATTGAGTATCTATAGCCTGCTAGAACCCTTTCTAGAATCGAGAAGTAAATCATGTGTCACAATCCAACGCAATACTTAATGGTACTCCATGTAATTTCACTATCTCTACCACATATAGTTCCGCCAATCGCTCAAGAGACCAAGTTTCCTTAATAGGAAAAAAGTGTGCAGACTTGGATAACCGATCAATTATAACCCAAATAGCATTACCTCTCTGAACATGGGGAACTCCCATAATGAAATCCATGGTCACTCTTTCCTACGGCCACTCTGGTATAAGAATAGGTTGTAATAAACTTGTCGAGTGTTTGTGTTCAGTTTTTACTTGCTGACATACTAAGCATCGAGACACATACTCCGCTAGATCTTTCTTTAAGCCTGACCACCAATAATTTTTCTTAAGCCTTCTATACAATTTGTAGCTCCTGGGGTGCATGGAATAAATAGTGTCATGAGCTTCTCTCAAAATTTCCTTTCTCAAGTCCATTTCTTTTGGCACACAAATCCTATTCCCAAACATAAGCATGTTGCCTTCTCTCACTAAGAAGTTTGTTCGTTTATTTTCCAACACTTCCTTCTTAACTTCCATCAATGCCTCATCCCTACTTTGAGAATCCAATAGACGATCAACCATGAATGATTTAACCACCATTTTAGATATTAATCCTCTGTCGATACTGACTTCAAGCTTTACCTCCAAGCTCTTTAATTCTTCTACCAAAAGCATACAATAAGTCTTCAAGGTTGCTACTTTACTATCAGATTTTCAACTTAAGGCATCTACCACTATATTTGCCTTCCCTAGACGGTGAAATATAGTACAATCATAATCGCTAATAAAATCCATCCATCGTCTCAACCTCAAATTTTTGGAAATCACCTTGACAAGATGCCCAGGTGGTGATCTTCCAAACATCCAAGTCTAGAATGACTTGTAGAAATAAATACAGCAATCAAAGACAAGAACAGAAAATCAAAGAAAGAAAGAAGACAAGTAATTGTTTCGAGGTTCGGCAATGTGCCTATGTCCCTGTGAGTTCCTCCGAACTCTCTGCACTAAATCAAATGGTTCTTACGAGTTACAGCAATCCCCTTCAAGAAACCTCAAGTTCTTGAAGAAACCAAGAAGAGAAGTAAGGAAGAAGATAAGAACTAACAATGCTCTCTATCTAATCTAGAATTATATCTCTTTACAACCAGCCTCACTACAATGAGTCCCTCTTGTGTTTGATCTTTACACTCTAACACAATTCTCTCTTGTATTACAATTGATCTCAAAGTATGTCACAAATTTATGTTGTTTTCTTGTTAAAAATAAGGCTAGGAAAACCCTTTTATAGCCACCCACTTCTTGGTCATTCTTGAGATTCAATCCTCACCCTTTGATCATGATTACCACTTAATCATGGCCCTTCATCACTCCTAAGTGGTGCTGTGCAATTCAACCTTGCACCCACGCACCTAAAAGAGGGTTAAAACTGGTTGTCCATGTGTGCTTTACTTTGCTTAGCGCTTAGGCGCTCAACAGGGCGGCTACAGTGTTGGGCAGAGTCCCTTTGCACACTCTCTGGGCGGTGCGGTGCTAGTGGGGAGCGGTGCAGTGCTGGTGCATATCAAGCAGCACACCTTCTGGAGGTGCGGTGCTGACAGATGGGCAGTGCAGTGCTGGTGCGTTTCTGGAGCCTTCATTCTGTGCGGTGCACCACTAGTGAAGGGATGGTGTGGCGCACACTGATGCTGCCCCTTCACCCAGCTGTGCGCACACTCCTTCAGCTTGTGTGCAGAAGTGCGCACACTAGTGCGCCTACCCTTACCTTGCTCCAAAGTGATGCACACACATGTGTGCAGACCTTTAACTTGCTGAACTTTAATCCTCTAACCTTGGTTTAGACTTTAACCATTTTTGAACCATGTTTAGACATGTTTAAACCTTAAACAAATACCAACAATCTCTACCTTTATCTAAGTGTTTAAACCCGAACCATTTTTGTAGAGAGCTTTGGGATCAAAACTCATATTAAGTCATCAATTAACCAACTCCAATCCTAAGTAGTCCAAGGCAATGATTGAACTTACTTAGAGGTAGAACTTTAGTACCCAAATCCACAGGATTTTTTTCCGTGGCTACCTTGTTCACATGGATGCATTCTTTCGTAACATTTTCCTGAATGAAATGATACCGAACATCCATGTGCTTTGTCCTCTCATGGAACACCAGATTCTTACACAAGTGCAATGAACTTTGACTATCCGAAAACACCACAACCTGCTCCTCCAGTACCTTCAACTCTTCAAGCAACCCTTTGCACCATATAGCCTCCTTAATGGCCTACGTAGCCGCTATGTACTCAGCTTCGGTTGTTGAGAGTGCTACCACTGGCTGCAACTGAGCCTTCTAACTTACACAACATCCATTTAAGTTGAAGAAGTAGGAGGTAATCGATCTCCTTTTATCCCGGTCTGCTCCATAGTCCGAATCCCTAAAACCCTCAAGGCAAATGGATTTACCCCTCTTCTCATAAACCAGCCCTACTTCTGGGCTTCCCTTCAAGTACCTCAGCAACCACTTTATCCTAAGCCAATACTTTTTTCTGGAATTACTCACAAATTTGATGAGAACACCCATTGCCCAAGAAACCCTTAACCAGTTTCTCTTTTTTTTTTGGATTCTACATATCCCAAGGATCTTTTGTGTAAGGCTGAGATCCTTCATCTCTAACTCTTCACTGAGTTAAGATGTAAACCTTCCATCCTCTCCCTGCTGTTCCGAACCAACAGTACATCATCGACATAGATGAGGATACTCACCATCTTCTCCACCTTGTGTCCAGGTGAGAAAGTTTCGGTGAAACCTATGTCTTCTTTTCTTTTAAACCCATTCGCCACCAGCCTAGACTTGTTTTGGACTTCACCCCCTGGAGTATTCCCTTCTTTGATCTTATAGAGCCATCTACAATCCGTAACTTTCTGTTTTTCAGGTTTGGGCACCAACTCCCTAGAGTTGTTCTTCATCAAAGAATCCATTTCTTCCTCCATAACTAGCTGCCACTTTGACAAATCCTTACACTCCATGGCATCCGTGTAAGTTTCTGGTTCAACCTCTCATTCTATCCAAGGAGCTGCTACATTAGCATCCACAAACCCATATCTCAAAGGTGGTTTAACCACCCTCCTTCCCCGGTCTCTTGTGAGCTGGTAGTCATTCCGACTTGTTGCATCAACCTCTTCTTGTTCAGCTTTTTCTTGAGTTTCTTGAGCTTGACCTTCATCCAAGGGCTCTACTTGGTCCGAACCCTTTTACCTCCTTTGCTCTACCTGAACCGAGTTCTCCTTGATATGATGCTCCACAATTTTAGGACTAGTTTGCTCACTAGCCCCTGCAGGGTTAGTTTTCTCCAAGTAGGGAAATAATAATTCATTAAAAATAACATCCCTACTTATAATCAGTTTCATGCCCTTCTTTTCTAAGGACCACAACCTATATCCCTTAACCCCATCACTATATCCTAGAAATACACATTTTCTAGATCTAGGGCTAAGTTTATCCTCCTTTTGATGTTCATATGCAACACACCCAAAAGTCCTAAGGTTGTTTAATTCAGGGGGTTTTCCACTCCATATCTCCATGGGAGTCTTGAGCTCTAAAGCTCTAGAGGGTGATCTATTCACTAAGTATGCAGCTGTAGCCACAGTTTCTCCCCAAAAATATTTTGGTAAACCGAATCCTATTAGCATACACCTAACCTTTTCCATAAGGGTTCTATTCATTCTTTCAGCAACTCCATTTTGCTGAGGTGTTTTTACAACCGTTCTATGCCTTAGAATGACATTTAATTCACAGAATTTATTAAAATCCTTATTGCAAAATTTTAAGCCATTATTGGTTCGTAAAGCCTTAACTACCCTACCTGTTTGAGTTTCCTGCAACTTCTTCCACACAACAAATTTATCCAAGGCATCTGATAGATGCTTAAATATTCATATTTAAGCCCCCTTATTTACATTTGTTATATCCTTAATTACGTTAATTTGGTCTCTTTTACTCCATTTGTATGTTTTACATGTTTTTATAGGGTTTTGGAGAAAAAGAAGCAGTTTTGGCACTTAAAGGAAGAAATCTGGAATCCCTGAAGCATTCTCTGGACAAATTGCGATCGATCGCGCCATGCAATGCGATCGAGTGCACATTGTGATCGTGCGCACACATGAAGGATCGAGTGCACACTGCAATCGAGCGTAAAACATATGCGATCGAGCGCACATGTACGGGTGTGAACAGTAAATTGCTGAACCTTATTTTGGAAATAAGAGAATTTTCGTTTTAGGAAGATTTAGGAACTCATGAGTCTCTTAAGACTTCTCAAAGACCTATAAAATCACTTGTAACTCACACACATAAGATACCTCAGATAGAAAACACTTTTCTCTTTTTCTTTACTTGGAGTTGAGAGCTTGGGAGAGAATTGATGCCTCTTCTCTCGGGTTTATTCTTTTTCTTTAATGTTTAGTTTATTTATAATGTTTACTTCAGATAGTATGTGTAACTAACTTTCTTATAGGGCTCGATTGAAGCCCTAGTTATGCATTCCCATATTTATATTCATTGATAAAATCTTTGCCAATAGCTTTTATTATGTTACTTAACTTGATTAATGCCTGTGCTTATTTAAATTCCTCATATGTATGTGTAAGGCCAACGTATGCATGTGGTATGGATAGGTTAGTTAGATCAATTTGGATGACTGAGTCCTGGGTCTAACATTAGTAACAAAGGATATCTTATCCAGATACCCGGGTTAATCAACATGGGAAACCGGGAGTAGATACCATGCCCTAGGTCTCATGTGGTTATCGATTTCCATAGCACTTATGTTTTCTTAAGGAACAACTCAAGCAGATACCATGTTGAATCCCTTAAGGAAGAAAAGAGTTAGAGTAGATACCATGCCTAACTCGTGGCTTAGGGAAATCAATAGCTTAAGGAGTAGATACCATGCCCTTAGGTTGGCAACCAGTAGGTATACATAATAAGGCTAGTGCACTGATACCTTATACAAATTGGGAAAGTATGACTAGTGGTGGATATCAAAGCTCTATGTCTTTATTATTATCAAATCACCTTCCAACAGTTATTTATCTCTTTTAAATTTAGAGAAACTGATTCTAAAAGCAACTTTACCAATCCCTATGGAGATGACCTTACTTTCGCACACTATACTACACTGTTGACCTTGTGCACTTGCAAGTAAAACTAGTATGATTATTCACCTATTTATTTAGGTATATAAACGCACAACAAGTTTTTGGCACCATTGCCGGGGATTGCGCTAAAAGTTCCTTTTAGGATTACTTTCGTTTAAATCATTATTATTATTACTTTATTTTTACCATCTTTGTTTTATTAAAACCTAATCAATTTATTTTTTGTTTCAGGCACGTAAATCACACTTTCTGTGGTATTTGCGATGGAGCGCATTTAGGGCAGAGAGTTACCCGAGCAGCAGAGTTACACTGCTACACTGAAGCCGGTTTTTCTGATTTATGCACGGACTTCGATCCCGACATCCAGAATTCTTTCCCCTCGATCCCAAGCTTGAACAGACTATCCGACAAAAGCTAAAGAACAATTTCGAGGAGAACGAAGAAGAAATCGAGAACGAAACACTAATGGCGGAACAGCTCGAGAACCAGCAACCACTTGCACGAGTACCGATGAAGCACTCCTTCATCCATCGGAACATTGATCAACCATCATGCATTGCATATCAACCTGAGGTGGCGGGAAATTATTACATATCTCTGCAAATCTTGAATGCTTTGACTCATTTTAGAGGCACTCCTAACGAAGATCCACACTTGCACCTCCGAGAATTTTTTGATCTTTGCAAGTTCCAGCACATACAAGGACTAGACCAAGAAGGAATAAGGTTAATTCTGTTCCCTTTTTCCTTAAAAGATAATGCTAAAATTTGGTATAATTCTTTGCCTACAGTTTCCATCCACACTTGGGAGGAGTTAGCAAGCAAGTTCCTGAAGAAGTTCTTCCCAGCCCAAAAGACGAGACAAATGAGGAAGGAGATCTAGTCCTTCCAACAAAAGGATGGGGACCTCTTCTTCGAAGCATGGGGACACTTCAACGAGCTGCTACTAAAATGCCCACACCACAACCTGCCTCAAGATGAACTGGTACAAGCATTCTATGAAGGTTTAAATGATACTAACAAATGTATTGTTGATTCAGGTTGTGGAGAAGTCTTGATGGAGAAAAGCATTGAAGAAGCAATAGAGCTCCTCGAAACCCTCAGCGAGCACACTCAACAATTCTCCTCTCGAGGTAGACATGTGACCAAGGGTAAAGGTATGTATGAGGTAAATGTAAATGAAGGATCTTCCCCTCAAATGGCAACAATGGAGAGAAAACTAGATATGATTGTAAAAGCCATGACTACTCAAAAAGCCTCATCCAGCCTACCATCCACTCTACTCCAGGTATGTGCAATTTGTTCTCAATACGACCATAATATGGATATGTGTCCTTTGTATTCATCTGCAGATCTAGAACAAGCCAACTACGTGAGGCCTAACAACTATCCACCGAAGAACAACCCATATGCCAACACGTACAACCCTGGATGGCGAAACCACCCAAATTTCTCGTGGAGTAACAACCAGAACAATTAAGGACAGCAACGAAACCCCCATCCCACTGCTCATGCTACTCTCGAACCAAAGAAGAATGACCTCAAAAGTCTAGTAAGACAACTGGTGACGTCACAAGAACAGTTCATGACTCAGCAAAAACAAACTAATGTGGCACATGAGCAAGCAATTCAAAGACTAGAGGTAAAAATGGGACAACTAGCTAAAGAGCTCAGTGGCAGAAAGCAAGGGGAGCTCCCAGCTCAAACATTACCCAACCCTGGGGGGCATCAACAACTAAAGGCTGTCACAACATTGAGAAATGGAAAAGTGATCGGATCCGAGGAATCTCCAGCAACATCCAAAGAGACACCATCAGCATCAAGGGTAAGTGAGACGGAGAAGGTGAATGCACCACCCTTATCGCAAAGTTTAGTAAAACAAAAGAAAGACAATAAACTACTTGATATTTTTGAGACCTTGCGGAAAGTTGAAATAGATATTCCATTATTAGATGCAATTCACCAAATACCTGCTTATACTAAATTCCTAAAAGATTGTTGCACTCATAAAAGAAAATTTTAAGAGCATGAGACTGTAGCATTAACTGAGGAGGTAAGTGCTGTACTGCTAAGAAAACTCCCACCAAAACTGAAATATCCGGGTAGTTTTACTATTCCCTATAGAATAGGTGATCAGCTATTTGACAGGGCATTGCTAGACTTAGGAGCGGGGGTAAACTTGCTACCTTACACAGTATTTGAAACCTTAGGTTTGGGGGAGCTACAGCCGACTTCTATTACCTTACAGTTGGCAGATAGGAGTATTAAAAGACCTAGGGGTGTTCTCGAGGATGTTTTAGTGAAAGTTGGTGAGTTCATTTTACCTGCTGATTTCATTGTATTAGACATGGAGGAATGCCCTATGCCATTACCTTTGCCTATCATATTAGGGAGACCATTTATGAGAACTGCCGACACTAAGATTTGTGTGAAAAAGGGTATAGTAAGTATGAAAATCAATGGTGAGAAAATAGAATTTAAAATATTTGATGCAATGAAACTTCCTCAAGATGACTTGGAATGCTTTAATGTTTGTATGATACAAAACTTTGTTAAGCAAGCTTTTCAGGTCCAACACATTGATCCATTGGAGACTACTCTCACTCATAGCTTCACGGAGATGGATATTAAGCAAGAATATGAAGATTTTACTGATGATGTCATCACAGTTGTGCACCTTCTTGCGACCTCTCCAAAATACTCCAGTATGTATCCTCCTCCATTTGAATCTCTCATACCCACTAATACTACTCTTCTTCCATCCATTGTGCAGGCACCAACATTGGAACTAAAGCAGCTACCCGAGCATTTAACATACGCCTACTTAGGAGAAAATGAGACTTTACCTGTGATTGTAGCTGCTAACTTGAGTAGTGGGGAAGAAGGGAAGCTGTTAAGAGTTCTTGGGGAGCATAAAACTGCCATTAGGTGGACCATTGCTGACATTAAGGGGATAAGTCCAGCAAAGTGCATGCATAATATTTACCTTGAAGAAGAAGCAAGGCCCACTCGAGATGCTCAAAGATAACTTAACCCACACATTAAGGAGGTAGTAAAGGCCAAGATATTGAAGCTACTAGATGTTGGCATCCTTTACCCTATATCGGATAGCAAATGGGTGAGTCCGGTCCAAGTCGTTCCTAAAAAGAGTGGGATTACCGTGGTAAAGAATGAAGATGAGGAGCTCATACCTACAAGAAAAACAACGGGTTGGAGAGTATGCATTGATTACCAGAGATTAAACAAAGTAACTAGAAAAATACCATTTTCCCCTGCCATTCATTGATCAAATGTTAGAGAGGTTAGTCGGTCACAGTTATTACTGCTTCTTGGATGGGTATAGTGGATACAATCAAATTGCCATAGCACCTGAGGATCAAGAAAAAACTACATTCACATGTCCTTTCTATACATTTGCTTATAGAAGAATGCCATTCGATTTATGCAACGCACCAGCCACTTTTCAAAGATGTATGATGAGCATTTTTTCCGATATGGTAGAGAAATATATTGAGGTGTTCATGGATGATTTTAGTGTCTTTGGATCTAATTTCGATGAGTGCCTGAATCATTTAGAAAATGTCCTAAAGAGATGTGAAGAGAGTAATTTAGTACTGAATTGGGAGAAATGTCACTTCATGGTTCAACAAGGTATTGTGTTGGGTCACTCCATCTCAAACAAAGGTATTGAGGTAGACAAAGCTAAGATTGACATCATTTCAAAGCTACCTCCTCCTCTCACGGTCAAGGGCATTAGAAGTTTCCTTGGACATGCCGATTTTTATAGAAGATTCATCAAGGACTTCTCCAAAATCTCGAGACCTCTTTGTGCATTATTAACTAAAGATATCAAGTTTGAATGGAATGATGATTGTATGCAAGCTTTCAACACCTTAAAGAATGTTCTCACCTCTGCCCCAATAATGATGGCACCGGATTGGAATCTCCCTTTCGAATTAATGTGTGATGCCAGTGACTTCGCCTTGGGAGCTGTCTTAGGTTAAAGAATCAATAAGGTACCTCATGCTATTTACTATGCTTCTAGAATGTTAAATGATGCTCAGCTTAACTATTCTACTATTGAAAAAGAATTGTTAGCTGTTATTTTTGCTTTAGAAAAGTTTAGATCATATCTTATTGGTTCTAAAGTTATTGTATTCACTGACCATGCTGCTTTGAGATATTTGTTTTCTAAGAAAGATGTAAAGTCTAGGCTAATCAGATGGGTACTCCTCCTACAAGAATTCGATTTAGAGATCAAAGACAAGAAAGGTAGTGAAAATGTAGTTGCGGATCATTTGTCAAGACTTCCTTATGAGAGTGATGATAAAGAGTTACCATTAAATGAGAACTTCCCTGATGAACAACTGTTCGCACTAGAGGTAAAACTCCCATGGTACGCTGATATAGTAAATTATCTAACTGCTAAAGTTTTTCCTCCAGGCATGACTACTCAAGAAAAGAAACGGTTGATATCTCTGTCAAGACATTACTATTGGGATGATCTTTATCTTTTAAAGCTTGCCCCGATCAAATCATCAGATGATGTATCCCAAATGAGGAACACTTTAGCTTATTGCAACACTGCCACCAGTTTGCTTATGGAGGACATTTTGGGGCAAAACGAACAGCTCTTAAGGTACTCCAATCTGGTTTTTATTGCCCTAACCTATTTAAAGATGCTTTCTCCTTTTGCAGTTTATGTGATAGATTCCAGCGGACAGGTAACATCTCTTCCCGAAATCAAATGCCCTTACAAAATATTCATATAGTAAAAATTTTTGATGTATGGGGCATTGATTTCATGAGACCATTTCCTAACTCATTTGGTTATTTATATATTCTTGTGGGCGTGGATTATGTGTCTAAATGGGTCGAGGCTATCCCCTCAAGGACTAATGATCACAAAGTAGTTATCAAGTTTTTGCAGGCTAACATTTTTACTAGGTTTGGAACTCCAAGAGCAATCATCAGTGATGGGGGCAGTCACTTTCATCATCGTTCTTTTGCCAAACTACTTCGGAAGTATGGGATCACTTATACAGTTGGCACTGTATATCATCCTCAAACTAGTGGCCAAGTGGAGATTAGTAATCGAGAGATCAAGGGAATATTAGAAAAGACTGTGAAGCCTAACCGGAAGGATTGGTCTCTACGCTTAAATGATGCTCTATGGGCATATAGGACAGCTTATAAGACTCCATTGGCATGTCCCCCTACCACCTAGTCTTTGGAAAAGCATGCCATCTCCCGGTGGAATTAGAACATCGAGCATATTGGGCCATTAAGCAGTTCAACTTCGACATGAAGCAAGTGGGCGAGAAAAGGAAACTGCATCTAAATGAGCTTGAAGAATTGAGATATGATGCCTATGAGAATGCAAAGTTGTACAAGGAATGGACAAAAGTTTATCATGACAAACAACTAGTCCGGAAGGAGTTCCATGCAGGACAAAAGGTGTTGTTATATGACTCACGATTGAAGCTATTCCCAGGCAAGCTCAAATCCAGATGGTACGGTCCATACATGGTCACCAAGGTCTTCCCTCATTGTGCATTAGAAGTCTGTGGCCCCAACAGAAATCAGCCCTTTACAATCAATGGACACAGAGCCAAGCCTTACCTCGACATTAACATTCATCCAAGAGATGAAGATTTGGCACTTGAATCAGTACAGTATACAGCTGAAACACAAGCACTAGAGCTCCAAGAGGTGGGCTCTAAGTGCCTCCCTCCAACCAACTAGCACTGTAGCAAGAGAGTGCTTGAGCAAAGTAAAAAATTGATTTCCCATTAAGCTCAAGCACCTCTATTGAGGTTAGTGGTACTGAGGCCACTAACAAATGGTAAGGTTGTATTGTTTCAATAAATTATCATTTTTTTTAGCTACGGTAAGTTTTTTTCTTTTACCCATATGCCCTCCTTGCGATCGATCGCATCATCAGTGCGATCGAGCGCAAGTGTGCGACCGAGCATGTCCTTCAAACGTGCTCGAGGGCACGAGTGCGATCGAGCGCAAGTGTGCGACCGAGCATGTCCTTCAAACGTGCTCGAGGGCACGAGTGCGATCGAGCGCACCCCGTGTGCGATCGAGTGCATTCGTGGCAAAAGCATTTATATATCTGAAAACCTTCACTCATGCACTCACACCTCTTCACTGTGTTCACTCGCACCCTACACTCTCTCTCTCACTCGCTTTTCCCGTCTACCCGCATCTCTCACGCTCACACTTTGCCACCATCATTCACCACCACTTCCATCTCCACCATCCTCCGTCACCATCCATTGCCTCCATCACCGGCAATCACCATCACCTCCACTGTCACCACCCCGTATTCCCATCCCCATTAATCCACAAGGTACTCTTCACACACACACGAATTTTAATGTTTTATTTATAAAACTCTTTATTCTTATATGTTATCTTGAGTGTGATTGAGTGCTTGTTTGTTTGCAGGAGGTTTGGCACACATTCAACTCGTCAAGATCATATCTTGTTTTTTTTGGTGCACATCAACTATTCAAGGAAAAGCTTGACAGTGTGCGATCGAGCGCACGGAATTTGTGATCGAGTGCATAGCCAGTGTGCGAACGAGCGCACGCAAGTCACGATCGATCGTAAATTTGGCAGAAACTAGTATCGAGCATGTCTAGACCAACTGTTTCTACCTCTGGTGCCTCAAGCAACCGTGCCTCCTCACGGTTGCTTGAGGCACCAGAGCTCATCCCAGCCCAACATCAAGCAACGAGAGCTGTTGTTCGAGACCACATTCGCCATCGATGACATATTTCGGCACATGAACGCCACGCAATAAGCCGTCCAAGCATTTCAACATCGAGGGTTGAAGCGGCTGTTTAAACCAGTGTGCTCCACTGCCTACTCCCAGCTCATAGTCCAGTTTTATGAGCATCTATCTTTCGACTATAGCAGACCGGGAGCCCTCACCTCTTCAGTTCGGGGCATGCCCATCAAGGTGACTAGTACGGATATCGCTGCTGCTCTTCATTGCACCGATGAGTCTCCTTCTGAGGACACTGATATCGAGGAGCAGTCGGAGTCCTTTGCCCTTGTCAAGATCATCACGGACATGTGCGCTGGCCAGTATGCCAACAGGCATAACAATGCGGCCAGCCGGTCCAAGCTGCTTCCCCGACTGTGGCTTGTTGATACGATCCTACAGCGTAACGTGTGTCCATTAGGGCACAAGACACAACGGTGAGACCAGTTTCTCCAGACTATATATGCCTTCCATAGAGGCCACTGGTACTCCATCCCGACTGTCATTTGGAGCCAGTTGCACAAGTTTTGGGATCATGTGCATGGCCGTTAGACCACCACGGCCAATGCTTGGGGCCTCCCTTTCCCGTTCCTACTCATCTCCATCCTCAAGAAGAAGGGGATTAAGGGGACCCACAGCGACGGGCCAGTGCGAGAGCATCCTTTCTTCGGGAAGGCTCAGTGGACATACAGCATCTGGCATATGCCATGAGGACTCCCGGCACCCGCTCCAGCAGATGATCGAGTTGAGGAGGATCGCATAGAGACCGAGACCCCGGTCATTAGCCCAGTACGTGAGGAGGACCATTCGGACATGGAACCCACCGAGTCCCAGCACTTTCTAGCTGAGTTGTCCTCCTTCTGAGGTGAGGTCTCTACTGCTACCACACTCGTGCATCAGTGCATGGACAGTTTGGAGACACAGTTAGCACGATAAGAGGCTATGCTGCAGGCCATTCTTGATCGCCTACCTCCGACACCTGGCACCTCTTCGACTGCACCACCTGATGATCAGCAGTGAGAGGATACCACGTCTAGCTGAAAATGTTAAACTTAGCGCTCATGGGAGGAACCCCAATGCATATCCTTTTTATAGTTTATGTTATTTTTAGTATTTTCTAGTTTACTTTTCTATTATTGTTTCTTACTTGTTTTCCATTTTATATTTGTTTTTCTTTCTTTTTCAAGGACAATGTCAGTGCATCCAACTGAAGTTTAGGGGTGTGCTACAAGCCATGCCAGCCATATAGCTCTCCATCTCCCAGGTCAGATCCTTCCATGCTGCTCACACATTGGGGACAATGTGCATTTTAAGTTTGGGGGTATGGGGACACATTCACACACTTATTATGTCCTACATTTTTGTTGCTATTTTCATAGATAAATGCATTTTCATTTTTTCCAATAAACTTTTTTTTTGTGATCTAAAACAAAACTGTATGATTTGACTTCATCAGCGAGCTTAACACTTTGAACATATAGGCCAATAATCAAGTTTTGAACCTAGATCACTACCCTTTAGGCATTTAAGAATTCATAAGTTTAGCTTAAACTATCACGAGCACATTAGCACATGATCGTGTGGGGTATGACATGTTATTTGAATTTGTATGTTTCTTTTGCTTGACTATGAGCTAGATGACCTATTAGATTGACATTTTGGCATATAAAAAATAGAAAAGATTGATTAGTGCTCAAAAGAAAAAAAATGCTCCTAATGATCAATAAAAACAAATCTTCCACCGAGTAACTGGCCCTCTTGCCTCAGTAAGCATTGAGTGTCATGTCAAAAGGTGGAAAATTCTAAGTGATCATTAAAAAGAATCTTCCGCCGAGTAACTGGCCCTCTTACCTCAGTAAGCATTGAGTGTCACGTCAAAAGGTGGAAAATTCTAAGTAGTAGCATTAAAACCAGTTAGTTTCGTAGCCTTGTTGACTCGAGCTAGTAAGTCCTTAGGGGTGTCTTTACACCTAATGCCTTAAAACCATCTGGTTTGGGAGTCATTGGCTAAACACTCGTTACACGAGTCAACAAGAAAGCTTAAGGGAACTAACATGGCAAAAATCTCGCAAATAAAAGTCTATGCCATGTTTGTTGACTCTAAAAGGAAGTTTGGTGAATCTTGAGTCATCGAAACACTACACGTTTGAATTTCTTGGAAGCTCAATCTTTTGTGTGCTAGTCACCACACATTAAAGTCAAACTTGTGATGTCTTAAACTACCTCATGAATATGATTTATGTTCAAAACTCTTATTCATTGCAAAAATATGTTTACACTTGTTAAGCTTGCTCATGAACGCGCATCATAGTTTTGTGTAAAATCTAGACTTTTGATTGACACTATGAACATTGGATTTATCTATGTTTTTCGTTTTAGTTTTTAATTTAGTATTGCTAAGGGACTAGTAATATGTAAGTTTGGGGGTGTGATAGATGCTTAAATATTCATATTTAAGCCCCCTTATTTACATTTGTTAGGTCCTTAATTACGTTAATTTGGTCTCTTTTACTCCATTTGTGTGTTTTACATGTTTTTATAGGGTTTTAGAGAAAAATAAGCAGTTTTGGCACTTAAAGGAAGAAATCTGGAATCCCTGGAGCATTCTCTGGACAAATTGCGATCGATCGCGCCATGCAATGCGATCGAGCGCACATTGCGATCATGCACACACATGAAGGATCGAGCGCACACTGCGATCGAGCGCAAGACATATGCGATCGACTGCACATGTACGGGCGTGAACAGTAAACTGCAGAACTTTGTTTTGAAAATAAGAGAATTTTTGTTTTAGGAAGGTTTAGGAACTCATGGGTCTCTTAGGACTTATCAAAGGCCTATAAATACACTTGTGACTCACACACATAAGATACCTCAGATAGAAAACACTTTTCTCTTTTTTTTTACTTGGAGTTGAGAGCTTGGGAGAGAATTGATGCCTCTTCTCTCGGGTTTATTCTTTTTCTTTAATGTTTAGTTTATTTATAATGTTTACTTCAGATAGTATGTGTAACTAACTTTCTTATAGGGCTCGATTGAAGCCCTAGTTATGCATTCCCATATTTATATTCATTGATAAAATCTTTGGTAATAGCTTTTATTATGTTACTTAACTTGATTAATGCCTGTGCTTATTTAAATTCCTCATATGTATGTGTAAGGCCAACGTATGCATGTGGTATGGATAGGTTAGTTAGATCAATTTGGATGACCGAGTCCTGGGTCTAACATTAGTAATAAGGGATATCTTATCCGGATACCCGGGTTAATCAACATGGAAAACCAGGAGTAGATACCATGCCCTAGGTCTCTTGTGGTTGTCGATTTCCATAGTACTTATGTTTTCTTAAGGAACAACTCAAGTAGATACCATGCTGAATCCCTTAAGGAAGAAAAGAGTTAGAGTAGATACCATGCCTAACTCGTGGCTTAGGGAAATCAATAGCTTAAGGAGTACATACCATGCCCTTAGGTTGGCAACCAGTAGGTATACATAATAAGGCTAGTGCACTGATACCTTATACAAATTGGGAAAGTATGACTAGTGGTGGATATCAAAGCCCTATGTCTTTATTATTATCAAATCATCTTCCAACAGTTATTTATCTCTTTTTACTTTAGAGAAACTGATTCTAAAAGCAACTTTACCAATCCCTATGGAGATGACCTTGCTTTCGCACACTATACTACACTGTTGACCTTGTGCACTTGCAAGTAAAACTAGTACGATTATTTGCCTATTTATTTAGGTATATAAACGCACAACAACATCCGATTTATTTCTAAGCAAATAAACCCACACTCTTCTTGAATAATCATCAATTAAAGACAGAAAGTAAAAGTTACCTCCCTGTGTTGGTGTTCTTACTGGTCCCCAAAGGTATGAATAAATGTAGTCAAGAATCCCCTTAGACTTGTGCACTCCGGTGTTGAAGCTGACCCGGTGTTGCTTCCCAAGAATGCAACTCTCACAGAAATCCAGTTTCTCTACTTTGTCTCCTCCAAGTAGACCATCCTTGCTAAGAACTTGCAGGCTCTTTTCGCTCATGTGTCTCAAGCGAGTGTGCCAAAGGGCTGCCTTGTCCATCTCAGCCATCAAGCTTGCTGCTTGATCATTGATTTCTGTCTCTCCGATCATCTCATAGAGTCCATCATTTATTGCTAACTTAATCACTACCAAAGATCCCCTGGCCACCTTGATCTTTCCTCCCTCTACTTTGCATGTATACCCCATGGAATCCAGCTGCCACAATGAGATCAAATTTCTCTTCAAATCTGGAAGATACCTCACATTTCTCAACAACCTTGTGACTCCATCAAACATCCTCAATTGGATGTCTCCAATCCCTCTCACTTGGCAAGAATTGTCATTCCCCAAGAAGACCTTTCCATCATTGATCTCCTTGAAATTCTTGAACCATTCCTTATGAGGGCACATGTGATAAGTGCACCCGGAATCAAGAATCTACTTTCCACTGCCTTGTCTCCTGCTCACATTTGAGCACATAACAAGAACATCATCTTGTTGTTCTCCTTTGGCAACTGAAGCCTCTCCATTGTTGGTATGGCTTCTCCTCTCATCCCATATCCTCTTCTTGCAATCTTTCTTGAAATGGTCCTTCTTGTTGTGGTAGAAGCATCTCCTTCCTCCTCCAAGTCTTATCTTGGAATGAGATCTCCCATGGTTCTGCCCTCTACCTCTTTATTTCTCCCAGTAGTTGCCATGGTTGCTACTGCCATTCCAAGTTGCTGGCCTTCCTCTTTCGAACAACCCATCTCCACTTGATGTCTCATTCATGGCTTTGAAATCATGTGCCCTTATGGCATTGATCACAATCTCCTTTGTTAAAGTATCCCTTCCATACTCAATAGCATTAATCAAATTATCAAAGCAATCAGGAAGAGAATTTAACAAGATAACAGCCAATTGTTCATCCGGAAAAATAATGCTACAGCTATTCAAATCTTGAACTAGCTTATTAAAGATATCAAGATTATCTTGCAACTCTTTACTGGGATCCATTTTAAAAGCAAAGATTCTTTTAAAAAGATAAATCTTGTTAGGGAGAGTTTTGGTAAGAAACAACTCATCTTGTTTCTTCCATATGACAGCCGGATCTTTCGAGTCTCCACACTCCCTTGTGACGCTATTCGACATATGCAAGAAAATGGTGCCGTAAGCCATCTTCTTCATCTCGGTCCGCTGGTCCTTCGTGACACTTGCTGGAAAAGCATCATCTTCTCCAACAGCCAAGTCTACTTTCTATTGCATTAGAAGAGCCTTGATCTTCTGCTTCCAAAGGGCAAAGTCTCTCTTTCCATCAAACTTCTCAACACAGAAATTTGAAGCCATCTTTGCGGACAAGATCCTTGATTTATGCACTACCCACAAATGCTTTCTTCAACCTCAAGAACACAGATCAAAGATGGATCTTAACACCATTCTTGAATCTACCTCAAGAACATGATCAGATCTTGATCTTTACACCGTTCTTGAATCACCCAAGAAGTTGATCTTTGATTCTTGGAGTCTTGGCTCCGTAACCTTCTTATTCTTGCTCTGATACCCAGCTGTGCAGCTCTGATACCACCTAACCAAGCTCTGATACCACTGTTGGAAATCACCTTGATAAGATGCCCAGGTGGTGATCTTACAAACACCCAAGTCCAGAATGACTTGTAGAAAGAAATACAGCAATTAAAGACAAGAACAGAAAATCAAAGAAAGAAAGAAGACAAACAATTGTTATCAAGGTTCGGCAATGTGCCTACATCCCCGTGAGTTCCTCCGAACTCTCTGCACTAAATCAAATGGTTTTTATAAGTTATAGCAATCCCCTTCAAGAAACCTCAAGTTCTTGAAGAAACCAAGAAGATAAGTAAGGAAAAAGATAAGAACTAACAATGCTTTCTATCTAATCTAGACTTCTCTCTCTTTACAACCAGTCTCACTACAATGAGTCCCTCTTGTGTTTGATCTTTACACTCTCACACAATTCTCTCTTGTATTACAATTGATCTCAAAGTATGTCACAAACTTGTGTTGTTCTCTTGTTAAAAATGAGGCCAGGAAACCCATTTTATAGCCACCCACTTCTTGGTCATTCTTGAGATTCAATCCTTACCCTTTGATCATGATTACCACTTAATCATGGCCCTCCATCACTCCTAAGTGGTGTTGTGTGTTTCAACCTTGCAGCCGCGCACCTAAGAGAGGGTTAAAACAGGCTGTCCATATGTGCTTTACTTTGCCTAGCGCCTAAGTGCTCAACAGGGCGCGGTGCTGGGCAGAGTCCCTTTGCACACTCACTGGGCGGTGCGGTGTTGGTGGGGAGCAGTGTGGTGCTGGTGCGCATCAAGCAGCACACCTTCTGGACGGTGCGGTGCTGACAGATGGGTGGTGCGATGCTGGTGCGTTTCTGGAGCCTTCATTCTGTGCGGTGCGTCGCTGGTGAATGGGCGGTGCGGCGCACTGATGCTGCCCCTTCACCTAGTTGTGCGCACACTCCTTCAGTTTGTGTGTAGAAGTGCGCACACTAGTGTGCCTACCCTTACCTTGCTCCAAAGTGATGCACACACATGTGTGCAGGCCTTTAACTTGCTGAACTTTAATTCTCCAACCTTGGTTTAGACTTTAACCATCTTTGAACCATGTTTAGACATGTTTAAACCTTAGACAAATACCAACACAAATTAAACTCCTTCTGAGTGGGTAAATAATTAAGGCTTTTGTGATCTGTAAATATTTCACAGCTAGCTCTGTAAAGCTGATGCCTACAGATTTTTAATGCAAAAACTATTGCTGCCAACTCCAGATCATGGGTGGGGTAATTTCTTTTGTGGTTCTTCAACTGCCGAAAATCAAAAGCCATAACCTTTCTGTGCTACATTAAGAGACAACTTATACCTTGATGCTAACCATCACTATAAACCACAATCCCCTCATTACTTGAAGGAAGAATTAACATCAGTGTAGTTGTAAACTTTTCCTTTAGCAATAGGAAGCTTTGTTCACACTAACCATATGAACTTCCCTCATTCCTTGTCAACTTAGTCAAAGGTGCAGTGATAAGTGAAAAATCTTTGATAAACCTCCGATAATATCCTGTTAACCCTAAGAAACTCCTAATTTCAGTTACATTCGTGGGCCTCTGCCAATTCAAAATGGCTTTGACCTTGTGAGAATCTACAGCTACACCTTCTTTCAGTACCACATGTCCCAAATATGTCACTTCATTCAACCAAAATTCACACTTGCTGAATTTAGTATAAAGTTCCTCATTTCTAAGGGTTTCTAGCACTATCTTCAAATGGCTAGCATGCTCCTATTCATTTTTAGAGTTCCCCAATATATCATCGATGAATACCACCACAAATTTGTTCAAGAAGGGCCTGAATACCCCATTCATCAAACCCATGAATGATGCGGGAGCATTAGTCAAACCAAAGAGCATAACTAAAAATTCATAGTGACCATAACGAGTCCAGAAGGTGGTTTTTGATACATTCGAATCTTTGATCCGCAACTGATGATATCCCAACCGCAAATCTATTTTGGAGAATACATGAGCTCCTTGTAGCTGCTCAAACAAATCATCAATCCTCGGTAATAGGTACTTGTTACGAATCATTATCTTATTCAGTTTCTTTAATTCTTCTAATGTCATTTGATAAGGAGGTATCAAAAAAAGAGTAGAATGGTTACTAAAACAATGAAAAACTCAATTTCTTTACAAGGTGGTAAACCAAGTAACTAATCAGGAAAGACATCTAGGAAATCCCTAACAGCAGGTACTCCTTCTAACTTCACACTTTCTTTAGTAGAATTTATCACATATGCCAAGTAACCCTAGCATCCCTTCTTCAACAAATTCCTAGCTCTGATAGCATAAATAAAGCAATGAGAAAGTACTTTGATTTTTCCTTGAAAAATGAACTCCTCTTCCCTAGGGATTCGAAATATCACCACGTTATTAAAGCAATCCACCCAAGCATTTTAAGTAGCTAACCAGTCCATAACCAAAATCAAATCAAAATCTTTCATTTCCAAAGGCAGAAAATTCACGCTAAGTTCTATACCCCCAATACTCAAGATACAATTTCGAAACATCCATTTAATTTCCACTCTCTCCCCAGTAAGAGTCTCAATAATCACAAGGTTATCCAAACGTATTCTAGGCATATCAACAAGTAGCATAAAAGAAGTAGAAACAAATGAATATGTATCAATTAATATCCAAACATTTCTACCAATAAAGAAGCCATACAAGTCACAACATTAGGTGTCGCTTGGGCATCCTGCTGAGTAATACCATAAAAATGACTTTGTCCTTCATAACCTTGACTAGCATCCTATTTTTTCCACTGTAGTCCTCAACTTTAATTTCCACCACTATCATCTTTAATCACCCTAGGCTCAATTGGTTTCTCTCAAAATTCTTAAAAGTATTTGCACTGCCAGATGACTTGAACCTTGACCAATATTTTGAATCTGCATGACCACTTTAACCACAAACAACACACTGCATCGATGGGCAATCCTTCTGGAGATGTCCAACTACACCATAGTGATGACATGATCGGGCTGGGAAATCTCAAACTAAATGACCCAATTGGCCGCATTGAATACATGCCATAGGGTTACATCCCAACACAATACCACTTTCTCTACCCAAAGTGCCTACTCCTCTACCTTGGACTCCAATTGGTATCGACTGTGCTGTAGATTTATGAGCTCTTCCTGCTGAACTCTGAACTACAAATGTTGTCGGCTTACACTGCTAGTTTTGGTTTGTCACAGTTAGCCTACTCCCTGTGCCTTGTCCCCCTTAGCTAAATCATTGAATTCTTTCAAATAAGCGAACCTCATGGGCCCCAAACCAATAATTTTCTTTGGATTTAGTCCTCTTTTTTTCTTTCACATTGACCTATAAGCTCCATCACATATTTCTGTGCTTATAATGCTTTATCCACTAACTTTGCATAACTGGAATGATTTAAAATGGAGTGTCAGGTACGGATATCATAGTTTAGACCATCAAGAAATCATTTACACTTCCTTTCTTTAGTATTTAACAATTCAGTGATGAATCTAGACAAGGCAACAAATCTCCCATCATATTGAGACATTGTCAAGGTGTTTTACCTCAAGTGAATGAAGTCCTTCTCTTATTGAGCTCTAAAGTATCAGGGAAATGTTTATCATAAAACACTTCTTTAAACTAACATCAACACAGATTGGATCGGGTTAACAATATCAATATGTATGGGTCAACAACATCAAGATCGGGGTGAGGAACTGTTCATCAAGAATTGTCAAGAACTCTTCTTCTTGATTTCTTTTTTTCTTCTGCTTGAACTCTTGTTCTTCTTGAACTTTTCTTCTTGAAGAGGAAACACAAGAACACATAACAGATATACTTTTTTATTCTGCCATTGCTTTGCTATTTTTTCCTTTCTTTTCTCCTAAAAAATTAGAAAAACAAAAACACAAATGAAATTCGGCAGAATCTCGCTGGAAAAACAAAAAAACAACCTAGTGGAAAAGAAGACACACACAAGAGAAACACTGAAAAAATTGCCTAGAAAGAGAAAACAAAAACTTAAAAAAAACATATTCCAAACTATATATATATATATATATATATATATATATATATATATATAATGGTATTTATCTCATATCACCACCAGGATCCCAAACCATGAGCTATGATACCATGATAACAAGAAGAATTGAAAAGAATTATGTATTATTGATTGATGATTTGAATACGATTCAACGGTTCTATGTATAGACTCATGAATATGAAACCTAAAAGGACCAGGAGCAATCAACTAGATAAGATAGACAGAAACTAGACAAGACTTAGGAACCTATTTGGACACATAATCGGAAACTTAATTAGGAAACTCAAAATAAACTTAATTAGAACTCTTAACAAAATTCATGGGGCAAAATTATCTCTAATATCATATATTTTGCTAATTACATTGTTAATAACCAATGGGTATGAACAATGTCCACCTTCCTAGTTATGAGGTACGGGGTAGTGTCCCGATGGGGGTTAAGGAGGCAACACCCCCCAATTGGAAAGTTCCTCATGGTATAGCCTACTACATATGTGGATAAGTTATTTTCCATTAGAAATGGTTTTAGTTTGATTTGGAAGTAATTTAGGGTACTTTATATGATATTAGGAGAAATCTGAGTGATAAATAATAGTAAAAAACTTCCTACCTTGATGATAGTTGACTATGGTAAACCATAGTCGACAATGAAAAGTTTATGCCTCGATGACAATCGATTGTCAAAATTTTTTAACCTGAGTGACAGTCGAATGTGGTAAACCACAGTTGACTATCAAAACCTACTGCCCAAAACTTCATTTAAGACAGTCGACTGCAAGAAACAACAGTTAATTGTAAAAAGTTGTTGTCCAGTCCTTATTTATGAACATAGTCGACTTTCCGTATGGGCCAGTCGATTTTCATTACGATACCTTATGCATTTAAGTCAATCTTTTATGCTTTTTTCACCCAAAATCATTTTTCCTTATGTATAAACAATATTTTAGGGTTTTAAAGATTCCTTAAATGTTATAGACCTTATGAACATACTGAATTCAATTAATCTACTTGAATATAGTCTAACTAAGGAACGATCAGTTGAAAAAATTGTATCAAGAACCCTAAAATATGTTTCTATATTAATATAAACATATATCTATTTGATTCATACAATCATGCAATTGGATCATTATAATAGCAAGAATCTAACATATAAATCAGTAAACTATATTGCTAGGATCAATTATAAAATTATCTTTATTCATAATTCAAACCCAAGATGGCTTTTCAATTCATCAACCAAAAGCTTTAATTAGGTTTCTAAACCCAAGTTATGGTGGCTCTAATACAACATGTAAGAATTGACACAAAACAACTCATCACAATTTTATTTGTAGCAGGATTGTAGAACACCCAATATAATATGTCTAATCTTATAGCATACTTGTTTTGGACTCCATGATAATAGCACAGGGAAAATTAAAGATCCTCACGTAGTCACGTAATAAGAACTTTGAAACCTAAAACAGTTAGTAGAAAAAAAATAGACTTGATCTTTCCCCTCCTTTTTCCTCTTGTTAACTAGCTTCTTGATGAGATAGAAGTACTATATGTTATGTTTGGAACAGGATGGGGGAGACTGAGCCATTAACATTAATATATAGTATCCTAAAAGGCTGTTAATCAAAACCCTAATGGGCTACTATGACCCACACTAGCAGTCTACATTTAACACATATATAGGAGTTAGGCTCAATTAATAGATCACTTTATATGGGTTCTTTTAAGTCTTACCAATAGACCAATCACTTAGTCTGTTTTAATAAAACCCAAAATCCACAAATAATGTAAGCCCATCTTTAAAGGAAAATTCTGACATTATGATCCAAATCATAGCTTTGAATATGTCGAGGAATCTCGAGGCCATCTTAATTATACTATTAAGTTATTTGATGATCAAAAGAAACAAATCGATATCTACGAGTGGGATAGCTCAGTTTACCTGGTTCGTCACGTATAAAATTGATCTCTTGAATCTTGAAAGTCTTTTTTCTTCTAATATGGTCTTGAGAACAAGTAAATAGGATTCAAGGTTACCATTTTCGTGTCCTTTATGACCATCTTTAAGAATAAATTTAATCAGGCTAAAATCCAGCTTCTTAAATCTTTTCTCTTCAATTTCTTCAAGGGAAAAATTGAAGAGAAGAGATTTAAGGAGCTGAATTAAATCCATTCCTAAACATAACCTATATGGATTATGGAGAATCAAAAGAGGACTTGCACTTGATTTTGTACTTACCAAACAATCTTGTTTCGCATCTTTTCAAGAAAAAAGAGAACATATGATAGTTTTAATTCAAAAGTCAAATTGAGTATCTAACATTAATTAAGAATATTATTGTAAGTTTTATAAATAAATAAAAAATTAGTAGAGCACTTATAACCATTTGTGAAGTGTCAATTTCGCTACCCTTTAATATAATATAATTAATATTTTATAATTATTATTATATATATATTTTAATTTTTACGAACCAATTGTTTGACCATTGATCCATTGGTTGAATTAGTGAATTAGGGATCTGGTTCCTCAACCGATTCGATTATGGTCCGATTCTAACAACTATGCATAAAGGTGGAACTAGGAATGTCAATTTGAGGAAAGTTGGGGACAAATTTGGTTATTATACGTGGAAAGATTCAATTTATACTCTATATATATGTAACAACCCATCCTGGGTTGGCCACCCCCGAGATGGTGTCATCACATTTTGAGAATCCCAGCACGACACATATATGAAACAATAAATAAAATACTAACCGAAAATTTTAATTTATTCCTCAACAGGGGAGGTAAACAAACATGATATTTACTTTAAACATAAATGCATGAATATTTACAATAAATTTTTTTACAAGTCTTTATCGTGATTGTCTGATGATATTGACACGTACGTGGCTAACAGAAAATGGTCTTGACTGCCTCTCAACCCACCAGACTATTTATCTTGTCTGCTACTTGAAAATCATTGTATAATGAGAGATGAGTTTCACAAGCTCAGTGAATTAAATTTACTAAAAGTATTCCAATTTCGTAAATATCCCATTAATATTTAAACAATTATTTCTCCTATAACTAGATAATAGCATAAATGTATAATATTTAAATAATTCTTATATTATCATATTTCTATGTTTCTTTCTCTTTTTCTCACTGTAACTGTCTCTCTCTGGGAGACTCATTCATCTCTAACTAAACTCACCACAATATACCACACATCAGCATTTCCATAATATATGCAATAATTTAAAATAGGTGTAATGCATGAATGGTTATGATGAGAATGTCTTCCCACCTGCCGATAGCTTGTTATTAATTTAGACTAGTTGCCTTCCCGGTTCTTTACAGCTTATCCTAGCTGTCATGAAATTTATTTACAGCATATACCAGCTGTCACAGTTTTACAATTAAACCGGCTGCCTTCCCGGTTCTTTTCATTCTCATTTAATGTATATGCATATGTGCAATGCTATGAAATATACATACAAACAGTAATATAAAAACAACATATAAATTCAAAACACTTAAATTGGCTATCCTGATTATTCTAAATTTTATAAAAAAAATTCCTCTCATCCTAAATCACATCAAATAATCCATTAAAGATTTATAATCCATTCATCATAATTCATGCTCAAACATCAATATAACTCATCAATAATTTATTTATCTCTTTTATTCTCAAATAAAATTTTATTTCCAAAAATATTATTTCTCACCGAAAAATATTGCTACATGTCCAAATTTCCTATCATACCTATAAATCAATTTTTCATCTATCACTCAAGCATACATCAATAATTTATTTTAATATTATCACTAGATATTTCATTTTTATTTAGACTACTTAAATTAAATCCAACTCACCACGTAGCACTTAAAGCTACCCGTGGATCACCTCCTTGCTTTTCTCATTATCCTCCGAAACTTCCCCCGATTGTTGACTGCCAACACCTGACAAAATATTTGCATTCAATTTCTAATTATTTCTTCATTTCTTCATAAACCACACCATTCGAAAATTCGCACTATGAATTTGGAGAATTTAATAAATGCTAAAAATTTAAAAATAAACATTATACTATTACCTTCTGCTTTTCTGATAGCTATTCTAGATTCTCTATAAAATTTTGCCATAAACTCTACAAAATTTTACTCTTTCAACTTTCCTCTGAGCTCCCAAATGTTTTAAGAAAACAGATGATTTAAAGGAACTAAACGAAATCTCTTGAATAAAATTTTAAGTTTACATCAGCTATATATAGGAAAGCTTGGGGCTGAAAACTTCAGCAGCCCCCCTCTCCAAAGGTCTCCACAATCTCCACGTTGTGGAGACGTGTGAGGCATTCCCAAATGCCTTAAGAAATTGGCGGCAAGAGCAGTTATTACACCTGCTACCCAAGCTTTTGATTTCAAAATCTTCTGAGAATTGGCAGCAGGTATTAAACCTGCTGCCCACCCTTTTTGACCTTTTTTTTTTTACTTAAGAATTTAACTTTTGTATTTAAAATACATGAAGTGTTTGAACTATATGTCTTATTTATTAAAGTACTTCTTTACTCTTATTTTATAAATACGGTTATTACAATTCTACCCACCTTACAAAAATTTCATCCCTGAAATTTCCTTACTAAAATCAAGAAAAGAGTTGGGGGTAATCTTTCTTCATTCTTCCTTCATGTTCCCACGTGACTTCTTCAACATTTTTATTTTGCCATAATACTTGAATCAAAGAAATGACTTTATTGCGCAAGACTTGATCCTTTCTGTCTAGTATTCTGACTGGTACTAGCATAATAGTCAAATCTTTCTGAATTTCTGTCGCTTGATTCGAGATATTATGAGACTCATCGTGCAAGTACTTCCTCAGTAGAGACACATGAAAAACATTATGTAATTTCTTTAATTTCGGAGGCAAATCCAAACGATATGCTACGAGTCCGATTCTTTCAATCACCTCATAGGGCCCCATAAATCTCGGACTTAACTTTCCTTTCTTTTTAAACCTTAACACTCCCTTCCACGGAGATATCTTCAAAAATACCCAATCACCAACTTGAAACTCGAGAGGTCCTCTTCTTTTATCAACATATCCTTTCTGTCTGTTCTGAGCTGCTCTGAGGTTCTCCTTAACCAATTTGATCCTCTCAGTAGTCAAGTCTATCATTTCTGAGCCATATATCTTTCTCTCTTCAACTTCTTCCCAGCATACTGGAGTTCTAAACCTTCTACCATATAAAGCTTCGAAGGGTGCCATCCCAATACTAGTTTGATACTAATTATTGTATGCAAACTCGATCAAAGACAAATAAGCATCCCAGCTTACTGACAAGCTCAGTACACTTACCCTCAACATATCTCTAGTATTCTGATGATTCTCTCCGTCTGTCCATTAGTTTGTGAGTGAAAAGCTGTGCTAAACTGTAGTTGCGTACCCATAGCTTCTTGAAAACCCCTCCAAAATCAAGAGGTAAATCTAGAATCTCTATCTGATACAATACTCAAGGGTACTCCATGTAATTTCACTATCTTTGCCACATACAACTCAGCCAACTTTTCTGGACTTCAGGTAGTTTTAATAGGAAGAAAATGTGAAGATTTAGAAAGTCTATCCACTATGACCCACACAGTATCATGTCCTCTCTAGGTACGGGGAAAACCAGAGACAAAATCCATACTAACATTTTTCCATGGCCACTCAGGTATTGGAAGAGGTTGTAATAAACCTGCTGGATGCCTATTCTCAGACTTTACCTGTTGAGAAGTCAAACATCTAGCAATGTATTTTGCTACATCTCTCTTCATCCCCGACCACCAATAATTCTGTTTCAACCCCCTGTACATCTTATTATTTCCTGGGTGCATGGAATATACCGAATCATGGGCCTCCCTTAGTATCTCTTTTCTCATCTCCACATCATTGGGAACACAAACTCTCTGCCCTAATACTACCATCCCATCTTCTCTAATTCTAAACTCGATCGGCTTCCCACTCAACACTTCCTACCTGATTTTCTCTATCCCCACATCTTACCTTGCAACTGTAATAAATGATCAATAATAGGAGATTGTATCATCATATTTGCCACTAATACTCCTCTATTATTAACACTCAACTGCATCCTCGTTCTTCTTAATTCTATCATCAGGCTAGTGTTATGACTCCCAATAACAGCTAATCTCCCGGTAGCCTTTCTACTCAATGCGTCAGCTACTACATTAGCCTTTCCAGGATGATAATAAATTGTACAATCATAATCACAAATTAATTCTATCCACTTCCTCTGTATCAAATTCAACTCTTTCTGGGTTGGTAAATGCGTCAAGCTTTTATGATCAGTAAAAATTTCACACTTGGCTACATATAGATTGTGTCTCCAAATCTTCAAAGCAAAAACTATGACAGCCAATTCTAAATCATGGGTTGGGTAATTCCTCTCATGGTTCTTCAGTTGCCTGGATGTATAAGCTATAACTCTCCCATGTTGCATCAACACACATCCTAACCCCTAATGTGACGCATCACTATAAACCACAAATCCTTCATCACTAGAAGGAAGCACTAATACTGGGGTAGTAGTAAGTTTTTCTTTCAACAGCTAAAAACTTCTCTCACATTCCTTTAACCACCTAAACTTCACATCTTTCCTGGTCAATTTAGTCAAAGATCAAGTAATCTAAGAAAAATTTTGAATAAATCTTTTATAATAACCAGCCAACCCCAAAAACCTATAATTTCAGCTATACTCGTGGGTCTTTCCCAATTCAACATTGCTTCTACTTTTTGTGGGTTAACTGCTATCCCCTCTCCCGACACAACATGCCCTAAGAAAGATATCTCGCTCAACCAAAACTCACATTTAGAGAACTTCGCATATAATTTCTCTTTCCTCAGAATCTCTAACACTATCTCCAAATGTCGCGTATGCTCCTCTTCATTCTTGGAATATACCAAAATATCATCAATAAACACAATTACAAATGTGTCCAAGAATGGTTTAAACACCCGATTCATAAGGTCCATAAATGTTGCAGGAGCATTGGTTAATCCAAAAGGCATTACTAAGAACTCATAATGGCCATATCGGGTCCTAAAAGTAGATTTAGGCATTTCTCCCTCCTTTATCTTCAATGATAACCCGACCTCAGGTCTATCTTAGAAAACACTTTAGCCCCCTGTAACTGCTCAAATAAATCATTTATCCTAGGCAAAGGATATCTATTCTTAATGGTGATCTTATTCAATTGTCTATAATCAATACACAACCTCATTGTCCTATTCTTCTTCTTGTCAAACAACACAAGGGCTCCCCAGGGTGACATACTAGGTCGGATAAACTGTTTATCTAGCAACTCCTGAAGCTGAACTTTCAACTCTCTCAATTCAGCTGGGGCCATTCTATAGGGTACTATGGATATAGGTGCTGATCCTGGAATCACTTCAATAGAAAATTCAATCTCCCTATTGGTAGGTAACCCAGACAACTCCTCAGGAAATACATTAGAAAAATCTTTTACCACCAAGATTTCTTCTAATTTCCTATTCTCTTTGCTAGAATCCACCATATATGCCAAATACCCCTCATAACCCTTCCTCAACCATTTACTAGCAGTTAAGGCACAAATAAGACAATTAGCAAGTATCTTATGTTCCCCTTGAAAATTAAACTCCTCCTGCCCGGGTATTTTAAACACTACATTTTTCCTAAAGCAATCTACCTAAGCATGATACGCAGATAACCAATTCATCCCTAGAATTAAATCAAAATCTGCCATATCTAAAGGCAATAAATCAACTTTAAATTCTCTATCAGCCATATTAATCACACAACCTGGATAGATTGTTCTGATAATAACCTTATCTCCAGTAGGAACCTCAACAATAATTGCATGCATCAAAGGACTAGCACTAGCATCCATAGATTTCATATAGCTACTAGATATAAAAGAATGGGTTGCACCAGGACCAATCAATAATCTAACAGGCCTACCAAGGATAGAGATCATACCCATAACAACATCAGGAGTGGCTTGTGCATCCTGTTGGGTCAAAGCATAGACTCTGCTATCTCTGGACTGAATCTAACTACCACATCTTCACTCTGCTACTGATTCTAGACCCCTGCTCCGCACACCCTCTGATCCATCGCCTCTCTCCATCGGTCTTCTCCCAACACTTCTAACACTTACGTCAGCAGATTTCCCCGATGGACAATCTACAACAACATGTCCTTACTCACCATATACAAAGCATATCTGCGTAGGGCAGTTCCGAGATAAATGCCCCATCTGATTACATTTAAAGCAGACCCTTGACTCCCAATCATACATCAAATTGCCACTTCCCCTTGGTGGCATACTTATTCCTCTACCATAACTCCCAATTCCCATGGTCTGTCTCCCAAATTGAGGGGTCCCACTAGTATTACCCTGGGCTACAGAAGCAATAAATCCTACTTGTCTCTGACTCTGCCCTTCAGTTCCTTGTGACAAGGAACGCCCTCTCTGGGGTGGTCTCTCGCCTTGTACACTCATACTGTTACCACATCTAGATCCCTCAAATCTAGACCTCTTCAACCAATCCCTCTTACTCTTAAACTCTATTAAATCCTTCTCAATCTGTAATGCTTTATCTATCAATATAGCATAATTTCTTATGCCCATGTAAGAGAGTTTAGAACGAATTTTGTAGTGTTTAAAAATCTCTTACATTTTCTCTCCTTCGTATTCACTAACTCAGGTAAAAATCTTGATAGAGTTATAAATCTTCTATCATACTCCGCCACAGATAAGGTATTCTGCTTTAAGTGAATAAAATCTCTCTCTTGCTGGGTTCGAAATGTATTTAAGAAAGTATTTCGCAAAGAACTCATCCTTAAACTTACTCCAAGTCAAAGGATGTTCTACCTGTGTACTCAACCTAGGCAGAATATCTTCCCACCATTGCAAAGCCTCACCCTCCAACATAAACAAAGAAAAATCCACTTTCTGTCTATCAGACACCGATACGACCTCAAAATATTTCTCTCTGTGTCTAATCCATTGCTCAGCTTCCACAGGGTTTACAGATCCTCTAAAAGGCTGAGGTTTAAATTTAAAAAATCTCATAAAACAATCACCTTGCATTTTCTGTGCAAATACACCTCCTTCGTGACCTTCTTGCCTCTCCACCTCCGGTTCTCTTCTATCCCTTTCCTCTAATATTTTCTGTAGATTAGCAACCATTTCTTTCACTGCATTCATCCTCTCTATAGCACGATTTAGAGCCTCTCTCAATTCATCATTTTTATCCTCAGATACCCTCCTCGCTCTACTAGTACTAGCTGTATTATCACCATGTTCCCTTGCGAGAATCACCGACTCAATTTCCTTCTCTGTTTCAGTCCTCCTAAAAATTTGGGGTCTATCACGTCCCCTCTGATTCATAACTCTACCTCTAGCTCTTGTATGACCACATGCCACCCTCAGACTCTGCATTTAAGAATACAATTTATTTAGATCTTCCACTTTTTAAGTTCTCATGCAGTCTACAGAATCTTAAAACCTAATGCTCTGATACCAAAATTGTAACGACCCATCCCAGGTTGGCCACCCCCAAGACGGTGTCATCACATTTTGAGAATCCCAGCATGACACATATATGCAACAATAAATAAAATACTAACCGAAAATTTTAATTTATTCCTCAATAGGGGAGGTAAACAAATCTGATATTTACTTTAAACATAAATGTATGAATTTTTACAATAAAATTTTTTACAAGTCTTTATCGTGATTGTCTGAGGATATTGACACGTACGTGGCTAACAGAAAATGGTCTTAACTACCTCTCAACCCACCAGCTATTTATCTTGTCTGCTACCTGAAAATCATTGTACAATGAGAGATGAGCTTCACAAGCTCAGTGAATTAAATTTACTAAAAGTATTCCAATTTCGTAAATATCCCATTAATTTTTAAACAATTATTTCTCCTATAACTAGATAATAGCATAAATGTCTAATATTTAAATAATTCCCATATTATCATATTTTTATGTTTCTTTCTCTTATTCTCATTGTAATTGTCTCTCTTTGGGAGACTTATTCATCTTTAAATAAACTCACCACAATATACCACACATCAGCATTTCCATAATATATGCAATAATTTAAAATAGGTGTAATGCATGAATAATTATGATAGGAACATCTTCCCACTTGTCGACAGGTTGTTATTAATTTAGACCGGCTGTCTTCCTGGTTCTTTCATTCTCGTAAGACCGGCTGCCTTTCCTGTTCTTTACAGCTTATTCGGACTGTTACGGAATTTATTTCCAGCATATACTGGCTGCCACAGTTTTTCAATTAGACCGGCTGCCTTCTTGGTTCTTTTCTTTCTCATTTAATGCATATGCATATGTGCAATGCTATGAAATATACATACAAACAGTAATATAAAAACAACATATAAATTCAAAACACTTAAATTGACTATCTTGATTATTCTAAATTTTATATAACAAAAATTCCTTTCATCCCAAATCATATCAAATAATCTATTAAAGCTTGTCAATATCCAATATAATTCATTCATCATAATTCATGCTAAAAAATCAATATAACTCATCAATAATTTATTTATCTCTTTTATTCTCAAATAAACGTTTATTTCCAAAAATATTATTTCTCACCGAAAAATATTTCTACATGTCCAAATTTCCTATCATACCTATAAATCAATTTTTCATCTATCACTCAAGCATACATCAATAATTTATTTTAATATTATTACTAGATATTTCATTTTTATTTAGACTACTTAAAGTAAATTCAACTCACCACGTAGCACTTAAAGCTACCCGTGGATCACCTCCTTGCTTTTCTCGTTATTTTCCGAAACTTTCCCCGATTGTTGACTGCCAACACTTGACAAAATATTTGCATTCAATTTCTAATTATTTCTTCATTTCTTCATAAACCACACCCTTTGAAAATTCTCACTTTGAATTTGGAGAATTTCATAAATGCTAAAAATTTAAAAATAAACATTATACTATTACCTTCTACTTTTCTGATAGCTATTCTAGATTATCTACAAAATTTTGCTGTAACCTCTACAATATTTTACTCTTTCAACTTTCCTCTGAGCTCCTAAATGTTTTAAGAAAATAGATGATTTAAAGGAATTAAACGAATCTCTTGAGGAAAATTTTACGTTTACATCTGCTATATATAGGAAAGGCTGAAAACTTCAGCAGCTCCCCTCTCCAAAGGTCTCCACAATCTCCCCGTTGTGGAGACGTGTGAGGCATTCCCAAATGCCTTAAGAAATTAGCAGCAGGAGCAGATATTACACCTGCTGCCCATGCTTTTGATTTCAAAAGCTTCTGAGAATTGGCAGCAGGTATTAAACCTGCTGCCCACCCTTTTTGACCTTTTTTTTTATCTTCTGCTGATCCCGGGGACATTCTGGACGTTTTTGCTTTTTTTTTTCTTAAGAATTTAACTTTTGTATTTAAAATATATGAAGTGTTTGAACTCTATGTCTTATTTATTAAAGTACTTCTTTACTCTTATTTTATAAATATGGTTATTACAATATATTAACTAGAAATTGTTAAAAAAATTCGAATACCTACAAGTATGATGTTGAATATTCTTGTGCAGCCCAACAGAAGAAATAGAGGCACAGAATACCCCAAAAAAGATGGTTAAACTCTTTGTTTAGGTTCCAGGTAGAATAAAATGTGAAAAAGGTTGTTAAAGAGACAATAACAGTATTAGTTAACTACAAAATTTTTGGTTTCTATCATCTTAAAAGAAAAACCCCTTATATATTATTAAAAGATTTACTTCTGGTAGTTGGTTTGCTTCCATTGTTGGTGAGGTGAATACAACAAATACTTATGCAAATTGGTTATCCAACTCATGCAGATTAGCTACAGAACTTACATGCAGACCAATAAGACATGGTTAGATAGATAATCTGTATCTTGTTAATAAAGTTACCTACCCATACTCTTAACCACCTATGCTTAACTGCCTTTCATTTTAAAATATCATTAGCACATTAGATTTCATATGAAATTTGCTTTTGGTGTAGAATTTATATTACTTGATTCTTGATATGGCTAATGAGCTCGTTGTTCGCTTTAAGGGTCTGATCAAAAGATTGATAACTTTAGCCAAGATTTACTATGTTTATGAAACTTTTTCTAAGCCGATTAGAATCAAGCCCTACAACTTCAGAAGTGATTGAAAATGATGACTTGTTAAATGAGATTTTGTTGCGCTTGCCTATGAAATCTCTCCTTAGGTTCAAAGTGGTCAGCAAACGATGGCAATCTCTCATCTGTGAGCCTCGTTTATCTCACCTTTGGAGAGCTAAATCCACTACAAACCTCTTCATACGCACTAATTGGCATTTTGATTGTCCGACATACAATTTGATTCCACTGGGTACTAAAATGAAGGCTGCAACAATGTATCCATTCAAATGTCTACCTTCTATTGACAATCCTCACAGTATTAATATTTTGCATTCTTGTAATGGTTTATTACTTTGTTACTCAAGTGATCTTCCAAGGTGGTTTGCAGAATGCATCCATTATGTCTATAATCCTACAACTAACCAGGCGAGGCACCTTCCTTTACTTCAAAATTGTCATGAGAGATGGATCAGCGGCATGTGTTTGGCATTTGATCCCTTGAAATCTCCATATTACAAGGTCACATGTTTTAGAACCCATAAAACCTCCCAAAAATCTCATCAAATTGAAATTTTTTCCTCGAAAACTGTTACTTGGAGACAATCTAGGGATCCTATTCCTTTTCAACAAAAGCTCATGTGCTTTCATGATGGTATTTATTGGCAAGGCACGATCATTTGGTTGGGTTTTAAGACACTCTTTAGATTTGATATAGCTAACGGGAAATTTGAAGAGATGCAAAAACCTGAGGTTGAAGACTCTTATTGGGATTATGATCCAGAACGCAGTTTTGAATACATTGGAGAGTCTTAAGACCATCTAAATTATATCAAATTCTCCGGTGAATGGAAGGAGCAAGTCAAAGTCTATGAGTGGGATAAAGCCCGATCTACTTGGTTTGTTAAGTACCAAATTGATCTATTGGATCTTTAAAGTCTTTTTCCCCTGATATGGCCCTGTCAGCACATCAATAGGATTCATGGATATTATTTTCGTGTCCTTTTAATGGATTACCAGTATGATGGTGGTCTCTAATTAACTGGAAATTCAATTCTTCTTTACAAAATTATGTAATATACATCTGTAAATGATATATCTGATTCCTTTTTTTCCAATAATTTTCTTTTAGTATGGATATTAAAAAGAATGCAACGTTTGTTTACCGGTTTGAAAAAATATATCCTTGAAGAAATAATATGTCAGAAACCTAGCATAAATAGCACCACTATTTCGGAGAGAGAGTTGTATTTTCTTTTCCCTGCCTTTCAAATTTAGCTAAAAATAGGTAGTTTTCATTTGATACTTATTATCAACCAAAAAATGATTTGAACCACTAAATAAATTTGTTTGTCAAGTACTCGGTAGGATATATTTGATGATAATTTTGATTTTATTACTAAATTACAAATTTTACGAGTTAAGAATAATTATGTAGTAATCGATGAGGTCTTGATCTAATGGTCAAGATTGAGTCGTTGAGGCCTTGAAACTGTAAGGTCTCTTCTTTTAATCTCACGGTGTGTAGGTTATTTAATTTGTTCAATTTTTTCAATTATTTCTCCCACTTTAAGTAGATTATAGTAATATTATGAACTTCTGTATGAGTAATGAGATAATATAAATTTATGTTGCAATCAAATCAATCATTTTACGATTTGTATATAACTAAAAAAAAAAAAAAATATAGGTACAGTCCCTCTTTTCAAAAGAATGTATATATAGTCTAGGCATAACCCAGTTGTTTTCAAAGCTAATCTTTAGGAAGAGAGTTTAACTTCAACTTGTTCATTTCATCTTTTTACGTCAAATTGTTTAAAAAAAAAAAAACGAAACCTATCACGTGTTTAAAAGTTTAGTAAACACATTATTGCGCACCCTCATCCACCAAGTAATTAGAATTTACCTCTTTTTTTTCTTTACTCATATTTGCATTTAAGTTTTACATTTTAATTATAAAAGAACTGCTAAAATTAGACTATTCAAATTGGGTATTTAACACCGACCCAGGTAAGATAATTTAACTAAGTGGGTAACTTCAATTTTTTTTTTTTAAAAAAAAAAATCGACAGAATCTCCTTTAATTTTCTAACATTTTCCAAAACAAACTAATCTGTAATTATTTCAAAATATCTCTACATTCAATGCAACAATTTCATCCTTTTGCAATTTATATAGCCAAATTAAAAGGAATATATAACAATAAATTTACATCCCTTCTATTCATCCATATAACTTCTCAAAAGATAACGGATGTGCTAAATACAAAATCCACATTTAAAAGTCCAACATATACTTTTACAAAGAAACTATTTCCTAAATATCAATTAGCCAGAAAATTTCCAATAAAGAAAAGTAGGCTCAAGGTGAAAATGCCAATGTGCCCATTTATGAAAGTTAACCACCACGATAACAGGAGTTGACCTACAGTATACCACTATACCGAACCTGATCATTTCATCTCGAAACAACCAATCAAGTTTAGAAAAAATTCATATGAGTATACCAATAATGAATATTTATGAGAGAAAAATAATAACACGAGAGAGTGAAGTATAATCACAATATATAAACACCACATTCTATGCTTGAGCAAAATAAAATATCTTTTCCAATGAAGAATTTCTTAAGACAGAGTATGACGACACTGCTCAGAGGGCCAATCACAATATCAATACGTCCCTTAGTGGACCAATCAAGGTATTGTGACACCCTTCAACTGGCCAACTGCAATATCAGTATACTCCTTTGCAAGCCATTCAAAGTATGGTGACACCACTCAACTGGCCAAGCACAATATTGTATTCTTCTTAATGGGCTAATCCAAATATGGAGACACCCCTCAATGGACCAACCACAATATGGTACGCCTTTAATTAGCTAATCAAAATATGGGGACACCCATCAGCAGTCCAATTACAATAATCATAATGTCATAAAGTCTCACAATTCATAAATGAAATTCACATAAGAGTAGCGAATGGGTACTGTATCTAACTATCTCAAACACACATCCACATTTATGTAAAGAAGTACTCACGTTTTATAATAATTACAAATCTCAAAGTTTCATAATTTCATATAACAAAAACACATTTCCATAAAATAAAGAGACAAGAATGTTGGTAGTAAACTCACCTGGACACTATGCCAAAACTAATTAACCCACTAAACAAAAGTCCTGGGTACTCATATCCTCAACCATTTTCATTCCTATTCATGATACAATGTATATTAAAAATGAGTAATTTTTCCCTTTAGATTATGTAATGATAATGACCAATCATCATGCATGCTCACGTGCCTTTAAAACATTTTTGCTGTAAGACTAGGTATTTTAATTAAACTATTTTAACCTATGGAATTTCACTTCGAGAATTTTCAATGTGTTCAAGTAGAATTACGTTGTAGTTAAGTAAAAAATTTTGGGGGAAATTTTCTTTTCTTTTCATTATTTTCTTTGAAAATTAATAAGGAAAATTATATAAGAGTTAGGTTTTTAAAGAGTTTTGGGGTGAATTTTAAAAGAAAGGGAGAATTGGAGGCTTGGCTTGTAAATAAGAAAAAGTTTGTTTTATAAATATAAATGGAGGGGAGAAACTAGCACAATGTGCTGGAAGTCTCTAAAGCCACCGAGAAAGAGAGAGAAAGAGAGAAAAGGAAGATAAGAGGAAATAAATGAAGAAAGAGAGGAAGAGATGGGAGTTTTCTTGCTTAGAACAAGGTAAAAGTTTGTAGTCCTTTTTTTTTTTTATTCAAGTATGTTTACTAAGCTAAAGATTTGTGAACTTGGGCTTTGGATTTAAATGTTCTTCTAAAAAAAAAGAAGGCTTTTTTTTTTTTTTTTTTAAAGAATGGGTTTTGTGCAAAGTTGGTTGATTTGGGAGTTTTGGGTTCAAATTTTCTATTGAGTAGTGTAAAGTTTGCAACTTTAAACCCGTAGAAACTTGTATCTTTCAATAATTGAAATAATCTTTTCAAATCAAGAAGAAATTTGGTGAAAAAGTTGGTTTTCTCAAAATAAAATTGTTGAAAATCAGGTTACCAGTCGACTGGTATAAGTACCCAGTCGACTGGGTAAAGGGAAGAAGTTTCCCAGTCAATTGGGTCAACAACCTAGTCGACTGGTCAAGTTGATTTTCAAAAAAATGTGATTTCTATTTTTGAATGCAAAACTTTTCCAAATTGATTTTAATTTTTATATACCTTGAAAGAATGATTAAAACACCTTTAAAAGTATTATTGTTCATGAGATTAAACTGTTTTCAGAACCTAAAGAAAATTATTTGAAAAAGGGCTTAACACCTCGATTTCTTTGATTTTTAATTTTTGCGAAGTGCGTTCTTAATATTTATAGTGTGCGAAACACCTTGGGGTTTCTAAATATTCTTTTAAATGATGTAAGTAATGAGATTAAGTATTATTCGTTCCTAGGTATGAGGGGAAAATCCTTGAGAGATGAAGGTAGTGGTTGGGGCTAATTTGCGAAATCTGGTATCAAGGGGACTGTCACCTTAATTTTAGTAAATGTAGTGGTTACTCATCGAAAATGAGAAATTAAAATATTTGAAAATGAAGAATTGAGGAAAACATTACTAAATTATAATTTAACGGAATTAAAATACTTATACGAATAATATTGTATGGCTATACCTCGAAGAAGAATTATGATACAAGTACCTTAATGAAGGACTAAGAGAGAGAATTAAAATAGAAGAAGCTGTATTAGTTTAATATAAATAGAAATAATAGTGGTTGAGACTTGAGGTGTTTTACATTTGATAAATTGAAGTGATATGGTAAATATAAAAATCCTATATGCTGAGCTATGAGTCTATAAGTGATTCAATGTAGCCTTGTTGAGAAATCTTTGATATTTGATTTGTAATGAATGTGTTTGGTTGATTTAGAATGAAAATGTGATGTGGATGGTTGATGATTGTTTGCATGTATATCACTGCATGCATTTGGTATTATAACCTTGTTTGACGGTATGTTATTGACTGGTGAGTGATGGGTGATGTCGATAGGTCCCTGCCCACAAGAGGTGTGTAACGACCCATCCCGGGTTGGCCAGCTCCGAGATGGTGTTGTCACGTTTTGAACTTCCAGCACGACACATATATGCAACAATATAAAAAAATACATCAACTGAAATTAAAAATTTACATCCAATCCTCAACTTTTTTCAGAGGAGATACATCATCATTCTCCTATTTGAAACTTTATATATATATATATATATATATATATATATATATATATATATATATATATATAATGCAAGAAAAGATTTTATTACAAATTTTTCTTACAATGTCTGAGGACTTGACCACAAGATTTACTTAAAGTAATTACTCTAATATCAGCTCTAAAGTCTATCTATCCTACTCACTGCCTAAAAGTTTTCAACAACGAGGAGTGAGCTTCATAAGCTCAGTGAATTAAATTTACCTATAGTACTCGATTATATACTTCCAGTCTCATATTATAATTCAATCATTTCTAATTCACCAATATTAATGATCTACTTCTTCACATATAATAATTCAATCTTTCAAATAATCTTCCAATATTTATTCATCTATTATCTTATATAATTCAATAATAACAATCTATTATCATATCATAATATTAACCATTTATCAATCTCTTCTTAAATTAATCATCAAACATATCAATTTTTTTTTTCAATCTTGTATTTAATCCTCTCGAGATTATCAATTCAACATCATTATTTACCTCGTTATGAGGTTTTTAGCGTATAATCAATCAATCAAATAATTTTTATCATATCATACTGTCACATTTCTTTCTCAACATATCTATCTCTCTATGAGATTCATTTGTTGATCAATAATTTTACAATCAAGATTGATACTTTAGCATCTCAATCAATAATATATAAAATAACCAAATAAATAAATGCACGTGTTTAAATCATCTTTCTTTCTTTTTGATCACATCATCTCATTATTTCATAATATCATCTGGGAACATCTTCCCAAATGTCGACAATTTTCAGCTAGATTAGGTGCCTTCTTGGTCTTTTCAGCTAGACCAGCTGCCTTCCTAGCCTTTTCAACTAGACCAACTGCCTTCCTGGTCTTTTCAGCTAGACCAGCTGCCTTCTTGGTCTTTTCAGCTAAACCAACTGCCTTTCTGGTCTTTTTAGCTAGACAAACTGTCTTCTTGGTCCTTTCAGCTAGACCAGCTGCCTTCCTGGTCTTTTCTTTTACGAATATGAGCAATAATATGCAAGTAAACATACATTAAAGTATTCAATTTAGCTATCTAGCTCTTTCTTAAAATTATTATTTTTATCATAATTATTAAAATGTCTCATCATATATCATATAAACTTTTCAATCATATTTTTTTAGAAATTTGATAAACTTCTCAACATATTTTTCATTCATCCATCCTTTTAAAAATATAAATTCTTATATAATTAATATTCAACATACTTTAAATTTCTTAATCAATAAATCAATCAATTTTCATATATAACAAAAAATACATCATTAAATCATTATAATTCACTTATTTATTCAAATATCGTAAATTCATATTTTTATTGGTTTCGATTACTGAAAGTAAATCTAACTCACCACATAGCACTTAAAGCTACTCATGGATCACCTTCTTGCCTTTCTTGCTCCTTTCAGCATTTTCACTCGATTTCTGATCGTCAACATCTTTTTTTTTTCTTAAAACTTCTCTCAAATCTTTTTAAAATTCTGTCATACACTTCTTTAAAATTTCAATCTTTTAACATTTCTTTCAGTCCCCATATGTTAAAAGAAAATGAGTAATTTGAGAAAGTGTAATTAAGTTTTAACAACTAACAAAAGCTATATATATATATATATCCAAAACCGACTTACCGCCATTCCCATGTTTTTTGTTGCTCCATGTCTTACATGCAATATACTTGCATGTGTAGACAACACCTGGACGTCCAAGTGTTGTCTCCCCCCCCCCCCCCCCTCCAACCTCTTTTTTTTTTTTATTGCAGCAAACGGCTATATCGTCCAAGTGTCCTTTTTTTTTTTTTATCAAATAAGCCAACTAACCCTATATCCCTTCTTCAACAACTTCCTAGCTATGATAGCATAAATAAGGCAATGAGAAAGTACTTTGATTTTTCCTTGAAAAATGAACTCCTCTTCCCCAGGGATTCAGAATATCACCACGTTCTTAAAGTAATCCACCCAAGTATGATAAGTAGCTACCCAGCCCATACCCAAAATTAAATCAAAATATTTATTTCCAAAGGCAAAAAATCCACGCTAAGTTCTTTACCCCTAATACTCAAGACAATTTCGAAACACCCATTTAATTTCCACTCTTTCCCAGTAAGAGTCTCAACAATCACAAGGTTATCCAAACGTATTATAGGCATATCAACAAGTACCATAAAAGAAGTATAAACAAATGAACGTGTAGCTCCAAGATCAATTATTATCCTAACATTTCTACCAAATAAAGAAGCCATACAAGTCACAACGTTAGGTGTCGCCTAGGCATCCTGCTGAGTAATACCATAAAAATGACTTTGTCCTTGATGGCCTCAACGAGCATCCTCTTTTTCCATTGTAGATCCTTGACTTTGATTTCCACCTCTACCACTTTTAATCACCCCACCTAGACCCGATTGGTTTCTCTTGAAATTCCTAAAAGTATTCGCACTACCAGATGACTTAAACCTCGACTAACATTTTGAACCTGCATGACCACTTTGACCACAAACAACACACTGTATCAATGGGAAATCCTTCTAGAGATGTCCAACTACACCATAGTGATGACACGATCGGACCGGCCAATCTCGAACTAAATGACCCAATTAGCCGCATTGAAAACATGTCTTAGGGTTAGATCCCAACACAATACCACTTTCTCTACCCAAAGTGCCTGCTCCTCTACCTTGGACTCCAATTGGCATCGACTGTGTTGTAGATTTTTAAGCTCTTCCTGCTGAACTCTGAACTAAAAATGTTGTTGGCTTACCCTGCTGGTTTTGGTTTGTCACAGTTGGCTTTGTTAGAGTTGGTGCATACTTTACGAGACCAGATCTGTAGAACCCCGGACGAACACGGGGGTCCCATTCCCCGGTGAGCAAGCGGGGCTCTCGTTCCCCGGTGAGCGAGCAGGGCCCCACTCCTCGGAGTGCGGGTAAAGGTTAGGGGGCAGCACCTCCGAAACTTTTAGGTCATGTACATGAGTTGGGCCTCGTTTTTTGCTTGGTGGTTTGGGCTTGGGCCCATGAAGAGCCATAGTTCTGCAGCAGAATGGAAACCTAATTAGATCCTAATTAGGACGTCTTAAATAGCATATAAATACTCTTTATGTATTGAGTATACATTGTAACAGAGAGATTTGTGAGGTTGATAATAAGAAACTTTTGGCAGGACGTAGCCCTATTCTTAGGTGAACCTGGGTAAATCTTGTCTTCTTTTCTTTCTGTTTATAATTCGTGTGATTAGCAGGTCTCGAATCATTTAGGCTTACTCCCTGTACCTTGTCCCCCTTAGCTAAATCATTGAATCCTTTGAAATAGGTGACCGTCTTGGGCCTCAAACCAATAATTTCCTTCCGATCTAGTCCTCTTTTGTCTTCAACATCGACCTCTAAGCTCCATCACATCTTTTTCTGCTTGTAATGCTTTATCCACTAACTTTGCATAACTAAAATGATTTAAAATGGAGAGTCAAGTACGGATATCACAGTTTAGATCATCAAGAAATCGTTTACACTTCCTTTCTTTAGTATTTAACAATTCGGGGACGAATCTAGATAAGGCAACTAGTCTCCCATCATATTGAGACACCGTCAAGGTGTTTTACCTCAAGTGGATAAAGTCCTCCTCTTGTTGAGCTCTAAAGTGTCAGGGAAATATTTATCATAAAACACTTCTTTAAACCAACATCAACACAGGTTGGATCGGGTTAACAACATCAATATGCATAGGTTAACAACATCAACATCGGGGTGAGGAACTGTTCTTTAGGAATTGTCAAGAACTCTTCTTCTTGAATTCTTTTTTTTTTCCTTCTTCTTGAACTCTTATTCTTCTTCTTCTTCTTGAAAAGGAAACACAAGAACACATAATGGATATACTTTTTTTATTTTGCCTTACTTTGCTATTTTTCCTTTCTTTTCTCCTACAAAAATAAAGAAACAAAAACACATATGAAATTCAGCAGAATCTCACTGGAAAAACAAATAAACAACCTGGTGGAAAAGAGACACACCAGAGAAACACTTAAAAAATTTCCCAGAAAATGAAAACAAAAACTTTAAAAAAATCAATTCTGAACTCTCTCTCTCTATATATATATATATATATATAAATATTTAATGGTATTTATCTCATATCAGCACTAGGATCCTAAACCATGAGCCATGATACCATGTTAACAAGAATAATTGAAAAAAATTATGTATTATTGATTGATGATTTGAATACAATTCAACAGTCCTATGTATAGACTCATGAATATGAAACTTAAATGGACTAGGAGACATCAACTAGATAAGATAGACATAAACTTAATTAGGACTCTCAATAAAAGACATGGGGCAAAATTATCTCAAAGATAATATTTCTTGCTAATTACATTGCTAATAACCTTTGGGTATGAACAATGTCCACCTTCTCGGTTACAGGGTTCGGGGCAACTCCCCGATAGGGGGTAGGGGAAACACCCTCCGATTGGTAAGGTCCTCATGATATAGCCTACTACATATATGGACTAGTTATTTTCCATTAGAAATTGATTTAGTTTGATTTAGAAGTGATTTAGGGTAATTTATGTGAAATTAAGACAAATCTGAGTGATAAATAACAGTAAAAAACTTTCTAACTTGATGATAGTTGACTATGGTAAACCATAGTCGACTGTGAAAAGTTTCTGGCTTGATGACAATTGAATGTCAAATTTTTTTAACCTAAGTGACAGTCGAATGTGGTAAACCACAGTCGACTATCGAAACTTTCTGCCCAAAACTTCATTTAAGACAGTCGACTGTGGAAATCCACCTTTAATTGTAAAAAGTTTATGTCTAGTCCTTATTTATGAACATAGTCAACTTTCCACATGGGGCAGTCGATTGTCAATGCGATACCTTATGCATTTAACTCGATTTTTTACGCCTTTTTCACCCCAAAATCAATTTTCTTTATGTACAAACAATATTTTAGAGTTTTAAAGATTCCTTAAATGTTCTAGACCTTATGAATATACTGAATTCAATTAATCTACTTGAATCTAGTCTAAACTAGGGAATGATCAGTTGAAAAAAATTATATCAAGAACCCTAAAATATGTTTCTATAACAATATAAACATATATCTATTTGATTCATAAAATCATGTAATTGGAACATTATAATCGCAAGAATCTAACATATAAATCAATAAACTATATTTCTAGAATCAATTATAATATTATCTTTATTCCTAATTCAAACCCAAGAAGGCTTTTCAATTAATCAACCAAAAAATTTAATTAGGGTTCTAAATCCAAGTTATAGTGGCTCTAATACCACATGTAATAATTGACACAAAACAACTCATCAAAATTTTATCCATAGTAGGATTGTAGAACACCCAATATAATATGACTAATCTTATAACGTACTTGGTTTGGACTCCATGATAATAGTGCAGCGAAAAACAAAGATCCTCACGCAGTCACGTAATAAGAATGCTGAAACCTAAAACAGTTAGTAGAAAAAAAATAGACTTGATCTTTCCCCTAATTTTTCCTCTTGTTAACTAGCTTCTTGATGAGATAGAAGTACTATATGTTATGTTTGGAATAGGATGGGGGAAACTGAGCCATTAACATTTATATATAGTATCCTAAGAGGTTGTTCATCAAAAGCCTAATGGGCTACTATGACTCACACTAGCAGTCTACATTTAACACATATACAGGAGTTAGGCTCAATTAACAGATCACTTTATATGGGCTCTTTTTAAGTCTTACCAAGAGACCAATCACTTAGCCTGTTTTAATAAAACCCAAAATCCACAAATAATGTAAGCCTACCTTTATAGGAAAATTCGGACGTTATGTTCCAAATCATAGCTTTGAATATGTCGGGGAATCTCGAGGTCATATTAATTATACTATTAAGTTTTTTGGTGATCAAAAGACACAAATCGATATCTACGAGTGGGAGAGCTTAGTTTACCTGGTTCGTCAAGTATCAAATTGATCTCTTGAATCTTGAAAGTCTTTTTTCTTCTAATATGGTCTTGAGAACAAGTAAATAGGATTCAGGGTTACCATTTTCGTGTCCTTTATGGCCATCTTTGGGAATGAATTTAATCAAGTTGAAATCCAGCTTGTTAAATCTCTTCTCTTCAATTTCTTCAAGGAAAAAATTGAAGAGAAGAGCTTTAAGAAGCTAAATTGAATCCATTCCCAAACATGACCTATATGGATTATGGAGAATCAAAAAAGGACTTGCACTTGATTTTGTACTTACCAAACAATCTTGTTTCCTATCTTTTCAAGAAAAAAGACCACCACAAAGCTTAGTGATTTAGTTTGATTTTGGTAAGGAGGGAATTTTTTTTTTTTTAATGATACTCTTACTTGTTGGATGGTGTGTCTCTGATTAATTAGTAATTCATTTTTTTACAAAATTATTCAATATACATTTGTAAATGACATGTACATATTTATTTTTTAAAATTTTTAATTTTAATATGGATATTAAAAAAATGATAATATTTTTTTACTTGTTTAAACATAACATCTATGAAAAGAAAAAAATGTCAAAACCTAGTATAAATAATGCCAGTCTTTCCACGAGAGGAAATTTACTTTTTTTTTTTTGTTTTTTGTTTCAAATTTGGCTAAAGAAAAGAAGTTGTTATTTGATTGTTATTATCAACCAAAATTACAAATTATCTTTTTGCCATTAAATAAATTTGGTTGGAGATACCAAGAATTTGGTAGGATATTTTGGTGATAATTGATTGGATTACAAAATTCGAGTTAAGAATAGATTTGCGGTCAAGAACCGTAATTTTTTGTGAATAATTTCACCAGCTAAGAATAGATATGTGACGGACCAACGGGTCTAATGAATCCGGACGAAAATTTGCACTTTACCGATTGGTTGTCAAAGCTCACATTAGGATGATATGCTTACTTTGATTCCTCCATTTCTTTTTAGACACACTAACGCAAATGATGTTGAAATTCACAAAATTGTTTAAGTACAAGTTTCTCCCTACAACTCATTAATCTATCAATCGTTATTATCTACTGAAAAGGCTAGTTAAGTACTCCATGTCTTTATGCCTTTTTAATTCAACCTTGAGTTAATTAATTATGATTAAAACTTGATTTATTAGTTATTTTTATATTAAGTTAATATTTAAAAATAATTTTGTATATTTTATACTTTTGAAGATATTTGATATAGGATTGCGACATTGACACTGCACAAATGATTATTGGCATTACACTTTTGTTCCTAAAACTTACAATAATACCCTTAATTAAAGTTAGATATTAAATTTGACTTTTGAAATAAAAAAAATTATCATATATTCTCTTTATATGTTTTCATGATACAAAATCCTCTATTAATTAAACTATTTCTTCATCTCATTTTCATAGTAAAACTTTTATTCCTCCACCGTCTTTCTCCCTTTCTCTCTTTTATGTTTTCTCATTTTTCCTTCAATTTTTGTTAAAGACATGAATTCAAGTTTTACATATATAAAGGATCTAACTTCTTAAAATTTATTATTTTCAGCTAGTAATTCAAAAAGAAATTGATTAAAAATAGTCATTAACTCTGTAGTCTTAAGAATTATTAATATTTATGGTGGAACACTTATTCCATCAATTGATTATCCATTATTATGAAAAGAAAATGAAGAAAAAAGTAAGATAAGAAAGAAAAGTTTTAGTTGCAAAAATAAAAAGGTAGAGAGTAAGAGATGGAGTAGTTGATAAAAGATTTTGTATTATGAAAACTTGTAAAGAGAATATATGATAGTTGTATTTCAAAAGTCTAATTGAGTATCAACATTAACTAATAGTACTATTGTAAGTTTCATAAATAAATAAAAAATAAGTGGAGCGACAATAACTATTTGTGGAGTGTCAATATTGCTATCATTTGATATAATAAAATTAATATTTTATAATTATTATATATATTTTTATTAATTTTCATGAACCAATTATTCGACTATTGATCCATTGGTTGAATTAGTGAATTAGGGATCTGGTTCCACGACCAGTTCGATTATGGTCGGATTCTAATAACTATGCACAAAGGTGGAACCAAGAATGTCAATTTGAGGAAAGTTGGGGACAAATTTGGTAATTGTAGAGGAAAAGATTCAATTTATACTCTATATATATATTAACTAAAAATTGTTAAAAAAAAAAGAAAAAGAGAATACCTACAAGTATGATGTTGAATATTCTTGTCCAGCCCAACAGAAGAAATAGAGGCCACAGAATACCCCAAAAAAGATGTTTAAACTCTTTATTTAGGTTCCAGGTAGAATAAAATGTGAAAAGATTGTTAAAGAGAAAACAACAGTATTAGTTAACTACAAATTTTTTGGTTTCTATCATCTTAAAAGAAAAACCCCTTATATATTATTAAAAGATTTACTTCTGATAGTTGATTTGATTCCATTGTTGGTGAGGTGAAGACAACAAATAGTTATGCAAATTGGTTATCCAACTCATGTAGATTAGCTATAGAACTAACATGCAGATCAATAAGACCTGGTTAGATAGATAATCTGTATCTTGTTAATAAAGTTACCTACCCATATTCTTAACCACCTATGCTTAACTGCCTTTCATTTTAAAATATCATTAGCACATTAGATTTCATATGAAATTTGCTTTTGGTGTAGAATTTGTATTACTTCATTCTTGAAATGGCTAATGAGCTCGTTTTTCGCTTCAAGGGTCTGATCAAAAGATTGATAATTTTAGCCAAGATTTACTATGTTTCTGAAACTTTGCTAAGTCGATTAGAATCAAGTCCTACAACTTCAGAAGTGATTGAAAATGATGACTTGTTAAATGAGATTTTGTTGCGCTTGCCAATGAAATCTCTCCTTAGGTTCAAAGTAGTCAGCAAACGATGGCAATCTCTCATCTGTGAGCCTCGTTTATCTCATCTTTGGAGAGCTAAATCTACTACAAACCTCTTCATACGCACTAATTGGCATTTTGATTATCCAACATACAATTTGATTCCACTATGTACTAAAATGAAGGCTGCAACAATGCGTCCATTCAGATGTCTACCTTCTATTGACAATCTTCGCAGTATTAATATTTTGCATTCTTGTAATGGTTTATTACTTTGCTACTCAAGTGATCATCCAAGGTGGTTTGCAGAATGCATCCATTATATCTATAATCCTACAACTAACCAAGCGAGGCACCTTCCTTTACTTGAAAATTGTCATGAGAGATTGATCAGCGGCATGTGTTTGGCATTTGATCCCTTGAAATCTCCATATTACAAGGTCATATGTTTTAGCACCCATAAAACCTCCCAAAAATCTCATCAAACTGAAATTTTTTCCTCGAAAACTGGTACTTGGAGACAATCTAGGGATCCTATTCCTTTTCAACCAAAGCTCATGCGCTTTCATGATGGTGTTTATTGGCAAGGCATGATCATTTGGTTGGGTTTTAAGACACTCTTTAGATTTGAAATAGCTAATGAGAAATTTGAAGAGATGCAAAAACCTGAGGTTGAAGATTCTTATTGGGATTATGATCCAGATCGCAGTTTTGAATACATTGGAGAGTCTCAAAACCATCTAAATTATATCAAATTCTCCGGTGAATGGAAGGAGCAAGTCAATGTCTATGAGTGGGATGAAGCCCGATCTACTTGGTTTGTCAAGTACCAAATTGATCTATTGGATCTTGAAAGTCTTTTTCCCCTGATATGGCCTTGTCAGCACATCAATACGATTCATGGATATTATTTTCGTGTCCTTTCAATGGATTATGGAGAATCAGAAGAGGACTCGTACTTAGGTTTATATGTACCAGGTAATCTTGTTTCTTATCATTTCAAGAAAAAGACCATCACAAAGCTTTGTTACTTAAAGCTTGATTTTGATGAAGAGTGTTGTTTATTGGCATTTGGATGGAGACATGCTCATCGATTCATTGAGACACTCTTACCTGTATGACGGTGGTCTCTGATTAATTGGAAATTCAATTCTTTTTTTACAAAATTATGTAATATACATATGTAAATGATATAGCTAATTCCTTTTTTTTTTTTCCAATTATTTTTCTTTTAGTATGGATATTAAAAAGAATACAACATTTTTTTACCGGTTTGAAAAAAATATATCCTTGAGGAAATAAAATGTCATAAACCTAGCATAAAGAGCACCACTATTTTCGAGAGAGAGAGAGAGAGAGAGTTGCATTTTCTTTTCCTTGCCTTTCAAATTTAGCTAAAAATAGGTAATTTTCATTTGATACTTATTATCAACCAAAAAATGACTAATTATCTTTGAACCACTAGATAAATTTGTTTGCCAAGTAATTGGCAGGATATATTTGACGAAAATTTTGATTTTATTACTAAATTACAAATTTTACGAGTTAAGAATAAATATGTTGTTGTTGATAAGGTCTTGATCTAATGGTCAAGATTGGGTTGAGGTTTTAGAACTATAAGGTCTCTTGCTTGAATCTCAATGTGTAGGTTATTTAATTTGTTCAATTTTTATGTCAATTATTTTTGCCACTTTAAATATATTATAATAATGTTATGAGTTTTTGTATGGATAATGGGACAAAATAAATTTATATTGTAATCGAATCAATTGTTTTACGATTTGAATATAACTAAAAAATGAAATATAGATACACAGTCCCACTTTTTGAAAAGAATGTATATATAGTCTAGGCATAACCCAATTGTTGTCAAAGCTAATCTTTAGGAAGAGAGTTTAACTTCAAATCGTTCATTTCATCTTTTTACATCAAATTGTTAAGAAAAAAAAAAAAAAACAGAAAACGAAACCTATCACGTGTTTAAAAGTTTAGTAAACACATTATTGCGCACCCTCATCCACCTAGTAATTAGAATTTAACTTTTTTTTCTTTACTCATATTTGCATTTAAGTTTTACATTTTAATTATAAAAGAACTACTAAAATTAGTCTATTCAAATTGGTTATGTAACACCGACCCAGGTAAGATAATTTAACTAAGCTGGTAACTTCATTTTTTTTCTTATATAAAAAAAATCCGACAGAATCTCCTTTAATTTTCTAACATTTCCCAAAACAAATTAATATGTAATTATTTCAAAATATCTCTACACTAAATGCAACAATTTCATCCTATTACAATTTATATAGTCAAACTAAATATATTATATAACAAAAAATTTATATCCCTTCTATTCATCCATATAATTTCTCAAAAGATAACGGAGGTGCTAAATATAAAATCCACATTTAAAAGTCCAACATATACTTTTACGAAGAAACTATTTCCTAAATGTCAAGTAGCCAGAAAATTTTCAATAAAGAAAAGTAAGCTCAAGGTGAAAATGCCAATGTGCCCATTTATGAAAGTTAACCACCAGAGTTGACCTACAGTACACCACTTTACCAAACCTGATCATTTCATCTCGAAACAACCAGTCAGCTTTAGAAAAAATTCATATGAGTATATCAATAATGGATATTTATGAGAGAAAAAATAATAACCCGAGAAAGTGAAGTATAATCACAATATATACACACCACATTCTATGCTTGAGCAAAATAAAATATCTTTCCCAATGAAGAATTTCTTAAGACAAAGTATGATGACACTATTCAGCGGACCAATCACAATATCAATATGTCCCTTAGTGGACCAATCAAGGTATTGCGACACCCTTCAACAAGCCAACCGTAATATCAATATGCCCCTTTGCAAGCCAATCAAAGAATGGTGACACCACTCAGCGGGCCAGCCACAATATTGTTTGCTTCTTAATGGGCTAATCAAAAAATGGAGACACCCCTCAACGGACCAACTACAATATCGTACACCCCTCAATTAGCTAATCAAATATGGTGACACGCATCAACGGTCCAACTACAATAATCACAATGTCATAAAGTCTTACAGTTCATAAATGAAATTCAAATAAGAGTAGCGAATGGGTACTGTATCTAACTATCTCAAATACACATTTTAAAGAAGTACCCACGTTTTTATAATAATTACAAATCTCAATGTTTCATAATTTCGTATAAAGAGACAAGAATGTTGGTAGTAAACTCACTTGGTCACTATGCCAAAACCAGTTAACCAATCAAACAAAAGCCCTAGGTACTCGTATCCTCACCCATTTTCATTCCTATTCATGATACAATGTATATTAAAAATGAGTAACTTTTCCCTTTAGATTATGTAATGAAAATGACCAATCATAATGCATGCTCACGTGCCTTTAAAACATTTTCGTTGATAAACCAGATATTTTAACTAAACTATTTTAACAAGTGGAATTTCACTTTGAGAATTTTTTATTTGTTCAAGTAGAATTACACTGTAGTTAAGCAGAAATTTTTGGGGGATTTTTTTTCTTTTTTTATTTTCTTTGAAAGTTAATAAGGAAAATTATATAAAAGTTGGGTTCTTAAAGAGTTTTGGAGTGAATTTTAAAAGAAATGGAGAATTGGAGGCTTAGCTTGCAAATAAGAAAAATTCATTTTATAAATATAAGTAGAGGGGGAGAGAAACGAGCACAATGTGCTAGAAGTCTCTAAAGCCACCGAGAAAGAGAGGAGAGAGAGAGAGAAAAGGAAGAGAAGAGGAACGAAATGAAGAAAGAGAGGAAGAGACGTGAGTTTTCTTGCTTAGAACAAGCGAAAGGTTTGTAATCTTTTTTTTTTTTTTTACTCAAGTATGTTTACGAAGCTAAAGATTTGTGAATTTGGGGGTTTGGATTTAAATGGTTTCTCAAGAAAAAAGAGTTTGTTTAAAAAATGGGTTTTGTTCAAAGTTGGTTGATTTGAGAGTTTTGGGTTCAAATTTTCTCTTGGATAGTGTAAAGTTTGCGACTTTAAACCCTTAGAAATTTGTATCTTTTAGTAAATGAAATAATCTTTTGAAATCAAAAAGAAATTTGGTGAAAAAGTTTGTTTTTTCTAAATTTTTTTGGTGAAAATCGGGTTAGCAGTTGACTGGGTAAAGGAGTAGAAGCTTTCCAATCGATTGGGTCAAGAACCTTGTCGACTGGTCAAGCTGATTTTCCAAAAAAAATGTTATTTTTCTTCTTTTTTGAATTCGGAACTTTTCCAAATTGATTTTAATGTTTATATACCTTGAAAGTATGATTAAAACAAATTTAAAAGTATTATTATTAGTGAGATTAAAGTTTTTTCAGAACCCAAAGAAAATTATTTGAAAAGGGGCTTAACACCTCGATTTCTTTGATTTTTAATTTTGTGCGAAGTGCACTATTAATATTTATAGTGTGCGAAACAACTTGGGGTTTCTAGATATTATTTTAAATGATTTAAGTAATGAGATTAAGTATTATTCACTCCTAGGTACGAGGGGAAAATCCTTGAGAGACAAAGGTAGTGGTTGGGGCTAATTGCGAAATCCGGTATCAAGGTGAGTGTCACCTTACTTTTAGTAAGCGTAGTGTTTACTCATCGAAAATGAGAAATTAAAAGTGTCGAAAATGAAGAATTAAGGAAAACATTACTAAAGTATAATTTAATAGACTTAAATACTTATACGAATAATATTACATGGCTATACCTCGAAGAAGAATTATGATACAAGTACCTTAATGAAGGACTAAGAGAGAGAATTAAAATAGTAAAGCTGTATTAGTGTAATATAAATAGAAATAGTAGTGGTTGAGACTTGAGGTGATTTACATTTGATAAATTGAAGTGATATAGTTAATATAAAAATCATATATGTTGAGCTATGAGTCTATAAGTGATTCGAAGTAGCCTTGTTGAGAAATCTTTGATATTTGATTATGATGAATGTGTTTGGTTGAATTGGTATGAAAATGTGATGTGGATGGTTGATGATTGTTTGTATGTATATCACTTCATGCATTTTGCATTATAACCTTGTTTGAGGGTATGTTATTAAGGGGTGAGTGATGGGTGAGGCCGATAGGTCCCTGCCCATAAGGGGTGTGTAACGACCTATCTTGGGTTGGCCACCCCTGAGACAGTGTTGTCACATTTTAAAATCCCAGCACGACATATATATGCAACAATATAAAAAAAATGCATCAACATATATATATATATATATATATATATATATATGTATAAAATGCATGAAAAGATTTTTATTACAAATTTTCTTTCTTCTTTCTTACAATGTCTAAGGACTTACCACGGGACTTACTTAAGGTAATTACTCTAATATCATCACTAAACTCTATTTATTCTACTCACTTCCAGAAAATTTTCAACAATGAGGAGTGAACTTTACAAGCTCAGTGAATTAAATTTACTAACAGTATTCAATTATATACTTCCAGTCATATATTATAATTAAATCGTTTCTAATTCACCTATATTAACCATCTACTTCTTCACATATAATAATTCAATCTTTCAAATAATCTTCCAATATTCATTCATCTATTATCTCATATAATTCAATAATAACATTCTATTATCACTACTCATATCATAATTCCAACAATTTATTAATCTCTTCTTAAATTAATCATCAAACATATCAATTTTTTCCATCATATGTTTAATCATCTCGAGATTATCAATTCAACATCATTATTTACCTCGTTATGAGGTTCATAGTGTATAATCAATCAATCAAATAATTTTTATCATACCATACTTTCACATTTCTTTCTCAACATATCTATCTTTCTATGAGACTCATTTATCTATCGATAATTTCACAATCAAGACTGATACTTTAGCATCTCAATCAATAATAATAAAATAATAAATGCATGTGTTTAAATCATCTTTCTTTCTTTTTGATCACATCGTCTATTTATTTTATATTATCATCTGGGAATGTCTTCCCACATGTCGACATGTTTAAGCTAGAACTGCTGCCTTCCTGGTCTTTTCAGCTAGACCAGCTGTCTTCCTATTCTTTTTAGCTAGACTAACTTCCTTCCTAGTCTTTTCAACTAGACAAGCTGCCTTTATAGTCCTTTCAGCAACACAAGCTGCCTTCCTGGTCTTTTCAGCTAGACCAGCTGCCTTCTTGGTCTTTTTTTTTTTATGCATATGAGCAATAATATGTAAGCAAGCATACATTAAAGCATTCAATTTAGCTATCTAGCTCTTTCTCAAAATTATTATTTTTTTGTCATATTTATTAAATTGTCTCATCATATATCATATCAAATTTTTAATCATATTTTTCATAAATTTTATAAAACTTCTCAACATATTTTTCATCCATCCATCCTTTTAAAAATATAAATTCTTATATTATTAATATTCAATATAGTTTCAATTTCCTAATCAATAAATCAATCAATTTTCATATATAACAAAGAATACATCATTAAATCATTATAATTCACTCATTTATTCAAATATCATAAATTCATATTTTTATTGGTTTCGATTACTAAAAGTAAATCTAACTCACCATGTAGCACTTAAACCTACCCGTGGATTACCTTCTTGCCTTTCCTGCTCCTTTCAACAATTTCACCCGATTGCTGATCGTCAACACCTCTTTTTTTTTTTTTTTCTTCTTAAAGCTTCTCTCGAATTTCTTTAAAATTCACCCATAAACTTCTTTAAAATTTTAATATTTCAACATTTCTTTCGGTCCCCAAGTGTTTACAGAAAGAGAGTAGTTATAGAAAGTGTAATTAAGTTTTAACAACTAACAAAAGCTTAACATATATATATATATATATATATATATATATATATATATATATATATATATATATCCAAAACTGACTTACCACCATTCCTATGTTTTCTGTTGCTTCATGTCTCACATGCAATATACTTGCATGTGAAGACTACATCTGGACGTCCAGGTGTTGTCCCTTTCGCCCCCCACCCCCCCTTTTTTTTATTGCAGCAAATGGCTACACCATCCAGGTGTCCTTTTTTTATCACATATGCCAAGTAACCCTAGCCCCCTCCTTCAACAACTTCCTAGCTGTGATAGCATAAATAAGGCAATGAGAAAGTACTTTGATTTTTCCTTGAAAAATGAACTCCTAATCCTTAGGGATTCAGAATATCACCACGTTCTTAAAGCAATCCAGCCAAGCATGATAAATAGCTAACCAATCCATACCCAAAATCAAATCAAAATCTTTTTTTTTTTTCCAAATGCAAAAAATCCACGCTAAGTTCTTTACCCCCAATACTTAAGACAAAATTTTGAAACACCCATTTAATTTCCACTCTCTCCCCAGTAAGAGTCTCAACAATCACAAGGTTATCCAAACGTATTCTAGGTATACCAGCAAATAGCATAAAAGAAGTAGAAACAAATTGATGTGTAGTTCCAAGATCAATTAATATCCTAACATGTCTACCAAATAAAGAAGCTATACAAGTTACAACATTTGATGTCGCCTGGGCATCCTACTGAGTAATAGCATAAAAATGACTTTGTCCTTGATGGCCTTGACTAGCATCCTCTTTTTTCCACTATAGGTCCTTGACTTTGATTTCCACCTCTACCACCTTTAATAACCCCACCTAGGCTCGATTGGTTTCTCTCGAAATTCCTAGAAGTATTCATGCTGCCAGATGACTTAAACCTTGACCAACATTTTGAACCTGCATGACCACTTTGATCACAAACAAAACAAACAACACACCATCGATGGATAATCCTTCAGGAGATTTCCAACTACACCATAGTGATGACACGATCGGGCTGGGCAATCTCGAACTAAACGATCTAATTGGTTTCATTGAAAACATGCCTTAGGGTTAGATCCCAACACAATACCACTTTCTTTACCCAAAGTGCCTGCTCCTCTACCTTGGACTCCAATTGGCATCAACTGTGTTGTATGTTTCTGAGCTTTTCCTACTGAACTCTGAACTACAAATATTGTCAGTTTACCCTATTGGTTTTGGTTTATCACATTTGGCCTACTCCTTGTTCCTTGTCCCACTTAGCTAAATCATTGAATCCTTTGAAATAGACGACCCTCCTAGGCCCCAAACCAATAATTTCCTTCCGATCTAGTCCTTTTTTTTCTTTAACATCGACCTCTAAGCTTCATCACATCTTTCTCTGCTTGTAATGCTTTATCCACTAACTTTGCATAACTGGAATGATTTAAAATGGAGAGTCAAGTATGGATATCATAGTTTAGACCATCAAGAAATCGTTTACACTTCCTTTCTTTAGTATTTAACAATTCGGGGATGAATCTAGACAAGGCAACAAATCTCCCATCATATTGAGACAACCTCAAGTGGATGAAGTCTTTCTCTTGTTGAGCTCTAAAGTGTCAGGGAAATATTTATCATAGAACGTTTCTTTAAACCAGCATCAAAACTGGTTGGATCGGGTTAACAACATTAATATGCATGGGTTAACAACATCAAGATTGGGGTGACGAATTGCTCTTCAGGAATTTTCAAGAACTCTTCTTCTTGAATTATTTTTTTTTCTTCTTCTTGAACTCTTATTCTTCTTCTTCTTCTTGAGGAGGAAACACAAGAACATATAACGGATATACTTCTTTATTCTGCCTATGCTTTGCTATTTTTTTCTTTCTTTTCTCGTACGAAAATAGAGAAACAGAAACACATACGGAATTCAGCAGAATCTTGCTAGAAAAACAATAAAACAACCTTGTGGAAAATAAGACACACCGAAGAAACACTGAAAAATTGCCTAGAAAAAAAAACAGATTCTAAACTATATATATTTAATGGTATTTATCTCAAATCACCACCAGGATCCCAAACTATGAGCTATGATACTATGTTAACAAGAAGAATTGAAAAGAATTATTTATAATTTATTGATGATTTGAATACAATTCAACAGTTTTATGTATAGACTCATGAATATGAACTCTAAACGGACTAGGAGACATCAACTAGATAAGATAGACATAAACTAGACAAGACTTAGGAAATCTGTTTGGACATATAATAGGAAACTTAATTAGGAAACTGAAAATAAACTTAATTAGGACTCCAAACAAAAGATATGGTGCAAAATTATCTCTAAGATCATATTTCTTGCTAATTACATTGTTAATAACCTTTGGGTATGAACAATGTCCACCTTCCAAGTTACATGGTTCATGATAGGGCCCCGATGGGGGGTAGGGGGAAACACCCCTCCATTGGAAAGGTCCTTATGGTATAGCCTACTAGATGTGGACAAGTTATTTTCCATTAAAAATGGTTTTAGTTTGATTTGGAAGTGATTTAGGATACTTTATGTGAAATTAGGACAAATCTGAGTGATAAATAACAATAAAAAACGTCATAACTTGATGATAGTTGACTACGGTAAACTGTAGTCGACTGTGAAAAGTTTATGCCTTGATGACAATAGACTATCAAATTTTTCTGACCTAAGCGATAGTCAAATGTGGTAAACCACAGTCGATTATCGAAATTTTTTCCCAAAACTTCATTTAAGACAGTCGACTACAGAAAACCATAGTTAATTGTAAAAAGGTTATGTCCAGTCCTTATTTATGAACACAGTCAACTTTCAACATGGAGCAGTCGATTGTCAATGCGATACCTTATGCATTTAACTCGATTTTTTTATGCCTTTTTCACCCCAAAATCAGTTTTCCTTACGTACAAACAATATTTTAGGGTTTTACAGATTCCTTAAATGTTCTAGACCTTACGAAAATTCTGAATTCAATTATTCTACTTGAATCTAGTCTAAACTAGGGAATGATCTGTTGAACAAATTATATCAAGAACCCTAAAATATGTTTCTATAACAATATAAACATATATCTATTTGATTCATACAATCATGCAATTGGAAAATTATAATCGCAAGAATCTAACATATAAATCAATAAACTATATTGCTAGGATCAATTATAAAATTATCTTTATTCATAATTCAAACCCAAGAAGGCTTTTCAATTAATCAACCAAAAAATTTATTTAGGGTTCTAAACCCAAGTTATGGTGGCTCTAATACAGTATGTAAGAATTGACACAAAACAACTCATCACAATTTTATCTATAGCAGGATTGTAAAACACCCAATATAATATGACTAATCTTATAGCGTACTTGTTTTGGACTCCATGATAATAGTGCAGCGAAAAACAAAGATCCTCACGCAGTCATGTAATAAGAATGCTAAAACCTAAAACAGTTAGTAGAAAGAAAATAGAGTTGATCTTTCCCCTCCGTTTTCCTCTTGTTAACTAGCTTCTTGATGAGATAGAAGTACTATATGTTATGTTTGGAATAGGATGGAGGAAACTGAGCCATTAACATTTATATATAGTATCCTAAGAGGTTGTTAATCAAAACCTTAATGGGCTACTATGACCCACACTAGTAGTCTACATTTAACACATATGCAGGAGTTAGGCTCAATTAACAGATCACTTTATATGGGCTCTTTTTAAGTATTACCAATAGACCAATCACTTAGCCTGTTTTAATAAAACCCAAAATCCACAAATAATGTAAGCCCACCTTTATAGGAAAATTCGGACGTTATGATCCAAATCATAGCTTTGAAAATGTCGAGGAATCTCGAGGCCATCTTGATTATACTATTAAGTTCTTTTATGATCAAAAGACACAAATCGATATCTACGAGTGGGAGAGCTCAGTTTACCTGGTTCATCAAGTATCAAATTGATCTCTTGAATCTTGAAAGTCTTTTTTCTTCTAATATGGTCTTTAGAACAAGTAAATAGGATTCAGGGTTACCATTTTCGTGTCCTTTATGGCCATCTTTGGGAATGAATTTAATCAGGCTGAAATCAAGCTTGTTAAATCTCTTCTCTTCAATTTCTTTAAGGAAAAAAATTGAAGAGAAGAGATTTAAGAAGCTGAATTAAATCCATTCCCAAACATGACCTATGGTGATTATGGAGAATCAAAAAAGGACTTGCACTTGATTTTGTACTTACCCAACAATCTTGTTTCCTATCTTTTCAAGAAAAAAGACCACCACAAAGCTTAGTGATATAGTTTGTTTTGGTAAGGAGTTTTTTTTATGATACTTTTACTTGTTGGATGGTGTGTCTCTGATTAATTAATAATTCATTTTTTTTTACAAAATTATTCAATATACATTTGTAAATGACATGTGCATATATTTTTTTTAATTTTAATATGGATATTAAAAAAATACTAATATATTTTTTACTGGTTTGAAGCATAACATCTTTGAAAAGAAAAAAATGTCAAAACATCCATTTCTTTTTAGACACACTAATGCACATGATGTTTCTCCCTACAACTCATTAATCTATCAATCGTTATCATCTATTGAAACAGGCTAGTTAAGTACTCCATGTCTTTATGCCTTTTTAATTCAGCCTTGAGTTAATTAATAAAAGATTTTGTATTATGAAAACTTGTAAAGAGAATATATGATAGTTGTATTTCAAAACTCAAATTGATTATCTAAAATTAAATAAGAGTATTATTATAAGTTTCATAAATAAATAAAAAATAAGTGAAACGCCAATAACAATTTGTAGAGTGTCAATATCACTACTCATTGATATAATATAATTAATATTTTATAATTATTATATACATTTTTATTAATTTTTATGAACCAATTGTTCGACCAAGGATCCAATGGTTGAATTAGTGAATTAGGGATCTGGTTCCTTGACCGGTTCGATTCTGGCCTGATTTTAATAACTATGCACAAAGGTGGAACCAGGAATGTCAATTTGAGGAAAGTTGCGGGCGAATTTGGTAATTGTACAGGGAAAGATACAATTTATACTCTATATATATTAACAAAAAATTGTTTTAAAAAAACGAATACCTACAAGTATGATGTTCAATATTCTTGCGCAGCCCAACAGAAGAAATAGAGGCCACAGAATATCCCAAAAAAGATGTTTAAACTCTTTATTTAGGTTCCAGGTAGAATAAAACGTGAAAAGAATGTTAAAGAGACAATAACAGTATTAGTTAACTACAAGATTTTTGGTTTCTATCATCTTAAAAGAAAAACTCCTTATATTTTATTAAAAGCTTTACTTCTGGGAGTTGATTTGATGCTATTGTTGGTTAGGTGAAGACAACAAATAGTTATGCAAATTGGTTATCCAACTCATGTAGATTAGCTACAGAACTTACATGCAGACCAGTAAGACATGGTTAGATAGATAACCTGTATCTTGTAAATAAAGTTACCTACCCATACTCTTAACCACCTATGCTTAACTGCCTTTCACTTTAAAATATCATTAACACATTAGATTTCATATGAAATTTGCTTTTGGTGTAGAATTTATGTTACTTGATTCTTGAAATGGCTAATGAGCTCGTTGTTCGCTTCAAAGGTCTGATCAAAAGATTGATAATTTTAGCCAAGATTTACTATGTTTCTGAAACTCTGCTAAAACGATTAGAGTCAGCTCCTACAACTTCAGAAGTGATTGAAAATGATGACTTGTTAAATGAGATTTTGTTGTGCTTGCCTATGAAATCTCTCCTGAGGTTCAAAGTGGTCAGCAAACGATGGCAATCTCTCATCTGTGAGCCTCGTTTATCTCACCTTTGGAGAGCTAAATCCACTACAAACCTCTTCATACGCACTAATTGGCATTTTGATTGTCCAACATACAATTTGATTCCACTGGGTTCTAAAATGAAGGCTGCAACAATGCGTCCATTCAAATGTCTACCTTCTATTGACAATCCTCGAAGTATTAGTATTTTGCATTCTTGTAATGGTTTATTACTTTGTTACTCAAGTGATCATCCAAGGTGGTTTGCAGAATGCATCCATTATGTCTATAATCCTACAAATAACCAAGCGAGGCATCTTCCTTTACTTGAAAATTGTCATGAGAGATTGATCAGCGGCATGTGTTTGGCATTTGATCCCTTGAAATCTCCATATTACAAGGTCATATGTTTTAGCACCCATAAAACCTCCCAAAAATCTCATCAAATTGAATTTTTTCCTCCAAAACTGGTACTTGGAGACAATCTAGGGATCCTATTCCTTTTCAACCAAAGCTCATGCGCTTTCATGATGGTGTTTATTGGCAAGGCATGATCATTTGGTTGGGTTTTAAGACGCTCTTTAGATTTGATATCGCTAATGAGACATTTGAAGAGATACAAAAACCTGAGGTTGAAGAGTCTTATTGGGATTATGATCCAGAGCGCAGTTTTGAATACATTGGAGAGTCTCAAAACCATCTAAATTATATCAAATTCTCCGGTGAATGGAAGGAGCAAGTCAATGTCTATGAGTGGGAGAAAGCCCAATCTACTTGGTTTGTCAAGTACCAAATTGATCTACTGGATATTGAAAGTCTTTTTCCCCTGATATGGCCTTGTCAGCACATCAATAGGATTCATGGATATTATTTTCGTGTCCTTTCAATGGATTATGGAGAATCAGAAGAGGACTCGTACTCAGTTGTATATGTACCAGGTAATCTTGTTTCTTATCATTTCAAGAAAAAGACCATCACAAAGCTTTGTGACTTAAAGCTTGATTTTGATGAAGAGTGTTGTTTATTGGCATTTGGATGGAGACATTCTCATCGATTCATTGAGACACTCTTACCTGTATGATGGATGTCTCTGATTAATTGGAAATTCAATTCTTTTTTTCAAAATTATGTAATATACATATGTAAATGATATAGCTGATTCCTTTTTTTCCAATTATTTTTCTTTTAGTATGGATAGTATGAAGAATACAATGTTTTTTTATCGGTTTGAAAATGTATATCCTTGAAGAAATAAAATGTCAGAAACCTAGCATAAAGAGCACCACTATTTCCGAGAGAAAGAGTTGCATTTTCTTTTCCTTGCCTTTCAAATTTTGCTAAAAATATGTAGTTTTCATTTGATACTTATTATCAACCAAAAAATGACTAATTATCTTTGAACCACTAAATAAATTTGTTTTCCAAGTACTCGGCAAGATATATTTGATGATAATTTTGATTTTATTACTAAATTACAAATTTTACGAGTTAAGAATAAACATGTAGTCGTCGATGAGATCTAGATCTAATGATCAAGGTGGAGTCGTTGAGGCCTTGGAACTATAAGGTCTCATGTTTGAATTTCATGGTGTGTAGGTTATTTAATTTTTTTGATTTATATGCCAATTATTTCTGTCACTTTAAATAGATTATAGTAATATTATGAGCTTTTGCATGGGTAATGGGATAATATAAACTTATATTGTAATCAAATCAATCATTTTACGATTTCTATATAACTAAAAAAGGAAATATAGTGATATAGCCCCAAAACAGCAAAGCAACACGTGGACAACCTCAGACCAAAATAACAAAACAACATGCAAACAGCCCTGGTCCAAACAGTGGGATCTCTAGGATATCCCCATCCTTAGAACGTGGGCCTCCTCATCCCCAAAGCACTATAAAAGGATCCAGGTATGCGCATCCAAGGGAGATCCAAGGAAGCACCACCATCCCCGCTTTTCTAAACACTCACACTAACAATGGAATCGGAGCATCTTCGGAGGCATCCCCTCCCTCTCTCCGGTGACTCTTTAGCTTACCTCGTCTTCCCTGTGTAGATTCCCCAGAGACCCGGCCTCTAACTCAGCAGCATGTTTTTGGCAGCAACAGATTTGCGCCATCTATGGGAAAAACAAATCTCTCGCTAAATAGTATAAGCGAAGAAATCTAAAGAACTCATCTGTTGCCATGTCGAGCCGTCCAACACCATGTTGCACAATTTTGAGTTTCGAATGCACACTAGTGCACACTACCAAGTCATAGTGCACACGCCCCTGTCCGAACCATTGCATCAGTGCGCACGCCCTCAGACAGGGTGAGCATCAGTGTGCACACCTCTGTTCGAGCCATGGCATCAGTGCGCACACCCTCGAATAGGCTAAGCGTTTGTGCGCATGCCCTTATCCGAGCCATTGCATCAGTGCACACGCCCTCGGACAGGCTGAGCATCAATGCGCATGCCCTTGGACAGGCCAAGCATCAGTGTGCACACCCCTGTCCGAGCGATGGCATCAGTGCGCACACCCTCAAACAGGCCAAGCATCAGTGCGTACACCCCTGTCCGAGCCATTGCATTAGTGCGCACGCCCTCGAACAGACCGATCATCAATGCACACACCCTCAGATAGGCCAAGCATCAGTGTGCATGCTTCTGTTCGAGCCATGGTATACGTGCGCACACCCTCGGATAGGCCAACCATCAGTACACATGCCTCTGTCCGAGCCATGGCATTAGTGCGCACACCTTCGGACAGGGAAAACATCAGTGAGCACACCACCAGACAGGCCGAGCATTTTGACTTAGCCTCATATGCTCGGTCCAGTGTCTCCAGAAAATTTCCAAGGTCGAGCATTTTGACTTAGCCTCATATGCTCGGTCCAACATCTCTAGAAAATCTCCATGGCCGAGCATTTTGACTTAGCCTCATATGCTCGGTCCAATGTCTCTAGAAAATCTCTAAAGTCGAGCATTTCGACTTAGCCTCATATGCTCTGTCCCACGTCTCCAGAAATTCTCCAAGACCTAGCATTTTGACTGGGGCCTATATGATCAGCCCCAGGCCTTACAGGCCGAAACACGCAACCGACGAAGGAAAGCTCTATTATACTTCCTCAAGCACATAAATGCACTTAAGGAAGTGGGAGGCCTTTGATACAACCTAAAAACAACAAAGCAACACATGGACAACCTCAGAACAAAACAACAAAGCAACACTTGGATAACCTCAGAACAAAACAACAAAGCAACACTTTGACAACCTCATACCAAAACAACAAGGTGACACTAATATGATCCATGCCAAGAACTAAGAAATTGATGGATCAAGAAGACTCACAAGATCGTCTAGAAACAAATTTATGTGAGACCACGACCCATTGATTATATTGAAGCAAGAACCTTGGTATAATGAAGAGGCCACAATAAATTATGGAAGGATTGATTGATAAGTCGAAGATGAACGCCACAGAAACTCAGATAAGTTCATAAGTTCTAAAAGAACCAAAGAGAATTTTATCTCACAAAGTATGGCTGAAATTTGAATACATGAGAATTCGTAACCAATTAAGAAAAGGAAACTAAGGAATTCATAACCAATTAGAAAAAGGAAATTACCTAACTTGGCATGCAAGCCTTATAATTCAGCAATTAAATTAATAAGAAAACAATTAAGAAAAGGTAATAATAAAAATTGCAGCCAGCTATTTTCTTTGATGACCCAACCAAAACAAGTAAGTCTCCAATTTGGGGAAACTAAGATTTTAATTCACAATCTTGAGTTGCTAGATTATTTCAAAGCTTGAATTATGGAAACCCATCCTTGTGGTTCACGTATAGCATCATCCTTGGGCCCCCAAAGATGGTTCTTAGGCCAAATGTGTTGAATCAGCCCATTGAGAGTTTCCTGGAACCTTTTAGCTCGAGCCCTTGTAACTGGACCAATTGGAACTTGAATAGGATCTGCCTCCCATTTGTTAGCTGTGTCCTCTCAGACACGCGGACAACCTCAGACCAAAACAGCAAAATGACATGTGCTGGTCCAAACAGCGGGATCTCTAAGATATCCCAGTCTTTAGCACGTGGGCCGCCTCATCCCTAAAGCACTATAAAAGGATCTAGGTATGCGCATCAAAGGGAGATCCAACATTTTTTTTTTACTTACTGGAAGAACCACCATCCCTACTTTTCTAAACACTCACATTAACAAAGGCATCGGAGCATCTTCGAAGGCATCTCCTCTCCCCCTCCGGTGACTTTTTAGCTTACCTCGTCTTCCCTGTTCAGATTCCCCCAAGACTCGGTCTCCAACTCAGCAACACGTTTTTGGTAACAACATATAGATACACAGTCCCTCTTTTCAAAAGAATGTATATATAGTCTAGGCATAACCCAATTATTGTCAAAGCTAATCTTTAGGAAGAGTGTTTAACTTCAAATCTTTCGTTTTATCTTTTTACATAAAATTGTTAAGAAAAAAAAAACACATAAAACGAAACCTATCACGTGTTTAAAAGTTTAGTAAACACATTATTGCGCACCTTCATCCACCTAGTAATTAGAATTTAACTTTTTTTTTTTTACTTTATTCATATTTGCATTTAAGTTTTACATTTTAATTATAAAAGAACTGCTAAAATTAGTCTATTCAAATTCGGTATGTAACACCGACCCAGGTAAGATAATTTAACTAAGTGGGTAACTTCAATTTTTTTTAAACAAAATTCGACATAATCTCCTTTAATTTTCTAACATTTCCCAAAACAAACTAACCTATAATTATTTCAAAATTTTATAGTGTCACCGGAAGCTCTAAGAAAAACAGAAGATAATAACATGAGTTTTATTTTTTGAAATCTAGCATTCATGAAATTTCTTGGAATTCAATATGGCAATTTTCAAAGGGTGTGAATTATGAAGGAATTGAAAAATAAATTAGAAATTTTAACATAAATATTATGTCAGGTGTTGACGATCAGTAACCGGAGAAATTTGCTGAGAGGAGCAGGAAAAGTAAAGAGGTAATCCATGGGTAGCTCTAAGTGCTATGTGGTGAGCTAGATTTACTTTAAGTAATCAAGATAAATATGAAATATATAGTTAAAATATTTGAATAATTTTTTAACTTATGATTTGAGGATAGATGAAAGTTGGTTGATGGGTATGACATGAATAATTGATATGTAGATAATTATTATATGAGAAGTAATATTATTAGAATAATGAGTCGAATTAATAATGAAGGTGATAAATGAAATTCTTGACGAGCTATGGTTGATGATTTGATATGATATATGAGGAGAAGAATTTAGTGAAACTGATCAAATAATAATTTGAGAAGAAGTAGGATAGCTAATTTGAATGTCTGAATACATGCTTGTTTTTATATTATTATTCATATGCATATGCATGAAAATAAAAGAACTGGGAAGGCAGTCGGTCTAAATGAAAATAAAAGAACTGGAAGGCAGCCAGTCTAAATGAGAATAAAAGAACCGGGAAGGTAGTCGGTCTAAATGAGAATGAAAAAACCAGAAAAGTAGCCGGTCTAAGCTAAAACATCTCAACATATGGGAAGATGTTCCCAATAAAAATAACATTTAAATTCACACATAACATTTCCTTTAAATATTGATTGTTATTGCTTGAGATGTTAAAGTGTTATTTATGATTGTAAATTTATTGATAGATGAATGAGTTTCACAGAGACAAATATGCTGAGGGAGAAATATGGAAATATGTCTGATGAGTAACTTAGGAAGAGATTGTGTAATGAGAGAATTATGAAATTAAGTAGTGATTATAAAATAATGCTATTGAATTATTTGAGGAAAAAGATGAATGAATATCGGAAGATTATTAGAATTAATTGAATCATAAGATGTAACTGGGAGTATATAATCGAATACTTATAGTAAATTTAATCCATTGAGCTCGTGAAGCTCTCCCCTTATTGTACAATGATTTCAGGTAGCAAGCAGGATAGATAGTTTGGTGAGTTGAGATTCAGACGAAGTCATTATCTGTAAGCCACGTGGTTCACATCCTCAAACTAATGGAAAAAAAATATTTGTAAAAATTCATGCATATTACGTTGTATATAATGTTTAAGTCAAGATCTGAATGATGTATCTCCCCTGTTGAGGGTTGAGGATTGATATAATAATTGTAGTTCGTATTATTTTTATTGTTGCATATATGTGTCGTGTTGGGATTTTCAAAATGTGACAACACCATCTCAGGGGTGGTCAACCTGGGATGGGTCATTACAATTTTGGTATAAGAGTATTAGGTTTTATGATAATGTAGACTGCATAAAAAGAAAGAAAGTGGAAGATTAAAATAAACTATATTTTAATACAGATTCTGAGGATGACATGTGGACGTGTTAGAACTAGAATTAGAGTTGTTCACTTGAGAGGGTGTGGTAGGCCCCATTTTTTAAACGAGCTAAGGCTGAGATGGAAGATGAGTCTGAATCTGTGGTTCCTAGAAGGGAACGTGTTGATAGTATAATTGATCTTAGTAGGGGTATGAGAGAATCTAGAGTTGAAAGAGATGAGCTAAAAGAAACTTTTGCTAATGCTCTTGAGAAAATGAATGTAATAAATTGTTGTGCAAAAATCCACCTATATTAATAAACAAATAATTGAACTTGTTTTACTTGCAAGTGCACAAGGTCAACAGTAGCATAGTATTCAAGTACAAGATCATCTCCACACGGATTAGTGAATTTTGTTTTAGAATCAGTTTCACAATGTAAAATGATAGAAATAAATATTGAGTTTAGATTGATAATGATAATAACATAAGGCTTTGTATCCACCACTAATCATACTTTCCCAATAAGTAATGTGCCAATGCTCTAGCCCTTTCATGAATACCTAATGGTTATCAACCTAAAGGCTTGGTCCGCTCCTTAAACTATTGATTTTCCTAAGCAACGAGTTAGGCATGGTGTATACTCTAACTCTTTTCTCTCTTAAGGGATTCAGCATGGTGTATACCGAGTTGTTCTTTAAGAGAGTATAAGGTTTATGCAAATCGACAACCAAACGAGACCTAGGGCATGTTTGTATACTCCGTGTTTCCCATATTGATTAACCTAAGAATCCGACGTGGATTTCTTTTGTTACTATTGTCAGACCTAGTACTCGATCATTCAAATTGATCTAACTAACTAATCCATACCACATGCATATGTTGATCAGACAAACACATATAAAGAATTCAATAAAGCAGACATTAATCAATTAAAGCATCATAATATGGCTATTTGCAAAGGTAAAAATACTCATATATGGAAAGGCATAATTAAGGCTATAATCAAGCCCTATTAAAAGTTAGTTACATATGCTGATTATGCTAAACATCATCATAGTATAAACTATGTAGAAAAGAATAAACCCAAAAAAAAACTATAGAGAAGAGTCGTCAATTCCTCTTCAAAGCTTACAACTCAAAGCAAAATCAAAAGTGAAGTTTCTGTGTTTTACAAGCCTATATATAGGGTTCTAAGGACACCTCGAAACCCTAATTTCCAAAATAAGACCCGAAGCAATCTTTCCAAAACTGACTATGCCGCCTCACTGTACATGTGCGCTCAATCTCATGCTTTTGCACTTGAGTGTAGGGTTACGCTTGAGCCTTCTATATGTGCGCACGAGTGCTTGTGCGCTCGATCATGGAGACTTTGCGCTCGATCATACTTGACTGCTTCCAGGTCTTCAGATTTCTTCCTTAGAGCTCCAAAATGCTACATTTTCTTCAAAAACCTATAAAAAACACAAAAATGAAGTAGAATATTGTTGTGAGTTTTAATTTACTCGCAAGCGCACGAGTCGTTTGCAATATAGTGTTGTGCAAGTGCGAGGTCGAATCCACAGGGAATTGCGTTGTGAAAATATAATTTTTAATCTAAATTAACTCTATCTTAACCTAGTTCCAAATTTCAGAATGATATTGCAAAATAAATTAAAACTAAACTAAGTTGATTTTAAAACTAATAATAAAAAGCACTAAGGTTTCCGAATCCACCCCACTGAAGTTAAGCATACATGTTTTAAAAATATAGCTTATCAAAACATTCCATGAATCCAACTATAAGACAAAAAACAAAGAATATCCCAACTAAACCAAAAGCACCCAATGTATCCGCTCTTAACAAATCAAAAAGGGAATCCAATTTAATCGAAAAGCATTCAATGTATCCATCAGATGAAACACAAAGAAAATCCAACAGACAATTTAAACTCAATCAATTATAAGATTAACTCAAATAATTGACAGAACATTTATACTAAAAATTGTCAGATTTGTACAAGCAAATCTGAACTACTACGCCAAACAACGGCTGGGCTTCATCTTCAACCTTAGCTGAAGAGTCTAGCCACTCATAACTATAAAACTATAATAAAAAGTGTTAAACATTTAAACTAAAACAACTGAATATAAAGAAATAAATAAACAACTTTACATGGGAGAAATTCCACTCGCTGACGGGCGGCGCTTCCCCTCATGGTAGCAATGCCTACGAGATCCACCAGAATGTTGGCGGACGTCCACCGGTAAACACTAAAGTGGCTCAGGAATTGTACACTGAATGATGAAGCCAGATGGTGTTTATATAGGGGAAGACCCGGAGCAATATGGGTTACAGATTCGATGTGGGATACTGCCCGTGTGCGCTCGATTGCAGTGTGGTGCGATCGATCGCAGGTACAATCGATCGCATGTCTTGTGCGCATGATCTGATGTGCACTCGATCGCATGTCTTGTGCGCACGATCTCATGTGCGCTCGATCGCATGTCTGCTACGATCGATCGCAGATGCACTGAACTTCAAATATTTCGATGTGTGATGTTGACCAGGCGCTCGTTTGTAGGCAGGTGCGCTCGATCGCATATCTCGTGCGATCGATCGCAATGTCTCTAGAAGCTTCACATCTCCTGAAATGCTTTATTTTCTCCACAAACCTATAAAAATACACAACACACAAGAAAGACGTAAAATAAAGTAAAATACTACTAACTAAGAGCATAACAAATATAAGTTAAGGGTATAAAATATGCAATATTTAAGACTCATCAAATACCCCCAAACTTATATTTTGCTAGTCCCTTAGCAAAACAAAATAAAAGACTCAATGGAAAACAAAGAACATAAAGATAGAGTCATCACTCATGGTATCCAAAAATTTAAGGAGCACACATCACAATGATATTCATTCATAAGCAAGCTTAAAAAGGTAAACCCATCTTCACAATGAATAGAAATGTTAAAATCTAATTACTTACAAAAGGCAGGTTAAGGCATCACAAGTCTGACACTGTGTAAAGTGAATTAGCATATAGAAATGAAGCTTCCAAGTGAATCCAATGTGTAAGGTCTCCATGTCTCAAGATTCACCGAATTTCCCATCAAAATGAACAAAAAAAGGCATAGTATTTATTTATTTATTTAAATTTTTTTTATAAGGCACAGCTATATTTAGTTCCCTTAAGCTTTCTAATTGACCCATGTAGCGAGTGTTGAGTCAATGACTCCCAAACCAGGTGGTTTTAGGGCATTAGGTGTAAAGACACCCCTAAGGACTTACTAACTCGAGTAAAAAAGGCTACGAAATTAAACCGACCTTAATATTACCAAGCAAAATTCCACCTTTTGACGTGAATACTCACTGCTTACTGAGGCAAGAGGTCCAGTTACTCAGCGAAAAGTTTATTGATAATTTTTTTTTTTGGTAATATTTTCCTATGCCCAAGAGTTCATCCAACAAGTCATCCAGTTTCAGTTAAGATAAGGAAAAATGCACATTAAAATCACATGTCATACCTCACATAATTTGTGCTAATGTGCTCGTGTTAGATTATGTCAAACATGTGAATTCTCAAATGCCTAAGGTAAGTAACTAAATTTTAAAATTTATCACCAGATCATGTGTTCAAAATGTTAAGCTCACCAATGACATCGCATCACAGAAAATGTTTCGATCAACTAAAATTTCATGATAACATGAGCATGCATTTATCTCTATGACGAAAAGACAACAAATTAGGACAAAGTGTGTGATGTGTCTCCCATACCCCCAAACTTAAATTACATATTGACCCCAATGTGTGACTAATATGGAAAGAGCTGACCTGAGATATGGAGAACTATCTGGACTGGTATGGCTCATAGCATACCCCCAAACTTGAACTGAAGTACGCTTTGTCCCTGAAAAATAAAAACTGGAAAACAAAAAATACTGGAAACAAACATTAGTCACAAAAATGCGAAATAATAAATAAACAAAAGAAAAGATAAGCTGTGGGGTGCCTCCCATGAGCGCTAAGTTTAACGTCTTCAGCCAGGCCCAACTAAGCTCTCCACCATTTGATCAATAAATGGGAATGGAAAATGATCAGGCCTAGTGGCAGCATTCAATTTACGGTAGTCTAGACACTTTCTCCATCTTGACTGCACTCGAGTTGGAACCAACTCGTTGTCTTTATTTACTACCGTAAATTCAGCACGTTTGGGCACGACTGGAATCTGGCTCACCCACTTGCTATCAGAGATGGGATAAATGATCCCTGCCTCTAACAGCTTAATATCTTCCGCCCTCACAACCTCTTGCATAGCAGGGTTGAGCCTTCTTTGTGGCTCCCTTGATGGCTTGGCATTCTCCTCCAACTGTATCGTGTGTATTACCAACGAGGGGTTGATTCCCTTGACATCCTCAATAGTCCAGCCTATAGCTTCCTGATGCTCTCTTAAGACATCCAATAATTTCTCCTCTGGAGCATCACCCAAATCTAAAGCTATAATTATAGGCAAAAAATCTGCTGGACCTGGGAACTTATACTCAAGATTATCCAGTAAAGGCTTAAGTTCCTTCTTGTGAGGTTCAGGTGTTGTGGTTTCCTCCGTCTCACTGATCTTTAGAGGAGCAGACTCCACGATAGTATTTGCTTGCTCAAGTAACTTATCTAAATCCAAATCCTCTTCAAACTGAGCAAAGCATGCCTCCATAATGTCCTCAGACTTCCCTTCTTTCTTGGGCGCTTGTAGTCTCTCAGGGTAAGGCGCTTTAGGTAAAAACAACCTAGAGAGATCATTAATAATAGGTGTGGCTGTAGATAGCTCAGCATCTCTCTTCTCATTGTTGCCACTTCTTTGCCCTTGGTGCATAGCAGGGTTCTCTTCCACTTGATTGTCCACTTGTCTCCCAGACAAGTATGGGACAGTTGATTGCACTTGTTCCTGCCAATGCATTGGAGTTGAAGAATTTCCCACCGCAAACTGTTCCTTTGGGTAAGGCTCAGATTAACTGGGGAACTCTTCTTCCTCTCCTTCACCCACTTAACTTGCGATTTGATCAATTTGACTCTCTAGTGTGGCAATCGCTTGGGTGTTTTCTATTGTTGCACTCATCATTTCACTCATAGATTGCCTAGTCGTTTTCATGAAATCATTGAGAGCGTCCTCCAATGACTGTGAAACCGACACTGGCGCTTGAATGGGAGCTTGGTAAGCGGGTGATGGTGCTGGATAAGCTGAGTGACCATAATTTGGAATTGGTGGAGGAAATTCGGGAGTGTATTGATTGTGAGCATGGAAAGGGGCTCTTCCCTGATTCATTGGTTGGCTCTGCTCCCATGAAAAATTAGAGTGGTCCCACCACCCTGGATTGTATGTTTCAGAGTAAGATCCATTTGATTGCCAACAATAGTCATTGAAAGCATTCATTTGTTCCATAGGATACTCGGCACAAGCCGGCATTGATGGGCAATTCTGTGCTAGATGCATGGGACTAGCACAGATGGAACATCTTTCAACATTGAAAGTGTTGGCAGCATTGAGGGACGGGCTGGTCATTTTAATGAAATCCTTGAGGGCGTCCTCTAAAGACTGTGAAACCGGCGCTAGATTCATCCACATGATTTTTTTTTTTTAACAAAAAAGATAACTAGCTAGTAGAAAAATAAAATCATTTTAGACCAAAAATTTTCACAAACCAAACAATTCCCCGGCAACGGCGCCAAAAACTTGTTGTGAGTTTTAATTTACTCGCAAGCGCACGAGTCGTTTGCAATATAGTGTTGTGCAAGTGCGAGGTCGAATCCTCAGGGAATTGCATTGTGAAAATATAATTTTAATCTAAATTAACTCTATCTTAACCTAGTTCCAAATTTCAGAATGATATTGCAAAATAAATTAAAACTAAACTAAGTTGATTTTAAAACTAATAATAAAATGCACTAAGGTTTCCGAATCCACCCCACCGAAGTTAAGCATACATGTTCTAAAAATATAGCCTATCAAAACATTCCATGAATCCAACTATAAGACAAAAAACAAAGAATATCCCAACTAAACCAAAAGCACCCAATGTATCCGCTCTTAACAAATCACAAAGGGAATCCAATTTAATCGAAAAGCATTCAATATATCCATCAGATGAAACACAAAGAAAATCCAACAGACAATTTAAACTCAATCAATTATAAGATTAACTCAAATAATTAACAGAACATTTATACTAAAAATTGTCAGATTTGTACAAGCAAATCTGAACTACTACGCCAAACAACGGCGGGGCTTCATCTTCAACCTTAGCTGAAGAGTCTAGCCACTCATAACTATAAAACTATAATAAAAAGTGTTAAACATTTAAACTAAAACAACTGAATATAAAGAAATAAATAAACAGCTTTACATGGGAGAAATTCCACTCGCTGACGGGCGGCGCTTCGCCTCGTGGTAGCAATGCCTTCGGGATCCACCAGAATGTTGGCGGAAGTCCACCGGTAAACACCAAAGTGGCTCAGGAATTGTACACTGAATGATGAAGCCAGATGGTGTTTATATAGGGGAAGACCCGGAGCAATATGGGTTGCAGATTCGATGTGGGATACTACCCGTGTGCGCTCGATCGCAGTGTGGTGCGATCGATCGCAGGTACGATCGATCACATGTCTTATGTGCATGATCTCATGTGCGCTCGATCGCATGTCTTATGAGCACGATCTCATGTGCGCTCGATCGCATGTCTGCTACGATCGATCACAGATGCACTGAACTTCAAATATTTCGATGTGGGATGTTGACCATGCGCTCGAGCGCAGGTGCGCTCGATCGCATATCTCGTGCGATCGATCGCAATGTTTTCAGAAGCTTCACATCTCCTGAAATGCTTTATTTTCTCCACAAACCTGTAAAAATACACAAAACACAAGAAAGACGTAAAATAAAGTGAAATACTACTAACTAAGAGCATAACAAATATAAGTTAAGGGTCTAAAATATGCAATATTTAAGACTCATCAAATATACTAAAATACATAAACAAAGAGCTTAACAAGTGTAAATTAAGGGGCTTAAAAATGAATATTTAAGCACTTATCACACCCCCAAACTTACATATTGCTAGTCCTTTAGTAATACAAAACGAAAGACTAATTAAAAAACAAAATCAAAGATAAATTCATCATTCATGATATCTAAAAATTTGGGTTGCACATAAAACCATGATATTTGTTCATGAGTTGGTTTAAAATATAAACACATCCTTGTAATGAATAAAGGTTTTAAATATAAACCATAATATTTATTTTAAATCAACCAAAATTTTTAAAACAATATGAACATGCATTTATCTTTTCAAGAATACTATAAAAACTGGGACAGAGTGTGTGAATGTGTCTCTCATATCCCCAAACTTAATGCACACATTGTCCCCAATGTGTGAGTGACATGGAAAGACCTGACCTGGGAGATGGAGAACTAGATGATTAGCATGGCTCGTAGCACACCCCCAAACTTGAACTTGATGCACTCATTATGTCCCTGAAAAAGAAAAACAAACGTAATACCAGAAAAAAAGAAATACTAATAATAACCGGTTATATAAAAGTAAATACTAACAATAAATAAAATAAAATACCAAAAATAAAAGGATATGCTGTAGGGTACCTCCCATGAGTGCTAAGTTTTATGTCTTCAGCCAGACGTGGTACCACTCTCACTGCTGGTCTCCAGGTGGTGCAGTCGATGAGGTATCGGGTGCTGGAGGTAGTCGATCAAGGATGGCCTGGAGTATTGTCTCTTTTTTTGTAAAACGTGCCTCCAAGCCATCGATGTGCTGATGTGCCAGTAATGTCGCCTCCATATCCTCCCGACGAATATTAGAGAGCTCACATAAAAAAGAGGACAGCTCTTCGAGAAAGTGGTGGTACTCGGTGGACCCCATGTCTAGCTGGTCCTCCTCCCAAATAAGGCTCTCTGTGGGGTGCTCAGCATCCATGGGATAATTCTCCACAGGCTCATCAACAGGTGTATGCCCTCGGGGTCCTTTAGGCATGTGGAATTGGCTTAAGCTCCACTGGCTCTTCCCAAAGAATGGGTGGTCACTCACCGGTCCATCAATGGAGGAGCCCTTGATCCCCTTCTTGTTGAATATACAACTGAGGAGGAATGGGAAATGGAGCCCCCATGCATTCGCTGTGGTGGTTTGGCGGTCATGGACATGATCCCAAAACTTATGGAGCTGGCTCCATATGAAAGCTGGAATGGAATACCAATGGCCACGGTGGAATACATAGAGGGCCTGTAGGAACTGGTCCCTCCTTTGGGTCTTGTGCCCCAATAGGCACACATTCCGCTGGAGGATGGAATCCATGAGGTAAGGTCATGGAGGCAACTTAGACCAGCTCCCATCGTTGTTGTGCCGATCAGCATACTGGCCCGCACACATATCCTCAATGATGTGGGGTAGGGGAAAGGGCTATGGCTGCTCCTCTATCTGGGTGTCCTCGGGAGGGGACTCATCACAATAGTGAAGAACAGAAGCTATGTCAGCAGTGGTCACCTCAATGAACTTGCCCTTGACTGATAAAGATAAGATCCCCAGTCTGTTGCAGTCGAAGGATAAGTTCTCCTAGAACTGGACCATAAACCGAGTGTATGCAATCGAACAAATAGGCTTGAACAACATCTTCAGTCCCCGGTTCTTAAATTCTTGAACCGCCCAATGAGTGGCGTCCAAGCTCTTGAAGTCAACCTCGATGTTAAAAGTAGTCTCAAACAAGATCTCTCTTTGTTCGAAACTGGGCCGGGATGACTGGGCACGGCTGCTAGAGGCACAAGAGGTGGAGGCTGACTGTTTAGGCATCCTGGCAAGTTTCTGTCCAATTTGCGCTCGATCACAGATGAGGTGCACTTGATTGCACTTGGTGAATTGCGCTCAATCATAAATGCCTTACACTCAAGCGCACTAAGTCAAGCAAATGGTCGAACAGGTTGTGAGCAACCTAAAGATTGGTCTCCCGGAGGGGCCTCCGAAATGGTTCTAACCCCCTTACAAATCCACTAAAATAGCCACACAAGAAATGCAATTGTATATGCAATATAATATTTGTGAGAATGTATGAAAACAAAATTAGATTGGCAATGTAGGGAGGAAATGGGGAACGAAATGTAAGAATGGAAAAAAGGGTGTAGAGTTATGCATGGTGGGGGATGTGGTGTTTTGTGGTGGTAGGGTGATAGGCGCTTAAATATTCATATTTAAGCCCCATAATTTACTTTTGTTAAGCTCTTTATGTGCATATTCTATTATGTTTTACTTCATTTTGTGTTTTCTGTGTTTGTGATAGGCTTGTGAAGAAAAGAAAGCATCTTGAATCCTTAAAGGGAGAAAGTTGAAGAATCTAGAAGAAGCTAGTGCGATCGAGCGCAACACGGCCACGATCGAGCACAACATGGCCACGATCGAGCACACAAGTAATCATGCTCACAAGAAGAAGGCTCGAGCGCAAGGATGCGCTCAAGCGCACAAGCAAGCGATTGAGCGCATGCGTATGGGCCTGAACAGTAAAAACAACAGCACTTATTTTGGAAAGAACGCTCCATATCTTGTTTTGGAAACTAGGGTTTCGAGAAACTCTTAGAACCCTATATATAGGCTTGTAAAACACAAAACACACATCCTTCTTTTTATCTTTTGCTTTGGCTTGAAGTTATAAGCTTTGGAGAGGAATTGACGACTTGTCTCCACAATATTCTTTGGGTTTTATTTTTCAGTTTTAGTTTATGTTATGATGATGTTTATCATAGATAACATGTGTAACTAACTCTTTATAGGGCTCGATTGAAGCCCTAAGTATGCCCTAAGTATATATATATATATATATATATATATATATATATATATATATATATATATATATATATATATATTCATTGATTACCTTTGCCAATGGCTATGTTATGATGCTTTATTGATTAACGTTTGTTTATATTTAAATTCCTCATATGTGTGTGTTTGATCAACGTATGTATGTGGTATGGATTAGTTAGTTGAATCAATTTAGATAACTGAGTCTTGGGTTCAACAAAAGTGACAAAAGATATCTTATCTGGATTATTGGGTTAATCAACATGGGAAACTGAGAGTATATATCATACCCTAGGTCTTGTGTGGTTGTCGATTTCTACAGATCTTATGCTCTCTTAAGGAACAACTCAGCATACACCATGCTAAGTCTCTTAAAAGAGAAAACAGCTAGAGTAGATACCATGCCCTTAGGTTGACAACCATTAGGTATTCATAGTATGGCTAGAGCATTAGGACATTACTTATTGAGAAAGTATGATTAGTGGTGGATATCAAAGCCCTATGTTCTTATCATTATCAATCTAGACTTAATAATTATTTCTCTTTTTTAGTATTGCGAAATTGATTCCAAGAACGAAATTACCAATCCCTGTGGAGATGATCTCACACTTGCACACTATGCTACTATTGACCTTGTGCACTTGCAAGTAAAACTGTACGATTATTTTCTTATTTATTTAGGTAGATAAATGCACAACATAGGGTGGTGGTGGGTGGTGAGTGTTGGTGGTGAGAGTGAGAGTTTGGGGGCGATTGTGCTGAGGGCGACTGTGAGTGCGAGAGACAGAGAGAGAGTGCGATTGAACGTATGGTGAGGGAAATGTGTTTAAAACAATCACGTGACTTTCTGCCCTGAGTGCACTCGATCGCACTTATATGCAAGTATATGCATGGGTGTGTTGCACTCATGCGCTATGGAGCGCAGGGCGAGAGTGCGCTTGATGAGAATCATAAAATGCATCTTAATAGTACTTAATTGTTAGCATTTTAGGGTTGATCTAGATTTTAATTGCACTTTTACACGTTAACAACTCTAAAGTGTCATTCTTGGATCATTGATATATTTCAGTGCATTTTCAGGTACTTTAAGCTAAAAGAGGAGGAAAAGTCATCATTGCTTGAAGCACAAAGACTCGAGGCATACCGGAGTGAAGGCATGGTTGTGGAAGAACAAATGAAGAAAAATCAAGTCTTGAATGTGTGCGCTACGGCTTGAAAATATCCAAGCTTCGGCCTCTAGAACCAAGGCAAAAGAGCAAGAAAGAAGCTTCAGTGGAAGCCACGGTCTAGACTAGGCAGGCTGCGGCCTCCAGAAAGAGGAAAAATCAAAGCTAAGGCAAGGGCCGTGGCGCCCATAAATGAGAGCCGCGGCGTGCACATGGTCCTCTTCTCTGAGTTATGACCTAATTAGGACTTTAATGATTGTTTAAACCCTAGAATATCTTTGGACCTCTTGTACTATAAATAGATCACTTAGGGTTTAAGAAAGAATATCTTGGAAAGTCTGAAAAACTCAAGAAGGCTACCACACTCTCCTCCATCAAAGAGTTCAACCATGAACTTCATGGCGAACTAATCTCCAAGCAAGGCAAAGGGATGAATCCCTAGGTGTAGTTGTTCTCATTTTCCTTTCTTGATTCAGTTGTAGTTGGACTCATTGTCCAAACATTGTTATGTGTTACTCTTTTATCTAATTAAAGGATTCTCTCTTAATCCGGTGACTGTATCTTTATGTTTAATATAAGTCTAGTCATGCTCTTCTTATGTCAAGATTTTTAGGTATAATTGAGTTCAGTAGATTTATCTTTTAGGTTTATCCATTACTACAATATTGTCATTGATGATATATTGTCATTTTTTGATAAATCTATAGGATAGGTTATGTATGCTTAACTCGAAAGAGTAATTCATATCAATTACAGTAGGGTTTATATATGCACTTGATTGAATATTTGTCGATTGCCGGTTTGGGATGTGAAACTTGCAATTGAGATAAAAACAACTGAATTAAAGATTGGAATAAGGCAACGAACCTAGGGAGGATTCCCGGAACCTCGTTGTTTCTTTATTATAGTTTTCAATCTATTTACACAATTACTTCATCATTGATATCTTCTCACTTGATTAATACCGTTCGTGTTAAGGTTTGCACTTTTCCTTTATAGATGGCTTTTCCCTATGGAATCGACACCCCAAAGCTGTGCTACAACTACCATGTTATACTTTGAGCGTAATTAAATTTTGGCATAGTTGCTTGGGAAACGCGCTTACATACAAGGAAGATTGTCAACTCTAAGACAAGAAGGTACTATTGTTCCTTTCTTTAATTTTTGATTTTTTGATTTTCTTTTATTTGTTTTGTTTTATGTATTACTTTTTAACTCAGTTGGTGTATGCTTAGGCCGAGAGACTTGAGAGGTAGATTCACTAAGGAACCCGAAATAGAGTTACCCTTTCCTTCCACGTCCGTTAGTGAAACCTCGCCTAGATTAAACCCTAGTGTACACCCAACCAAGAATTTAGAAAATTTTCCTAACATGGCTGAAAACCCTAATGAGAATATTGCTAGGACACTTAAAGATTATTTACATCCTAGTCGGACAGCCACACCATCATGCATTATGTTTCCAACCAACACTCGCCATCAAGATTTTAAAACAGGGATGATTCAATTACTCCCTACATTTCATGGCTTGGAAAATGAAAACCCATATGTACACATTAGGGAGTTTGAGGAAGTAGTTGCAACTTTTCATAGTCAAGATGCAACTGATGATATCATGAGACTCAAGTTTTTTCCTTTCTCCTTGAAGGATAAAGCTAAGAGTTGGTTACACTAGCTGAGACAACGATCTATTGGGTCATGGAATGAGATGACCCAGGTATTCTTTAATAAATACTTCCCTTAACATAAGACCAATGCTTTAAAAAGACAAATCTTCATCTTTTCACAAAAGGAGAACGAGACTATGTATCAGTCTTGGGAGAAATTTAAAGAGTCATTAAGTATGTGTCCACACCATGGGTATGAGAGTTGGCGCTTAGTGAGCTATTTCTATAAGGGACTTACCTATAGAGAGCTCCAATTCGTAGAGATGATGTGTAATGGTGAATTTCTGCAAAAACAAACCCTGATGAGGCCATTGAGTACCTTAATGAGCTTGCTGAAAAAGCTCACACTTGGACTGGACCTAGTGCTACTGAAAGCACCAATAGGTCATGACCTGTAGGAAACCCAAGTAGTGGTGGAGTATACTATCTTAGGGAAGAAGACAGCCTAAAAGCTAAGGTCAAAATGCTTACTAGGGAGTTAGACGCATTAAAAACTAAAAGCTCAAAGCCAACACACATGGTTAATCATACCGAATCTTCATAACCATGTTTTGTGTGTGGCGAGGTAGATCATCTCGCTCATGAGTGCCTTACATTTATAGATATGAGAGGAATGTATGAGGAACAATGTAGTGCCTTAGGCATGTACAAGAAGCCTCTTGCACCCTTCTCCAACACTTATAATTTGGGATGGCAAAATCACCCCAACTTCAGCTGGAAGTCTGAAAACCAGCAGCTTACACAACCCCCTAGACCATACCATGCACCCTCATTCTCTAGAAGTTCTTTAGAAGATAGTTTACATGATTTTATAGAGACACAGGGTAAGACAAACCAAAGGTGTGAGGCATTAATTACATAGGTTGTTGAAGAGAACAAAGAGATAAGGAGCCAAGTAACCAAACTGATGGACTCCTTGAGTGTGAATGAGCGAGGGAAGTTCCCTTCCCAAACTCAGTCCACACCCCATGGGCAACACATGGCTCAAACAAATCTGGAAAATGTAAATGCCATTGTGACAAGAAGTGGTAAGTCTTTACACATCCCAACAACAAACAAATCCAAGGATGTGAAAAAGGGTCAAAGTAGTAGTGATGCTGAACCGCATAAGGACCCTGAAGTTACTAAAAGCCCTGTTAAGGCACCATTCCCTCAAGGCTTAAAATCAAACAAGAACAATCTGGAGATGAATAATGAAATCCTAGAGAACCTAAGGCAAGTAAAATTGAATCTCCCACTTTTGCATGTGATTAAATAAGTTCCTACTTATGCAAAGGTTCTCAAGGATTTATGTATAATTAAGAGGAAGCATCATGTAAAGAAAACAACATTCTTAACTGAGCAAGTTAGTGCTTTAATTAAGCAATGAATTCCTCCAAAATACAAGGATCTTAGCTATCTAACCATTGCATTTAGCATTGGAAATCATGAAGTTGGACAAGCCTTGCTAGATTTAAGAGCTAGTGTAAACCTAATGCCGTTCTCTATTTACTTACAGCTAGGTTTAGAAGAAATCAAACCAACCATTGTGGTATTTCAATTGGCTGATCATTTAGTCAAAGTACCTCGGGGTGTGGTAGAGGATATCTTGATTCAAATTGATAAATTTTACTATCCTATTGATTTCCTAATCCTTGATTGTACTTCTGCTGTTGACACTAACTCTAAAATTCCTTTGATTTTGGGTAGACCTTTCCTTGCTACTGCGAATGCTCTAATTAATTACAGGAATGGACTCATGAAGCTGTCCTTTAGAAACATGACCCTCGAAGTGAACATCTTCAATGTTGCAAAACAGCCCGAAGATGAGGACGAGAACCGCCATTTATACATGATCGAGTCACTCATCGATGAGGGAGTTTCTATAACTCATGATTTTGATCTCTTAAATATTTTTTTTGTTAATTGTGAGATTGATTCTATTAATGATAAAACTGATATAATTGATATTTGTGTTGTTTTTGATAAATCTCAGGATTATGGCACTCGAGCATGGCAACCAAAGTTTGAGAAGTTGCCCGAAAGAAGCAAGAAACAAATCCCCTCAAGTGTGGAAGCACCTAAAGTTGAATTGAAGCCACTACCTAAGGGTTTGAAGTATGCCTTCCTCGGCCCAGGTGATACCTTTCCTGTTATTATCTCATCTGAATTATCTATATCTCAAGGTGAGAAATTAATTCGGACCTTAAATGCACATAAATCGGCTTTAGGTTAGAGCATGGCTGATTTAAAAGGAATTAGTCCCCTGATCTGTTCTCATAAAATAAATTTGGATGAAGGGACTAGTCCTCATAGAGACCCTCAACGTAGGCTTAACCCCACTATGAAAGAAGTAGTGAAGTATGAAGTGTTAAAACAATTAGATATGGGAATTATATATCCTATAGCTGATAGTAAATGGGTAAGTCCTACGCAAGTCGTTCCTAAAAAGTTCGGAGTCACTGTGGTAAAGAATGACCAAGAAGAGTTAGTCCCTACCAAACTTGTGACAGGGTGGCGTATGTGCATTGATTATAGAAAATTAAATGCTGCCACCCGGAAAGACCACTTTCCACTCCCTTTTATCAATCAAATTCTTGAGCGTGTAGCTGGTCATCCTTTTTACTATTTTTTAGATGGTTATTCTGGTTATTATCAAATTGAAATTACATTAGAAGACCAAGAGAAAACCACTTTCACATGTTCTTTTGGCACTTATGCTTTTCGTAGAATGCCATTTGGGTTGTGTAATGCCCCTGCCACTTTTCAACGCTGCATGATGAGCATCTTTAGTGATATGATTGAAAATTGTATGGAGGTTTTTACGGATGACCTAACTATTTTTGGATCTTCATTTGATGCATGCTTAATAAATTTAGAAAGAGTGTTGATTCGTTATGAGGAAAAGGAATTAGTCTTAAATTGGGGAAAATGTCATTTCATGGTACCATCTGGTATTGTCTTAGGGCATATTGTTTCTTCTAAAGGGATAGAGGTTGATCAATCTAAGATTGAATTAATCTCTAAATTTCCCACACCCAAGACAGTAAATGATGTAAGATCTTTCCTTGGTCATGCTGGTTTTTATAGGAGGTTCATACAAAATTTTTCCAACATATCTAGACCATTATGTGCCCTCCTAATTAAAGATGTTCCTTTTGAATGGACCACAGCTTGTCAAGAGGCCTTTAAAATGCTAATTGGTAAGCTTACTTCAGCACCTATAATGCAATCACCTGATTGGAATTTATCTTTTGAAATCATGTGTGATGCTAGTGAATATGTTGTAGGTGTTGTTCTTGGACAGCAAAGAGAGGGAAAACCTTATGTCATTTACTATGCTAGTAAAACTTTAAATAGTGCTCAAATGAACTACTCCACCACTGAAAAAGAATTACTTGCCGTAGTATTTTCTTTGGACAAATTTCATGCTTATTTAATTGGTTCTCCTATTCTTATCTTCACAGATCATGCAGCCCTCAAGTACCTCTTTACAAAGAAGGATGCCAAGGCACGATTAATATGGTGGATCGTACTCCTACAAGAATTTGACATCACCATCAAAGACAAGAAAGGAGTAGAGAATGTGGTGGCTGACCATCTATCAAGGCTCACATTTGAGGACACCTCTAACGACATGCCAATTAAGGATGATTTTTTGGATGAGCAATTACTCTCTGTTAGCTCTCTACCATAGTTTGCTCATATTGTGAATTATTTAGCTACCGGTGAGACACCAATGGATTGGAGCGCTTAAGACAAAAGGAAATTCTGAATAAGGTATGTAATTTTTATTAGGATGACACTCGTCTTTTCAAGTACTTCCCTGACCAAATTTTAAGGCGTTACATCCCTAATGAAGAGATTGCCAGTGTCTTGGAATTTTGTAACTCCCAAGCTTGTGGAGGCCATTTTTCAATGAAAAAAACCGCTGCAAAAATTTCGCAGTGTGGATTTTATTGGCCTACCTTGTTTAAAGATGAAAACATCTATTATCGCTCATGTGAAAAGTGTTAGAAGTTAGGAGCTGTGTCTCGTCGTAATATGATGCCCTTAATCCCAATTTTAGTGATCGAAATCTTCGATTGTTGGGGCATTGATTTTATGGGATCCTTTCCTTCTTCCTTCGGATACCAATATATCATCGTGCCAATAAATTATGTATTAAAGTGGGTAGAGGCAGTAGCTTTCCGAAGCAATGATAATAGAACGGTAATTAAATTTCTCAAGGAAAATGTGTTATCTCGATTTGGTACACCACGTGCTATAATTAGTGATCGAGGTGCACATTTTTGCAACCGTTCATTTGAAGCTTTAATGAGAAAATACGGGGTTTTACATAAAATTTCTATAGCCTACCATCCTCAGACTAGTGGACAAGTAGAACTTGCTAATAGAGAAATTAAACAAATTTTAGAAAAAAAAGAGTTAACCCGGAACGCAAGGATTGGTCTTTGAGACTAGTTGATGCGCTTTGGGCTTACCGTACAGCTTTCAAAACTCCCTTAGATATGTCACCTTATAGGCTTGTTTTTGGAAAGCCTTGCCACTTTACCTGTAGAGCTTGAGCATCGAGCTTATTGGGCCATCAAGTCTTTTAATTTTGATATAGGAGAGGCGAGTAAGCTTAGGAAATATGAGCTGACTGAGTTAGAGAAGTTAAGAAATGATGCTTATGAGAACTCTAGAATCTATAAGGCGAAGATGAAAGTGTTTCATGATAAAAATATTTTGAGGAAAACATTCAAGCCTAATGATCAGGTGTTCTTATACGACTCTAGACTTCATAAGCATCCAAGAAAACTACGGTCGAGGTGGACCAGTCCTTTCATAGTAAAAAATGCTTTTGAGAATGGGGCAGTAGAAATTGAGGATACAAGAGATGGTCAGGGTTTTAAAGTCAATGGTCAACGACTTAAGATCTTAATCGATAGACAAGATCCAGAAGTGAAAAACATTCCACTTATGGATCTGGTCTATTTACCTTGACCACCCAACAAAGGTATGTTTTTACTTTTACTTTTTTTTTATTTATTTGTTTGTTTTATTTTTAGTTTTTAGTTTTATTTACTCTAATTTTTATTTTTACTAACTTTATATATTTTTTTCTTTTTTTTTTTGTTCGGAACAAACAAGTTTTTATTTTTTTTAGAACTGGGCCCATGTCGCGGCCCACCAACAGAGCGCCTCACCCAGCAGCAAAGGGCCCAGTTTGCCCAGCCCAGCGCCGCAGCCCAGCATTTGGCGCGCTGCAGCACATAGAATGCACGAACCCATGCCCCTCAACTCAAGCAGCGGCATGCCTTCAGCCTAAGCCGCGCCTTCACATGTTTGCCACCTCTCCCTGCACACAATATAAAACCAAATTCTGCATTTTTCCTCTTCATTTCTCCCTCACAAAAACAGTAGCTCACTTCTCTCTCTCTCATCCTCTCTTCGCCTCACTTATCCACTCATTTCTACTAAAAATTTCTTGATTCTAACATCATTTCTTGTAGGATTTTGCACCAATATTGCAGATTTTGTTGAAAATTTCTCCAAAAAGCTTGGTACTAAGAAGATTTTGGATTCATCAAGAAAACTTCAAGCTGGTGGGTAGTCTTTCTTCTTTCCAACTTTGGGCATCAAGTAAGCTAAAATTCTTCTCTTTGTTGTTCATTTGTGCTATTTGGGTGGTTGATTTTGAATTAGTACTATTGTTCTACATATTTGATTCAAATGGTACCTAAACCTAAGAGACAAAGGGGGAAACAAGTACAAGAGTATGATGAGGGCAAATTTGTTAGTTTTGAGGGTAGTGAGAGATATGTTAGGCTGATGCATACTAGAAAACCCATTCCTGAGAGAGGATTCAATATAACAGAGAGAGCAAACCCCACCTTGTTTAGAATGATTATTGATAGGAATTAGGGTATATTTGCTAGCCAACCATCTCACTCCCTCACAAATGTGGTTAGAGAATTCTATGCTAATGCAGAAGAACATAAGAATGGTAAGATGAGAGTGAGAGGAAAAACAGTTTCTTTTAGAAGCTCATCTATCAACAGATTCTATGGGCTCCTTGACATAGTAAACAGTGAGTACAGTGCATATGCCTCTAATATTAATTATGACGAGATTTGCGATACTCTCTGTATTCCAGGCACTATAGGGAAAATGATGGGGGATACCCGTGTAACCTTTCCCAGTACTTCTTTGACTGTCAATGTTAGAGCTTGGCAATATTTTGTATGTTAGAGATTGATGCCTGCTACACACTATAGTGACCTTACTGTTGAGAGAGCTGTGCTGATTTAGGCCATTTTGATGGGCATGACTATTGATGTAGGCCAGATCATATTTCATTCTATCATACACACTGTACAACAAAAGCTTGGATTGTACTTCCCTTCCTTAATTACCCAATTATGCATCCAAGCTGGAGTTCAGTACAGTCCTGATGAAGACACCCAGCAACCAAAGAAGCCCATCGATGATAGCATGCTCACTCAAATTAAAACCTCAAGGTTGCCAGTTCCGGGAGAGAGAGCGGCGATTGCAGCTCCTCTTCCCCTTAGGCACTTCACTGTTGTAGAGCGCCTTGAACACTTAGAGATTCGTTTTGATAAGCAACATAAATTTTTGAATGATAGATTTGCTCGATAGGAACGTTTCTTGGCTAGGCAAGCTAATTATCAAGTGGGGGTGTACTCTTCTTTTGGTCAGATGTACCAACATCTTGCCTCCGCTACTGGTTGTGATATGGATCACTTTCCCACTTTGCCACCCTATCCGGGTTCATCGTTTGATCCAACTCTTGAGGATGGTGAAGAGAATGAAGAAGAGGATGATGACATAGAGGATTAATTTTGGGTTCTATCTTGTTTGTTTCCTTTTATTTTATTTTAATTATTATCGGATGACTGTACTAACAATTTTTTTTCCTTTTCGTTATTTTATTTGTCGTACTTTATTTTAAATTTTACTTATTTCTATTTCATGTGTTCACCTAACATACGGTGGCAATCTTAATGGTACACCACAGTTGCTTTCCTTTTGTTGTTTTGTTCTATATGGTAGATCGGAATTTCAGCAAGAAGAATGGCATGCAGTTCATATGACGGTGCACAATTTTCAGCGTGTGTGCACTTTTGATTACAAAGGGAGTTTCCTTTCCTTTATATTTAACATTGAGGACAATGCCATTTTTAAGTTGGGGGTGGAGGAAACGTATCTGTTTTTCGTTGAACTGCTTGGTGTCACTTTCCCTCTTTATCTATTTTTAGCATGCTTTGTGTTAGCCTTAGAGTAAATTCACATGTCAATGATATGAACTTAATTGAGATAGCATATAACATTTAGAAGAATTTAAATCTTGTTTCGGTTTGAGAATAATTTAAGTGTTAATCTTCATTTGGTTTGAGACTCTAGCTTGCGGTAAGATTATATGATTAGTCTAAAACATTTTGAGAAGTTTTATGTGTGATCGGTTGTGAATACTTTTGCGGTCTCAACAAGCTCTAGAACTTATTTGATGATCACTTGAGGCGAATTCCTAGAATGCACATTACTTAGGATATGATATAGGCCATTTTTGAATCGTTTGAGCCTTTCAAACCTACCATTGCTATATTTATCGCTAGTCACCTACTTGAGCCTTTTTTTGAAAAAGAATTTGAGCCTTGTTTCTTTCAAATATCCCATTCACTCACCTTTATGAGCCTAAAAATATTTTATCCTTACCCTTCTTTTAAAAGAACTTAGTTATATACATTTGTTGAGAAGCACTCAAAAGGAGTAAAGATGGAAATCTGAAGAAAAAAAAATATTAATACCATAACCCAAGTACATTAAAGGAGATAAGTTGGGGGTTGTGGAAAAGAAAAGAAAAAAGTGAAAAAGGAGGTGAATTGTTTGATGCCAAAATATAAAAGAAAAGAAAAAAATAAGTGAATTATGGCAATAAGAGAAGAAAAGAAAAGAAAAGTGGTGACTTATTAAGAGATATGCGCTTATAAAAACAGGTTGAAAGAGTTGGGTGTTGAAGTAAAGGCTATCAAGTGCTTAAAGTGGTTGTATTGAAAACTAAGAGATTAAGTTCTTTTACTTATTGAATCCTTCCCGTTCTTTCTTAACCTTCACTTTAGCCTAATGTTACAAGCATATTAAAGACCTATTGATCCAATGTAGTGTGATTTTTTCTACAATAGTGGAGAGTGATTTGAAAAATAAGCCTATGAAGCTTGAGTAGTGATTGATGTCACGCAATTCATTATGTTTTTAGAGGCCAAGACTTGTATTCTTGAATGTTATGCATAAAATCATCCGGGTGTTCTGACTAATGGATTGCGGTAAGATGGATGTTAAGAGTCGATAACGATTTTGAGATTGATGTTTTGATTACTTTTAGACTTAAGTGATATTTAATGATTCTATGTGCTGTATATTATGTGCAATTTCTGAGACAAAACGTGAATTGCTCTTGGTTTAACACTAGTATTGCTCTACCTTGTTTTGACTCCTACCATAGAACTCATCTCTTGTCTTCGCTTGAATTGCTAGGGACTAGCAATAAGCTAGTTGGGGGTTGTGATGAGAATCATAAAATGCATCTTAACAGTACTTAATTGTTAGCATTTTAGGGTTGATCTAGGTTTTAATTACACTTTTATACAATAACAACTCTAAAGTGTCATTATTGGATCATTGATATATTTCGATGCATTTTCAGGTACTTTAAGCTAAAAGATGAGGAAAAGTCATCATTGCTTGAAGCACAAAGACTCGAGGCATACCGGAGTGAAGGCATGGTTGTGGAAGAATAAATGAAGAAAAATCAAGTCTTAAATGTGTGCGCTGTGGCCTGAAAATATCCAACCCTCGCCCTCCAAAATCGAGCCAAAAGAGCAAGAAAGAAGCTTCAGTGGAAGCCACAGTTTGGACTAAGCAGGGCCACGGCCTCTAGAAAGAGTAAAAATCAAAGCTAAGGCAAGGGTCGCGGCGCGCACACGGTCCTCTTCTCCGAGTTATGACCTAATTAGGACTTTAATGATTGTTTAAACCCTAGAATATCTTTGGACCTCTTGTACTATAAATAGATCACTTAGGTTTAAGAAAGGATATCTTGGAAAGTCCGAAAAACTCAATAAGGCTACCACACTCTCCTCCATCAAAGAGTTCAACCATGAACTTCATGGCGAACTAATCTCCAAGCAAGGTGAAGGGATGAATCCCTAGGTGTAGTCATTCTCATTTTCCTTTCTTGATTCAGTTGTAGTTAGGCTTCATTGTCAAAACATTGTTATGTGTTACTCTTTTATCTAATTAAAGGATTCTCTATTAATTCTGTGATTATATCTTTATGTTTAATATAAGTCTAGTCATGCCCTTCTTATATCAAGATTATTAGGTATAATTGAGTCCGGTAGATTTATCTTTTAGGTTTGTCCATTACTGTAATATTGTCATTAATGATATATTGTCATTTCTTGATAAATCTATAGGATAGGTTATATATGCTTAACTCGAAAGAGTAATTCATGTCAATTACATTAGGGTTTATATATTCACTTGATTGAATATTTGTCAATTGCTTGTTTGGGATGTGAAACTTGCAATCGAGATAAAAACAATTGAATTAAAGATTGGAATAAAGCAACGAACCTAGGGAGGATTCTCGGAACCTTGTTGTTTCTTTATCATAGTTTTCAATCTATTAACACAATTACTTCATCATTGATTTCTTCTCACTTGATTAATATCGTTTATGTTAAGGTTTGCACTTTTCCTTTATAGATCGCTTTTCCCTGTGGAATCGACATCCCAAAGCTGTGCTACAACTACCGTGTTATACTTTGGGAATAATCAGTGCTCGAGCACAGCGTGTAGTGCGCTCGATCGCAAGGGCAGAAAGTACTGATAATCAAATAAACTATAAAATGACTAAAATTATGAAAAATAATGAGAATATTTAACAAAAATAAAATCATACCGTACTCAGTGGCATCAGTACCACTGACCTCAATAGAAGTGCTTGAGCTATATGGTTATCAAAGTCAAAACTGCTCAAGCGCTCTCTATAGTAGCTTCAGTGCTACTTTCTTTGAAGGGGGCACTTAGAGTCCACCTCATGTGGCTCAAGTGCTCTTGGTTCTGCTATATACTGGACAGATTGAAGTGTCAAGTTTTCATCTCTATGAGGCAAGGTGATTTCAAGGTATGGCTTGACTCTGGGTCCATTTATCGTGAATGTCTGATTGTCATTTGAACCATGAATCTCCAAAGCACCATGAGGAAAGACCTTGGTGATCACATAAGGACCAGACTATCGGGACTTTAGTTTACCTGAGAACAGTCTTAATCTTGAGTTGTAGAGCAACACCCTTTGTCCTACATGAAACTATTTCCTTATTAGTTATCTATTATGATAGGCTTTTGTCCTTTCTTTGTAGAGCTTGGCGTTCTAATATGCATCATGCCTTAATTCTTTCAGCTCATTTAAGTGCAGCTTCCTCTTCTTTCCTACTTGTTTCATGTCAAAATTGAACTGTTTAATGGCCCAATATGCTCGATGTTCTAACTCCACTGGCAAATGGCATGCTTTCCTAAAGACTAAGTGGTAAGGAGACATGCCAATTGGTGTCTTGTAAGCTGTCCTATATGCCCAGAGCATCATTCAGTCGCAAAGACCAATCCTTCCGATTAAGATTCACGGTCCTTTCTAGGATGCTTTTAATTTCTCGGTTACTTATCTCCACTTGGCCATTTGTTTGAGGATGATACGGAGTGCCAACTTTATGGGTGATCCCATATTTTATGATGAGTGTGGCAAAAGAATGAGGATGAAAGTGGCTACCACCATCACTAATGATTGCTCTTGGAGTCCTAAACCGGGTAAAGATATTATCTTGTAGAAACTTCACAACCACTTTGTGATCATTAGTTTTTGAGGGGACAGCCTCAACCCATTTGGACACATAATCCATACCCACAAAAAATATATAAATAACCAAAGGAGTTAGGAAATGGTCCCATGAAATCAATGCCCCATACATAAAAAAGTTATACTATATGGATATTTTGTAGGGGCATAGGATTTCGAGAAAAGATGTTATCTGTTCGTTGGCATCTATAACATGAGCTACAAAATGAGAAGGCATCTTTAAACAGATTAGGCCAATAAAAAATTGGATTGTAATACCTTAAGAGCTGTTCTCTTGGCCCCAAAATGTCATCCACAAGCAAACTGATGGTAATGTTGTAATAAGCTCAAGTGTTCCTCTTATGAGACACACCTTCTGATGATTTGATCGGGACAGAATTTGGATAGGTAGAGATCATCCCAATGGAAGTGTCTAGACATAGATATCAGTTGCTTCTATTCTTGATTGGTCATACCTAGAAGAAAAACCTTGGCAGTTAGATAATTGACAATATCAGCATACCATGGAAGTGTTACCTCTAGTGCGAATAATTGTTCATCGGGGAAGTTCTCATTCAAAGGTAGCTTATTTTTGTTACCTCTTAAGGTAGCCTAGATAAGTGATCTGCAACCACATTTTCACTGCCCTTCTTGTCTTTGATCTCCAAGTCAAACTCTTGCAATAAGAGTACCCATCTGGTTAACCTAGGCTTTGCATCTTTCTTAGAAAACAGATATCTTAAGGCAACATGATCAGTAAATACAATAACCTTAGAGTTAATCAAGTATGATCTAAACTTCTCTAAAGCAAAACTAATGGCTAATAATTCCTTTTCAGTAATAGAATAGTTTAGCAGAGCATCATTTAAAGTTCTAGAAGCATAATAAATAGCATGAGGTACCTTATTGACTCTCTGGCCTAAGACAGCTCCCAAGTCGAAGTCGCTGGCATTGCACATTAGCTCGAATGAAAGATTCCAATCTGGTGCCATCATTATTGGTGTGGAGGTGAGCACATCCTTCAATGTGTTGAAAGCTTTCATACAGTCATCAGTCTATTCAAACTTGGTATCTTTAGCTAACAATGCACATAGAGGTCAAGAGATCTTGGAGAAATCCTTGATGAATCGTCTGTAGAATCCAACATGTCAAATGAAACTTTTGACTCCCTTAATTGTTAGCGAAGGAGGCAACTCTAAAATGATAACTATTTTAGTCTTGTCTACCTCAATACCTTTGTTGGAGATGGAATGACCTAACACAATGCCTTATTGAACCATAAAGTAACATTTCTCCCAATTCAGTACTAGGTTGCTCTCTTCACATCCCTTTAGGACACTCTTTATATGATTTAGGCATTCATCAAAATTAGATCCAAAAACACTAAAATCATCCATAAATACCTCAATGAATCTTTCCACTATGTCGGAAAATATGTTCATCATACATCTTTGAAAGGTGGCTGGTGCATTACATAAACCGAATAGCATCCTTCTATAAGCAAATGTACCGAAAGGACATGTGAAGGTAGTCTTTTCTTGATCCTTAGGTGCTATGGCAATCTAGTTGTAACCACTATACCCATCTAAGAAACAATAGTAGCTATGGCCAGCTAATCTTTCTAACATCTGATCAATGAAAGGCAAGGGGAAGTGATCTTTTCTAGTCACCTTGTTCAATCTTCTATAATCAATACATACCATTCAACCAGTTGTTATTGTTGTAGGTATGAGCTCCTCATCTTCATTCTTTATCACTGTGATCCCATTCTTTTTCGGCACAACTTGAATGGGACTTACCCATTTACTGTCTGAGATGGGGTAGATAATGCCAGCGTCTAAGAGTTTCAACACCTTTGCCTTCACTACCTCTTTCATGTGTGGGTTAAGTCTTCTTTGAGCATCCCAAGTGGGCTTTGCTTCATCCTTAAGGTAGATACGGTGCATGCACTTGGCTGGACTTATCCCTTTGATGTTAGTAATGGTCCATCCAATAGCAGATCTATGCTCCCTAAAAACTCTCAATAGTTTCTCCTCTTCCCCAACATTTAAATTGGCAGCAATAATCACAGGTAAGGTCTTATTCTCTCCCAAATAAGCATAAGTTAAATGCTTTGGCAGCTGCTTCAATTCCAAGTTTGGTGCCTGAACAATAGAAGAAAGAAGAGTAGTATTAGTAGGTACTAAATATTCAAATTGAGGAGCATACTTACTTGGATGTTTTGGAGAAGCCTCAAGTAGGTGCACAGTTTTAATGATGTCATCAGTAACATCTTCAAGTTCTTGCTCAATATCCAATTTTTTAAGACCATGGGTAAGGGTAGTCTCCAATGGATCAATGTGATGGACCTGAAAAGCTTGCTCAACAAAAGTTTGCATTATACATACATTAAAACATTCCATATTATATTGATGTAATTTTAATGCATCAAATATTTTAAACTCAATTTTCTCACCATTTACCTCTAGGTTTTTTTATGCTTCTGTCTACCAATTGCAAAGTGATGGAAGTCGGTTGAAGCTCCCCAAAACCTAGTGTTTTGAATATTGTGTATGACAGTAAATTTACACCCGTTCCTAAGTCCAGTAATGCTCGCTTAAATAGCTGATCACTTATCTTGCAGGGAATAGTAAAATTACCTGGATCTTTTAGCTTTGGTGGTAGCCTTCTTAATAATACTGCACTTACCTCTTCAGTTAAAGCTATTGTCTCATGTTCCTGAAACTTCCTCTTATGAGTGCAATAATCTTTCAAAAATTTAGAATAAGCAGGTATTTTTTGAATTGCGTTTAATAAAGGAATGTTTATTTCTAGTTTCCGCAAAGTTTCAAAAATGTCAAGCAGTTTATTTTCTTTCATTCGTTTTACTAGCCTTTTCGGGAAGGGTTGTGCATACACCTTATCCATCTCACTTACCTTTGATGCCGATGGTTTCTCTAGAGATACTTTTGCAGACTCATCGGTTCCTATAACCTTACCATTTCTAAGGGTTGTGACAGCCTTCAGTTGCTGGTGCCCCCTGGGTTAGGTAGTGTTTGAACTGGAAGCTCACCTTGCTTTCTGCCACTTAGTTCTTTAGCCAATTATCCTATTTGTACCTCTAGCCTTTGAACGACTTATTCATATTTTGCAGTGGTTTGTCTTAGTTTAGTCCGAAATTGCCTTCCATCTGCCATGAACTGATTTTGTGAAGTCATCAGTTGTTGTTGCTAAGTTGCCAATTGCCTCACGAGACTTTCTAGGTCACTTTTCTTTGATTTGGGAACTGAGTGAGCGGCTGGCTGGGAGTTCCTTTGCTGCCCTTGATGGTTCAGAACATTCTGATTGTTGCTCCAAGAGAAATTAGGGTGGTTTCGCTATCCAAGATTGTAAGTGTTTGCATATAGGATGTTCTTTGGCGGATGGTTGTTTTGGTCCCACATAATTCATTTGCTTTGGATTTGCAGATGAATATAAGGGATATGTCTCAGTATTATGATCAAATTGAGAACATATAGCACATACCTGGACTAGTGTAGCTGGTGGATTAGGTGAGGTATTCTGAGCAGTTATGGCTTTAACAAGTAGATCTAGTTTCCTCTTCACAACAACTATTTAGGTAGAGGATCCACCATTTAGAGTCACCTCATACATACCTTTGCTCTTGGGTCCATGTCTACCTTTAGAGGAAAATTGTTGGGTGTGCTCACTTAATGTCTCAAATAGTTCCATGGCTTCTTCGCTACTATCTCCATTAGCACACCTCCGCAACTTTAATCCACAATACTTTTATTAGTATCACTCAAACCTTCATAAAAAGTTTGTACCAGTTTATCCTGAGGTAGATTGTGATGTGGGCATTTGAGTAGCAGCTCGTTAAAATGTCCCCATGTGTTAAAGAATAGGTCTCCATCCTTTTGTTAAAAAGACTGAATCTCCTTCCTCATTTGTCTCGTCTTTTGAGCTAGGAAAAAATTTCTTAGGAACTTGCTGGCCAACTCCTCCCAAATGTGGATAAAAACTGCAGGCAATGAATTGTACCATAGTTTAACATTATCTTTTAATGAAAAAGGGAAAAGAATTAACTTGATTCCCTCTTGGTCTAGGCCCCGAATATGCTAGAACTTGCATAGATCAAAGAACTTTCGAAGGTGTAAGTACGGATCCTCAGCAGGTATCCCCCTAAAATGAGTTAATGCACTGAATATTTGCAGAGATATGTAATAATTTCCTTCCGCCTCTGGTTGATAAGCAATGCATGATGGTTGGTCGAGGTTCCGTGGAATGAAGGATTGCTTCATAGGTCTTCGCTCAGGTGGTTGTTGGTTTTCTAGCTGCTCCACCATTGATGCTTCTTCCTCGAATTCTTCTTTTACCTCTTTAGATTTATCTCTAAGCCTTTGTCGAATAGTTCGCACAAGCTTTATATCGAGGGGAAAGAAAGTGGGATGCCAGGATCGAAGCTTTTGCAAGAATTAGCAAAAACCGCTTCAGTGCAGCAGTTTAGCACTGCTGCTCGGGTAGTCTCTGCCTCAGATGCGCTCGATCGTAGCAAAAGAGTGTGCTTAATCGTAGTGCCTCAGAGAACTTCTACTGCAGTACCTAAATAAGAAAATAACATGAAAATAATTGATTAGGTTTTGATGAAACAAAATAAAACAGAATAATAATAAAAATAAAAGTAACAATAAATGAAAAATAATCCTAAAAAAAATTTAGTACAGTCCCCGGCAATGGCACCAAAAACTTATTGTGCAAAATTCCACCTAAATTAATAAGCAAATAATCGACTTATTTTACTTGCAAGTGCACAAGGTCAACAGTAGAATAGTGTGCAAATGCGAGATCATCTCCACAGGGATTGGTGAATTTCGTTTTAGAATCAGTTTCATAATATAAAACGATAGAAATAAATATTGAGTTTAGATTGATAATGATAATAACATAAGGTTTTGATATCCACCACTAATCATACTTTCCCAATAAGTAATGTGCCAATGCTCTAGACCTTTCATGAATACCTAATGGTTATTAACCTAAGGGCTTGGTTCGGTCCTTAAGCTATTGATTTCCTTAAGCAACGAGTTAGGCATAGTGTATACTCTAACTCTTTCTCTCTTAAGGGATTCAGCATGGTGTATACTGAGTTGTTCCTTAAGAGAGCATAAGATTTGTGGTAATTGACAACCACATGAGACCTAGGGCATGTTTGTATACTCCCGGTTTCCCATGTTGATTAACCCAAAAATCCAGCGTGGATTTCTTTTATTACTATTGTCAGACCCAAGACTCAGTCATCCAAATTGATCTAACTAACTAATCCATACCACATGCATACGTTGATCAAACAAACACATGTGAGGAATTCAATAAAACAGGTATTAATCAATTAAAGCATCATAACATGGCTATTTGCAAAGGCAACAATATTCATATATGGAAAGACATAATTAGGGCTTCAATCAAGCCCTATTGAGAAGTTAGTTACACATGCTGATTATGCTAAACATCATCATAGTATAAACTAAGTAGAAAAGAATAAACCCAAAAAATAATGTGGAGAAGAGTCGTCAATTCCTCTCCAAAGCTTACAACTCAAAGCAAAATCAAAAGTGAAGTTTCTGTGTTTTACAAGACTATATATAGGGTTCTAAGGACAACTCAAAGCCCTAATTTCCAAAATAAGACCTAAAGCAATCTTTCTAAAACTGGCTTTGCCTCATTGTACGTGTGCGCTCGATCTCATGCTTTTGCGCTCGAGCCTTCTATATGTGTGCACGAGTTCTTGTGCGCTCGATCATGGAAACTTTGCACTGGATCGCACTTGGCTGCTTCCAGGTCTTCAGATTTCTTCCTTAGAGCTCCAAAATGCTACATTTTCTTCAAGAACCTATAAAAAAATATAGAAAACACAAAAATGAAGTAGAATATACTAAAATACATAAACAAAGAGCTTAACAATTGTAAATTAAGGGGCTTAAATATAAATATTTAAGCACTTATCACAAATGATAGAATTGATAGTCTAAAAGCATAGACTTGATGAACAGGCTAGAGCAGTGCTTGAGGTTCTTGTAAATCCAATAATGGTAAACGTTCAAAAGGGAAAAGGTGAGTTTATGTATGAGATGTAGGGAGATTGCTTTATTAAATATATTAAGTTGAATGCTTTGTTGTTTAAAGGATTTATGAATCCTTTTGAGCCTAAGCTATGGGTGAAACTTGTAGAGATATTATTTGGTACTTTACTAGTAACTGATAGGCAGAGAGTTTCCTTTGCTTCATTTGAGTTAGAAGGAGAAACTTTGGAATGGCGAGAGGATACTCTTCCCAGGGTAAGTACATATGTTGACAGACACTTAACTTAGAATAGGTTTAAGGAGGTTTTCCTTGATAAATACTTTCATTATACCTTTAGAGCCCAACAAGATGGAGATTTTATTTATTTAAGGCAAATGTGTTGACTATGACTCAGTATGATAGCAGATTTATGGCTTTGACAAGGTTTGTATAGAAAATGATAAACATAAAGGAGGATAGATGTAAGAGGTTCATAGATGGACTATATTTTGAGATTTAATCGAAGCTAATTCACATGAGGCATATGAATTATGTTACGTTGGCGAATATAACACTTTAGATTGAGAAGGATGTGATGGAATTTAGAGGTAGGAGGAATTAGCGGAAGAGGTCTAGATTTGAGGAACCCAGAGGTGGTACCAGTATGAGTGTGTAGGGTAGGATACCACCCATAAGAGGCATTCCTTGTCACAAGGAACTATTGTATAGAATCAGAGGCAAACATGATCTGTTGCTTCTGTAGCTCAAAGTAATATCGATGGGACCCTTAGATTTGCGAGACAAGTTATGAGAACTGGGAGTCATGGCAAAGGAAGTAAGTATGCCACTAAAGGGAAGTGGCAATCTGATGTATGATCGAGAGATAGAAGTTTGTTATAGATGTATTCAAATAAGATATTTACCCCAAAATTGTCCTAATTTGAAGTGTTTTGTATGTAGAAAAGGTGCACATATCAATGTTGGTTGATTTTGGTGCAGCCCATTCTTTTGCATCCAGTATTCATATGAAGTCTATTGAAGTATGTATTAGTACTTTGATGTATAATGTTATTGTTGAAGTTCCCACTAGAGATAGAGTGATAATCATAAATGTTTACAAGGGTTGTGTGATTCGTATCAGTGATACAGAGTTTGAAGTTGATTTGTTTTCTTTGAATATGGTTGACTGTTTTAAGGAAAATGTACTGTTCAGGATACCTAGACAGGCGGAGTTTAACTTTCAGGAAAAACTCAAGATACTTGCAAAATGTCTTATTTTTGCTCTGACTACTGGTAGATGGTTGAAAAAGGGTTATGAGGAGTATTTGGCATACATAATGGATTCTAAAAAGGAAAATAGGAAGTTAGAAGAAATCTTAGTAGTGACAAATTTTTCTGATGTATTTCTTGATGAGTTGACTAGGTTGCCTCCTAGTAGGGAGATTAAATTCTCTATTGATGTGATACCAGGTTCATCATATATATTGATAGCACCCTACAGAGTGACACCCACTGAGTTAAGAGAGTTGAAAGTTCAAGATTTGTTAGATAAAAAATTTATTTGATTTATTGTGTCACCTTGGGGAGCCCTATATTGTTTATGAAGAAGAAAGATGGAATGATGAGATTGTGTATAGATTACAGATAGTCGAATAAGATAACCATTAAGAACAAATATCCTTTACCTAGGATAGATGATTTATTTGAGAAGTTACTGGAAGCAAGAGTATTTTCTAAGATAGACCTGAGATCAGGTTATCACAAGTTAAGGATAGAGAAGGGAGACGTGCCTAAGACTGCTTTTAGGACACATTATGGTCATAAGTTTCTTGTGATACCATTTGGGTTGACTTATATTGTAGTTGTATTCATGGACTTGATGAATAGAGTATTTAAACCATATCTTAACAAGTTTATGGTTGTATTTGACATTCTGATATATTCTTAAGAAGGAGGCACCACATGTGAAGAATTTAGAAATAGTGTTGGAGATTCTGAGGAAAGAGAGATTATATGCAAAAAAAAAAAAAAAATTAATGTGAATTTTGGCTTAATAAAGTTACTTTCTTGAGACATGTAGTGTCTGGAAATGGTATAACAGTTGATCCACAAAAGATAGAGACAATGTTGAGTTAGGAGATACCAACTAATGTGAGTGAGATTTAAATCTTCTTAGGGTTAGCTGGTTATTATAGAAGATTCATATATAATTTTTCTATTATTGTAGTACTATTGACTAGACTGACCAGGAAAGAGGTGAGATTTGTATGGTCTGGGAGTGTGAGAAAAGTTTCCATTTAGTAAAAAAGAAATTGACTACAACTCCAATATTGGTACTTCCTTCTGGTGATGCAGGATTTGTGGTGTATAGTGATGCATCCCATCAAGAGTTGGGATGTGTGTTCATGCAACATGAGAAGGTAATGGCATGTGCTTCTAGGCAATTGAGGAATCATGAGAGAAATTACCTTACCCATAACTTAGAGTTGAATGTCATAGTGTTTACTTTAAAGATTGGAGACATCATTTATATGGAGTCACTTGTGAGATATTTATTGATCATAAGAGTTTGACGTACTTACCTACCCAGAGAGAGTTAAATTTGAGGTAAAGATGGTGGATGGATTTGATTAGTGACTATGATTGTACAATTCACTATCATCTAGAAAAGGCAAAAGTGGTAGCTGATGCATTGAGTAGAAAATCTACAAGAAGATTGACTGCTATTGAAAGTCATGATGTGTAATTGATGATAGATTAAGAGAGATAAGAATGAAGTTGAATATCAGTGATAGAGGATCATTGTTAACAAATATGGTTGTACAGTCATCCATAGTAAAATGCTTGTTAGAGATGCAAGGTAAATATGAAGAGATAGAAAAGATTAAGCATTGAGTGCTTACTATAAAGCAATATGAGTTCAAAATTTGAAATGGGGGTATTTTGGTAATGGAACATAGGATTTGTGTTCCCAATGATGCGGAGTTGAAAAAGAAGAAATTGAGAGAGGTATATTATGATGTATATTCGATGCACCCGAGTAACAATAAGATGTATAAATGATTGAGACAAAATTACTAGTGGTTAGAAATTTAAGATGAATAGAGCTTAATATAATTCTAGATGTTTAGTTTGTCAGCAAATGAAGTCAGAGAACAAACATCTGAGAGGCTTACTATAGTCTCTTTCTGTGCATGAATGACTAATAAGTGCTTAAATATTCATATTTAAGCCCCTTTATTTGAATCTATTAAGTCCTTAGTTATGATAATTTAGTCCATTTTCACTTCATTTCTGTGTTTCACATGTTTTTATAGGGTCTTGGATAAAAAGAAGCATTTTGGAGCTTAAAAGGAAAAAAACTGGAAATCGTGGAGCAGCTGCTGCCTGGAGTGCGATCGAGCGCACCAGGCATGCGATTGAGCGCAGAATTGCGATCGAGCGCACTGCGTATGCGATCGAGTGCACATGTACTGGCGTGAACAGTAAAGTGGCAGAACCAATTTTGGAAATAAAGGAGTTTTGTGTTTTAGGAAAGTTTAGGGTTGCTGAGCCTTCTAGGATTATTCACCCCCTATAAATACACCTGTAAAACACACACAATGGACATCAATGAATTAATCCCTTCTTTTATCTTTTACTTTTAGCTTGGAGAAGAAAACTGTGGAGGAGAATTGACGACTCTTCTCTCGGGTTTCTTCTTTCCTTTATTTTTATTATGTGTACTCGACTCTTAGTAAGGGCTTGGTTGAAGCCCTAATTATGTTTATTCAATAATTAAGTATTGGTGCGTTTGCGATATTTATATTGTGTTGCTTAATTTGGTTAATACCTGTTTTTATTTAAATTCCTCATATGTGTGTGTCTGATCAATGTGTGCATGTGGTATGGATTAGTTAGTTGAATCAATTTGGATGACTGAGTCCTGGGTTCAATAATAGTAACAAAAGATATCCACACCGGATTCTTGGGTTAATCAATATGGGAAACTAGGAGTAGATACCATGCCCTAGGTCCCATGTGGTTGTCGATTTCCACATATCCCATGCTCTCTTAAGGAACAACTCAGCAGATACCATGCTGAATCCCTCAAGAAAGAAAAGAGTTAGAGTAGATACCATGCCTAACTCATTGCTTATGGAAATTAATAGCTTAAGGAGTAGATACCATGCTCTTAGGTTGACAAACATTAGGTATATATGGCATGATTAAAGCATTGGCATACTGTTATATTGTGGTAGCATAATTAGTGGTTGATATCAAGTCCCTACGCCTTTATCTTTATTATTTTATCTTTATCAAAATCAACTCTTTTATTATTTATTTCTTTTTACCTTGAAGAAACTAATTCTAAAAACGAACTTTAACAATCCCTGTGGAGATGATCTTGCTTTCGCACACTATACTACACTATTGACCTTGTGCACTTGCAAGTAAAACAAGTTCGGTTATTTGCTAATTAATTTAGGTAAATAAATGCACAACAAGTTTTTGGCGCCTTTGCCGGGAATTGTGCTAAATTTCTTTTTAGAATTATTTCCCGTTTATTTTTCTTATTTTGTTCAATTTTATTTTCTTATTTTTCATTAAATATTTTTCTTAATCTATTTTGTTTTATTTTATTTTATTTTCATCAACTATCTAACTTAATTCTTCGTTTTTGTTATTTTCTTGCTTTCTGTTTCAGGTGTGCATCAGTGCTAATTCTGGCACTGTGATCGAGCGCAAACCTAAGTGCGATCGAGCTCACTGGTGCGATCGAGCGTAGTGCTTGGAGAACTCGAGTGCAAATAGTCCAGAGACTACCCGAGCAGCAGTACTGAAGCTGCTGCACTAAGGTATTCCTACTGATTCATGCAAGGGCTTCGAGTGAGGAACCCAACCATCCTTCCACTTGATATAGATAGTGAGCAGATAATTCGAAAGAGGCCTAGAAACATCTTCGAGGAAAAAGAAGAAGAAGTTGAGGGTGAAGCACCAATGGAATAGCTTTTCAACCAACTGCCACCAGAACGGAGACCTATGAAGCAATCCTTCATTCCACAGAACCTCAACCATCCTCTATGCATTACATATCAACCTAAGGCGGAAGAAAATTATTACATATCTCCGCAGATACTCAGTGCCTTGACTCATTTTAGGGGTACACCTCTTGAGGATCCACACTTGCTCCTTCGAGAATTTTGTGATCTCTGCAAGTTCCATCATATTCAGGGCCTAGATCAAGAGGGAATCAGGTTAATTATTTTCCCTTTTTCATTAAAAGATAATGCTAAAATGTGGTATCATTCATTGCCTGCAGATTCCATCCATACTTAGGAAGAGCTATCCAGTAGATTTCTAAGGAAATTTTTTCCAGCCCAAAAGATAAGGCAGATGAGGAAGGAGATTCAATCCTTCCAACAAAGGGAAGAAGACCTTTTCTTCGAGTTATGGGGACACTTTAATGAGCTGCTACTCAAATTTCCACATCAGAACTTACCTCAAGATGAGCTGGTCCTAGCTTTCTATGAAGGTTTGAGTGGCATAAATCAAGGTATAGTGGATTCCGGTTGTGGAGGTGTGCTGATGGAGAAGACTAGTGAAGAAGCCATGGAGCTGTTTGAGACATTAAGTGAGCACACCCAACAATTCTCCTCGAGAGGTAGACAAGGAATTAAAAGCAAGGGTATGTATGAGGTGAGCTTCAATGATGGATCTTCGAATCAAATGACTGCTATGGAAAGAAAGCTAGACATGCTCATAAAAGCCATGGCTGATTAGAACAACTCACCTAGTCCACAGGCTACATAACGCCAGGTATGTGCTATATGCTCTCATTTTGATCAAAATACTTATACTTGTCCTCTGTATTCAACTACAGATCAAGAGCAAGCAAATTATGAGGGACCAAACATCACATATGCAAATACCTACAATCCTGGATGGCAGAACCACCCCAACCTCTCATGTAGCAACACTTAAAATGTTTTGAATCTTCAAGGACAGCAGCGACACTTCCAACCAGCAGCCCAACCAGTGCCGAAATCAGAAAATAGTGACCTAGAGAGTCTTATGAGGCAATTGATGACTTCACAAGAACAGTTCATGACTGAGCAAAGACAAACCACTACAAAACATGAGCAAGCCATTCAAAGACTTGAGGAACAAATGGGGAAATTGGATAAGGAGCTAAGTGAAAGAAAGTTGGGTGAACTTCCAGTCCAACCACTACCGACTCCAAGAGAACATCAACAACTAAATCCCATGGCAACTCTAACAAATGGTAAGATCATCGGAGCTGATGAACTTGCACAAGCATCCATATCCAAGGTAAGTGAGATAGAGAAGGTAAATGGTGAGAAGGTTGAAATCAAAAGATATAATGCATTAAAATTACCCCTAGATAATATAAAATGTTTTAATGTATGCATGACGCAAAGTATTGTTGAGGAAGCTTTTCAGGTCCATCACATTGATCCAGTAGAAACCGCTCTTACCTATAGTGTTCCAAGATTGGATATTGAGCCTAAATGCAAGGATGTTACTGATGACATCATTGACACTATGCACCTCCTTCAGGCCTCTCTAAAACATCCAAGTCAGTACACCGATCCATTTGAAATTCTTGGGCCTACTAATACTATTTTTTTCCCCTTTTATTGTCCAGGCACCAAATTTGGAGTTGAAGCAATTGCCGAAGTACTTACCTTATGCTTATATGGAAAGAATAAGACACTTCCTATGCTAGCTGCTGCAAATCTTAGTTTTGGGGAAAAATAAGGCTTGGTCAGGTTGAAGACGTTAAACTTAGCGCTCATGGGAAGCACCCCAGACATATCCTTTTTATTTTAGTACTTTTCTTTTTATAGTCCTATTTTCATATCTATTATTTTGTTTTCCGGAACAATGTTTGTTTTCCTTTGTCAGGTACTTAGTGCGTGCATCCAGTTCAAGTTTGGGGGCATGTTACAAGCAAAGCAAGCAACCTAGTTCTCCATCTCCCAGGTTAGATCTTTCCATGCCACACACATTGGGGATAATGTGTATTTTAAGTTTGGGGGTAGTGGGAGATACTAGATACTATCACACATGCACACACTAAGTCCCAGTTTTTTTTAGGAAGATAAATGCATGTTCTTTTGGTAAACAAAAATTTTGCTTGATTTAAAAATTTGATAACACTTCATTAGTAAGCTTAAAAGCTAGAACACATAGTATTGCAATGGAAATTTTACAAAGTTTAGTTACCTACCTCAAGGCACCTAAGAATTCACGAGTTTGATCCAAATTTGCACGAGCACATTTAAACACGCATTTGTGTGGGGTATGACATATAATTCTCTTGTATATGTTTCCATAATCTAACTTTAATCGGATAACTTGTTGAAAAGAACACTTTGGTATAAGAAAAATAAAGAAGAAAAAAAATAAAGAAAAAATGTTCATCATACAAACAGTGATCAAAAAGCTTTCCACTGAGTAACTGGGCCTCTTGCCTCAGTAAGCATTGAGTGTTCACGTCAAAAGGTGGGAATTTCATTTAGAAGCATTAAAACTTGTTAGTTCCATAGCTTTTTTGATTCGAGTTAGTAAGTCCTTAGGGGTGTCTTTACACCTAATGCCCTAAAACCATCTGGTTTGGGAGTCATTGGCTAAACACTCGTTATAAGGGTCAAATAGAAAGCTCAATGGAACTCAACATGGCAAAGATCGCATGATGAAAGAAAAAGAAAGAAGAAGCAAGTATTACGCCATTTTTGTTCTCTTTGATAAAGAATTCGATAAAGGTTTGGGCATCAAAACCCTATACGCTAAAATTATGTGGAAGCCCCCATCTTATATGTGCTAATTCATTACACACAAATCAAACTTGCGATGCCTTAAGCCAACCTTAGGTAAGTAACTTAAAACTTTGGAAAGTCCTTTTGCAATCCAAAATGTGTTTTTATTTTAAGCTTACTCATGAACTGTTATCATAGTTTTTTGTGCAACCCAAATCTTTGAGTATCATGGAAGTAAATTTATCTTTATTTTTGTTCTTCATTTAGTTTTTAGTTTTGTATTGCTAAGGGACTAGCAATATGTAAGTTTGAGGGTGTGATAAGTGCTTAAATATTCATATTTAAGCCCCTTAATTTACATGTGTTAAGCTCTTTGTCTATATGTTTTAGTCTGTTTTACTTCATTTTGTGTGTTTCACATGGTTTTTATAGGTCTTGGAGAAAAAGGAAGCAGTTTTGGCACTTAAGGGAAGAAGCCTGGAAATCCTGGAGCAGTTTCTGGTCAAAGTGTGATCGATTGCACTACTGCATGCGATCGAGCGCACATGCGATCGAGCGCACATGCGATCATTCACACACATGAAGGATCGAGCGCAGCAATGTGATCGAGTGCAAGACGCATGCGATCGAGCGCACATGTATGGGCGTGAACAGTAAACTGCAGAACCTTATTTTGGAAATAAAGGAGTTTTGTGTTTTAGGAAAGTTTAGGAACTCATGAGCCTTCTAGAACTACTCAAGCCCTATAAATACACCTCTAAAGCACATACAAATGATCACTTCTTTAATCTCTTATTTTATCTTTTACTTTTAGCTTGGAGAGGGAAACTGTGGAGGAGAATTGACGACTTTTCTTTGGGTTTTTTCTTTCCTTTATTTTTATTATGTGTACTTGACTCTTAGTAATGGCTTGGTTGAAGCCCAAATTATGTTTATTCAATAATTCAGTATTGGCGCCTTTGCGATATTTATGTTGTGTTGCTTAACTTGATTAATACCTATTTTTATTTAAATTCCTCATATGTGTGTGTCTGATCAACGTGTGCATGCGGTATGGATTGGTTAGTTGAATCAATTTGGATGACCGAGTCCTGGGTTTAATAATAATAACAAAAGATATCCACACCGGATTCTTGGGTTAATCAACATGGGAAACCGGGAGTAGATACCATGCCCTAGATCCCGCGTGGTTGTCGATCTCCACAGATCCTATGCTCTCTTAAGGAACAACTCAGCAGATACCATGTTGAATCCCTTAAGAAAGAAAAGAGTTAAAGTAGATACCATTCCTAACTCATTGCTTAGGGAAATCAATAGCTTAAGGAGTAGATACCATGCCCTTAGGTTGATAAACATTAGGTATACATGGCATGATTAAAGCATTGGCATACTGTTATTTTGTGGTAGCATAATTAGTGGTAGATATCAAGTCCCTACGCCTTTATCTTTATTATTTTATCTTTATCAAAATCAACTCTTTTATTATTTCTCTCTTTTTACATTGCGAATATAATTCTAAAACGAAATTCACCAATCCCTGTGGATATGATATTGCTTTCACACACTATACTACTAAGTTGACCTTGTGCACTTACAAGTAAAACGAGTATGATTATTCACTTATTTAATTAGGTAGATAATCGCTCAATAAGTTTTCAAAAACTTGTTGTGCGATTATCCACCTAAATTAATGAGTGAATAATCGTACTCGTTTTACTTGCAAGTGCACAAGGTCAATAGTGTAGTATAGTGTGCGAAAGCAAGATCATCTCCACAGGGATTGGTAAAGTTCGCTTTTAGAATTAGTTTCTTCAAAGTAAAAAGAAATAAATAATAAAAGAGTTGATTTTGATAAAGATAAAATAATAAAGATAAAGGCGTAGGGACTTGATATCTACCACTAATTATGCTACCACAATATAACAGTATGCCAATGCTTTAATCATGCCATGTATACCTAATGTTTGTCAACCTAAGGGCATGTTATCTACTCCTTAAGCTATTGATTTCCATAAGCAATGAATTAGGCATGGTATCTACTCTAACTCTTTTATTTCTTGAGGGATTCAGCATGGTATCTGCTGAGTTGTTCCTTAAAAGAGCATAGGATCTGTGGAAATCGACAACCACACGGGACCTAGGGCATGGTATCTACTCCTGGTTTCCCATGTTGATTAACCCAAGAATCCGGTATGGATATTTTTTGTTATTATTATTGAACCCAGGACTCGGTCATCCAAATTGATTCAACTAACTAATCCATACCAAATTGATTCAACTAACTAATTCATACCACATGCACACGTTGATCAGACACACACATATGAGGAATTTAAATAAAAACAGGTATTAATCAAATTAAGCAACACAATATAAATATCGCAAAGGCACCAATACTGAATTATTGAATAAACATAATTAGGGCTTCAACCAAGCCCTTACTAAGAGTCAAGTACACATAATAAAAATAAAGGAAAGAAGAAACCCGAGAGAAGAGTCGTCAATTCTCCTCCACAGTTTCTTTCTCCAAGCTAAATGTAAAAGATAAAAGAAGGGATTAATTCATTGATGTCCATTGTGTGTGTTTTACAGGTGTATTTATATGGGGTGAATAATCCTAGAAGGCTCAGGAACCCTAAACTTTCCTAAAATATAAAACTCCTTTATTTCCAAAACTGGTTCTGCCACTTTACTGTTCACGCCCGTACATATGCACTCGATCGCATACGTAGTGCGCTCGATCGCATGCCTGGTGCGCTCGATCGCACTCCAGGCCGTAGCTACTCAATGATTTCCAGTTTTCTTCCTTTTAAGCTCCAAAATACTTCTTTTTATCCAAGACCCTATAAAAACATGTGAAACACAGAAATGAAGTGAAATGGACTAAATTATCATAACTAAGGACTTAACAGATGTAAATAAGGGAGCTTAAATGAATATTTAAGTACTTATCACACCCCCAAACTTACATATTGCTAGTCCCTTAGCAATACAAAACTATAAACTAAATGAAGAACAAAATTATAGATAAATTAATTTCCATGATACTCAAAGATTTGGGTTGTGCATAAAACTATGATAACCGTTCATGAGTAAGCTTATAATAAAAACACATTTTTGTATTGAAAAAGGATTTTCAAAAGTTCATGTTACTTACCTAAGGTTGGCTTAAGGCATCACAAGTTTGATTTGTGTATGATGAATTAGCACATATAAGATGGGGCTTCCACATAATTTTAGTATATAGTGTTTCACTGCCCAAACCGTTATCGAATTTCTTATCAAAGAGAACAAAAATGGCATAATACTTGCTTCTTCTTTCTTTTTCTTTCATCATGCGATCTTTGCCATGTTGAGTTCCATCGAGCTTTCTATTTGACCCTTGTAACGAGTGTTTAACAAATGACTCCCAAACCAGATGGTTTTAGGGCATTAGGTGTAAAGACACCCCTAAGGACTTACTAACTCGAATAAAAAAAGGCTATGGAACTAACAGATTTTAATGAAATTTCCACCTTTTGACGTGAACACTCAATGCTTACAGAGGCAAGAGGCCCAGTTACTCAGTGGAAATTTGTTATTTATGATTATTAAAGACTTACTTTCCACCTTTTGACGTGAACACTCAATGCTTACTGAGGCAAGAGGCCCAGTTACTCAGTGGAAAGCTTTTTGATTACTTTTTGCATGATGAACATTTTTCTTTATTTATTTATTTTTTCTTATGCCAAAGGGTTCTTTTCAACAAGTCATCCAATTCAAAGTTAGATTATAGAAACATATACAAGAGAATTATATGTCATACCCCACACAAATGCGTGTTAAATGTGCTCGTGCAAATTTGGATCAAACTCGTGAATTCTTAGGTGCCTTAAGGTAGGTAACTAAACTTTGTCAAATTCCCATTACAAGACTATGTGTTCTAGCTTTTAAGCTTACTAATGAAGTGTTAGCAAATTTTTAAATAAAAAAAAATTTTGTTTTACCAAAAGAACATGCATTTATCTTCCTAAAAAAAACTAGGACTTAGTGTGTGCATGACTTAGTGTGTGCATGTGTGATAGTATCTAGTATCTCCCAATAACCATAGAAATATGTGAGTATGTATTTTTTTCTAGATTTTTCCATACTCAGAGAGGTCATACTACAGTGTAAGTGATAGTAGATAGACTTTCTAGGTCATCTCAATTTCTTCCAATTAAAGCTAATTAGAATCCCAAAAAGTTGGTTGAACTGTATGTAGCTGAGATTGTGAGGTGGTATGGAGTACTACTAAGCATAGTATCAATTAGAGATGCTAGATTTACATTTTGATTTTGGAGAGGCTTTCAGAAAGCCATGTGTACACAGTTGCAGTTTATTACAACTTTTCATCCTCATACAGATGAGCAGACAAACAGGATTATTAGAGTACTAGAAGATATGTTAAGGGCAAATGTGATGAGTTTCTCAGTAAGCTGGGATGCTTACTTGCTATTGATGAAATCTACTTACAATAATCAACATCAATTTAGTATTAGAGTACTAGAAGTATATTGCATGTAAGACATGAAGCAGTAGAAAACATTGGAATGGCGGTATATATATATATATATATAAGCTTTTGTTAGTTGTTAAAACTTAATTACATTTTCTCAAATTACTCTCTTTCTTTAAACACCTAGGAACTGAAAGAAATGTTGAATGATTGAAATTTTGAAGACGTTTATGGGAGAATTTTAAAAAGATTTGAGAGAAGCTTTAAGAAAAAAAAAATAGGTGTTGACGATCAGTAATTGGGTGAAATTGTTGAAAGGAATAGGCAAGGCAAAGAGGTGATCCACGGGTAGCTTTAAGTGCTACATAGTGAGTTAGATTTACTTTTAGTAATTGAAACCAATAAAAATATGAATTTATGATTTTGAATAACTTGGTGAATTATAATGATTTAATGATGTATTTTCTATTATATATGAAAATTGATTGATTTATTGATTAAGAAATTAAAAGTGTGTTGAATATTAATTATATAAGAATTTATATTTTTAAAAAGATGGATGAATGAAAAATATGTTGAGAAGTTTTATGAAATTTATGAAAAATATGATTGAAAAGTTGATATGATATTTGAGGAGATAATTTAATAAATATGACAAAAATAATTATTTTGAGAGCTGGTCTAGCTGAAAGGACCAGGAAGGCAGCTAGCCTAGCTGAAAAGACCAGGAAGGCAACTGGTATAGCTGAAAAGACTAAAAAAGCAGTTGGTCTAGCTGAAAAGACCAGGAAGGCAGCTAGTATAGCTGAAACATGTCGACATGTCGGACATATCAGAAGACGTTCTTAGAAGATAATATGAAATAATGAGGTGATGTGATAAAAAAGAAAGAAATATGATTTAAACACATGCATTTATTTATTTGGTTATTTTATTACTATTGATTGAGATGTAAGTATCAGTCTTGATTGTGAAATTATTGATAGACAAATGAGTCTCATAGAGAGAGATATGTTGAGAAAGAAATGTGAAAGTATGATATGATAAAAATTATTTGATTGATTGATTAACGCTGTGAACCTCATAATGAGGTAAATAATGATGTTGAATTGATAATCTCGAGATGATTAAATATATGATTGAAAAAAATTGATACGTTTGATGATTAATTTAAGAAGAGATTGATAAATCGTTGGAATTGTGATATAAGTAGTGATAATATAATGTTATTATTGAATTATATGCGATAATAGATGAATGAATATTGGAAGATTATTTGAAAGTTTGAATTATTATATGTGAAGAAGTAGATGATAAATATTAGTGAATTAGAAACAATTGAATTATAATATGTGACTAAAAGTATATAATCGAGTACTTCTAGTAAATTTAATTCACTGAGCTTACGAAGCTCACACCTCATTGTTGAAAATTTTCACGCAGCTAGCAAGGCAGATAGAGTTTAGAGCTGATATTAGAGTAATTACCATAAGTAACTCACGTGGTCAAGTCCTCAGACATTGTAATAAAGAAAAAAGAAAATTTGTAATAAAATCTTTTCATGCGTTTTGTTATATATATATATATATATATATATATATATATATATATATATATATATATATATATAGTTTCATATATGATAATGATGATGTATCTCTTCTAAAAAGAGTTTAGGATTGGATGTAAATTTTTAATTTCAGTTGATGTATTTTTTTTATATTGTTGCATATATGTGTCGTGCTGGGAGCTCAAAATGTGACGACACCGTCTGGGGCCTGGCCAACCCAGGATGGGTCATTACACACCCCTTGTGGGCAGGTACCTATCAGCCTCACCCATCACTCATCCCTCAATAACATACCGTCAAACAAGGTTATAATGCAAAATACATGAAGTGATATACATGAAAACAATCATCAACCACTACTATTTCTATTTATATTACACATCACATTTTCATATCAATTTAACCAAACACATTCATTACAATCAAATATCAAAGATTTCTCAACAAGGCTACTTCGAATCACTTATAGACTCATAGCTCAACATATAGGATTTTTATATTAAACATATCACTTCAGTTTATCAAATGTAAAACACCTCAAGTCTCAACCACTACTATTTCTATTTATATTACACTAATATAGCTTCTACTATTTTAATTCTCTCTCTTAGTCCTTCATTAAGGTACTTGTATCATAATTCTTCTTTGAGGTATAGCCATATAATATTATTCATATAAGTATTTAATTTCGTTAAATTATAATTTAGTAATGTTTTGCTCAATTCTTCATTTTTGACACTTTTAATTTCTCATTTTCGATGAGTAAACACTACGCTTACTAATATTAAGGTGACACTCACTTGATACAGGATTTCACAAATTTGCCCCAACCACTACCTTCATCTCTCAAGGATTTTCCTCTCGTACCTAGAAGTGAATAATACTTAATCCCATCACTTACTTCATTTAAAAGAATATTTAGAAACCCCAAGGTGTTTTGCACACTATAAATATTAAGAGCGCACTTCGCACAAAATTAAAAATCAAAGAAATCGAAGAATGGCTTGGATATAGAAGGCAAATGTCTACAATTTAAAGTGCAATCAAAGGGACTCAAAAAATTAAGGGAACTGGCCCCCCAGCCATTGCAAGAAGAATTGCCCTAGCATGCACAGTGTATAACATTTGGATGGCCAGAAATGCAAAAAATTTTGAGCAAGCTCCTATTCTACCTTCTAGTCTAGCCAAGAAGATCCAACTTGTAATTTATAGAATTGTGTATGCTTTTTTCCCTAAGATTAGGCTGCTGCTATAAGTCCAGCTTGTATGCTTGTATGCTTTAGTTTTCCTAGAATTGTATACCCCTTGGGCTTGCCTAGCATCACTGTAAGTCTCCATGTAAAGATTAGGCTTCCTTTGTAAGCTGTTTATTTTGTTTCTGTATAAGCTCTCTCTGTAAATCCTCTGGGTATGCCTAGTTATTTTTGTACAAGTTTTTGATCAATACAATTTTTATTTACAGATCAAAAAAAAAATCAAAGAAATCGAGGTGCTAAGCCCTTTTTCAAATAATTTTCGTTGGATCCTAAAAACACTTTAATCTCATGAACAATAATACATTTAAAGGTTTTTTAATCATACTTTCAAGGTATATAAGCATTAAAATCAATTTGGAAAAGTCTTACATTAAAAAATAGAAGAAAATCACTTTTTTGGAAAATCGGCTTGATCAGTCGACTAGGTTCTTGACCCAATCGATTGGGAAGCTTCTGCCCCTTTATCCAGTCGACTGAGTACTTAAACCAATCTACTGGTAACCCGATTTTCAACAAAAAAATTTTGAGAAAACCAAAATTTTCACCAAATTTCTTCTTGATTTCAAAAGATTATTTCAATTATTGAAAGATACAAGTTTCCAAGGGTTTAAAAGTGCGAACTTTACACTGCCCAATGAAAAAATTGAACCAAAAACTCTCAAATCAACCAACTTTGCACAAAACCCATTTTTGAGACAAATTCCTTTTTCTTTAACTTTTTCTTGAGAAAAACATTTAAATCCAAACCCCTAAATTCACAAATCATTAGCTTAGTAAACATACTTGAGTAAAAAAAAAAAGGATTACAAACTTTCACCTTGTTCTAAGCAAGAAAACTCCCATCTCTACCTCTCCTTCTTTATTTCTTTCCTCTTCTCTTCCTTTTCTCTCTTTCTCGGTGGCTTTATAGACTTCCAGTACATTGTGCTGGTTTCTCTCCCCCTCCACTTATATTTATAAATCGAACTTTTTTCTTATTTGCAAGCCAAGCCTCCAATTCTCCCTTTCTTTTAAAATTCACCCCATAAATCTTTAAAAACCTAAAAATCTTATATAATTTTCCTTATTAACTTTCAAAGAAATAAAGAAACAAAAGGAAAAAAAATTCCCCCCAAAATTTCTGCTTAACTGCAGCATAATTCTACCTGAACACATCGAAAATTCTCGAAGTGAAATTCTACAGGTTAAAATAGTTTAATTAAAATACTTGATCTATCAGTGAAAATGTTTTAAAGGCACGTGAGCATGCATTACGATTGGTCATTATCATTATAATCTAAAGGGAAAAGTTACTCAGTTTTAATATACATTGAATCATGAATAGGAATGAAAATGGGTGAGGATATGAGTACCTAGGGCTTTTGTTTGGTTGGTTAATTGGTTTTGGCATAGTGTCCAGGTGAGTTTACTACCAACATTCTTGTCTCTTTATTTTATGGAAATGTGTTTTTGTTATATGAAATTATGAAACTTTGAGACTTGTAATTATTATAAAAACGTGAGTACATCTTTACATAAATGGGGATGTGTGTTTGAGATTGTTAGATACAGTACCCATTCGCTACTCTTATTTGAATTTCATTTATGAATTGTGAGACTTTATGACATTATGATTATTGTAGTTGGACCGCTAATGGGTGTCACTATAATGACCCATCCCGGGTTGGCTAGCCCCGAGATGGTGTTGTCGCATTTTGAAAATCTCAGCACGACACATATATGCAACAATAAAAATAATACAAACTGCAATTATTACATCAATCCTCAACCCTTAACAGGGGAGATACATCATTCAGATCTTGACTTAAACATTATATACATCATAATATGCATGAATTTTTACAATTAGTTTTTTTCCATTAGTCTGAGGATGTGAACCACGTGGCCTATAGATAATGACTTCGTTTGAATCTCAACTCACCAAACTATATGTCATGTCTGCTACTTGAAATCATTGTACAATGAGAAGTAAGCTTCATGAGCTCAGTGGATTAAATTTATTATAAGTATTTGATTATATACTCCCAGTAACATCTTATAATTCAATTACTTCTAATAATCTTCCGATATTCACTCATCTTTTTCCTAAAATAATTCAATAACAATATTCTGTAATCACTACTCAATTTTATAATTCCCCCAATACACAATCTATTCTTAAGTTACTCATCAAACATATTTCCATATTTCATCCTCATCATATTTGTCTCTTTGTGAGACTCATTCATCTATCAATAAATTTACATTCATGAATAAAACTTTAACATCTCAAGCAATAACAATCAACATTTAAAGCAAATGCAATGCGTGAATTTAAATGTTATATTATTGGGAACGTCTTCTCACATATCGACATGTTTTAGCTTAGACCGGCTGCCTTCTCGGTTCTTTCATTCTCATTTAGATCGGCTGCCTTCTTGGTTCTTTTATTCTCATTTTGACCGGCTCCCTTCCCGGTTCTTTTATTTTCATTTAGACCGACTACCTTTCCGGTTTTTTTATTTTCATTTAGACCGGATGCCTTCCCGATTCTTTTATTTTCATGCATATGCATAAGAATAATAATACGAATATGGATACGAATAATAATATAAAAACAAACATGTATTCAGATATTCAAATTAGCTATCCTACTTCTTCTCAAATTATTATTTGATCATTTTCATTAATTTCTTCTCCTCATATATCATATCAAATCAGCAACCATAGCTCATCAAGAATTTCATTTATCACCTTCATTATTAATTCGACTCAATATTCTAATAATATTACTTCTCATATAATAATTCTCTATATATCAATTATTCCTATCATACCTATAAACCAACTTTCATCTATTCTCAAATCATAAGTTAATAATTTATTCAAAAATTTTCACTATATATTTCATATTTATCTTGATTACTTAAAGTCTAACTCACCACGTAGCACTTAGAGCTACCCATGGATCACCTCCTTGTCATTCTTGCTCATCTTAGCAAATTTCCTCGCTTGCTGATCATCAACACCTAACATAATATTTATGTTAAAATTTCTAATTTATTCTTCAATTCCTTCATAATTCACATCCTTTGAAATTTGCCACATTGAATTACAGGAAATTTCATGTATGCTAGATTTCAAAAAATAAAACTCACGTTATTACCTTCCGTTTTTCTTAAAGCTTCCCGTGACTCTCTATAAAATTCTCCTGTAAACGCCTTCAAAATTTTACTCTTTCAACCTTTCTTTCAGTCCCCAAGTGTTTAAAGAAATAGAGTAATTTGTATTAAAGAATGGAGAAAACCAAACAGGATTTGGTAAAATTTTAAAAAATGAAACAAAAAACTAAACTTATATATAAATATATGCTCAGTTAACCGCCCCCCCCCCCCCCCCCAATTTGCTACTAAGCTTACAACTTTTGAGTTGTAAATCATGCGGTATTTGCATGACCAGTGAGTAACACCTGGATATCTAGGTGTTTATACTTTTTTTTCTCTTCTTTCCTTTTCACGAGTCCAGATGTGTCAATTTTTTTTTCTTTTTTCCTTTTTGCTTACATGCTGTCCACGCATCTGTTTTTTTTTCTTTCAAAAGAATATTTTTATAAAAATTAAATCTTTCACATATATATTATTTTAACTCCATGTCATATTTATTAAATTACTTCTTTACCCTTTCTTTACGAATACGGGTATTACAATTCTACCCACTTTACAAAAATTTCATCCCCGAAATTTCTTTACCTAACTTATAAACTAATGGTGGATAATATTTTTTTTCATAGTTGCTTCATGTTCTCACGTAATCTCTTTGACATCTTTATTCTGCCACAAAACTTGAACTATTGGAATTACTTTATTACACAAAGCTTGTTCTTTTCTGTCTAAATTTCTCATTGGTACTTATATAAAAGTCAAGCCTTCCGGAATTTCTACAGGTTGGTTCGAAATATTATGAGATTCGTCATGTAAGCACTTTCACAAAAGTGAAACGTGAAATATGTTATGTAACTTTTTTGACCCTAGAGGCAAATCCAGGTTATGCATAACTAGCTCAACTTCCTCAATAACCTCATAGGGTCTCACCTGCCTCAGACTCAACTTTCCTTTCCTTTTTGACCCTCAACATACCTTTTCATGGAGATATTTTTCAAATATACCCAATCACCTACTTGAAACTCAAGAGGTCTTATTCTATTCTCAGATAGCTATTCAGTCTACTCTGTGCTATTTTAAGGTTTCTTTAACTAGTTTTATCCTCCCATTTTTTAACTCAATAATTTATGGACCAAATACAATTCTCTCTCCCACTTTTTCCCAACATATAAGAGTTCTACACCTCCTACCATACAATGTTGAGTTAAAAAATGGGTGGATCAAATCGGTTAGAGAAACCTTAAAATAGCACAGAGTAGATTGAATAGCTATGTTGAGAATAAAATAAGACCTTGAAAAATATCTCCATGAAAGGGTATGTTGAGGGTCAAAAAGGAAAGGAAAGTTGAGTCCAAGGTAGGTGGGACCCTATGAGGTTATTGAGGAAGTTGGGCTAGTTATGCATAACCTGGATTTACCTCCAGGGTAAAAACAGTTACATAACGTATTTCATGTTTCACTTTTGCGAAAACGCTTACATGACGAATCTTATAATATTTCGAGCCAAGCTGTTGAAATTCAGGAAGGCTTGACTTTTATACAAGTACCAATGAGAAATTTAGATAGAAAATAACAAGCTTTGTGTAATAAAGTAATTCCAATAGTTCAAGTTCTGTGGCGGAATAAAGATGTTGAAGAGATTACGTGAGAACGTGAAGCAACTATGAAAAAAAAAATATTATCCACCATTTGTTTATAAGTTAGGTAAAGAAATTTCAGGGATGAAATTTTTGTAAAGTGGGTAGAATTGTAATACCCGTATTCGTAAAGAAAGGGTAAAGAAGTAATTTAATAAATATGACAAGGAGTTAAAATAATATATATGCGAAGGATTTAATTTTTATAAAAAAAATCTTTTAAAAGAAAAAAAAAGATATGTGGACAGCATGTAAGGAAAAAGCAAAGAAAAAGAAAAAGAAAAATTGACACACCTGGACGCATGAAAGGGAAAGAATAGAAAAAAAAAAAACGTGTAAACACCTGGATGTCCAGGTGCTACTCACTAGTCATGCAAATGTTGCATGATTTACAACTCAAAAGTTGTAAGCTTAGTGGCAAATTGGGGGGGGGGGGGGGGGGGGGGACGGGGGTTAACTAAGCATATATTTATATATAAGTTTAGTTTTTTGTTTTATTTTTTTTAAATCTTACTAAATCCTGTTTGGTTTTCTCCATTCTTCAATAAAAATTACTTTCTTTCTTTAAACACTTGGGGACTGAAAGAAAGGTTGAAAGAGTAAAATTTTGAGGGGGTTTGCGGGAGAATTTTATAGAGAGTCACGGGAAGCTCTAAGAAAAACAGAAGGTAATAACGTGAGTTTTATTTTTTGAAATCTAGCATACATGAAATTTCCTGTAATTCAATGTGAGAATTTTCAAAGGGTGTGAATTATGAAGGAATTGAAGAATAAATTAGAAATTTTAACATAAATATTATGTTAGATGTTGACGATTAGCAACTGGGGAAATTTGCTGAGATGAGCAAGAATGGCAACGAGGTGATCCACGATTAACTCTAAATGCTACGTGGTGAGTTAGATTTACTTTAAGTAATCGAGATAAATATGAAATATATAGTGAAAATATTTGAATAAATTATTAACTTATGATTTGAGAATAGATGAAAGTTAGTTTATAGGTACAACAGGAATAATTGATATGTAGAGAATTATTATATGAGAAGCAATATTATTAGAATAATGAGTCGAATTAATAATGAAGGTGATAAATGAAATTCTTGATGAGCTATGGTTGCTGATTTGATATGATATATGAGGAGAAGAATTTAATGAAATTGATCAAATAATAATTTGAGAAGAAGTATGATAGCTAATTTGAATGTCTGAATACATGCTTGTTTTTATGTTATTATTCGTATCATATAATTATTCTTATGCATATGCATGAAAATAAAAGAACTGGGAAGGCATCCGGTCTAGATGAAAATAAAAGAATCGAAAAGGTAGTCGGTCTAAATGAAAATAAAAGAACCAGGAAGACAGCTGGTTAAAATGAGAATAAAATAACCAAGAAGGCAGCTGGTCTAAATGAGAATGAAAGAACTAGGAAGGCAGTTGGTCTAAGCTAAAACATGTCGATATGTAGGAAGATGTTCCCAATAATATAACATTTAAATTTATGCATTGTATTTGGTTTAAATATTGATTGTTATTGCTTGAGATGTTAAAGTTCTAGTCATGATTGTAAATTTGTTGATAGGTGAATGAGTCTTACAGAGAGACAAATATGCTGAGGAAGAAATATGGAAATATATCTGATGAGTAACTTAAGAAGAGATTGTGTAATGGGGGAATTATAAAATTGAGTAGTGATTATAGGATATTGTTATTGAATTATTTTAGGAAAAAGATGAATGAATATCGGAAGATTATTTGAAGTAATTGAATTATAAGATGTTACTGGGAGGATATAATCAAATACTTATAGTAAATTTAATTCATTGAGCTCGTGAAGCTTACTCCTCATTGTACAATGATTTCAAGTAGCAGGAAGGACAAATAGTTTGGTGAGTTGAGATTCAGACGAAGTCATTATCTGTAAGCCACGTGGTTCACATCCTCAGACTAATGGAAAAAAAATAATTGTAAAAATTCATGCATATTATGATGTATATAATGTTTAAGTCAAGATCTAAATGATGTATCTCCCCTATTGAGGGTTGAGGATTGATGTAATAATTGCGGTTCGTATTATTATTATTTTTTTGATTTGTAAATAAAGCTTGTATTAATCAAAATGTACAAAAATATCACTGGGCATTCCTAGGGGATTTAGAATGAGAGCAAAAATGGAAACAAAACAAAAATAAGCTTACAAAAGTAACCTAATCTCTGGGCAAAATGCATACACAATTCTATAAATTACAATTTGAATCTTCTTGGCTAGGCTGATAGGTTGAACAGGAGTTTGCTCAAATAGTTTAGCATTTCTAGCCATCCATATACTGTACACTGTGCAAGCTAGGGCTATCCTTTTTGCTATGGCTGGGGGGCCAGTTCCTCTTACTTTTTGGGTCCATTTGATTGCACTTTCTATTGTAGTCATTTGTCTTCTGCAACCAAGCCAAACTTTGATGGTGTCCCAGGTTTCCTTACTAATCTTGCATGAGAAGAAAAGGTGCTCCCTAGATTCATCTTGCTTTTTACATAGGGGGTAGAGTTTGTCATCTCCTTCCAGTTGAAGTCTATCCTTTGTGAGAAGCCTGTTTTGTATGGCCAGCCAAAGAATAAAGGAGTGCTTAGGGGGGCAGTGACCATTCCACACCAAGGAAGCCCAACTGACCACATTTCCTTTAAGTCTGATTGAGTTGTAGACCTTCTTTATGCACAGATCATTATGTACCCTCCATTCCATTAATCTGTCCCTAGCCTGCTGAGTAGAAGATGTCTGTTCAGTTAAGTCATTTCTGATTTATAGAATTCTCTTCTAAAGAGGGGAGTCATCCTTTCTTGCCATGATCTCCCAGATAGATCTGTTAATCAGATAATAGTGCTGAACCCACTGAATCCATAGAGAGTCTTTCTTCATGTGGATGTTCTAAAGGACCCTTGGTAAGGAGAGCCTTGTTCCATGCTTTTAAGTCAACCAAGCCTAAACCTTCTTCAGTTTTTGGTTTGCATAAATCAACCCAGGCTACAAGAGCCTTCCTCATACCATTACTCTTACCATTCCATAGGAATGTTCTGCACATTAGTTCGTATTATTTTTATTGTTGCATATATGTGTCGTGCTGGGATTTTCAAAATGCGACAACACCATCTCGGGGGTGGCCAACCCTGGATTGGTAATTACAGTGACACCCATTAGCGATCCAACTACAATAATCATATGTCATAAAGTCTCACAATTCATAAATGAAATTCATATAAGAGTAGCGAATGGGTACTGTATCTAACAATCTCAAACACGCATCCACATTTATGTAAAGATGTACTCACATTTTTATAATAATTACAAGTCTCAAAGTTTCATAATTTCATATAACAAAAACACATTTCCATAAAATAAAGAGACAAGAATGTTGGTAGTAAACTCACCTGGACACTATGCCAAAACCAATTAACCAACCAAACAAAAGCCCTAGGTACTCATATCCTCACCCATTTTCATTTCTATTCATGATTCAATGTATATTAAAACTGAGTAACTTTTCCCTTTAGATTATGTAATGATAATGACAAATCGTAATGAATGCTCACGTGCCTTTAAAACATTTTTGTTGATATACCAGTTATTTTAATTAAACTATTTTAACCTGTAGAATTTCACTTCGAGAATTTTCCATGTGTTCAAGTAAAATTATGTTGTAGTTAAGCATAAATTTTTAAGGGAATTTTTTTTCCATTTTTTCTTTATTTTCTTTGAAAGTTAATAAGTAAAATTATGTAAGATTTTTTTAGGTTTTTAAAGATTTTTGGGGTGAATTTTAAAAGAAAGGGAGAATTAGAGGCTTGGCTTGCAAATAAGAAAATGTTTGATTTATAAATATAAATGGAGGGGGAGAGAAACCAGAACAATGTACTGGAAGTCTCTAAAGCCACCGAGAAAGAGAGAAAAGGAAGAGAAGAGGAAAGAAATGAAGAAGGAGAGGAAGAGATGGGAGTTTTCTTGCTTAGAACAAGGTAAAAGTTTGTAATCCTTTTTTTTTTTTTACTCAAGTATGTTTACTAAGCTAATGTTTTGTGAACTTGGGGGTTTGGATTTAAATGTTTTTCTCAAGAAAAAGTTAAAGAAAAAGGAGTTTGTCTCAAAAATGGGTTTTGTGCAAAGTTGGCTGATTTGGGTTCAAATTTTCCCTTAGTTAGTGTAAAGTTTGCAACCTTAAACCCTTGGAAACTTGTATCTTTCAATAATTGAAATAATATTTTGAAATCAAAAAGAAATTTGGTGAAAAACTTGGTTTTCTTAAAAAAATTTGTTGAAAATTGGGTAACCAGTCGATTGGTATAAGTACCTGGTCGACTAGGTAAAGGGGCATAAGCTTCCCAAACGATTGGGTCAAGAAACTAGTAGACTGGTCAAGCTGATTTTCCAAAAAAAAAAATAATAATTTTCGTCTGTTTTTTATTATAAAACTATTCCAAATTGATTTTAATGTTTATATACTTTGAAAGTATGATTAAAACACCTTTAAAAGTATTATTATTTGTGAGATTAAATTGTTTTTAGAACTTAAAGAAAATTATTTGAAAAGGGGCTTAGCACCTCGATTTCTTTGATTTTTACTAAATTATAATTTAACGAAATTAAATACTTATACGAATAATATTATATGGCTATACCTCGAAGAAGAATTATGATACAAGTACCTTAATGAAGGACTAAGAGAGAGAATTAAAATAGAAGTTGTATTAGTGTAATATAAATAGAAATAGTAGTGGTTGAGACTTGAGATGTTTTACATTTGATAAATTGAAGTGATAAGGTTAATATAAAAATCATATATGTTGAGCTATGAGTCTATAAGTGATTCGAAGTAGCCTTGTTGAGAAATCTTTGATATTTGATTGTAATGAATGTGTTTGGTTAAACTGGTATGAAAGTGTGATGTGGATGGTTGATGATTGTTTGCATGTATATCACTTCATGTATTTTGCATTATAACCTTGTTTAACGGTATGTTATTGAGGGGCGAGTGATGGGTGAGGCTGATAGGTACCTGCCCACAAGGGGTGTGTAATGACCCATCCCGGGTTGGCCAGCCACGAGACGGTGTCGTCATATTTTGAACACCTAGCACGACACATATATACAACAATATAAAAAAATACATCAACTAAAATTAAAAATTTACATCCAATCCTCAACTCTTTTCAGAGGAGATACATCATCATTCTCATATATGAAACTATATATATATATATATATATATATATATATATATATATATATATATATATATAAAACAAAATGCATTACAATCCTACCCACCTTACAAAAATTTTGTCCCCGAAATTTCCTTACCTAATTCATGAAAGAGTTGGGAGTATTCTTTCCTCATTCTTACTTCATGCTCTCAGGTGACTTCTTCGACACCTTTGTTCTGCCATAATATTTGAATCAAAGGAATGACTTTATTACGCAAGACTTGTTCCTTTCTGTCTAGAATTATGACCGTTACGTGCATAAAAGTCAAATCTTCCTGAAGTTTTATCGCCTTATTCGAGATACTATGGGATTCATCGTGTAAGTACTTTCTCAAAAGTGACACATGAAACACATAATGTAATTATTTTAACTCTAAAGGCAAATCCAATCTATATACTACTGGTCCAACTCTCTCAATCACCTCATATGGCCCCATAAATCTCGGGCTCAACTTTCCTTTCTTTTTAAACCTCAACACGCTCTTCCACGGAGATATCTTCAAAAATACCCAATCACCAACTTGAAACTCGAAAGTTCATCTTCTATTATCAGCATATCCCTTCTGTCTGTTCTATCCTGCTCTAAGGTTCTCTCTAACCAGTTTGATCTTCTCAATAGTCAGATCTATCATTTCTGGACCAAATATCGTTCTCTCTCCAACTTCTTCACAACATACTAGAGTTCTACACCTTCTATCATATAAAGCTTCAAATGGTGTCATCCCAATACTAGTTTGATACTGAATATTATATGCAAACTCGATCAAAGGAAAATAGGCATCTTAGCTCACATAGAAACTCAATACACTTGCTCTCAGCACATCTTCTAGTATTCTGATGATTCTCTCCGTTTGCCTATCAGTTTGTGGATGAAAAGTTGTACTAATCTGTAATTGCATACCCATAGCTTCTTGAAAACCTCTCCAAAATCTAGAGGTAAATCTAGAATCTCTATCTGATACAATACGCAAAGGTACTCCATGTAATCTTACAATCTCCACTATATACAATTCAGCCAACCTTTTAGGACTCCAGGTAGTTTTAATAGGAAGGAAATGTGAAGACTTAGGAAGTCTATCCATTATAACCCACACAGCGTCATGTCCTCTCTGGGTACAGGGAAAACCAGAGACAAAATTCATACTCACATTTTTCCATGGCCACTCAGGTACTGGAAGAGGTTGTAATAAACCTGCTCGATGTCTATTCTTAGACTTCACCTGTTGACAAGTCAAACATCTAGAAATATGTTCTGCTACATCCTTTTTCATCCCTGATCACCAATAATTCTGTCTTAACCCCTTGTACATCTTATTATTACCTGGATGCATGGAATATACAGAATCATGAGCCTCCCTTATATCTCTTTTCTCATCTCCACATCATTAGGCACACAACTCGATTCCCCAATACCACCATACCATATTCTCTCATTCTAAACTCAGTTGATTTCACACTCAACACTTCCCGTCTGATCTTCTTTATCCCCTCATCTTTACCCTGCATCTGTAATAAGTGATCAATAATAGAAGATTGTACCACCATATTTGCCATCAATACTCCTCTATCATTGACACTGAACCGCATCCTCATTCTTCTTAATTCTATCATCAAGTTAATATTATGACTTCTAATAGCAGTTAATCTCCCTGTAGCCTTTCTACTCAATGCATCAGCTACTATATTAGTCTTTTCTGGATGATAATGAATGGTACAGTCATAATCACTAATCAACTTTATCCACCTCATTTGCCTCAAATTCAACTCCTTCTGGGTCGGTAAATGCGTCAAGCTTTTATGATTAGTAAAAATTTCACAATTGGCTTCATATAAATGATGTCTCCAAATCTTCGAAGCAAAAACTATGACAGCTAATTCTAAATCATGGGTCAGGTAATTCCTCTCATGGTTCTTCAATTGCCTAGATGCATAAACTATAACTTTCCCATGTTGCATCAACACACATCTCGACCCTTGATGTGATGCATCAATATATACTACAAATCCTTCATCACCAGAATGAAGCACTAATATCGAGGTCGTAGTTAATTTTTTTTTCAACAACTGGAAACTTCTTTCACATTCCTCTGACTACCTAAACTTCAATTCCTTCCTAGTCAATCTAGTCAATGGTCCAGCAATCATAGAAAGTTTTTGGATAAATCTCCTATAATAACCAGCTAACCCCAAAAAGCTTTTTATTTCAGTTACACTCGTGGGTCTTTTCTAATTCAACACTGCTTCTACTTTCAACTATTATTCCCTCTCCCAACACAACATGCCCCAAGAAAGATATTTCACTCAACCAAAATTCACATTTAGAGAACTTTGCATATAATTTCTCTTTCCTCAGAATTTCCGACACTATCTCTAAATACTGCATATGCTCATCTTCATTCTTGGAATATACTAGAATATCATCAATAAACACAATCACAAATCTATCCAAGAATGGTTTAAACACCCGATTCATTAGATCCATAAATGTTGCAGGAGCATTAGTCAACCCAAATGGCATGACCTAAAACTCGTGATGGCCACAACATGTCCTAAAAGCAGTCTTAGGCACGTCCCTCTCCTTTATCCTTAATTGATGATAACACGATCTCAGGTCTATCTTAGAAAACACCTTAGCTCTCTGTAACTACTCGAATAAATCATCTATCATGGGCAAAGGATATCTATTCTTGATGGTGATCTTATTCAACTGTCTATAATCAATACACAACCTCATTGTCAGGTCCTTCTTCTTAACAAACATCACAAGGGCTCCCTAAGGTGATATACTAGGATGAATAAACTGTTTATCTAGCAACTCTTGAAGCTGAACTTTTAACTCTCTCAATTTTGCTGGTGCCATTCTATAAGGTGCTATAAATATAGATGCTGATCTTGCAATCACCTCAATAGAAAACTCAATTTCCCTATTGGGAGGCAAACCAGACAACTCTTCAGGGAATACATCAGAAAAATCTTTACAACCAAGATTTCTTATAACTTTCTAATCTTCTTGCTAGAATTCACCATATATGCCAAATACCCCTCACAACCCTTCTTCAACCATTTACTGGCAGCTAAGGCAGAAATAAGATAGTTAGCAAGTATCTTATGTTCTCCTTAGAAATTAAACTTTCCCTATCTAGGTATCTTGAACACCACATTCTTCCTAAAACAATATACCTAAGTATGATATGCAAATAACCAATTCATCCCCATAATTAAATCAAAATCTATCATCTCTAAAGGTAATAAATCAACTTCAAATTCTCTATCAGCCATATAAATCACACAACTTCGATAAATTATCTTGATAATAACCCTATCCCTAGTAAGAATCTCCACAGCGATGGCATACATCAAAGGACTAGCACTAGCATCAATAGATTTCATATAAACATTGGATGTGAAAGAATGGTTTGCACCAGGATCAATCAATAATCTAGCAGGTCAATCAAAGATAAATATCATACCCATAACAACATCAGGAGTGGTTTGTGCATCCTGTTGGGTAAAAGCATAGAGTTATCTGCGGAACAATGTCTGAAGACAGAGGAAGAAGCTGAAGATATAGCATACGTACCTTATACTAGTGTGGTTGGAAGCTTGATGTGCACAATGGTGTGTACGAGACCAGATATTGCCCAAGCAGTGGGAGTATTGAGTAGATATATGTCTAATCTTGGGAAAGAACATTAGACTGCAATCAAGAGAGTTCTTAGATATCTTTGTGGCACGTCAGAGTTTGCATTGTGTTATGGAGGTATGGGAGGTAAGAAGAATCTTGATATTGTAGGATCAGTAAATGCTGACTGTGGAGGAGACATTGATAGCAGGAGATCTACAAGCGAGTACGTGTTTAATCTATTTGGGGGGGAAATGAGTTGGATGAGCAAAAGGCAAAGTGTTGTTGCACTTTCGTTTACATAAGCGGAGTATATGGCAATAACTCATGCTGGAAAGGAAGCAGTTTGGCTTCAAAGGTTGTGTGCTGAGCTTGGATTTAAACAAAAAGCAGTGAAGGTGAAATGTGACAATCAAGGTGCTATATTCTTAGCAAAGATCCTGCATTTCATTTACGAACAAAGCATATTGATATCCAATATCACTTCATCCGGGAAAAAATTAAAGAAAATGTGATAATCTTGGAGAAAGTCGATACAATAGTGAACAATGCAGATTTTTTGACTAAAGCAGTTAGTCTAGCAAAGTTTGAGTGGTGTGCTACTGAGGTGGGCTTGAAGAAACAGAGTCATGGAAAGTTTTCCATGTGTGTGAAATATTTACCAAGTGAGAGATTGTTAGAGTTGGTGCATACTTCATGGGACCAAATCTATAGAACCCCAGACGAATACGGGGGTCCCACTCCCCTGAGAGCAGGCAGGGGTTAGGGGGCAACACCCCCAAAACTTTTGGGCCATGTACCTGAGTTAGGCCTGGTTTTTTGCTTGACGATTTGGGCTTGGGCCCATGAAGAGCCGTAGTTCTGCAGTAGAACAGAATCCTAATTAGACCCTAAATAGAATGTATTAATTTACATATAAATACTCTTTATGTACTGAGTATACATTGTAACAGAGAGATTTGTGAGATTGATAATAAAATTTTCTAGTAGGATGTATCCCTATTCTTGAGTGAACCTGGGTAAATTTTGTCTTCTTTTCTTTCTGTTTATAATTCGTGTGATTGATAGGTCTCGAATCGTTCAAAGAATAGGGAATAACCTTTGCTCATCATTTTCCCCACACTAAATAAATTTTGATCTAATTCAGGCACTAAAAGAACATCATCAATGAACTTAGTACCTCTTTTAGTCTGAACTGCAATTGTTCCCTTTCCAGCAGCTATAACTTCTTCTCCATTCTCTAGCTTTATTGTTGCCTTGACTAAAGCCATAAGCATGTTGAAAAGGTCTGGATTGAAAGTCATATGATTGGTGCAAGAACTATCAAGTAGCCAAGAATCTTTTATGCTATAACTTTTGAGTTGAGCAGCCATGAATAAATGATATTCTTGTTGATGATTTTCTGCGACATGAGCTTGTTAAGATTGCTGGTTTTGTTGTTATTGTTGCCCTTGTTGTTTAATTCTGCAAAACCTCTCTACATGGCCAAATCTCTTGCAAAATCTGCATTGAAACTAGTCTTTGTACCGGTAGTCTTTTTCCAGATGATTGGTTCTTTTACAGACTCCATAAGGAGGGAACTTACCCCTTTTCTCAGTTTCGTTGACATATACAGCTATCTTGTCTTTGTTTCTTCTCTCCATCAAATTTCTTCACTTCCTTAGAAGGAAATTGCTTACCTTTATGCTTTGGAAATTGCTTAACTTTATGCTTTGCTTGAAATGCACCTTCAGTAGTGCCTTCAAATCTCTTGGAGATCCTCTCGTCATGACCTCGCAGATAATCAGTGAGTTCATTTACTGTGAGCTTACTTAGATCTCGTGACTCTTCCATGGCAGCTACTTTAGAGTCAAACTTATCTAGTAGGCTTATTAGGATTTTCTCAACAATTTTTTGGTTTTTAATCTTTTCTCCATAAATACTCATCTGATTAACAACTTCAATCAGCTTAGAAACATTATCTTTCACAGAATCACTTTCCTTCATCTTCAACAGCTCAAATTCTCTTTCAAATTCAGTAACCTAATTGTTCTAACTCTCTTTGAGCCTTGAAATTCTTCCTGGAGAGTGTTCCAGGCTTCTTTTGCTGTTGTAGCACCAACAATCCTTGGAAAAATTGAATTTGCTACTGTTGAATGAAGAAAAGAGAGCTTTGAAATTCTTTGAACTCTCCTCCTTTTGTTTCTTGATTTGTGCTACTGGCAAGTGCTCTGCATCAGTTGGTTCAAAGCCTTTTTCAACTGTCTCCTCCCACAGATCACAAGCTCTCAAAAAAGCCTTCATTTTCATAGACCAGAATTCATAATCTTCTCCTCCAAAAACTGGAGGTGACGGCAAGGAAATGTTGCCTGTTGAAGCCATAAATTGACGTTTAACGTACTGAAAACAAACTCTCTTTTTTGTTCAATTTTTTTAGCCTCTTAAGATCATTAAAGCTCTAATACCATTTGAAAGATTTCTAAACCAGAAATTTTGCTCTTACAGAATTCTTGTCTTTTTTAAAACAGTAGCAGTTCTTTTCTTTTTTTATAGGAGACATGAGATACAATTATTCAAACAAACTTTTCCTTGAAATAAATACTAACACAAAATACATCAGCAAAAGTCAATGAAAAAAGTGCAGATTATCAGGAAACGATGTAGATTTTCTGGAAAAAAAATCTCATCCCTTAACAAAATCTGTAGCCATGATTCTTGGCCAAAATTACATCCATACCTAGTCAACTTTAATAAATGTATATAAAATAAAAAACGGAAACATAATAAGTACATTAATAGTTTAATAGAAGATTACTAAAGTATACTGACACTACAATACATTTATTTTATATAATAGGATAAAAGGAAAATCAAAATCATAATTGGTACTTAAAACAAAATAGAGCAAACTCTGACTGTATAATACGAAATACGCTTCAAAAAATCAAACATTCTCACCTGTCTACTAAGATTTGGTATGCTATGCAAATGAAACAACTTAAAACCATGACTCGATCACTTTTCTTTGCATCGTGAAATGAACACCAACTGTTTTCCCAATAGACAATACATTTTATCTAACATATGAAGGATGTCAATATAGACGTTCTACATAATATAAATATTTAATTTTACTACTTTGGCAATGTCTAGATAAAGAGAATAATAATTAACAGAGCTGGGGGAAAATGCGAGTGAATGAGAACGTAATGCAAATGTCTTGAGAAAACAAGATTTGAAAACTCCAAAGCCTCCAATTAGCAAAAACATCAAAAGAATTAAAAGTTGCAATGTTTTTAGTTATAAAAAACCTGCAATTTTTAATGAGTAACAAAGATACTACTCTCTCTATCCCATAAACATTGTCACATGTTCTTAAAATGGATGTCTCAAAATTGTCTACATTCTAAAAGTGAAACATAAAATACGGTTGAAAATGGAAGATTCAGTCATAATATTATCGAATATTATGAATTTTATTAGCTGTATTCTTATTTCTGTAAATAGTTCTTTAGTCAACTCTGTAATTGATTAAGACAGCTAGTCATTTTAGTTAGTTTCCTTATTTTGTACTTGTATTCTCTTATATAAAGAAAATCTGTGTAAACCATTTAATAACGAATAATACAGAGAAAAATTATTTCATTTTATGTCTTTCATTCAAATTCACATGGTATCAGAGCCACCCTAAAGCCCTAGAATTTTTTTTTCCTGCTCAATCCAGCCATGTCTGACATCTCCTCTGAGTCAACTCCACCCCTCACAAATCCTGCAACCCACCCTACAATTCAAAACCCCAGTACCTATTCTCACTCTGTCCAAATCACTACAATCCGTCTTAATGGGAACAATTTTTTACGATGGTCCCAATCAGTTCGGATGTACATCAGAGGACGGGGAAAAATTGGGTATTTAACAGGAGAAAATAAGGAACCAGCCTCGGAGGATCTAACGTATGCGACCTGGGATGTAGAAAATTCAATGGTAATGACCTGGCTCGTGAATTCGATGGATGAGGACATTAGTTCCAATTATATGTGCTATTCTACGGCCAAAGAACTCTGGGACAACGTTAATCAGATGTATTCTGATTTGGGAAATCAATCTCAAATTTATGAATTGACTCTGAAACTTGGCGAGATTCGACAAGGCGAAGACTTTGTCACCAAGTATTTCAACTTATTGAAGCAGCTGTGGCAGGACTTGGATTTGTTCAATGATTATGAATGGAAATCCATTGAAGATGCTAGTTATTACAAACGAACTATAGAGGCTCATCGCATTTACAAATTCCTTGCCGTACTAAACGTGGAGTTTGATGAAGTTAGGGGAAGGATCATTGGCAGGACTCCACTTCCTCCACTTGGTGAAGTGTTTACTGAAGTTCGAAGAGAAGAAAGCCGTAGACACATAATGTTGGGGAAAAAGATCACCAACAGGGCCATTGAAGGTTCTGCCCTTGTTACCGAATCTACTGCTAATAAAGTAGCCAATTTTCGCACAAAACTGAAGAGAAGCCTCGGGTCTAGTGCGATTATTGTAACAAACCACGCCATACTCGAGATACTTGCTGGAAAATTCATGGAAAACTAGCAAATTGGAAAAGTAGCAAGCCTGGTGACAAAAATAAGCGTGTGATTCCCACTGCCAATGAAGCTGAGTCAAGTCCCTTCAGTAAAGAGCAGATGAATCATCTTCTAAAACTACTAAAATCCAATTCTTCATCTGGTATTCCTAGTGTCTCTCTTGCACAAACAGGTAGTGCTTTTAATGCCCATTCTTATTCAAATTTTGCTCCATAGATAATCGATTCTGAAGCCTCTGATCATATGACCAGCCTTTCAAACCTTTTTAGCACTTATTCACCATGTTCTGGCCTTGAAAAAAATTAGAATTGCAGATGGAAGTTTTTCACCTATTGCCGAGAAAGGTTTGATTAAATTATTCAAGAATAAAAATCTTAAATCTGTTCTTCATGTTCCTAAACTAGCCTGTAACCTTTTATCTGTGAATAAACTAGCCAAAGAATCTAATTTTTGTGTTGTTTTCTATGATGCTTATTGTGAATTTCAGGACTGAAACTCGGGGAAGAAGATTGGCAGTGCTAAGATAGAAGGTGGGCTTTACTACTTTAATGATGATTTCTCCGATAATAAAAGGCTCAGGGCCTTAGCAGTGTTAGTTCTAACTCTGTTTATGAACAAATAATGTTTTGGCATTTAAGACTAAGACATCCTAGCTTCTCATATCTTCAACAATTGTTTCCCACTTTATTTAAGGGTTTGGATTGTTCATCATTTTATTGTGAAAGTTGTTGCTTATCAAAGAGTCATCGTAATACTTATTTACCAAAACCTTACCTTTTTATTTAATACATAGTGATGTTTGGAGACCTTCAAGAATTAGTACTATCTCTAGAAAAAAAAATGGTTTGTTACCTTTATGGATGATCATACCCGTTTATATTGGGTTTATTTGATGAATGAAAAATCTGAGGTTGAAAAACTTTTAAAGGATTTTTACACAATGGTTGAAACACAATTTCAAACAAAAATTAGCATTCTTCACACTGTTAACGGAATCGAATATTTTAAAGGACTTTTGGGAAATTTTTTAAAAGAAAAAGGTATACATCATCAATTAACTTGTGTGGATACTCCTCAACAGAATGGGATTGCTGAAAGAAAAAATGGACATTTGCTTGAAGTAGCTCGTGCTATAATGTTTTCAATGAATGTTCCAAAATATTTTTGGGGGGAAGTGATTTTAATAGCATCTTTCTTGATGAACAGAATGCCTACAAGGGTTCTAAAATTCAGCACACCATTAGAATGTTTCAAAAAATGTGTTCTCTTATCAAGAATGTACTCAGATTTGCCTTTAAAAATGTTTGGCTGCACTATGTTTGTTCATATACCTAATAATACTCGGTCAAAACTTGATCCCCGAGCTGAAAAATGTGTTTTCATTGGATATGCAGCCAATAAAAGGGGATATAAATGCTATAATCCCTAAACAAGAAAAATTTATGTAAATATAGATGTCTCGTTCTTTGAAAATAAACCTTTCTTTCACAAAAATTGTTTTCAGGGGGAGAATGAGGTGAAGGAAGAAATTTTTTGGGAGTTATTCTCCACTCCTTTACCAAATGTGATTTTGACTACTACACCACATTCCTCTCTTCCCACTACCATTCTAGAAACTCAAAATCAGGAATAATCTGAACCTAAGGAACTAAGTGATAAAATCAATGAAAACAATGAAGGGAGTCCTAGTCATATAGTGCCAAGCATTACTGTATCTAAACCAAGGGGAGAATCACTACAACAAAATTTTGAGCTTATGGTTTATACTCGGAAAAGGATCATAAAAAGAGTCAAAGTCAGCCTATTCCTCATGGAAATGATCAATCTCAACCTTTAAGAATTGGACCTCCAAATATCACAGGTAAGTCTTTCCCTAACTCATCTTCAGTTCCTGTTACCACTCCTAACAAAGAGCCATCAGATCTTGATTTTCCAATAGCCATTAGGAAAGGAATCCGAACTTGCAAAACAAATCTTAAATATCCCATTACCGAATATCTTTCCTATGCAAAACTTTCTCATACCCATAGGGCATTTACTTCCAAAATCTCACACTTGTTTGTTCCGAGAAATATTCAGGAAGCTCTAGATGATCCGAATTGGAAATTAGCAGTGATAGAAGAGATGAATGCTCTTAGACGAAGTGGTGCTTGGGAGATAGTTAATTTACCTAAGGAGAAGAAAACAGTTGGCTACAAGTGGGTCTTTATAGTGAAGTGTAAAGCTGATGGTAGCATAGAGAGATACAAGACTAGATTAGTTGCAAAAGGGTTCAATCAGACTTGTGGGATCGATTATCAGGAAACTTTTGCCCCTGTAGCCAAGATAAACTCAATCAGAATCTTGTTATCTTTGGCTGTGAATTTCAACTAGCCCTTACACCAGTTAGATGTTAAAAATGCTTTTTTAAATGGAGATCTTCAGGAAGAGGTCTTTATGAGCCTACCACCCTGGTTTGAGGGAGAGTTAGGATCAAAAAAAGTTTGTAAACTAAAGAAGTCGTTATATGGTCTCAAACAATCACCTAGAACCTAGTTTGAGAGATTTGGGAAAGCTTTAAAGAGTTGTGGCTACTATCAAAGCCAAGCTGATCATACTATGTTTTACAAACACAGTAAAGAAGGCAAAATTGCAATATTAATTATATATGTGATGATATAGTCTTGACAGGTGATGACAATGAAGAATTGGAGAGATTAAAAAAGAGATTTGCAATTGACTTCGAGATCAAGGATTTGAGTGCTTTGAAATACTTTCTTCGGATGGAGTTTACTAGATCCAAAGAAGGTATATTTGTGAATCAATGTAAATATGTTGTCGATCTACTTGACGAAACAGGTCTACTAGGATGTAGACTAGCCGAGACATCGATTGAACCCAACCTTAAGCTACAGCCTTCTAAAACTGAAGAAGAAGTTGTGAAGAGAAAGCAGTATCAAAGGCTTGTTGGGAGACTAATCTACTTGTTACATACATATCCAGATATCGCATTCGCAGTTAGTACGGTTAGCCAGTTCATGCATTCACCAGGACAAGAACACTTTGATGCAGTCTATAGAATTCTCAGATACCTGAAGGGAACTCCAGGGAAAGGTTTAATGTTCAAGAACCGTGGACATTTGCAAGTTGAAGCCTGTACTAATGAAAATTGGGCTGGGAGTGCCATTAATAGACGATTAACTTCTGGCTACTGCATGTTTGTTGGAGGCAACCTTGTTACTTGGCGAAGTAAAAAGCAGAATGTGGTAGCAAGAAGTAGTGCAGAGGCTAAGTTTAGATCAGTTGCTAATGGGATTTGTGAAAAGTTGTGGATAAATAGACTGTTAGAAGAACTGAAGATCTCTAGCACGTTACCTATGAAGTTATACTGTGACAATAAAGCTACTATTTCAATAGCTCATAATCGAGTACTTCATGACAGAACAAAGCATGTGGATGTTGACAAATATTTCAGCAAGGAAAAGATCGAAAATGGTGTGATCTGCATGCTATACATTTCGACTACCGAACAAATTGCAGACGTGTTCAAAAAGGTACAAGACAGTTCGATAAAATCATTGGCAAGCTGGCTATGGAAGATATCTTTAAACCAACTTGAGGGGGAGTGTTGAAAAGGGAAGATTCAGTCATAATATTACCAAATATTATGAGTTTTATTAGCTATATTCTTATTTTTGTAAATAGCTCTTTAGTCAACTCTGTAATTAATTAGGACAGCTAGCCATTTTAGTTAGTTTCCTTATTTTGTACTTGTATTCTCTTATATAAAGAAAATCTGTGTAAACCGTTTAATAGCGAATAATACAGAGAAAAATTATTCAATTTTCTGTCTTTTGTTCAAATTCACAAATACTTTTACTCTCCAAAAACACCCCTATAAGAGTAACATAAAAGCATAACTTTAATTACTTTGTAGGATCATATACATTACTTTAAAGACATCTAAAGAGTACAAGCAAATTTATCTTAATATTTATGCATAATGAAAGGTGACCTTAGCTATTGGACGGAGGGAGCATATGTTTATTTGAATAAATGTTAACTGAGTAGTACAAAATGATATGTTTCCCCTGTACTGATTTTACTAATATAATTCAATTGGTGCTTTGAAATATTGGCAAAGAAGCTACCTATGTATTGGATAACAATGCTAAATGCTTAAAACAATTCACAGGCGGTATATAAGGCACATCTTTTTAGACATTGTAGTCCAACTTAACTACTGATGCAGAATGAAAAATAAAATATGTATTATTTAAGAATTTTTATATTTTTATGGGTTTAGTTTTGTAATTATGTCTTTTGAGAAGAAATAGTAGTATTGTAGAGAATTAGTTTAGGCAATTAACTACGCATTAGGATTTTAAGGCTATTTCTTATTATGTTTAGGATTGATGCATATATAAGCACCTTTAATATGTTAAATTATTCAGACTTGATGATAAAATTTTAAGACTTAATCCATCTCCCTGTTTTGTTTTTGTTTTTTTTTTTTAATTTGAAAGGCAAAAGCTAATATAGTCTATACACAATCTCATTGTTTTATCTTTCTTCTTCACAAACAATACAGAGGCTCCCATAATGACACACTTCATCAAATAAATTATTTGTCTAACAATTTCTAAAGTTAAACCTTCAGTTCTTTTAATTCAACAGGTCTTATTCTGTATAGTGCTATTGAAATAGGTTCAGAAACCAGAATCACATCAATGGAAAATTTAATTTCCATACTGAGAGGAAAACCATACATTTTATCAAGAAATATATTTGAATAATCTCTCACGATTGAGATTTCTTCCAGCTTTATATCCTCCTTACTAGGATGCACCATATATGCTAAATACTCCCACAACCTTTTCTCAACCACTTACTAGCTGTTCAGGTAGAAATAAAATAACTGGAAAGTATCTTACGTTCTCTCCGAAAGCTAAACTTCTCATGTCCAGGAATTTTAAACACCATATTCTTCCTAAAACAATCAACTCATGCATGATATGCAGAAAACCAATCCATATCCAATATCAAGTCAAAATCAATCATGTTCAGAGATAATAAATCCACTTCAAATTATCTATCACCTATACGAATCATACAACCTCGATAATAATTTTTTATCACAACTCTATCCCTAGTAGGAACCTCAACCACAATATTATCAATCAAAGAACTGTCACATACATCAATGGATCTCATAAAAGTACTGGATGCAAAAGAATGAGTTGCACTAGGATCAATCAATAATTTGACAAGTCTATCAAGAATAGATATTGTACCAATCATGATGCCAAGAGTTGTTTGAGCATCCCATTGGGTTAGTGCATATACTCTACTCTCTCTCGGCTGCGTCTAACTACCATGTCCTTTTCTCAGCAATTGTTCCTCTATTGGAAGCTCTACCTCGAATATTTCTAGATCCATTTCTTCTCTCTAAATGTCCTCTCTCAACACTTTCAACATTCATCATCTCAGTTGATCTCCTTAATGGACAATCCACACTGATATGTCCACTCTATCCACAAACAAAACACATCAAGGTAGGACAATTTTGAGATAAATGTCCTATTTGATTACATCTAAAGCAAACTCTTGTATCTCAATCATACATCAGGTTACCACTTCTCCTTGGTGGCATACTTACTCCTCTACCATAACTTCCAGTTTCTATAGTTTATCTCCCAAATCTAGGGGTCCCACCAGAATTACTCTGAGCTACAGAAGCAATAGATCCTGCTTTCCTGTGACTCTGTATTACAGTTCCCTGTGACAAGTAACGCCCCCTCTAAGGTGATCTTCCACCCTGTACACTCATACTACTACCACCTTTGGGTCCCTCAAATCTATACCTCTTCAGCCAATCCCTCCTACCTCTAAATTCTATCACATCCTTCTCAATCTGAAGTGCTATATCCAACAACCTAACATAATTCATATGCCTAATGTAAAATAGTTTCGATCTAATCTCAAAATATAATCCATCTAGAAACCACTTACACTTCTTCTCTTTTATGTCTACCATTTTCGATACAAACCTTGTCAATGCCATAAATCTGCTATCATACTGAGCCACAGTCAACATATTTTACCTCAAATAAATGAAAACTCTCTTTTGTTGGGCTTTGAAAGTATATAAGAAATATTTATAAAAAAAAAGCCTCCTTAAACCTACTCCAAATTAAGGCTCTATCAACAAATGCACTTACATTGGGAAGAGTATCCTCCCATCATTCTAAAGCTTCTCCTTCTAACTCAAACGAAGCAAAGGTGGCCCTCTACCTGTTCGTCATTAGTAAAATATACTAAATAATCTCTCTATAGATTTCACCCATAGCTCACGCTAAAATGAATTCATAGATCCTTTAAACAACAAAGCATTGAAATTAATATATCTAACAAAACAATCTCCCTACATCTCGTGCATAAAGTCACATTTTCACTTTTGAACGTCTACCATTACTGGATTTACAACAACCTCAAGCATTACTCTAGCCTGTTCATTAAGTCTATGCTATAGACTATCAACTCTATCATCTTCTATATTCATTTTCTCATGAGCATGAGCAAAGCTTTTCTTAGCTCATCTCTTTCAACTCCAGATTCTCTTACACCTTTACTTGTATCAATTATCCTGTCAACACATTCCCTTCTAGAAACCACAGACTCAGACTCAGATTCAACCTCCATCTCAACCTCGACTTGTCTAAATATTAGGGGCCTACCACACTTTCTCAAGTCAACAACTCTAACTATATCTCTAGTACGTCCATGTTTCATCCTCAAACTTTACATTAAAATATAAATTTATTTTAATATTTCATTTTCTTTAAACTTTTATGTAGTCTACAGAATCACAAAACCTAATGCTCTGATACTATTGTAACGACCCATCCCGGGTCGGCCACCCTCGAGACGGTGTCGTCATATTTTGAAATCTCAGTACGACACATATATGCGACAATACAAAAATATATCAACTGAAATTAAAAATTTCGTCAAATCTTTAACTCTTTTCAGAGAAAATACATCATCATCCTCCTTTTAGAAACAATATATACATATAACAAAATGCATGAAAAGATTTTGTTACAAATTTTTCTTTCTTCTTTCTTACAATGTCTGAGGACTTGACCATGGGACTTACTTAAGGTAGTTACTCTATTATCAACTCTAAACTCTATATGTCCTGCCTGCTGCATGAAAATTTTCAACAATGAGGAGTGAGTTTCACAAGCTCAGTGTATTAAGTTTACTAGAAGTACTCGATTATATTCTTCCAGTCACATCTTATAATTCAATCGTTTCTAATTTACCAATACAAATCATCTATTTCTTCAAAGATAATCATTCGATCTTTCAAATAATCTTCTCATATTCATTCATCTATTATCTTATATAAATCAATAATAACATCCTATTATAATTCCTACCATTTATCAATCTCATCTTAAATTAATCATCAAACATATCAATTTTATTCTCATATATTTAATCATCTTGAGATTATCAATTTAACATCATTCTTTACCTCGTTATGAGGTTAACAACATATAATCAATCAAACAAATAATTTTTTATCATATCATACTGCCATATTTCATTTTCATCATATCTGTCTCTCTATGAGACTCATTTGTCTATCAATAATTTCACAATCAATATTGATATTTTAGCATCTCAATCAATAATAACCGATATTTAAAACAAATGTAATGCATGAATTTAAATTTTCTTTCTTTTTTTCTTTCTCATCAGATCATTCTATAGTATCATTTGGGAACACTTTCCTACATGTCGACATGTTTCAGCCAGACCAGCTGCTTTCCTGGTCTTTTCGGCTAGACCAACTGCCTTTTCGGTTTTTTATTTTCAACTAGACTGACTGCCTTCTCGGTCTTTATTTTCAACTAGACCGACTGCCTTCCTGGTCTTTTATTTTCAGCTAGATCGACTGTCTTCCTGGTTTTTTTTATTTTCAGCTAGACTGGCTGCCTTACCGATATTTTATTTTTCAGTTGAACCGACTGCCTTCCCGATCTTTTATTTTTAGCTAGACTGGCTGCCTTTTTGGTCTTTTATTTTATGCATATGAGCAATAATATGAAAACAAACAAACCAGCTGCCTTCCTTGTCTTTTTATTTTATGCATATGAACAATAATATTAAAACAAACATATATTCAAGCATTCAATTTAGCTATGCAACTTTTTTTCAAAATTATTATTTTAATCATATTCATTAAATTATCTCATCATATATCATATCCACTTTTCAACAATATTTTTCAGAAATTTCATAAAACTTCTCAGCATATTTTTCATTCATCCATCATTTTTAAAATATAAATTCTTATATAATTAATATTCAACACACTTTTCAATTCCTAATCAATCAATTATCATATATAACAGAAAAATACATCATTAAATCATTGTAATTCATCCATTTATTCAAATATCATAATTTCATGTTTTTATTGGTTTCGATTACCAAAAGTAAATATAACTCACCATGTAGCTGTTAAAGCTACCCGTGGATCACTTTTTTGCCTTTTTTGCTTCTTTAAGTAATTTCTTGAGATTGCTGATCACCAACACTTCAAATATGATGACATCTTGCTATTGTAATTTGGATGACTGTACTATCTCTAATATTGGAGAAATTTTCTTTATAACTTTTTGTTAAGAAAATTAAATTGAAGAAAGAAGAAAACCAAACAGGATTTGGTGAGAAAAATCAAACAAAATAAAAAATACTAAACTTTTATATTAAAACCACACTGCCACCGTTCTTCAATTTTCGGTGGCTTAGTGTCCTAACATGCACACTTTGCATGTTAGGTGACAACACCTGGACATCTAAGTGTTGTCCCACTTTTTTTCTTCTTTGTAACCGTGCTACACATGGACTTTTTTTTTTTTTTTTTTTTTGTAACCGTGCTACACTTAGACTTTTTTTTTCTTCAAAAGAATCATTTCATTCAATAGAAAATCTTTCACACACACATACAAACATATATATATATATATATATATATATATATATTATTTTAATTCTATATCATATATATCAAATTACTCCTTTACTCTCACTTTAGGAACACGAGTATTACACACTAGCATATAAATTTTTGATTTTTTAACTTCACTGGTGCTCTCATAAGTAATTTGAAGTTTGTCTCATATCTTTTTAGTCGAAACACATGCAAAAATTTTATTGTATTCATTAATGTCGAAAGCACAATATAACATACTAGTAGCTCTACTATTAGAGACATCATTCTACAATCCTCATCATTAAACTCCGATTTGAGTTTAGGCGTTGTATGATTGATTTTCCCAATAATTATTTCCTTAGTAGGAATTCTAAATCATTCTTCAATGATTTTCCACACATTATAATCTTTTCGTTCAACAAAGATTTTCATTATATATTCCCAATAATTATAATTTGTGCCATTGAACAAACGAGGTCTAGTATAGGAATGACCTTCGATATAACTATTTGAAGCTGTTGGATCAACTCAAGGATTTTAAGCCTAAAATTGAGTACGTGGCTCTAATACCAATTATAGACCGGGTAAAAACCCAAGAGGAGGGTGAATTGGGTTTTAAAAACTTTTTGCACTTTAGCAAACCAATTTTAACAATTTAATCAAGTAAAGCACACAATAAATAAATTTCTTGAAATTAAAGAAGTAAAAGAAGAGAATATGCAAACTTTGTTTATAGTGGTTCGGCAATATCAGAATCATTTCGACCTTACGTCCACTCTCTTCAAGGAACCTTGAAACAATCCACTAATGATAGTCAAGCAACTTCACGGGTGTTGCTCAAATATTACAAATATATCTTCCACAAGGAAGTGTTTAATGCCTCAATAATGTAAGAGTTATACCAACTCTTTTTCACTTTGAGAAGGAATAAATAAATTGGAACAATAGAGAGTCTATAATAAATGCTTACAACTCAGAAAGTTTCTCTTTCTAAAGCTTAGAGCTCAACAATGGCTCAAGACTAAAATTGAAGCATGATTCTTGTAATAAATATTTTCTATGGTGTTCAAGATGGTTATTGAGGCTTGTAATGGCTGGATATTTATAGAAAAAACTCCAAACGGCCAATTCAAATACAATATGATCGTTTGAGCATTAAATACAGTTGATTTGTGCAAGATTTTATACAAAATAGTAGTAATTGGACTTGTTGTAGTCGACTACAGCAAGGTGTAGTCGACTACAACCTTTTTGAAAATGAAAACAAAGCATCAGGTAGGTCTTGTAGTCGACTACAACTTTGATTGAAGCCAGAAAGGACCATGTAGTAGACTACACATTGCTTAGTCAACTAGAGCAAGGTTTTGTGCCCTTCTATAGACTCTATAGTCTACTAAGCAGTGTGTAGTCGACTACAGCAAGGTTTTGTAGTTGGCTACAGAAATATGCAGTTGGCTATGGTTCTTTGTAGTTGATTACGACTTGAAGAAAAACTTTATTTTTGCTTAAAATCATTTTAAAACATTTTAATCTTGTAAATTAATAAAGAATTTAATCTTTACTAGACTAGTAATTTCTTACTTTGCTTCTAAGTCTTCAGAAATACTTCAAGGTTCTATTGATCGCGCATTGCTTCTAACATGCATTCCTTTACCCTTAAAATCGAAATAAGATTAGATAAAGAGAATTAGCTCAATAATATGTTTTGCATTATTAAAATAAATATGGGGTCAACACGGTTGATGAGAAATACGACAGTAGAGAATGCTTCAACCGAAAAGCATAGGGGAATAGAGGCTTGATACATCAGAGCTGGCCATAGTTCAACTATGTGCCGGTGTTTCCATTCAACAACACGATTCTGCTCGGGTGTTCCTAAGCATGAGAGTTGATGAATAATACCGTATTGATAAAGATGATATCGAAATTCATTACTAGAAAACTCACCACCACAATCTGATTGGAAAATCTTAATTTTTCGATCAAATTGATGCTCAACCATCTATAAAAAAAATTAAAAAAAATCCAAAATTCGACTTTTGTTTGAGTGTATAAATCTAACTAAAACGTGAAAAATCATCCACGAACAACACATGATAGCGAAATTTTTAGACTAAAGTGACTTTAGAAACTCTCCACAAATCACAATGAATTTTATTCAATATTTCAGGACAACGAGTAAATGAAGAAATAAAAGGTAACTTGGCACTTTTACTGAGCTGACAACTAGTACATAATGACTGTACTTTATAACTGCCAATTAGTGAGCTTCCGTAGACTGAAGAAACTTGGTTTTTTTGAACTGGGGGTGCCCTAGTCGTTTATGCCAAACGTCTAGAGTGGTGGACTTAGAGCGATTGGAAAAGTTTACTTCAAGTCTGGAGTCTTCCAGTGCATACATTCCATGCCGTCCATTCCCCGATGCCAGTATCTGTTTGGTTCTCACATCTTTAACCATACCCAAACTGATTAAACTTAACAACACATGGAAGATCAGAAATTAATTTTGAAACAGATATCAATTTTTTTTCTTCATAGATGGAACCAGTAAGACTTATGAATTAGTGCCAGTTAAAATAGAACTATCTCCAACATGAGTAATGGGTAATTGGTACCCATTTCCTACTATAACAGTGTTTGATCTAGTGTAAGGAGTGAGTGTAGATTACAAAGATTATCGGTTATGTGGGCTTTAGCTGATGAATCTGTGAACCATTCTGAGTTGGTGGATTGGAAACCTTCATAGCAGCTAAAGCTTAAGGAAGATCGGTGGGTTGAAAGCTATTGTTGAAGTGATTCCAGCATTTAAGAGCCCCATGACTTGTTCTGTCACAGATTTGGCAAACAATCGGTGATCGATTTGAACTAGATCGGTGGTTACCAGAGTTGAGTCGGTTCGAATTTGTCTTTCCTAAATGATTTGAGTGAGTGGAGGTTTGGTTATTGCGATTGCTTGATTGAGTAAACCCTCTGCCATGTTAGGTGAATGCTCATCTCTTGTTGAACTAGTTGAAATTTGAATTGTTGTTCACTCCATTTTTATTGCTAAAAAACGCTATAGTAAGAAAGGGAGTTTGTTTTTGGTTGCTTCTGTTTCTGAGTTCGTGGCTCTAAAGGAGAGGAATGAGGTTTGTGTAGCTTGGGATGGGGGGTTTGAGCATGGTTATGGCGAATGCTTCCTAGTCTAGTCCAAAATTTATCAACAACGAGAACACGTACTTTTCCCTGATTTGGTATAGGATTTTCGATGGTGTTAAGCTAGTCACAAATACTCTTAAAACTCATTCAAATATTCTGCTAGTGACATGGTATCAGTTTTTTTTAGCATTTGAAGGCGGGAGAGGAGTTTGAATTCTCGAGCTTTAGATGCTTGAGCAAGTGCCTCAATGAGAGCACTCCATAATTTGCAGGAAGACTTTGTTCCAATGGCATATCCAAGAACTTCTTTTGACAAGGTTCCACTAATTCATGCCTTGATGAGGCGATCTGTGTATACCCACGATGTGTAGTCTGGATTTGCAACTTTCTTTCCATCGGTGGCGATAATCTCTTGTGATGGAGCAGGTGTATCTCCATTGATGAAGCCTAGTAGATCTTGGTTTTCAGTCATGGATAAAATCTGTGTTTCCCAAAGAAGGTGATTTTTTCTGGTAAGCTTGAGAGAGACAAAGTTTGCTACATTCAAATTGTAAGGGTAGGGATAGGCAGGTGATGTGGAGGAGTTTGAGGGGTTGTCCATGGCTACTATTTGATCGTGAGAAGAATTCACTTGTTTAGCTCTAATGCTATAAAGAAAAAAAATAAAAAAATAAAAACTCTTATGTAATTTTGTTGTGCGAATATATACCTAAATAAATAGGTGAATAATCGTACCAGTTATACTTGCAAGTGCACAAGGTCATCAGTGTAGTCTAGTGTGCGAAAGCAAGGTCATCTCCACAGGGATTGGTAAAGTTACTTTTAGAATTAGTTTCTCTAAAGTAAAAAGAGATAAATACTGTTGGAAAGTGATTTGATAATAAAGACATAGGGCTTTGATATCCACCACTAGTCATACATTCCCAATGTGTATAAGGTATCAGTGCACTAGCTTTATTATGTATACCTACTGGTTGCCAACCTAAGGGCATGATATCTACTCCTTAAGCTATTGATTTCCCTAAGCAACGAGTTAGGCATGGTATCTACTCTAACTCTTTTCTTCCTTAAGGGATTCAGTATGGCATCTGCTTGAGTTATTCCTTAAGAAAACATAAGTACTGTGGAAATCGACAACCACATGAGACCTAGGGCATGGTATCTACTCCTGGTTTCCCATGTTGATTAACCCGGGTATCCGGATAAGATATCCCTTGTTACTAATGTTAGACCCAGGACTCGGTCATCCAAATTGATCTAACTAACCCATCCATACCACATACATACGTTGGCCTTACACATACATATGAGGAATTTAAATAAGCACAGGTGTTAATCAAGTTAAGTAACATAATAAGCTATTGGCAAAGATTTTATTAATGAATAAAAATATGGGAATGCATAACTAGGGCTTCAATCGAGCCCTATAAGAGAGTTAGTTACACATACTAACTGAAGTAAACATTATAAATAAACTAAACATAAAGGAGAAGAATAAACCCGAGAGAAGAGGCGTCAATTCTCTCCCAAGCCCTCAACTCCAAGTAAAAGAAAAGAGAGAAGTGTTTTCTATCTAAGGTGTGTTTTTTTGTGTGTGAGTTACAAGTGTATTTATAGGTCTTTGAGAAGTCCTAAGAGAACCATGAATTCCTAAACCTTCCTAAAACAACAATTATCTTATTTCCAAAATAGGATTCTGCAGTTTACTGTTCACGCCCGTACATGTGGGCTCGATCGCAGTGTGCCTTGCGCTCGATCGCAGCGTGCGCTCGATCCTTCAAGTGTGCGCACGATCGCATATGCGCTCGATCACATTGCATGGCGCGATCAATCGCACTTTGTCCAGAGAATGCTCCAGGGCTTCCAGATTTCTTCCTTTAAGTGCCAAAACTGCATCTTTTTCTCCAAGACCCTATAAAAACATGTAAAACACATAAATGGAGTAAAAGAGACCAAATTAACGTAATAAAGGACCTAACAACTGTAAATAAGGGGGCTTAAATATGAATATTTAGGCATCTATCAAATTTGAATAGGTTTTCTCTCTTGAAGACATAGTAGAGAGCTCACTGTTTTTATAAACTATGAAAATTACAGTTTGATTTACACAAAGATTCTAACTACTTCAATACAGTTTGATTTACACAAGGACCCTTTAATCTGTTGCGACAGCTGGTATATGATCAGCTTTTATCTTCTAGAATATCTCTTGGATTAACATTCCTTGAAGTTGAGGGAGATGGTGAAGAAAAAGCTGGTGGTGTGACTTTTGCTGATGTGGAGTTTAATGTGTGATAGAGCCCACAAAACTCTAGTCCAATAGGAAACCTACACGTGGATTCTAGCATCACCAATAGGACGATGATGCATGTTAAGCCTCCACAGCATGGCAGAGCACATGTAGAGCGGGCAGATTGTACGATCGCCATGTCAAAGCATGATTAGCGGGCCTAACCCCCACTGAAGCACGCAACTCCCTGACACACGTGAATTTCTGAGCACACGATTAAGATCTGACTCCCTAAAGCCCGAGATCACAGGGGTGAGGCCTTCCCTCACCCCACGTGGGTAACCTCTACCCGGAAGACTATAAATAGGCTAAGGTACATGAGTCCAAAACAAGACTTTTCTACACAATCCGTACTTTTCTATTTAAAAATTAACCCTCAGGCTTGGCCTGACTAAAACATCGGAGTGCTCTAGGAGGTCTCCCCTTCCCCTCATTCCAAGGGTCCTTTAGTTCACCTTTGTTCGTCCATGTAGATCGCGAGAAGTCAACCTTGGGCACCACGTATCAACGCCACATCAGCAGTATCTTAGCAACATCAACAGATTGACACCGTCCGTGGGAAGTCACAATCTTTTGCTGAACAATAAAAGCGAAGAAATCTAGAGAACTCATCTGTTGCGATGCCGCCAAGAAACTCTACAAAAAGAGCAGACAAGGAAGCCCCAACGGTGTGCTCTGGTCCCATCCGAGGTAGCACTCAGAGCCAGCGATCTAGGCCTAGATTCCCCGTGATCCTAGAACGTGAACCCCTAGGTCAAGCAGATGGCCCCCCGTCAGAGAACAACGTTCCCATCTCTCCGGGACCGACTCCTCCAACTGCGAGGAAGTGGCCGTGCATCCTCAGACTGCACCCGTGACTTAAGCTCAATTCCGAGAGCTCTCCCGAATAAAAACTAACTTGGTGGCCCAAGACCGAGGCGGAGGCCAGCAACTTTCCTTCTCTCCCCACTAAGCTCCCGAGCAAGCAGAATCTTCTGATAACAAAGATCCGGCCTACAACTAGTCCATCACCAAGCTTTCGCTGCGCTGCGACCGGTCTAAGGAAACCTCTTCCAAGAGCAACTTGGACCTAGACAGACGATTTGAGGAGAAGGAAGAAAAAATAGATAAGGCCCTCAAGCATAGAAGCCACAGTGTCTTGGATGAGCTTAGTATCCAAGACCCTCCGTTCACGGAGGACATCTTCGAGACCCCATTCCCGTCTAACTTTAGGATACCGCAAGTTAGGATGTATGACGGTTCAACGGACCTTCTAGACCATTTACAGCATTACAAGACGACTACGATGCTGCATCGGCATTCCGATCCTATCATGTGTCGTGCCTTCCCCCTGACTCTTGAGAAGGCCGCAAGTACATGGTATTCCCGTCTAAAGCCAGGAAGCACTGGCAACTTTAGAGAGCTCAGTTATGCCTTTGCCTCACACTTCCTCAGCAGCAAGGGGCTGAAGAAGACCTCAGATAGCCTTTTCAATATTTTCCAACATCGAGGAGAGAGGCTTCGAGCCTACATATCTAGGTTCAATACAGCTACATGGGAAATCCCCGACCTCGACCCGAATGTCCAAATGCTGGCATTTAAAAACGGGCTAAGGTCTGGGATCTTCAGCTCCAAGCTCACTCGACGCCCTACTAAAGACATGAACGAGGTTTTGGCTCAAGCCGAAAAATATATATTAGTAGAAGACGATCAAGCATTTAAAAGAGAGAGAGAAGGAAACAGAGAAGAAGAAAAAAGACCTCGACCCTCAGAGATGAGCGATCAAAAGACCTTACCCAGAAAGCAGGTATAAACCCTACCCCCGGCTCGACGGCTTCACCCCCCTCAATGCGTCTAGGACCAACATTCTGATGCTGCTTTAAGATAGGTTGGTCCTCTAATGGCCGCCCAAGACGTTGTACCTCGGCGGAGACTAGAGAAAGTGATGCTGATTCCATAGGAACTACGGCCACGATACTGAGGAGTGCCATAGCCTAAAGGTGCAAATCTAGGCCCTCGTCAGCCGAGGACATCTGAAGGAGTGTACAGGGTCTCAGGGAAAGGAGGCACACACCCAACCAACAAGAGACTCTGAATGTCTCCATCCCCCACAGCAAGAACGACAAGACCCTCGAAAAGACCCTAGAATCGAGCAGGAAAGACCGAGTCAAAAGAGCCAAGAGATGGCTACTACCACCCAAATCATCAAGACAATCTGCGGAGGCCCAGCAGTCAGAGATGGTTCTGGACAGAGCAGTAAGGCGTATGCTAGAGCTGTGGCCTTTGTCAGTGGCCCTCACAAGCGAAGAAAGTTGAGTTTGGTGATCTTTTTCATGGAGGACGACTTGGAGGGTGTGCAAACTCCTCATAACGACGCGATAGTGGTCTCTCTCTTGGTAGCCAACCATGAAGTAAGGCGTGTCCTAATTGATAACGGAAGCTCGACGGATATCCTGTTCTATGATGCCTTCCAGTGCATAGAGCTGAAAGACAAGCACTTATAGCCGGCCTTGGTATTCGTCGAAGGAAGCACAGTCCTCCCCGTTACTACAGGAACAGCGCTACGAACAACCACTATGCAAACCACCTTCTTGGTAGTCAAGTAGTCCTGCTCTTACAACATGATCCTCGGTCGGCCTACCCTTAACAAGCTAAAGGTTGTTGTCTCCACTTATCATTTGAAGGTCAAATTCCCCACCAGTGAGGGGGTAAGGATGGTCAGAGGAGATCAACGAGCTTTTTGGTCCTATTATTTGAATGCCATTAAGGAGGGGAAGAAAACCGAAGCCCTGCCCCTCGAAGTGGAAGACCTTAGTAATGAGATGAAGATTCTAAGGGGGCAGTCCGTAGAAGAGCTAACTTCAGTCCCCCTCGAAAAAGACCCCTCTCAGACTATCCAACTTGGATCAAATCTCTCCAAAAGCTACAAAGAGAAGCTCATCTCCCTCTTCAAAAAGAACCAAGACCTGTTTGCCTCGACTGCATCAGACATGCCTGCCTGGGATATACCCTAGAACTATCGAGCACCGTCTGAACGTAGATCCGAAATACAAGCTAGTCATTCAGAAAAAAAAACTTTCACCCCGAGTGGGTATCCAACATGGTGATGGTCCAAAAGGTCAGCAGCAAGTGGTGAATCTGCATCGACTTCACTAATCTGAACAAAGCCTGTCCTAAAGATAGCTTTCCCCTCCTTTGGGTCGATCAGTTGGTGAATGCTACCTCAGGGCACGAACTCCTCTCCTTCATGGACGTATACTTCAGCTACAACCAGATCTTTATGTACGGGCCTGACCAAGACAAAACTACCTTTGTCACTGACAAGAGGTTGTATTGCTATAAGATTATGCCCTTTGAGCTCAAGAACGTCGGTGCAACCTATCAGGAGTTGGTTAACAAGATCTTCAAAGAGCAGGTCGGGCAAAACATGGAAGTTTATGCGGACGATATGTTAGTCAAAAGTACGGAGGCGCGAAACCATGACTTTGACTTGGAAAAGGCATTTGGGGTACTTGATAGACGCTTAAATATACATATTTAAGCCCCCTTATTTACACTTGTTAGATCCTTTATTACATTAATTTGGTATCTTTTACTCCATTTGTGTGTTTTACATGTTTTTATAGGGTCTTGGAGAAAAAAAAGCAGTTTTGGCACTTTAAGGAAGAAATCTAGAAGCCCTGAAGCACTTTCTAGACAACGTGCGATCGAGCGCACATGCAATGCGATCGAGCGCACATACGATCGTGCGCACACTGCGATCGAGTGCAAGGACACATGCTATCGAGCGTAAATGTACAGGCGTAAATAGTAAACTGCAGAACCCTATTTTGGAAATAACCCTATTTTGGAAATAACTCTATTTTGGAAATAAAGGAGTTTTGTGTTTTAGGAAAGTTTAGAAACTCATGAGTCTATTAGGACTTCTCAAGGATCTATAAATACACTTGTAAACTCACACACAAAAACACACCTTAGATAGTAAACACTTTTCTCTTTTCTTTTCTTGGATTGGAGAGCTTGGGAGAGAATTGACGCCTCTTCTCTCGGGTTTATTCTTCTCCCTTATGTTTTGTTTAATTATGTTTATTTCAGTTAGTATGTGTAACTAACTCTCTTATAGGGCTCGATTGAAGCCCTAGTTATGCATTCCCATATTTTTATTGATTAAATCTTTGCATAGCTTATTATGTTACTTAACTTGATTAACACCTGTGCTTATTTACATTCCTCATATGTATGTGTAAGGCCAACGTATGCATGTGGTATGGATAGGTTAGTTAGATCAATTTAGATGACCGAGTCCTGGGTCTAACATTAGTAACAAGGGACCATCTTATCCGGATACCCGGGTTAATCAACATGGGAAACCGGGAGTAGATACCATGCCCTAGGTCTCATGTTGTTGTCGATTTCCACAGTACCTATGCTTTCTTAAGGAACAACTCAAGCAGATACCATGCTGAATCCCTTAAGGAAGAAAAGAGTTAGAGTAGATACCATGCCTAACTCGTTGCTTAGGGAAATCAATAGCTTAAGGAGTAGATACCATGCCCTTAGGTTGGCAACCAGTAGGTACACATAATATGGCTAGAGCACTGATACTTTATACAAAATCGGGAATGTATGACTAGTGGTGGATATCAAAGCCCTATGTCTTTATTATTATCAAATCACCATTCAGTTTATTATTTCTATCTTTTTACATTGCAATTATAATTCTAAATCGAACTTTACCAATCCCTGTGGAGATGATCTTGCATTCGCACACTATGCTACACTATTGACCTTGTGCACTTGCAAGTAAACAAAGTCCGATCATTCACCTATTTTATTTAGGTATATTATCGCACAACAAGTTTTTGGCGCCGTTGTCGGGGATTGCGCTAAATTTTCTTTTAGAATTATTTTCATCCTTATTTTTATTTTTATTATTATTTTTTTTTTGTATCAAACCCTAATTGATTACTTTTTTGTTTCAGGCACTTCAAAACCCTAACTCTACTTCTGTGGTATTTACGATCGATCGCAACCTCCTTTGCGATCGAGCGCATTTAGGGCAGAAAGTATCCGAGCAGCAGAGTAAAACTGCTGCACTGAAGCTTATCAGCTAATTCATTCAAAGGGAGAAGCACCAATGACAGAAGCTCAATATACTTGTCTAGATGCTATGGAGAGGAAGCTAGATATGCTCATAAACGCCATGACTACTCAAAACATATCACCTAGTCCGCGAGGCAAACCACTCCAGGTATGTGCTATATGTTCTCGTTTTGATCACACTACTAACACTTGCCCTTTGTATTCATATACAGATCAAGAGCAAGCAAATTATGAGGGACCGCACAATGCATATACAAATACCCACAATCCCGGATGGAAGCACCACCCCAACCTCTCATGGAGCAACACTCAAAATGTTCAAGGACAGCAACAATACTTCCAACCAGCAGCCCAACCAGTGCTGGAATCAGAAAATAGTAACCTAGAGAGTCTTATGAGGCAACTGATGACTTCACAAGAACAGTTCATGATTGAGCAATGAAAAATCAATACCAAGTATGAGCAAGCTATTCATATATTGGAAGTACAAATGGGGGAATTGGCTAAGGAGCTAAGTGAACAAAAGCAAGGTGTTGTTAAACAAGTCTTTCATGACCATCATATTGATCCCTTGGAGACCACCTTCACCCATTATTTCAAAGGATCAGATATTGAGCCAAAATCAGAAGATGTTACTAAAGACCTCATTGAAACTATGCACCTTCTAGAGGCCTTTCCAAAGCATCCAAGTAAGTACACCGATCCATTTGACCATCATGTGCCTACTAATATTATTTTCCCTTCTATTGTACAGGCACCTAACTTGGAATTCAAGCAGTTGTCAGAGCACTTACCATATGCTTATATGGGAGAGAATAAGACATTTCCTATGCTAGCTGCTGCCACTCATAGTTTTGGGGAAAAATAAGGCTTGGTCCGGCTGAAGACGTTAAACTTAACGCTCATGGGAGGCACCCCACAGCTTATCCTTTTATTTTTATTATTTTACATATTTATTGTTATTTATTTATTTTAATTACTTCTTGTTTTCCCGTATTACGTTAGTTTTTCTTTTTTAGGGACAATGTGTGCATCCATTCAAGTTTGGGGGTACGCTATGAGCCATGCCGACCTAGCTAGTTCTCCATCTCCCAGGTCAGCTCTTTCCTTGTTATTCACACATTGGGGACAATGTGTAATTTAAGTTTGGGGGTATGGGAGACACATTCACACACTACACTATGTCCTACATTTTTAGTTCTGTTGTTATTTTCATAGATAAATGCATGTTCATTCTGTCCAATAAACTTTTTTTTGTGATCTAAACAAAATGTTATGATTCGACTTCATCAGTGAGCTTAACACTTTGAACATATAGGCCAATAAACAAGTTTTGAACCTAGATCACTGCCCTTTTGGCATTTAAGAATTCACAAGTTTAACTTGAACTATCACGAGCACATTAACACATAGCTGTGTGGGGTATGACATGATATTTGGATTGGTATGTTTCTTTTGCTTAACTGTGAACTAGATGACCTATTAGATTGACATTTTGGCATATAAAAATAGAAAAGATTGATTCGTGCTCAAAAAGAAAAAATGCTCCTAATGATCAATAAAAACAAATCTTCCGCTGAGTAACTGGCCCTCTTGCCTCAGTAAGCATTGAATGTCACGTCAAAAGGTGAAAAATCTTAAGTGATCATTAAAAAAGAATTTTTCGCTGAGTAACTGGCCTTCTTGCCTCAATAAGCATTGAGTGTCACGTCAAAAGGTGGAAAATTCTAAATAGTAGCATAAAAATCAGTTAGTTTCGTAGCCTTGTTGACTCAAGCCAGTAAGTCCTTAGGGGTGTCTTTACACCTAATGCCCTAAAACCATCTGGTTTGGGAGTCATTGGCCAAACACTCGTTACACGAGTCATCAAGAAAGCTTAAAGGAACTAACTTGGCAAAAATCTCGCAAATAAAAGTCTATGCCATATTTGTTGACTCTAATAGGAAGTTTGGTGAATCTTGAGTCATCGAAACACTACCCATTTGAATTTCTTGGAAACTTAATCTTTTATGTGCTAATCACCACACACCGAAGTCAAACTTGTGATATCTTAGAATACCTAGTGAATATGATTTACGTTCAACACTCTTATTCATTGCAGATATATGTTTACACTTGTTAAGCTTGCTCATGAATGCGCATCATTGTTTTGTGTAAAATCTAGATTTTTTTATTGACACTATGAACATTGGGTTTATCTATATTTCTGTTTTAGTTTTTAATTTAGTATTGCTAAGGGACTAGCAATATGTAAGTTTGAGGGTGTGATAGACGCTTAAATATACATATTTAAGCCCCCTTATTTACACTTGTTAGATCCTTTATTACATTAATTTGGTATCTTTTACTCCATTTGTGTGTTTTACATGTTTTTATAGGGTCTTGGAGAAAAAGAAGCAGTTTTGGCACTTTAAGGAAGAAATCTAGAAGCCCTGAAGCACTTTCTAGACAACGTGCGATCGAGCGCACATGCAATGCGATCGAGCGCACATACGATCGTGCGCACACTTATAGGATCGAGCGCACACTGCGATCGAGCGCAAGGACACATGCGATCGAGCGTAAATGTACATGCGTGAATAGTAAACTGCATAACCCTATTTTGGAAATAACCCTATTTTGGAAATAACTCTATTTTGGAAATAAAGGAGTTTTGTGTTTTAGGAAAGTTTAGAAATTCATGAGTCTATTAGGACTTCTCAAGGACCTATAAATACACTTGTAAACTCACACACAAAAACACACCTTAGATAGTAAACACTTTTCTCTTTTCTTTTTTTGGAGTGGAGAGCTTGGGAGAGAATTGACGCCTCTTCTCTCGGGTTTATTCTTCTCTCTTATGTTTTGTTTAATTATGTTTATTTCAGTTAGTATGTGTAACTAACTCTCTTATAGGGCTCGATTGAAGCCCTAGTTATGCATTCCCATATTTTTATTGATTAAATCTTTGCATAGCTTATTATGTTACTTAACTTGATTAACACATGTGCTTATTTACATTCCTTATATGTATGTGTAAGGCCAACGTATGCATGTGGTATGGATAGGTTAGTTAGATCAATTTGGATGACCGAGTCCTGGGTCTAACATTAGTAACAAGGGACCATCTTATCCGGATACCCGGGTTAATCAACATGGGAAACCGGGAGTAGATACCATGCCCTAGGTCTCATGTGGTTGTCGATTTCCACAGTACCTATGCTTTCTTAAGGAACAACTCAAGCAGATACCATGCTGAATCCCTTAAGGAAGAAAAGAGTTAGAGTAGATACCATGCCTAACTCGTTGCTTAGGGAAATCAATAGCTTAAGGAGTAGATACCATGCCCTTAGGTTGGCAACCAGTAGGTACACATAATATGGCTAGAGCACTGATACTTTATACAAAATCGGGAATGTATGACTAGTGGTGGATATCAAAGCCCTATGTCTTTATTATTATCAAATCACCATTCAGTTTATTATTTCTATCTTTTTACATTGCAATTATAATTCTAAATCGAACTTTACCAATCCCTGTGGAGATGATCTTGCATTCGCACACTATGCTACACTATTGACCTTGTGCACTTGCAAGTAAAACAAGTGCGATTATTCACCTATTTATTTAGGTATATAAACGCACAACAGTACTGCACAAGCATAAAATGATACTGAATCAAACGAAGTGTGCATTTGGAGTGACAGAGGGGAAGTTCCTGGGATTCATGGTTGCTTAGAGAGAAATAGAAGCTAATTCGGAGAAGATAAAAACCATACTTAATATGGCCCCTCCTAAGACTGTGAAAGAAGTACAGTGACTCACCAGACGGATAGCTGCCCTGAATCATTTCATGTCCAAATCCGCAGAAAAGTGCCTCCCATTCTTCAAGGGCATCAGAAAGACCAAAGATTTTGCATGGACAAAGAACTGTCAAAAGGTGTTTGAGGAGCTAAAGAAGTACCTAAGCTCATCCTTCTCCTAACCAGCCGCTCTCATGTAAGGAATTGTTCCTATATCTGTCAGCTAGACAAAATATTGTGGCTTCTGTTTTGATCTAAGAGGAAGAAAACATTCAAAATCCCATCTATTACGTCAGTAAGACCCTCTACGAAGCCGAAGTGAGGTATTCGCCTATAGAAAAGGTAGCTCTCGCCCTTATAGTGGCAGCGAGGAAACTTCGGTCGTATTTTCAAGCATACACTATTGTCCTCCTAACTGACCAGCCCTAAAGGCAAATCTTGCACAACCCGAGTGTTTCCGAGAGAATGGTAAAGTGGTCAGTAGAGCTAGAAGAGTTCGATATCCAGTACCGCCCTCGAAAGGTAATCAAGGGTCAAGTCTTGGCTGACTTCATCGTCGAAACAACCTTCTCAATGGACCTAAATGAGGGAGCAAGATTGATATCTAACAAATTGCCTCCAAGGTGAACCCTCTATGTAGATGGGTCCTCGAATACCACGAGAAGCGGAGCAGGACTCATCCTCTGCAGCCCAGACGGCTTCATGGTCGAGTATGCCTTAAGATTTGAATTCAAGACCTCCAACAACAAGGCAGAGCACGAAGCCTTATTGGGCGGCCTGAGATTAGCAAAAGCCCTAACCGTTGAAATTTTGGAAGTATACAGTAACTCGCAGCTGGTGGTAAGTCAAGTTACAGGGGAATTTGAGGCATGGGGAGAGAAAATCACCCCGTACCTCGAGAAAGCAAGAGAATTCATCGCCAGGTTCAAAATATTCAGAATAACTCATGTCCCACGAACAGAGAACTCGAAAACAGATGTCTTGGCCCGCCTGGTCTCGTCCCGGCACCTCGAGCCAACTCAAGCCGTCTACTTAGAGACTTTCTCTGTCCTAAGCATATACGGAGCCTCGGTCCTATCAGTAGTAGACGAAAAAACGTAGATGGACCCGATCCTCCAGTACCTGAGAAATAGGGAAGCCCCCGAACAACAGAGCGAAACAAGGACGTTAATCTCTCGTGCCTCACAATACACGATTATAGATGGCCAATTATATAAGAGGGCTCTGATTACCCTACTTGAGGTACCTCAACTCAGTCAAAGCCGACTACGCTATCCGAGAAGTCTACAAGGGGATATGTGGAAATCACTTAGGAGCCTGAGCCTTAGCCTTCAAGATTCTTCAACAAGGGGATTATTGGCCCAAAATAAGAGAGGATGCATCGGATTTGGTCAGAAAATGCAAAAACTACCAACAATACGCTCCTATGCTGCATCAACCAGCCAACCCCCTCACCTCGATCACCAGTCCTCTCCCCTTCGTCATGTGGGGAATGAACATTCTTAGCCCATTCACCATGACCTCCAGAAATAAAAAACATCTCATCGTGGCTATCGATTACTTCACCAAGTGGATCAAAGCAGAGCCGCTGGCCAACATCACGGATCACCACCCGAAACTCCATCTGGAAGTCGATCGTGTGTCGGTTCGGTATACCTCGGGTATTGGTCACTGACAATTAAAAGCAATTTGATACCTTTCGGTTTAAAACATTCTGTGAAGACCTCCGCATCGAACATCGATTTTCATCTGTTAGATATTCGCAAGCTAATGGCCAAGCCAAAGTAACCAACAGAACGCTTCTCCAAGGTATCAAGAAGAGAATCGATGAAGCAGATAAACAATGGGCCGACCAACTCTCCAATGTCCTCTGAGCCTATCGAACAATTGTTCGCACTCTAGCAAGGGAAACACAGTTTTTCATGACGTACGGTTCGAAAGCTATCATTCCCCTCGAAGTTGAAATACCATCGATATGCGTGCAACGCTTCGAACCAACAACGAGGAAGGTTTATGAATGAACGTTTACTTAGTTGACGAAACCCGGGACAAAGCTCAGATCCGCTTAGCGGCGTATCAACAGAGGACCGCCCAGTACTACAATTCCCGAGTTCGAAATAGGAACTTCAAACTACACGACCTCGTTCTCCGAAAAAGTGAAGAATACCATCCTTGGCAAACGGGAAAACTCGTTCCGAATTGGGAAGACCCGTATAGAATCAGAAAAGTCTGTCGGGTTGGTGCTTTCGAACTTGAGGAGTTAGATGGTAAGCCCATTCCACGTACTTGGAACGCAGAAAATCTCCGTAAATTCTATTAATAACAAGAAATGTAAAATGGGGAAACAAAACCCTGCTCCAATGGGAAACCTACACGTGGATTCTAGCATCGCCAATAGGACGACGACGCATGTTAAGCCTCCGCAGCACAGCAGAGCACACGTGGAGCGGGCAGATTGTATGATTGCCACGTCAATGCATGATTAGCGGGCCTAACCCCCGCTGAAGCACGCAACCCTCTGACACACGTGACTCTCTGAGCACGCGACTATGATCTGACTCCCTAAAGCCCAGGATCACAGAGGCGAGGCCATCCCTCCCCCCCTACGTGGGCAGCATCTACCCGGAAGACTATAAATAGCCTAAGGTACGTGAGTCCAAAACAAGACTTTTCTACACAATCTGCACTTTTCTATTTTAAAATTACCCTCGGCCTCGCCCTGACTAGAACATCGGAGCGCCCTCGGAGGTCTCCCCCTCCCCTCGTTCCGAGGGTCCTTTAGTTCACCTTTGTTCGTCCGTGTAGATCGCTAGAAATCAACCTTGGGCCCCACGTATCAACGCCACGTTAGCAGCATCGTAGCGGCATCAACAATGTGTTTATAGATGGTGACGATGATGGATCCCGTTGATCTCAGTGGCTTGAAGAAGAGATCACTGTGGAGAAAGAGAAAAGACAAGCAAAAAGAAATCGAAGGAGAGGAGAGAAAAAGAAAAGAGAAGTAGAAGAGAGAGAGAAAAAGGGAAGAAAATCATAAAGAAAATAAGAAAGGAAGAGGCAGGACAGAAGAAATCAAAGTCATGCACAATGTGAAAATGGGAAAATACATGATTCTCGAAAAAAAAAAATTGAAATACATGTACTTATGCTTCTTTTAAGAATGGGAGATGAATGAGAAAGTGTGAAAACAATTCAAAAAACTCAAGTATTTTTGCTGCCAAAGACACGTGAGGGAGGGAGAAGAGAGGATAAAAAGGAAAAAATAATAAAAGAAAGATGATGTCTTTTATCGAGGAGAGAGATGATACTTAGAATGTACATCTATAAATATAAACTAAAAAATTCTCATATCTTAGTACAAACAGCGAACTTTTGTGATAATACTATTTTTTTCACACTTTTACTGTTAATACTTTCCCTGCGTTGCATTAAGATAAAATTTTCCTTTTGGTTTGTGTCTAAAATTCACAACAAAATAAAAAATTGCAATGTTTATACTTTTTAAGTACTTGCTAGATTTAAAGGGTTTAGATTTCTATCCATGCTACATCAGTGTGGTCCTTAGTGCACTAGATTCTTTCCCACTATGCATGAGACAGCCAATGATCAACGGCTCAGTCTGATTGACAAGAGGACAAGTCGATGCAAGCAGACCAGAGAATATATAAACGTTTATTGAGTTGAATGAATGATGAAAAGAGATCAATCAAGCATGCACTCAATGGCGCGTGAGGAGTACTTTACATTGGACGTGGCGGCCCCCAATTTGCCTTTTTCCCCTTTACTTTCGTTTTTCTGTATTGTTAATCATGCTGCCGTTAATTCAAAAAAAGCATGCTGCCCCTACTGAAAATTCAGCCCCTGAACGAAAGTCACAAATGTACCATATTGTAAGAAAAAAGTGTTTTTACTTTTGGATTGTGTTGTGAATTCACAGAATCTTTCTGTAATAAAATATCTAAAGTGTTAAATTTATAATCAAAACTAATAGTAAAAGACTAAAGGCATAGGAATAACTTTTGCTTGATTGGATGTAAAAGTAATGATAATGGACAGACGTACATTTTGAATAAACAGTAAAACATTGTAATTGTGAAGTATGTTTCAATGCTCAATAGTAATATCATAAAACTCAAGGCTTCAAGTTTTTTCATGATTTGTATTTTCATCAAACTTTTTCAAGTAATTTTATTTTTATCCTGTTAAGAAAGAAAATTTACGGAAGTACGAATAAATTCCAATCAGCAAATATGAAAGTGAAGACATAAAACCATGACATAACAGTGAAAACAGAAATGATTAGCATGTGTAATACACGCGCTTAAGTTCAACTTGAGCTAGATTTAAGCCACAAAGTTAAGTTATGTAGACCCATTGGGGCCATTGGAGAGGTAATCTATTACAGTAGTGGTAATTAACGCGAAATTAATTTAAGACTAACCATAGTTAAAGATATATTGGAGTTTACTGTTTTATGTTCCTCGTGTCATCACTCCTCACTCACCACTCTCTGACTCTCACAATTAGAAAGAAGGAGAAACACAGAGAGAGAGAGAGAGAGAGAGAGAGAGAGACAGAGATCCCATTCATGAAAATTTGCTACAAACTAAAAAAAGCAAACGAAAAAGGGCTATTGACGGCTTTGTCACAAAGGAGAGAAAAGTGATCAAGGATTAGAAGTAAAACAAGAAGAATCTTTGGGTTCTACATCGGGTCTCTCTCTCTCAACCTTGAAAGGGTAAGCTCTTTTTCATCTTCTTCATTTGCTGAATATTTTACTTTTTTTGAGAGTTTCCTTGTTCCATGTTATTTACCCCTTTCTGCTACTTTTTCCCTTGTTTATCAATTTACCTGGTCATTGTTTTTGTTATGTTCGCTAGTACTTTCTAAGTTGATTCTCTCTGTTTGAAAAGCGTTTGACTGAAATAGATGGAAGATGGGTTGATTATGCATTTGGATTTGTTTAGCTATTTTCAAGGATTTTTCTGTGTGGATTTACCATCATGGCATTGTTGGATTCTTTGGATTTAGTGTTGATTAAAGACTGCGTCTTGTTTTTATCACTCTTGTTTTTTTTTTTTTTCATTTCATAATTAGCTTCTGGGTGCTTCCTGTTTTGTTCATATTTACCTGATATCTTGGAATTTTTCTGCGTTTTTCTCCAATAAGTAACGGGTTAATAAAATTTATGCTATATGCTTCTTCATTTCATTTGATTTTTTTTTCCTTTTGAATATATATTTTTTTTCATTTCATTTGACGCATAAAGGGGCTTAGTAGTGAGATCTTCTCAAGTTTTCATTTCAAGTGAAGAAACCAAAAGAGAAATTAGGGTTTTTTTTGTTTACTGACTGCTTAATGTTGTAGTAGTAGTTGCTTATATTTATGGTGTATGTATATAAGCGGTGTATGTATATAAGAGTTTCCTATTTACATTAGAACTAGGTTTTCTATTTACGGCCTAATTTTATTTATATTGGGAAATATATACATTTACACGTCCCCTCAATCCAAATGGGGTGATCCACATAGATATTGTTTTTATGTTGAAGAAACCGAGATGAAGACAACCCTTTTGTGAATATATCTGCAAGTTGTGCATCAGTGAGAATATAGCGAATCTGAACATCTTCTTGGGCTACTTTTTTACGAAAAAAATGAAAATCTATCTCAATATGAAAAACTAGATTAACAGCAAGATAAGTGGAACAAATATTATCACAGTACACTCGAATTGGACGAGTCAAGAACACATATAAGTCATATAGAAGCTGATAAATCTAGTAAGTCTCTGCTACAACATAAGCAAATGATCTATATTCAGATTCGCTGTTGGAATGAGACACAATAGGTTGTTTTTTTGCTTTCTTAGAAATAAGATTCGGTCCAAGAAAGTGCCCATTCTGCATCTGCATAATAAGAAAGAGAGAAGTCCTTTGCAGAACTAAGAAGCAACCCATGATCAGCAGTACCACATAAATATTGAAAAATGCGTTTGACAAGCTAAAAATGAGCCAAGCGAGGAGTATGAAAAAACTAACTAGTGAGGTTAACAGCGTATGCAATATCAGGTCGGGTCATGTTTTAAATACTGAAGACCCCAGCCATACACCTAAATTCAGAGGGATCTACTAGTAGTTCACCCTCGTTGTGAAGGTGTTGATTGGGAAGATAGAGGAGTTTTAATTAGTTTTGCAGAAGACACAGAAAATTTTAGTAAAAGGTCTTTGGTGTATTTAGTTTGAGAGAGAAACAAACCGGTGAGATGGCGAACCGCTTCAATTCCAAGAAAATAATAAATATCACCAAGATCCTTCATTGCAAATTGGTTAGATAAAATATTAATAAAACGAAAAAGGAGGGTGATATTATTACTAGTGAGGATAATATCATCAACATAAAGAAGTAAGATAAGAAGACCATGAGAGGACTTGAGAACACACATTGAAGTGTCTGCCCGACTGCAAGAAAACCTAAGAGAGAAAAGAAAAAAACTGAAGCGGTGAAGCCAAGCCCTAGGAGCCTGTTTAAGAGTATAAAGAACTTTTTGTAATTTACAAACATAGGATGGACGAAGGTTATCAACAAAACCACAGGGTTGTTTCATGTACACAACTTCATCGAGATAGCCATGAAGAAAAACATTCTTAACATCCTACTGTCTGATCACCCAATGATGAGAAATAGCTAAAGATAAAACCAATGGCAAGACAGAAGATTTGGTGTACTTGAAGTGGAGAGGACAGGTTTGGAGAGACTAGGAAAGGGAAAAGAAAGTTCATGGAAGACGACATGACGACTGATATAGACACAACCAATGGCAAGATCAAGACACCTATATCCTTTATAATTTTGAGCATAGCCTAGGAAGACACATTGTTTGGAGCGAGGTGCAAATTTATGTGGAGCAATGGTAGTGAGGTTAGGATAACAGGCACACCTGAAAATACGAAAGGTAGAGTAATAAGGAGTTTTAGAAAACAATTTTGTATAGGGAGCTTGATTTTGCAAAGCTGGAATAGGGAGACGATTGATAATATAGAGTGCAGTGTATGTAGCATCAACCCAAAATGACTTGGGAAGTGAGGAGTGAATTAATAGAGTGCGTGCCATTTTGCTAATGTGTCCATGCTTACGCCCAGTGACACCATTTCGCTAAGAGATGCATGGACAAGACATACGAAAGGCAATACCATGATGAGCAAGAAATTGTTTGAAAGGCCTTTGGTCAAATTCTTTACCATCATCACTTTTATTTATTTATTTTTAATTTGGTGGAAAACTGATTTTCAACAAAAGCTTTAAGGTACAAAAATGTTGAAAAATTTCAGATTTCTTATGCATAGGAAATATCCAAGAATATCGAAAAAAAATCATCTATAAAAATAACATAATAACGATAACCTAAATTGGATAAAACAGGAGATTGCTAAACATCATAATGTATTAAAGTTAATGGCTGTGCAGTACAATGCTCAATAATATCAAAAGATAAATGTTTAGACTTACCTAACTGACACTCAGAACAAAAACCAAAATATTTAGAACAAAAAAAAAATATTCTTATGAGTTTGTAAAAGAGATAACACACGAGGACCCGAATGACATAGCCTACGATGCCAAACATCACTAGAGACTTTACGAGAGACCGGCGCTAGAGGAGAGATAGTGACCGAATTTGGAGGAAGAGGGTATAAATCACCATCACTGGCAGATTTGAGAAGAGTTTTCCCCGTATTCTTGTCCTTAATAACAACATGAGAGGCATCAAATTTAGTAGAACAGTTGTTATCAGCACATAAACGTTTAAACAAAAAATAAGTTGTGAGACAATTGTGGTATATGTAAGACGTTGTTAAGACGAAGAGGTGTAATGGATGCGCGTAAGAAAGTAGAACCAACATTATTAATATAAAGTAATTGTCCATTACCAACTAAAATTTTAGTTTTGCCAAAATAAGGTATAAGGTTAATAAGTATACCTGACTGAGGAGTCATGTGAGCGAAGGCGGCCGTATGAGGGTACCATTGGGCAGCATTAGACTCACCAAGAGAGATAGTAGCAAACAATTTGGGCAAGTCATGAGATACAACAACATGATTGAAAATATGTGGACAATTGAGGGCAAGGTGACCAGTGGTGTGACAAATCTGACACGGGGTGGAGGAGGATCTAGGATGCAGTCCCAACAGACTTTCACGACTGTAAGAGGAAGTGCTAACAGAGCGATTAAATATAAGAGAATAATTAGAGGAGTGATCAGTACCTAAACCATGCTGAATATAGTCACCACGATCGATATTGCGTCAACGGCCTCGGCCACAGCCCCGACCCCGGCCCGGATAGCCTGAGCGACCCTGCCACGACCACGAGGACCTAAATGTCATAGCGTACGATGCCAAACATCACTAGAGACTTTACGAGAGACTGGCGCCAGAGGAGAGGTAGTGACCGAATTTGGAGTAAGAGGGTATAAATCACCATCATTGGCGGATTTCAGAAGAGTTTTTCCCGTACTCTTGTCTTTAATAATAGCATGAGAGGCATCAAATTTAGCAGAACAGTTGTTATAAGACGTTGTTAAGGCGAAGAGGTGTAATGGATGCGCGTAAGAAAGTAGAACCAACATTATTAATATCAAGTAAGTGTCCATTACCAACTAAAATTTTAGTTTTGCCAAAATAAGGTGTAAGGTTATTAAGTATACCTTACTAAGGAGTCATGTGAGTGGAGGCGGCCGTATGAGGGTACCACTGGGCGGCATTAGACTCACCAAGAGAGATAGTGTTGGTGTTTTGTCCGAGGTTTAAACAAGAAGGTGGAAGAATAAAATTAGTATGTTCAGCACCAGTGTGTGCTGCGGTACAGCCTTCCTAGGCTGTGGTGCCTAGCAAGGGAGGAGTCCTGGATGAGGTGTGCGCCGCGGCTCAGCCTCCCCCAGGCCGCGGCGCCCAAAAGCTTGAGGAAGTGTGCTTTGCCCTGGGCCGCGGCCTTCTTTGTTCTGGGTCGCAGCGCTAGGCACACTGATGCACACATGTTTCAGCTTTTTAAGTGGTTCGTGAGACATGTTCAAAACGCATAGGATTACTAAGGATTGATCAAGGGTTATGGATGATTAGTCTTCTAGATCTAAGGGTGGATATTGACCCTCAAGATTGGTCAAGAAGTTGGTGCACTATATAAAGGGTCACCTAGCTTCAAAAGTCATAACATAACTTGTGATTAAAAGTGAGATCAATTGTAAGAGTGCAAAGACACTAAACTCAACAGAGATTTTGTGGAGAGACTGGTTGTTTAGAAAGAGAGAGAGTAGAATAGAAAGGGATTCAAGGGCTTGTAAGGGGAATTTTCTTGGGAAAATTCTAGGGTTAGTTCTTATCACTTTCTTCTTCTTCTTATTTTGTTCTTCAAGAACTTGTGAGTTCTTGGAAGGGTGTTGTTGATTGTAAAGAACTCCATTGATAAGATAATGCTGAGAGCTCGGAGGAGCTCACTGGGACGTAGGCATATTGCCTAACCTCGTCAACAAATTTTTTGTGTTCTTTTCTTTCTTGCTTTGATTGGTTGCTGTTTTTTTTCTTATACAAGTCACTCTAGACTTGGGTGTTTGGAAGACCATCACTTGGGCATCATCCAAGGTGGTTTCCCAATAGTGGTATCAGAGTTTGAACAGCTAGGTATCAGAGCAAGAACATAAGGTATTGGAGCAAGACTCTAAGAATCAAAGAACAAACTTCTTGGGTGATTCAAGAACGGAGTAAAGATCAAGATCAGATCGTGTTCTTGAGGTTGATTCAAGAATGGTGTTGAGATCAATCTTCGATCGTGTTCTTGAGGTTTAGAAGAAGTTAGAAAGCATTTGTGGGTGCTGCACAAATCTGGGATCATCTCCGCAAGATGGGTTCAAATTTCATTGTTGAGAAGTTTGATGGAAAAGGGAGATTTTTCCCTGTGGAAGCGGAAGATCAAGGCTATTCTTATGCAACAGAAGGTGGACTTGGCTATTGGAGAAGATGATGCTTTTCCAGCAAGTATCACGGAGGACCAACGGATTGAGATGAAGAAGATGGCATACAACACCATCTTCCTACACATGTCGGATAGTGTTACAAGGGAGTGCAGAGACTCGAAAGATCCTGTTGTCATATGGAAGAAACTAGATGAGTTGTTTCTTACCAAAACTCTCCAAAACAAGATTTATCTTCTTAAAAGAATCTTTGCTTTTAAAATGGATCTTAATAAAGAGTTGCAAGATAATTTTGATGTCTTTAATAAACTAGTTCAAGATTTGGCCAGTTGTAGTATTAAATTCCCGGATGAACAATTGGCTGTTATGTTATTAAATTCTTTTCCTGATTGTTTTGATAGTTTAATTAATGCAATCGAATATGGAAGAGATTCACTAACCAAAGAAATTGTGGTCAATGCTATAAGAGCTCATGATTTCAAAGCCAAGAGTAGGGAGGCATCAAGTGGGAAAGGGCTGTTCGTAAGAGGAAGGCCAGCAACTCGGAATGGCAGTAGTAACCATGGCAACTACCGGGAGAAATCAAAGGGTAGAGGGCAGAGCCATGGGAGAGCACATTCCAAACCATGATTTGGAGGAAAGATGTGCTTCTACTGCAACAAGGAGGGTCACTTCAAGAAAGATTGCAAGAAGAGGTTGTGGGATGAGAGAGGGAGAAGCCATACCAACAATGGAGAGGCTTCGGTTGCCAAAGGAGAACAGCAAGATGATGTTCATGTTGTGCGCTCAAATGTGAGCAGGAGGCAAGGCAGCGAGAAATGGATTCTGGATTTCGGGTACACTTATCACATGTGCCCTCTCAAGGAATGGTTCAAGAATTTCAAGGAGATCAATGATGGAAGGGTTTTCTTGGGGAATGACAATTCTTGCCAAGTGAGGGGGATAGGAGACATCCAGTTGAGGATGTTTGATGGAGTCACAAGACTGCTGCGAAATATAAGGTATCTCCCGGATTTGAGGAGGAATTTGATCTCATTGGGGCAGCTAGATTCCATGGGGTATACATACAAAGCTGAGGGAGGAAAGATCAAGGTAACCAATGGTTCTTTGATAGTGATCAAGGCAGCAATCCAAGATGGACTTTATGAGATGATCGGTGAGACAGAAATCAAGGATCAAGCAGCAAGCTTGATGGCTGAGATGGATAAGGCAACACTTTGGCATAATCGCTTGGGACATATTGGAGAAAAAGGGCTGCAAGTTCTCAGCAAGGATGGTCTACTTGGTGGAGACAAAATAGAGAAACTGGATTTTTGTGAGAGTTGCATTCTTGGGAAGCAACATCGGGTCAGCTTCAACACCGGTGTGCACAAGTCTAAAGGGATTCTTGACTATATCCATGCGGATCTTTGGGGATCAGCAAGGACACCAACACAGGGAGGTAATCGTTACTTTCTGTCTTTAATTAATGATTATTCAAGAGTAGTTTGAGTTTATTTGCTTAAAAATAAATCGAATGCTTTGAATAAATTTGTGGCGTGAAAAAAGTTGCTGGAGACTCAAATGGGCATGGTAGTTAAGGTGTCAAGAACCGATAGTGGCTTAGAATTTTTTAATAAGGATTTTGATAAATTCTGTGAATTAAATGACATTCTAAGACACACAACGGTTGTGAAAACCTCTCAGGAAAATGGAGTTGCTGAGAGGATGAATAGAGCCCTTATGAAAAAGGTTAGGTGCATGTTAATAGGATCTAGTTTACCAAAATATTTTAGGGGAGAAGCTGTGTCTACTGCTGCATACTTGGTAAGTAGATCGCCCTCTAGAACTTTAGAGCTCAAGACTCCCATGGAGATGTGGAGTGGAAAACCCCCTGAGTTGAACAACCTTAGGACTTTTGGATGTGCTGCATATGTACATCAAAAGGATGATAAACTTAACCCAAGGTCTAGAAAATGTGTGTTTCTAAGATATAGTGATGGGGTTAAGGGGTATAGGTTATGGTCCTTAGAACCAAAAGGAATGAAACTCATAATAAGTAGGGTTGTTATTTTTAAAGAATTGTTATTTCCCTACTTGGAGAAAACTAACCTTGCAGGGGTTAGTGAGCAAACCAGTTCGGAATTTGTGGAGCATTGCATCAAGGAGAATTCGGTTTAGGTAGAGCAAGGAAGGCAAGAGAGTTTGGATCAGGTATAGCCCATTGATGAAGGCCAAACTCAAGAAACTCAAGAGGAGGCTGAATTGGAAGGGGATGATGCAGCAAGTCAGAATGACTACCAGCTCACAAGGGACAGGGAAAGGAGGGTGGTTAGACCACCTTTGAGATATGGTTTTGCGTATGCTAATGTAGCAGTTCCTTGGACAGAAGAAGGGATGGTTGAACCAAAAACTTACATGGATGCCATGGAGTGTAAGGATTCGTCAAAGTGGCAGCTAGCTATGGAGGAAGAAATAGATTCTTTGAGGAAGAATAACTCTTGGGTATTGGTACCAAAACCAGAAAAACAGAGAGTTGTGGATTGTAAATGGATCTACAAGATCAAAGAAGGGAACACTCCAGGGGATGAAGTCCAGTATAAAGCTAGGCTGGTGGCAAAGGGGTTCACACAAAGAGAAGGCATAGACTTCACCAAAATATTCTCACCAGTTGTGAAGTACAAGACGATCAGGATAGTGTTAGCATTGGTGGTCCAATTCAATTGGGAAATCAAGCAAATGGATATGAAGACAACGTTCTTATATGGAGAGCTTGATGAGACCATTTACATGAGGCAACTCGAAGGCTATGAGGAAAGAAGGCAGAGAGATTTGGTGTGCTAACTAAAAAAATCTCTATATGGCCTGAAGCAATCACTTCGGCAATGGAATAAGAGGTTCAATTCCTTTGTAACCAGCTTGGGTTTCATGAGGAGCTACTATGATTCGTGCTTGTATTACAAGGGGCACAAGGTGGAGGAAGTGGTGATCATCCTGATCTATGTTGATGACATGTTGCTGGTTGGGAGCAGTATGGAAAGGATAAGAAAATTGAAGGTTCAACTCGATGAGGAGTTTGAGATGAAAGATCTTGGCCATGCACAGAAGATCCTTAGGATGTGTATCATCCAGGAAAGGGAGAGAAACAGATTGAAGATCTCTCAAACTTTCTACATAGAGAAAATGATATCTAAGTTCTCTATGGAAAATAGTAAACCAGTGAAGGTTCCTCTTGCTGGTCATTTCAAGTTCTCCAGCGATCAATGTCCAAGATCGAATGAAGAGAAGGTGGAGGAAGTGGTGATCATCCTGATCTATGTTGATGACATGTTGCTGGTTGGGAGCAGCATGGAAAGGATAAGAAAATTGAAGGTTCAACTCAATGAAGAGTTTGAGATGAAAGATCTTGGCCATGCACAGAAGATCCTTAGGATGTGTATCATCTAGGAAAGGGAGAGAAACAGATTGAAGATCTCTCAAACTTCCTACATAGAGAAAATGATATCTAAGTTCTCTATGGAAAATAGTAAACCAGTGAAGGTTCCCCTTGCTGGTCATTTCAAGTTCTTCAGCGATCAATGTCCAAGATCGAATGAAGAGAAGAAGGAAATGGAAAAGGTCCCCTACTCTAGTGCGGTTGGTTCTGTAATGTTCACCATGGTAAGCACTAGACTTGATATTGCTCATGCAATAAGTGTCCTCAGTAGGTTTATGAGTAATCCAGGAAAGAAGCATTGGCTTGGGATGAAGTGGTTGCTGAGGTACTTGAAGGGAAGCCCAGATGTGGGGTTGGTTTATAAGAAGAGGGGTAAGTCCATCTGCCTTGAGAGTTATGCTGATTCGGACTATGGAACAGACCGGGATAAAAGGAGATCGATTACCTCCTACTTCTTCAACTTAAACGGATGTTGTGTAAGTTGGAAGGCTCAGTTGCAGCCGGTGGTAGCACTCTCAACAACCGAGGCTGAGTACATAGTGGCTATGAAAGCCATCAAGGAGGCTATGTGGTGGAAAGGGTTGTTGGAAGAGTTGAAGGTACTAGAGGAGCAGGTAGTGGTGTATTCGGATAACTAAAGTGCATTGCACTTGTGCAAGAATCCGGTATTCAATGAGAGGACAAAGCACATGGATGTTCGGTACCATTTCGTTTGGGAAAATGTTACGAAAGGATGCATCCATGTGGACAAGGTGGCCATGGAAGAAAATCCTGCAGATTTAGGTACTAAAGTTCTACCTCTAAGCAAGTTCAATCATTGCCTTGGACTTCTTAGGATTGGAGTCGGTTGATATGATGACTCAAGATGAGTTTGGATACTGAGTCTTTGCACAATGGGTTCGAGTTTAAACGCTTGGACAAAAGTGGAGATTGTTGGTATTTTGTCCGAGGTTTAAACAAGAAGGTGGAAGAATAAAATCAGCATGTTCAACACTAGTGTGTGCCGTGGCACAGCCTTCCCAGGCCGTGGAGCCTAGCAAGGGAGGAGTCTTGGAGAAGGTGTGCGCCTCGGCTCAGCCTCCCCCAGGCCGCGGCGCCCAGAAGCTTGAGGAAGTGTGCTTTGCCCTGGGCCGCGGTATGAGGCACACTGATGCACACATGTTTCAGCTTTTGAAGTGGTTTGTGAGATATGTTCAAAACGCATAGGATCATTAAGGATTGATTAAGGGCTATGGATGATTAGTCTTCTAGATTTAAGGGTGGATGACCCTCAAGATTGATAAAAAAGTTGGTGCACTATATAAAGGGTCACCTAGCTTCAAAAGTCATAATATAACTTGTGATTAAAAGTGAGATCAATTGTGAGAGTGCAAAGACACTAAACTCAAGAGAGATTCTGTAGAGAGGTTGGTTGTTTAGAAAGAGAGAGCAGAATAGAAAAGGATTCAAGGGCTTGTAAAGGGAATTTTCTTGGGAAAATTCCAGGGTTAGTTCTTATCACTTTCTTCTTCTTCTTATTCTTTTGTTCTTCAAGAACCTGTGAGTTCTTGGAAGGGTGTTGCTGATTGTAAAGAACTCCATTGATAAGATAGTGCAGAGAGCTCGGAGGAGCTCACGGGGACGTAGGCATATTGCCGAACCTCGTCAACAAATTTCTTGTGTTCTTTTCTTTCTTGCTTTGATTGGTTGCTGTTTCTTTTCTTATACAAGTCACTCTAGACTTGGGTGTTTGGAAGACCATCACCTGGGCATCATCCAAGGTGGTTTCCCAACAGATAGTAGCAAATGATTTGGGCAAGTCATGAGATACAACAACATAATTGAAACGGTGTGGACAATTGAGGGTAAGGTGACCAGTGGTGTGACAAATCTGATACGGGGTGGAGGAGGATCTAGGATGCGGTCCCAATAGACTTTCACTACTGTAAGAGGAAGTACCAACAGAGTGATTAAATATAAGAGAATAATTAGAGGAGTGATCAGTACCTGAACCATGCTGAATGTAGTCACCACGATCGATATTGCGTCCACGGCCTCAATAGCTTGACCGACCTTGCCACAACCACGAGAAGCGCAAGAAGTGGTGGTGGCGGTAAGGGTTGTAGGAGGGTCTGAAGACCTAGAAGAAACCTGAAGATGTTTCAGCCATTGTTCCTGTAGGAGCAACTTGGTACGCAAACTATCAAAGGTAAGGTTGATGTTGCTATTTGTGACTGTGGTGATGAAGCTCTCATATTCTAAAGGCAGACCTGCTAAGGCATAAGAGATGAGGTATTTGGTGGAGAGCGGGGAGTTGATGGCAGCAAGTGCATCAATGATGACTTTGAGGTCGCAGAGGTATTGCTCCATTGACTTGCCATCCTTGGTATGTTTGTGAAGCTTTAGACGAAGGTCAAACTCATTGGTATTGGACTGATCAAGGTATCATTGTTCCAGTGCAATCCAGACATCCCGGGAAGTACGCGGATCATGGACATCTTGCAAGATGTTAGAGGTAAAGTAGCATTAATCCAGGATCTTAGGCACTGGTCAGTCCTAACCCAGCTGGTGTAGGCGGGATTGAGAACAATTTGACCGTCACTGGTGAGGGCTAGGTGAGAGGGACATGGAGAGGAACCATCAACATAGCCTAGTAGGTCATAACTTATGAGGACCGGTAGAAATTGAAACCGCCAAAGGATGTAGTTGGTGTTGTCTAATTTTAGACTCATTTGGTGGGTTATAGTGGGAGCGGGGTAGATTTTGAAAAGCTGGTGGAGGTGTGATGGGCATAGGTAGGGTTTGATGGGTGGTCGGGTGGATAAGGGAGGAAGAGAGAAGGTTGGTTGGGTTAGGTCGAGACGGTGGATAGGGTTGCATGGGGTAAGAGGGTGCAACTGTGAAGGGAGCTAGCTTGGCCGGGCTTGCTAGGTGGAGGGTTGGTTTAGGGTTAGGGTTAGATGTATAGAGGGAGGAGACAAGGGATTCAGTGGTGGCGGCAAAGAAAAGCAGCATTGTAGTGGTGGCACTGTTCATCGACGTATATTTTCTAGGAGGGAAGAAGACGAAGACATTGGATTAGTGTTTTCCATGAGTTTTAGGGTTTAGAGAAAAAAAAGGAGCAGTGTTTTAGGGTTTAGGATCTTTACTGTTGTAATACCACGAAGAGACTAAAAGAGAAATTAGGATTTTGTGGAGTAGTAGGAGCTTATATTTATAATATATGCACATAAGAGTTTCCTATTTACATTAGAACTAAGTTTATTTACATCAGAACTAGGATTTTCTAATATTATTTACTTTAGGAAGTATATACATTTACATTCGGTACTTGTGTACTGTATTCATTTTCTACTAGTGTACTGTATGGATTATATGCCAGTTGTGTCTTGTATAATTGTTAATTCTTAGTAGAATCTAAGGAACTATACTGGGATTTCCTTGAATTTCTGCTGCATATGTTACACTTTAAATATATTTGGAGGGTAATCATGATTTGATGTGCTATGAGATATCATGAGTGTACTAGTGTACTCTATGGATTATATGCCAGTTGTGTCTTGTATAATTGTTAATTCTTAGTAGAATCTAAGGGACTACCAATCAAAAAGAATCTAAGGGACTATACTGGGATTTCCTTGTTAATCCATACCAGCGTACTGTATGGATTATATGTCAGTTGTGTCTTGTATAATTGTTAATTCTTAGTAGAATCTAAGGGACTATACTGGGATTTCCTTGAATTTCTGCCGCATATGTTACACTTTAAATATATTTGGAGGGCAATCATGATTTGATGTGCTATGAGATATCATGAGTTTTGCATTGTTTCTTCTTTCTGATGGGGTCTCTTTCTTCTTAAAACTTGTTTATCTTATTTGGGAAAAGAAGAAATCAGCATAGCCTCTTGCTATTCTCAGTGGACCAAAAGTCATTCCTGTCATAGGCAATGGTTTCAAGGTCATATTCTAACCTCTTAGATCTTGCTTCTGACGAGTCTCCATCCTTTGGACGAGAGAGGAAGAGGTTTCCCCGAGTGGCAACTGTTGCTGGAGTTCTGTCTGAGCTAGATGATGAGAACAGCAACAGTGTTGGCTCTGATGCCCCATCATCTGTCACTCAAGAACGGATGATCATTGTGGGAAACCAGCTTCCACTTCGAGCGCATCGAGATTCAGATGGTGGCAGAGAGTGGAGCTTTAGCTGGGATGAGGACTCCCTTCTGTTACAACTCAAAGATGGCCTTGGAGAGGATGTCGAAGTAATCTATGTTGGTAGTCTTAAAGAAGAGATTGACCCCAGTGAACATGATGATGTGGCACAAAGGTTGCTAGAAAATTTCAAATGTGTCCCGGCATTTCTCCCTCCTGAGCTTTTTAGTAAATTCTATCATGGATTCTGTAAACAGCACCTCTGGCCTTTATTTCACTACATGCTTCCTCTATCACCAGATCTTGGTGGCCGGTTTGATCGGTCACTTTGGCAAGCTTATGTTTCTGTGAACAAGATATTTGCGGACAAAGTCATGGAGGTGATTAGTCCTGAAGATGATTTTGTGTGGGTTCATGACTACCATCTGATGGTTTTACCAACGTTTTTGAGGAAGAGGTTTAATAGGGTGAAGCTTGGATTCTTCCTTCATAGTCCATTCCCATCATCTGAAATTTATCGGACGCTTCCTGTTAGAGATGAACTTCTAAGAGCACTTCTCAACTCTGACCTTATTGGGTTTCATACTTTTGATTATGCCAGGCACTTCCTCTCATGTTGTAGTAGAATGCTTGGCCTTTCTTATCAATCTAAGCGAGGGTACATAGGCCTCGAGTATTATGGCCGTACAGTCAGCATTAAGATTCTTCCTGTTGGGATTCATATAGGGCAGCTCCAGTCCACGCTGAGTCTTCCTCAGACTGAATCTAAGGTTGCTGAGTTACATGATCAATTTAGGGGTCAAACTGTTATGCTTGGGGTCGATGACATGGACATTTTCAAAGGAATCAGCTTGAAACTTTTGGCCATGGAACAATTGCTCATACAACATCCTGAAAAGAGGGGAAAAGTTGTTTTGGTTCAAATTGCAAACCCTGCAAGAGGTCGAGGGAGAGATGTAGAGGAGGTCCAATCTGAAACCTATGCGACAGTGGAAAAGATTAATGATACATTTGGAAGACCAGGATACAAGCCAGTGGTTCTGATTGATACCACACTTCAGTTTTATGAGCGCATTGCTTATTATGTCATTGCTGAGTGTTGTCTTGTTACAGCAGTGAGGGATGGGATGAATCTTATACCATATGAATATATTATATGCCGGCAAGGAAATGAGAAACTAGATGAGACATTAGGCCTAGATCCATCTACCCAAAAGAAGAGTATGCTGGTTGTTTCTGAGTTTATCGGGTGCTCCCCTTCACTGAGTGGTGCGACTCGGGTAAACCCGTGGAACATAGATTCTGTAGCTGAAGCTATGGATTCTGCCCTGATATTCTCTGAGGGAGAAAAACAGTTGCGGCATGAGAAGCACTATAGGTATGTGAGTACGCATGATGTTGCATACTGGGCACGTAGCTTTTTGCAGGATCTGGAAAGAGCATGTAGAGATCATCTGAGGAGGAGGTGCTGGGGAATTGGTTTTGGTTTAGGTTTTCGGGTAATTGCATTGGATCCTAATTTCAGGAAGCTTTCAGTTGAGCATATTGTTTCAGCTTATAAGAGGACCAAAAACCGAGCTATTCTTTTGGATTATGATGGTGCCATGATGCAGCCAGGTCCAATTAGTACAAGTCCTAATACAGAGGCTGTAGAAATCTTGAACAGCTTGTGCAGAGACTCCAAGAATGTTGTCTTCCTTGTTAGCGGGAAAGACAGAAAGACTCTAACTGAATGGTTCTCTTCTTGTGAAAAACTTGGAATTGCAGCAGAGCATGGTTATTTTTTGAGGTATGTCACTTTCTCTTTCAAATTTTAACTTTGATATTGTTCTTTGCACTTAAACATGTAATTGTTATTTTTCTTTATTCTTAATCAGTAATTTTGGTTAATGTATTTAGCATGTAAAAACTGCTAAAAAAGACAATAAAAAGGACGGATGGAATCAACTACATAAGCTAAGAAGTATTATATATTTTGTTAGTCATATATACTAGTTTCCTTAATGATATTTTGTGGTGAATTGGTTCTTTAGTAGGTAGGCCGGACAAAAGCTAGTTTTGCACAATTTGTTTCTGTGTATTAATATTAAGTTGGATGTAGATTTTGCTAGTGATTTTTATAAACTTGATGAGCTCAGTTTTAACTAGTCATTAGTCAATCACTCGCACAGATAGTTGATATTCTGATGGGTGCTGCAATTGACAGTTTTATTATGGCCATAAATTTGTTAAAACTATGAGTTTGGTTATCAACAAACCACTCAACTTGCATGGATTGTGCTCAAGAGCTCATTTTTGTAGGAAAAAAATCCTTTTTTTCTTTTATCTGGGAAAGATTCAAGAGTTCATGCTGATTAGTTGACCTGATTTTGGGTGTAAAAATAGTATCTTACATGTATGCAGTTCACCAGCTTTCAAACTTATTGGGCTGCATTTGGACTTCACATAATAATAAACATAGGATTAGTTCATGATTTCAATTTGCAAAACTAGAAAATAAAATCATTTTTAAGTACTTTCAACCGCAAAATGGTGGATGAAAACAACTGTTTAAATCGAGTTTTGTGGAAATTTATTATACATTTTTAGTCTTATCTACTCTACCAAAACTTTTGTCAGTCATCCTCACAATTTGCAAAAGGATAAGCAAGTTGTCACATAAAAAATGCTTTTCCATTCAAACACTTTTGAGCTCTAATAAATTCACGACAGCCATGGTGAGAGATCCTTCAGATTGTTTTGATCAAGTCCTTGTTCATCTTTGACCATGAACACCATTTTCAATCCCTATCTAGTTAGCTATGAATGACAGTGCATGAATCAAACACCTAGTCAAACAAGTCAGAAACATCAATGCATGCCATGATAATTAAAATATTTTATTGTTGTTGCATTTAATTTGAAGCAAGAAACTTTTAAATTTCTAGTTCTTGGCAAGAGGCCTTTTCTTGTCTAAAAACGATATAATCTACATTTTCCTTCTTTGGAGATGGTTGAGAAGAAAAAGTACAGGAGAAAAAAAAAGTAAGAAATAGAACCCTTAAAAGGACTAACAAAACATATCTTAAATGGGCAATATTCAATTTCCAAACACTTCATTTGATTCCAATTTTTCTAATTAAATTGATTTAGGGCCTTCTAAAGGCATATCCTTCCACTCCAAACCGTATCTTTATATTACATAATAGTTATATGTATTTTTTCTTCAAATATCGCGTCATATAAAAATACAAAAAACAAAGTACACTTCATATCAGATCTTTTCAATGAAATGAAAAATAGTCCAGATAATAGAAAATATAAAACATCATAAAAACATAACTCCAAAATTGGTCCTACAAGGATGGTAATATAGAATACTTCTTAAATATTAGAGTACATGAAGAACTAAACAAACTGCTAAGAACTATCCAAATAAATGAAAATTGAATTATTTACTATAGGGAATCCAACCACCTGTAGAAAAGTCTCCATCTATGTTTCTCTTGGTAGGATCAGTCAAGTTTGATATAGGCTGATCCTTGATATGATCAAATTAATTTCATCTCCTGTTCCAACCACAAAGAATTTTTTTTTTTTTTCATAAAACATAAAGAATTTAAAACCATGAAGATGGAATGATGTGACTCTGCTGTTAGCAGAATACTATGTTGTAGTACAAACTCATCTATATTGTTGTAGTTGACCAAAACAGAAGAACATCTAAAGGAATAGTAGGAAAAGAAAATCCTTTTTGAAAGGCAAAGAGAAATTGATTATAGCTGACCAAAGCAAAGTAGAACAACAACTCAACCAAAAACAGAGCGAAAGACCGCAGCTAACATACAACCTGAAAACAGGCATAGCAGATCAAGCTCAATCAGTAAATAACCGACACCAATCGTGAACCACATAGAGCTGCTAAAGTACCATGCTGGTTAACCACCAACCAAGCCGAAAAACTAACAGCAATAAGAGACAAAAACGCCAAGCACCAGGGAGGTAAATAAGCCAATTCATCATTGCTGATAAGATCATCACTAAGACCCACCATCCTGCAAAAATATGAACAAATAAAATTGCTGGTAACTAGTATAGTACTCATTAGAATAAGAGTCCTACATAGTACTTGCCAAAATATTTGGTAGCAGTTATGTTCTTAAGCCAGTAGTATCAGTTAAACTCCCTCATAATAAGAGTCCTACACAGGTTGCCTGCTACCATTGGTTAGTGAACATCTTCAATCATTGTAAGTCTGAACTGATCGAGATGCTTGGAGCAGTTCTGTTTTTAGTATCAATTGTTTGTATATACACCCTTAGAATGAGAGTCCTACACAGGTATTGTTGCTGTGATGGAATCTGTGTCATTCTTCCTTGCATGGATTGCTTACAAAAGGATGGTTAAAGTAAAAGGAGTTGGCAGGGCTGTAGATGCCCTTGCTTTATTTTGGGTTAAAAATGTATATATATCAGTTTGTTGTATCTTGTTGAACTTTTTCTGTATTGCTTCTGTACAAACCTTAAAATAGAGAAATTTTAGTAAAGTAATATAAAAGGCATTGAAGGAACCTCTAATGGCACACCCAATAGCAACAACAATTTAATCATTCCAAAAGAGAAATGGATGCACAATACTGCAGTAGTAGTAAGCTACTTTCTACAACCTTACAGACTGGATCCTCCCTTAAGCAGGAAACACATAGGAAGTACCTAGGATCCCCCAAGCCGGTCAAGGCTTACTCGGCCATTACAATACTCTGCTCCTGTTATAAAAAAGAAGAAAAACTATCCTTTTTACGAACAAAAAAGGAAGATTCAATAAGACCAACATTTACAACGCCTGCATATTCTCAAATAGAAAGCAGGGAACTCAGATGACTGTTGTGTGAAATGAATATTTGCATTTCCATATCCGAAGTAATCCAAAAAACTCCAAAACATAATGTTAGGCTCTATCAAGGAAAATTTATCTTGCTTTCTACTCCCATGACGTCTGGTAACTACAACACAAATCTGTAAAATCATTCAATAAGATGAGAATATAGAGGCACTGACCATTTCAAGCTCCTAAATCACATGGTACTTGACCATTGAGGTCTTTCTTCGAGCAGCTACTGCAGCTTGGAGTCTTTCCCTACCAACCAATGTTCACACATCATATATAACCCTTAACTTCTTCACTCTAGATAATCAATTGAAATTCCCAAAAGTATTCACCTAAAATTATTGGCAACAACTAACCAATTCTAACATTCATCCACTATTCTTAAAACGTTAATCCAATAGCAAGCAAGATAAGAATAAATTCTGAAGACGAATAGAAATAGATTGAATAAACAAAAAACACCTTTTTGAGAGAGAACCTCTGCAATGTGGGTAGTTTATCTAGCAATTGAGCATTTGTTCTTGGAATCTCTAGTTCTCGACATTCACTGCCACTCTCTTCTCTGTTGCCACTCTAATTTATTCAAAAAATCATTTCCTAGTACAAAAACAATAAATAATTATGTCTCTATGTACAATTTCTTGGAAAATGAAAAAAAGAGAGAAGGTAGACAGAGTGGCCAACCTGAAGAGTAGCATTCGATGTTGATCAAAATTACAATGATCATTGCTCGGCTCTCCTTCTCTCTATCATGGCCTATGCTTTTACGCTCCATCTATTGAGATTTTGGTACTTATTTGATTATGATATATAAGTAGACATGAAATAGTTAGATAGTCGTGGAGAAGAGAAATGCCGGAAAGCTGGTTTTAATTAATCTTAATTAAGGCAATAATTGTAAGTAACGTAATTAATCAGGGTATGACAACCTGTTAGCCTTTTTTCTCAAACACAGACAAACAGTACCTCATTTAACTTAAAAGAAAGATAAAAGGCCAGGTTACAGAAGTTTAGTATATCTAATAATTATGTAGTATTAGATGTAATGCAATGTTTCTAAAAATAAATAAATAAATGCTACGAATTAATTCATGACAAACGCCAAATTCTCATGCACTGAAAATATAAAATGAAAAGCGTGGAAGACACAAAATGTTAGAAGCTCATGCAACGGTTTCCAAAGCCTCCATTATATGTTATTATTATATAGATAGATATTAAGTTCTTGTGTCCTACTTATCCCAATCCTTTTGCTGGAAGCTGAATGCATACAGCGTCGTGCTACATGCCCAAAGAATCATGAAACTTGTATACACCATGAAAACTGAGCAAGTCCTTTGTGTTTTGCCCAAGATTGTGTTGCTGGTAGAATTTACATTTCTCTCCTTAGACTAGGATTTGAATTCACGACCCCTTGTATTGGTGAGTATTGTGATGTCTCAATGTATGATCATCAACTTCTGTGTTCAGTGCGAAGTAAAAAGCCTCAAGCTGTAGGCAGAAATTTGTGGGATTTGAGTCTTGAATGTGGCTACTTGATGAAGTTGTTCTAGCAGGACTGCATCCCAATCATCTCGCTCACCTATTTGAATGGACCTGTGATGAGTAATGGCCTCAAAGCTTTGTAAAGCATGATGGACTGTTCAAGTTCAACTGGATGTGGAACAACTCTTTAACGTCAGACTATCAATTGTACGTTAGGTATAAGTACATTTTATGTGGTAAAACCGAAGTGAGCATTTCCATATTCGGTCATACCAACTAACAAATTTTGTCTGTAAACTGAACTAAGGCTTTCCAGTTTGACTCATGTTAACTAAGCTAAGTGAGTTTATGTTGACTTGTTGAGTCTCAGGCTCCATTCATGAGCCTTAATATGCACTCAGGTTTGATCTATGTGTGTCAAGCTTCAAACAAATCTCTGCTGGTTTTTATGTGCTTGAAATCTTCTATATTGCCTATTGCTCCAGGGTCATGATGAATTTGTGTATTCCTCGTTGGTTTTGTTGAATATAAACAAATATGCAATTGACATAAGGGCTGTTACATACTCTATTGACTCTAGGTAGTTGACACCACCATTGAGTTCAGACATGGATAGGCTCTATGAAAGAACAAGGCCTGCTGTGACTAAAACTTAAAATCAGGTTGCTTTTAGAATTTTAATTTGAGATCGACCCATAATGATCAGTCTCCTGGCACCCTCTGGCACAATTCTATATGGAGCAAGTAAAATTAAAAAAAAAAAGGAACATATCCTTTTTATGAAAGAATCTAAAACTATTACTGCCTTACCAAAATTGATTGTTATGATTTTTCAGGCCAAATGATGATGCAGAATGGGAAACTTGCGTGTCTGTGCCAGATTTTGATTGGAAGCAGATCGCTGAGCCAGTAATGAAATTATATACTGAAACAACTGATGGTTCTGCAATTGAGACAAAAGAGAGTGCTCTTGTTTGGAATTACCAGTATGCAGATCCAGATTTTGGTTCATGCCAGGCTAAAGAGCTTCTAGATCACCTGGAAAGTGTTCTTGCCAATGAACCAGTTTCTGTTAAGAGTGGTCAACACATAGTGGAAGTTAAACCTCAGGTTAGTAGCCAAGTTCTTCCTTTAAATTATCAATCTGTTTGGGAGAATCCCTCCTTTTTTTATTAAAAAAAAAATGGATGAAGTAGTAATTCTTATTATCCTTCAAAGAATAGAAAATACTAAGAACAAGGCTGCAAGGCACAGCAGCGAGGAACAAACAGAAAACAGAAACTTAAAAACCCAACAATATGATTAATACTGGGTCTCATTTATAAACTGATGCAGAATGAGATAAAGAATATTTATTATTTTAAGATTTTAGGTTATTTGTGGGATTATTGTGTAAATAAGGATTTTAATTTTATTAGTTTCTTATTATGTTTAAGATTAGTTAGTTTTCTATTATGCTTAGGATTAGTGCCTATATAAGAGCACTCATATTTAGGATTGTAATTCAGTTTGATTATGAAATTTGAAATTTAGCTATCTCTGTTTCTCCCCGTTCTCAATATACTGCTCTCTTTAATTATTTGTTCTGCATCTACCAATATTTGTGCTCTGATACCAATTTGATGCAGGACAAATAATTAAAGAGAGAAGCACATTGAGAAAAGGGAAACAACATAGAAGTAGGAAGATTAGACCAAGAGAAAATAGACTAGGTAGAAGAGAGATAGAAAGAGGGAGAACAGGTCGAGCATAGAAATATTAGGATTGTAATTCAGACTTTGATTATGAAATTTGAAATTTAAGCTATCTGTGTTTCTCCCCTTTTTCAATTTGCTTCTCTCTTTAATTACCTGTTCTGCATCTACCAATGTTTATGCTCTGATACCAATTTGATGCACGACAAATAATTAAAGAGAGAAGTAGATTGAGAAGAGGGAAACAAGAGAAACAACATAGAAGCAGGGAATTAGACCGAGAGAAAATAGACTAGGTAGAAGAGAGATAGACAAGAGGGAGAATAGACAAAGCAAAGAAATAGAGATAGGCTAAATTTCAAATTCCATAATCAAAGTCTGAATTACAATTTTAAATATGAGTGTTCTTATATAGGCACTAATCCTAAACACAATAGGAAACTAACTAGTCCTAAACATAGTAGGAAACTAGCTAATAATAAAATTAAAATCCTTATTTACACAATAATACCACAACTAACCTAAAACCTTAAAATAATAAATATTCCATATCCCATTCTGCATCACAAACTAAAGTGTTTCTTGGGACAAAATTATGCTTATTAAGTTATATGTTACATGGTTATAATCATAGAAATGAAAGTCAAATTCATTGTCCTTTTATCTACTTAAACTTTTTCTAATTTATAAAACTTTAAAATGATGAGTTACTTCCTAAAACTTTTTCAAACTTACTATGTCCATTGTATCTTGAACCTAAAATTACATAAAAAAGATTAAATAGAAGAATATTATATACTTGATTGACTTTGTTTGTTTTACATTTTTTTTTTTTTTTTTTTTTTACAAAATGTAACTGTAAATGCAAATGTTAAACTTAGTTTGGTATCATTCAATACCTTTATGATTAAAAAAATGTGAAGTAAGAATGAGAAAATTAAGTATTAATACGTTCTGCTTTGGATATAAATTCCTAGTTCTATCCCTGACCTAGACATAAATTAATGCCTCAAAACAGTAGCAGCAATTTCCCAGTTGTCAAAGAAACTAAATTTTGTTATCATCATATCAATTACCATGCTTCTTCTAGGCTAAGATTAATGCTCTTAACTTTAATATTCTGATTAATCAAAAGAGAAAGGTTTAGAACTTCCTAAGTTTGTCTTGGGCTCTTCACATTTAATTGGATATTTGGTGTCTAGAACAGAAAAGGTTTGTGTTTACAACGATAGCAAGATGTTACCAACCATGCAAATTACTTCTATAACAAAATAATTTTCTCTGTTATGGGTTTAGGAGCTTTGGCTCTGAGGCGAATATTTTCATTTGTTTTGCAGCCTATGTAAAAGCATTTGTTAGGGTTTGGAAGATAGACATCTTAGATGACTTTTATACTCTTCATCTTTGATAGTGAATTTCTCTGCTCTCGCACGTGCACATAAGCCTAATCAGTTGAACCACATATATCTTGTGTCTTTCGTTTATGTGATTATTTTTATTATTGTTTCACTATTTATTTATGGTTATCTTTATCGATCTTGTTACAACATGTTCTATATACAAATTGCGCTTCTGGTGTCGTAATGATTATGGCGTATTCATATTTTAGAGGGTGGAAACTCTTCTCACCCCATATCCTCTCTCTCCCTCTTACCTAAATTTGTTAAAGGTGATGAATCGATAGATATTTGTTTTATCCATGGCATATTTTTTTTCTTTTTAAATGCATATTTAGCAGTTATTGGGAAAAATTAGAAATCCACTAGTTATACAGAAGATTACAGGTTAAAAGAACCACAATGCTTGGTTTAAAATTTTGAAATTAGAGTATATGGCTCACATATTCTTTGTTGACTTTTCACTGAGTTTCTTTCCTAATTGTTGTCATTCCAACTGGTTCTAACTTCCAAATTACCCTGGCTATGCCTTTTGTTTCCGAAAAATTCAAAGGAAGACTTGTTCATTGTCATTGCAAGAACCAGAAGAGGATAGTAGAGAGAACTGAAGTTACTTATCTATGATATTTCATTATTTTTTGGTTTGAAAGGGTCTAGGTGAAAGATATGGTCCAAATTTGATTTCCAAGGCCTTGTTTTTGCCACGTTTGAGATTTTTCATATGCCTTTCCATTAAGTAGACAATTCCTTATCTATTTTAAGAATTTTTGAGTTGTTTAGTCAAAGCACATGATTAGTTAAAGTCATATGATCTCTTAGCAAACTGCATGGTGCCCAATGCCCAAAAAAACTTTTTTCCAGCAATAGCTTTTTATATAATAATTGACTGAATAATATATTAACATTTAACATACTTTAGCTTGTCCCAACAAGCCTGTGAATCGTCAAATGGAGGAGAATTTGAGCACATATGTCAAAATGATTTGTCTCTGAACAGTACGATAATAAAGTTGGAAGCTTGAACTGTCCTAATGTATCTTTGATTGGTATGAACCAGATGCTTTTGAAAGGTGTTTCATGCATGAATCTGATGGGCAATAACATAGGTCAGGACTCGGTAGAATGAAATATTTCTATTATTAGTCTTTAATTAGTAATTAACAACAATCGTGATGTTGATAATCATTGTGATTTGATGGGGAATCTGTGTTTCTTTCTCTCTGGCTCCTTTGTGCAGGATAGCAATGTTGGTTAACAAATATGATCCGTCAAACATTTGAAGGATGATAAATTGACTTTGATATATAATCTCAGTATGATGATTTTGTACAATTCATGCATGGTCTGCAGCTTGTTAATTGATCTTATGTCATTCCTGGATTTTTCTGATTATGTATTTTGTATGATCTTCTACTAGCTGTGAAAATTTTGCAATATTTGTTTTTTTTACTATTTTTGAATAAGCTAAAAATGTGAGGCTTATGCTTTTCTTTAACGATCTCTTTCCTTCTATTACGTGACAGGGTGTAAACAAGGGTCTTGTAGCAGAACGTCTTCTTGTAACAATGCAGCGGAAGAGAATGCTTCCAGATTTTGTTCTCTGTATTGGGGACGATCGATCAGATGAGGATATGTTTGAGGTGATAATGAGTGCAAGGAATGGTCCCTCTCTCTCCCCAGTTGCTGAAGTATTTGCATGCACCGTTGGACGGAAACCAAGCAAGGCAAAATACTACTTGGAAGATACAACCGAGATTTTGAGAATGTTGCAGGGCCTTGCCAATGCTTCAGAGCAGGCTGCTAGAAATGCTCCTCAAGTTTCCTAGCCAGTGATTATTGACAGAGAGTAGTTAAAAGCACATGCTTTCTCCTTAAGGTCTTTTAGAAGTATATATTGGGTTGTGTTATGTTGAAATTCTTCGAATCTCTAGCTATTGGAGCTCTATAGTTGGATTCAAAATTAATGTTTGGGTCTTTCAGTCTGTCAGATATAAGGGGCAGTTTATCCTATTGTTTTGCACAGTATTTGTAGTTGTGACTGCAAGTAGATAATTTGTAGCCGTTGAGTTTGTTGGTTGTCTTCTTATTCAATTATTTCGGTGATGGTTTTTGTGATAATTTCAATCTTTCATATAAATTTGCTGTACAAGATTGCAGACTGACGCCCGTTTATTTGTGTAAGAAACATATCATAACATTTGATTTTGGTATATCAACATTGCTTTGGGAATTGATGGCCTCATACGATACTTGGACATGAAGTTTTTCTGCAGTACGATAGCATAGTTGAAGGATAGTGTATATTAAAAAACGTCGCATCCTTGTTTTCTTAGAATTTAGGTCTAAAATGGTAAATGATACTGATGTAGAGGGAAATTTTATGTCTAGTGATATCATGACACGTGTTAGTCTCTATGAAAAAAAAAAATTGCAACTTAGGTATATCAATCAATCAAATTGTCACACTCAGTAAAGGGTATAATGGTCATTTCATATATCAAATTACTATGACATTCCAGTTTATTAATAAACTATTATTTAAATAAATCTAGCCTATAGATAACATACTCTAACTTATGGCTAACTTTGACCTTATCTACAGGAATTTAATTTCTATCCTAATACTTAGTTATCAATCACTCTTCTAATCGAATTCTACTCAAACACATTATATAAGGGGCTCTAACCATAAAAAAAAATTCAATTCTCATACATAATTCTTAGTCTTATTTAGCTCTCCACATTCTCAAAAAGCTTTATTCTAACTTAGGCATCACGGAGGCCCAACCCACTGGTCCTTCGACGACTTTTTAGGATTTCTCCTTGTTTCGCTTTTTGTAGGTATCACTTCCTGGCCATTTGCTTTCTTGGCAGATTTTCGATATCAACAGATTGACGCCATTTGTGGGAACCTTCTTAACTTTATGAGGTACAAAGAACTCATCTTTTACAATGCCGCTTAAGAACCCTGCCAAGAATACCATCGGTACCAGCTTAGTAGCCACACGAGCATCCACTAGTAGCCAATAGTCTGGTTCACGGTTCCCTACAATTTCAGAACATGCCACCTCCTATCAAAGCCACAACTAACCATTTGATGGATGAACTAGGCATAAACAACCTCCTCAGCTCGACCTGGTAGACTTTGGTGTCCAAGAGAACCCAAAGGCACCTCCTACACCAAACTTAACTGCTCCAGTAACTCAAGAGTAATTCTCGTAACTTACCTAACTTGTCACGAATCTCGTTGCTAAACTCAGGGGGCAAACTCTTCCTCCTACACCTCCGCTTCCACTTCACTGAAGCCCTCGGCCAAAAAGCGAACTAGTCTCAACAAAATGGCTAGGAGTCACTCTACCACTGGGTCTTCTCCTCATCTTGCGGCTAAGTCCTGAGATTTCTCTATCTCCAAGCCCTCTCTTGGGACTAAGTCTCGAAGTTTCACCATCTTTAAAAACTATACTAACCTAGACATAAAATTGGAAAAGATGGACAAGAGGATAGGAGAAGTGCTTAAGGGAAGGAATACAAACATTCTGGATGAACTTAACTCTCAAGCACCACCTTTTACGAAAGAGATCCTCGAGGCTCCTCCCCTTCGGCATTTCAAAATGCCAATTATAAAGGCCTATGATGGCTCCACGGATCAAATGGACCATCTCTAGCACTACAAAACTACCATGATGTTGCATTGCCATCCTGATGTTTTCAAGTGCCGCGCTTTTCCTCTGACGCTTGAGAAGGCTGCAAGCACCTGATAGTCACACTTGAAGCCGAAAGCATCGGCTCATTTTAGGAGATTAGTCGTGCCGTTGCAGCATACCTCTTAACTAGCAAATGACTCCGAAAGACTTCGGAAAGTCATTTCAATATTATTCAACTCAATGGAGAGAAGCTACGAGAGTATGTTTCACGGTTTAACGCCACTACCTGGGAATTCCAGACCTTGATTCGACAGTGCAGACTTTGGCATTCAAGAATGGACTCAGGTCGGGGTCTTTTAGCTCCAAGCTTACTAGGCGCCCACCAAAGGATATGAACAAAATCCGTGCTAGAGCTGAAAGGTTCATGATTGCAGAAGACGATCAAGCTTTCTAAGCGAAAAGAAAATGAGGGACAGAGAAAAGAAAAAGGGACGCCAATGAGCTGAAGGACAGTACGACAAAAAAGCCCTGTCAAGAGGGCAAGGCAAAGATCACCCCTCTCTTTGAAAGATTTATCTCACTTAATGCATGTTCAGGACTGAGACATTCTCCATTGGCCTCCGAAGCCACTCTACCCTACTGAGAAGAAGAATCGAACTAGGTGGTGTTGCTTCCACAAAGATCATGGGCATGACATTGAGGAGTGTCACACTCTCAAAAACCATATCGAGTCCCTCATTCGTAAAAAGTATCTAAAGGAATACATTAGGCCTCCTCAATCCCGAGATGATGAACATCACCCCCGAAGAAGCCCCAAACTTTCATATAAGTAGACAACCGAACAGTTGAGTCATAGTCGAAGTAATCGCCGAAGGCCGAGTCCAAGGAGACACTGTCGAAATAATAGACACCCCTAGTTACAGGAACCATCAAAACGATTTTTAGGGGACCAGCAGCAGGTGGGTAATCCTCCCACGCAAGGAGAGCTTATGCCTGATTAGTAGCATCAATCAACGGACCTCATAAGTGGGTTAATACAAATCAGGTCATCTCCTTTACAGATGGTGATTTGGAGCGGTTACAGACTCCTTACGATGATGTAGTGGTTATCACACTTCTCATTGCCAACTAAATTCTCGAGTGAATCCTTGTGGACAATGGAAGCTCGACAGACATTCTCTATTACGACGCTTTCAAGAAGATGAAGTTGAAGGATGACAAGCTCAAGCCAGTGTTCTCTCCACTATATGGCTTCTCGGGAACACCAGTGTTTGTTGATGGTAGTATAGCCCTTCTGGTCACCACAAGAATGGCTTCGTGACTCACCACCATTATGATCATGTTCCTAGTGGTCAAACATTTGTCCTCATACAACGTGACCCTTGGAAGACCAACACTTAATAAGATGAAGGCAATAGTCTCCATCAATCATTTGAAAATGAAATTTCCCATGGAGCAAGGCAAGGGGGAAGTCCGAGAGAACCAAAAAGCCTCTTGATCTTGTTATTTGAACTCCATCAAGGGGTAGAAAAAAGCAGAAACCTTACCTTTGGAAACTGAAAACTTCTTAGATAATCTCAAGACTCCACGGAGGCTAACCTATAGAAGAACTAATCTCCATTCCCTTGAACAAGGGAGACTCGAAGACGGTATAAATCGAGTCCAGCCTCCTTAACAACCTTAAGGAATCCTTGATATTTTCCTTTGAAGGAATCTGGACTTGTTTGCATGGTCGGCCTCTGACATACTCGAAATTAATCCCCGAGTCATCGTACATGGACTGAATGTGACTTGGACCACAAGCCCATTATTCAAAGAAAGAGGTTGTTTTCTCCAGAGTGGTAAGATGCCATAGAAGAAGAAGTAGACAAACTTCTTGCAGCTTACTTTATCTGGGAGGCCAACTACTTAGAGTGGGTCGCCAATCTAATGATGATAAAGAAAGCTAATGGCAAATGGAGAATTTGTATTAACTTTACCGACATGAATAAAAGCCTATCCAAAAGACAGCTTCCCTCTACCCCAGATAGACCAGCTGGTTGACGCCACCTTCGGACATGAGTTATTCATTTTTATGGATGCGTATTCAAGTTCTAACTAGATCCTCATGCATGAGCCAAATCAGCCCAAAATCGCTTTATCATCGACTAAGGCTTATACCGTTACAAGGTAATGTCTTTCGAGTTGAAAAATGCAGGGGCAACCTATCAGAGGTTGGTCAACAAAATTTTCAAAGAACATATCGGGAAAAACATGGAAGTATACATGGATGATATGCTGGTCAAGAGTGTTAAGGCTGAGGACTATGAATCTGACTTAGAAGAAGCATGAAAGGTCGAGGACCATGAATCTGACTTGGAGGAAACATTCGGAATACTCCGACACCACCAAATATGGCTGAACCCAGGAAAGTGTGCTTTCAGAGTCATCTATGGAAAATTCCTAGGATTCATGGTAACACAACGAGGGATAGAGGCTAATGCCGAGAAGATAAAGGCAATTGTAGATATGACTCCTCCCCTGAACATCAAAGAGGTACAGAGGTTAACTGGATGAATAGTCGCACTCAGTTGATTCATGTACAAATCAGTCGAAAGGTGCCTACCTTTCTTTAATGATATTAAGAAAGCCAAAGATTTCACCTGGACTGAGGACTGCCAAAAAGGCTTCAAAAAATTGAAGGAAAACTTGAGCTTGCCACCGCTCTTAACTAAGCCCATCATTTAAGAGGAAATCTTTCTCTACATATTAGCAGGCTAAGATGTAGTGCTCTCAGTTGTTATCCGAGAATAAGGTGGGGTCTAGAAACTCTTCTATTATGTTAGTCGGGTTCTGCATAACACTGAGGCAAGGCATCTTCCCATAAAAAAAGGCATACTCCCTCTTAGTCAAAGCTCGAAAACTTCGACCATATTTCCAGGCATATACTATCATTCTGCTAACCAATCAACCCTTGAGGCAAGTGCTCCACAAGCCAGACATCTACGGCAGATTGGTGAAGTTGTTTATAGAGCTCGGAGAGTTTGAAAACTAATACAAACCCCAAATGGCTATTAAAACTTAGACTTTAGCGGATTTCATAGTGGAACCCACATTCCCCAAAATGCCAGTCGGAAGGCAAGAGTCTAAGGAAAATAGACAAACATCGAGTTGGACATTGTATGTTGACAGACAACCTTGAAGGTTTTACAGTAGAATATTCTATGAGGTTCGGATGCAAGGCCTCAAACAATGAGGCCTAGTATAAGGCATTGCTCGTAGGGATAAAACTAGCAAAGACATTGGCTGCTGAAGCCTTGGAAGTATAGAGTGACTCACAACTGGCGGTCAATCAAATGACCAATGAGTATGAAGCCAAAGTTACAAAAATCATTAGGTATCTCGAAAAATCCTGCGAGTTCACAGCAACTTTTAAGAGGTTCCAAATAATACAAGTACCCCGAATAGAGAATTCAAAGGCATATGCCTTAGCATAACCCGTCTCTTCCAGGCAATCTGACCTCTCCCAAGCAGTCTACCTCGAGATGCCTAGCATTGATGAAGTGCCAGTCATGTCTGTGATCGAAGAACAAGGTTGGATGAACCCGATCCTCCAATACTTGAGATATATAGCATTCCTTAGTCTAAAGAGTAAAGCCAAGAAGATCAACTCCCGTGTTTCATGGTACACCATCATTGAAGAACAGTTATACAAAAAAAGCCTTACAACTCTCTATCTGAAATACCTCCGGTCTATCGACGTAGGTATACCCTCTAAGAGGTTCACGAGGGTATATGTGGTAATCATCTAGGAGGCTGAGCTCTGGCCTACCAGATACTCCGAAATGGCTACTATTGGTCGAAAATGCTTTAGACGCCACAAAGATGGTAAAAAAATGCAAGACATGTCAGTAATATGCCTCTGTGTCTAGGCGACCCACCAATCTATTGACGTCAATCACCAGTCCACTTCCCTTCCCTATGTGGGGAATGAACATCCTCTATCATTTCCAAGAAGCTCTAGGGTAGAAGAAACACGTGATAGTAGCCATTGACTACTTAACCAAGTGGACAAAAGTTGAGCTTCTTGCTAGCATCATTGATTACTAGACTTGAGAATTCATCTGGAAGTCGATTGTATGTCGATTCGATATACCGAGGATACTCATCACCGACAACGGTAAGAAGTTTAATAGCTTCTAGTTTAAATCATTTTGCTAGGACCTCGGCATCAAATCATTTTGCTAGGACCTCAGGATCAAGCCCCGATTCTGCTCAGTAGGTTACTCCCAAGCTAATTGGAAAGTCGAAGTGGCTAACAGGACCCTCTTACAAGGAATCAAGAAGAGACTCAAAGATGTTGACCAACAATGGGTGAAACACCTTCTAAATGTCCTTTGAGCCTATCGAACAACTACACATACTACAATTAGGGAGACTAATTTTTTTTTTTTTTTTTGCATATGCCTCAAAGGCTGTTACCCTACTCAAAATAGGGGTAACATCGCTACAGGTACAGAGCTTTGACGAAGCCAACAATGAAGAAGCTCTCAAGGTGAACACTGATACGATTAATGAGGCAAGGGATAGGGCCTAGATCAAACTTGCTGCCTACCACCAGCAGGTGTCAAGGTATTACAAGTCATGTGTCCATGGGAGAACCTTTAAGCTATGTGACTGAGTACATCGAAAGAATGAAGTATCTCACCCTCAAGAGACAGTAATGCTCCTCACAAACTGGGAGGGACCCTACCGTATTAAAAGAGTCTCAAGTTGGCACATTTGAACTTGAATATCTGGATGGCAAACCAATACCTCAGACTTGGAACATCGAAAATCTATGCAAGTTTTATCAGTAGAATTTCTTCTATTTTCTCAAGTTTTTTACCTGTAGATTTTTTTCTATTTCTCCAATTTACTTATGTAATTTATGGATATTCTTAATAAAATATTAGCTCGATTTTTTTTCTTTAATCAATGTTTAACAAGGGCAATGATCTCCTTTCATTTGTATAAAGACAGAGGAGAAGGCCCCAAGCTATTACTTTTCAGATTCTCTCTCAATGACATAATTGAAAAACCTTGAGCACTTTAAACTTGAACGAAGACTAAGGAAAAGTCCCCGAGCTCATTTCTCTTGGAATTTCTCCTTGTCTTTGCTAAAAAACCCTGAGTTCCCCCTATTTGGATAAAAACCAAGGAGAAAGCCCAAGTTCTTTCTATTCGGACTCTTTCACATCAAAATTGGCTCGAAAATTAAAAGTATTTCAAAAGAATAAAAGGAAAATAACACTTCATTGAAACTTCAAGTTTTAACATAAAAAAGGCACTAACGACCTTACCAAAAAAGAAGAGAAAAAGCGAACAAAGACCTTAAGCCTCAACCTTATCTTCCCTTTTGTCCTTTTCAGCCTCGCAAGCTCAATTCTAAACCTCCTTCCATCCTCCTCAGTCTGAGCCACATTCTCTGCAACTGTGGCCTCATTATCAGATGAAGAGAGCTTGAGTATGGAGAAGTCCTGCGCAGGATAGGCCGCCACCACCTTTTTTTCAGCCATAACTGCGATAAAGTTAGCTTGAGATACTCTAAGTACAATCTCCTAGGAATTATTCGCAAAACTCGGGGTAGTTTGATCCACTTCATTATTCTCAGACTTATTCACCAATCTCTGAGTAGTTTGACTCAATGTCATTCTCCTCGGGGGTATTCTCCAAAATCCAAGTAATTTGATCAACTTCATTCTCCTCAGACTTATTCGCTAAACTCTGAGTAGTTTGATCCACGTCATTCTCCTCGGACCTATTCGCCAAACTCTGAGCAGTTTGACTCAACGTCATTCTCTTCAGACCTATTCTCTAAACTTCGAGTAGTTTGATCAACTTTATTCTTCTAGGACCTATTCGGCAAACTTCGAGCAATTTGACTCAATGTCATTCTCCTTGGACCTATTCTCCAAACTCTGAGTAGTTTGACTCAATGACATTCTCCTCATACTTATTCACCAAACTCTGAGCAGTTTGACTCAATGTTATTCTCCTCTGATCTATTCTGCAAACTCTGAGTAGTTTGATCTAATTTGTTCTCCTTGGACTTATTTACCAAACTCCGAGCAATTTGACTCAATGTCATTCTCTTCGGACCTATTCTCCAAACTCTGAGTAGTTTAATCCATCTCATTCTCCTCAGACTTACTTGCCAAACTTCGAGTTGTTTGACTCATGTTGTTCTCTTCGGACCCATTCTCCAAATCCCTTGAATCTATCTCTCAAGCTCCGAGAAATTCACATGCACACACAACTCTGTATTATTCAAAATCGCTATTTACCTCGCTTTGAGAAAATCAACCCAAATCTGTGCTTTACAGACTTGTCAGTTTTCTCCAAGGGGACAACACCGAGTTGTTAGGTCTCCTCGGAGTTTATATTCCCTCCTGAGTAGGTAGCACCGAGCTATTATTAATCCTTGTTAGGCATGAGGCAAACAAAAGGTTGTCCAACACTACCCAACAACTCACTTGAACAAGTTCAAGTCTCTATTTTTTCGCCTTTTTAAGTACCCGAGTACCTAAAACGACCTCAGACATGATTTGGACTATATAGAAAAAAATTACTCCAAACAAACCTATTTCTTTAACCGCATAATTGCACTTAAGGAAGTGGGGCGGAGAGGGGGGTCTGATGTAAGGAAAAAAAATTTGTCTAATGATATAATGAGACGTGTTAGTTTCCAAGGGCAAAAAGTAATTTTGCAACACAGACAGGTCAACTAATCTAAGTGCCACACTCAGAAAAGGGCATTGTTGTGAGTTTTAAATTACTCGCAAGCGCACGAGTCATTTGCAATATAGTGTTGTGCAAGTGCGAAGTTGAATCCACAGGTAATTGCGTTGTGAAAATATAATTTTATCTAAACTAACCCTATTTTAACCTAGTTCTGAATTTTGTATTATATTGTGCGAAGAAATATAAACTTAAACCAAATTGTTTTTAAAGCAAATAATAAATAGAATAAGGTTTCTGAATCCACCCCACCAAAGTAAAGCATATATTTTCATGTTCTATATAAAAGTAATCAAAAAATTCCATGAATCCAACTTTAAACAAAAAACAACGAATATCCCAATTAAACCAAAAGCATCCAATGTATCCGCTTTTAACAAATCACAAAGGAAATCCAATTTAATCGAAAACGATTCGATGTATCCATCAGATGAAATACAAGGAATATCCAACTTAACAATTAAAAGCAATCAATCATAAGATTTACTCAAATAATTGAACAGAACATTTATACTAAAAACATCAGAATTGTTATGCGCAAATCTGAAAATATAATGCTAAACAATGGAAAGGCTTCATCTTCAACCTTAGCTGAAGATTTTAGCCTCTCATAATTATGAAACTAAAGTTCACAATACAAGTGCTAGACATTAAACTTTAAAACTAAATAAAAAGAAATAAATTACTATACATGGGAGAAATTCCACTCGCTGTTGGGCGGCGCTTCCCCTCGTGGTAGCAAAGCTTTCGGGATCCACCAAAATGCTAGCAGACGTCCGCCGGATTACACCAAATGGCCCAGGAATTGCACTTCGGATTCCTCCTAAGGGCCCTATGGATTGCTCCTAAAGGCCATCTGGATTCACTTTCTGATGATCTCAGATTTTTCGATCATCCTAAAGCTGAAGTGGAATGGGTCTTGTATAGGCAAATACCACGAGTGCAATGTGTTTTCAATCCGATGTGGGATGTGAGATATAGAAACATGTTTCCAACCGATGTGGGATTTAAGCCTTCACATGCCCTTCAAAACTTTTGCTCACACTGAAATCCCGCACAGCCCGCACAGCCTGACCTTTGTCTACTAAAACTGCCATAACTTTCTCTAGAAAAATCCTTTTTACGAGCCGTAAAATTCTCCAGAAAATAGACTTTCGGATATTTCTAAGCATATATGGCTCATATCCTGGTTATTCTTGCATCAATAAAGTTTAATTTTCAAAGATGATTGATCTGTACGGGCAATTCTGGCAATTTAGGGAAACTCCTTTCTTGGTGCTTGTAAACCTGAAAAACAACGAAAACAACTCAAAGTAACAAATTCCTAAGCTAACAAATGTAAATTAAGTAGCCAAAATATGCAATATTTTTCACTCATCAAATACCCCCAGACTTACATTTTGCTAGTCCCTTAGCAAAACAAAATAAATAAAAAAACTAAATTGAAAACAAAGAACATAAAGATAAGTTCGTTACTCATGGTATCCAAAAATTTTAAGGAGCACTCAAAATCATGAAATTCATTCATGAGCATGCTTAAAAAATCTAACCCATCTTCACAATGAATAAGGATTTAAAACCTAATTACTTACAAGAGGCAGGCTAAGACATCACAAGCTTGAATCAGTGTAAAGTGAATTAGCATAAACATATGAGGTTTCCAAATAACTTCAATGTACAATGTCTCCATGTCTCAATATTCACAGGATTTATCATCAGAATGAACAACGATGACATAGTTTCATTTTACCTTTTTTTTTTATATAAAGCTCTACTATGATTAGTTCCCTTAAGCTTTCTAATTGACCTATGTAGCGAGTGTTGAGTCAATGACTCCCAAACCAGATGGTTTTAGGGCATTAGGTGTAAAGAAACCCCTAAGGACTTACTGACTCGAGTCAAAAAGGCTACAAAACTAAACTGGCCTTAATACTATCAAGCAAAATTTCCACCTTTTGACGTGAACACTCACTTCTTACTGAGGCAAGAGGTCTAGTTACTCAGCAGAAAGTTTCGTAATGATCATTATGAATAAAATTTTCACCTTTTAACGTGAACACTCATTGTTTACTGAGGCAAGAGATCCAGTTACTCAGTGGAAAGTTTATTGATGATGGTCATTTTTTTTTTATCTATGCCCAAGTGTTTATCCAACAAGTCATCCCGTTTCAGTTAAGATAAGAAACATACACATTAACATCACATGTCATACCTCACACAAATATGTGGATTAAATCAAACATGTAAATTCTCGAATGCCCAAAATAAGTAACAAAGTTTTAAAACTCTATCATCAAATCATGTGTTCAAAATTTTAAGCTCACCAATGAAATCACATCACAATATTTGTTTAGATCAACTAAAATTTCAAAATAACATGAGCATGCATGTACCTTCTTATAATTATTATTATTTTTAATTGAAGAAAAACAACAACAAATTAGGACAAAGTGTGTGTAATGTGTCTCCCATACCCCCAAACTTAAATTACACACTGACCCCAATGTGTAAATAATATGGAAAGAGCTAACCTGGGAGATGGAGAACTAGCTGGACGGGTATGGCTCATAGCATACCCCCAAACTTGAACTGAAGTACGCGTTGTCCTTGAAAAATAATGACTAGAAAACAAAAATACTGGAAACAAACATTAATCATAAATATGTAAAATAATAAATAAACAGAAATGATAAGTTGCGGGGTGCCTCCCATGAGCGTTAAGTTTAACGTCTTTAGCCAGACCCAACATTAGTAATCATGCCCAGCTAAACGCTCTACCATCTGATCAATAAATGGGAGTGGAAAATGATCATTCTTTGTGGCAGCAGTCAACTTACAGTAGTCTATACTCACTCTCCATCCTGACTGCACACGAGTTGGCACCAACTCATCGTCCTTATTCTTCACTATCGTCACTCCAGCCCGCTTGGGCACAACATGAATCGGGCTCACCCACTTGCTAACAGAGATTGGATAATTGATCACTGCATTAAACAGCTTAATCACTTCAATACTCACAACCTCTTACATAGCTGGGTTGAGCCTTCTTTGTGGCTCCCTCAATGACTTGACATTCTCTTCCAAACGTAACTTGGGCATCACCATCGAGGGGCTGATTCCCTTGACATCCTCAATAGTCCAGCCGATAGCTTCCTTATGCTCTCTTAAAACGTCCAATAATTTCTCTTCTGGAGTATCAACCAAATCTGAAGCTATAATCATAGGCAAAGAATCTGCTGGACCTAGGAACTTATACTTAAGATTGTCTGGTAAAGGCTTAAGTTCCTTCTTGGGGGGTTTAGGTGTTGTGGTCTCCTCCATCCCACTGCTCTTTTGAGGAACAGACTCCAAAGTAGCATTTGCTTGCTCAAACAACTTATCCAAATCCAAATCCTCTTCAAACTGAGCAAAGCATGCCTCCAGGGGGTCCTCAATGCGGGATTCATCCACAGTCTCCTCTGTCTCACTGCTCTTCTGAGGAGCAGACTCCAAAATGGCATTCGCTTGCTCAAGTAACTTATCTAAATCCAAATCCTCTCCAAATTGAGCAAAGCATGCCTCCAGAATGTCCTTAGACTCCCCTCATTTCTTGCGCGCTTGTAATCTCTCAGGGTAAGGAACTTTAGGTATAAACGACCTAGGGAGATCCTTAATAATAGGTGTGGCTGTAGATGGCTCAGTATCTCTCTTTTCTTTGTTGCCACTTTCTTGCCCTTGTTGCATAGCTGAGTTCTCTTCCACTTGATTGTTCACTTGTCTCCTAGACCTCAATGGGACAATCAATTGCACTTGTTCCTGCCCGTGCATAGGAGTTGATGAATTTCTCACCGCAAACTATTCCTTCGGGTTAGGCTCAGGTTGACTGGGGAACCTTCCCTTCTCTTCTTCATCCAAGTGACTTGTGATTTGACCCATTTGACTCTCTAGCTTGGCAATCTCTTGGGTGTTTACTATTGTTGCACTCCTCACTTCACTTATGGATTGGCCGATCATATTCCTGAAATCATTGAGGGCGTCCTCCAATGACTGTGAAACCGACGTTGGCGCTTGAATGAGAGCTTGGTAAGCGGGTGATGGTGCTGGATAGACTGAGTGACCATAACTTGGAATTGGTGGAGGAAATCCGAGAGGGTATTGATTTTGAGCATAATGAGGGGCTCCTCCCTGATTCATCAGTTGGTTCTGCTTCCATGAAAAATTATGGTGGTTCTGCCACCCTGGATTGTACGTCTCGGAGTAAGATCCATTTGATTGCCACCAATAGTCATTGAAAGAGTTCATTTGTTCCATGGGATACTCGGCAAAAGCCGGCATAGATGGACAGTGCTAAATGCATAGGACTAGCATAGATGGAACAACTATCATCATTAAATGTATTGGCTGTATTGATGGACTGTCCAGACATCTTCATGAAATCTTTGAGAGTGTTCTCTAAAGACTGTGAAACCGGCGCTGAATTCATCCACATTTTTTTCATTTTTTAATTTTTTTAATTTTTAATTTTATTATTTTTTTATGGACAATGCCAATAGAAACAAATAAACTAAAATAAGATTGCAATAAGAAAAATCAAACCAAAAAAAAAATGCTAACTAACTAGTAGAAAAATAAAATTAATTCAGATAAAAATTTCACAAACCAAACAAATCCCCGGCAACGGCGCTAAAAACTTGTTGTGAGTTTTAAATTACTCACAAGCACACGAGTCGTTTGCAATATAGTGTTGTGCAAGTGCGAGGTCGAATCCACAGGGAATTGCATTGTGAAAATATAATTTTATCTAAACTAACCCTATTTTAACCTAGTTCCAAATTTTGTATTATATTGTGCAAAGAAATATAAACTTAAACCAAATTGTTTTTAAAGCAAATGCTAAATAGACTAAGGTTTTTGAATCCACCCCACCAAAGTAAAGCATATATTTTCAAGTTATATGTCAAAGTAATCAAAAAATTCCATGAATCCAACTTTAAACAAAAAAACAACAAATATCCCAATTAAACCAAAAGCATCCAATGTATCCATTTTTAACAAATCACAAAGGAAATCCAATTTAATCAAAAACAATTTGATGTATCCATCAGATGAAACACATGAAATATCCAATAGAACAATTTAAACGCAATTAATCATAAGATTTTACTCAAATAATTGACAGAACATTTATACTAAAAAAAAAACATCAGAATTGTATAAACAAATCTGAAACTATTATGCCAAACAACGGCGAGGCTTCATCTTCAACCTTAGTTGAAGACTTTAGGCTCTTATAATTATGAAACTAAAGTTCACAATACAAGTGCTAAACATTAAAATTTAAAACTAAAAAAAAAGAAATAAATTACTATACATGGGAGAAATTCCACTCACTGTTGGGCGGCGCTTCCCCTCGTGGTAGCAAAGCCTTCGGGATCCACCAGAATGCTAGCAGACGTCCACCGGATTACACCAAATGGCCTAGGAATTGCACTTCAGATTCCTCCTAAGGACCCTATGGATTGCTCCGAAAGGCCCTCTGGATTCACTTTCTGATGATCTCAGATTTTTTGATCATCCTAAAGCTGAAGTGGAGTGGGTCTTATATAGGCAAATACCACGAGTGCAATGTGTTTCCAATCTGATGTGGGATATGGGATATAGAAATATGTTTCCAACCGATGTGGGATGTGGGATTTAAGCCTTCACATGCCCTTCAAAACTTCTGCTCACGCTGAAATCCCGCAAAACCTGACCTTTGTCTACTAAAACTGCCATAACTTTCTCTAGAAAAATCCTTTTTACAAGCCGTAAAATTCTCCAGAAAATAGACTTCCGGATCTTTCTAAGCATATATGGCTCATTTCCTGGTTCTTCTTGCATCAATACAGTTTAATTTTAAAAGATGATTGATCTGTACGGGAAATTCTGGCAATTTAGTGAAACTCCTTTCTTGGTGCTTGTAAACCTAACAAACAACGAAAACAACTCAAAGTAACAAATTCCTAAGCTAACAAATGTAAATTAAGTAGCCAAAATATGCAATATTTTTCACTCATCAGGTATAATGGTAATTTCACATCCCAAAACTACTACGACACCCCAGTGTATGGATGAACTATTATTTAAATAAATCCAACCTATGGATAAAATACTCGAGCTTATGGATAACTTTGACCTTATCTATAAGAATTTAATTTCTATCCTAATAATTAGTGATCAATCACTCTCCAAATTGGACTCTGCTCCAACACACTATATAAAATGGCTCTCATCATCAAAAGGTACTTTTAATTCTCATTTACAGACTCAGTTTTATTTAGCTCTCTACGTTCTTAAAAGGCCCTATTCTAACTTAAGCATCAAAGAGTCCCCTGTAGGCATAACCTTTCGATCCTTCGATGATTTTTTTGGATTTCTCTTCATCGTTTCGTATGTACAAGTACCGTTTCTCGACCATTTGCTTTCCTGGCATATTTTTGGCATCAACAGATACCAATTCACTGGTGAAGATCAAACGACAACAATTATGTGATTAAGATGTACAATCGAGTGGCAGAGAAAGAATGAGTTGTGAGACTGTACGTCTGGTTAACTGAATTTGGATTAGAATAAGGTGTCTCCATCAAACAAGGCAAACAATATAATTTAAAACAACAATTGTTTAGCTTGCAAACTGGACATGTTTCCCAACAATAAATTGGTTAGAATTTTGTCTAAGAATTAAAAGGGTGAAGCTTTTCAGCTTCAGCCCTCTGAGCCGTGGCACAAGGTTTGTGCACCGCGGCCTCCAGCAAGGAGGATTTTCTCCTCCAGGTGTGCGCCATGGCATAGGCTGGGCTGCACCGCGGCCTCCAGCAGGTGGAGGCTTTTTCCCTTGTTGTGCGTCGCGGCCTGCACTGTTCTGAGCCGGGGCGCGCAGTACACTTGATGCCTGTGTTCTATTTTTCCAGTTGGTGGATTGGGTCTTGATTAAAATGCACAGGATCATTTAGACCTCTTGGAGGGCCATGATTGTTTAGTTCTTAAGATCAAAGGGTTGAGATTGACTTCAAGTTTGGTTAAAGAAGTTGTTGCTCTACATAAAGGGTCATCTAGGAGCAATAACAACACACAACAACAAGAGAGACTCATTCTAAGATTGGCTGGTTGTTTAGAGAGAAAGACTCTCAAATCTTCAGAGCTTTTTCTAGTGAGAAAGTGCAAGAGAGATTGGGGTTGTACGGCTTTGTAATTGGAATTTTCTTGGGGAAAATTCCAGGGAAACACTTAGTTCTTATCTCTTTCTTTTCTCTTCTCTCATTCTTCAAGAACACATGGTTCTCGAAGGGGTGTTGCTGTAATTGTAAGAACTCCATTGATTTAGTGCAGAGAGCTCGAAGGAGCTCATGGGGACATAAGCAAATTGCCAAATCTCGATAACAATTGCTTGCGTTTTCTCTTTTAAAGTTTGATTCTTGTATTGGTCCAAATTATTCTGGATTTTGGTGTTTGGAAAGATCACAACCTGGGATTCTTGCAAAGGTGATTTTCCAACAGTGGTATCAGAGATAGAACAGTGGTATCAGAGCTACAACAGCGGTAGTAGAGCAAGACTCCAAGAATCAAATGAAGCTTCTTGGGTGATTCAAGAACGGTGTTGGGATCAAGATCTGATCGGGTTCTTGAGGTTCAAGAATGATGTTGGGATCAAGATTTGATCGGGTTCTTGAAGTTTAGAAGTTTGAGAGAAGAGGTTTGAAAAACAATTGTGGGTGCTGCATAAATCTTGGGATTTTTTTCCTACAAGATGGGTTCAAACTTCATTGTTGAGAAGTTTGATGGAAAAGAAGACTTCGCCCTTTAGAAACAGAAAATCAAGGCGGTTCTTATGCAATAAAAGGTAGACTTGGCGATTGGAGAAGATGATGATTTTCCAGTAAGTATCACGAAGCTCCAGTGGAATGAGATGAAGAAGATGGCGTATAGCACTATCTTTCTATACATGTCGGATAGTGTGATAAAGGAATGTGGAGATTCGAAAGATCTAGCTGTCATTTGGAAGAAACTAGATGAGTTGTTTCTTACTAAAACTCTCCCTAATAAAATCTATCTTCTAAAACGTATCTTTGCTTTTAAAATGGATCCTAATAAAGAGTTGCAAGATAATCTTGATGTGTTTAATAAACTAGTTTAAGATTTGACTAGTTGTAGTATAACATTCCCGGATGAACAATTAGCTGTTATATTATTGAATTCTCTTCCCGATTGTTTTGAAAGCTTGATTAATGCTATAAGAGCTCATGATTTCAAAGCCAAGATGAGGGAAGGATCATGTGGAGAAGGGTTGTTCATTAGAGGAAGGCCTGTAACTCGGAATGGCAGTAACATCTATGGCAACTACCGGGACAAACCAAAGGGTAGAGGTCAAAGCCATGGAAGATCGCATTCTAAACCGAAGTTTGGAGGAAAGTGATGCTACTACTGCAATAAGGAAGTCCATTTCAAGAGAGATTATAAGAAGATAATAAGGAATGAGAAAGGAAATGGCCATACCAACAATTGAGAGGCTTCAATTGCCAAGGGAGAATAGCAAGATGATGATTTTCTTATTGTGTGCTCAAATGTGAGCGAGAGGCAAAGCAGCAAGAAATGGATCTTGGATTCTGGGTGCACTTATCACATGTGTCATCACCGTGATTGGCTTAAGAATTTCAAGGAAACCAATGAAGGAAAGGTTTTCTTGGGGAACAATACTACTTGCCAAGTGAGGGGTATAGGAGACATCCAATTGAGGATGTTTGATGGAGTTACAAGACTGTTGCGGAATGTGAGATATCTTATGGATTTGAGAAGAAATTTGATCTCATTGGGCCAACTAGATTCCATGTGGTACACATATAAAGCAGAGGGAGGAAAGATCAAGGTAACCAAGGGAGCCTTGGTGGTGATTAAAGCAACAATAAAGGATGGTCTTTATGAGATGATTGGAGAGACGGACATCAAGGATCAAACAGCAAGCTTGATGGCTGAGATTGATAAGGTGGTTCTTTGACACAATCACTTGGGATATATGAGTGAAAAGGGGCTGCAAGTTCTCAGCAAAGATGGTTTACTTGATGGTGACAAGGTAGAAAAACTTGATTTCTGCGAGAGTTGTGTTCTTTGGAAGCAACATCGGGTTAGCTTCAACACCGGAGTGCACAAATCAAAGGGTATTCTTAACTACATTCATGCCGATCTTTGGAGGCCAGCAAGAACACCAACACAAAGAGGTAATATTTACTTTCTTTCTTTGAGTGATGACTATTCTAGAAAGGTTTGGGTTTATTTGTTTAAAAATAAATCAGATGCTTTGAATAAGTTTGTGGTGTGGAAAAAGTTGCTGGAAACTCAAACGGGTTAGGTAATTAAGGTTTTAAGAACCGATAATGGCTTAGAATTTTGCAATCAGGATTTTGAAAAATTTTGTGAGTTAAATGGGATTCTAAGACATAGAACGGTTGTGAAAACTCCTCAGCAAAATGAAGTTACTAAGAGGATGAATAGGACCCTTATGGAAAAGGTTAGGTGCATGATTATTGATTTTGGGTTACCAAAATGTTTTTGGGGGGAAGCTGTGTCTATTGTTGCGTATTTGTTAATAGATCACCCTATAGAGCTTTGGATCTTAAGACTCCCAAGGATATGTGGAGTGGAAAACCCCCTGAGTTAAGCAACCTTATGACTTTTGGATGTGCCGCGTTTGCACATCAAAAGGATGATAAACTTAGCCAAGGTCTAGATAATGTGTGTTTCTAGGATATGGTGAATGGGTTAAGGGGTATAGGTTGTGGTCCTTAGAACCAAAAGGAACTAAACTCATAATAAGTAGGGATGTCATTTTTAATGAGCAATTGTTTCCCTATTTGGAGAAAACTAACCCTGTAGAAGAAAGTGAGCAAACCAGCTCAGATTATGTGGAGCATAGCATCAAAGAAAATTCAGTTCAGGTAGAGCAAGGAAGGCAAGAGGGTTTGGATTAGGTAGAGCCCATTGATGAAGACCAAGCTCAAGATACTCAAGAGAAGACTGAACTAGAAGGGGATGATGCAGCAAATCGGAATGATTATTAGCTCACAAGAGACCTGGAAAGGAGGCAGATTAGACCATCTTTGAGATATGGTTTTGCAGATGCTAATGTAACAGCTCCTTATTCAGAATGAAGGATAATCAACTATGAACCAAAAACTTTCATTGATGCCATGGGATGTAAGGATTCGTCAAAATGGAAGCTAGCTATGGAGGAGGAAATGCATTCTTTGAGGAAGAACAACTCTTGGGTATTGGTGCCTAAACTAGAAAAATAGAGAGTTGTGGATTGTAAGTGGATTTACAATATCGAAGAAGAGAACACTCCAGGGGATAAATTCTGGTATAAGACTAGTGTTGGTATTTGTCTAAGTTTTAAACATGGTTCAAACATGGTTAAGGTTTGAACAGGTCCAAGTATGGTTCAAAGATGGTTAAAGTCTAAACCAAATGTGGAGGATTAAAGTTCAGCAAGTTAGAAGGCTGCATACATGTGTGTGCTTCATTTTGGAGCAAGGGAAGGCCATGCGCACTAGTGTACGCACTTCTGCACACAAACAGAAGGGTGTTGTGTGAAGGGGACAGCAACTTGGAGCTACAACGCTGGAACCTGGCAGGAATAGCACAAGGGACAGAAACTTGAAGCTGCAGCACTAGCCGGCACACATGGACAACATGCTTTAGCCTTCTCTTAGGTGCGTGAATGTAAGGTTAAAACGTATAGCACCACATAGGATTGATGGAGGGCCATGGTTAAGTGGTCATCAAGATCCAAGGGTGGAGATTAACTCACAAGAATGTCTAAGAAGTGGATGGCTACAAAAGGGGTTCTTTAGCCTCATTTTTCACATGAGAGAAGAATCATTGTTGTGACATTATGTGAGATCAAATGTAATACAAGAGAGAATTATGTGAGAGTGCAAAGACACAAAACACAAGAGGGGCTCATTGTAGAGAGGCTGGTTGTAAAGAAGAGAGGTTAGTATAGAATTGATAGAAAGCATTGTAATAGGTCTATCACTTTCTAGTTCTCTTCTTGGTTCCTTCAAGAACTTGAGGTTTCTTGGAGAGGGTTTTTGAATTGTAAAGAACCATTGGTATAGTGTAGAGAGTTCGGAGGAACTCACGGGGACGTAGGCACATTGCCGAACCTCAAAAACAAATTTCTTGTCTTCTTTCTTTCTTTGGTTTTCTGTTCTTGTGTTCGATTGCTGAAATTCTTTCTACAAGTCATTCTAGACTTGGGTGTTTGGAAGATCACCACCTGGGCATCTTGTCAAGGTGATTTCCAACAGTGGTATCAGAGCTTTGGTCAGTAGAATTAGAGTTGCACAGCTGGTTATCGAAGCAAGAAGTAGAAGGTACGGAGCCAAGACTCCAAGAATCAAAGATTAAACTTCTTGCATGATTCAAGAACGGTGTAAAGATCAAGATCTGATCGTGTTCTTGAAGGTTGATTCAATAACGGTGTTAAGATCCATCTTCAATCTGTGTTCTTGAGGTTGAAGAAAGCATTTGTGGGTAGTGCATAAATCAGGGATCTTGTCCGCAAAAGATGGCTTCAAATTTCGGTATTGGGAAGTTTGATGGAAAGAGAGGCTTTGCCCTTTGAAAGCGGAAGATCAAGGAGGTTCTAGTGCAATAGAAAGTGGACTTGGCTCTTGGAGAAGATGATGCTTTTCCAGCAAGTACCACGGAGGACCAGTGGAATGAGATGAAGAAGATGGCTTACAACACCATTTTCTTGCACTTGTCGGACAATGTCACAAGGGAGTGTGGAGACTTGGAAGATCCAGCTGCAATATGAAAGAAACTAGATGAGTTGTTTCTTGCCAAGACTCTCCCGGATAAGAAGTATCTTTGTAAATGAATCTTTGCTTTTAAATTTGATCCTAAGAAAGAATTGCAAGAAAATCTTGATGCCAAGATAAAGAGTGCATCAAGTGGTAAAAGGTTGTTCTTTAAAATAAAGCCAGCAACTCGGTATGGCAGCAACCATGGCTACTACCAGGATAGAGGTAGAGGAGAGAGCCATGGGAGAGTGCACAGCAGTATGCATGGCTACTACCGGGATAGAGGTAGAGGAGAGAGCCATGGGAGAGTGCACAGCAACATGCATGGCTACTACTGGGACAGAGGTAGAGGAGAAAGCCATGGGAGATGCATTCTAAACTGAGATTTGGAGGGAAGAGCTACTACTACTGCCATAAGGAGGGCCATGTCAAGAAAGATTGCAAGAAGATGACAAGGGATAGAGGAGGAAGCCATACCAAGAATGGAGAGGCTTCGGTTGCCAAAACAGAACAACAAGTTGATGATGTTCTTGTTGTGTGCTCGGGTGTGAGCAAGGGGCAAGAAGGCAGCGGGAAATGGATCTTGGATACCGGGTGCACTCATCATATATGCTCTCACCGGAGTTGGTTCAAGAATTTCAAGGGAAATTGAATTTCTTACCAAGTGAGAGGCATAGGAGACATCCAAGTGAGGATGTTTGATGAAATGACATGGCTGCTGGAAAATGTGAGATATCTCCCAGATTTGAGGAGGAATTTGATCTCATTGGGGCAGCTGGATTCCATGGGATACACATGAAAGATAGAGGGAAGAAAGATCAAGGTAGCCAAGGGATCTTTGGTAGTGATCAATGCAGCAAGAAACGATGGACTCTATGAGATGATCGGAGAGTTAGAAATCAATGATCAAGCAACAGGCTTGATGGCTGAGATGGATAGGTTAGCCCTTTGGCACACTCACTTGGGACATATAAGCGAAGAGGGCCTGCAAGTTCTCAGCAAGGATGGCCTACTTGGTGGAGACAAAGTAGAGGAACTTGATTTCTGCGAGTGTTGTGTTCTTAAGAAGCAACACCGGAGTGCACAAGTCTAAGGGCATTCTTGATTATATTCATGTGGACCTTTGGGGACCAGCAAGGACACCAACACAGGGAGGTAACATTTACTTTCTGTCTTTAATTGATGATTATTCAAGAAGAGTGTGGGTTTATTTGGTTAGAAATAAATCGGATACCTTGAATAAATTAGTGGTGTGGAAAGCGCTTGTTGAGACTCAAATGGGTAGAGTAGTTAAGGGGATAAGAACCGATAATGGCTTAGAAATTTTTAACTAAGAACTTGATCAATTCTGTAGGTTAAATGGTATTCTAAGACATAGGACGGTTGTGGAAACACCTCAGCAAAGTGGAGTTTCTGAGTGGATAAATAAGACCCTTATGGAAAAGGTTAAGTGCATGTTAGATGGATTCGGATTACCTAAATGTTTTTGGGGGGAAGCTGTGGCTACAGCAGCATACTTGGTAAATAGATCACCCTCTAAGATTATGTACCAAAAGAATCCCATGGAGATGTAGAGTGGAAAACCCCCTGAGTTGGACAACCTTAGGATTTTTGGGTGTGCTGCGTATGCGCAACAAAAGGAAGATAAGTTTAGCCCAGGATCTAGAAAATATGTGTTTCTAGGATATGGGGAAGGGGCTAAGGGGTATAGGTTGTGGTCCTTAGAAGGATTGAAACTCATTATAAGTAGGGATGTTTATTTTAATGAATTGTTATTTCCCTATTTAGAGAAAACTAACCCTGCAGAGGCTAGTGAGCAAACCAGTTTGGTTCTTGTGGAGCATAGCATCAAGGAAGATTCAGTTCAGGTAGAGTAAGGAAGGCAAGAAAGTTCAGACCAGGTAGAGCCCTTGGATGAAGGCCATGCTTAGGGCACTCAAGAGGAGGCTGAACTAGAAGAGGTTGATGCAGCAAGTCGGAAGGACTATCAGCTCACAAGAGACCGGGAAGGAAAGCTGGTCGGACCACCTTCAAGATATGGGTTTGCGGATGCTACGGATGTAGCAACTCCTTGGACAAAATGAGGGATGAGTGAACAAGGGACTTACATGGGATGTAAGGATTCGCCAAGATCGAAGCTAGCTATGGAGGAAGAAATGGATTCTTTGAGGAAGAACAACTTCTGGGAATTGGTGCACATTCTGGGAAATCAGAGAGTTATGGATTGTAAGTGGACTTACAAGGTCAAAGAAAGGTACCCTCCAGGAGATGAAGTCCAGAACAAGGCTAGGCTGGTGGCGAATGGGTTCACAAGAAGAGAAGACATAGGTTTCACAGAAACTTTCTTACCTGGACACAAAGTGGAGAAGATGGTAAGTATCCTCACCTATATCACTAATGGGCTGTTGGTTTGGAACATCAGGAAGATGATGGAAAGGTTTACATCTCAACTCAGTGAGAAGTTCAAAAGGAAGGATCTCAGCCTTACACAAAAGATCCTTGGGATGTGTATAATCCAAGAAAATGAGAGAAACCGGTTGAGGGTTTCTTGGGCAATGGGTATTCTCAGCAAATTTGTGAGTAATCCTAAAAAGAAGCATTGACTTGGGATGAAGTGGTTGCTAAGGTATTTGAAGGCTCAGTGGCAGCCAATGGTAGCACTCATAACAACCGGGGCAGAATACATAGCGACTATGGCAACCATAAAGGAAGCTATAGGGTGCAAAGGGTTGTTAGACGAGTGGGAGGTCCTAAAAGAGCAGGTTGTGGTGTCTTCGGATAGCCAAAGTGCGGGGCACTTGTGGAGGAATCCGGTGTTCCATGAGGGGGTGAAGCATATGGATGTTCGGTATCATTACATTCCAGAAAATTGTACGAAATGATGCATTCATGTTGACAAGAAGACCATGGAGGAAAGTCCTGCAGATTTAGGCACCAAAGTTCTACCTTTAAGAAGGTCCAATCATTGCCTTGGACTTCTTAGGATTAGAGTTGGTTGATTAATGACTCAAGATGAGTTTGGATCCTGAAGGTCTCTGCACAATGGTTCGGGTTTAAACGCTTAGACAAAGGTAGATATTGTTGGTATTTGTCTAAGGTTTAAACATGGTTAAGGTTTGAACAGGTCCAAGTATGGTTCAAAGATGGTTAAAGTCTAAACCAAAGGTGGAGAATCAAAGTTCAGCAAGTTAGAAGGCTGCACACATGTGTGTGCTTCATTTTGGAGCAAGGAAAGGCCATGCGCACTAGTGTACGCACTTCTGCACACAAGCAGAAGGGTGTTATGTGAAGGGGACAACAACTTGGAGCTGTAATGCTGGAACCTGGCAGGAATAGTACAAGGGACAGAAACTTAAAGCTGCAGCACTAGCCGGCACACATGGACAACATGCTTTAGCCTTCTCTTAGGTGCATGAATGTAAGTTTAAAATGCACAGCACCACTTAAGATTGATGGAGGGCCATGGTTAAGTGGTCATCAAGATCCAAGGGTGGAGATTAACTTACAAGAATGTCCAAGAAGTGGATGGCTATAAAAGGGGTTCCCTAGCCTCATTTTTCACATGAGAGAAGAATCATTGTTGTGACATTGTGTGAGATCAAATATAATACAAGGGAGAATTGTGTGAGAGTACAAAGACACAAAACATAAGAGGGACTCATTGTAGAGAGGGTGGTTGTAAAGAAGAGAGGTTAGTATAGAATTGATAGAAAACATTGTAATAGGTCTATCACTTTCTAGTTATCTTCTTGGTTCCTTCAAGAACTTGAGGTTTCTTGGAGAGGGTTGCTGAATTGTAAAGAACCATTGGTATAGTGCAGAGAGTTCGGAGGAACTCACGGGGACGTAGGCACATTGCTGAACCTCGATAACAAATTGCTTGTCTTCTTTCTTTCTTTGATTTTCTGTTCTTGTGTTCGATTGCTGAAATTCTTTCTATAAGTCATTCTAGACTTGGGTGTTTGGAAGATCACCACCTGGGCATTTTGTCAAGGTGATTTCCAACAACTAGGTTGGTGGTGAAGGGGTTCACACAAAAAGAATGCATATATTTCACAGAAATTTTCTCATCGGTTGTGAAATACAAGACGATAAGGATAGTGTTAGCTATGGTGGTCCAATTTAATTGGGAGATTGAGCAAATGGATGCGAAGATAACGTTCTTACATGGAGAGCTTGATGAGACCATTTACATGAGACAACCCGAAGGCTATGAGGAAGCAGGGTAGGGGGATTTGGTGTGCAAATTAAAGAAATCTCTCTATGGCCTAAAGCAATCACCTCGACAATGGAACAAGAGGTTCGATTCCTTTGTAACTAGCTTAGGTTTCATGAAGAGCTACTATGATTCGTGCTTGTACTACAAAGGTCACAAGGTATAGGAAATGGTGACTATCCTCATCTATGTTGATGATATGCTATTGATTGGTAGCAACGAGGAGAGGATAGAAAGGTTGAAGTCTTAACTCAGTTCAGAGTTTGAGATGAAGGATTTTGGTAGTGCACAAAAGATCCTTGGGATAAGTATAATCCGAGAAAGGGAAAGAAACAGGTTGAAGGTTTCTCAAACTTTTTACATAGAAAATATGATATGTACGTTCTCTATGGAAGATAGTAAACTAGTAAAGATTCCCCTTGCTGGTCATTTCAAGTTCTCCAGCGATCAGTGTCCTAGATCGGATGTGGAGAAGAAGGAAATGGAAAGGTCCCTTACTCTAGTGCGGTTGGATCAGTCATGTTCACCATGGTAAGCACTAGACCCGATATTTCTCATGCCCTTAGTGTTCTCAATAGGTTTATGAGTAATCTCGGAAAGAAGCATTGGCTTGGGATGAAGTGGTTGCTGAGGTATTTGAAGGGAAGCTCAGATGTGGGGCTTGTTTACGAGAAGAAAGGTAAGTCCATCTGGTTAGAAGGTTATGCTGATTCGGACTTTGGAGCAGACCGGGATAAGAGAAGATCGATTACCTCATACTTATTCAACTTAAACGGATGTTGTATAAGTTGGAAGGCGCAGTTGCAACTGGTGGTAGCACTCTCAACAATCGAAGCAGAGTACATAGCAGCAACGGAAGCGATTAAGGAGGCTATGTGGTGTAAAGGGTTGTTGGAAGAGTTGAAGGTCCTAAAAGAGTAGGTGGTGGTGTATTCAGATAGCCAAAGTACGTTGCATTTGTGTAAGAATCCAATGTTCCATGAGAGGACAAAACATATGGATGTTCGGTATCATTTCATTCAGGAAAATGTTATGGAAAGAAGCATTCATGTGGACAAAGTGGCAACGGAAGAAAATCCTGAAGATTTAGGCACTAAAGTTTTACCTCTAAGCAAGTTCAATCATTGCCTTGGACTTTTTAGAATTGGAGTCGGATGATGTGGTGACTCATGTTGAGTTTGGATCTTGAGTTCTCTGGATAGTGGGTTCGGGTTTAATTGCTTAGATAAAGGTAGAGTTTGTTTGGAATTTTGTCGAAGAATTAAAAGGGTGAAGCTTTTCAGCTTCAGCCCTCTGAGCCGCGGCACAAGGATTTTCTCCTCCAAGTGTGCGCTGCGGCCTCCAGCAGATGGAGGTTTTTTCCCCTGTTGTGCGCCGCTGCTTGCCCTGTTCTGAGCCGCGGCGCATAGCACACCTGATGCCTCTGTTCTGTTTTTCCAGCTGGTGCGTTGGGTCTTGATTAAAATGCACAAGATCACTTAGACCTCTTGGAGGGTCATGATTGTTTGGTTCTCAATATCAAAGGGTTGAGATCGACTTCAAGATTGGTTAAAGAAGTTGTTGCTCTATATAAAAGGGTCATCTAGGAGCAATAACAACACACAACAACAAGAGTGACTCATTCCAAGATTGGTTGGTTGTTTAGAGAGAAAGACTCTCAAATCTTCAGAGGTTTTTCTAATGAGAGAGTGTAAGAGAGATTGGGGTTGTAGGGCTTTGTAATTGGAATTTTCTTGGGGACAATTCCAGGGAAACACTTAGTTCTTATCTCTTTCTTTTCTCTTCTCTCATTCTTCAAGAACACATGGTTCTCGAAGGAGTGTTGCTGTAATTGTAAGAACTCCATTGATTTAGTGCAGCGAGCTCGGAGGAGCTCACGGGGACATAGGCAAATTGCTGAAGCTCGATAACAATTGCTTGTGTTTTCTTTTTTTATTCTTGTATTGGTTCAAATCATTTTGGATTTGGGTGTTTGAAAAGATCACAACCTGAGATTCTTGCAAAGATGATTTTACAATAAAATTCATGTTAAAATCTATGTTACTTGGACTCGGGTATGAGTGTCTGACTCGGGTGAGTGTAGGACTCTTAGATTCTAATAATTTTTTGTAACTTTAGTTTATTTTAATAATTATTTTGTAATTTTTTTATTTGGAGTATTCAAGTACCATATCTTTATTCAAGTGTGAAAGATCCAACATGAGTATAATAGAGTAAAAGTAAAGAGTCCATGTAACATAGGTTAAATCTAGAAAATGTAATACAGAAAATTGACAAGAGCACCACACATGGAAAAATAACACAAAATTTACTGTACCCAGAACAAAGGAATAAAACTGAGTTTGCTACACCGTGGTATTCACATCTTTTGTTTCCCTCCCCGGGACCGAAGGGAAAAACAGAGCATAAAAAATTAACTACAACGACCAAAACAGAAAACAGAGTTTTAAGCTTATTGAAAAGGTTGATCAGAAAGCCACTTCCACACAGCCACTGTACCACTTCCATCAACAGTGAAGAAAATGTATTCTTGAGGAAAATGTCGGATAAGTTGAACTTGGTTCTTTCCAAATAGCATGCCTCTCTCCATGAATGATGGTAAATCATATAAACGGACAGAGTTATCCTTACAAGATGAGAACAAGACGGGTCTGTTGTTTCGATCATGCATTCCACCAAGGGTAACAATTCCATGTTCTTCGCTATGCGTGTAGATCACTTCAAGTTTACCAGTACCCTCTTCAGTTTCAGCCCAAATCTTGATTGTCTTGTCTAGTGAGGATGTCAACAAATAACACTCCCAACAGAGAAGGGATGTGATAGTATCAGAGTACCCATTCAATATGTTTACACACTGCAGAGTTTTAAGGTGCCAAACCCTCACAGTACGGTCCATGGAACCAGAGTAGAGCCCGTCTCCGCCAACTCTCAAACAGGTTACAGGCATTGTGTGTCCCTTGAGAGTGGCAATCAACTCGAAGGGATTACTACTTCCAGTAGAGCTAAGATCTGTCCTCCACGCCAGAACATCACCATTCTGTGTCCCAGCGAAAAGGGTCTCCCCTACGAACTCAAAAGCATATACTTGACCAACGGGCCCATCAAGCCGATAAACTTCATCACCATGCCATACTTGGATGAGATTGGGTAGACCCACAAAAATCCAAGATCCTTCACAAAGCATTGAACCGATTTCTTCTTCGAGATTGAAGACACGAACACATTCACCCGAATTGCAATCCCAAACTTGAACCGTTCCATCTCTGCAACCAGTGAACAGCTTATCAGATCCTTCGGGTAGGCAGAAACCGGTGATATCTTTGTGTCCACTCAATCGCGCAATCATCGAGAAATTACCGTCGCTATTAAGATACCATGAGTGACGATATCGGCACTGATCACCATGGAGGCAGCTACCCGAAACCCAAAATTTGCAAACTTTGTCGATCTTACTGCAACTTTCAACTTTCTTGAATGCATTTGATGCAGATGGGGCTCTTGCTTTCTTCATTTCCTTTGAAGCAATAGGGATTTCTGATTTCTTGATTGCCTTCGTTGCAGTGGTGGGGGTTCGTCGCCAGACATTACGAGTAATCGCCATTGTTGAAAGACCAACTATCTTTGACAGAGTAAATCGAACGAGTAAAAACAAGGAAACCCTAGACAGATGAGAGGACGGGGGAAGGAGAAATTGAAATTCCCAGCGTAATTTCAAAATTAAAGATGAATAGTAGCGTTGATAGAAAGCCTCATCATTCCATTAGTCCTTTATATAGTGTTATGTCGGTGGTGGAAATCCCGTAGTAAGTAGGAGTAGAGTAAAGGGCATATGGTGCCAGTAGACGACTTATAGCGGTTTTAAAAACAAATATTTATTATTATTTATTTTTCCAAACAACCCAAATTGAATTGAGCTCGGAAATACACTTATTTTTAAAAAAAAAATTAAAAATTGCATGAATTGGAATTAAGTTAGCCACTTATTTTAAGCATAATTCCTAAATAACAGGGCTAGACTTAGCCTAAGTGAGGGTGCTATTTTTCCCTCTCTTTTAACCTAATATATAATCTCTCAATACCCAAAACTTACATTAAGTTGATAATTTTATAATATGTTTTGATGAATACTATGTAAGTTTTCTCTTTTGTTTTTCAAAGGTAAAATAGTATTATGGATCAAATTGCGTGTACCGTATCAAGTTCACTTTTTTAGAAGAGTCAAAAATAGACAATTCACGTTTGGTTTAGAGAATTCACAAAGAAAATTCTTGTAGTCTGAACACTTGTGGATATAAAATTGGAACCAACAATTTTGTGATTATTCCATAAAATCTCTGCTAGGGATTGGTCCGGCCTAATAGGTTTTCTAGTTAGAAAAATACAACTTTAATCTCCACATAAAATCAAAGAGCTGTTTTTTTTTTTGATAAAAAATAGTAGGTTTTTATACATTACCCATATTCTCGTTTGATAATGGGAACAAACATGAAAGTTGTATTTTAAGTAAATTACATTCACATCTCTTAAGTTTAATAATAAATATAACTATATCTCATGTTTTTTTATATAAAAAAAAATTACAATTGAATCTAAGACAGTCTTACCATTTTCATTGGGTCAAAGCTTTGTGAATGATTGTTTATTGTGAACGTTGTATTTTAATTAAATTACAATAACATCTTTCATGTTTCATGATAAATATAATTATATTCAAAGTTTTTAAAAAATAACAATTAAATCTACAACATCCTACTATTTTCACCGGGCCAAAACCTTGTGAATAATTATTTATTTATTGTAATAGTTTATTACTAGTAGAGAAGGCTATGTTTTCAATTGCATAGTGACACGTCTTTTTGAAGAATATTTTTTTAATAGATATACTTCTTTGAGAAAATGAAAAAAAATATTAGATAAAATTTTACCCAGTAAAAATATTAGATAATCATTTTATTGAGAAAGAAAATCCATTTAATCTAAACTTTTTTTTAGTGAACAATGCAATGGATTAACATTTAGATGGTTGAGTTGAACCCAAGGCCTCCCACCATTTTGGGAGAGACAACCATAAAATAAGATTCGATATATTAAATAATTACTCTTTTAGTCCCATATTGTTTATCTTGTTGTGCTATTTATCCAATTAAATTATTTTCGTAAATTTAAATTAATAAATTATCCAAATTTTTTCAAATATATCTTTATAAAGTATATTAGTTTATAAAATTTTTTCATTTTTTGACGACTGCTTAATTTTGATATGATAACAAAATTCTGAATTATGCACTAATGAGTTTATTAAGATTGGTTAAGGACAATTAAACTTGAAAATTCTTCAAGGAGTAAAACTTATTAGATAATGTAATGTAGAGGCAATCTCTAGGTCTTAATTTGACGGGATAATTACAAAAACACTCGTAATATTTGCCCTAAATTAAATGCAAATCTCTATTTTAAAAATATATATACAAATGCATCCCTAAACCTAACCATAGTTAGCCAACTCGAGTAAAAAAACAGTCATATAACGGTCATTTTGTTAGGATACATACTGTATGGACTGAAATACCCTTATCCTCTTTATAAGCAATACAAGTAACTATCTCTTCTTCATCTCTTTCAAATATGTTCATATCTGGTTTTTATCTATTTTCTATGGTATTTCTGTAATACCCGTATTTGTAAAGAAAAGGTAAAGAAATAATTTAATAAATACGATATGGAGCTAAAATAATAAATATGCGAAATATTTAATTTTTATAAAACAATTCTTAAAAAAACGGACGCGTTGTAACGATCCATCCCAGGTTGGCCACCCTCGAGACGGTGTCATCACATTTAGAGAATCCCAGCACGACACATATATGCAACAAATACTAATATAATTTTTTTTTAATCCTCAACCCTCAACAGGGGAGATACATAAATCTGATATTAATTTACACATAATATACAACGTAAGATGCATAAATAATTACAAGTAAAATATTTATTTCATTTTCTCACTAGTCTGAGGATATTGACATGTACGTGGCTGACAGAGAATGAATCCGTCTGACCCTTAACCCACCAGACTACTTGTCCTGTCTGTTACCTGAAATCATTGTACAATGAAGGATGAGCTTCACAAGCTCAGTGAACCAAATTTACTAAAAGTATTCCAATTTCATAAATAGTCCTTTAATATTTAATCATTTATTTCTCCTATAACTGGATAATACCATAATGTCTAACATTTAAATAATCACCATATTATTATATTTTTATGTTTTTTTTTTCAATTTTTTGCACTGTAACTGTCTCTCCCTGGGAGACTCATCCATCTATAAATAATTTCACAATAATATACCATACATCAGCATTTCAATAATGCAAGCAATAATTAGAACAGATGCAATGCATGAATGCTTATGATGAGAACTTCTTCCCACCTGTCGACAGGTTATTATTATCTTAGACCAGCCCATTCCCGGTTCTTTACAACTTATCCCGGCTATCACGGAATTTATTTCCAGCATATACCGGCTGTCACGGTTGTTCTATTAGACCGGCCCCTTTTCGGTTCTTTCGGTTATATTATTAAATGTATATACACATGAACAATGATATGAAATATGCATATGAACAGTAATATAAACACCACATGAATTCAAAATATTTAAATTAACTATCCGGTCTTTCCTCAAGTTTCTAGTCAAAATCTTTTATCACCATCATTATTAAATCAACTCGTTATTCTAAAAATATTTCTTTTCACATACTAATTTTCTACGTGTCTACTATTCATATCATACATATCAATTTAATTTTTATCTACCACCAAGCATAAGCTAATAATTTATTTTAATATTATTACTAAATATTTGCTTTTTATTTAGATTACTTAAAGTAAATCCAACTTACCATGTAACACTTAAAGCAACCCATGGATCACTTCCTTGCCCTTTTCGTTCCTCTCCAGACTTTCCTCTGATCACTGTTCGTCAACACATAACATAATATTTGTATTAAATTTCTAATTATATCTTAAATTCTTCATAAACCACGCCCTTTGAAAATTCCCACTTTGACTTTCGAGAAATTTCATAAATGCTAAAATTTCAAAAATAAATATTATATTATTACCTTTTATTTTTCTGATAGTTTCTCGTAAAAATTTCCACCGTAACCCCTTTCAAAATTTTGCTATTTCAACATTTCTTTCAGTCCCCAAGTATTTAAAGAAGACGTGTAATGGAAAGAAACTAAACGAGTTTGGTAAGTATGAAATTGTGTTTATAGAAGCGTGTATATATAAACCTGCTGCCTAAAAAATCTATGTAGCTCACATTTGTTTTGAAACTCACAAGCTGCCACCTAATTGCAAGGTGGAAAGCATGCAAGTCTTCAATTTTGCACTTAGCAAAAATACACTTCACTTGGCAGCTAACTTCCCCTAAGGCCTACACGTTTTGCTACTTTTAAAATATTCATTTGACTTGGCAATCTCTCATCAAGTTGGCAGCAGGTGGCTACCACGTTTTACTTTTCACTTTTTTTTTTTTTTTTTTACTTTTGTCTTCTCCAAACTCTTTCAGCCTTCTAGGACATTCACATCTCAGATTTTTTTTAATTGCTTTATTCAAATACTAATAAACCTTTCACATTGACTTTATTTTAAATTCTATGTCATATTTATTAAATTACTTCATTACCCTTATTTTACAAATACGGGTATTACAATTCTACCCACCTTACAAAAATTTCGTCCTCGAAATTTTCTTACCTAAAATCAAGAAAAGAGTTGGGGGAAATCCTTCCTCATTTTTGCTTCATTCTTTGACGTCTTTATTTCGCCATAATACTTGAATCAAAGAAATGACTTTATTGCGCAATACATGTTCCTTTCTGTTCAGGATTATGACTGGTGCTAGCATAAAAGTTAAATCTTCGTGAATTTCTATTGCCTGATTAGAGATACTATGGGATTCATCGTGTAAGTACTTTCTCAGTAGTGACACATGAAACACATTATGTAATTGCTTTAATTCCGGAGGTAGATTCAAGCGATACGCTACTGGTCCGATTTTCTCGATCACCTCATACGGCCCCACAAATCTCAAGCTCAGCTTTCCCTTCTTCTTAAATCTCAACACTCCCTTCCACGGAGATAACTTTAACAATACCCAGTCACCAACTTGGAACTTGAGAGATCGTCTTCTTTTATCAGAATATCCTTTCTGTCTGTTCTGAGCTGCTATGAGGTTCTACCTAACCAGTTTGATCCTCTCAGTAGTCAAGTATATTATTTTTGGGCCAAGTTGGAAAAAGAAATATATATATATATATATATATTTCTTTTTCCAACTTCTTCCCAGCATACCGGAGTTCTACACCTTCTACCATATAACGCTTCAAAAGGGTGCCATCCCAATACTAGTTTGATACTGATTGTTGTATGCAAACTCGATCAACTACAAATAAGCATCCCGGCTCACCGAGAAGCTCAATACGCTTGCTCTCAGCATATCTTATAGTATTATGATGATTCTCTCTATCTGTCCATCAGTTTGTGGATGAAAAGTTGTACTAAACTATAACTGTGTACCCATAGCTTCTTGGAAACCCCTTCAAAATCTAGAGGTAAATCTAGAATCTCTATCTGATACAATACTCAAGGGTACTCTATGTAATTTTACTATCTCTGCCACATACAACTCAGCCAACTTTTCTAGACTCCAAGTAGTGTTAATAGGAAGACAATGTGAACACTTAGAAAATCTATCCACTATAACCCACACAGTATCATGTTCCCTCTGGGTGTGGGAAAAACCGGAGACAAAATCCATACCCACATTTTTCCATGGCCACTCAGGTATTGGAAGAGGTTGTAATAAACCTGCTGGATGTCTATTCTCATACTTTACATGTTGACAAGTTAGTAGTGTATTCTGCTACATCATTCTTCATCCCTGACCACCAATAATTATGTTTCAACCCCTTATGCATCTTATTATTACCTTGGTGCATGGAATATACAGAATCATGAGCCTCCTTTAATATTTCTTTTCTCATCTCCACGTCATTGGGAACATATGCTCCAATACTACCATACCATCTTTTTTAATTCTAAACTCGGTCGGCTTCCCACTCAATACTTCATGCCTGATTTTCTCTATCCTCTCATCTTTACCCTACAGCTGTAATAAACGATCAATAATAGGAGATTGTATCACCATATTCGCCATTAATACTCATCTATTATTGACACTCAATTGCATCCCCATTCTTCTTAATTCTATCATCAAGCTAGTTTTATGACTCCCAATAGCAGCTAATCTCCCTGTAGCCTTTCTACTCAATGCGTCGGCTACTACATTATCCTTTCCTGGATGATAATGAATTGTACAGTCATAATCACAAATCAATTCCATCCACCTCCTCTGCCTCAAATTCAACTCGTTCTGGGTTGGTAAATGCATCAAGCTTTTATGACCCATAAAATTTCACACTTTGCTTCATATAGATGATGTCTCCAAATCTTCAAAGCAAAAACTATGGCAGCCAATTCCAAATCATGGGTCGGGTAATTCCTCTCATGGTTCTTCAGTTGCCTAGACGCATAAGCTATAACTCTTCCTTGTTGCATCAATACACATCCCAACCCTTGATGTGATGCATCACTATAAACCACAAATCCTTCATCACTAGAAGGAAACATCAATACAGGGGCAGTAGTCAGTTTTTTTTTCAACAGCTGAAAATTCCTCTCACATTCTCAGACCACCTAAACTTCACATCTTTCCTGGTTAACCTAGTCAAATGTCCAGCAATCATATAATTTTTTGGATAAATCTCCTATAATAACCAACTAACCCCAAAAAGCTTCTAATTTCAGTTACACTCGTGGGTCTTTCCCAATTCAACACTGCTTTTACTTTTGTGGGTCAACTACTATTCCCTCTCTTGACACAACATGCCTCAAGAAAGATAGTTCGTTCAACCAGAACTCACACTTCGAGAACTTCACATACAATTTCTTTCTCCTCAAAATCTCCAACACTATCCTCAAATGTTGTATATGCTCCTCTTCATTTATAGAATATATCAAAATATCATCAATAAATACAATCACAAATCTGTCTAAGAATGGTTTAAACACCCGATTCGTATGGTCCATAAATGTCGCAGGAGCATTAGTCAACCCAAAAGGCATCACTAAGAACTCATGATGGCCATAACGTGTCCTAAAAGTAGTTTTAGGCACGTCCCCCTCTTTTATTCTCAATTGATGATAACCCAATCTCAGGTCTATCTTAGAGAACACTCTAACTTCCTATAACTGCTCGAATAAGTCATTTATCCTGGGCAAATGATATCTATTCTTGATGGTGATTTTATTCAACTGTCTATAATCAATACATAACCTCAATATCCCATCATTTTTCTTGAAAAATAACACAAGGGCTCTCTAAGGTGACATACTAGGTCGGATAAACTGTTTATCTAGCAACTCCTTAAGCTGAACTTTCAATTCTCTCAATTCAACTGGTGTCATCCTATAAGGTGTTATAGATATGGGTACTGATCTTGGAATCACCTCAATAGAAAACTCAATCTCCCTATTAGGAGGCAACCCAATCAACTCTTCAGGAAAAACATCAGAAAAATCCTTTACTACCAAGATATTTTCTAACTTCCTACTGTCCTTGCTAGAATCCACTACATGTGCCAAATACCCGTCACAACTCTTCCTCAACCATTTACTAGTAGTTAAAGCAGAAATAAGATAATTTGCAAGTATCCTACGTTCTCCTAGAAAATTAAACTCCTCCTGTTCGGGTATCTTGAACACCACATTTTTCCTAAAACAATCTACCCAAGCATGATATGCAAATAACCAATTCATCCCTAGAATTAAATCAAAATCTGTTATATTTAAAGGCAATAAATCAACTTCAAGTTCTCTATCAGCAATATTAATCACACAACCTCGATAGATTGTCCTAATAATAACCTTATCTCCAGTAAGAATCTCAACAATAATTGCATGCATCAAAGGACTAGCACTAGCATCAATAGATTTCATATAACTACTAGATGCAAAAGAATGGGTTGCACCAGGATCAATCAATAATCTAGTAGGCCTACCAAGGATGGAGATCATACCCATAACAACATCAGGAGTATCATATTGAGTCAATGCCTACACTCTGCCATCTCTGAACTGCATTTGACTACCACGTCCTCGCTCTACTACTGATCCTCAACCTCTACCCCGCACACCCCCCGATCCACCACCTCACTCCATCGATCTCCTCCAAACACTCCCCACACCTACGTCAACAAATTTTCCTGCTGGATAATCTACAACCACATGTCCTCCCCTACCATATATGTTGGACGAAAATATACCTAAATTAATAAGTAGATAATCGTACTAGTTTTACTTACAAGTGCACAAGGTCAACAGTGTAGTATAGTGTGCGAAAGCAAGATCATCTCCACAGGGAATGGTAAAGTTCGTTTTTAGAATTAGTTTCTTTAAAGTAAAAAGAAATAAATAACTGTGAATGTAATTTGATAATAATAAAGACATAGGGCTTTGATATCCACCACTAGTCATACTTCCCCAATTGTATAATGTATCAGTGCACTAGCCTTATCATGTATACCTACTGGTCGCCAATCTAAGGGCATGGTATATACTCTTTAAGCTATTGATTTCCCTAAGCAACGAGTTAGGCATGGTATCTACTCTAACTCTTTTCTTCCTCAAGGGATTCAGCATGGTATTTGTTTGAGTTGTTCCTTAAGAAAGCATAAGTACTATGGAAATCGACAACCACATGAGACCTAGGGCATAGTATCTACTCCCGGTTTCTCATGTTGATTAATCCGGGTATCCAGATAAGATATCGCTTGTTACTAATGTTAGACCCAGGACTCGGTCATCCAAATTGATCTAACTAACCAATCCATACCACATGCATACGTTGACCATACACATACATATGAGGAATTTAAATAAGCACAAGCATTAATCAAGTTAAGCAACATAATAAAGGCTATTGGCAAAGATTTATCAATGAATAAATAAATGAGAAAGCATAACTAGGGCTTCAATCGAGCCCTATAAGAAAGTTAGTTACACATGCTGTCTAAAAACATCATATATAAACTAAACATAAAGAGAAGAATAAACCCGGGATAAGAGGCGTCAATTCTCCTCCAAAGCTTACAACTCTAAGTGGAAGATAAGAGAAGTGTTCTCTAAGTTGTCATCTGTTGTGTGTGCTTTACAGGTGTATTTATAGGGCTTGAGAAGTCCTAGGAGGCTCATGAGTTCCTAAACTTTCCTAAATTACAAAACTTTCTTTATTTCCAAAATAAGGTTCTGCCGTTTACTGTTCACGCCCGTACAAATGCGTTCTATCACATGCGTATTGCGCTCCATCGTAGTGCTGCGCTCGATTCTTCATGCGTGCGCACGATCGTAATGTGCACTCGATCGCAGTTTGTCCAGGGACTGTTCCAAGAATTCCAAGCTTCTTCCTTTAAGTGCCAAAACTGCTTCTTTTCTTCCAAGACATGTGCGCTCGATCGCATGCGTCTTGCACTCAATCGCATTGCTGCGCTCGATCCTTCATGTGTGCGAACAATCGCATGTGTGATCGATCGCATGCAGTAGTGCGATCGATCGCACTTTGATCAGAAGCTGCTCCAGGATTTCCAGGCTTCTTCCCTTAAGTGCCAAAACTGCTTCCTTTTTCTCCAAGACCTATAAAAACATGTGAAACACACAAAATGAAGTAAAACAGACTAAAACATATAGACAAAGAGCTTAACACATGTAAATTAAGGGGCTTAAATATGAATATTTAAGCACTTATCACGCCCCCAAACTTACATATTGCTAGTCCCTTAGCAATACAAAGCTAAAAACTAAATGAAGAACAAAATTAAAGATAAATTCATTTCTATGATACTCAAAGATTTGGGTTGCACAAAAAACTATGATAACGGTTCATGAGTAAGCCTAAAATAAAAACAAATTTTGGATTGCAAAAGGACTTTCAAAAGTTTTAAGTTACTTACCTAAGGTTGGCTTAAGGCATCGCAAGTTTGATTTGTGTGTAATGAATTAACACATATAAGATGGGGGCTTCCATATAATTTTAGTGTATAGGGTTTCGATGCCCAAACCTTTATCGAATTCCTTATCAAAGAGAACAAAAATGGCATAATACTTGTTTCTTCTTTCTTTTTCTTTCATCATGCGATCTTTGCCATGTTGAGTTTCATCGAGCTTTCTATTTGACCCTTGTAACGAGTGTTTAGCCAATGACTCCCAAACCAGATGGTTTTAGGGCATTAGGTGTAAAAACACCCCCAAGGACTTATTAACTCGAATAAAAAAGGCTACAAAACTAACAGGTTTTTTATACTTCTTAATGAAATTCCCACCTTTTGATGTGAACACTCAATGCTTACTGAGGCAAGAGGCCCAGTTACTCAGTGGAAAGTTTTTTTTACTGATCATTAGAAGCTTTTTTATCACTTTTTGCATGATGACATTTTTCTTTATTTTTTTTCTTCTTTATTTTTTTCTTATGCCAAAGTGTTCTTTTCAACAAGTTATCCGATTAAAGTTAGATTATGGAAACATATACAAGAAAATTATATGGCATACCCCACACAAATGCGTGTTTAAATGCACTCGTACAAATTTGGATCAAACTCGTGAATTCTTAGGTGCCTTGAGGTAAGTAACTAAACTTTGTAAAATTTCCATTGCAATACTATGTGTTCTAGCTTTTAAGCTTAGTAATGAAGTGTTATCAAAATTTTAAATTAACCAAAATTTTTGTTTACCAAAAGAACATGCATTTATCTTCCTAAAAAAAACTGGGACTTAGTGTGTGCATGTGTTTCAAGTGCGTGTGTGATAGTATCTAGTATCTCCCACTATCCCCAAACTTAAAATACACATTGTCTCCAATGTGTGTGGCATGGAAAGATCTGACCTGGGAGATGGAGAACTAGGTTGCTTGCTTTGCTTGTAACATGCCCCCAAACTTGAACTAGATGCATGCACTAAGTACCGGACAAAGAAAAATAAACATTGTTCCGAAAAACAAGAAATATAAATAATAGATATGTAAATATAAATATAAGAAAAATACTAAAATGAAAAGTGTTGTGAGTTTTAAATTACTCGCAAGCGCACGAGTCGTTTACAGTATAGCGTTGTGCAAGTGCGAGGTCGAATCCACAGGGAATTGTGTTGTGAAAATATAATTTTTAATCTAAACTAACTTTATCTTAACCTAGTTCCAAATTTCAGAATGATATTGCAAAATAAATTAAAACTAAACTAAGTTGATTTTAAAACTAATAATAAAAAGCACTAAGGTTTCCGAATCCACCCCACCGAAGTTAAGCATATATGTTCTAAAAATATAACCTATCAAAACATTCCATGAATCCAACTATAAGACAAAAAACAAAGAATATCCCAATTAAACCAAAAGCGTCCAATGTATCCGCTCTTAACAAATCACAAAGGAAATCCAATTTAATCGAAAAGCATTCAATGTATCCATCAGATGAAACACAAGGAATATCCAACAGATAATTTAAACTCAATCAATTATAAGATTAACTCAAATAATTGACAGAACATTTATACTAAAAATTGTCAGATTTGTACAAGCAAATCTGAACTACTACGCCAAACAACGGCGGGGCTTCATTTTCAACCTTAGCTGAAGAGTCTAGCCACTCGTAACTATGAAACTACAATTCATAATAAAAGTGCTAAACATTTAAACTAAAACAACTGAATATAAAGAAATAAATAAACAACTTTACATGGGAGAAATTCCACTCGCTGACGGGCGACGCTTCCCCTCGTGGTAGCAATGCCTTCGAGATCCACCAAAATGCTGGCGGAAGTCCACCGGTAAACACCAAAGTGGCTCAGGAATTGTACACTGAATGATGAAGCCAGATGGTGTTTATATAGGGGAAGACCCAAAGCAACATGGGTTGCAGATTCGATGTGGGATATTGCCCGTGTGTGCTCGATCGCAGTGTGGTGTGATCGATCGCAGGTACGATCGATCGCATGTCTTGTGCGCACGATCTCATGTGCGCTCGATCGCATGTCTGCTACGATCGATCGCAGATGCACTGAACTTCAAATATTTCGATGTGGGATGTTGACCATGCGCTCGTTCGTAGGCAGGTGCGCTCGAGCGCAGGTGCGCTCGATCGCATATCTCGTGCGAACGATCGCAATATCTCCAGAAGCTTCACATCTCCTGAAATGCTTCATTTTCTCCACAAACCTATAAAAATACACAAAACACAAGAAAGATGTAAAATAAAGTGAAATACTACTAACTAAGAGCATAACAAATATAAGTTAAGGGTCTAAAATATGCAATATTTAAGACTCATCAAATACCCCCAAACTTATATTTTGCTAGTCCCTTAACAAAACAAAATAAAAGACTCGATGAAAAACAAAGAACATAAAGATAAAGTCATCACTCATGGTATCCAAAAATTTAAGGAGCACACATCATTATGATATTCATTCATAAGCAAGCTTAAAAAGGTAAATCCATCTTCGCAATGAATAGAAATGTTAAAATCTAATTACTTACAAAAGGCAGGATAAGGCATCACAAGCTTGAATCAGTGTAAGGTGAATTAGCATATAAAAATGAAGCTTCCAAGTAACTCTAATGTGTAAGGTCTCCATGTCTCAAGATTCACCGAATTTCCCATCAAAAATGAACGAAAAGGCATAGTTTTTATTTTTATTTTTATTTTTTTTCTTTTTATTTTTTTTAACAATAATAAGGCATAACTATGTCTAGTTCCCTTAAGCTTTCTAATTGACCCATGTAGCGAGTGTTGAGTCAATGACTCCCAAACCAGGTGGTTTTAGGGCATTAGGTGTAAAGACACCCCTAAGGACTTACTAACTCGAGTAAAAAAGGCTACGAAATTAAACCGACCTTAATATTACCAAGCAAAATTCCACCTTTTGACGTGAACACTCACTGCTTACTGAGGCAAGAGGTCCAGTTACTCAGCGAAAAGTTTATTGATAATTTTAATTAATTAATTAATTAATTTTTTTTTAATATTTTCCTATGCCCAAGAGTTCATCCAACAAGTCATCCAGTTTCAGTTAAGATAAGGAAAAATACACATTAAAATCACATGTCATACCTCACATAATTTGTGCTAATGTGTTCGTGTTAGATTAGATCAAACATGTGAATTCTCAAAATGCCTAAAGTAAGTAACTAAATTTTAAAAATTTATCACCAGATCATGTGTTCAAAATGTTAAGCTCACCAATGACATCACATCACAGAAAATGTTTAGATCAACTAAAATTTCACGATAACATGAGCATGCATTTATCTCTACGACGAAAAGACAACAAATTAGGACAAAGTGTGTGATGTGTCTCCCATACCCCCAAACTTAAATTACACATTGACACCAATGTGTGACTAATATGGAAAGAGCTGATATGAGATATGGAGAACTATTTGGACTGGTATGGCTCATAGCATACCCCCAAACTTGAACTGAAGTACGCTTTGTCCCTGAAAAATAAAAACTGGAAAACAAAAAATACTGGAAACAAACATTAATCATAAAAATAAGAAATAATAAATAAACAAAAGAAAAGATAAGCTGTGGGGTGCCTCCCATGAGCGCTAAGTTTAACGTCTTCAGCCAGACTCTCTCTAGAATACTACACTCAATCTGAGTAACTAGGATCCTCCAACAGTATCGTCTCAATGTTCGGACTCCTCAACTCTAAGAATGGTTTTAGCCTCTGTCCATTTACCTTGAAAGTATTACCATTCTTAGGATCCTCAATCTCGATGGCCCCATGAGGAAAAACCGATCGAATAATGAATGGGCCTGACCATCGGGATTTAAGCTTGCTTGGAAAAAGATGCCGGCGCGAATTATAAAGAAGAACTTTCTGACCTGGCTCAAAAGCTCGTCTCAAAATGTTTTGGTCATGAGTCTTCTTCATTTGTGCTTTTTATGATCGGGCACACTCATATGCATCATTCCGCAGCTCCTCCAATTCATTGAGTTGGAGCTTCCGTTGTGAGCCAGCCTTAGAAAGATAGAAATTTAGTTGCTTGACAGCCCAATACGCACGATGCTCTAATTCAACCGGAAGGTGACATGCCTTTCCGTATACAATGCGATAGGGAGACATGCCAATTGGCATCTTGAAGGCTGTCCGATATGCCCACAGTGCATCCGTCAATCGCAGAGACCAATCCTTTCTATTAGGGTTCACAGTCTTTTCCAAAATTTGTTTGATCTCGCGATTTGAAATTTTCACTTGATCACTCGTCTGTGGGTGATATGGGGTGGCAACTTTTTACGTGATACAATACTTTTTCATCAACTGCTCAAAGATCTTGTTGCAAAAGTGCTTACCTCCATCACTTATGATTGCTCGAGGCGTACCAAAACGAGCAAAAATAGTGTCTTTCAAGAACTGGACCACAACTCTGTGGTCATTGGTCTTGCACGCAACGGCCTCCACCCACTTGGACAAATAGTCCACAGCAACTAGAATGTATAAGTAGTCAAAGGAGTTTGGGAATGGTCCCATGAAATCAATGCCCCACACATCAAAAATCTCAACAATCAGAATAGGGTTGAGGGGCATCATATTTCTCCTAGAAAGACTCACTAGCTTTTGGCAACGCTCACAAGATATACAGTAGGTGTGAGAGTCCCGAAACAGGGTAGGCCAATAAAATCCACACTGCAAAATCTTTGTAGCGGTCTTTTTAGCACTAAAATGGCCTCCACATGCATGATCATGACAAAAGGCGATGACATTAGATTGGTCATGCTCAGGAATACACCGTCTAATGATCTGATCAGGACAATACTTGAACAGGTAAGGATTGTCCCAGAAAAAGTGTTTTACCATGGCCAAAAATTTTGGTTTATCTTGCCTCCACCAATGCAAGGGCATGTGTCCGGTGACAAGATAGTTCACTATGTCAGCAAACCATGGTGCGGGACTGTGAGCAATGTGCATCAATTGCTCATCAGGAAAGGTCTCAGAAGTGGGAGTGGCAGCCTCACTGAATTCCACAATCAATCTAGACAAATGGTCCGCCACCACATTTTCTGAACCTTTCTTATCCCGAATCTCAATGTCGAACTCTTGAAGTAGCAAGATCCATCGGATAAGATGAGATTTAGCATCCTTTTTAGAGAAAAGATACTTCAATGCAGCATGGTCTGAGTAGATAATGACTTTAGATCCTAACAAGTAGGATCTGAACTTGTCTAATGCAAAAACGACTGCAAGCAACTCCTTCTCAGTGGTAGAGTAATTGAGTTGTGCGTTGTTTAGAGTTCGACTTGCATAATAGATAGCATGGGGAAGTTTATCAACACGTTGCCCCAAAATAGCTCCAACAGCATAGTCTGATAAGTCACACATAATCTCAAAAGGCACATCCCAGTTAGGTGGCTGAATAATGGGTGTGGACGTCAGAATCTTCTTCAGATCCCCAAATGCTTTCTTACAATCCTCATCAAATAGAAATGGGGCATCTTTTAGCAACAACTTTCACAAGGGCCTGGCGATCTTACTGAAATTCTGGATAAATTGCCTATAGAAACCTGCATGGCCCAGAAAAGATCGAACCTCTTTCACCGTACGTGGGGGTGGAAGGCTGGAGATCAAATCCACCTTCGCTTTGTCGACCTCAATCCCTTGATGAGATACGATATGCCCCAGTACAATTCCTTGCTTGACCATAAAATGGCACTTCTCCCAATTAAGCACCAGGTTCTTCTCCTTGCATCGTACCAAAACCAAAGAGAGACGGTGCAGGCACTCCTCAAATGTTGAATCGAAGATGGAGAAGTCGTCCATGAAAATCTCCAAGAACCGCTCTACCATGTTAGAGAATATACTGACCATCCACCGCTGAAAAGTGGCGGGTGTATTGCATAACCCAAAAGGTATGCGACGGTAGGCGAAGGTCCCAAAAGGATAGGTAAATGTCGTATTCTCCTGATCTTCGGGGTCCACGGGGACCTGGTTATATCCAGAATAACCATCCAAAAAGCAATAATACTCGTGCCCAGCCAAACACTCCACCATCTGATCAATAAATGGAAGTGGAAAGTGATCCTTCCTTGTGGCAATGTTTAGCTTACGGTAGTCTATACACACTCTCCACCCAGACTGCACACGAGTTGGCACCAACTTGTCGTCTTTATTCTTTACTACCGTTAATCCAGCTCGCTTGGGCATGACATGAATGGGGCTCACCCACTTGCTATCAGAGATGGGATAAATAATCCCTGCATCTAACAGCTTAATAACCTCTGCCCTCACAACCTCTTGCATAGCAGGGTTGAGTCTTCTTTGCGGCTCTCTCGATGGCTTAGCATCTTCCTCCAAATGTATCCTGTGCATCACCACCGAGGGGCTAATTCCCTTAATATCCTCAATGGTCCAGCCGATAGCTTCCTTGTGCTCTCTTAAAACATCTAATAATTTCTCCTCTTGAGCCTCTCCCAAATCTGAAGCTATTATCACAGTCAAACAGTATGCTGGACCCAAGAACTTATACTTAAGATTATCCGGTAAAGGCTTAAGTTCCTTCTTTTGAGGTTCTGGTGACACTTTCTCCTCCTCCTCCTTGCTTTCTTGAGGATCGGACTCCAAAATGGCATTTACTTCCTTAAGTAACTTATCTAAACCTAAGTCCTCTCCAAAGTGAGCAAAGCATGCCTCCATGGGATCCTCAATGCTTGATTCATCCACAGTATCCTCAAGAATCTCCTCTATCAAGCATACATCTCTCACTTCATCATATTCCAGTGGTTGCCTAGTGATATCAAAAATGTTCAACTCCACTGTCATATTTTCGAAGGAGATCTTCATCACCCCTGTCCTACAATTGATTAGGGCGTTAGCCATGGCTAAGAATGGTCGCCCTAGAATCACCAGTATTTGAATCCCTACATTCTGAACCGGCTCTGTGTCAAGCACAATAAAATCCACGGGGAAATAGAACTTATCCACTTTTATCAAAACGTCCTCAACTATCCCCCGTGGTCTTTTCACTGACCTGTCAGCCAATTGAAGCGTCGTGGATGTGGGCTTCAATTCTCCTAACCCCAACTGCACATAGACTGAGTAGGGTAGAAGATTCACACTCGCCTCTAGATCCAAAAGGGCCCTCTCAATATGACTGACTCCTATCGTGCAAGAGATGGTAGAACACCCCGGGTCCTTATACTTGATGGGTAGCTTGCACTGAAGGATTGAACTGACCTGCTCGGTCAAAAATGCCTTCTTTGGGACATTCGTCCTCCTCTTGATAGTGACCAAGTCCTTTAAAAACTTGGTATATGATGGCACTTGATGGATGGCATCCAAAAAATGGGATATTGATTTGGACTTGCTTGAATACCTCCAGAATTTCCTCATACTTCCCTCATTTCTTGGGCGCCTGTAATCTCTTGGGGTAGGGCACTCTAGGTACAAATGACCTAGGAGGGTCTTTCTCAGTAGTTGTGGCTATAGATGGCTCAACATCTCTCTTCTATGTGTTGCCACTCCCTTGCCCTTGCTGCATAGCAGGGCTCTTTTCCACTCGATTGTCCACTTGACTCCCAGACCTCAGTGTGACAATCGACTGTACTTATTCCTCCCCGTGTGTAGGAGTTGATGAACTCTCAACCATAAATTATCATTTTGGGTTTTGCACGGGCTGACTGGGGAACTTTCCTTTCTCTCTCTCACCCAAGTGACTTGCAATTTGCCCTATTTGACTCTCCAGCTTAGCAATTGCTTGGGTGTTTACCACTGTTGCACTCCTCACATCGCTCATATTTTGGCTAGTCGCCTTCATGAACTCCTTAAGTGTGTCCTCTAGTGACTGTGAAACTGGTGCTGGTGTTTGAGTGGGTGCGTGGTAAGCAGGTGAAGGTGCTGGATGGGCAGAACGACCATGATTAGGAATTTGTGGGGCAAATCCGGGAGGATATTGATTTTGAGCATGATAAGGGGCTCCTCCCTGATTCATTGGTTGGTTCTGCCTCCATGAAAAATTTGGGTGGTTCCGCCACCCTGGATTGTACATCTCGAAGTACGATCCATTTGACCGCCTTCGAAAGTCGTTGAAAGCATTTACTTGTTCCATAGGATACTCGGCACAAGCCAGCATTGATGGGAAATTCTGTGCTAGATGCATGGGACTAGCACAGATGGAATAGCTTTTAACATTGAATGTGTTGGCAGCATTGATGGATTGGCTCACAGTGAGAGCGTCAATCTTCTTGGTGAGGGCATCTAACTTTATCCTTAAATCAGCGTCCTCCCTGACCTCATAGATGCCTCCCCTCTTAGGAGCACGAATGGACTTATCTCGACAGCTTGAAAAATCCCACTGCTATGAGTTTTCGGACAACTTGTCCAACACCATGTATGCTTCATCTCTTGTCAGACTTAAGAATGCCCCCCCATTCATAGACTCGATCATGCTACGGTTGGGTTGAGTCAACCCTTGGTAGAAGAATTGAACGAGTCTCCACTTCTCATATCCATATGGAGGGCATATGATCAGTAACTCTTTAAAGTGCTCCCAGCTTTCAGAGAACTTCTCATCCTCGTCCTGAGTGAAAGAGCTAATCTCCTTTCGGCACTCATTCACTCTAGACATTGAGAAAAACTTATGGTAAAATTTGCTAAGCAGGTTTTCCCAAGATGTAATAGACCCAGACGTGATGGAGTCCAACCACGCCCTAGCTCTATCGTGAAGGGAGAAAGGGAAGAGTCGAAGATGGACTGACTCCTCAGAGAAGTTCTGGAATTTGAATGTAGCACAAATGTCTTTGAACTTCTTCACATGACTATAAGGATTTTCAAGATCTAAGCCATGGAATGAGGGTAGGAGTTGGATAACATGTGGCTTCAAATCAAAGTGTGTGACATTGGTTGGTGGCAACACTATGCAGGAAGATGAGTTAGTCGCAACGGGTGCGAACAAATCCCTAAGGGATGTAGTGGAGTCCACGTTCCAAGCTCTAGGTTGCTCTACATGTTCAGGATGATTAAAATTTTCTCCCATCTCAACAGTCTCTCTCTCAACTAGTGCTCTTTTCTGCCTCCTAAGAGTTCTTTCTAAGTCGGGATCTAAATGTGTCAAATCTAAGTTCAAGGATCTCCGACCAAGCATACACCAACAGAAAAATAATGAGATACTAACCAGCAGAAGCAACATAATAAAGCAAAACTCAAAATTTTTTTTTAATTAAATTTTTTTTATCTTTTATTTATTTATTTTTTTTTTAAAATTGCTAACTAACTAGTAGAAAAATAAAATTAATTCAGACAAAAAATTTTCACAAACCAAACAATTCCCCGGCAACGGTGCCAAAAACTTGTTGTGAGTTTTAAATTACTCGCAAGCGCACGAGTCGTTTACAGTATAGCGTTGTGCAAGTGCGAGGTCGAATCCACAGGGAATTGTGTTGTGAAAATATAATTTTTAATCTAAACTAACTTTATCTTAACCTAGTTCCAAATTTCAGAATGATATTGCAAAATAAATTAAAACTAAACTAAGTTGATTTTAAAACTAATAATAAAAAGCACTAAGGTTTCCGAATCCACCCCACCAAAGTTAAGCATATATGTTCTAAAATTATAACCTATCAAAACATTCCATGAATCCAACTATAAGACAAAAAACAAAGAATATCCCAATTAAACCAAAAGCGTCCAATGTATCCGCTCTTAACAAATCACAAAGGAAATCCAATTTAATAGAAAAACATTCAATGTATCCATCAGATGAAACACAAGGAATATCCAACAGACAATTTAAACTCAATCAATTATAAGATTAACTCAAATAATTGACAGAACATTTATACTAAAAATTGTCAGATTTGTACAAGCAAATCTGAACTACTACGCCAAACAACGGCGGGGCTTCATCTTCAACCTTAGCTGAAGAGTATAGCCACTCATAACTATGAAACTACAATTCATAATAAAAGTGCTAAACATTTAAACTAAAACAACTGAATATAAAGAAATAAATAAACAACTTTACATGGGAGAAATTCCACTCGCTGACGGGCGGCGCTTCCCCTCGTGGTAGCAATGCCTTCGAGATCCACCAAAATGCCGGCGGAAGTCCACCGGTAAACACCAAAGTGGCTTAGGAATTGTACACTGAATGATGAAGCCAGATGGTGTTTATATAGGGGAAGACCCGGAGCAATATGGGTTGCAGATTCGATGTGGGATACTGCCCGTGTGCGCTCGATCGCAGTGTGGTGCGATCGATCGCAGGTACGATCGATCGCATGTCTTGTGCGCACGATCTCATGTGCGCTCGATCGCATGTCTGCTACGATCGATCGCAGATGCACTGAACTTCAAATATTTCGATGTGGGATGTTGACCATGCGCTCGTTCATAGGCAGGTGCGCTCGAGCGCAGGTGCACTCGATCGCATATCTCGTGCGATCGATCGCAATGTCTCCAGAAGCTTCACATCTCCTGAAATGCTTCATTTTCTCCACAAACCTATAAAAATACACAAAACACAAGAAAGATGTAAAATAAAGTGAAATACTACTAACTAAGAGCATAACAATTATAAGTTAAGGGTCTAAAATATGCAATATTTAAGCCTCATCAAAAAGGATAAGTCTGGGGTGCCTCCCATGAGCACTAAGTTTAACGTCTTCAGCTGGACCAAGCCTTATTTTTTCCCAAAAGTAAGAGTGGCAGCAGCTAGTATAGGAAGTGTCTTATTCTTTCCCATATAAGCATGAAGTAAGTGCTTTGGCAACTGCTTGAATTCCAAGTTAAGTGCCTGTACAATAAAAGGGAAAATAGTATTAGTAGGCACATGAATATCAAATGGATCAGTGTATTTACTTTGATGCTTTGGAGAGGCTTCAATGAGGTGAATAGTTTTGATTAAGTCATCAGTAACATCCTCAGATTCTAGCACTGTACTCGATCTTGTGAGACTATATGTAAGAGTTGTTTCTAATAGATCAATGTGATGGTCATGAAAAACTTGCTCAACAACACCTTGCTTTATTCCACTTAGTTCCTTAGTTATGTGCCCCACTTGTACTTCTAGTCTTTGAATAGCTTGCTCATGCCTTACATTTATTTGGCTTTGTTCAGTTCGAAATTGTCTTGCCTCTGCTATGAACTGCTCTTGTGAGGTCATCAGTTGTTGTTGTTGAACTGCCAGTTGCCTCACAATGCTCTCTAAGTTGTTCTCATTTGCTTTCGGAACTGATTGGGCCGCTGGTTGGAAGTTTCTTTGTTGCCCTTGAAGGTTCCATGTATTTTGATCGTTGTTCCATGAGAAGTTGGGGTGGTTTCGCCATCTAGGATTGTAGGTATTTGCATAAATGTTGTAGTTTTTTGGTCCCACATAGTCCGCTTGCCCTTGATCTGTAGATAAATATAAAGGGCAAGTGTCAGTAGTGTGATCAAAATGAGAACATATAGCACATACCTGGAGTGGTGTAGCTTGTGGCCTAGGTGAGGCAATCCGAGCAATCATGACTTCTACAAGCATATCTAGCTTCCTCTCCATAGCATCTAGACAAGCATATCTAGCTTCCACCATTGGTGCTTCAGTGTAGCACTCTCTAGACCTTTTGCACTCAAGTGCACCTTGAACTGCACTCCATCGTACTGGGCTTGCGATCGATCGTAATGAGGACAGAAACTCCTCATCTGCACACTTAAACAAAAACAAAAAACGAAAAGAAGGAATAAATTTGATTTTTGATAACAATAAAAATAAAACGGAATAGAATAAAAACTTATAAAATAAAAATTAACTAAAATAATTCCAAAAAGAAATTTAGCACAATCCCCAGCAACGGCGCTAAAAACTTGTTGGACGAAAATATACCTAAATTAATAAGTAAATAATCGTACTAGTTTTACTTGCAAGTGCACAAGGTCAACAGTGTAGTATAGTGTGCGAAAGCAAGGTCATCTCCACAAGGAATGGTAAAATTCATTTTTAGAATTAGTTTCTTTAAAGTAAAAAGAAATAAATAACTGTGAATGTCATTTGATAATAATAAAGACATAGGGCTTTGATATCCACCACTAGTCATACTTCCCCAATTGTATAATGTATCAGTGCACTAGCCTTATCATGTATACCTACTGGTCGCCAACCTAAGGGCATGGTATCTACTCCTTAAGCTATTGATTTCCCTAAGCAACGAGTTAGGCATGGTATCTACTCTAACTCTTTTCTTCCTCAAAGGATTCAGCATGGTATCTGCTTGAGTTGTTCCTTAAGAAAGCATATGTACTATGGAAATCGACAACCACATGAGACGTAGGGCATGGTATCTACTCCCGGTTTCCCATGTTGATTAACCCGGGTATCCGGATAAGATATCCCTTGTTACTAATGTTAGACCCAGGACTCGGTCATCCAAATTGATCTAACTAATCAATCCATACCACATGCATACGTTGGCCATACACATACATATGAGGAATTTAAATAAGCACAGGCATTAATCAAGTTAAGAGACATAATAAAGGCTATTGGCAAAGATTTATCAATGAATAAATAAATGAGAAAGCATAACTAGGGCTTCAATCGAGCCCTATAAGAAAGTTAGTTACACATGCTGTCTAAAAACATCATATATAAACTAAACATAAAGAGAAGAATAAACCCGAGAGAAGAGGCGTCAATTCTCTCCCAAAGCTTACAACTCTAAGTGAAAGATAAGAGAAGTGTTCTCTAAGTTGTCATCTGTTGTGTGTGCTTTACAGGTGTCTTTATAGGGCTTGAGAAGTCCTAGGAGGCTCATGAGTTCCTAAACTTTCCTAAATTACAAGACTTTCTTTATTTCCAAAATAAGGTTATGCCATTTACTGTTCACACCCGTACAAATGCACTCCATCGCATGCGTATTACGCTCCATCGCAGTGCTGCGCTCGATCCTTCATGCGTGCGCACGATCACAATGTGCGCTCGATCGCATTGCATGGTGTGATTAATCACAGTTTGTCCAGGGGCTGCTCCAGGAATTCCAAGCTTCTTCCTTTAAGTGCCAAAACTGCTTCTTTTCTTCCAAGACATGTGCGCTCGATCGCATGCATCTTGCACTCAATCGCATTGCTACGCTCGATTCTCCATGTGTGCGAACAATCACATATGCTGAGGCACACTCCTAGTGTGCTGAGGCTTTTAAGGACTTCATGCTTAACCTCTTCCAACCTTGTTCAAACCTTAGAAAAATACCAACAATCTCTTTGTCTAAGTGTTTAAACCCGAACCATTGTGCAGAGAACTCAGGATCCAAACTTATCTTGAGTCATCAATCAACGGACTCCAATCTTAAGTAGTCCAAAGCAATGATTGAACTTACTTAAGGGTAGAACCTTGGTGCCTAAATCTGCAGAATTTTCCTTCGTGGCTACCTTGTCCACATGAATGCATCCGTTCGTAACATTTTCTCGAATGAAATGATACCGAACATCCATGTGCTTTATCCTCTCATGGAACACCAGATTTTTACACAAGTGCAATGCACTTTTACTATCTGAAAACACCACAACCTGCTCTTCTAGGACCTTAAACTCTTCCAACAACCCTTTGCACCACATAGCCTTCTTAATAGCTTTCGTTGCTGCTATGTACTCAGCCTCGGTTGTTGAGAGTGCTACCACTGGCTGTAACTGAGCCTTCCAACTTACACAATATCCGTTTAAGTTGAAGAAGTAGGAGGTAATCGATCTTTTTTTATCCTGGTCTGCTCCATAGTCCGAATCCGCATAACCCTTAAGACAGATGGACTTACCCCTTTTCTCATAAATCAGCCCCATATCTGGGCTTCCCTTCAAGTACCTTAGCAACCACTTCATCCTAAGCCAATGCTCCTTTCCGGGATTACTCATAAACCTGCTGAGGACACTAATTATATGAGTAATATTAGGTCTAGTGTTTACCATGGTGAACATTATAGAACCAACCGCACTAGAGTAGGGAACCTTTTTCATTGCCTTCTTCTCCGCCTCCGATCTCGGATATTGATCGCTGGAGAACTTGAAATGACCAGTAAGGGGAACCTTCACTGGTTTGTTATCTTCCATAGAGAAATTAGGTACCATCTTCTCTATATAGAAAGTTTGGGAGATCTTTAATCCGTTTCTCATATTTTCCCGGATGATACACATCCCAAGGATCTTCTGTGCATGGCCAAGATCCTTCATCTCAAACTCCTTACTGAGTTGAGACTTCAATTTTTTTTATCCTCTCCATGCTGCTCCCAACCAGCAATATATCATCAATATAGATCAAGATGATCACCACTTTCTCCACCTTTTACCCCTTATAATACAAGCACGAATCATGGTAGCTCCTCATGAAACCCAAGCTGGTTACAAAGGAATCGAACCTCTTATTTCATTATTGAGGTGATTGCTTCAAGCCATAGAGAGATTTCTTCAATTTGCACACCAACTCTCCCTGTATTCCTTCCTCATAGCCTTCGGGTTGCCTCGTGTAAATGGTCTCATCAAGCTCTCCCTGTAAGAACACTGTCTTCACAGCTATTTGCTCGATTTCCCAATTGAATTGGACCACCAATGCTAACACTATCCTGATCGTCTTGTATTTCACAACTGGTGAAATTATTTCGGTGAAGTCTATGCCTTCTCTTTATGTCAACCCCTTCACCACCAGCTTAGCTTTATACCAGACTTCATCCCCTAGAGTGTTCCCTTTTTTGATCTTGTAGATCCATCTACAATCCACAACTCTTTGTTTTTCTAGTTTGGGCACCAATACCCAAGAGTTGTTCTTCCTCAAAGAATCCATTTCTTCCTCCATAGCTAGCTACCACTTTGACAAATCCTTACACTCCATGGCATCCATGTAAGTTTCTGGTTTAGCCATGCCTCTTTCTGTCTAAGGAGCTGCTACATTAGCATCCGCAAAACCATATCTCAAAGGTGGTTTGACCACCCTCCTTCCCCGGTCCCTTGTGAGCTGGTAGTCCTTCTGACTTGCTGCATCAACCTCTTCTAGTTTAGCCTCATCTTGAGTGCCCCGAGCTTGGCCTTCATCAATGGGCTCTATATGGTCTGAACCCTCTTGCCTTCCTTGCGCTACTTAAACTGAATTCTCCTTGATGCAATGCTCCACAAATTCTGGACTGGTTTGCTCACTAGCCCCTGCAGGGTTAGTTTTCTCCAAGTAGGGAAATAACAATTTATTAAAAATAAAATCCCTACTTATTATGAGTTTCATTCTTTTTGGTTCTAAGGACCACAACCTATACCCCTTATCCCCATCATCATATCCTAGAAACACACATTTTCTAGACTTTGGGTTAAGTTTATCATCCTTTTGATGTGCATATGCAGCACATCCAAAAGCCCTAAGGTTGCTCAACTTAGGGGGTTTTCCACTCCACATCTCCATGGGAGTCTGAGGTCTAAAGCCCTAGAGGGTGATCTATTTACCAAGTATGCAGCAGTAGACACAGCTTCCCCCCAAAAATATTTTGGTAAACCGGATCCTATTAACATGCACCTAACTTTTTCCATATGGGTCCTATTCATTCTCTCAGCAACTCCATTTTGATGAGGTGTTTTTACAACCGTTCAATGCCTTAGAATGCCATTAAATTCACAGAATTTATCAAAATCCTTATGACAAAATTCTAAGCCATTATCGGTTCGTAAAGCCTTAACTACCCTACCCGTTTGAGTCTCCAACAACTTTTTCCACACAACAAATTTATTCAAAGAATCTGATTTATTTTTAAGCAAATAAACCCAAACCTTTCTTGAATAATCATCAATTAAAGACATAAAGTAAAAGTTACCTCCCTGTGTTGGTGTTCTTGCTGGTCCCCAAAGGTCGGAATGAATATAGTCAAGAATGCCTTTAGATTTGTGCACTCCGGTGTTGAAGCTGACCCAGTGTTGCTTCCCAAGAACGCAACACTCGCAGAAATTCAATTTCTCTACTTTGTCTCCTCCAAGTAGACCATCTTTGCTAAGAATTTGTAGGCCCTTTTCGCTTATATGTCCTAAGTGAGTGTGCCACAGGGCTACTCTATCCATCTCAGCCATCAAGCTTGTTGCTTGATCCTTGATTTCTGTCTCTTCAATCATCTCATAGAGTCCATCTTTTATTGCTGCTTTGATCACTACCAAAGATCCCTTGGTCACCTTGATCTTTCCTCCCTCTCCTTTGTATATATACCCCATGGAATCCAATTGCCCCTATGAGATCAAATTCCTCTTCAAATCCGAAAGATACCTCACATTCCGTAGTAGCCTTGTGACTCCATCAAACATCCTCAACTGGATGTCTCCAATCCCCCTCACTTGGCAAGAATTTTCATTCCCCAAGAAAACTCTTCCATCGTTAATCTCCTTGAAATTCTTGAACCATTCCTTGTGAGGGCACATGTGATAAGTACAACCGAAATCCAGAATCCATTTCTCACTACCTTACCTCCTGCTCACATTTAAGCACACAACAAGAACATCATCTTGCTATTCTCCTTTGGCAACTAAAGCCTCTCCATTATCGGTATGGCTTCTCCCTCTCTCATCCCACAACCTCTTCTTGCAATCTTTCTTGAAGTGACCCTCCTTGTTGCAGTAGAAGCACCTTTTTGCTCCAAATCTTGGTTTGGAATGTGCTCTCCCATGGCTATGTCCTCTACCTCTTGATTTCTCCTGGTAGTTTCCATGGTTGCTACTGCCATTCCGAGTTGCTGGTCTTCCTCTTACGAACAGCCCTTCCCCACTTGATGCCTCCCTACTCTTGGCTTTGAAATCATGAGCCTTTATAGCATTGACCACAATTTCTTTGGTTAGTGTATCTCTTCCATATTCAATTGCATTAATTAAACTATCAAAACAATCAGGAAGAGAATTTAATAACATAACAACTAATTGTTCATCCGGGAATTTAATACTACAACTAGCCAAATCTTGAACTAGTTTATTAAAGACATCAAGATTATCTTGCAACTCTTTATTAGGATTCATTTTAAAAGAAAATATTATTTTAAGAAGATAAATCTTGTTAGGGAGAGTTTTAGTAAGAAATAACTCATCTAGTTTCTTCCACATAACAGTCGGATCTTCCGAGTCTCTATACTCTCTTGTGATACTAGCCGATGCCTGCAAGAAAATGGTGCTGTAAGCCATCTTTTTCATCTCAATCCGTTGGTCCTCTATGATACTTGCTGGAAAAGCATCATCTTCTCCAATTGCCAAGTCCACCTTCTATTGCATAAGAACAGCCTTGATCTTCCGCTTCCATAGGGAAAAATCTCCCTTTCCATCAAACTTCTCAACAATGAAATTTGAACCCATCTTACGGAAATGATCCCAGATTTGTGCAGCACCCACAAATGCTTTTCAACTTCTTCTAAAGCTCAAGAATACGATCGAAGATTGATCTCAACACCGTTCTTAAATCAGTCTCAAGAACATGATCTGATCTCGATCTTTACTCCGTTCTTGAATCACCCAAGAAGTTTGTTCTTTGATTCTTGGAGTCTTGCTCCGATACCTTCTGTTCTTGCTCCAATACCTAGTTGTACTAGCTCCTCTGGCTCTGAAACCACTATTGGAAATCACCTTGACAAGATGCCCAGGTGGTGATCTTCTAAACACCTAAGTCTAGAATGTCTTGTAAAGATTAGGAGTCGGAAACAGAAAAAAAAAAAAATGAAAGAAAGAAAGAAAGAAGACAAGCGATTTGTTATCGAGGTTCGGTAATAGCCTATGTCCCCGTGAGTTCGCCTGAACTCTCTGCACTAATCAATTGTTCTTTTACAATCACAGTAACCCCTCTCCTAGAAGCCCAAGTTTTTGAAGAAACAAAGAAGAAGAAGAAACAGAAAGTGATAAGAACTAACCCTGGAATTTTTCCAAGAAAATTCCCTTTAAAAGCCCTTTAATCCCCTTTCTATTCTACTCACTCTTCTAAACAACCAGCCTTACAAATGAGTCTCTCTTGTTTTGTGTCATTGCACTCTTTACAATTCTCTCACTTTTGATCACAAGTTATGTCACATTGTTGTTGAGAATAAAGTTAGGTGACCCTTTATATAGTGCACCAACTTCTTGTCCAATCTTGAGAGTTAATATCCACCCTTAGATTTAGATGAAACATCAACCACAACCTTTGATCATTCCTTTGTCAAGCTGTGCATTTTAGACATATCTCACGAACCATGGAAGAGGTTTACATATGTGTGCATCAGTGTGCCTAGCGCCGCGGCCCAGAGTAGAGCACACACTCCTCAGCTTCTGAGCACCGCGACCTTGAGGAGGGGCATCACGGCCTGGCCTTCCTCCAGCATCTTCCACCTTCTGGGCGCCGCTGCCTAGGAAGAGTAGGGCTGCGGCCTGATCTGATGCACATACTTTTTTACAGCTTTGTGCTGAGGCACACTTCTAGTGTGCTGAGGCTTTTAAGGACTTCATGCTTGACCTCTTCCAACCTTGTTCAAACCTAAGACAAATACCAATAAATCTCTTTCTTGTTGTGCCCGAAAGGTATTTAGGAAATACTTTGCAAATAACTCATCCTTAAACTTACTCCAAGTCAAAGGTTGATCTACCTGTGTGCTTACCCTGGGTAAAATATCCTCCCGCCATTGAGAAGCCTTACCCTCCAGCATAAATGAAGCAAAAGCCACCTTCTGTTTATCTAACACTAGTAAGACCACAAAATATTTCTCTACATGGCTAAGCCACTACTCAGCTTCCATCAAATTTATAGATCCTATAAAAGACTAAGGTTTAAACTTAAGAAACCTCACAAAAAAATCACCTTGCATCTCCTGTGCAAACACACCTTCTTCATGACCTTCTTGCCTCACCACATCAGGTTCTCTTCTACTTCTTTCCTCTAACTTCTTTGTAAATTATCAACCCTTTCTTCAGCTGCATTCATTCTCTCTATAGCCCGATTAAGAGCTTATTTCAATTCATCATTACTACCTTCAGATACTCTCCTAGCTCTACTAGTTCCAGTTGCACTATCAACATGTTCCCTCGCGGCAATCACATACTCCACTTCCTCCTCTGCTTCAGTCCTCCTAAAAATTAGGGGTCTACTACGTCCCCTCTGATTCAGAACTCCACCTCTAGCTCTCGCACAAGCACTTGGCATCCTCAGACTCTACATTTGAAAATATAGTTTATTTGGATCTTCCACTTTTTAAGTTTTCATGCAGTCTATAGTATCTTAAAACCTAATCCTCTGATACCACAATTGAAACGACCCATCCCCCGAGACAATGTCATCACATTTAGAGAATCCCAGCACGACACATATATGCAACAAATACTAACAATTTTTTTTAAAAATCCTCAATCCTCAACAGGGGAGATACGTAAATCTGATATTAATTTCACATAATATACAATGTAAGATGCATGAATAATTATAAATAAAATATTTATTTCATTTTCTCACTAGTCTGAGGATATTGACACGTAAGTGGATTATAGGGAATGAATCTGTTTGACCCTTAACCCATCAGACTACCTGTCTTGTCTGCTACCTGAAATCATTGTACAATGAGAGATGAGCTTCACAAGCTCAGTGAATTAAATTTACTAAAAGTATTCCAATTTCATAAATAGCCCTTTAATATTTAATCATTTATTTGTCCTATAACTGGATAATAGATAATGTCTAACATTTAAATAATAACAATATTATCATATTTTTATGTCTTTTTCACTTTTTCGTACTGTAACTATCTCTCCCTAGGAGACTTATCCATCTATAAATAATTTCTCAATAATATACCACACATCAACATTTCAATAAAGGAAGCAACAATTAAAACAGACGCAATGCATGAATGCTTATGATGGAAACGTCTTCTCACATGTCGACAGGTTATTATTATCTTAGACCGACCACTTCCCGGTTCTTTACAGCTTATCCCAGCTATCACAGAATTTATTTCCAGCATATATCGGCTGTCACGGTGTCTCTTTTATTTTCAGCATATACCGGTTGTCACGGTTGTTCTATTAGACCAGCCCCTTCCCGGTTCTTTCGGTTATATTATTAAATGCATATGCACATGAACAATGATATAAAATATGCATATGAACAGTAATATAAACACCACATGAATTCAAAATATTTAAATTAACTACCCGGTCTTTCCTCAAATTTATGCTTAATAAATTTCAAAATTTTCTTCTCCTCATATATTACATCAATTTATTCACCAACTAGTCAAAATCTCTTTATCACCATCATTATTAAATCAACTCATTATTCTAAAAATATTTCTTTTCACATATGACGAGTGCCAAAAATTGCATATTTTGGCTACTTAATTTACATTTGTTAGCTTAAGAAGTTGTTACTTTGAGTTGTTTTCGTTATTTTTCAGGTTTACAAGTACTGGGAAAGGAGTTCACTAAAATTGCCAGAATTGCCTGTACAAATTAGTCATTTTTGTGGATTTTACTGTATTGATTCAGGAAGAACTAGGAGATGAGCCATATATGCTTGGAAAGATCCGGAAGACTATTTTTTGAAGAATATTACGGCTCATAAAAATGATTTTTCTAGAGAAAGTTATGGCTGTTTTAGTAGACATGGGTCGAGCTGAAGATGTCTAGTGCGATCGATCGCACCAGACTTACGATCGATCACAAGTGCGCACTCGCACATCCCACATCGGTTAAAAATACTTTGTAGTATGCCACTATGCGATCAATCGCACCAGACTGCGATCGATCGCACTCGGGTAGTATCCCACATCGAATCTACAACCCATTGTGATTCGGGACTCCCCCTATAAAAGAACCATCTCACCTCATCATTCAGGGTACAATTCCTGGGCCATTTGGTGTAATCCAGTGGACGTCTGCTAGCATTCTGGTGGATCCTGAAGGCTTTGCTACCACGAGGGGAAGCGCCGCCCAATAGCGAGCGAAATTTCTCCCATGTATAGTAATTTATTTCTTTTTATTTAGTTTTAAAGTTTAATGTTTAGCACTTGTATTGTGAACTTTAGTTTCATAATTATGAGAGGCTAAAATCTTCAGCTAAGGTTGAAGATAAAGCCTTTCCTTTGTTTAGCATTATATTTTCATATTTGTGCATAACAATTATGATGTTTTTAGTATAAATGTTTTGTTCAATTATTTGAGTAAATCTTATGATTGATTGCTTTTAGTTGTTAAATTGGATATTCCTTGCGTTTCATCTGATGGATACATCGAATTATTTTCGATTAAATTGGATTTCCTTTGTGATTTGTTAAAAGTGGATATATTGGATGCTTTTGGTTTAATGGGGATATTCGTTGTTTTTTGTTTAAAGTTGGATTCATGGAATTTTTTAATTACTTTTATATAGAACATGAAAATATATGCTTTACTTTGATGGGGTGGATTCAGAAACCTTAGTCTATATATCATTTGCTTTAAACCAATTTAGTTTAAGTTTATATTTCTATTGCAAAAATACAATTCAAAATTCGGAACAAGGTTAAGATAAGGTTAGTTTAGATAAAATTATATTTTCACAACGCAATTCCCTGTGGATTCGACCTCGCACTTGCACAATACTATATTGCAAATGACTCATGCGCTTGCGAGTAATTCAAAACTCACAACAAGTTTTTGGCGCCATTGCCGAGGAGTTGTTTGGTTTATGAAATTTTTGTCTGAATTAATTTTATTTTTCTACTAGTTAGTTAGCATTGTTTATTTGATTTTTTTTGGCAATTTTATTTTATTTTATTTGTTTCTATTTGCATTGTTAAATAAAAAAATAAAAAAAATATTTTTGCAAATTTCTATTGGTTAGGTTTCTTTAGTGCTTTTTGTGCGGTGTATGCTTGGTCGGAGATCCCTGAATTTAGATTTGATACATTTAGATCCCGACTTAGAAAGAACTCTTAAGAGACAAAAAAGAGCACTAGTTGAAATAGAGACAATTGAAATGGGAGAAAATTTTAGGAATGCAAATCATCCGGAACATGTAGAGCAACCTAGAGCTTGGAACGTGGACTTCACTACATCCTTTAAGGATTTGTTCGCACCCGTTGCGACTAATTCATCTTCTTGTATAGTGTTGCCACCTACCAATGCCACCCATTTTGACTTAAAACCACATGTCATCCAACTCCTACCCTCATTTCATGGCTTAGATCTTGAAAATCCTTATAGTCATGTAAAGAAGTTAAAACACATTTGTGCCACATTCAAGTTTCAAAACTTCTCTGAAAAGTCAGTCCATCTTTGAATTTTCTCTTTTTCTCTTCACGATAGAGCTAGGGCATGGTTGGATTCAAACACGCCCGGGTCTATTACATCTTGGGAAAATCTGCTTAGCAAATTTTATCATAAGTTTTTCCCAATGTCTAGAGTGAATGAGTGCCGAAGGGAGATTAGTTCTTTCACTCAGGATGAGGATGAGAAGTTTTCTGAAAGCTGGGAGCGCTTTAAAGAGTTACTGATCAGATGCCCTCCACATAGATATGAGAAGTGGAGACTCGTTCAATTCTTCTACCAAGGGTTGACTCAACCCAACCGTAGCATGATCTAGTCTATGAATGGGGGGCATTCTTAAGTCTGATGGGAGATGAAGCATACAACGCATTGGACAAGTTGTCCGACAACTCGCAGCAGTGGGATTTTTCAAGTTGTCGAGATAAGTCCATTCGTGCTCCTAAGAAAGGAGGCATCTATGAGGTCAGGGAGGACGCTCACTTGAGGATAAAGTTAGATGCTCTCACTAAGAAGATTGACACTCTCACTGTGGGCCAATCCATCAATGCTGCCAACACATTCCATGTTGATAGTTGTTCCATCTGTGCTAGTCCCATGCATCTAGCACAGAATTGTTCATCAATGCCAGTTTTTGCCGAATATCTTATGGAACAAGTGAATGCTTTCAATGACTATCGAAGGCAGTCAAATGGATATTACTCCGAGACCTACAATCTAGGGTGACGGAACCACCCCAATTTTTCATGGAAGCAGAGCCAACCAATGAATCAGGGAGGAGCCCCGTATCATGCTCAAAATCAATACCCTCCCGGATTTTCCCCACAAATTCCATGTCATGGTCGCTCTGCCCATCCAGCACCATCACCTGCTTACTAAGCTCCCACTCAAACGCCAGCGCCAGTTTCACAGTCACTAGAGGACACTCTTAAGGAGTTCATGAAGATGTCTGGCCAATCCATGAGCGAAGTAAGGAGTGAAACAATGGTAAACATCCAAGCAATTGCCAAACTGGAGAGTCAAATAGGGTAAATTGCAAGTCACTTGGGTGAAAGAGATAAGGGAAAGTTCCCCAGTCAGCCCGTGCCCAACCCAAAAGAACAGTTTATGGTTGGAAGTTCATCAACTCCTATGCACGGGGAGGAACAAGTGCAGTCGATTATCACATTGAGGTCTGGGAGACAAGTGGACAATCGAGTAGAAGAGAACCCTGCTATGCAGCAAGGGCAAGAAAGTGGCAACAAGGAAAAGAGAGATGCCGAGCCATCTACAGCCATACCTACTGTGAAGGACCCTCCTAGGTTGCTTGTACCTAAAGAGCCTTACCCTGAGAGATTACAGGCACCCAAGAAAGGAGGGAAGTATGAGGAAATTCTGGAGGTATTCAAGCAAGTCTAAATCAATATCCCATTTTTGGATGCCATCCATCAAGTGCAGTCATATGCCAAGTTTAAAGGACTTGGTCACTATCAAGAGGAGGACGAATGTCCCAAAGAAGGCATTTTTGACTGAGCAGGTTAGCTCAATCCTTTAGTGCAAGCTACCCATCAAGTATAAGGACCCAGGGTGTCCTACCATCTCTTGCAAGATAGGAGTCAGCCAGATTGAGAGGGCTCTCTTGGATCTAGGAGCAAGTGTGAACCTTCTACCTTACTCAGTCTATTTACAGTTAGGGTTAGGAGAACTGAAGCCCACAAACACGACATTTCAATTGGCTGATAGGTCAGTGAAAATACCACGGGGAATAGTTGAGGACGTCTTGATAAAAGTAGATAAATTCTATTTCCCAATGGATTTTATTGTGCTTGACACAGAACCGGTTCAGAATGTGGGGATTCAGATACTGGTTATTCTAGGGCGACCATTCTTAGCCACGGCTAATGCCCTGATCAATTGTAGGATAGGGGTGATGAAGATTTCCTTCGAAAATATGACAGTGGAGTTGAATATCTTTGATATCACTAAGCAACCACTGGAATATGATGAAGTAAGAAATGTATGCTTGATAGAGGAGATTTTTGAGGAGATTGTGAATGAATCAAGCATTGAGGACCCCCTGGAGGCATACTTTGCTCAATTTGGAGAGGATTTGGATCTAGATAAGTTGCTTGAGCAAGCGAGTGCCATTTTGGAGTCTCTTCCTCGGGAGAGCAATGAAACAGAGGAGACCACAGCACCTGAACCCCCCAAGAAGGAACTTAAGCCTTTACCGGATAATCTTAAGTATAAGTTCCTAGGTCCAGTTGATTGTTTGCCTGTGATTATAGCTTCAGATTTGGGTGAGGCTTAAGAGAAAAAATTATTAGATGTTTTAAAAGAGCACAAGGAAGCTATTGGCTGGACTATAGAGGATATTAAGGGAATCAGCCCCTCGTTGGTAATGCACAAGATACATTTAGAGGAGAATGCCAAGCCATCGAGGGAGCCACAAAGAAGGCTCAACCCAGCTATGCAAGAGGTTGTGAGGGTAGAAGTAATTAAGCTGTTAGATGTAGGGATCATTTATCCCAAATCTGATAGAAAGTGGGTGAGCCCGATTCACGTCGTGCCCATGTGAGCTGGATTAACGGTAGTGAAGAATAAAGACGATGAGTTGGTGCCAACTCGTGTTCAGTCAGGGTGGAGAGTGTGTATAGACTACCGTAAACTAAACGTTGCCATAAGGAAGGATCATTTTCCACTCCCGTTTATTGATCAGATGGTGGAGCATTTTGCTGGGCACGAGTATTATTGCTTTTTGGATGGTTATTCTGGATATAACCAGGTCTTCGTGGACCCCGAAGATCAGGAAAAGACGACGTTTACCTGTCCTTTTGGGACATTTGCCTACCGTCGCATGCCCTTTGGGTTATACAATGCACCCACTACTTTTCAGCGATACATGGTCAGCATATTCTCTGACATGGTAGAGCGGTTTTTAGAGATTTTCATGGACGATTTCTCTGTCTTTGGTTCAACATTTGAGGAGTGCCTGCACCATCTCACTTTGGTTTTAGTGCGGTGCAAGGAGAAGAACCTGGTGCTTAATTGGGAGAAGTGCCATTTTATGGTTAAGCAAGGTATTGTATTGGGGCATGTCGTATCTCATCAGGGGGATTGAGGTCGATAAAGCGAAGGTGGACCTGATTTCCAATCTTCCATCCCTACGTACAGTGAATGAGGTTCGATCTTTTCTGGGCCATGTAGGCTTCTACAAGCGATTTATCCAGAATTTCAGCAAAATCGCCAGGCCTTTGTGCAAGTTATTACTTAAGGATGCCCCATTTGTATTTGATGAAGACTGTAAGAAAGCATTTGGGGATCTGAAGAAGATTCTGACGTCTACACCCATAATTCAGCCACCCACCTGGGGTGTGCCTTTTGAGATTATGTGTGACGCATCAGACTATGTTGTTAGAGTTGTTTTGGGGCAGTGTGTTAATAAACTTCCCCATGTTATCTATTATGCAAGTCGAACTCTGAACGACACACAACTCAATTACTCTACTACTGAGAAGGAGTTGCTAGCAGTTATTTTTACATTAGACAAGTTCAGATCCTACTTGTTAGGATCTAAAGTCATTATCTACTCGGACCATGCAGCATTGAAGTATCTTTTCTCTAAAAAAGATACTAAATCTCGTCTTATCCGATGGATCTTGCTACTTCAAGAGTTTGACATAGAGATTCGGGATAAGAAAGATTCCGAAAATGTGGTGGCGGACCATTTGTCTAGATTGATTGTGGATTTCACTGAGGTTGCCACTCCCATTTCTGATACCTTTCCTGATTAGAAATTGATGCACATTGCTCACAATTTCGCTCCATGGTTTTCTGATATAGTGAACTATCTCGTCACCAGTCAAATGCCTTTACATTGGGGGCGACAAGATAAATCAAAGTTTTTGGCAATGGTAAAATATTTTTTCTGGGATGATCCTTACCTATTCAAGTATTGTCCCGATCAGATCATCAAAAGGTGTAGTCCTGAGCATGACCAATCTAATGTCATCACCTTTTGTCATGATCATGCTTGTGGAGGCCATTTCAGTGCTAAAAAGACCGCTGCGAAGATTTTGTAATGTGGATTCTATTAGCCTACCCTGTTCCGAGACTCTCACACTTATTGTGTATCTTGTGAGCATTGCCAAAAGCTAGGGAGTCTTTCTAGGAGGAATATGATGCCCCTCAAGCCTATCCTGATTGTTGAGATTTTTGACATGTGGGGTATTGATTTTATGGGACCGTTCCCAAACTCCTTTGGCTACCTATACATTCTGGTTGCTGTGGACTATCTGTCTAAATGGGTGGAGGCCGTTGTATGCAAGACCAATGACCACAGAGTTGTGGTCCAGTTTTTGAAGGACACTATCTTTGCTCATTTTGGTACGCCTCGAGCAATCATAAGTGATGGAGGTAAGCACTTTTGCAATTGGATTTTTGAGCAGTTGATGAAGAAGTATTTCATCACACACAAGGTTGTCACCCCATATCACCCTCAGACGAGTGGCCAAGTGGAAATTTCCAATCGCGAGATCAAGCAAATTTTGGAGAAGACTGTGAACCCTAGTAGAAAGGATTGGTCTCTGCGATTGACTGATGCACTATGGGCATATCGGACAGCCTTCAAGATGCCAATTGGCATGTCTTCTTATCATATTGTGTATGGAAAGGCATGTTACCTTCCGGTAGAATTAGAGCATCGTGCGTATTGGGCTATTAAGCAACTGAACTTCAATTTTTCAAAGGTAGGCTCACAAAGGAAGCTCCAACTTAATGAATTAGAGGAGCTGTGGAATGATGCATACGAGTGTGCACGGTCATACAAGGCATAAATGAAGAAGACTCATGACCAAAACATTTTGAGATGAGCTTTTGAGCCGGGTCAAAAAGTTCTTCTTTACAACTCACGCTTGCATATTTTTCCAGGCAAGCTCAAATCTCAATGGACAGGCCCATTTATTATTCGAACGATTTTTCCTCATAGAGCCATCGAGATTGAGGATCCAAAGAATGGTAACACGTTCAAGGTAAATGGATAGAGGCTAAAACCATTCTTGGAGTTGAGGAGTTCGGACATTGAGACGATATTGTTGAAGGATCCTATTTACTCAGATTGAATGTCATCTATTATGGAGAGTCTGGCTGAAGACTTTAAACTTAGCTCTCATGGGAGGCACCTCACAGCTTATACTTTCTGTTTATTTATTATTTTACATATTTATAATTAATGTTTGTTTATAGTATTTTTGTTTTCTAGTTTTTATTTTTCAGGGACAATGCGTACTTCAGTTCAGGTTTGGGGGTATGTTATGAGCCATACCAGTCCAGATAGTTCTCTATATCCTAGGTCAACTTTATCCATAATTATTCACACATTGGGGTCAATGTGTAATTTAAGTTTGGGGGTATGGGAGACACATTTCACACACTTTGTCCTAATTTGTTGTTGTTGTTTTTTTTTTTAGTGAAGATAAATGCATGTTCATGTTCGTCTGAAAATTTTGATTGATCTGAAATTTTTTGATGTGATTTCATTGGTGAGTTTAAAACTTTGAACACATGATCTGATGATAGAGTTTAAACTTTAGTTACTTACTTTAGGCATTCGAGAATTCACATGTTTGATCTAATCTAACACGTGCACAGTAGCATATATTTGTGTGAGGTATGACATGTGATGTTAATGTGTATGTTTCTTATCTTAATTGAAACGGGATGACTTGTTGGATAAACACTTGGGCATAGAAAAGCATAAAAAAAAAATACTACTAATGATCATCATCAATAAACTTTCCACTGAGTAACTGGACCTCTTGCCTCAGTAAGCAGTGAGTGTTCACGTCAAAAGGTGAGAATTTTATTCATAGTGATCATTGCGAAACTTTCTGCTAAGTAACTGGACCTTTTGCCTCAATAAGCAGTGAGTGTTCACGTCAAAAGGTGAAAATTTTGCTTGGTAGCATTAAGGACAATTTAGTTTCGTAGCCTTCTTGACTCGAGTTAGTAAGTCTTTAGAGGTGTCTTTACACCTAATGCCCTAAAATCGTCTAGTTTGGGAGTCATTGACTCAACACTCATTACATGGGTCAATTAGAAAGCTTAAGGGAACTAAACATAGCAGAACCTTATAAAAAAAAGAGAAAAAAAAAAGAATAAAATAAAATAAAACTATGCCATCATTGTTCATTCTGATGAGAAATTCTGTGAATCTTGAGATGTGGAAACATTCAACATTGAACTTATTTGGAAACCTCATCAGTATATGCTAATTCACTTTACACTGATTCAAGCTTGTGATGTCTTAGCATGCCTCTTATAAGTAATTAGGTTTTAAATTCTTATTCATTGTGAAGATGGGTTAGATTTTTTAAGCTTGCTCATGAATGAATTTCACGATTTTTAGTGCTCCTTAAATTTTTGGATACCATGAGTAATGAACTTATCTTTGTATTCTTTTTTTTCCATTTAGTTTTTTTATTTTGTTTTGCTAAGGGACTAGCAAAATGTAAGTTTGGGGGTATTTGATGAGTGCCAAATATTGCATATTTTGGCCACCTAATTTACATTTGTTAGCTTAAGAAGTTGTTACTTTGAGTTGTTTTCGTTGTTTTTCAGGTTTACAAGCACTGGGAAAGGAATTCACTAAAATTGCCAGAATTGCCTATACATATTAGTCATTTTTGTGGATTTTACTGTATTGATTCAGGAAGAACCAGGAGATGAGCCATATATGCTTGGAAAGATCCAGAAGTCTATTTTCTGAGGAATTTTACGGCTCGTAAAAATGATTTTTCTAGAGAAAGTTATGGCTGTTTTAGTAGACAAGGGTCAAGCTGGAGATGTCTAGTGCGATCGATCGCACCAGACTTGCGATCGATCGTAAGTGCGCACTCGCACATCCCACATCGGTTAAAAATGATTTGTAGTGCGCCAGTATGCGATCGATCGCACCAGACTGCGATCAATCGCACTCGGGCAGTATCCCACATCGAATTTGTAATCCATTATGCTCCGGGACTCCCCCTATAAAAGAACCATCTCACCTAATCATTCAGGGTGTAATTCCTGGGCCATTTGGTGTAATCCAGTGGACGTCTGCTAGCATTCTGGTGGATCCCAAAGGCTTTGCTACCACGAGGGGAAGTGCTGCCCAACAGCGAGTGGCATTTCTCCCATGTATAGTAATTTATTTCTCTTTATTTAGTTTTAAAGTTTAATGTTTAGCACTTGTATTGTGAACTTTAGTTTCATAATTATGAGAGGCTAAAATCTTCAGCTAAGGTTGAAGATGAAGCATTTCCTTTGTTTAGCATTATATTTTCAGATTTGCGCATAACAATTCTAATGTTTTTAGTATAAATGTTCTGTTCAATTATTTGAGTAAATCTTATGATTAATTACTTTTAGTTGTTAAATTAGATATTCCTTGTGTTTCATCTGATGGATACATCAAATTGTTTTCGATTAAATTGGATTTCCTTTCTGATTTGTTAAAAACGGATACATTGGATGCTTTTGGCTTAATTGGAATATTCGTTGTTTTTTGTTTAAAGTTGGATTCATGGAATTTTTGGATTACTTTTATATAGAACATGAAAATATATGCTTTGCTTTGGTGGGGTGGATTCAAAAACCTTAGTCTATATATCATTTGCTTTAAACCAATTTAGTTTAAGTTTATATTTCTTTTGCAAAAATACAATTCAAAATTCGGAACTAGGTTAAAATAGGGTTAGTTTAGATAAAATTATATTTTCACAACACAATTCCCTGTGGATTCGACCTCGCACTTGCACAACACTATATTGCAAATAACTCGTGCGCTTGCGAGTAATTTAAAACTCACAACAACATACTAATTTTTTACGTGTCCAATATTCATATCCTACATATCAATTTAATTTTTATCTACTACCAAGCATAAGCTAATAACTAGATTTTTGCTTTTTATTTAGATTACTTAAAGTAAATCCAACTCACCACGTAGCACTTAAAGCTACTCGTGGATCACTTCCTTGCCCTTTCTGTTCCTCTCTGGACTTTCCTCCGGTCGCTGTTCATTAACACCTGACATAATATTTGTATTAAATTTCTTTCTTAAATTTTTCATAAACCACACCCTTCGAAAATTCCTACTTTGACTTTCGGGAAATTTCATAAATGCTAAAATTTCAAAAATAAATATTATGTTATTACCTTCTTTTTTTTTGATAGCTTCTCGTAAAAATTTCAACCGTAAACCCCTTCAAAATTTTGTTATTTCAACCTTTCTTTCGGTCCCCAAGTGTTTAAAGAAGACATGTAATGGAAAGAAACTAAACGAGTTTGGTAAGTATGAAATTGTGTTTATAGAAGCATGTATATATAAGCCTGCTGCCCCCAAAAATCTCTACAGCTCACAATTGTTTTGAAACTCACAAGCTGCCACCTAATTGCAAGGTGGAAGGCATGCACGCCTTCAGTTGTGCACTTGGAAAAAATACACTTGATAGGTGTTTAAATATTCATATTTAAGCCCCCTTATTTACATTTGTTAGGTCCTTAGTTATGTTAATTTAGTCCATTTTACTTCATTTGTGTGTTCTACATGTTTTTGTAGGGTCTTGGAGAAAAAGAAGCAGTTTTGGCACTTAAAGGAAGAAGCCTAGAAATCCTGGAGCAGCCTCTGGTCAAAATGTGATCGATCGCACTACTGCATGCGATCGTGCGCACACAAGAAGGATCGAGCGCAGCACTTACGATCGAGCGCAAGACACATGTGATCGAGCGCACATGTACGGGTGTGAACAGTAAAATGGCAGAACCAGTTTTGAAAATAGAATAGGTTTTGCGTTTTTGGAAATTAGGGTTTCCAGAACCTGCTAGGAATACTCAAGCACTATAAATACACCTGTAAAGCACACACAAAATCATCACTTCTTGGAGATCACTTCTTTTATATAGCTTGGAGTTGTAAGCTTTGGAAGAGAATTGACACCTCTTCTCTCGGGTTTATTCTTCCTTTTATGTTTAGTTTATATATGATATTTATCTCAGATAGCATGTGTAACTAACTCTTTATAGGGCTCGATTGAAGCCCTAGTTATGCTTTCCCATATATTTATTCATTGATTATCTTTGCCAATAGCCTTTATTATGCTGCTTAACTTGATTAATGTCTGTGTTTATTTAAATTCCTCATATGTATGTGTATGGCCAACGTATGCATGTGTTATTGATTGGCTGGTTAGATCAATTTGGATGACCGAGTCCTGGGTCTAACAATAGTAACAAAAGATATCCACACCGGATTCTTGGGTTAATCAACGTGAGAAACCGAGAGTAGATACCATGCCCTAGGTCTCATGTGGTTGTCGATTTCCACAGCCCTTATGTTTTCTTTAGGAACAACTCAGTAGATACCATGCTGAATCCCTAAAGAAAGAAAATAGTTAGAGTAGATACCATGCCTAACTCGTTGCTTAGGGAAATCAATAGCTTAAGGAGTACATACCATGCCCTTAGGTTGGCGACCATCAGGTATTCATCATAAGGCTAGTGCATTGACCTATTACTCATCGGGAAAGTATGACTAGTGGTGGATATCAAAAGCCCTATGTTCTTATTACTGTTAAATCACATTCAACTGTTTTTCAACTTCTTTTACTAAGAAACTGATTCTAAAACCGAAATTCACCAATCCCTGTAGAGATGATCTTGCATTCGCACACTATGCTACTGTTGACCTTGTGCACTTGCAAGTAAAACGAGTGCAATTATTTGCTTATTTATTTTGGTAAATAAATGCGCAACAAGTTTTTGGCTCAGTTGCCAAGGATTGCATTTAAATTTCTTTTAGAATTATTTTCGTTTAGTAAATTTACTTTATTTTATTATGTTTTATTTTATCAAAATCTCAAACTTTAAGTTCTGTTTTTTCAAACTTTATTTTTACTCCATCAAAAACCTAATCAAATTCTTTATGTTTTCTATTATAGGCACTCCAGGAGAAGCGTTCTGTGCCACTTGCGATCGATCGCACCCTTCTGTGCGATCGAGCGCAATTAGGGCAGAGAGCTACCCGAGCAGCAGTGTTGAACTGCTGCACTGAAGCTGTTTTACCTGATTCATGCACGGACTTCGATCCTGATATCCAGCAGTCTTTCCCCTTGATCCCGAGCTTGAGCGGACCATCCGACAAAATCTTAGAGACAACTTTGAGGAGGAAGAGGAAGGAATTCACGGAAGAAACACCAATGGTGGAACAGCTAGAAAACTAGCAACCACCTGCCCGAAGACCGATGAAGCAATCCTTCATCCCACAGAACCTTCACCATCCTTCATGCATTGCATATCAACCTGAAGCAGATGGCAACTATTACATATCCCCGTAGATATTCAATGCTTTGACTCACTTTAGGGGTACACTGGCAGAGGATCCACACTTGCACCTTTGAGAATTCTTTGATCTCTGCAAATTCCAGCACATCCAGGGCTTAGACCAAGAGGGAATCAGGTTAATTCTTTTCCCTTTTTCCTTAAAAGATAATGCTAAACTATGGTACAATTCATTGCCTGCAGTTTCTGTCCATACTTGGGAGGAGTTGGCCAGCAAGTTCCTCAGAAAATTTTTCCCAGCCCAAAAGACGAGGCAAATGAGGAAAGAGATCCAGTCTTTCCAACAAAAGGATGGAGACTTATTCTTTGAAGCATGGGGACATTTCAACGAGTTACTACCCAAATGTCCACATCATAACCTACCTCAGAGATTAGTTGGTACTAGCCTTTTATGAAGGTTTGAATGATACCAACAAAAGTATTGTTGATTCTGGTTGTAAAGATGTGCTGATGGAAAAGAGCAGTGAAGAAGCCATGGAGCTGTTTGAGGCATTGAGTGAACACACCAAATAATTCTCCTCTAGAGGTAGACAAGGAGTCAAGAGCAAAGATATGTATGAGGTTACTCTAAATGGTGGACCCTCTACCTAAATAGCTGTTTTAGAGAGGAAGCTAGATATGAAGATGGATATGATTGTAAAAGCCATGTCTACTCAAAACATCTCTCCTCGACCACAAGCTACGCAAAGCCAGGTATGTGCTTTATGTTCTCAATTTGATCACACTACTGAGACTTGCCATTTGTATTCATCTACAGATCCTGAGCAAGCGAACTATGTGGGACCGAACAGTGCATATGCAAATACATACCCCAACCTATCATGGAGCAACAATCAAAATGCCTTAATCTTTCAAGGACAACAAAAGAACTTCCACCAAGCAGCCCAACTAGTTCAAGAGTCAAAGAAGAGTGACCCAGAGAGTATGATGAGGCAATTGATAACATCACAAGATCAGTTTATGACTCAGCAAAGACAAACCACTGCAACATATGAGCAAGCAATTCAAAGGTTAGAGGTACAAATGGGGCAATTGGCTAAAGAGCTAAGTGAAAGAAAGCAAGGTGAACTCCCTGCACAAACACTACTAAATCCAAGAGGACATCAGTAGCTGAAAATCATTACAACTCTCTGAAATGGTAAGATCATTGGAGTTAATGAGCCAGCTCAAGCATCTCCAGCTAAGCCATCCACATCCAAGGTAAGTGAAGTAGAGAAGTGGAATGCACCACTGATGAGAGTCATAAAATGCATCTAAACAATACTTAATTGTTAGCATTTTAGGGTTGATCGAGGTTAGAATTACACTTTTATACCTTAATAACTCTAAAGTGTTATTCTTGAATCGTTGACTTATTTCAGTGCATTTTCAGGTACTGATTACGCCCAAAGTATAACACGGTTATTGTAGTACCGCTTTGGGGTGTCGATTCCACAGGGAAACAAGTTAAGTACAAAGGAAAATGTGTGAAACTTAAAACGAACGATAAAAGTCACACGAAAGATTTTTGGGTTTTGATGGTGAAATAATGTAAGAAAAATTGCGTAAATATAAAGGAAATATAAATAAGAAATAACAAGGTTCTGGGAATCCTCCTTAGGTTCGTTCCCTATTTCCGCTCTTGATTCAATTGATTTTATCTTGATTGCAAGTTTCACATCCCAAACAAGCAATCGGAATATATTCAATCAAGCACATTTATAACTCTAATATAATTGCTACAAATTACTCATTGATTTTGGTTCAAGCACACATGACCAATCTTAAAGATTATCAAGAAATGACAGTATATCTTAAATGACAATATCGCAGTAATGGACAATCAATAAAATAAATCTACCGGAATCAATCACATCCAAACAACCTCAAAGGAGGAGAAGGATGCAATCATTGGATTAAGAGAGTCTAAAAGAAGAAGAATAAAAAGCACATCTATCACATCAACTCAAATCCTTCTTACTTAATCAATGAATAATTTACAAACAATATTCAACAATAAATCCATACAACCTAATCAAGAATAGGAAATAAGGAACAATAAATCCCTAAGGATTCATCCTTTTCCCTTGTATGAAGACTAGTTGGCCATGGAAATAAGGGTGGAAGAACAATAAGGATGCTCTCCCTTTGATTTGGCCATGAAGTTCAAGGTGGATGAACAATATGGATGTTCTCCCCTTGATTTGCAGCCAAAGAAAACTTGGAAAGAAAATGGAAGAATGCTGGATTTGGATCCCTTGGATCCTCTCTTTTTTCTCTCTTCCTTGCTTTCTCTCTTCAATGCCCAGCTGCACACTCCTTAAAGATATATTTATAGAGCATGAGGGGGGTGTTTTGGTCTTGGAGAATGTCATTTGCTCACCCTAATCCGGTCAAGAGGCGAGTGGGCCATGCTGTGCGCCTGGGCCTACTGTGCTGGCCTGAACTGTTTCCACTAAAACAGCTATAACTTTCTCTAGCAAAATCCTTTTTACGAACCGTAAAATTCTCCAGAAAATAGACTTCCGGATCTTTCTAAGAATATATGTCTCATATCCTGGTTCTTCCTACATCAATACAGTTTAATCTGCAAAGATGATTGATCTGTACGGGAAATTCTGGCAATTCAGTGAAACTCCTTCAGCTTGTATGCAGAAGTGCACACACTAGTGTGCCTACCCTTAACTTGCTCCAAAGTGATGCACACACTTGTGTGCAGTCTTTTAACTTAATGTACTTTATTATTACAGCCTTGTTGTAGACTTTAAGCATCTTTGAATCATGTTTGGACACGTCTAAACCTTGGACAAAAACGAGCACCGACACCCAAGATCTTTTGGTGCTTTAAACATGGATCGCTTTATTATCTCTTTTGTACTCAAAGCACCTGAAAATGCATTGAATTAAGTCAATGATTTATGAATATCACTTTAGAGTTATCAACATGTAAAAGTGCGATTACGACCGAGATCAACCCTAAAATGTTAACAATTAAGTATTGTTTAGATGCATTTTATGACTCTCATCACAACCCCCAACTAGCTTATTGCTAGTCCCTAGCAATTCAAACGAAAGGCATGAAATGAATTCTTTATTTAGAAATCAAAGCAAAATACAGCAATGCTGGCGTTAACCAAGAGTGATTCAAAAATCTGTCTCAAAAATCATGCATAACATAGAGCACATAGAATCGTTAAATATCACTCAGGTCCAAGAATAATCCAAATGTCAACCTTAAAATCGTTATCGACTCTTACCATCTATCTTACCACAATACATTAGTCCGAACACCTGGATGATTTTATGCACAATATCACATGAATACAAGTCTTGGCCTCTAAAAACATATTAATTTGCGTGACATCAATCACAAATCAAGCTCCATATGCTCACTTTTCAAATCACTTTCCACTATATAGAAAAATCACACTTCATCGGATCAATAGGTCTTTAATAAGCTTGCAACGTTAGGCTAGGGTAAAGGTCAAGAAAGAACGGGAAAGTTTAAAAAAATAAAAGAACTAAGTCTCTTAATTTAAACACAACCACTTTAGGCACAAGATAACCTTACTTCAACACCCAACTCTTTCAACCATTTTTCGAGCATTTCTCGCAATAAATCACCATTTTTTTCTTTTCTTCTTTTTTTGCCATAATTCATTTTTTCTCATTTTTTATTTTTTATTTTGGAATAAGACCATTCACCTCCTCTTTCATTCTTTTCTTTTCTTTTCCACAACCCCCAACTTATCTCTTTTAATGTACTTGGGTTATGGTAGTAATATTTTCTCATATTTCCACCCTTACTCATTTTAAGTGCTTCTCACAACATGTGTATAACTAAGTTCTTTTAAAAGAGAGGTAAGGATATTATATTTTTAGGCTCATAAAGGTAAGTAAATGGTTTATCGAAAGAAACAAGGCTCAATTTTTCTTTTAAAGAAAAAGGCTCAAATAGGTGACTAGCGATAAATATAACAAGGGTAAGTTTAAAAAGGCTCAAACGGTCCAAAAATGGCCTACATCATATCCTAAGTAGTGTGCATTCTATGATTTTCGCCTCAAGTGATTATAAAAAAAGTTCTAGAGCTTGTAGAGACCGCAAAAGTATTCACAAAACAACCGCGCATAAAACTTCTTCAAATGCTTTAGACTAATCATGCAATCTTACCACAAACCAGAGTCTCAAACCAAAGAAAAATTGACACTTAATTTATTCTCAAAAGCGAAGCAATATTTAACTTCTTCTAAATGCTATATGCTATCTCGATTAAGCTCATATCATTGACATGTGAATTAACTTCAAGGCTAACACAAAGCATGCTAAAAACAAACAAAAAGGTAAAATGACACCAAGCAGTTCAATGAAAAACATGAAAAATAGGAATATGTTTCCTCCACCCCCAACTTAAAGTAGGCATTGTCCTCAATGTGAAAGCAAAAGATAAGGAAACTCCCTTTGTAGCCAAAAGTGCACAGAAGCTGAAAATTGTGCACCACCATTTGAACTGCTTCGTATAATTGTCCCTGAAAAAGAAATACGAAAGTAAAACTGGAAAACAACAAAATACTAATAATAAACAAGAAAAAGAGTTATGAAAAACAATAACAATAAAAATAAAAGGATATTCTATGGGGTGCCTCCCATGAGCGCTAAGTTTTACGTCTTCAGCCAGACACTCTTATTCCCTCCTAGACAAACATGAGTTGACTGCACCTGCAATTGCTTTACTGTTAAATTTGCTGCTTGTGTGCTTTGGAAAGACCTTAAAGATGTCATCAGTAACATCTGCAGATTTTGGCTCAATATATGCTCCCGTGAAGCCATGGGTGAGGGTATATACTTGGTGGTTGTCATCCACATCCTCTGATTTGTTCGGTGTTGGGATGTGTAATAACTTACCACTAAGTGTCTCAATGGCATTCACCTCCTCTTTCTTCTGTTGCGTTTGGTGCTGACCGTAGGATGTGGACTGAGCTTGAGAAGGGAACTTACCTCGCTCAGTCACACTCAAGTAACTCGTCAGCTTGGACACTTGGCTCTTTATCTCTTTATGTTCTTCAACAACCTGCACAATCAAAGATTCAAGCCTTTGATTTGTCTTCCCCTGTGCTTCAATAAAAGCATGTAAAGTGTCTTCTAAAGAACTCCTAGAAGATATAGGTGCATGATATGGTTCAGGATATGGTGCAGGGGGTTGTGCAAGTTGCTGGTTTTCAGACTTCCAGCTGAAATTGGGGTGATTTCGCCATCCTGAATTATAGGTATTAGAGAATGGTGTAGAAGGCTTCGTGTAGATGCCTAGGGCATTACATTATTCCTTATATATCCCTCTCATATAAACAAATGTGGGGCACTCTTGGGCGAGATGGTCTACCCCGCCACATAAAAAACATTGTTCAAAAGATTTTGCATGATTAACGACGTGTGTTGGCTTTAAGCTCTTAGTCTTTAATACCTCTAGTTCCCTAGTGAGCATCTCGACCTTAGCCTTAAGGTTATCCTCTTCCCTAAGATGGTGAATTCCACCACCATTTAGGTGCTCTATAGGTCGTGACCTATTTGTGCTTTCAGTAACACTAGGTCCAGTCAAAGTGTGAGCTTTTTCAACAAGCTCATTGAGGTACTCTATGGCCTCATCAGGATCTTTCTCCAAGAACCCACCATTACACATCATCTCTACAAATTGGCATTCTCTATAGGTAAGACCCTCATAGAAATATTTCACTAAATGCCAATTCTCATACCTATGGTGAGGGCACATACTCAATAACTCTTTAAATCTCTCCCAAGACTGATACAGAGTCTCGCTGTCCTTTTGTGCAAAGGTGGAGATTTGCCTTTTCAAAGCATCGGTCTTATGTTGGGGAAAGTATTTATTGAAGAAAATTCAAGTTATCTCAGTCCACGACCCAATAGATCGTGGTCTTAGTGAGTATAGCCAACTCTTAGCTCTATCATTCAAAGCGAAAGGAAAGAACTTAAGCCTAACAATGTCATCAGTTTCATCGTGACTATGAAAAGTCGCGACTACTTCCTCAAACTCTTTAATGTGCACATATGGGTTTTCGTTATCCAAGCCATGAAAAAGTAGGGAGTAATTGAATCGTCCCTAGTTTAAAATTTAGCTAGCGAGTATTGACTGGAAACATGATGCATGATGGTGTGGCTGTGCGTGTAGGGTGGATGTAATCCTGAAGTGTCCTGGCAACATTTTCATTATGATTATCGGTCATGTTAACAAAATCCTCTAAATTTTCTGATGGGGGTGCACTATGGTTTGATCTAGGCGAGGTTTCACCAATGGAGGTGGAAGGAGAGGGTAAATCAAGGGGAGAGCACCCATATTGTTCATCCACCTTGAGCTCCATGGCCAACTAATCATCAAGTAAGGGAAAAGGGATGAACTCCTAGGGTTTTGTTGTTCCTTATTTCCTGTTCTTGATTCATTTGTATGGACTTATTGTTAAAACATTGTCTATTATTTACTTTTTGATTAAATAAGAAGGATTTGAGTTCATGTGATAGCTGCACTTTATATTCTTCTTCTTTTAGATTCTCTTAATCAGGTGATTGCATCCTTCTCCTCCATTGATGTTGTTTGGATGTGATTGATTCTGGTAGATTTATCTTATTGATTGTCCATTACTGCGATATTGTCATTTTGATATATTGTCATTTCTTGATAATCTTTAAGATCGATCATGTGTGCTTGAATCAAAATCAATGAGTAATTTGTAGCAATTACATTAGAGTTTATAAATGTGCTTGATTGAATATCTTCCGATTGCTTGTTTGGAATGTGAAACTAGCAATCGAGATAAAAACAATTGAATCGAGAGTGGAATAAGGGAACAAACCTAGGTAGGATTCCTGGAACCTTGTTGTTTCATTTATATTCTCATTTACATTTACACAATTTTTCTCACAATACACCATTATCAAAACTCATATTTTATTGTTTAACTTTTATCGTTCGTTTTAAGGTTCACACATTTTCCTTTGTAATTAACTTGTTTCCCTGTGGAATCGACACCCCAAAGCCATACTACAATTACGACGTTGTACTTTGGGTGTAATCAAATTTTGGTGCCGTTGCCGGGGAAACATGCTTAAGTACAAGGAAGCTTGTCAACTTTGAGTGTAACGGTAGAAGAATTGTAAATATTTTTCTTTTTAGCAGTTTGTAAATACGGTAATATTGTTCCTTTACCTTTGTTTTGATTTTCTAATTTTCTTTTATCGTTCTGTTTTATTTATTTTATTTTCCTATTTTATTTATTTTATTTCCCCTCTAAATTAATTGGTGCATGCTTAGACCGAGAGATTTGCGAGGTAGATTATTAGAGGACCCGAATTAAAGTTACCCTTTCCTTCCACTTCCGTTGGTGAAAGCTCACCTAGATCAAACTATAGTGCACCCCCACACGAGAATTTAGAGGATTTTGTTAACATGGCGGATAATCCTAATGAGGATGTTGCTAGGACACTTCATGATTACCTCCACCTTACACGCACAGCCACACCATCATGCATCATGTTTCCAGCCAATACTCGCCAACTAGATTTTAAAACTGGGATGAGACAATTACTCCCTACTTTTCATGGCTTGGATAATGAAAACCCATATGTGCATATTAAAGAGTTTGAGGAAGTAGTCGCGACTTTTCATAGTCAAGATGAAACCGATGACATTGTGAGGCTTAAGTTCTTTCCTTTCGCTTTGAAGGATAGAGCTAAGAGTTGGCTATACTCACTAAGACCACAATCTATTGGGTCGTGGACTGAGATGACTCGAATTTTCTTTAATAAATACTTTCCCCAACATAAGACCAATGCTTTAAAAAGACAAATCTCCACATTTGCACAAAAAGACAGCGAGACTTTGTATCAGTCTTGGGAGAGATTTAAGGAGTTGTTGAGTATGTGTCCTCACCATGGGCATGAGAATTAGTGTTTAGTGAGCTATTTCTATGAGGGTCTTACCTATAAAGAACGCCAATTTTTAGAGATGATGTGTAATGGTGGGTTCTTGGAGAAAGATCTTGATGAGGCCATAAAGTACCTCAATGAGCTTGCTGAAAAAGATCACACTTGGACTGGACCTAGTGCTACTGAGAGCACAAATAGGTCACGACCTATAGAGAACCCAAATGGTGGTGGAATTGACCATCTTAGGGAAGATGATAACCATAAGGCCAAGGTCGAGATGCTCACTAGAGAACTAGAGGTATTAAAGACTAAGAGCTTAAAGCCAACACACGTGGTCAATCATGCAAAATATTTTGAACCATGTTTTGTGTGTGGTGGGGTAGACCATCTCGCCCAAGAGTGTCCCACATTTGCTGATATGAGAGGGATGTATAAGGAACAATGTAATGCCTTAGGCATGTACACGAAGCCTTTTGCACCCTTCTCTAATACCTATAATCCGGGATGGCGAGATCACCCCAATTTCAGCTGGAAGTCTGAAAACCAGCAGCTTGCACAACCCCCTACACCATATCATGAATCATATCTTGCACTTGTATCTTCTAGGAGTCCTTTAGAAGACACTTTGCATGCTTTTATTGAGGTACATGGTAAGACTAATCAAAGGCTTGAATCTTTAATTATGCAGGTTGTTGAAGAACATAAAGAGATAAAGAGCCAAGTGTCCAAGCTGACGAGCTACTCGAGTGTGACTGAGCGAGGTAAGTTCCCTTCTCAAGCTTAGTCCACATCCTATGGTCAGCACCTAGCGCAACAGAATAAAAAGGAGGTGAATGCCATTGAGACACTTAGTGGTAAGTCGTTACACATCCCAACAACGAAAAAATTAGAGGATGTGGACGAGAACCACCAAGTATACATGATTGACTCATTCATGGAAAAGGTCCATCACCTTAATCCATTAGAGTCCACTCTCAACCATGGCTTCACAAGAGCATATATCGAGCCAAAATCTGCAGATGTTACTGATAACATCCTTAAGGCCTCTCCGAAGCACACAAGCACCAAATTTAACAGTAAAGTAGTTGCTGGTGTATTCAACTCATGCTTGTCTATGAGGGAATAAGAGTGTCTGGCTAAAGACATAAAACTTAGCGCTCATGGGAGACACCCTATAGCATATCCTTTTGTTTTTATTGTTATTGTTTTTCATAATTCTTTTTCTTGTTTATTATTAGTACTTTGCTGTTTTCCAGTTTTACTTTCGTATTTCTTTTTCAGGGACAAATATACGAAGCAGTTCAAAATGGTGGTACACAATTTTCAGCTTTTGTGCACTTTTGGCTACAAAGGGAGTTTCCTTATCTTTTTCTTCCACATTGAGGACAATACCTACTTTAAGTTGGGGGTGGAGGAAACATATTCCTGTTTTTCATGATTTTCATTGAATTGCTTGGTGTCATTTTACCTTTTTGTTTGTTTTTAGCATCATTTGTGTTAACCTTGGAGTTAATTCATATGTCGATGATATGAGCCTAATTGAGATAGCATATAGTGTTTAGAAGAAGTTAAATCTTGCTTTGCTTTGAGAATAAATTAAATGTCAATCTTTCTTTGGTTTGAGACTCTGGTTTGTGGTAAGATTACATGATTAGTCTAAAGCATTTAGAGAAGTTTTATGCACGATTGTTTTGTGAATACTTTTGCGGTCTCTACAAGCTCTAGAACTTATTTGATAATCACTTGAGGCGAAAATCATAGAATGCACATTAATTAGGATATGATGTAGGCCATTTTTGGACCGTTTGAGCCTTTTTAAACTTACCCTTGTTATATTTATCGCTTGTCACCTATTTGAGCCTTTTTCTTGAAAAGAAAAAAAAAATTGAGCCTTGTTTCTTTCGATAAACCATTTACTTACCTTTATGAGCCTAAAAATATTTTATCCTTACCTTTCTTTTAAAAGAACATTAGTTATACACATATTGTGAGAAGCACTTAAAAGAAGTAAGGGTGGAAATATGAGAAAATATTACTACCATAACCCAAGTACATTAAAAGAGATAAGTTGGGAGTTGTGGAAAGGAAAAGAAAAGAAAAGAATGAAAGAGGAGGTGAATGGACTTATGCCAAAATAAAATAAAAGAAAAAATGAATTATTGAAAAGAAAGAAGAAAAACAAATGGTGATTTATTGCGAGAAATGCTCGAAAAATGGTTGAAAGAGTTGGGTGTTGAAGTAAGATTATTTTGTGCTTAAAGTGGTTGTGTTTAAATTAAGAGACTTAGTTCTTTTATTTGTTTAAATTTTCCCATTCTTTCTTGACCTTTACCCTAGCCTAACGTTACAAGTTTATTAAAGACCTATTGATCCGATGTAGTGTGATTTTTCTACATAGTGGAGAGTGATTTGATAAGTATGCTTATGGAGCTTGATTTGTGATTGATATCACGCAATTTAATATGTTTTTAGAGGCTAAGACTTGTATTCATGCTATGTTGTGCATAAAATCATCTGGGTGTTCGGACTAATGTATTGTGGTAAGATGGATGTTAAGAGTCGATAACAATTTTAAGGTTGACATTTGGATTATTCTTGGACTTGAGTGATATTTAACGATTCTATTTGTTGTGTGTTATGCATGTTTTTGAGACAAATATTTTTGAATCACTCTTGGTTAACGCCAGCATTGCTGTATTTTGCTTTGATTTCTAAATAAAGAATTCATTTCATGTCTTTCACTTGAATTGCTAGGGACTAGCAATAAGCTAGTTGGAGGTTGTGATGAGAGTCATAAAATGCATCTAAACAATACTTAATTGTTAGTATTTTAGGGCTGATCGAGGTTGGAATTACACTTTTATACCTTAATAACTCTAAAGTGTTATTCTTGAATCATTGACTTATTTCAGTGCATTTTCAGGTACTTTGAGCTTAAAAAAGAGATAGAAAAGCTATAATCATTTTAAACACGAAGCTTCAATGAATACTCGAGTGAGATAATGGTCGCGGAAGAGCCAAGATGAAGAGAAACCAAGAAAGGAGTTTCACTAAATTGCCAGAATTGCCCATGCAGATCAATCATCTTTGCAGATTAAATTGTATTGATACAGGAAGAACCAGGAGATGAGCCATATATTCTTAGAAAGATCCAAAAGTCTATTTTTTGGAGAATTTTACTGTTCATAAAAAGGATTTTTCTAGAGAATGTTATGGCAGTTTTAGTAGACACAGGTCAGGCCTGCAGATCAGCATCCACCTAGCGCCGCGCCCCTCACTTTCCAGCGCTGCACCCTCACTTTCCAGCGCTGCAACCCTCACTTTCCAGCACCCACTCATTCCAAGACCAAATTAGGGCTACATAATGACATTTTCTGGACCAAAATGCCCCTAACTACTTGTGATCTATAAATACATGCTTAAAGAGTGTGCAACCAACATCATATTTAATCATAAAAGGAGAGCAAGTTTTTGGGATCCAATTTTAGCATTCTTCCAAGTATTCTTTGGCTGGAAATCAAGGGGAGAGCATCCATATTGTTCATCCACCTTGAGCTCCATGGCCAACTAATCATCAAGTAAGAGAAAGGGATGAACCCCTAGGGTTTTATTGTTCCTTATTTCATGTTCTTGATTCATTTGTATGGACTTATTGTTAAAACATTGTCTATGATTTACTCTTTGATTAAATAAGAAGGATTTGAGTTCATGTGATAGCTGCACTTTATATTCTTCTTCTTTTAGATTCTCTTAATTCGGTGATTGCATCCTTCTCCTCCATTGATGTTGTTTGGATGTGATTGATTTCGGTAGATTTATCTTATTAATTGACCATTACTGTGATATTGTCATTTTGATATATTGTTGTTTCTTGATAATTTTTAAAATCGATCATGTGTGCTTGAATCAAAATCAATGTGTGCTTGACTGCACCACCTGGCGATCAGCAGTGAGAGGATACCCTGTTTGGTTGAAGACATTAAACTTAGTGTGATGAGTCTTAAATATTACATATTTTAGACCCTTAACTTATATTTGTTACGCTCTTAGTTAGTAGTATTTCACTTTATTTTACGTCTTTCTTGTGTTTCGTGTATTTTTACAGGTTTGTGGAGAAAATAAAGCATTTCAGGAGATGTGAAGCTTCTGGAGACATTGCGATCGATCGCACGAGATATACGATCGAGCGCACATGCGCTCGAGCGCACCTGCCTACTAACGAGCGCATGGTCAACATCTCACATCGAAATAGTTGAAGTTCAGTGCATCTACGATCGATCGTAGCAGACATGCGATCGAGCGCACATGAGATCGTGCGCACAAGACATGCGATTGATCGTACCTGCGATCAATCGCACCACACTGCGATCAAGCGCACACGGGCAATATCCCACATCGAATCTGCAACCCATATTGGTCCGGGTCTTCCCCTATATAAACACCATTTGGCTTCATAATTCAGTGTACAATTCCTAAGCCACTTTGGTGTTTACCGGTGGACTTCCGCCAACATTCTGGTGGATCCCGAAGGCATTGCTGCCACGAGGGGAAGCGCCGCCCGTCAGCGAGTGGAATTTCTCCCATGTAAAGTTTTTTTATTTATTTCTTTATATTCAGTTGTTTTAGTTTAAATGTTAGCACGTTTTATTATAGTTTTATAATTACGAGTGGCTAGACTCTTCAGCTAAGGTTGAAGATGAAGCCCCGCCGTTGTTTGGCGTAGTAGTTCAGATTTGCTTGTACAAATCTGACAATTTTTAGTATAAAATGTTCTGTCAATTATTTGAGTTAATCTTATAATTGATTGAGTTTAAATTGTCTATTGGATATTCTTTGTGTTTCATCTGATAGATACATTGAATGCTTTTCGATTAAATTGGATTTCCTTTGTGATTTGTTAAGAGTGGATACATTGAATGCCTTTGGTTTAGTTAGGATATTCTTTGTTTTTTGTCTTATATTTGGATTCATGGAATGTTTTGGTAGGCTATATTTTTAGAACATATATGCTTAACTTTGGTGGGGTGGATTCGGAAAACTTAGTGTTTTTATTATTAGATTTTAAATCAATTTAATTTAGTTTTAATTTGTTTTGCAAATTATCATTCAAAATTCGGAACTAGGTTAAGATAGAGTTAATTTAGATTAAAAATTATATTTTCACAACGCAATTCCCTGTGGATTCGACTTCGCACTTGCACAACGCTATACTGCAAACGACTCGTGTGCTTGCGAGTAAATTAAAACTCACAAGTTTTTTAGCGCCGTTGCCAGGGAACTGTTTGGTTTGTGAAAATTTTTTGTCTGAATTAATTTTATTTTTCTACTAGTTAGTTAGCAATTTTAAAAAAATAATAAAAAAATAAAAGATAAAAATAAAAAAAATAAAAAATAAAATTTGAGTTTTGTGTTTGCTTTATTCTGTTGCTTCTGCTGGTTAGTATCTCATTATTTTTCTGTTGGTGTATGCTTGGTCGGAGATCTTTGAACTTAGATTTGACACATTTAGATCCCGACTTAGAAAGAACTCTTAGGAGGTAGAAAAGAGCACTAGTTGAGAGAGAGACTGTTGAGATGGGAGAAAATTTCAATCATCCTAAACATGTAGAGCAACCTAGAGCTTGGAACGTGGACTCCACTACATCCCTTAGGGATTTGTTCGCACCCGTTGCGACTAACTCATCTTCCAGCATAGTGTTGCCACCAACCAATGCCACACACTTTGATTTGAAGCCACATATTATCCAACTCCTACCCTCATTCCATGGCTTAGATCTTGAAAATCCTTATAGTCATGTGAAGAAGTTCAAAGACATTTGTGCTACATTCAAATTTCAGAACTTCTCTGAGGAGTCAGTCCATCTTCGACTCTTCCCTTTCTCCCTTCACGATAGAGCTAGGGCGTGGTTGGACTCCAACACGTCCGGGTCTATTACATCTTGGGAAAACCTGCTTAGCAAATTTTACCATAAGTTTTTCCCAATGTCTAGAGTGAATAAGTGCCGAAAGGAGATTAGCTCTTTCACTCAGGACGAGGATGAGAAGTTCTCTGAAAGCTGGGAGCGCTTTAAAGAGTTACTGATCAGATGCCCTCCACATGGATATGAGAAGTGGAGACTCGTTCAATTCTTCTACCAAGGGTTGACTCAACCCAACCGTAGCATGATCGAGTCTATGAATGGGGGGGCATTCTTAAGTCTGACAGGAGACGAAGCATACACAGCATTGGACAAGTTGTCCGACAACTCACAGCAGTGGGATTTTTCACTCTGTCGAGATAAGTCAATTCATGCTCCTAAGAGGGGAGGCATCTATGAGGTCAGGGAGGACACTGATTTAAGGATAAAGTTAGATGCCCTCACCAAGAAGATTGACGCTCTCACTGTGAGCCAATCCATCAATGCTGCCAACACATTCAATGTTGAAAGCTGTTCCATCTATGCTAGTCCTATGCATCTAGCACAAAATTGCCCATCAATGCCGGCTTGTGCCGAGTATCCTCTGGAACAAGTAAATGCTTTCAATGACTTTCGAAGGCAGTCAAATGGATCGTACTCCGAGACGTACAATCCAAGGTGGCGGAACCACCCAAATTTTTCATGGAGGCAGAACCAACCAATGAATCAGGGAGGAGCCCCTTATCATGCTCAAAATCAATATCCTCCCAGATTTGCCCCACAAATTCCTAATCATGGTCATTCTGCCTATCCAGCACCTTCACCTGCTTACCACGCACCCACTCAAACACCAGCACCAGTTTCACAGTTACTAGAGGACACCCTTAAGGAGTTCATGAAGGCGTCTAGCCAAAATATGAGTGATGTGAGGAGTGCAACAGTGGTAAACACTCAAACAATTGCCAAGCTGGATAGTCAAATAGGGCAAATTGTAAGTCACTTGGGTGAGAGAGAGAAGGGAAAGTTCTCCAGTCAACCCGTGCCCAACCCGAAAGGACAATTTATGGTTGAGAGTTCATCAACTCCTACGCACGGGGAGGAACAAGTACAGTCGATTGTCACACTGAGGTCTGGGAGACAAGTGGACAATTGAGTGGAAGAGAGCCCTGCTATGCAGCAAGGGCAAGGGAGTGGAAACACAGAGAAGAGAGATGCTGAGCCATCTACAGCCACACCTACTGAGAAAGACCCTCCTAGGTCGTTTGTACCTAGAGCGCCCTACCCCGAGAGATTACAGGCGCCCAAGAAAGGAGGGAAGTATGAGGAAATTCTGGAGGTATTCAAGCAAGTCCAAATCAATATCCCATTTTTGGATGCCATCCATCAAGTGCCATCATATGCCAAGTTTTTAAAGGACTTGGTCACTATCAAGAGGAGGACAAATGTCCCAAAGAAGGCGTTTTTGACCGAACAGGTCAGTTTAATCCTTCATTGCAAGCTACCCATCAAGTATAAGGACCCGGGGTGTCCTACCATCTCTTGCACGATAGGAGTCAGCCATATTGAGAGGGCCCTTTTGGATCTAGGGGCGAGTGTGAATCTTCTACCCTACTCAGTCTATGTGCAGTTGGGGTTAGGAGAATTGAAGCCCACATCCACGACGCTTCAATTGGCTGACAGGTCAGTGAAAAGACCAAGGGGGATAGTTGAGGACGTTTTGATAAAAGTGGATAAGTTCTATTTCCCCGTGGATTTTATTGTGCTTGACACAGAGCCGGTTCAGAATATAGGGATTCAAATACCGGTGATTCTAGGGCGACCATTCTTAGCCACGGCTAACGCCCTAATCAATTGTAGGACAGGGGTGATGAAGATCTCCTTCGGAAATATGACAGTGGAGTTGAATATTTTTGATATCACTAGGCAACCACATGAATATGATGAAGTGAGAAATGTATGCTTGATAGAGGAAATTCTTGAGGAGACTGTGAATGAATCAAGCATTGAGGACCCCCTGGAGGTATGTTTTGCTCAATTTGGAGAGGATATGGATTTAGATAAATTACTTGAGCAAGCGAATGCCATTTTGGAGTCTCCTCCTCGGGAGAGCAATAGGACGGAGGAGATTGTGGATGACTCCCGCACTAAGGACCCCCTAGAGGCATGCTTTGCTCAATTTGGAGAGGATATGGATTTAGATAAATTACTTGAGCAAGCGAATGCCATTTTAGAGTCTCTTCCTCGGAAGAGCAATAAGACGGAGGAGACCGCCGCACGTGAAACCCCCAAGAAGGAACTTAAACCTTTACCAGATAATCTTAAGTATAAGTTCCTAGGTTCAGTCGATAGTTTGCCTGTGATTATACCTTCAGATCTGGGTGATGCTCTAGAGGAGAAATTATTGGATGTCTTAAGAGAGCATAAGGAAGCTATAGGCTGGACCATTGAGGACATCAAGGGGATCAGCCCCTCGGTGGTGACGTACAGGATACATTTGGAGGAGGATGCTGAGCCATCGAGGGAGCCACAAAGAAGGCTCAACCCTGCTATGCAAGAGGTTGTGAGGGCAGAAGATATTAAGCTGTTAGAGGCAGGGATCATTTATCCCATCTCTGATAGCAAGTGGGTGAGCCAGATTCATGTTGTGCCCAAACGTGCTGAATTAACGGTAGTGCAGCATAAGGACGACGAGTTGGTTCCAACTTGTGTTCAGCCAATTTGGAGAATGTGTATCAGCTACCGTAAATTGAATGCTGCTACTAGGCCTGATCATTTTTCATTCCCATTTATTGATCAGATGGCGGAGCGTTTCGTTGGGCACAATTTCTAATGTTGGGTATGGCTGAAGACGTTAAACTTAGTGCTCATAGGAAGCACCCCACAACTTATCTTTTCTTTTGTTTATTTATTATTTCGCATTTTTACGATTAATGTTTGTTTCCAGTATTTTTTGTTTTCCAGTTTTTATTTTTCAGGGACAAAGCGTACTTCAGTTCAAGTTTGGGGGTATGCTATGAGCCATACCAGTCCAGATAGTTCTCCATATCTTAGGTCAGCTCTTTCCATATTAGTCACACATTGGGGTCAATGTGTAATTTAAGTTTGGGGGTATGGGAGACACATCACACACTTTGTCCTAATTTGTTGTCTTTTCGTCCTAGAGATAAATGCATGCTCATGTTATCGTGAAATTTTGGTTGATCTAAACATTTTCTGTGATGTGATGTCATTGGTGAGCTTAACATTTTGAACACATGATCTGGTGATAAATTTTAAAATTTAGTTACTTACCTTAGGCATTTGAGAATTCACATGTTTGACATAATCTAACACGAGCACATTAGCACAAATTATGTGAGGTATGACATGTGATTTTAATGTGTATTTTTCCTTATCTTAACTGAAACTGGATGACTTGTTGGATGAACTCTTGGGCATAGGAAAATATTAAAAAAAAAATTATCAATAAACTTTTCGCTTAGTAACTGGACCTCTTGCCTCAGTAAGCAGTGAGTGTTCACATCAAAAGGTGAAATTTTGCTTGGTAATATTAAGATCGGTTTAATTTCGTAGCCTTTTTGACTCGAGTTAGTAAGTCCTTAGGGGTGTCTTTACACCTAATGCCCTAAAACCACCTGGTTTGGGAGTCATTGACTCAACACTCGCTACATTGGTCAATTAGAAAGCTTAAGGGAACTAAATATAGTCGTGCCTTATTAAAAAAAATAAATAAATAAATGCTATGCGTTTTTCGTTCATTTTGATGGGAAATTCGGTGAATCTTGAGACATGGAGACCTTACACATTGGAGTCACTTGGAAGCTTCATTTTTATATGCTAATTCACTTTACACAGTGTCAGACTTGTGATGCCTTAACCTGCCTTTTGTATGTAATCAGATTTTAACATTTCTATTCATTGCGAAGATGGGTTTATCTTTTTAAGCTTGCTTATGAATGAATATCATGGTGATGTGCGCTCCTTAAATTTTTGGATACCATAAGTGATGACTTTATCTTTATGTTCTTTGTTTTTCATTGAGTCTTTTATTTTGTTTTGCTAAGGGACTAGCAAAATATAAGTTTGGGGGTACTTGATGAGTCTTAAATATTGCATATTTTAAACCCTTAACTTATATTTGTTATGCTCTTAGTTAGTAGTATTTCACTTTATTTTACGTCTTTCTTGTGTTTTGTGTATTTTTACAGGTTTGTGGAGAAAATAAAGCATTTCAGGAGATGTGAAGCTTCTGGAGACATTGCGATCGATCGCACGAGATATGCGATCAAGCGCACATGCGCTCGAGCGCACCTGCCTACGAACGAGCGCATGGTCAACATCCCACATCGAAATAGTTGAAGTTCAGTGCATCTGCGATCGATCGTAGCAGACATGCGATCGAGCGCACATGAGATCGTGCGCACAAGACATGCGATCGATCGTACTTGCAATCAATCGCACCACACTGCGATTGAGCGCACACGGGCAGTATCCCACATCAAATCTGCAACCCATATTGCTCCGGGTCTTCCCCTATATAAACACCGTTTGGCTTCATAATTCAGTGTACAATTCCTGAGCCACTTTGGTGTTTACCGGTGGACGTCCGCCAATATTCTGGTGGATCCCGAAGGCATTGCTGCCACGAGGGGAAATGCCGCCCGTCAGCGAGTGGAATTTCTCCCATGTAAAGTTTTTTATTTATTTCTTTATATTCAGTTGTTTTAGTGTAAATGTTAGCATGTTTTATTATAGTTTTATAATTATGAGTGGCTAGACTCTTCAGCTAAGGTTAAAGATGAAGCCCCGCCGTTGTTTGGCGTAGTAATTAAGATTTGCTTGTACAAATCTGACAATTTTTAGTATAAAATGTTCTGTCAATTATTTGAGTTAATCTTATAATTGATTGAGTTTAAATTGTCTATTGGATTTTCTTTGTGTTTCATCTGATGGATACATTGAATGCTTTTCGATTAAATTGGATTTCCTTTGTGATTTGTTAAGAGCGGATACATTGGATGCTTTTGGTTTAGTTGGGATATTCTTTGTTTTTTGTCTTATATTTTCGGAAACCTTAGTGTTTTTATTATTAGATTTTAAATCAATTTAATTTAGTTTTAATTTGTTTTGCAAATTATCATTCAAAATTCGGAACTAGGTTAAGATAGAGTTAATTTAGATTAAAAATTATATTTTCACAACGCAATTCCCTGTGGATTCGACCTTGCACTTGCACAACGCTATGCTGCAAACGACTCGTGCGCTTGCGAGTAAATTAAAACTCACAACATAGTGCTCATGGGAGGCACCCCAAAGCATATCCTTTTTAATAGTTTTTTTATTTTATTATTAGTATTTCATAGTTTACTTTTCTATAACTGTTTATTATTACTTGTTTTCCATTTTATGTTTGTTTTTCTTTCTTTTTCAAGGACAAAGTGAGTGCATCTAGTTGAAGTTTGGGGGCGTGCTACGAGCCGTGCCAGCCATTAGTTCTCCATCTCCTAGGTCAGCTCCTTCCAGGCTATTAACACATTGGGAACAATGTGAAATTTAAGTTTGGGGGTATGGGGACACACTCACACACTCACTATGTCCCATTTTTTGTTGTTTTTATAGATAAATGCATGTTCAGTCTGTTTTAATAAAATTTTGGGTGATCTAAACAAATGATGTGATTTGATTTCATTAGTGAGCTTAAACACCTTGAACATATAGGCCAATAATTAAGTTTTAAACATAGATCACATACTTTTAGGCATTTAAGGATTCACAAGTTTAACCTGAACTGACACGAGCACATAGTTGTGTGGGGTATGACATATAATTTTAATTTGTATGTTTTTTTGTTCGACTGTGAACCAAATGGCCTATTAGATTAACATCTTGGCATAAGAAAATAATAATAAAAAAAGAGATTGTTAGTGCTCAAAAAGAAAAATACTCCTAATGATCATCAAAACAAACTTTCCACTGAGTAACTGGCCCTCTTGCCTCAGTAAGCAGTGAGTGTCACGTCAAAAGGTGAAAAAAATTTTGCTCACAAAAGATCATTAAAAAGAACTTTCCGTTGAGTAACTGGCCCTCTTGCCTCAGTAAGCAATGAGTATCACGTCAAAAGGTGAAAATTCTGATTGGTAACATTGAGACCAGTTAGTTTCGTAGCCTTTTTGACTCGAGTTAGTAAATCCTTAGAGGTGTCTTTACACCTAATGCCCTAAAACTATATGGTTTGGTAGTCATTGGCTAAACGCTCGTTACATGAGTCAAATAGAAAGTTTAAAGGAATTAACTTGGCAAAAATTTCACAAATAAAAGAAAAGAAAATCTATGCTATCTTTGTTGATTCTAATAAGAAATTTGGTGAATCTTAAGTCATCGAAACACTACACATTAGAATTATTTGGAATCCTAATCTTTTATGTGCTAGTTCACCACACACTAAAGTCAAACTTGTGATGTCTTAAACTGCCTCATGAAAGTGATTTGCGTTCAAAACTCTTATTCATTGCAAATATTGCAAAGATATGTTTATATTTGTTAAGTTTTCTCATGAATGCGCATCATAATTTTGAGTGAAAACCTAAAATTTTATTGGATAGTATGAATATTGGATCTATCTATGTGTTGTTATTTTTCATTTTAGTTTTTAGTTTTGTATTGCTAAGGGACTAGCAATATGTAAGTTTGGGGGTATGATAGGTGCTTAAATATCCATATTTAAGCCCCCTTATTTACATTTATTAGGTCTTTAGTTATGTTAATTTAGTCCATTTTACTTCATTTGTGTGTTCTACATGTTTTTATAGGGTCTTGGAGAAAAAGAAGCAGTTTTGGCACTTAAAGGAAGAAGCCTGGAAATCCTGGAGTAGCTTCTGGTCAAAATGTGATCGATTGCACTACTGCATGTGATCGAGCGCACATGCGATCGTGTGCACACAAGAAGGATCGAGCGCAAAACTTGCGATCGAGCGGACATGTACGAGTGTGAACAGTAAAACGGCAGAACCAGTTTTGAAAATAGAATAGGTTTTGCGTTTTTGGAAATTATGGTTTCCAGAACCTGCTAGGAATACTCAAACACTATAAATACACCTATAAAGCACACACAAAATTATCACTTCTTGGAGATCATTTCTTTTATCTAGCTTGGAGTTGTAAGCTTTGGGAGAGAATTGACGCCTCTTCTCTCGGGTTTATTCTTCCCTTTATGTTTAGTTTATATATGATGTTTATCTCAGATAGTATATGTAACTAACTCTTTATAGGGCTCGATTGAAGCCCTAGTTATGCTTTCCCATATATTTATTCATTGATTATCTTTGCCAAAGCCTTTATTATATTGCTTAACTTGATTAATGCATGTGTTTATTTAAATTCCTCGTATGTATGTGTATGGCCAACGTATGCATGTGGTATTGATTGGTTAGTTAGATCAATTTGGATGATCGAGTCATGGGTCTAACAATAGTAACAAAAGATATCCACACCGGATTCTTGGGTTAATCAACATGGAAAACCGGGAGTAGATACCATGTCCTAGGTCTCATGTGGTTGTCGATTTCCATAGCCCTTATGCTTTCTTTAGGAACAACTCAGTAGATACCATGCTGAATCCCTAAAGAAAGAAAAAAGTTAGAGTAGATACCATGCCTAACTCGTTGCTTAGGGAAATCAATAGCTTAAGGAGTAGATATCATGCCCTTAGGTTGGCGACCATTAGGTATTCATGATAAGGCTAGTGCATTGACCTATTACTCATTGGGAAAGTATGACTAGTGGTGGATATCAAAAGCTCTATGTTCTTATTACTGTTAAATCACACTTAACTGTTTTTCAACTTCTTTTACTAAGAAATTGATTATAAAATCGAAATTCACCAATCCCTGTGGAGATGATCTTGCATTCGCACATTATGCTACTGTTGACCTTGTGCACTTGGAAGTAAAACGAGTGCGATTATTTGCTTATTTATTTAGGTAAATAAACGCGCAACAACACTTCACTTGGCAGCTAACTTCCCCTAAAGCCTACACATTTTGCTACTTGTAAAATATTCATTTAACTTAGCAATCTCTCATCAAGTTGGCAGCAGGTAGCTCCCACCTACTGCCATGTTTTACTGTTCACTTTTTATTTATTTATTTTTTACTCTTGTCTTCTCTAAACTCTTTTAACCTTCTGGGACATTCACGTCCTAGATTTTTTTTAAATGCTTTATTCAAATACTAATAAACCTTTTACGTAGAATTTATTTTAAATTCCATGCCATATTGATTAAATTACTTCTTTACCCATATTTTACAAATACGGGTACTACACACGTGGTGGTGTAAAGGAAAAAAAAATAAAAAAAATGAATGAAAAAAATCATCCAGATAAAAGAAGGGAAAAAGAAAAAGAAAAAAAGTTTTTTTTTTAAGAAAATAAAACCAAATTAGTGCAACACCTAGACTCCTAGGTATTGCAATGAAAATGCAAATGTACTACATGTTAACCATCACTTATAATTGAAATGGTGGAGTGGTGTGATGCTACGAAAATGTATATATATATATATATATATATATATATATATATATATATATATATATATATATATATATCGAATTGTTTTATTAGTTTACCAAATTCTGTTTGGTTTTCTTCAAACTCAAATTTAAATTACTCTATTTCTTTAAACACTTGGCGACCGAAAGAAATGTTGAAAGAGTAAAATTTTGAAGGGGTTTACGGGAGAATTTCATAGAGAATCACGGGAAGCTTTAAGAAAAACAGAAGGTAATAACATAAAATTTATTTTGAATTTTAGCATACATGAAATTCCCGAAATTCAAAGTGGGAATTTTCAAAGGGATGTGAATTTTGGAAGAATTGAAGAATAAATTAGAATTTAATATGAATATTATGTCAGGTGTTGATGATCAGCAGCAGGGAAAATTTGCTGAGAGGAGCAGGAAGGGCAAGGAGGTGATCCACAAGTAGCTTTAAGTACTACGGGGTGAGTTAGATTTACTTTAAGTAATCAAGATAAATATGAAATATATAGTGATAATATTTGAATAACTTATTAACCTATAATTTGATAATAGATGAAAGTTGTTTAATAGATATGATAAGTTTAATTGATATGTGGAAAGTTGTTATATGAGAAGTAATATTAATGGAATAATGAGTCGATTAAATAATGAAGGGGATAAATGAAGTTCTTGATGAGTTATGGTTGATAAATTGATGTGATATATGAGGAGAAGAAATTGGTGAAGTTGATCAAATAGTAGTTTGAGAAAAGGCAGGATAACTAAATTTAATGTCTAAATACATGTTTGTCGTTATATTACTGTTCATATGCATATTTAATATCATTGTTCATATGCATATGCATGAAATAAAAGAACTGGGAGGGGGCCAGTCTAAATGAAAACCATGACAGCCGGTATATGCTGGAAATAAATGAAAACTGTGATAGCCGGTATATGTTGGAAATAAAAGAACCGGGAGGAGGCCGATCTAAATGAAACAAAAGAACCGGGATGAGGCCGGTCTAAGATAAAAACATGTCGACATATGGGAAGACATTCCCTAATAATAATTCATACATTGTGTCTGTTTTAAATATTTATTGTATTACTGAAATGCTGAAGTGTTGTTTGTTATTGTAAATTTATTTGTAGATGAATGAGTCTCACAGAGAGACAGTTATGGTGAGAAAGAAACATGGAACTATGATATGATAAGAACTATCTAAATGGTAGACTATATGCTTGAACCTCATAACGAGGTAATTATGAGATAATTGATGGTCTTAAGGTGAACAAATATATAAGAAGAAAAGATTGATAGAGTATGGGACTTATGATATGTATAGTGATAGTAGAATGCTATTATCAAGTTATATGAGATATGAACGATTAAATATTAAAAGACTACTTATATAAATTGAATACTTGTAGTAAATTTAATTCTCTAAGCTTATGAAGCTCATCCCTCTTTGTACAATGATTTCAGGTAGCAAGTAGGACAGATAGCTTAGTAAGTTGAGGTTAAGATGAAATCATTTTCTGTAAGCCACGTACGTGTCCACATCCTCAGACTAATGAGAAAATAAAATAAAAATTTATTTGTAAATATTCATGCATATTACGTTATATATAATATTTAAGTCAAGATTAAAATGATGTATCTACCTTGTTGAGGGTTGAGGATTGATGTAAAAAATTTTGTTGGTGTTATTTTTCTTGTTGCATATATGTGTCATGCTGGGATTTTCAAAATGTGACAACACTGTCTCGGGGGTGGCCAACCCGGGATGGATCATTACAATTTTGGTATCAGAGCATTAGGTTTTATGATTTTGTAGATTGCATAAGAACTTAAATAAGTGGAAGATCTAAATAAACTATATTTTAATGCAGAGCCTGAGGATGACATGTGGACGTGCTAGAGCTAAAGGTGGAGTTCTAAATCAGAGGGAACATGGTAGATCCCTAATATTTAGAAGAACTGAAGCAGAGGAGGAAGTTGAGTTAGTGGTTCCTACAAGGGAACAGATTGATAGTGCGGTAGGTACTAGTAGAGCTGGGAGAGAATATGAGGTTAAGAGGGATGAATTAAGAGAAGCTCTTGAGCATGCCCTGGAGAGGATGAATGCAAGTAAGAAAGGGCTAATAATTTGCAAAAGAGATTAGAGGAGCGGGGTAAAATGAAACCGGGTGTGGTGAGACAAGAGGCTCATGAGGGAGAAGGTGTGTTTGCACATGAGATGCAAGGCGATTATTTTGTGAGATTTCTAAACTCCAGTCTTTAAGAGGATTTGTAAATCCTGTAAAAGCTGAATAGTGGATTAGACATGTCGATAAATATTTTGAGGTCTTACCAGTGACAGATAGACAAAAGGTTGCTTTTGCTTCATTTATGCTGGAGTGTGAGGCTTCTCCATAGTGGGAGGATATTTTGCCCAAGGTAAGACACAGGTAGAACAACCTTTAACTTGGAGTAAGTTTAAGGATGATTTCTTTGCGAAGTATTTTCCAAATACCTTTCGGGCACAATAAAATAGAGATTTTATTCATCTAAGGCAAGGTAATTTATCGGTGGTTGAATATGATAGTAGATTCATAGCCCTGTCAAGGTTTTTACCTGAATTAATGAATACGGAGGAAAGAAAATGTAAAAGATTTTTAGACTGATTACCCTATGACATTCAGACTAAACTCTCTTATATGGGCATTGGAAATTATGCTATATTGGTGGATAAAGCATTATAAATTGAGAAAGATTTGATGGAGTTTAGAGGTAGGAGGGAGTGGCTGAAGAGGTCTAGATTTGAGGGACCTAGAGGTGGTGGCAGTATGAGTGTGTAGGGTGGGAGACCACCCCAGAGGGGGCGTTCCTTGTCATAAGGAAATATAGTGCAGAGTCAGAGGCAAGCAGGATTTGTTACTTCTGTTGCTCAGAGTAATACCAGTGGGACCCCTAGGTTCGGGAGACAGGTTATGGGAAGTGGGAGTTATAGTAGAGGAGTAAGTATGCCATTAAGGGGAGGTGGTAATCTGATGTATGATCGAGAGCTAAGAGTTTGCTTTAGATGTAATCAGACGGGGCATCTGTCTCGGAATTGCCCTACACAAATATACTTTGTATGTGGTGAGGGAGGACATGTTGTAGCAGATTGTCTAGTTGAGAAATCTACTGATGTAGGCATGGGAAGAAGTTGGAGAGAGAAAGATATTTGGCCCAGAAATGATAGATCTGACTAATGAGAGGGTCAAACTGGTTAGAGAGAACCTTAGAGCAGCACATAACAGACATAAATGATATGCTAATAATAGAAGACGACCTCTCGAGTTTCAAGTTGGTGATTGGTTATTTTTGAAGATATCTCCGTGGAAGGGTGTGTTGAGGTTTAAAAAGAAGGAAAAGTTGAGCCCGAGATTTGTGGGGCCATATGAGGTGATTGAGAGAGTTGGACCAGTAGCATATAGATTGGATTTGCCTCCAGAGTTAAAGAAGTTACATAATGTGTTTCATGTCTCACTTTTGAGAAAGTACTTACACGATGAATCCCATAGTATCTCGAATCAAGCAATAGAACTCCAGGAAGATTTGACTTTTATGCAAGTACTGGTCAAAATTCTAGACAGAAATGAACAAGTCTTGGCGATAAAGCCATCCCCTTGATTCAAGTATTATGGCGAAGCCAAGATGTTGAAGAAATTACTTGGGAGCATGAAGAAATAATGAGGAAAGGATACCCCAACTCTTTCATGAATTTGGTAAGGAAATTTCGAGGACGAAATTTTTGTAAGGTGGGTAGAATTGTAATACCCGTATTCGTAAAGAAATGGTAAAAAAGTAATTTAATAAACATAACATGGAGCTAAATTAATATATATGTGAAAGATTTAATTTTAATAAAACAATTCTTAAAATAAAAAAAAACAAACACGTGGTGGTGTATAGAAAATGAAAATGAAAAAAAAAGTGAATGAAAAAAAAATCGTCTAGATAAAAGAAAAGAAAAGAAAAACTTAAAAAAACAAACCAAATTGGTGCAACACCTGTCCAGGTGTTGCAACAAAAATGCAAATATGCTTCATGTTAACCATCACTTATAATTGAAACTGTGGAACGGTGTGAAGCCGCGAAAATGTAATATATATATATATATATATATATATATATATATATATATTGAATTGTTTTATTAGTTTACTAAATCCTGTTTGGTTTTCTTCAAACTCAAATTTAAACTACTCTATTTCTTTAAATACTTGGGGACCGAAAGAAAGGTTGAAAGAGTAAAATTTTGAAGGTGTTTACGAGAGAATTTCATAGAGAATCACGGGAAGTTCTAAGAAAAACAGAAGGTAATAACATGAAGTTTATTTTGAATTTTAGCATACATGAAATTCCCGAAATTCAAAGTGGGAATTTTCAAAGGGTGTGAATTTTGGAAGAATTGAAGAATAAATTAGGATTTAATATGAATATTATGTCAAGTGTTGACGATCAGCAACAGGGGAAAATTGCTGAGAGGTGCAGGAAGGGCAAGGAGGTGATCCACAAGTAGCTTTAAGTGCTACGGTGTGAGTTAGATTTACTTTAAGTAATCAAGATAAATATGAAATATATAGTGATAATATTTGAATAACTTATTAAACTATAATTTGATAATAGATGAAAGTTGTTTAATGGGTATGATAAGTATAATTGATATGTGGAAAGTCGTTATATAAGAAATAATATTATTGGAATAATGAGTCGATTAAATAATGAAGGGGATAAATGAAGTTCTTGATGAGTTATGATTGATAAATTGATGTGATATATGAGGAGAAGAAATTAGTGAAGTTGATCAAATAGTAATTTGAGAAAAGGCAGGATGGCTAAATTTAATGTCTGAATACATATTTGTTGTTATATTACTGTTCATATGCATATTTCATATCATTGTTCATGTGAATATGCATGAAATAAAAGAATCAGGAGGGGGCCGATCGAAATGAAAACCGTGACATCCAGTATATGCTGGAAATAAACGAAAACCGTGACAACCGGTATATGCTGAAAATAAATGAAAACCGTGACAGCCTGTATATACTGGAAATAAAATAACTGGGAGGGGGTCGGTCTAAGATAAAAACATGTCGACATGTGGGAAGACATTCCCTAATAATAATTCATGCATTGCGTCTGTTTTAAATATTGATTGTATTACTGAAATGCTGAAGTGTTGTTTGTTATTGTAAATTTATTTATAGATGAATGAGTCTCACAGAGAGACAGTTATGGTGAGAAAGAAACATGGAACTATGATATGATAAGAACTATCTAAATGGTAGTTTATATGCTTGAACCTCATAACGAGGTAATTATGAGATAATTGATGGTCTTAAGGTGAACAAATATATAAGAAGAAAAGATTGATAGAGTATGAGACTTATGATATGTGTAGTGATAGTAGAATGCTATTATCAAGTTATATGAGATATAAATTATTAAATATTAAAAGACTACTTATACAAATTGAAAACTTGTAGTAAATTTAATTCTCTGAGCTTATGAAGTTCATCCCTCATTGTGTAATGATTTCAGGTAGTAGGCAGGACAGATAGTTTGGTGAGTTGAGGTTCAGATGAAATCATTTTCTATAAGCCATGTACGTGTCCACATCCTCAGACTAATGAGAAAATAAAATAAAAATTTATTTATAAATATTCATGCATGTTACGTTGTATATAATGTTTAAGTCAAGATCAGAATGATGTATCTCCCCTGTTGAGGGTTGAGGACTGATGTACAATTTTTTGTTGGTGTTATTTTTATTATTGCATATATATGTCATGCTGGGATTTTCAAAATGTGACAACACTGTCTCAGGGGTGGCCAACTCGGGATGGGTCATTACAATTTCACCTTCATCTCTCTTAATCTATTTTATTTGTCAATTCTCTACTTCATCTGTCTTCTTCATCTATCGTCTTTGTCATATCTGTACTTCAGATCTATTTTACAAATCTCTTATTCTTTGTTTATCTTCATCTTTCTAGTTTCTCTTAAATCAAACCAGAGTATTTCTTCTCCAAATCAGATTCAAGTGGATAAACATATATCATGTGGGTTTCACATTTTTCATGTTTTTGGTTATGTTTATGCGAATGCTTTATATAATCTAGGATTGGGTTTGTAATTTTCCCTAAAAATTGTTCTTATCTTTTTGTAGATTACAATGTCTTCTTCAAGCATGAATGATTGTGCTTGGAGTTTAAAAAATTTGGGAACAAGTAATTCATTTGTGGTAAGCATGCATTAGTGAGGATTTCTGAGTCTGAAAAGAACAAGAACAAGAATTATGTTGAATGATGCCCCAGGAGCTGTAGATATTTGAGTTGTAGAGGTTTAATAAAACACATGCTTGATCTACTATTCTATTTTGTTGGTGATAGGAGACATAGAGATTATGTTTATTATTATGTCTATTAGCATGTTTTCATCCTTGTTTTAAGGATTACTTTAAGCCATGTTTTCATCCTAGTTTTAAGGATTGCTTCAGGCCATGTTTTCATCATTGTTTTAAGGATTGCCTTTTTCCTTTAACAACCTATATATAGGTTGAAATTGTATTCTCAAAGTGTGGTGAAAAAAATCAAGTTTGTTTTTGCAAGCTCTTTCACTTCATTTCTATCAAAAAACCAACAAATTGGTATCGGAGCCATAAGTTTTTGAAAGACCTGTGAGGTTGAGTGAGCCTAACCACTTACCTTAAACACTTGCATTAAACACTCACCATCTTCCCTAGTCCAAAACACAAAAGCCTACAACCAACGCAGGATGAGTTCAGGAGCTTCATCGAATGCAATAGCGCCTCCAGTGTTTGATGGAACGAATTATCAAGTGTGGGCTGTCCAAATGGAAGCCTATCTTGATGCTAATGATCAGTGGGAAGCCATTGAAAATACATACGAAGTTCCTCCCTTGCGCGATAATCCAACTATGACTCAAATAAAAAATCATAAGGAGATGAGGCAAAGGAAATCAAAGGCAAAAGCTAGCTTATTTGCAGCTGTTTCATCTTCAAATTTCATCAGAATCATGACACTGAAGACAGCAAATGGAATTTGGGACTTTCTGAAGAAGGAGTATGAAGGAAATGAACGAGTCAAAGGCATGCAAGTTTTGAATTTGATCAGAGAATTTGAGATGCAAAGAATGAAGGAATCAGAAACAATAAAGGATTATTCTGACAGACTCCTTGACATTGTTAACAAAGTAAGGCTTCTTGGTACTGATTTTTTTGATTCTAGAATAGTTCAAAAAATCCTTGTAACAGTTCTTGAAAAGTTTGAGGCTACAATATCATTAATAGAAAACTCAAAAGATGTGTCAAGTATTACGTTGGCAGAACTGTTGAATGCATTACAGGCTCAGGAGCAAAGAAGACTTATGAGGCAAGAAGGATCTGTAGAGAGTGCATTTCAAGCTATATCACGGAACAATATGTATAAGAAAGAGAAGCAAAACAATAGCAATAACAACAGCAACAACACTACATTTCCACCATGTCCTTATTGCAAAAAAACTAATCATCCACAGAAAAGGTGTTGGTGGAGGCCGGATATAAAATGTCACAAGTGTGGTCAGCTTGGGCACGTGGAAAGAATATGAAAATCTCAACAGCAGCAAGGAGAAGCCAAAACTGTTGTTGAACAACCTCAAGAGGAGCAACTGTTTGTGGCATTATACTTTGCTACCACTAGCTCCACAGAAAGTTGGTTTATAGACAGTGGTTGCACAAGCCACATGACTTATAATCAAGAACTTTTCAAAGAGCTTTATAAAACTGCCATTTCTAAAGTTAGAATTGGAAATGGAGCATATCTTGCTGTCAAAGGCAAAGGAACAATGGCAATCGAAGGCCACACAGATTTGAAATTAATTTTTAATGTCTTATATGTTCCTGAAATTAGTCAAAACCTTTTGAGTGTTAGTCAGCTATTGGAAAAAGGATATAATGTGTTGTTTGAGGATAATCTTTGTTTGATTACTGATGCACAAGGTAGAGAGGTGTTTAAAGTCCAAATGTAAGGTAAAAGCTTTGCCTTGGATTTTTTGGCAGAGGAATAGGCTGCAGTACACAAAGAAGATAGCAATACAATGCTTTGGCATAGGAGATTGGGGCACTTTCATCATACAACCCTACTTTTTATGAAGAAGAACAATCTTAGGGAAGGCTTGCTTGATTTAGAAGAGGAGCTTCCTACTTGTGCAGCCTGTCAATACGGGAAGTAGACAAGGCTTCCTTTTCCACAAAACAAGGCCTGGAGGGCTACATAGAAACTAAAATTAGTACACACAGATGTGGGAGGACCTCAGAAAACACCATCATTGAATGGCAATAAGTTTTACATTGCTTTCATTGATGATCACACAAGAATGTGCTGGATTTATTTCATGAAATTTAAATCTGAGGTTGCTGACATCTTCTGGAAGTTTAAAGCTTGGGTGGAAAATCAAAGTAAATGCAAAATACAAGTGATCAGGTCTGATAATGGAACTGAATACACCTCAGAAAAATTTAGCAAGTTATGTGAGAATGAAGGCATTGAGCACCAGTTGACAGCACCTTATACCCCTCAACAGAATGGGGTGGTTGAGAGGAAAAATAGAACACTTATGGAGATGACAAGGTGTTTGTTGCATGAAAAAGGGCTGCTAAAGAAACTCTAGGCTGAGGCTGCAAACACAGCAATTTTTCTGCTACACAGATTGCCAACAAAAGCTTTGCAACAAAGGACCTCATTTGAAGCATGGTATGGCTATAAACCAAGGCTACAAATTTAAAAACATTTGGTTGCCTTCGTTTCTCTTATATTCCTCAGGTTAAGATAGACAAATTGGATAAGAAGGCAGAACCTTGGATCTTTGTAGGCTACAGCTCAGTTTCAAAAGCCTACAAGATTTATCTTCCACAACACAACAAAGTAATTATTAGAAAGGATGTCCAATTCTTTGAGTCAGATAGCTGGAGCTGGGAGAATGATAAGAAGCTTGAGTTCCAGGAGGAGAATGATGATATTAATAACGAACCTGTCAGGGGAACCAGATCACTCTTTAACATCTATCAGAGGTGCAATATTGCTATAATAGAGCCTGCAAGATATGAAGAAGCTGAAACTCTATTTCCTAAGAGAGGTACAAAGAGAAGGAGAAATACAACTGATCTACTGCACAACAAAAAATCAAAATGCTGATATCCTGACCAAGGCACTTCCCAAAGCTAGGTATGAGTTCTTGAGGCAAAGGCTTGGAGTCTGCAGCTTCAGAGCCAAGGAGGAGTGTTGAATGATGCCCCAGGAGCTGCAGATATTTGAGTTGTAGAGGTTTAATAAAACACATGCTTGATCTACTCTTCTATTTTGTTGGTGATAGGAGATATAGAGATTATGTTTATTATTATGTCTATTAGCATGTTTTCATCCTTGTTTTAAGGATTACTTTAGGCCATGTTTTCATCCTTGTTTTAAGGATTACTTTAGGTCATGTTTTCATCATTGTTTTAAGGATTTCTTCAGGCCATGTTTTCATCATTGTTTTAAGGATTGCCTTTTTCCTTTAACAACCTATATATAGGTTGAAATTGTATTCTCAAAGTATGGTGAAAAAAATCAAGTTTGTTTTTGCAAGCTCTTGCACTTCATTTCTATCAAAAAACCAACACATTATTACTGTTGTGAATATAAAAAATGCAGTTTCTGGGCTTGGTGCATGCCTTTGAACGATATCTGCATAAAAAAATATATATCACAAGAAAGTGAAGCAACAAAGATATTAAAGCAGGTGAAGGACAAACTTTCAAGTTTAAGTGATGAAATCAGGAAATTGAAAGCTGATAGGAATAGATTTGGGACCAAAACTGAGTGTATCAAGTTGTTGTTCTTTGTTAATACAATGTTTAATGCTATGCTCCTTGTTTTGGTAGGAGTTTTGTTTGCTAAAATAAGTTAGTTTATCTTGTAAGGCTCTAGATTGTAATGTTGAATATCTTGAATCCTAACTTTGTTAAGCTAACATATGTGCACTCTAATTCACTAACATTCAATCCAAATGTTACCCGAAACTTACTAACCTTGAGCCAAATGGCTTGTGTAATTTTCATCAATCAAAAATTGTTTACATCATATAAGGCCTGAAATTATCAACCAATGGCCAAAAAGTAAGTATCCAAAAAAGCTATTACATATATAACTATCATGTACAATCCACTAGCATGATTCCCAAATCAAGAATATTATCCAAAAACCTATTACATCATATATCAATAACAATTCATAAAATCAGTGACATCATATCAGGTCTCATTATGCTAAGTCTAAATCATTCCACAAGTAAATTTAAAAAATAAACTAAGACAAAAGGCATCAATTTTCTAGCCATATGTAGAACTCTGTCTTGTTTTAGTAGGTGAATTCCATCCCTTACCTATTGACTTCACTTTATGGTATCTACGCATTTCAACACCAGTTTGTTGCCCAGCCTTTGCAACACTAGCTTGTTTTTCAAGCCTTAGTGTTGCAAATAGAGTCCTTGCAACACCAGATTATTGTCTAGGTCTTGGTGGTGACTAGGATTATGCAACCCTTATGGCACCAGCTTCTTGGCTAGGATTTGGTGCTGGTTAAGCAGTCTTTGTGGCAATAGTTTGTTTCTCAGTCCTTGGTGCTGGTTGAGATGAAGTAGTCTTTGTTATACTAGTTTGTTGCCTAGTCCTTGGTGCGAGTTGAGATGAAACAACCCTTATACCACTAATTTGTTGCCTAGACCTTGGTGCTGGTTAAGATGAAGCAACCCTTGTGGCATCTGCTTGTGGACTAGGGCTTGGTGCTAGTTTAGATGAAGTAGCTCTTATAGCACCTGTTTGTTGACAAAGCCTTGGTGTTGGTTGAGATGAAGCAACCTTTTTTGCACCTGTTTATGGACCAGGCCTTGGTGCTGGTTGAGATGAAGCATATTTTGCGGCACCTGTTTGCGGCCCAGGACCAACATCCCTTGTGGCAACTGTTTCTGGCCTAGGACCAGCACCAATTTTGTGTTTTTGGCTCTACTAAGCCACTAGAAAAAACAAAAAAACACCAAAAGAAATGAACGATATTAGGACAACAAAAAATGTACAAAAACCAATATAATTATCAATGGTTATGTTTTAGAATTGCCTTTTTCTTTGGTGGTCCACTTGCATTTACCTCTGTCCCATTTGCATTCCCATCTGCATTCACTCTAGACCAACTTGCATTCACATGCATTTTGTTACGAACTAGATTTTGGGTGGGATGATGATTCTTGGTGGTAATGAAGATTAATATAGATCTTGATAGTGAATTGCAGGAAAAATGATGATAATTGGCACAAATTAATGGCTAATGACTAAGCCCCTAATAAAGATAGAGAGAGAAGAGAGAAATTACAAACTAAAAAGTTTCTTTATTCTTCATTGATTCTACAAATGGGTGTACAATGTCTTATATATGCTATGAAGGATGAATACAAATAGTAACTAATTACCATTCTAACTAACTAACTAATATCTTATTCAATTGACATGGTCTCTAATACTAATTCTATTTATATCATTTCCCAAACCCGTCAAATGAATTCTCAAGGTTCAAGTAATGTCTTCATTAAGAACCTCATTATGCTTGTAATTCCTTGTCCTCAATCTGATGTCCAATAGCTTGTAGGCCCTTGTTACCAATTTTTGAACAAGATTCAATGTTTAAAGTAGCCAAGTGAGGGAAATTTTCGGCAATCACAATCAAACCCATGGTAGAAATTGAATGGCACGGGCAAAGATCAAGCTTCTCCAATAATTGACAATCTTTAGCTATCTTAGAAAGGCCTTTGTCCCCAGCGTAATGAAAATTCCTTAAAGGAAGAAACCCAAGAAAAAGCCAAGCATAACCTTTCGCTGAGAGACCCAAATCTTTGATCCCACTAACAGAGTTGTTTTCCCTACTGGAAAGCTTTCCCAACCGCCACTAGCCACTTACTCTAACAGCAATGGCAGTAAGTCCCATATCAGTTGCCTTCTTCCTCTCCTCATACCTTGTGAGATACCCATCATCATCGTAAGAAATGGGAACATGTTCCTTCTTGTAAAATTCAACTTTATAAGTACCTATCAAGAAAGTAACCTAACGCTTGGAAACACAATCAAAGTCTTAGCCATAAAAGTTTTTTTGTCAAGTGTCAAACTTGCATGGATTCTCTAGTTACATCCCACACCCTCACAATAAGCTGTTGCCCTTTTAGTACAATTATTCTTCCTATATACTAAGTTTCTATGTTGCACTGTATAATCTTTTAAAGTATCACTGAAGTGTTTCTTATTCACAAACACTTGACCAACCTCAAATTCAATGTCCCAATTTTCTCTATGATTAAATTCTTTTGCAAGCAGCTTGAAGGTCCTATTGGTGGGTGTCGAATCCAACAAATAATAAAATTCTCACTCTAAAAAATACAAATTGTAACAGTGATGAGCAAGGTCGAATCCACAGGGATTGGGTAGATTTATTTTAATGAAAAATGAAGTAAAGAAAAAAGGGGGGTTTGAAATATCGGAGTGAAATAAAAGAGAAAGCAATTATAATCAACTAAAAACTAAGGAGAAATCAATATCGGGCAAATATCCAACCGAAGGTATAATTTCAGAATTGGTTCAGAGAATTGATCACAGATATAAGGATAAAATCTTCTATTCTTCACCAAATTGGTTATGGTTGCTAACAAGCTCTAACAACCTATCTCTCCTTACTTTCTCGATAACCAAAACAAGCTCTTTGATTACTTCCCTTGTTAATAAACAACCCTAAATAAGCTCTTAGAATTTAATCTATTGACAGCATTAATAATTAGAGAGACTACCAATTCTAGCCAACAAATACACAAGCTCGATTCATTTAGACTAGGTTATATATCTCCATAACATAAATCAAAAATCTTGTTATAATCAACTTTGTTATTTTACCACTAATATTAGAACGTTTAAACAATTACGGATTTAAAGTTCTAAATGGCAATTTATTGACCTGATAATTGAACAACGGGCCCTTTGCATCAATCAACCAAGATGATAATTGATAATAAACACAGAAGATATATAAATAGAGAAGAAATAAAAGAGCAATGAAAATTATTTAGATCTCACAATTCTTGAAGAACCAAGACTTCAATTACCCTTCAGTTGGAAGAAGAGTATTTAGCCACTCATAATTAAAAGAAAACCTAAAGAAAAGAGAAGAGGGATTTTCTATTCAACGGCGGCCTCTTCTGTCCGAGCCTTTTTTTCTTTTCTTTCAGCAGGGGTTAGTATTTATAACTTTCAAAACCCGCGGTCTGGGGCTGCAGCGCTAACTTCCTGGGGCTGCAGCGCCAGGTTTCTGTCCACTCTTCATAAAATCTTGCCATTCCAGCACTGCAGCGCCAACTTCTTGGGGCTGCAGCGCCAAGTTGCTGTCCACTCTTCATAAAATCTTGCCATTCCAGCGCTGCAGCGCCAACTTCCTAGGGCTGCAGCGCCAAGTTGCTGTCTACTCTTAATAAAATCTTGATTTTGACTTCAATTTGATTCAACTCCTCAATCTACTCCACAAAATACGAAACATAATCAAAATCCAAGATTTAAGCAATTATAATTATTAAAACATGAGGAAATATAACAAACATATGGATATTATGAACTCTTATCAAATTCCCCCACACTTAAACAATGCTTGTCCTCAAGCATACAATAGCTCAAGTTCTTCACCTTTTCTTATCCTAGTTCCTTCTTCTACCTTTACTCATCCTCTATAATCCAAATTATCATGCTTTAAAGATTTAAATCTAAAGAAAAATAAGAAACGAACAATGTCATAGTGTAAATTCTTATAAATCACACCATGAACAATCACCTTAATGATCTTCTCGAAATCAAAATGCAATAGGATTTAACACCCTCTCATTGGATTCACTCAATACGCTCAAAGTGTTTAGGGTATCGATGAACTCTCAAGTCAAAACATAGAAGATCTTAACCATAAGCTTGCTAATATATCACATCAATGGATTGAATTGAATGCAAAGAATCTAAGGGTCTTAAATGGGTTGTAACGGGGCTTAGGTAAGGTGTGGTGAGAAGGAATTTTTAGGTACTTTTATCAGAGGAATTATACCAACTTCTCCACACAAAGCACAACTCAATAACATCAAATGTTTTCTTCAATCAATTCACTTCCAAACAATTAAAATTGTATAACTTTTCTCTCTTTTTGGCCGGCTATATTTTTTTAATTTTTTTTTCTTTTTTCAATTCAAGGCACTTGTAACTTGAATCACTTTATTCCCAGCATTTTTCAATCCTTTCAGAGATAATTTGAAGCTTCATGTGAACAAGCTAGTACAATCCTTCAATTAGAGGTTCAAAAGAGGGAAATCGACAAAAGAATGGGTTGACATTGCTTATACCATGGTTAACTTCCAACAAAAGGGCCAAGGTTCAAAATTGGCTTTCTAAGGTAAAAATCAAGGTAGGCTTTTTAAGAAAGCTAAATGGTTCCACCTAAATGCCCTTATTAATTCAATGCATCCAATTCAACAATGTAGTTTCGTGACATGCATAACAAAGCAAGTTCTAGAAAAATCAACTGTATGTGACAATCACTCAATTAAGAAAATGGAGCATAATATAATATGAATGCTCATTGGCTCAAAAGCACACAAAAAGGGTCATATGCATTAGATCCAACACATTTTTCATTCAATCAATCATCAGGGGCAATTAATCACTGTGTAGTACATAAGAATTCAACCATTCATGCTAATCCCTTATTACGCTTCAATTTATCTCAATAATTCACAATAATCCAGATCATTTAAGATAAGCATCGACAGAATCTAGAATTCAGAAGAGAATGATCACAAACAAGAACTAAAGTATCACTTGGATTTTGAAAATTTTCTTGAAAAGTGAAGTTCAAAGTAAATCCAAATTCAAATTCATATGTCAGAGACCGTCCCCCACACTTAATCCATATATTGTCCTCGATGTATCAAAAATAGATGCTCAAAAGCTATAAAAGAACAAGAGTAAGTAGAAAACTCCCCTGAAAATGTTGAGCATCAACCAAGATATCAGTCACGTGCTTGGGGGTGAAGGTTGTGTGAATCCCCTGTAAGCAAAGAAAGCTGTCATGTTTTGTCCATTCTGGCAACTTAGTCTTCGAGTCTTGCAAGCTGATCGCCAAAATAAAGAAAAAAATAAAACAAATAAAACAAGGAAAGTAAGACAAAAAGTTGGGTTGCCTCCCAGAAGCGCCGTTCTTTATCATCTTTGGCTAGACATTGTCACCTCTTAATCACCATAAGTCGGACATTCCAAGATAATTAGATCAACATTATACAGTTGAAAACCTTCATAAAAAGGTTTCAGACGATGACCATTGACCTTAAAAGTTTTACCTGTATCCGAACTTTGTATTTCAACTGCACCATGAGGAAATACATTAGTAACAATAAAAAGGACCTACCCATCTAGAATGCAATTTATCAGGAAATAACTTCAGTCTAGAGTGATAAAGTAAAACTTTCTGACCAATATAAATTTTTTTTCTAGAAACCAGTTGATCATGAAAGGCTTTGGTCTTTTCTTTGTATACTCTCGAGCTTTCATAGGCATCATTGCGGATTTCCTCCAATTCTTGCAATTGTAATTTCCTTTGTCCTCCTAATTCATCCATTCCCATGTTGCAATGCTTGACAGCTCAATATGCCTTGTGTTCTAGTTCGACTGGGAGATGACATGGTTTGCCAAATACTAAACGGTAAGGAGACATACCTATGGGGGTCTTATAGGCTGTTCGGTAGGCCCATAGTGCATCATCAAGCCGCATACTCCAATCCTTCCTATTTGGGTTGATAGTTTTCTCGAGTATGGACTTGATCTCTCTATTAGATACTTCAGCTTGCCCATTTGTTTGTGGATGATAAGCAGTGGAGATGCGGTGTGTAACATTATATTTCTTAAATAAAGCCCCCACTACTCTGTTGCAAAAATGAGTCCCACGATCACTGATTATAGCTCTTGGTGTCCCGAACCTGACAAAAATATGAGATTTGACAAAATCTACAACTACTTTAGCATCGTCAGTCCGAGTAGCCTCAGCTTCTACCCATTTTGAAACATAATCCACAGCAAGAATGATGTAAACATTACCATAAGAAGAAGGAAAAGGGCCCATGAAATCAATACCCCACACATCAAATATTTCACAAACAAGAATAGGGGTGAGTGGCATTTGATCTCTATGCCCTAAATTTCCAGTTTTCTGACACTATTCACATGCTTTACAAAACATATATGAATCACGAAATAAAGTAAGCCAAAACAATCCACATTCTAACACCTTACGAGTTGTTCTTTTGGGACCAAAATGTCCTCCGCATGCATATGAATGACAAAATTTCAAAATGGAAGGAGTTTCTTGTTGAGAGACGCACCTTCGAATAATTTGATCAGAACAATGTTTCCACAAATAAGGATCATCCCAAACATAATATTTAGCATCACTTTTGATTTTATCTCTTTGAGCTCTAGACAAATCATCTGGTAGTTTTCTAGTAACTAGATAATTAACCATATCAGCATACCAGGGGATTAACTTTTCAATAGAAAAGAGATACTCATCTGGAAAGTCATCTTGCAATGGTGATGGTTCTTCGTTTGTGGGCAATCTGCTGAGATGATCTGCGACCAAATTCTTTGCACATTTTTTATCGCATATCTCCAAATTGAACTCTTGTAGCAAATGTATCCACCGAATGAGTCTGGGTTTTGCCTCCTTCTTTGACAGCAAATACTTGAGAGCTGCATGATCAGAATAAACAATTACTTTAGTGCCAAGTAAATATGGACAAAATTTTTCTAAAGCAAAAACAATAGCTAAAAGTTCTTTTTCAGTCGTTGAATAGTTCCTCTGTGCACTATCAAATGTTCTTGAAGCATAATAGATGGCATGAGAAACTTGTCCAACTCTTTGTCCAAGAATAGCACAAACTGCATGATTACTTGCGTCACACATGATTTCGAATGGAAGATCCCAGTTCGGTGGCCGGATAATTGGCGTCGAAGTCAGCATATCCTTCAACTTATCGAATGCATCTTTGCACACCTCATCAAATTTGAACACCACATTTTTTGCAATAATCTACATAAGAGTTGAGTGATTTTGGAAAAATCCTTGATAAAGCATCGATAAAATCCTGCATGTCCAAGAAAAGAGCGAATTTCCCTCACACTTGCGGGATAAGGCAAAGATTTGATAATTTTTATCTTAGCTTTATCAACTTCAATTCCCTTAGAAGATATAATATAGCCTAGAATAATACCTTGATCAACCATAAAGTGACACTTTTCATAATTAAGAACAAGGTTTGTTTCTATGCATCTTTTAAGCACTTTTGTAAGTTTAGTTAAACAATTATCAAAATAATTACCATAGACTGTAAAGTCATCCATAAATACCTCTATGATATTTTCTACGTACTCTGAAAATATACTAACCATACACCTTTGAAATGTAGCAGGAGCGTTGCAAAGTCCAAATGGCATTCGTCGGTATGCAAAAGTGCCAAACGGGCATGTGAAGGTGGTTTTTTCTTGATCCTCCGGTGCGACTGGGATTTGATGAAAACCTGAATAACCATCAAGACAACAATAATGAGTACGACCATCCAAACGTTCAAGCATTTGATCAATAAATGGAAGAGGAAAGTGGTCTTTTCTAGTTGATGCATTTAACTTCCTATAATCTATACAAACCTGCCACCCGTTTTGGATTCGAGTGGGCACCAACTCACCATCAGAATTTTTTATTACTGTTATAACTATTTTCTTTGGCACAACCTGAACCAGACTTACCCATTTACTGTATGAAATTGGATAGATCATACCTACATCGAGAAGTTTCAAAATCTCTTTCTTTACCACTTCCATCATTGGTGGATTCAGTCGGCGTTGGGCTTCTCTTGACGGCTTACAATCTTCCTCTAATAGTATCCTATGCATGCATGTGGAAGGGCTCAATCCCTTAATGTCAGCTATAGTCCAACCAATAGCCTCTTTATACTCTCTAAGCATCCGAATCAACTTTTCTTCCTCTAATATAGACAGTTTGTTTGAGATTATCACCGGAAGAGTTTCTCCTTCTCCCAAAAATGCATATTTCAGATGATCTGGTAAGGGTTTCAATTCCAATTTCGGTGCCTGCACAATAGAAGGAAGAAGTTTTGTGTGAGAAAGAGGCAACTCAATGTAAGACACCTCATACCTTACAGGTTTAAGTGATTCTAATTCGTAGATTGCATCCTGTAGGTCGGACTCCAACACAAACTTCTTCATGATCTTTCGTAGCCCTTCAAGAGTGAGATGCCTGCTAAGTGTAACTTTTAGTTTATCATCATCAACTAGATCAAAGATTTCCTACGCCAACGGGTCAATAACATCTATAACAAAAATAGAAGACACATCATTAGGGTACCTCATGGCGTCATAAATATTGAATTTAATAATTTCACCATCAAATTCCATTGTGAGTGTACCATCATGCACATCAATTTTTGTCCTAGATGTTTTTAGAAATGGCCTTCCTAATAACATTAATGTTGAATTAGAAGAGTTATCTTCTTCCATGTCAAGAACATAAAAATCAGCAGGAAAGACCAACCCATTAACTTGTACTAAGACATCCTCCAAAACTCCTTCAGGATATACATTAGATCTATCAGCAAGTTGAATAATCACACTTGTTTCTTTTAATGGACCAATATTCAAAGATGAATAAATAGAGAGAGGCATGACATTTATTGAAGCTCCTAGATCTAGCATTGCTCTTTCAATCCTAACATCACCTAGTTTGCAAGGGATAGTAAACATACCTAGGTCCTTGCATTTTGGAGGTAATTTTTTCTGGAGGATGGCTGAAACATTTTCCCCCATACTTATCATTTCATTACCTTTCAACTTCCTCTTATTGGTGCACAACTCCTTGAGAAATTTACCATATCGAGGCACTTGTTTAATTGCATCAAGTAAAGGAATATTTACCTCAACCTTGCGAAAAGTTTCAAGAATTTCCTTCTCTTTCTCCTCTTTTTTTTCGATTTATTCAGTCTAGTAGGAAAGGGAGGATTTGTCACCAATGCCTTTGGTTGTTCACTATCGAGTCCTCTAGGCTGGTCAGTTTGAGGTTGAGAAGCAACTACTTCTTTTTCAATTTCTTCTCCACGTGCTGCCTTACTGGGTTCCATCAACTCCTTCCCGCTTCTCAAGGTAACTGCACTAGCATTTTGTTTTGGGTTAACAATAGTTTGGGAGGGCAATTTACCTTGAGATTCCAATCGGTTCACAGAAGATGCTAGTTGACTCATTTGATTCTCCAATTGTTGAATGCTTGTTCTTGTCTCCTGTTGAAATTGTTGCGTGTTAGTTGCAAGTGATTTAACAATTTCTTCTAGAGACATACCTGAACTTGTGGAGTTTTGTTGTGGTGGTGGAACAGGCGGTCTATGCTGAAAGTGTTGGAACGGTGATCTTGCTCCATAGCTGAAATTGGGATGATCCTTCCATCCTGGATTGTAGGTATTTGAGTAGGGATCGTATTTCCTTTTTGGTGGGCCTGGAAATCCTCCAGCTGCATTGGCATGCTCATAGGAATCATCTCGAAGTGTAGGGCATATGTCAGTTGGATGACCGATGGTGGCACAAATCCCACAAGCTTTCACTTGTTGCATATTTCCTACAGCTAACTGTTGGACAACAGAAGTTAGATTGGATATTTGATTTGTAATGGAAGATATATTTACCTCATTCACCCTTATTGGAGATGTGTCCTGCCTGAATCCAAATTGTTGTGAGTTAGTGGCCATGATGGAGATCAAATCTCTAGCGTCACGAGGAGTTTTGTTCACTATGGCACCTCCACTCGCTGCATCCATCATCTTCCTTTCCATGGGTAGGAGCCCTTCGTAGAAATATTGAATGAGGAGCTGTTAAAAAATTCCATGTTGTGGGCAGCTTGCACAGAGTTGCTTAAATCTTTCCCAATACTCGTGAAGGGTCTCTGTATCTTACTATTTTATTCCATATATCTCCCTTCTAATGCCAGCAGCTCATGATGCAGGGAAAAATTTATCAAGAAATAATCTCACCATCTCCATCCATGTGGTTATAGAGCCAGGGGGCAAATAAAATAACCAGTCCTTTGCTTTTTCAGTCAGCGAGAATGGGAAAGCACGTAATTTGATTTGATCTTCGGTCACTCCTTGCGATCTCATGCTTGAACACACCACGTGGAATTCCTTTAGATGCTTGTGAGGATCTTCATTCTCAAGACCATGAAAAGTTGGGAGCAAATGGATCAATCCAGATTTTAACTCAAAACCCACTTCCAAAGCTGGATATGTAATGCAGAGTGGCTGTTGATTTAAATTTGGTGCAGCCAATTCCCTTAAAGTTCTCTTTTGATTGGCCATTGCTTCTTCTATTTCAGAATTGCTAGATGAATCAACTAAGTCAGGTACTGAATTAAATCCGGGGGGTGAGGATGAAGATGCTTGTTTGTCACGCAATTTAGCTTCCTTCCTTAACTCCCGAGTCGTCTTCTCAATCTCAGGATTGTATTGGAGTTCACCTGCACGAGAAGATCGAAGCATTAAAATAAATCTAATTAACACCAATCCCCAGCAACAGTGCCAAAAATTTGGTGGGTGTCGAATCCAACAAATAATAAAATTCTCACTCTCAAAAATACAAATTGTAACAGTGATGAGCAAGGTTGAATCCACAGGGATTGGGTAGATTTATTTTAATCAAAAATGAAGTAAAGAAAAAAGGGGGGTTTGAAATATCGAAGTGAAATAAAAGAGAAAACAATTATAATCAACTAAACACTAAGGAGAAATCAATATCGGGAAAATCCAACCGAAGGTATAATTTCAGAATTGGTTCAGAGAATTGATCATAGATACAAGGATAAAATCTTCTATTCTTCACCAAATTGGTTATGGTTGCTAACAAGCTCTAACAATCTATCTCTCCTTACTTTCTTGATAACCAAAATAAGCTCTTTGATTACTTCCCTTGTTAATAAACAATCCTAAATAAGCTCTTAGGATTTAATCTATCGACAACATTAATAATTAGAGAGACTACCAATTCTAGCCAACAAATACACAAGCTCGATTCATTTAGACTAGGTTATATATCTCCATAACATAAATCAAAAATCTTGTTATAATCAACTTTGTTGTTTGACCACTAATATTAGAACGTTTAAAAAATTACAGATTTAAAGTTCTAAATGGCAATTTATTGACTTGATAATTGAACAACGGGTCCTTTGCATCAATCAACCAAGACAATAATTGATAATAAACACAGAAGATATATAAATAGAGAAGAAATAAAAGAGCAATGAAAATTATTTAGATCTCACAATTCTTGAAGAACCGAGACTTCAATTACCCTTCAGTTGGAAGAAGAGTATTTAGCTACTCATAATTAAAAGAAAACCTAAAGAAAAGAGAAGAGAGATTTTCTATTCAACGGCCGCCTCTTCTGTCTCAGCCTTTTTTTCTTTTCTTTCAGTAAGGGTTAGTATTTATAACTTTCAAAACCCGCGGTCTGGGGCTGCAGCGCCAACTTCCTGGGGCTGCAGCGCCAGGTTTCTGTCCACTCTTCATAAAATCTTGCCATTCCAGCGCTGCAGCGCCAACTTCCTGGGGCTGCAGCGCCAAGTTGCTGTCCACTCTTCATAAAATCTTGCCATTCCAGCGCTGCAGCGCCAACTTCCTGGGGCTGCAGCGCCAAGTTGCTGTCCATTCTTAATAAAATCTTGCCATTCCAGCGCTACAACGCCAACTTCCTGGGGCTGCAGTGCCAAGTTGCTGTCCACTCTTCATAAAATCTTGCTTTTGACTTCAATTTGATTCAACTCCTCAATCTACTCCACAAAATACGAAACATAATCAAAATCCAAGATTTAAGCAATTATAATTATTAAAACATGAGGAAATATAACAAACATATGGATATTATGAACTCTTATCACCTATCAACAGTCCTACCATTCCTCTTTTCTATTTCATCAACATTAGAAACATAATCATCAATTGAGTCATCAGATGGATAGTTGCTTAATTCACCATCTAAGACAGCACCTCTAACCTCATCACCATCACTAGCAGCTACATCTTCAACTCTATCCTCTTCTTCACCATCACCATCACTTGAAAAATCCCCAAGCTCATCCTCATCATAACTCATCCACTCATCATCTAAAGAACCACTAAGCACATATTCTTCATCTAATAATTTAACTCCATCAACCTCATGTTTGTTAACTTTCCTCTACCTAACCCTTCCACTCCATGTACCTCTTCCTCTTCCTCTCCCTCTCCCTCTCCTTCCCCCTACCCTCTCTCCCTCTCCCTCTTACTGAAGACCTGCCAGCAGATGCACTTCCAGCTAATTCACCAACTCTTCCTCTCTTTCCCCCTATCCCTCTCACTACAACCCTACCAGCATATGCCTTTCCAGTTGTTTCACTAACTCTCTTTCTTTCTCTCCCTATACCTTTTCTCCCATACGTAAATTGATTCTCATTAATATAGTCACCTACATTAACTGTATCCTCTTCATTAACATCACCACAAGCCTCATTATACCTTTCACCACTAGTCTCATTCTATCCTTCATCATTAACTTCCCCACTAACTTCTTCATTACTACCATTACTACTATAAACCCCACCTCTTAAGTTCTCATTAACATCTACATCTTCCTCATTGTACCCTTCACTGTCATTGTCGCTATTGAAATTTACTACGGTGGGTTGAGGTTTTGTCAAACTCTCAGGAAATATGACCACAGGGATAGCTTCTGTTACTTTTTTCCAAATAAATAGGTATTTTGTCATTCATAAGCACTACACACTCTTCTAAAGTCAGAATCATTGTTAAAAGACATAAAATTGCCACATTTCAACTCAATAGAGACATTGTGAAAACTAAAACTCTCGTACACAATATACGTAACATCTAGATAGGAATACCTATTAAATTCAATTGGACCTTTCACAAACACATCATTGTAGTGATATTTCAACACATATTTCGCCATTTCCAAATTGAAAAAATATTTATAAATATTTCAGGAAATTTTAATTTCAATAAAAGGAATTTATACCCAGATTAAAATTGAAGAGAAGAACATTATAGTTTGTTGCTGATCTTTCCAACTTCTTTAGGCTTACTGATGAAAATCTTCAAATGTAAATGTCCTACCTAGTGCGTTGTTGATCACCAAGAGATTTTGAGGAAAACTACGATTTTTGTTCTAGAGAAGTACTCTGGTTTGCTTGTTTTTTTTTTTTTTTTAGAAATCATTGATGACAAGGGGAGGTATTTCTTGTTCATATGGGTTTGCTAGGGGTTTGGGAACGGTCACGAGGGTAGGTATGCATAAAATGAAGGGTGTTAGGGTCTTTTCACTCTTAAAGTATCGTTTTGAAATTTTTTTTGGACTCAAGTTCACTAAATATGGTTGGGTTTAGGGATGCATCAGAATACTTTTAAAATAGAGGGATCCATTTGTAGTTTAAGGCAATCATAAAGGGTGTTTTTATAATCATCCCTAATTTGACATGTCTTACCAAAATGTATTGTAAATTTTTTGATGATTGCTTCATTCTTGTCATATTTTTCTGTTTTTAGCACCTATTTGTCCCATTTGGTCTCTTGCTGTGGCATTCGATTTTCTAGGTACACTGTATTTATATCAAAAATAATTTAATGTGGTGGCGTACCTTGATTGGACTAGCAAATAAGAGAGAATACGGCTGGGAAGAGAAGAAGTGTGATATGAGCATTAAATGAGCTAAGACAACTAGTCGTCAAAAAGCCTATGAAACAAGAACCTTTAAAAGAGAAGTTCAAGGGACAACATCAAGACATATAGGTCAGCTCGAAGACTCGAGACTGATAAGCTCGAGAGAATATTACTTCAGCCTTGAGTACACATAACTGCTAATCCGACTCTTCAAGGATCGAGGATAAACTAAAAAGTCATGTATTTAATTTGGCTAAGGTAAAAGTTTCCACGATTAGATACAACTTGCATAGTGGAGTAAAAGATTTGAACACTTGGCATGCTCGGTGCAATTAATCCAGAGAATGTGAGGAAGTGAAAACGTGGGAGACTTTTTGGGAACATCAATACAACTATCCAAGTCTGAAGTATTATAAATAGAAGTGGAGTAAAGCATAAGAGACACATTGACAATCATCCAAGAATCATTTATCTATCTATAAGCATTTACTTTCAGCATTTCTTTTCCTTTAATTTTCAGTCATTTACTTCCCAGTCAAATAGGAGTAAATATATCGTAACCATAACTGTAATTCGCTTTCTCCATTCCCATGTTGTGTTTGTCTTAAAGTCAATCTAGAGTTACATTGAAAGCTCAATATACACTACGACAAGCTTGAAGTCTGTATATGGTATTTTGAGTTTTCAATTTTATAAACCCATTATATCAGCATTGCTTTCAATATATATTGAGTTTGTAGCTACTTTATAGTTGCTATTTAATTTTTTTTATTAATTGCTAGATTAAATTCTTGTCTTTGAATTTATAACAACATATCATTGGTGTCCTTTTAATTGAGGCATTATCAGACCCATCTAGAGAAGTACTATTCTAATTGAATCCGCTTTAACCTCGATTGACTCATAAATTAAATCTTTCACTAACACATTGCAATCTATTTATTCTATTTGTTGAAATTTTTGTTAGTAGAGTAGAGAGTAAGAGATTCCACATTGTTGTTATCTTTTTTCCAAACTTTGCCTCATTGTAAATTCATGATATATATATATATATATATATATATATATATATATATATATATATATATATATATATATATATATAAACTCAGAAATGGAAAATTACACCCAAAACCCATTTAAGTTAGTGGTCATTCTTTGTTTCCATGTTATCTTTGTGAGATTGTTAAAAGAATAGGGCCTCATTCTTTTATTAGAATGTTGTCTTTGGTTGGTAGTTTAAGCAAATTAAAGATCATGGCCTACCTATTGATGAGACTATGATTAAGGGTTTTGTTGTGCTTTTGGCTATATTGAAATTTAAAAATGGTATGTGTTTTTAAGCATATTCTAGCGGATCCGAAAAAGGTCTACATTATTATAAGGAGATTGTCTCTTTCTTTATTTGCTTATATTTTTAAGCAGTTGTGTGGGTGCCCATTAGTGTTTCTCTTCCATTAACAGTACCCTCTGGTTCTTGTTTGATGTTTATTTTTGGATTTATAGCTGTTAGGATATCCACATGTGAGTTATCCCATATCTGAAAGAAATGAAAAAAAAAGTGGGTTAAATACATTGTTTGAGCCTAAGATTTATGAGCTTAAGCTTTTGAGTCATATTAGTGTCCGTCAATGTATATCGAGTCCTTGTTCGAGTGATCTCCCATCGTATGAAGTACTCTTGACCTTATCAAATTGGTATTAGAGTCTGGTTCAAGTTGGTCACAATCGTGTGACTCTTATAATTTGCCCCGTGATTGAGTCTATGGATGAGAAACGTTTGCGTACCCATGATTGTCTGTCCCATGAGGGCTCCTATAGTTTGCCTCTCCCATGGTTGAGTTTGGTTTGGCTTCTCCAGTTGATCGAGTGACTGGTAATTTTATTCAAGGGAGAGTTTGGTATATAACTCATACCTAAGGGGAAAATTTATTAAGATATCTACATGTGAGTTATCCCACATTTGAAAGAAATTAAAAATGATAGTGGGTTATATACATGGTTTGGATATAAGACTCATGAGCTTATGCTTTTGAGTCATATTGGTGCCCATCCATGTATATTAAACATGTGTTTGAGTGATTTCCCGCCATGTGAAGTACTCCAGACCTTAACAACAACGATGATCTAATCCCTATCCACTCATACAATCATCCTATTCATCCATAAGAGAGTTATTGGGTCGAAGAATTGAACTCAGGGCTCCAAGGCACCCAAGTATTTTAGACTTGAAATGATAAGCATTGAATCAAATGCATCTGGTTTGGTGTTAAAAAGAAGAAAACAAGATGACTCAAGTGAAGTTATATTGTTTATGCATGTGGATGGAGCTTGGTGAAAAGATTCTCTTAAAGTAAAGTCGGGTGTTGTGGCTTTTGATGGTTTTGGTGTTCAGAAATGATTTACTTTTTCTCCAGCCAAGGCTTTGTTGGTAGAGTAAGCTGAGCTTATGGCTATTGTTTTTATAATGGAGGTATTACATAGAAGAGCTGTTCATTCTGTGACTCTTTTGACATATTTCGCTCAGACTACTGAATTTTTGGAAAATGATAACACCCTTCTTGTTTTCATGTTGCCATTTTTCCTCTTGTTTCCAGTGTAGATCTTTTTGTCCATACTTGAAACTTAGTAGTCAACTTATACTCTCGACTCCTTTCTGTTAACAAATCGATCCCTGCTAATATCTGTTGGTATTTGTCTAAGGTTTGCACAGGTCCAACCATGGTTCAAAGATGGTTAAAGTCTAAACCAAGGGTGGACAATTAAATTTCAGCAAGTTAGAAGATTGTACACAAGAGTGTGCATCAATTTGGAGCAAGGGAAGGCCATGCACACTAGTGTGCGCACTTCTGCACACAGGCAGAAGAGTGTGTGCACAGCAGCAGAAGGGAGCAGCTTTAGGTCAGGGTGCAGTGCGCATGCCCAGTGCCGTGCCTCCCAGCATGCACATCATCAGGTGTGCACTAGCACCGCAGCGCGCACGCCCAACGCTGCACCACCCAAGCACACTGCTGCACACATAGGCAACATGCTTTAGGACCCTCTTAAGTGTGTGTGCACAACACCAAAATGCATAGCACCACTTGGAGATTGATAAAGGGCTAAGATTTAAAAGAAATCATGATCAAAGGGAGGAGATTGATTCACAAGAATGTCCAAGAAGTGAAAGGCTATAAAAGGGGTTTTTAAGCCTCATTTTTAAAAAAATAAACACAATAGAGAGAATACATTGTGACATTGTGAGATCAATTATAAACAATACAAGAGAGAATTGTGTGAGAGACATAAACATAAGAGAGACTCTTGTAGTGAGGCTGGTTGTAAAGAAGAGAGAGTCTAGATTAGATAGAGAGCTTTGTAAGGTCCTATCTTTTTCCTTACTTCTCTTTTTGGTTTCTTCAAGAACTTGATTTCTTGAAGGGGATTGCTGTAACTTGTAAGAACCATTTTGATTTAGTGCAGAGAGTTCGGAGGAACTCACGGGACATAGGCACATTACCGAACCTCAGTAACAAATTGCTTGTCTTATTTCTTTCTTTGATTTTTTGTTCTTGTGTTCGATTAATGTATTTCTTTCTACAAGTCATTCTAGACTTGGGTGTTTGGAAGATCACCACCTGGGCATCTTGTCAAGGTGATTTCCAACAGTGGTATCAGAGTGGCACAGCTGGGTATCAAAGCAAGAACAAGAAGGTGACGGAGCCAAGACTTCAAGAATCAAAGATCAACTTCTTGGGTGATTTAAGAATGGTGTAAAGATTAAGATCCGGTCAAGTTCTTGAAGGTTGAATCAAGAACGGTGTTAAGATCCATCTTCGATCTGTGTTCTTGAGGTTGAAGAAGACATTTGTGGGTAATGCATATATCTGGGATCTTGTCCACAAAAGATGGCTTCAAATTTCTGTGTTGAGAAGTTCGATGGAAAGGGAGACTTTGCCCTTTGGAAGTAGAAGATCAAGGCTATTCTAATGCAACAGAAAGTGGACTTGGCTATTGGAGAAGATGATGTTTTTCCAGCAAGTGTCACAGAGGACCAGCGGACCGAGATGAAGAAGATGGCTTACAGCACCATTTTCTTGCACATGTCGAATAGTGTCACAAGGGAGTGCGGAGACTTGGAGGATCTGGCTGTCATATGGAAGAAACTAGATGAGTTGTTTCTTACCAAAACTCTTCTTAACAAGATTTATCTTCTTAAAAGAATCTTTGCTTTTAAAATGGATCCTAGTAAAGAGTTGCAAGATAATCTTGATGTCTTTAATAAGCTAGTTCAAGATTTGAATAGTTGTAGCATTATTTTTCCGGATGAATAATTGGCTGTTATCTTGTTAAATTCTCTTCCTGATTGCTTTGATAACTTGATTAATGCCATTGAGTATGGAAGGGATACTTTGACAAAAGAGATTGTGATCAATGCCATAAGGCTACATGATTTCAAGGCCAAGATGAAGGAGACATCAAGTGGTGATGGGCTGTTCGTAAGAGGAAGGCCAGTAACTCGGAATGGCAGTAGCAACCATGGCAACTACTGGGAGAAATCAATAGGATGAGGGCAGAACCATAGGAGATCTTATTCTAAGACAAGACTTGGAGGAGGAAGGAGATGCTTCTACTGTAACAAGGAGGGCCATTTCAAGAAAGATTGCAAGAAGAGGGTGTAGGATGAGAGGAGAAGCCATACCAACAATGGAGAGGTTTCGGTTGCCAAATGAGAACAGCAAGATGATGTTCTTGTTATGTGCTCAAATGTGAGCAGGAGGTAAGGCAGCGAAAAGTGGATTCTTGATTTTGGTTGCACTTATCATATGTGCCCTCACAAGGAATGGTTCAAGAATTTCAAGGAGATCAATGATGGAAGGGTCTTCTTGGGGAATGACAATTCTTGCCAAGTGAGAGGGGTTGGTGACATTCAATTGAAGATGTTTGATGGAATCATAAGGCTACTGCGAAATGTAAGGTATCTTTCAGATTTGAAGAGAAATTTGATCTCATTGGGGCAGCTGGATTCCAGTGGCAAAGGGATCTTTGGTAGTGATCAAGGCAGCAAGAAACGATGGACTCTATGCGATGATGAGAGTGACAGAAATCAATGATCAAGCAGCAAGCTTGATGGTTGAGATGGATAAGGCAGCCCTTTGGCACACTCGCTTGGGACACATGAGTGAAAAGGGCCTGCAAGTGCTTAGCAAGGAAGGTCTACTTGGTGGTGACAAAGTAGAAAAACTAGATTTCTGTGAGAGTTGCATTCTTAGGAAGCAACACGGAGTCAGCTTCAACACTGGAGTGCACAAGTCCAAAAGGATTCTTGACTACATTCATTTGGACCTTTGGGGACCAACTAGGACACCAACACAGGGAGGTAACTTTTACTTTCTGTCTTTAATTGATGATTATTCAAGAAGAGTGTGGGTTTATTTGCTTAGGAATAAATCGGATGCCTTGAATAAGTTAGTGGTGTGGAAAGGGCTGGTAGAGTCTCAAATGGGTAGAGTAGTTAAAGGGATAAGAACCGATTATGGCTTAGAAATTTTTAACCAAGAACTTGATCAATTCTGTAGGCTAAATGGCATTCTAAGACATAGGACGGTTGTGGAAACCCCTCAGCAAATTGGAGTTGCTGAGTGGATGAATAAGACCCTTATGGAGAAGGTTAGGTGCATGCTAATAAGATCCGGTTTACCAAAATATTTTTGGGGAGAAGTGATGAGTGCCAGATATTGCATATTTTGGCCCTTTAATTTACATTTGTTAGCTTAGGAATTTGTTACTTTGAGTTGTTTTCGTTGTTTTACAGGTTTACAAGCACTGGGAAAGGAGTTTCACTAAAATTGCCAAAATCGCCTTACAGATCAGTCATTTTTGTGGATTTTACTGTATTAATTCCGGAAGAACCAGAAGATGAGCCATATATGCTTGGAAAGATCCGGAAGTCTATTTTCTGAGAGATTTTACGACTTGCAAAAATGATTTTTCTAGAGAAAGTTATGGCCATTTTAGTAAACAAGGGTCAAGCTGAAGATGTCTAGTGCGCTCGATCGCACCAGACTTGCGATCGATCGCAAATGCGCACTCGCACATCCCACATCGGTTAAAAATGCTCTGTAGTGCGCCAATGTGCGCTCGAGCGCACCAGAGTGCGATCGATCGCACTCGGGCAGTATCCCACATCGATTTTGAAACCCATTGTGCTCCGAGACTCCCCCTATATAAACACCATCTGACCTCATCATTCAGTGTACAATTCCTGAGCCATTTTGGTGTTTACCGGTGGACGTCCGCCAGCATTCTGGTGGATCCTGAAGGCATTGCTACCACGAGGGGAAGCGCCGCCCATCTGCGAGTGGAATTTCTCCCATGTAAAGTTGTTTATTTATTTATTTTTATTTAGTTGTTGTAGTTTAATGTTTAGCACTTTTATTATGAATTATAGTTTCATAGTTATGAGTGGCTAGACTCTTCAGCTAAGGTTGAAGATGAAGCCCCGCCGTTGTTTGGCGTAGTAGTTCAGATTTGCTTGTACAAATCTGACAATTTTTAGTATAAATGTTCTGTCAATTATTTGAGTTAATCTTATAATTGATTGAGTTTAAATTGTCTGTTGGATTTTCTTTGTGTTTCATCTGATGGATACATTGAATGCTTTTCGATTAAATTGGATTCCCTTTGTGATTTGTTAAAAGCGGATACATTGGGTGCTTTTGGTTTAGTTGGGATATTCTTTGTTTTTTGTCTTATAGTTGGATTCATTGAATGTTTTGATAGGCTATATTTTTAGAACATGTATGCTTAACTTCGGTGGGGTGGATTCAGAAACCTTAGTGCTTTTTTATTAGTTTTTTAAATCAACTTAGCTTAGTTTTAATTTGTTTTGCAATATCATTCACAATTCGGAACTAGGTTAAAATAGAGTTAGTTTAGATAAAAATTATATTTTCACAACGCAATTCCCTGTGGATTCGACCTCGCACTTGCACAACGCTATACTGCAAACGACTCGTGCGCTTGCGAGTAAATTAAAACTCACAACAAGTTTTTGGCGCCGTTGCCGGGGAATTGTTTGGTTTGTGAAAATTTTTTGTCTGAATTGATTTTATTTTTCTACTAGTTAATTAAAAAAAAAAAATTTATTATGTGGATGAATCCAGCGCCGGTTTCACAGTCTTTAGAGGACACCATTAAGGAGTACATTAAAATGACCAGCCCGTCCCTCAATGCTGCCAACACTTTCAATGTTGAAAGCTGTTCCATCTGTGCTAGTCCCATGCATCTAGCACAGAATTGTCCATCAATGCCGGCTTGTGCTGAGTATCCTATGGAACAAATGAATGCTTTCAATGAGTGTTGTTGGCAATCAAATAGATCTTACTCTGAAACATACAATCCAGGGTGGTGGGACCACTCTAATGTTTCATGGACGCAGAACCAACTGAGGAATCAGGGAGGAGACCCTTATCATTCTCACAATTAATACCCTCCCGAATTTCCTCCACCAATTCCAAATTATGGTCACTCAGCTTATCCAACACCATCACCCGCTTACCAAGCTCCCATTCAAGCGCCAGTGTCGGTTTCACAGTCATTGGAGGACGCTCTCAATGATTTCATGAAAGCGACTAGCCAATCTATGAGTGAAGTGATGAGTGCAACAATAGAAAACACCCAAGCGATTGCCACACTAGAGAGTCAAATTGATCAAATCGCAAGTTACATGGGTGAAAGAGAGGAAGGAACGTTCCCCAGTCAAACTGATCCTAACCCAAAGGAACAGTTTGCGGTGGGAAATTCTTCAACTCCCATGCATTGGCAGGAACAAGTGCAATCAACTGTCCCATACTTGTTTGGGAGACAAGTGGACAATCAAGTGGAAGAGAACCCTGCTATGCACCAAGGGCAAGAGAGTGGCAACAATGAGAAGAGAGATGCTGAGCCATCTACAGCCACTCGTATTATTAAGGATCTCTCTAGGTCGTTTTTACCTAAAGCGCCTTACCCTACGAGACTACAAGTGCCCAAGAAAGAAGGGAAGTCTGAGGACATTATGGAGGCATGCTTTGCTCAGTTTGAAGAGGATTTGTATTTAGATAAGTTACTTGAGCAAGCAAATACTATCGTGGAGTCCGCTCCTCAGGAGAGTAGTAGGACAGAGGAGACTATGGATGAATCCCGCACTGAGGACCCCCTAGAGGCATGCTTTGCTCAATTTGGAGAGGATATCGATTTAGATAAATTACTTGAGCAAGCGAATGCCATTTTAGAGTCTCCTCCTCGGAAGAGCAATAAGACGGAGGAGACCGCCGCACCTGAAACCCCCAAGAAGGAACTTAAGCCTTTACCAGATAATCTTAAGTATAAGTTCCTAGGTTCAGTCGATAGTTTGCCTGTGATTATACCTTCAGATCTGGGTGATGCTCTAGAGGAGAAATTATTGGATGTCTTAAGAGAGTATAAGGAAGCTATAGGCTGGACCATTGAGGACATCAAGGGGATCAACCCCTCGGTGGTGACGTACAGGATACATTTGGAGGAGGATGCTGAGCCATCGAGGGAGCCACAAAGAAGGTTCAACCCTGCTTTGCAAGAGGTTGTGAGGGCGGAAGATATTAAGCTGTTAGAGGCTGGGATCATTTATCTCATCTCTGATAGCAAGGGGGTGAGCCAGATTACAGTCGTGCCCAAACGTGCTGAATTTATGGTTGTAAATAAAGACAACGAGTTGGTTCCAACTCGAGTGCAGTCAAGATGGAGAAAGTGTCTAGACTACCGTAAATTGAATGCTGCCATTAGGCCTGATCATTTTCCATTCCCATTTATTGATCAGATGGTGGAGCGCTTAGTTGGGCCTGTTTACTAATGTTGGGTCTGGCTGAAGACGTTAAACTTAGCGCTCATGGGAGGCACCCCACAGCTTATCTTTTATTTTGTTTATTTATTATTTTGCATTTTTATGATTAATGTTTGTTTCCAGTATTTTTTTTGTCTTCCAGTTTTTATATTTCAGGGACAAAGCGTACTTCAGTTCAAGTTTGGGGGTATGCTATGAGCCATACCAGTCCAGATAGTTCTCCATATCTCAGGTCAGCTCTTTCCATATTAGTCACACATTGGGGTCAATGTGTAATTTAAGTTTGGGGGTATGGGAGACACATCACACACTTTGTCCTAATTTGTTGTCTTTTCGTCATAGAGATAAATGCATGCTCATGTTATCGTGAAATTTTAGTTGATCTAAACATTTTCTGTGATGTGATGTCATTGGTGAGCTTAACATTTTGAACACATGATCTGGTGATAAATTTTTAAAATTTAGTTACTTACTTTAGGCATTTTGAGAATTCACATGTTTGATCTAATCTAACACGAGCACATTAGCACAAATTATGTGAGGTATGACATGTGATTTTAATGTGTATTTTTCCTTATCTTAACTGAAACTGGATGACTTGTTGGATGAACTCTTGGGCATAGGAAAATATAAAAAAAAAAAAAAATTTATCAATAAACTTTTCGCTGAGTAACTGGACCTCTTGCCTCAGTAAGCAGTGAGTGTTCACGTCAAAAGGTGGAATTTTGCTTGGTAATATTAAGATCGGTTTAATTTCGTAGCCTTTTTGACTCGAGTTAGTAAGTCCTTAGGGGTGTCTTTACACCTAATGCCCTAAAACCACCTGGTTTGGGAGTCATTGACTTAACACTCGCTACATGGGTCAATTAGAAAGCTTAAGGGAACTAAACATAGCCGTGCCTTATTAAAAAAATAATAATAAAAAAATAAAATACTATGCCTTTGTCGTTCATTTTTTATGGGAAATTCGGTGAATCTTGAGACATGGAGACCTTACACATTAGAGTTACTTGGAAGCTTCATTTTTATATGCTAATTCACCTTACATTGATTCAAGCTTGTGATGCCTTATCCTACCTTTTATAAGTAATTAGATTTTAACATTTCTATTCATTGCGAAGATGGGTTTATCTTTTTAAGCTTGCTTATGAATGAATATCATGGTGATGTGTGCTCCTTAAATTTTTGGATACCATGAGTGATGACTTTATCTTTATGTTCTTTGTTTTTCATTGAGTCTTTTATTTTGTTTTGCTAAGGGACTAGCAAATTGTAAGTTTGGGGGTATTTGATGAGTGCCAGATATTGCATATTTTGGCCCTTTAATTTACATTTGTTAGCTTAGGAATTTGTTACTTTGAGTTGTTTTCGTTGTTTTTCAGGTTTACAAGCACTGGGAAAGGAGTTTCACTAAAATTGCCAAAATCGCCTTACAGATCAGTCATTTTTGTGGATTTTACTGTATTGATTCCGGAAGAACCAGAAGATGAGCCATATATGCTTGGAAAGATCCAGAAGTCTGTTTTCTGAGGGATTTTACGGCTTGCAAAAATGATTTTTCTAGAGAAAGTTATGGCCATTTTAGTAAACAAGGGTCAAGCTGAAGATGTCTAGTGCGCTCGATCGCACCAGACTTGCGATCGATCGCAAATGCGCACTCGCATATCCCACATCGGTTAAAAATGCTCTGTAGTGCACCAATGTGCGCTCGAGCGCACCAGAGTGCGATCGATCACACTCGGGCAGTATCCCACATTGATTTTGAAACCCATTGTGCTCCGGGACTCCCCCTATATAAACACCATCTGACCTCATCATTCAGTGTACAATTCCTGAGCCATTTTGGTGTTTACCGGTGGATGTCCGCCAGCATTCTGGTGGATCCTGAAGGCATTGCTACCACGAGGGGAAGCGCCGCCCATCTGCGAGTGGAATTTCTCCCATGTAAAGTTGTTTATTTATTTATTTTTATTTAGTTGTTGTAGTTTAATGTTTAGCACTTTTATTATGAATTATAGTTTCATAGTTATGAGTGGCTAGACTCTTCAGCTAAGGTTGAAGATGAAGCCCCGCCGTTGTTTGGCGTAGTAGTTCAGATTTGCTTGTACAAATCTGACAATTTTTAGTATAAATGTTCTGTCAATTATTTGAGTTAATCTTATAATTGATTGAGTTTAAATTGTCTGTTGGATTTTCTTTGTGTTTCATCTGATGGATACATTGAATGCTTTTCGATTAAATTGGATTCCCTTTGTGATTTGTTAAAAGCGGATACATTGGGTGCTTTTGGTTTAGTTGGGATATTCTTTGTTTTTTGTCTTATAGTTGGATTCATTGAATGTTTTGATAGGCTATATTTTTAGAACATGTATGCTTAACTTCGGTGGGGTGGATTCAGAAACCTTAGTGCTTTTTTATTAGTTTTTTAAATCAACTTAGCTTAGTTTTAATTTGTTTTGCAATATCATTCACAATTCGGAACTAGGTTAAAATAGAGTTAGTTTAGATAAAAATTATATTTTCACAACGCAATTCCCTGTGGATTCGACCTCGCACTTGCACAACGCTATACTGCAAACGACTCGTGCGCTTGCGAGTAAATTAAAACTCACAACAAGAAGCTATGGCTACAGCTGCATACTTGATAAATAGATCACTCTTTAGAGCTTTAGAGCTTAAAACTCCCATGGAGATGTGGAGTGGAAAACCCCCTGAATTAAGCAACATAAGGACTTTTGGGTGTGCAACATATGCACATCAAAGGGAGGATAAACTTGACCCTAGATCTAGAAAATGTGTATTTCTAGGATATGGTGATGGGGTTAAGGGATATAGGTTATGGTCCTTAGAAAAGAAGGGCATGAAACTAATCATAAGTAGGGATGTTATCTTTAATGAATTATTATTTCCCTACTTGGAGAAAACTAACCCTGCAGGGGCTAGTGAGCAAACCAGTTTAGTTCTTGTGGAGCATAGCATCAAGGAGAATTCAGTTCAGGTAGAGTAGAGGAGGCAAGAGGGTTTGGGCCAGATAGAGCCCTTGAATGAAGGCCAAGCTCAAGAAACTCAAGAGGAAGCTGAACTAGAAGAGGTTGATGCAACAAGTCGGAAGGACTATCAGCTCACAAGAGACCGGGAAAGAAGGCTAGTCGGACCACCTTCAAGATATGGGTTTGTGGATGCTGCGGATGCAGTATCTCCTTGGAAAGAAGGAGAGATGAGTGAACAAGAAACTTACACGGATTCCATGGAGTGTAAGGATTCGTCAAAGTGGCAGCTAGCTATGGAGGAAGAAATGGGTTCTTTGAGGAAGAAAAACTTCTGGGAATTGGTGAAAATTCCAGGAAAGCAGAAAGTTGTGGAATGTAAGTGCACTTACAAGATCAAAGAACGGTACCCTCTAAGAGATGAAGTCCGGAACAAGGCTAGGCTAGTGGCTAATGGGTTCACAAGAAGAGAAGATATAGGTTTCACAGAAACTTTCTCACATGGACACAAGGTGGAGAAGATGGTTAGTATGCTCACCTATGTCATTGATGGGCTATTGGTTTGGAACAGTAGGAAGAGGATGGAAAGGTTTACATCTCAACTCAGTGAGGAGTTCAAGAGGAAAGATCTCAGCCTTACACAAAAGATCCTTGGGATGAGAATCATCCAAGAAAAGAAGAGAAATCGGTTGAGGGTTTCTTGGGCAATGGGTGTACTCAGTAGATTTGTGATTAATCCCAGAAAGAAGCATTGGCTTGGGATGAAGAGGTTGCTTAGGTATTTAAAGGCTCAGTGGCACCCAATGGTAGCACTCATAACAACCGGGGCAGAATACATAGCGGCTATGGAAGCCATAAAGGAGACTATGGGGTGCAAAGGGTTGTTGGACGAGTAAAAGGTCCTAAAAGAGTAGGTTATGGTATCTTTGGATAGCTAAGGTGCAGGGTACTTCTGGAGGAATCCGGTGTTCCATGAGGGGACAGAGCATATGGATGTTCGGTATCATTACATTCTGGAAAATGGTACGAAATGATGCATTCATGTTGACAAGGTCACCACGGAAGAAAATCCTGCGGACTTGGGTACTAAAGTTCTACCTCTAAGTAAGTTCAATCATTGCCTTGAATTACTTAGGATTAGAGTTGGTTAATTGATGACTCAAGATGAGTTTGGATCCCGAAGGTCTCTGTACAGTGGTTCAAGTTTTTTGAACACTTAGACAAAGGTAGAGATTGTTGATATTTATCTAAGGTTTGCATATGTCTAACCATGGTTCAGAGATGGTTAAAGTCTAAACCAAGGGTGGAAGATTAAAGTTCAGTAAGTTAAAAGATTACACATATGTGTGTGCATCAATTTGGAGCAAGGGAAGGCCATGCGCACTAGTGTGTGCACTTCTGCACATAGGCAGAAGAGTGTGTGCATAGCAGCAGAAGGGAGCAACATCAGGTCAGGGCGCAGCACGCACGCCCAGCGCCGCACCGCCCAGGCACACTGTTGCACACATAGGCAGCATACTTTAGGACCCTCTTAAGTGTGTGTGTGCAACACCAAAATGCACAACACCACTTAGAGAATGATAAAGGGCTAAGATTTAAAAGAGATCATGATCAAAGGGAGTAGATTGATTCACAAGAATGTCCAAGAAGTGAAAGGCTATGAAAGGGGTTCTCAAGCCTCATTTTTCCAAAAAAAAAAAAAAAACACAATAGAGAGAATACATTGTGACATTGTGAGATCAATTTTAAATAATACAAGAGAGAATTATGTGAGAGATATAAACACAAGAGGGACTTGTAGTGAGGCTAGTTGTAAAGAAGAGAGAGTCTAGATTAGATAGAGAGCATTGTAAGTTCTTATCTTCTTCCTTACTTCTCTTCTTGGTTTCTTCAAGAACTTGATTTCTTGAAGGGGATTGTTGTAATTTGTAAGAACCATTTAGATTTAGTGTAGAGAGTTCGGAGGAACTCACGGGGGCATAGGCACATTGTCGAACCTCGATAACAAATTACTTGTCTTCTTTCTTTCTTTGATTTTCTGTTCTTGTGTTCGATTACTGTATTTCTTTCTACAAGTCATTCTAGGCTTGGGTGTTTGGAAGATCACCACCTGGGCATCTTGTCAAGGTGATTTCCAACAATATCAATGCAATCTGGCATGTTGTCAGTTACGTCAAAGATGTTGGCGACCCAGATGCCTTTTTCTTTATGCTTGACAAGACCAATCTTGTCCAACCGAACACTGCAAATCTCCAGCTTGGGCAATCCATCAATCAACTCAGCATCTGCCGATCTGCCCCCATTATTGAATTGCATACCATAACTCGGATGGAATTCCTTTGATTGTTGAGGAAATGTGCTTTGTTTGGGAAGTTCCATAAGTTGAACAGGTTGCAACATTTTTAGAGTTCTTTTCCCTTGTTTCTTTCCCTCTAGTTTTTAGAATCCAAGCAAAAAAATTATCAAAATTCATAAGATCCAAAGAGAATGCAAAGTATTTGTTCATTGAAGTTGAAGCCTTTTGCTTTTGTTCTAGTAGTCAATTCCACACAGTTAGTATGAATGCGTTTTCATTTTCTTATTTTAATGAGGAAAAAACTAATTAACATTTTTTTTGTCATGAGAAATTCCAAACTTCACATAGTCAACATTTTTCTTATCAACCTAATGTTGAGATTTTACTTTATAAAATCTACCAACTTAAACATAGGAAAAAAATTACAATCACAACAATTGAATAGCCAAAACAAATAAAGAGAAAAAACAATAATAATTAAGTGACTCAGCAACCCATAAACAAATTCACTACATTATTAATCTTCAATTACAACTTTAAGAATAGAAAAGTTGTAAAACCCTCTCTATTTCATAACCCAAAAGCCCTAATACACCAAAGCTCATAACCTAACTTTAGTTTTAAGTGCTCTCTCTACTTGACAACACAAAACCCTAATATACCTAATACTCTCAATCTAATTCTAGTAGTAAACTCCTTTTATTTACAATGTATATTGGAATTATGAGTGTGCCTCAAATCTTTTCTAAGACCCCTTAAGATCAACAACATAGGAATAATTAATACTACTACTCCTCCTACTAGAACAAGCAACTATAATATAGGAAATTAAACTTTTCTCAAACCAATTAAAAGTCCTTATTGCAGGGATTTGATCCAAAATCCCAAAAATCTCCACCTTGGCTCAAATTCTCCACCTCAACATCAAATTTGACATTTTCTTTAGTTGGTGAGATCATGTTGGAAATCACCTTGACAAGATTCCCAGGTGGTGATCTTCCAAACATTTAAGTCTAGAATGACTTGTAGAAAGAAGTACAACAATCGAAAGCAAGAAAGAAAAGAAGACAAACGATTTGTTATCGAGGTTCGGCAATAGCCTACGTTCTCGTACGTTCTCGTGAGTTCCTCTGAACTCTCTGTACTAAATCAATGGTTCTTTAAAATTATAACAAACCTCTTCAAGAAACCTCAAGTTCTTGAAGAAACCAAGAAGAGAAGAAATAAGATGATAAGAACTAACAATGCTCTCTATCTAATCTAGACTCCTCTCTCTTTACAACCAGCCTTACTACAATGAGTCCCTCTTGTGTTTGTGTCTTTGCACTCTTACATAATTCTCTCTTGTATGTCACTCTTTACAATTGATCTCAAATTATGTCACAAACTTATTCACATTCATGTTGATAATGAAGCTAGGTTACCCTTTATTTAGTGCACCAACTTCTTGTCCAATCTTGAGAGTCAATCTCCACCCTTAGATCTTGATGACTACTTAACCATGGCCCTTCATCAATCCTAAGTGGTGCTGTGCATTTTAACCTTGCATCAAACACCTAAGAAGAGGTTTAAGTAAGCTGTCAATGTGTGCTTCAGTGTGCCTAGCGCTTAGGCGCTAAACAGGGGCCGGTGAGGCGCTAGGCAGAGTCCCTTTGTCCCACATTCTGGGCAGTGCAGCACTGATGGAAGGGCGGTGCGGTGTTGCCCTTTTCCAAGCTGCTTCCTTTCTGGGTGATGCGGCACTGGTGAAGGGGCGGTGAGACACACACTGATGCTGCCCTTCACACAGCAGTGCGCAGTACTTTGCTTTGTTGATTAGGAGTGTGTACACACACCCAAATAGATGCACACACATGTGTGCACTCCTTTAACATGCTGTATTTTAATCTTCCAATCTTGGTTTAGACTTTAACCATCTTTGAACCATGTTTAGACATGTTTAAACCTTAGACAAATACCAATAATCTCTACCTTTGTCTAAGTGTTTAAACCCGAACCATTGTGCAGAAAGCTTCAGGATCCAAACTCATCTTGAGTCATCAATTAACCAACTCCAATCCTACGTAGTCTAAGACAATGGTTGAACTTACTTAGAGGTAGAACTTTAGTACCTAAATCTACAGGATTTTCTTCTGTGGCTACCTTGTCCACATGGATGCATCATTTCATAACATTTTCCCGAATGAAATGATACCGAACATCCATGCGCTTTGTCCTCTCATGGAACACCAGATTCTTACACAAGTGCAATGCACTTTGACTATCCGAAAACACCACAACCTGCTCCTCTAATAGCTTCAACTCTTCCAGAAACCCTTTGCACCATATAGCCTCCTTAATGGCCTCCGTAGCCGCTATGTACTCAGCCTCGGTTGTTGAGAGTGCTACCACTGGCGGCAACTGAGCCTTCCAACTTACACAACATCCATTTAAGTTGAAGAAGTAGGAGGTAATAGATCTTTTTTTATCTCGGTCTACTCCATAGTCTGAATCCGCAAAACCTTTAAGACAGATGGACTTACCCCTCTTCTCATAAACCAGCCTTACTTCTGGGCTTCCCTTCAAGTACCTCAGCAACCACTTCATCCTAAGCCAATGCTCCTTTCCGGGATTACTCATAAACCTGCTGAGAACACTTATTGCATGAGCAATGTCAAGTCTAGTGCTAACCATGGTGAACATAACAGAACCAACCGCACTATAGTAGGGGATTTTTTTCGTTTCCTTCTTCTCCGCCTCCAATCTCGGGCATTGTTCGCTGGAGAACTTGAAATGACCAACAAGGGGAACCTTCACTGGTTTACTATCTTCCATAGAGAACTTAGATATCATCTTCTCTATGTAGGAAGTTTGAGAGATCTTCAATCTGTTTCTCTCCCTTTCCCGGATGATACACATCCCAAGGATCTTCTGTGCATGGCCAAGATCCTTCATTTCAAACTCCTCACTGAGTTGAGCCTTCAATTTTTTTTATCCTCTCCATGCTGCTCCCAACCAGCAACATGTCATCAACATGGATGAGGATGATCACCACTTCCTCAATCTTCTACCCCTTATAGTACAAGCACGAATCATAGTAGATCTTTATAAAACCCAAGCTGATTACAAAGGAATAAAACCTCTTATTTCATTGTCGAGGTAATTGCTTCAGGCCATAGAGAGATTTCTTCAATTTGCACACCAACTCTCCCAGCCTTCGGGTTGGCTCATGAAAATGGTCTCATCGAGCTCTCCATGTAAGAATGCTATCTTCACATCCATTTGCTCAATTTCTCAATCAAATTGGACCACCAATGCTAACAATATCTGTATCATCTTGTACTTTAAAACCGGTGAGAAGATTTCGATGAAATCTATGCCTTCTTTTTGTGTGAACCCCTTCGCCACTAGCCTAGCTTTATAATGGACTTCATCCCTTGGAGTATTCCCTTCTTTGATCTTGTAGAGCCATCAACAATCCATAACTCTCTATTTTTCAGGTTTGGGCACCAACTCCCAAGAGTTGTTCTTCATCGAAGAATCCATTTCTTCCTCTATAACCAGCTGCCACTTTAACAAATCCTTACACTCAATGGCATTCGTGTAAGTTTCTGGTTCAACCTCTCCTTCTATCCAAGGAGCTGCTACATTAACATCCACAAACCCATATCTCAAAGGTGGTCTAACCACCCTCCTTTCCCGGTCCCTTGTGAACTAGTAGTCATTATGACTTGCTGCATCAACCTCTTCTTTAGTTGCTTGAGCATGGCCTTCATTCAAAGGCTCTACCTGGTCTGAACCCTCTTGCCTCATTTGCTCTACCTGAACTGAGTTCTCCTTGATGCGATGCTCCATAACTTCCGGACTGATTTGCTCACTAGCCCCTGCAGGGTTAGTTTTCTCCGAGTAAGAAAATAACAATTCATTAAAAATAAAATCCCTACTTATAATGAGTTTCATGCCTTTCTTTTCTAAGGACCACAACCTATATCTCTTAACTCCATCACCATATCCTAGAAATACACATTTTCTAGATCTTGGGCTAAGTTTATCCCCTTTTTGATGTGCATATGCAGCACACCCAAAAGTCCTAAGGTTGTTTAATTCAGGGGGTTTCCCACTCCACATCTCCATAGGAGTCTTGAGCTCTAAAGCTCTAGAGGGTGATCTATTTACTAAGTATGCAGTTGTAGCCACAGCTTCTCCCCAAAAATATTTTGGTAAACCAGATCCTATTAACATGCACCTAACTTTTTCTATAAGCGTTCTATTCATCCTCTCAGCAACTCCATTTTGCTGAGGTGTTTTTACAATCGTTCTATGTCTTAGAATGCCATTTAATTCACATAATTTATTAAAATCTTTATTGCAAAATTCTAAGCCATTATCGGTTTGTAAAGCCTTAACTCCCTACCCGTTTGAGTTTCCAGCAACTTATTCCAGACAACAAATTTATTCAAGGCATCCGATTTATTTCTAAGTAAATAAACCTACACTCTTCTTGAATAATCATTAATTAAAGACAGAAAGTAAAAGTTCCCTCCCTGTGTTGGTGTTCTTATTGGTCCCCAAAGGTCCGAATGAATGTAGTCAAGAATCCCCTTAGACTTGTGCACTTCGGTGTTGAAGCTGACTCGGTGTTGCTTCCCAATAATGCAACTCTCACAGAAATCCAGTTTCTCTACTTTTTCACCACCAAGTAGACCATCCTTGCTAAGAACTTGCAGGCCCTTTTCGCTCATGTGTCCCAAGCAAGTGTGCCAAAGGGTTGCCTTATCCATCTCAGCCATCAAGCTTGCTGCTTGATCATTGACTTCTGTTTCTCCGATCGTCTCATAGAGTCCATCGTTTCTTGCTGCCTTGATCACTACCAAAGATCCCTTAGCCACCTTGATCGTTCCTCCCTCTACTTTGCATGTATACCTCATGGAATCCAACTGCTCCAATGAGATCAAATTTCTCTTCAAATCTAGAAGATACATCACATTTCGTAGCAGCCTTGTGACTCCATCAAATATCCTCAATTGGATGTCTCCAATCCCTCTCACTTGGAAAGAATTGTCATTCCCCAAGAAGACCCTTCCATCATTGACCTCCTTGAAATTCTTGAACCATTCCTTGTGAGGGCACATGTGATAAGTGCACCCGGAATCCAGGATCCACTTTTCGCTGCCTTGCTACCTGCTCACATTTGAGCACACAACAAGAACATCATCTTGCTGTTCTCCTTTGGCAACCGAAGCCTCTCCATTGTTGGTGTGGCTTCTTTTCTCATCCCATATCTTCCTCTTGCAATCTTTCTTGAAATAGCCCTCCTTGTTGCAGTAGAAGCATCTCCTTCCTCCTCCAAGTCTTGTCTTGGAATGAGATCTCCCATGGTTCTACCCTCTACCTCTTGATTTCTCTCGGTAGTTGCCATGGTTGCTACTGCCATTCCGAGTTTCTTGCCATCCTCTTGTGAACAGCCCATCTCCACTTGATATCTCATTCATCTTGGCTTTGAAGTCATGTGCCCTTATAGCATTGATCACAATCTCCTTTGTTAAATTATCCCTTCCATATTCAATAGCATTAATCAAATTATCAAAGTAATCAGGAAGAGAATTTAACAAAATGACAGCCAATTGTTCATTCGGGAATTTAATACTACAACTAACTAAATCTTGAACTAGTTTATTAAAGAAATCAAGATTATCTTGCATATCTTTACTAGGATCCATTTTAAAAGCAAAGATTCTTTTAAGAAGATAAATTTTTTTATGGAGAGTTTTGGTAAGAAACAACTCATCTTGTTTCTTCCATATGACAGCCAGATCTTCCGAGTTTCCGCACTCCCTTTTGACACTATCCGACATGTGCAAGAAAATGGTGCTGTAAGCCATCTTCTTCATCTCAATCCGTTGGTCCTCCGTGACACTTGCTGGAAAAGCATCATCTTCTCCAATAGCCAAGTCCACTTTCTGTTGCATAAGAACAGCCTTGCACTTCTGCTTCCATAGGGAAAAATCTCCCTTTTCATCAAATTTTTCAACCACGAAATTTGAAATCATTTTTGCAGACAAGATCCCAGATTTATGCAATACCCTTAAATGCTTTCTTCAACCTTAAGAACACGATCGAAGATGGATCTTAATGCTGTTCTTGAATCACCCTCAAGAACATGATCTGATCTTGATCTTTACCCCGTTCTTGGATCACCCAAGAAGTTGATCTTTGATTCTTGGAGTCTTGACTATGTAACCTTCTTGTTCTTGCTCTGATACCCAGCTATGCAAGCTCTGATACCACTGTTGAAAATCACCTTGACAAGATTTTCAGGTGGTGATCTTCCAAACACCTAAGTCTAAAATGACTTGTAGAAAGAAATATAGCAATCGAAAGCAAGAATGAGAAGAAGACAAGCGATTTGTTATCGAGGTTCGGCAATAGCCTACGTCCCCGTGAGTTCCTCTGAACTCTCTGCACTAAATCAATGATTCTTTACAATTATAGAAACCCTTTTCAAGAAACCTTAGGCTCTTGAAGAAACCAAGAAGAGAAGAAAGAAGATGATAAGAACTAACAATGCTCTCTATCTAATCTAGACTCCTCTCTCTTTACAACCAGCCTTACTACAATGAGTCCGTCTTATGTTTGTGTCTTTGCACTCTTACATAATTCTCTCTTGTATGTCACTCTTTACAATTGATCTCAAATTATGTCACAAACTTATTCACATTCATGTTGATAATGAAGCTAGGTGACCCTTTATATAGTGCACCAATTTCTTGTACATTCTTGAGAGTCTATCTCCACCCTTAGATCTTGATGACCACTTAACCATGGCCCTCCATCAATCCTAAGTGGTGTTGTGCATTTTAACCTTGCATCCACGCACCTAAGAAGAGGTTTAAGCAAGCTGTCAATGTGTGCTTCAGTGTGCCTAGCACCTAGGCACTGAACAGGGGGCGGTGAGGCGCTAAGCAGAGTCCCTTTGTCCCACATTATGGGTGGTGCGACACTGGTGGAGGGGCGGTGCGGTGCTGCCCTTTTCCAAGCTACTTCCTTGCTGGGCGGTGCGGCGCTGGTGAAGGGGCACTGAGGCGCACACTGATGCTGCCCTTCACACAGCAGTGCGCAGTACTTTGCTTTGTTGATTAGGGGTGTGTACACACACCCAAATGGATGCACATACATGTGTGCACTCCTTTAACATACTGTATTTTAATCTTCCAACCTTGGTTTAAAACGTTGCAAAGTGTGCAAGGGAAGTAAAACGTTCTTAACAATTACTTGTTACTGCATCTACAAAAATTTCAATGTCAATGTTGCAATCTTAAAAACTTATCGCTCAGATTATAAACTTTTTTTTTATTAATGGAGTGATGAAAATTTTATCACAAATCTAAAAACATGGGAGATAAAAAAATCAAGAGTCTTATCTTTCCAAGATGTGCATGCAATCTGTTGCTCCTAGAGCTCTTTAATTAGCTAATGAGTGAACTTGTTTTCATCCAACTTAAACTTTACAATCTGAAACTTTGCAGCTATTCCTTTAATATCCTTTATCAATTCAGTGTTCCTATGTTTGATAAATATCCTCATCGATTTCTATACGTGCTTGTATCACCATGTCTAAATCAGAATCAATTTCAATAATCAAATGATGATGACTCAATTCCTTTGCCACCATTAGGCACCCTTCCCTCATCACTTTCATTTCTACTGCTGCAACATTGTAGAGAGACCATTACATGGCTTCACTCTCTGTGTTAATGTTTGTTTGGGAGAGTTTATAAAATGGTTTCTATTCTTATACATAAATGCTAGGCCTTCACCCTTAAAAAGGTACAGGTGCATTTAGTCATGAAAAAATATTTTTCAATTTCTATCTCCATTTTACTTAATAGTTTCCTCAATAATTTATATATTATGTTGGAAAGAAAAATATTGTTTTCCAAATTATACATATTAAGAATGTGCAAATTATTGAAAAAAATATTAAGTAAAATGAAGATAAAGAATAAAAAAACATTTTCCACATATAATCACAACCGAAGGGTGCGGTTAGTTGTGAAAAATATTTTTTATTATTTATCTCCATTTTCCTCAACGCTTTCTTTAATAATTTGGACATTCTCAACATAATTTGGAAACAACATTTTTCTTTCTAGCATAATGTTAAAAAACTTGAGAAATATATATATTTTGTTTATCAACTTTTTCAATACTATGTTCATAAGAAAATATTGTTTTTCCAAATTATACTAAAAATATTCATATTGTTGAAGTGCTATGAAAAATGGAGATGAAAAATATTTTTCAATTTCAACATCTAAAAGCATCCTAAAGGTTTTTTTTTTTTTTAAAAAAAATTATTTTTCAATCTTTGAGAACATGTAGTTGAAAGATTTATTAGTTTTAGTATGATGCATACAATCTAAATTCTAAATGGCACCCACAAGTCTCTCAAGAATTTATGGGCTTAATGGGTTATTCAGGAATTAAGGAGAGGATATTGAGTAGGCTTAAGCCTATTCTTTTGGATTTCGATGGATACCATTCCATGATGTAGGCTTCGTTTCTTAGTTGGGAACAGAAGTTGATCTCAAAACGTTATCAACTCATCTACAGTCAAATTTATGAAATAAAGCTTGTACTACACTGCTTTGGCACATAGATTTAAACTTCTTAAATTTTGGGATTTGGTGGAGACTACTTTACAATAAAAAATTATGTGCACTGCAGGCTTTACTTCATATTTTTTTTTATTGCATACGAGTTCAGCTCAGAACAAAAACCCTATTTATACTATATTAAAAAAGAAAGTTGTCTTATGTGGCACTCCTAGAATTTTTATTGTTGAATAATTACTCAAAATTTTGGTAATTTATAAAATGTTCACACCATAAAACAACAATTAAATATACAACACATAATGAAATTATGTTGCATGATTTTTGCAATCATGAAAGATGTTGATCAAAAATAATTCCCATGAATTTTGCCACCAAGAAATACACATCAACCACTAATCTATTGTAGAGCTCGATATTTTAAACAGACTATTAAAATCACAGAGTTTCACTTTGACGCGTTTTTGGTATGCTTGTTCATATTTGAATTAGAAATATTTTTTTACTTGGACTCGTGGAACTTGGGGCAAGTAAATAAAATAATGACCAAATATTAAAAATATTTTTCAATTGAGATTTTTGAAGTTTTGAATAATAGTAAAAGAAACTAAGCAAAAACATAAATTTAGAAAGTCATGTGGTGGAAATAGGAAGAAGTGCAAACTAGAAGGGTTATTGTGCAATAAAGTTAAAGTTTGGCTATAAATAGGTTGAGAATGGGAGAGAAAGACCAGCATTTGTTGGAACTTTCTAGAGAAGCCTAGAGAGAGGAGAGAAAATGAGAGAAAAATAAGAGAAATGGAAAGAAGGAATGAAATAAAGGAAGGTTTCTTGCAAAAACTCAAGGTAAAATCTTGTTTCTTTTCTCAATTGTCAAGTATGTTTGTTACTCTAAGATTTGAGTTTTTGAAATATAAATTTGGAGGTTCTTGAGAAAGATTTGAGAAAGTAGGTTGTGTTGAAAGAAAAAAAAAAGGGGTTTTACACTAAACTTGTTGATTTGAAGGATTTGAATCCAATTTCTCTTATGGGTAGTGTAATATCTTTGATTTAAAGCCCTTGAGAATTTATGTTTGGTTTGGATTAGAAATCACATAGGAGACAAGAGATTATTTTCAAATGGTGTCTTTGCTGTAAAATTTTCGAATTTCGAGACCAGACAATCAACTGTCCCGAGTGCACAGTCGACTATGTAACCTCTTCGGTCATTGGATAGTTGACTGTCCAATATGGATAGTAAACTATCAGTGCCCCTGAACATGTTTTCAACCATGTTTTTCTCAAAATAAGTCACTTTTGTTAAAGTATTTCATCCATAGACTTCTTCCAAGGTACTATGAACTTAAATACATGATAAAGTTTTGAAAGCTAATATCTTGAAAAGATTTCATTTGTTTTAAACTATGCTAGAACAAGGTTTGTAAAAGCTTTAAACGAAAAGAAAAAAGGTTTATGACTTAACCTCTAGTTTCGTATGCAAGTATGAACTCTAAAATATGTTTGGGTGTATCTACATTGTATGTTTCTTGAACGAGTATACTAAGTAATTATTTACGTTAGGTGTGTCTACATTGTATGTTTCTAGGAAACTATTTAACACTTCACCTCCACACTTTTCTTTACAAATTTTTAAGTCTAGCCACACTGTGTATGTTAAAAATTCAACAATCTCTGTAATTTAACTATAGCTAGTAGCTTTCGAAAGTAGTACTCAATATTCATAACAAAAGTCTTATACAATTCCTCAAAATGTAACTCTTAATCCGATCATGACTGATACTTTCCTTTATACACTTAGTAAAAAAATTTATCTTATCTCCTTAATGTTTCCAAATAACTTCTTAATTGATTTAAGATCTTCTTTTCACTTCACATTAAACTTCCTTACAAAATCACAACATTTTAAAATCTCTACTATCTTTAACTATCTTTTTTATTAAATATTTCTCCCAACATTATCCCATTTTTTAGTACTCCGAACTTCATAAAATTTTAAGTTATAACCTCCCTTTTGAATTTCTCCTTCTCTTTTACACAAAAATTACTCTAATATTCTTTCTTCTCATTATATTCTCAATTTCACATCTCAAAGGTACTTCCAAATAGATAGTAATTTTCTTTACTAAAAAAAAATACATATCGTACTTTGCAAATCATCTCATTTTCTAATACTCCAACCATATCTAGAACAAGTCGTCCACTAACTTTTAGATTTCAAGTACCTCAAATACTTTAATTCATCATTACCAATCTCTCACTAATCCCAATTTGCCTTCATCACTTTATGTCTCCCAGTAAAGCAAAACCTTTAAGTTCACAATATCTAGCATGAATCATTTATTCATTCCTTCCAAAAATAAAAAATTTCAAGGATTTCTAAAGTTTAGAATAAATCCACCATTTTTTTGCATTGAACTTTACTTATATTTACAACAAATTTCAAATTTTACTAAACCTTTCTCCTTTATAATTTCACATACAACAGATTTCTCTTTTCCAAATACTTCCTTATTATCTTCTTAACATCCCAAACTACCACAAAACTTCACTTGAAATTTATCTAACACCATCATCCTATACTTCATTTTTTCTTCTTGTTTTTACCTCACTTATTCACTACTATACCCTATTCTTTACGCTAACCACTTATCCAACAATTGCTTTTTTTTTTTCATTTTTATACTTATTAACTTCTATGAATCATATAAAGTTTTCAAATTTTTAAACTTTCCTTAATTTTCAAATCAGTGAACACAATCCATACTCTTAAATTACTTCCAAATCTAATATCCAAAAAGCTACCTTTTTCCTATTCATCTTCCAAGCATACGTACACAGAGACCATTACTCATAACGTCCTCTACGTTAAATTCACAATTTCTTAGACCAACAACATACCGAAATCATAGAATCATCATTCAAAAGTATGTAGTATAAACAGTGTATAAGGAATTCATCAAATGAAAAGTACATACATAATTCAACATAGTTTGGTAATCCAATACAACTCATTTAAGCTCATACCTTAGGAAAAACATTGTTAACAACATTCCAAATCCTTTAACTAGTAATTCAATAATAATTAACCAATATTCACAAAATCAAAGTAAAAGTTTCAAGCAAAAATTACTTCACTAAAGAGAAAACCTTCCCTTACTCTTTTCACCTTTCTAAATTTCTTCCAACAACCCAACCACTTAGTAACATCTTTACAAACACATAAATGATATAACAATCAAAGTTATTGTATCAAATCAAGGAATTTGCACCCAATATGCTCATCAAGGTAATTCATCCATAAAATTTCATAAAACACAACAAGTTATTCCTAGGTGTAGTTGTTCTTATTTCTATCCTTAATTCAGTTGTATGGATTGATTATTAAACATTGTTTATGATTTACTCTTTGATTAAGTAAGAAGGTGAGGATTTACTCTTAATCCGGTGATTGCATCTTTCTCCTCCATATAAGTCTAGTCAAGCTCTTCTTATGTCAAGCCGTTAGATGTGACTGATTTCGGTAGATTTATCTTACAGGTTTATCTATTACTGCGGTATTGTTATTGAAATATGTTGTCGCTTCTTGATAATTTATAAGACAGGTCATGTGTGTTTGAATTGGAATTAAAGAGTAATTTGTAGCAATTACATTAGGGCGTTTATGTTCTTTGATTGAATATTTACCAATTGCTTGTTTAGGATGTGAAACTAGCAATTGAGATAAAACAATTGAGTCAAGATAAGAATAAGGCAACGAACTTAGGAAGGATTCCTGGAACCTTGCTATTTCTTTATTGAATCCTTGGTCATATTTTCACAGCTCTCTCATATAATTTCATTCGTAAAACTCATATTTTCTTATTTGAATTTTATCGTTTAGTGTTAAGGTTTACACCTTCTCATGTAGTTCACTTTCCTCGTGGGATCTCAGCTATGCACAATAATCACGTGTTAGTTTGAGCGTAATCAAATTTTGGCGTCGTTGCTAGGGAAACGCGCTTAAGTACAAGGAAGATTGTTAACTTTGATACAAGACGATAATATTGTTCTTTACTCTTTGTTTTAATTTTCAATTTTTTTTTGTTTTATTCATTTCCTGTTGGAAATCACCTTGACAAGATGCCCAGGTGGTGATCTTCCAAACACCCAAGTCTAGAATGACTTGTAAAGATTTAGAATAAAAAATAGGAACAGAAATCAAAGAAAGAAATAAGACAAGCGATTTGTTATCGAGGTTTGGCAATAGCTTATGTCCCTGTGAGTTCCTCTGAACTCTCTACACTAAATCAATGATTCTTTACAATCCAGCAATCCTCTTCAAGAAACCTCAAGTTCTTGAAGAAACCAAGAAGAGAAGAAAGAAGATGATAAGATCTATTAAAATGCTCTCTATCTAATCTATACTTCTCTCTCTTTACAACCAACCTCACTACAATGAGTCCCTCTTGTGTTTTGTGTGTTTGCACTCTCACACAATTCTGTCTCTTATATGTCTGTCCCTCTTTACAATTGATCTCAAATTATGTCACAATGTTAATGAGAATAAAGCTAGGTGACCCTTTATATAGTGCACCAACTTCTTGTCCAATCTTGAGAGTCAATCTCCACCCTTAGATCTTGATGACCACTTAACCATGGCCCTCTATCAATCCTAAGTGATGCTATACGTTTTAACCTTGCACCCACCCACTTAACAAGAGGTTGAATCAAGTGGAATATGCGTGCCTTAGTGTGCCTAGCACCTAGGCACTGAACAGAGCATGCTGCGGCGCTAGGCAAAACGTCCTTTTTCACCACTTTCTGGGTGCCACGGCCTTGGTGAGGGAGAGGTGCAGTGCTGGCCTTCCTCCAGCACCTCCCTTGCTGGGCACTACTGCCTGGGAGGAGGAGGGCTGTAATGCACACTGAAGCTTGACTCCTCACAGTTGTGCTCACTTATTTGTCTTGCTGAATAGAGGTGTGCACACACACCCAAAGTGATGCGCACACTTGTGTGCACTCTTTTAACATGCTGAAATTTATTCTTCTAACCTTGGTTAAATCTTAACCATGTTTAAACCTTAGATAAATATCAACATTTCCCCTCTAATTCCTTTGGTGTATGCATAGACTAAGAGATGCACGAGGTAGATTCATCAAAAGACCCGAAATAGAGTTACCCTCTCATTTCGCTTTCGATAGTGAAAGCTTGCCTAGATCAAATCATAGTGCACATCCAAACAAGAATTCAGAGAATTCTATTAACATGACTGACAATCATAATGAGAATGTTGCTAGGACACTTAAGGACTACTTGCACCCTAGCCGAACAGCCACACCATTTTGTATCATGTTCCACCCTAATGATCAACAACCTAAGTTTAAGCCGAGCATGATCCAATTGCTACCAACCTTCCATGTGTTTGAAAATGAAAGCCCCTATGTCAATATTAGGGAATTTGAGGAAGTAGTAGCAACCTTTCAAAGTAGGGTTGATATGGTAGACACCGTCAAACTTCGGTTTTTCCCTTTTTCGCTTAAGGAAAAGGCCAAGGTTTGGCTTTACTCGTTCATGCCTAGATTTATAAGTAGTTGGGATGAGATGACCCAAGCCTTCTTCCAAAAGCATTTCCCAACCCATAAGACCAATAACCTCAAGAAACAAATCTCAAAATTTGCACAAAAGGATAGTGAAATCTTATATCAAGTTTGGGAATGTTTCAAAGACCTTTTGAATTCTTGTCCACACTACGGGTATGAGAGTTGGCGAGTAGTTAGCTATTTCTATGATGGACTTCTAAGTTGGGAAAAGCAATTCATAGAAATGATGTGTAATGGATATTTTCTTCAGAAAGATCCCGACCAAGCCATAGATTTTCTAGATGACCTATCAAAAAAAGCCCACACTTGAATGGGACCGAATGCCAAGGAAAGTACTAAGAGAAATCAAACCACTGGAATTTATCAACTTAAGGAAGAGGATAGCCTTAAAGCCTATTTAGAGGTCCTAACTAAGGAAATTGAAGTTTTAAAAACCAAGGATGCTAGAGCCCCTGAACTGGTTGCTAGGGTAGAGTCCCATGAACCTTGTTTCATGTATAATTGGGTAGATCATGTACCTAGAGATTGTCCAACCTATTTTAAGATGAAGGATGAGTGTAATATTTTAGGTATACCCTTTACGAAAACATACTCAACTTACTCTAACACCTTCAATCCTGGTTGGAAGAATCACCTTAATTTTAGTTAGAGATCCGATATACAACCTTCTACCCACTCTAGTACCCAATGGAGATCGAAAGCAACTTCATCTAATGCACCACAACAAACCTTACCTTTGGAAGATGTTTTTAAGTCATTTATGCAGGTACATGCCAAGAGTATGGAAGAGTAAGGCAAGATAAATCAACGGTTGCTAGAGGAGCAACAAGGGATCAAAGGGGAACAAAAGGTGATAAAGACCCAACTCACCAAGTTGACTAGTTTCTTGACGGTTCAAGAGCAAGGTCATTTTTCTTCGCAGCCACAACCTAATCCAACGGGACGACATATGGCACAAACCTCCAATCTTAACAATCAAAATGTTAAAGAGGTTAATGCCATGATTACTCGCAGCGATAAGAACATTGATGGACCCACTCTACCATCAAACTTGATTCTTAACACCGTGAGTAACAAGGATGAAGCCCCCAAGGAACAAGATGCCCATAGTGATTCTTTATCGGTGCCTTTCCCTCAAGCACTCCTTACACCTAAGGTCATTTTCCTTCGCAACCACAACATAATCCAAGGGGACAACATATGGTACAAACCTCCAATCCTGACAATCAAAATGTTAAAGAGGTTAATACCATGATTACTCACAGCGGTAAGCAAATTGGTGGACCCACTCTCCCATCAAACATGATTCCTAACACTGTGAGCAACAAGGATGAAGCCCCCAAGGAACAAGATTCCCATAATGATTCTTTACCGGTGCTTTTCCCTGAAGCACTCCTTAAACCTAAGGAGAGAAATTCAACATTAAAAGGTGAGATTATTGAACAACTTCAATAAGTTAAAATTAACCTTCTTCTCCTTCGTGTCATAAAACAAGTTCCCAACCATGCTAAAGTCATTAAGGATCTATGCACACTTAAGAGGAGGCACAATGTGAAGAAAACGACATTCTTAACGGAGCAAGCAAGTTCGGTAATTGATAGCAAGACACCGCCCAAATATAAAGATCCGGGTTATCCTATAGTGGCTTGCCAAATTGGAAAGAAAGCTTGTAGCCAAGCATTGCTAGATTTGAGGGCTAGTGTGAACCTCATATCATACTCCATTTACTTGGAACTCGGCCTAGGTGAGATTAAACCCACTTCTGTGGTACTCCAACTAGCAAATCAATCGGTAAGAAAACCAAGAGGTATTGTGGAAGATGTTTTATTGTAAATTGACAAATTCTATTATCCTGTTGACTTTTTGGTGTTAGATACCATTTCTATTGTGAATACGGAGTCAAAAATTTCTTTGATTCTTGGAAGACCATTCCTTGCCACCGCTAATGCCCTCATTAATTGTAGAAATGGCTTAATGACATTATCATTTGAAAATATGACTTTAGAGGTGAATGTTTTTCGAGTCTCAAGGCAACTGCATGAAGAGGATGAGTGTTTCGACACTTACATGATTGATGAGCTTATTTTAGAGGATAGGTACATTAAAGATAATTCTAACTCTTTGGACTTTCTTCTTAATAATTTTGATTTTGATGATTCTTCCATTTATCCCCATGCCGTTAATGTTGTTGATGTTTTTGATAAGTCACAGAGATTTATTAAGAAATCATGGCAACCATACTTTGAGGAGTTGCCTAAAGAAATTGAGGCACCCAAACCCTCTTCTAATGAGACACCAACGTTTAATTTAACTCTGCTGCCCAAAGGACTCAAATATATTTTTTTAGGCCCAAGTGATACCTTTCCGATTATTATTTCCTCCGAACTTAGTGATGTTCAATGTGATAAATTGTTGAATTTGTTAAAAGAGCATAAATCTGCATTAAGATGGACCATGGCCGACATAAAAGGTATTAGCCCCTTAATTTATTCCCATAGGATTTATCTAGAAGAAGGAGCTAACCCTCGTAGAGACCCACAAAGGAGGCTAAATCCAACTATGAAAGAGGTAGTTAGAAAGAACTCTTAAAACTGTTGGATGCAGAAATTGTATATCCAATATCTGATAGTCAGTGGGTTAGTCCAACCCAAGTAGTTCCTAAGAAAGCCGAGGTGACCATGGTAGAAAATGAAGAGGGGGTGTTAGTACCAACTAAGGTAGTGACCGGGTGGTGTATGTGCATTGATTATAGGAAACTTAATTCGGCTACTCGAAAAGACCATTTTCCCCTTCCATTCATAGATCAAATTTTAAAACGGGTGGTTGGTCATCCTTTCTATTGTTTTTTAGATGGGTATTCCTGATACTACCAAATAGGAATTGCCTTAGAGGATTAAGAGAAGACCACCTTTATTTGTCCTTTTGGTACTTTTGCTTTTCATAGAATGCCCTTTGGTTTGTGTAATGCATCTGCTATTTTTCAAAGATGCATGATGAGTATTTTTAGTGACATGGCTGAAAAATGTGTGGAAGTGTTTATAGATGATTTAACTGTGTTTGGAACTTCTTTTGATTCATGTTTATCTAATTTAAAAAATGTTTTGTGTAGGTGTGAAGAGAGGGGGCTTATGCTTAATTGGGATAAGTGCCATTTTATGGTGTCTTCCAGAATAGTCTTGGGCCATATAGTGTTTGAAAAGGGGATAGAAGTGGATAAATCGAAAATCAAATTAATCTTTAAACTACCCACTTCTAAGAATATTAAAGATGTTAGGTCTCTCTTAGGGCATGCTGGGTTTTATAGAAAGTTTATTCAAAATTTTAGTGCTATCTCTAGACTCTTATGTAACCTTTTGATGAAGGATACTGAGTTTAAGTAGAGCTCCGAATGTGAGCAAGCCTTTAGGACACTTGTCTCTAAGCTTACAACCGCCCCTATTATGCAATCACCGGATTTTACCTTGCCTTTTGAGATTATGTGTGATGCTAGTGACTATGCTGGAGGGGTTGTGTTAGTACAAAGAAGGGAGGGAAAACCATTTGTTGTTTATTATGCTAGTAGAACCTTGAATCATTCTCAAATGATGTACACCACAACCGAGAAGGAATTACTAGCAGTAGTATTTGCATTGGATAAATTTGGCTCTTACTTAATTGGTTTACCTATCATTATATTCACAAATCACTCCGCTCTTAAATTTCTTTTCTAAAAAACAGATGCTAAAGCCCATTTGATACGTTGGATTTTGCTTTTGCAGGAATTTGAATTTACCATAAAAGACAAGAAGGGGGTAGAAAATGTTGTAGCGGACCATCTATCTCACTTGGAATTTAAGAATGATACTGACATTTTGCCCATTTGAGAAGCTTTTCTACATGAAAATTTATTTTCTGTCCTTGGTCACTAACCATGGTATGTCGACATTGCAAACTACTTGGTTTCCCGTCAAGTTCCATATACATTGAGTGCACAAGATAAGCGTAATTTTTTGGCTAAGGTAAAGAATTTTTATTGGAATAGTCCTTATCTTTTTAAATATTGCCCTGATCAAATAATAAGAAGATGTATTCCGGATATGGAAGTTGATAGTGTGTTAACTTTTTGTCATACCTATGCTTGTGGTGGCCACTTTTCTATTAAAAAGATAGCAGCAAAAATTTTGCAATGTGGTTTTTATTGGCCTACTTTATTCAATGATGCTAAGGAGTTTTGTCGATAATGTGAAAGATGTCAAAAGTTAGGTTCACTGTCCCGCTGTCATATGATGCCTCTCAACCCGATCTTAGTGGTGGAAATCTTTGATTGTTGGGGGATTGATTTTATGGGACCATTCCCACCTTCTTTTGGGCATCTTTACATTTTGCTTGCCATTGATTATGTTTCTAAATGGGTTGAAGCAATACCTTGCCGCACTAATGACAATATAGTTGTTGTTAAATTTCTTAAAGATCATATTTTATCTAGGTACAGTACTCCACGTGTTATAATTAGTGATCAAGGGTCACATTTTTGTAAACATTCTTTTAAGGCTTTAATACTTAGGTATGGAGTCACCCATAAGGTTTCTACAGCTTATCATCCACAAACCAATGGCCAAGCAAAACTAGCAAATAAGGAGAATAAGTGAATACTTGAAAAAATGGTAAAACCCAATCGAAAAGATTGGTCTTTGCGCCTATCGGATGCACTTTGGGCATACCGGATAGCATACAAGACGGTTCTTGGAGCATCTCCTTATCGGTTGGTATTCGGCAAAGCATGTCACTTGCGGGTAGAACTTAAGCACAGAGCATATTGGGCTATTCAAAATTTTAACTATGACTTGAAGATGTTTGGTGAGGAGAGGAAAATGCAACTTTGTGAACTTGTGGAGTTGGGGGATGATGCATATGATAATGTTAAGGACTTAAAGTCAAGAATGAAAGCGGTGCATGATCAAAAAATACTTCGGAAAAATTTTGAACAAGGTAATAAAGTTTTTCTTTATGACTCGCAGTTACACTTCCATCTGGGAAAATTGCGATCATGATGGAAGGGACCTTATGTTGTGAAGAGTGTTTTTCCCAATGAAGTAGTAGAGGTTAAAGATTCTTTCGATGGTCGTGCATTTCAAGTTAATGGCCAAAGGTTGAAGCTCCACTTGGAACATGAACGTGTTAAAGATAAGCCCGAAGAGATCTCTTTGGTGGCCCCGGTTTATCCTTCTTAAATAAGATGTTTTCGTTCCATTGTACATTAGTTTTAATTTTGTTGAGTCTTTGTTAATTTTAGAATTTTTGTTTTTGGTTAATTCTATTTTTAATTTTATTTTTTATTTATTATTTTGATTTAATTTAATTTTTAGTTTAAGGTTTATTTGTATTAATTTTAGTTTATATTTTTATGCCGTTTATTTGTTACTTTTCAGCACAAACAAGAAAGCATAGTGTGCGCCGCGGCCTAAGTATATGCGCCTCGCCCACCCAAAACCTCTAAATTTCAAGTTTTTAGGTGCGCACCGCGGCACACAGTACATAAAAAATTGGGGGTTAGGTCTTTGCACCGCGGCACAGGTAAGTGTGCCTTACGGCGCAAAGTTGCGATATGGTGTTTAAAAAATCCGTTTTCTCTCTTTGTTCTTCATTCCTTTTGAAAGAAAATAGCAACTCTTTTACTCTCTCTCTCAATTTCTCTCCAAATTGATCCTTAACCATCTATTTTTTCTCATTCTTTCTTGATTCTAACATAATTCCTTGAGGAAATTTTCACTTAGATTGAAGATTTTGCTGCAAATTTTTCCACAAAGCTTTGGTTTCAAGAGGATTTCGGGATTTCAAGAGGATTTCGAGTTTGTGGGTGTTCTCTCCAACTTTGGGCCAATTATTTATCAAGTAAGGTCAATTTCCTTCTCTTTGTTGTGGATTTGTGATATTTAAGTGGTTGCATTTGAATTAGTTCTCTTGTCTTAGAACAATTTGATTCAAATGGCCCCTAAAACTAAGAGACAAAAGGGGAAATAGCCTCAAGAGTTTGATGATAGTAAATTTGTCAGTTTTAATGCTAGTGAGATGTATGTTAGTTTAATGCATGCTAGGAGACCCATTCCTGAAAGAGGTTCACTATCACAGAGAGGGGAAACCCAACTTTGTTTAAGATGATTGCTGATAGGAATTGGGGTGCACTTGGGGGACAACCACCTAATTCCATTATTAATATGGTTAGAGAATTTTATCCTAATACGGAAGAGCATAGGAATGGAAAGTGATAGTTAGAGGAAAAAAAGTTTCCTTTGACAGTGCATCTATTAACAGATTTTATGGGCTACCTGACATTGAGAATAGTGAATATATTGCTTATTTGTGTAATGTTGACTATGATGAGGTTTGTAATACACTCTGTATTCCGGACACAACTTGGAAGGTGTCGGGTGGTAACTCTAAGACCTTACCAGGTACTTCTTTAACTGTGAATGCTCGGACTTGGCAATACTTTGTGTGTCAGAAGATGATGCCCGCTACGCATTATAGCGATGTTACTGTTGAGAGGGTTGTTCTTATTTATGCTATTTTGATGGGTATGACTATTGATATGGGCCGGATTATGTTTAATTCTATCATCCATACTGTGAGACAAAAGCTTGGTCTATACTTCCCATCCTTGATTACCTAGTTATGCATCCGAGCCGATGACCAGTACAGTAGTGATGAGGAAGCACAGCACCCCAGAAGCCTATCGATGACGGAATGCTCAATGTGATTAAGGCAACAAGATTGCAAGCTCCGGAAGAGGGAGTAGTGGTTGCTGCCCCACCTTCACCTCCTAAGTCTTTGACTATTGTAGAGCGGCTTGAGTGTTTAGAGATTCGATTTGATGAGCATCAGAAATTCTTACAGGATAGGTTTGATCATCAGGATCGATTCTTAGCCAAGCAAGCAGACTATCATGCGGCGGTTTACTCTTCTTTTGGTCAGATGTACCAATACATTGCTTCCGCCACCTGTTGTGATATGGATCACTTTCCCACCTTGCCACCCTATCTGGGTTCATCCTTTGATCCAGCTCCAGAGCAGGAGGAGGAGGAGGACGATGACATGGCGGGTTAACTTTTGGGTTATCTCTTGTTTGTTTCATTTTATTTTATTTTTGGATGACTGTATTAACTTTTATTTTGTACTCTTTCTTGTTATCTTTATTTTTCGTACTTCGTTTTTTGGTTTTAGTTATTTATTTAGTTTTGATGTGCTAACCTAACATTCGGTGGGAATCTTAATGTTACACTGTAGTTTCCTATTTTTGTTTGTTTTGTTCTATGTTAGAGATTGAAATTTCAAAAAGAGGAACAGTATGGAGTTCGAATGGTCGTGCACAATTTTCAGCTTCCTCGCACTTTTGGTTAATAAGGGAGTTTCCTTTACTTTTTCTTTCACATTGAGGACAATGCATATCCTACGTTGGGGGTGGAGGAAATGCATTTCTTATTCCATACCATTGAATTGTTTGGTGTCACTTTCCCTTTTTCGTTTTAATTCGTTTGTTAGGATAAACTGTTAAAAAAAAGAAAATATATATATATATATGTATGTATATATGTATATGTATATATATTGTTTGTTCTTAGTATGCTTTGTGTTAGCTTTGGAGTTAATTTACATATCAATGATATGAGTTTAATTGAGATAGCATATAACATTTAGAAGAAGTTAAATTTTGCTTTGGTTTGAGAATAATTTTGAGTGTCGATCTTCATTGGTTTGAGACTCTGGTTTGCAGTAAGATTGATGATTAGTCTAAAACGCTTAGAGAAGTTTTATGTGCGAATGTTTTGTGAATACTTTTGCGGTCTCAACAAGCTCTAAAACTTATTTGATAATCACTTGAGGTGAAATCCTAGAATGCACACTACTTAGGATATGATGTAGGCCATCTTTGGACCGTTTGAGCCCTTCAACCTTACCCTTGTTATATTTATCGCTAGTTACCTGTTTGAGCCTTTTTCTTGAAAATTTTGAGCCTTGTATCTTTCAATAGCCCATTTACTTACCTTTATGAGCCTAAAAATATTTTATCCTTACCTTTCTTCTAAGAGAACTTAGTTTATACACATTTGTTGAGAAGCACTTAAGAGGAGTAAGGATGGAAATATGAAAAAACTATTACTACCATAACCCAAGTACATTAAAGGAGATAGGTTGGGGGTTGTGGAAAAGAGTAAAAAAATGAAAACGGAGTTGAATCATTATGTGCTAAAAAAAAGAACGAAGAAAAAAAAATGGTGAATTATTGAGAGAAATGCTTGAAAATGGTTGAATGAGTTGGGTGTTGAAGTAAGGTTATTTAGGGCTTAAAGAGGTTGTGTTTAAAATTAAGAGACTGAGTTCTTTTACTTGTTTGATCCTTCCCGTTCTTTCTTGACCTTTACCCTAGCCTAACAATACAAGCCTATTAAAAGACCTATTGATCCGATATAGTGTGATTTTTCTACATTAGTGGAGAGTGATTTGAAAAGTGAGCCTATGGAGCTTGATTTGTGATTGATGTCATGCAATTTAATATATTTTTAGAGGCCAAGACTTATATTCATGAATATTGTGCATAAAATCATCCGGGTGTTTGGATTAATGGTTAGTGGTAAGATGGATGTTAAGAGTCGATAACAAATTTGAGGTTGATGTTTGGATTGTTTTTGGAATTAGGTGGTATTTAATGATTCTATGTGTTGTATGTTATGTGCAATTTTTGAGACAAAAAGTTGAATTACTCTTAGATTAACACTAAAATCGCTTTATTTTGTTTTGATTTCTAATATAGAATTCAATTCATATTTTTTTTCGCTTGAATTGCTAGGGACTAGCAATAAGCTAGTTGGGGGTTATGATGAGAGTCATAAAATGCATCTTAATAGTATTTTTTTTATCAGTAAATAAAACTTGTATTAATCAAAAATGTACAAAAGAAACACTGGGCATACCCAGGAGATATACAACGAGCAAGTTCAGAAAACAAAAAGAAGCTTACAAAAGAAGCTTATACAAAAAGCCTACAAGAGAAGCCTAATCTGTGGGCAAAGAGCATACACAATTCTATAAATTTCAATTTGGATCTTCTTGACAAGGCTGGAAGCATGGACAGTGGAATGATCAAATAATTTGGCATTTCTAGCCATCCATATGTTGTACACTGTGCATGCTAGGGCAATCCTCTTGGCTATTGCTGGGGGGCCAGTTCCTCTAATTTTTTGGGTCCACTTGATTGCACTTTCTATTGTGTTCATCTGCCTTCTGCAGCCAAGCCACCTTCGGATGGCATCCCAGGTTTCCTTGCTGATCCTGCATGAGAAGAAGAGGTGCTCTCTTGATTCCTCCTGCTCTTTATATAGGGGGCATAGTTTGTCATCACCTTACAGCTGGAGTCTATCCTTAGTGAGAAACCTGTTCTGAATGGCCAGCCAGAGGATAAAGGAGTGTTTGGGGGGCAGTGGCCATACCATACTAATGTGGCCCAGCAGACCTTATTTCCTTTCGGTCTAGTAGAGTTGTAGACCTTCTTAATGCACAAATCATCCAGAACCCTCCATTCCATTAGTCTGTCCCTAGCCTGTAGAGTGGAGGATGATTGGGCAATTAGATCATCTTTGATTTCCAAGATTCTCTTCCAAAGAGGGGAGTCATTCTTTCTTGCCATGGTCTCCCAGATTGATCTATTAATCAGATAGTAATACTGAACCCACTGGATCCATAGTGAATCTTTCTTCATGTGAATATTCCAAAGGACCCTGGTAAGGAGAGCTTTGTTCCAAGTTTTTAAGTCAACCAAGCCTAGACCTCCTTCAGATTTTGGTTTGCATAAGTCTGCCCAGGCAACAAGAGCCTTCCTCATACCATTACTCTTACCATTCCAAAGAAAAGTTCTATACATCCTAACTATTTTTTCCAGGATATTGCCAGGGATTGGGAAGATAGCAAGCCAAAAACACTCCACATCTTGAAGCACTGATTTGATTAGTTCAGTTCTGCCAGCATATGATAGGGAGGAGCCAGCCCAAACATTTATGTAGCCAGAGATTTTTTCAATGAGAGGGGAGTAGTGAGTAGCATTTAACCTTACTGAAGCCAGAGGTACCCCTAAATATTTGAAAGGGAAGGAACCATCCTCCATTCCAGTGATCCTTCTGATTTCCATTAACTCTGCAGCCTGGACTCCAGCATGGAAGATGTTTGATTGGGCCAGGCTTGCTTGCAGCCCTGAGTACTCACTGAATTGGTTGATACACTTCATAATCTGCCCAACAGATCTACCATCCCCCCTAGCAAAGAGAATAAGGTCATCAACAAAGGCTAGGTGGGTGATCTTGAGTTTATCACACTTTGGATGGTATCTGAATCTATTCTCTTCTTTCAATCTCCCCAGAAGCCTGGACAAGTACTCCACAATCAAGACAAACAGGTATGGGGAGAGGAGATCTCTTTGTCTGAGGCCCTTTTTGCCAGCAAAGAAACCATGTAAGCTTCAATTGATGGATAGAGAGAAGGTTGTTATAGTAACACATTCCATGATCCATTTTCTAAACTTTTCAGGAAACCCAAGGCCCTCAATCAAACTGTTCAGAAAATCCCATTCCACAGTGTCATAGGCTTTCCTTAGGTCTATCTTGATCATGCACCTTGGGGAGATTCTTTTTCTACTATACTTTCTGAGCAGTTCCTGGACCAAGTATATGTTTTCAGCCATACTTCTGGATTTCATGAAAGCTGCCTGGGCTGGGTTGACAATAAGGCTCAAACTGGGGGCTAATCTTGAGGCAAGGATCTTGGAAATGATCTTGTAATTCACATTGCAACAAGCTATAGGTATGAAATCCTCCACTTTAGATGCTTGTTTACCTTTAGGTATTAAGGAAAGAGAGGTATGGTTTAGCTGTTTTAGTAGTCTCCCATTCTGGAAAAATTCCTGCACAGCCTCAATGACATCTTGGTTTATCACATCCCAAGCTTTCTTGAAAAACCTTGATGAATAGCTAGTAGGACCAGGGAACTTGTCCTCCCCTATACTCCAAAGGGCTTCCTTGATCTCTTCCACAGTGACCTCTTTAATCAGTAGATCAGCTTGGCTCTCTTGGATTATAGGTCCTTCTCTAATGATTTCCTGGTCAATAGGGCTAAATTACACTTTTATGCCTTCATAAGTCTAAAGTGTCATTGTTGGTATATTGATTTATTTCGATGCATTTTCAGGTATTTTAGGTTTAAAAGAGATGGAAAAGCTAATGTTGCTTAAAGCATGAAGATTTTATGCATATCAGAGTGAAGGATGGTTTCAGAAGGACAAAATGAAGAGAAACCCATTTTTAGGGTTCCATGCCATGGCGAGGCATGGTTTGCGCTATGGCTACCAGAACAATTAAGAAAGCTGGGATCAGGCATTTGCGTCGCTGCGAGGAAAGGTGTGCGTTGCGGCCACCAACACCATTGACAAGCAACAAACAAGGGCGGCGCCGCGACGAGGCAAGGTTTGCGCCGCGGCTTCCATTTTCTGTGCCGTGGCTCAAGTGTGATTCCCCTGTTTCTGTTTCACGACCTTATTAGGGCTTTAATGACATTTTTTGACCTGAAAAATACCCTTGAACCTTTTGGGGTATTAATAGAACACTTAGGGTTTGCTGAAAATGAGGCTGGAATTAGGAGAGCTACCATATTTCTTCTTCATTAAGGTGATCAAGCATGAGCCTAATGTCCAACTTAACTCCAAGCAAGGCAAAGGGATGAATTCCTAGGTGTAGTTGTTCTTATTTCTATCCTTGATTTAGTTGTATGGATTGATTATTAAACATTATTTATGATTTACTCTTTGATTAAGTAAGAAGGTGAGGATTTACTCTTAATCCGGTGATTGCATCTTTCTCCTCCGTATAAGTCTAGTCAAGCTCTTCTTATGTCAAGCTGTTAGATATGATTGATTTCGGTAGATTTATCTTATAGGTTTTTCTATTACTGTGGTATTGTTATTGAAATATACTGTTGCTTCTTGATAATTTATAAGATAGGTCATGTGTGTTTGAATTGGAATTAAAGAGTAATTTGTAGCAATTACATTAGACTGTTTATGTACTTTGATTGAATATTTACCAATTGCTTGTTTGGGATGTGAAACTAGCAATTAAGATAAAGCAATTGAGTCCAGATAAGAATAAGGCAACAAACTTAGGAAGGATTCCTGGAACCTTGTTATTTCTTTATTGAATCATTCGTCATATTTTCACAACTCTCTCATATAATTTCATTTGTAAAACTCAGATTTTCTTATTTGGATTTTATCATTTAGTGTTAAGGTTTACGCCTTCTCTTGTAGTTCGCTTTCCTTATGGGATCGACACCTCAGCTATGCACAATAATCGCGTGTTAGTTTGAGCGTAATCAATAGGCCAATCCCATATAATACCCTTTAATGGGTGAATAACGTCATATACCCTACATAAGCCAATCAAATTCAATACATCCATCATAAATGCAAAGAAGTACAATGCAATATAATGTAATGTAATGAAATGTAACATCCACTCAGTTCCATAATATCATCAACTAATTCATGTCACATGATGCATTCATAACACCACAAGGCATATCAAAGTAATTGTAAACATACTAGATACATTTCCATCACATTAATCATAATTCACCTTTCTTCAAATAATATATATACTTATCATATCAATCACCATTTACCTTCCTTCAAAAATATACATTAATATATACTTATCACATCCATCGCAATTCACGTTACTTCAAAGAACGCATCAATATATTTATCACATTCATGAAAATTATAAACTCTTCACTGGGTAAATCCAATCATATATCTTTAATAGGTCAAACATATTCCTTCTCAATGATATGCAATGTAATATAATATAAAAAATGACCATTTCATATCCCAGTTTAATTTATTGCCCCTCCTTTGGCTAATTGTAACATAACGGGGATGTCTCCCCATGAACCAGTACATTTCACATTCCATATCCTCAGATGTCCTTCACTTATCCCAGGCGGGGTCTTACCATTTCCAATATTATCCTCGGATCTATTACACGCCTCCTAGATGGGGTCCTACCATTTTCAATATTATCCTTGGTAACCCTACACTCCTTCAGGATGGGCCCTACCTTTACTTTTCAATCCATTTATTTTCAATAATTCCATTATAATTCATGTCAATGCAATGCATTCACAATATCAGAACTTTCAAACATAAGAGCCATAACAATTCATATCACTACCATTCCACCCACAACAATTATAAAAATACATCAAGAAATTTCTATCGTTATTTCCTTATACATTCATAGATCTATTAAAAAATTTATAATATTATTATTGTATTTTTTTAATTATTTAATTCACTATACTTACTGAAAGTAAGGTGAAACTCACCTTTATAGCACCGAGTACTATTCATGGGCATTTTTCTTGCCCTTCCTACGTTCTTCCACCACACCTAAAGCATATATCATTTAATGTAATAAATTAAAAATTAAGTATGAAATTCATATCCATCTTTTGCAAGTAACTACAAAGTATAATCAAAATAAGAACTATGTCTCAAGTTGTTCTTCTTTATTTAACTTTCCTTACCTTTTCTTTTAGCTTTCCTATCAAATCCAAATTTAATTCTCCTAACCATGATGTTGGTATTTGTCTAAGGTTTAAACATGTTTAAACATGGTTCAAAGATGGTTAAAGTTAAACCAAGGTTGGATAATTAAAATACAGCATGTTAAAATACTGCACACATGTGTGTGCGTCACTTTGGAGCAAGGTAAAGGTAGACACACTAGTGTGTGCACTTCAGCACAGATGCTAAAAAAGTGTGCGCACTGCTGTGTGAAGGGGCAACATCAGTGTGCGTCGCATTGCATAGAATGGAGACCCCCTGAAGCATGCCAGCGCTGCACCACTCCCCACCAGCACCGCACCATCCAGAATAGGTTACAAGTGTGATCTGCCCAGCACCGCACCGCCCCCTGTTGAGCGCCTAGGCGCTAGGCACACCAAAGCACACATGGACAGCTTGCTTACACCTCCTCTTAGGTGCGTGGATGCAAGGTTAAAATACATAGCACCACTTAAGATTGATGGAAGGCCATGGTTAAGTAGTCATCAAGATCTAAGGGTGAGGATTGACTCTCAAGAATGGACAAGAAGTTGGTGCACTATATAAAGGGTCACCTAGCTTCATTCTCATCATGAATTACATTTTGAGGGTGATTCAAGAACGATGTAAAGATTAAGATCTGATCATGTTCTTAAGGGTGATTCAAGAACGGTATCCATCTTCGATCTGTGTTTTGAGGTTGAAGAAAGCATTTGTGGGTATTGCATAAATCTGGGATCTTTTCCACTAAGATGGCTTCAAATTTCTGTGTTGAGAAGTTTGATGGAAATGGGGACTTTTCTCTTTGGAAGCGGAAGATCAAGGCTGTTCTAATACAACAGAAAGTGGACTTGGCTATTGGAGAAGATGATGCTTTTCCAGCAACTGTCACGCAGGACCAATGGACCAAGATGAAGAAGATGGCTTACAGTACCATTTTCTTGCACATGTCAGATAGTATCATAAGGGAGTGCGGAGACTCGGAAGATCCTGTTATCATATGGAAGAAACTAGATGAGTTGTTTCTTACCAAAACTCTCCCTAACCAAATTTATCTTCTTAAAAGAATCTTTGCTTTTAAAATGGATCCTAGTAAAGAGTTGCAAGATAATCTTGATGTCTTTAATAAGCTAGTTCAAGATTTGAATAGCTGTAGCATTACATTTTCGGATGAACAATTAGCTATCATTTTGTTAAATTACCTTCCTGATTGCTTTGATAATTTGATTAATGCTATTGAGTATGGAAGGGATACTTTAACAAAGGAGATTGTGATCAATGCCATAAGGGCACATGATTTCAAAGCCAAGATGAAGGAGATGCTTCTACTACAACAAGGAGGGTCATTTCAAGAAAGATTGCAAGAAGAAGATATGGGATGAGAGGAGAAGCCACACCAACAATGGAGAAGCTTCGGTTGCCAAGGGAGAACAGCAAGATGATGTTCTTGTTGTGTGCTCAAATGTGAGCAGGAGGCAAGGCAACGAAAAGTGGATTCTTGATTCCAGGTGCACTTATCACATGTGCCCTCTGATGAGTCTTAAATATTGCATATTTTATACCCTTAACTTATATTTGTTATGCTCTTAGTTAGTAGTATTTCACTTTATTTTACGTCTTTCTTGTGTTTTGTGTATTTTTACAGGTTTTTGGAGAAAATAAAGCATTTCAGGAGATGTGAAGCTTCTGGAGACATTGCGATCGATCGCACGAGATATGCGATCGAGCGCACATGCGCACCTACCTACGAACGAGCACATGGTCAACATCCCACATCAAAATATTTGAAGTTTAGTGCATCTGCGATCGATCGTAGCAGACATGCGATCGAGCGCACATGAGATCGTGCGCACAAGACATGCAATCGATCGTACCTGCGATCGATCGCACCACACTGCGATCAAGCGCACACAGGCAGTATCCCATATCGAATCTGCAACCCATATTGCTCCGGGTCTTCCCCTATATAAACACCATCTGGCTTCATCATTCAGTGTACAATTCCTGAGCCATTTTGGTGTTTACCGGTGGACGTCCGCTAGCATTTTGGTGGATCCCGAAGGCATTGCTACCACGAGGGGAAGCACCGTCCGTCAGCGAGTGAAATTTCTCCCATGTAAAGTTGTTTATTTATTTCTTTATATTCAGTTGTTTTAGTTTAAATGTTTAGCACTTTTTTATAGTTATGAGTGGCTAGACTCTTCAGCTAAGGTTGAAGATGAAGTCCCGCCGTTGTTTGGCGTAGTAGTTCAGATTTGCTTGTACAAATCTGAAAATTTTTAGTATAAAATGTTCTGTCAATTATTTGAGTTAATCTTATAATTGATTGAGTTTAAATTGTCTATTGGATATTCTTTGTGTTTCATCTGATGGATACATCGAATTGTTTTTGATTAAATTGGATTTCCTTTGTGATTTGTTAAGAGCGGATACATCGGATGCTTTTGGTTTAATTGGGATATTCTTTGTTTTTTGTCTTATAGTTGGATTCATGGAATTTTTTTGATAGGCTCTCTTTAGAACATTGAGTTATATGCCTAACTTTGGCGAGGTGGATTCAGAAACCTTAGTGTGTTTTTATTAGTTTTTAAAATCAATTTAGTTTAGCTTTTATTTATTTTGCAACATATAATTACAAATTTGGAACTAGGTTAAAATAGACTTAGTTTAGATAAAAATATATTTTCACAACACAATTCCATGTGGATTCAACCTCGCACTTGCACAACACTATATTGCAAACGGCTCATGCACTTGCGAGTAAATTAAAACTCACAACAAGTTTTTGGCGCCGTTGCTGGGGAGTTGTTTGGTTTGTGAAAATTTTTGGTCTGAAATAATTTTATTTTTCTACTAGTTGGTTAAAAAAAAAATTTATATGGATGAATCCAGCGCCGGTTTCACAGTCTTTAGATGACACCATTAAGGAGTACATGAAAATGATCGGCCCGTCCCTCAATGCTGCCAACACATTCAATGTTGATAGTTGTTCCATCTGTGCTAGTCCCATGCATTTAGCACAGAATTTTCCATTAATGTCGGCTTGTGCCGAGTACCTCATGGAACAAATGAATGCTTTCAATGACTGTTGTTGGGAATCAAATGGATCTTACTCCGAAACATACAATCTAGGGTGGTGGAACCACTCTAATTTTTCATGGGAGCAGAACCAACTGATGAATCAGGGAGGAGCCCCTTATAATCAATACCCTCCCAAATTTCCTCCACCAATACCAAGTTATTCCTATCCAGCACCATCACCCGCTTACCAAGCTCCCATTCAAGCACCAACGTCGGTTTCACAGTCATTGGAGGACGCTCTCAATGATTTCATGAAAACGACTAGCCAATCTATGAGTGAAGTGATGAGTGCAACCATAGAAAACACCCAAGCGATTGTCGAGCTAGAGAGTCAAATTGATCAAATCGCAAGTTACGTGGGTGAAGGAAAGGAAAGAAAGTTCCCCAGTCAACCTGATCCTAACCCAAAGGAACAGTTTGCGGTAGGAAATTTATCAACTCCTATACAAGGGCAAGAAAGTGGCAACAAAGAAAAGAGAGATGCTGAGCCATCTACAGCCACACCTATCATTAAGGATCTCCCTAGGTCATTTTTACCTAAAGCGCCTTACTCTGAGATATTACAAGCGCCCAAGAAAGGAGAGGAGTTTGAGGATCCCCTGGAGGCATGCTTTGCTCACTTTGGAGAGGACTTGGGCTTAGATAAGTTACTTGAGGAAGTGAATGCCATTTTGGAGTCTGATCCTCAGAAGTGCAGTGAGACGGAGGAGACTATGGATGAATCACGTATTGAGGACCCCCTGGAGGCATGCTTTGCTCAATTTGAAGAGAATTTGGGCTTAGATAAGTTGTTTGATCAAGCAAATGCTACTTTGGAGTCTGGTCCTCTAAAGATCAGTGAGACGGAGGAAACCACAACACCTGAACCCCCCAAGAAAGAACTTAAGCCTTTATCGGACAATCTTAAGTATAAGTTCGTAGGTCCAGCAAATTCTTTGCCTATAATTATAGCTTTAGATTTGGGTGATGCTCCAGAAGAGAAATTATTGGATGTCTTAAGAGAGCATAAGGAAGCTATAGGCTGGACTATTGAGGATGTCAAGGGAATCAACCCCTCGTTGGTAATACACACGATACAGTTGGAGGAGAATGCCAAGCCATCGAGGGAGCCACAAAGAAGGCTCAACCCTGCTATGCAAGAAGTTGTGAGGGCAAAATATATTAAGCTGTTAGAGGCAGGGATCATTTATCCCACCTCTGATAGCAAAGGGGTGAGCCTGATTAAAGTCGTGCCCAAACGTGCTGAATTGACGGTAGTAAATAAAGACGACGAGGTGGTTCCAACTTGAGTGCAGTCAAGATGGAGAAAGTGTCTAGACTACCATAAATTGAATGCTGCCACTAGGCCTGATCATTTTCCATTCCCATTTATTGATCAGATGGTGGAGCGTTTAGTTGGGCATGTTTACTAATGTTGGGTCTAGCTGAAGATGTTAAACTTAGCGCTCATGGGATGCACCCCACAGCTTATCTTTTCTTTTGTTTATTTATTATTTCGCATTTTTATGATTAATGTTTGTTTCCAGTATTTTTTGTTTTCCAGTTTTTATTTTTCAGGGACAAAGCGTACTTCAGTTCAAGTTTGGGGGTATGCTATGAGCCATACTAGTCCAGATAGTTCTCCATATCTCAGGTCAGCTCTTTCCATATTAGTCACACATTGGGGTCAATGTGAAATTTAAGTTTGGGGGTATGGGAGACACATCGCACACTTTGTCCTAATTTGTTGTCTTTTTCGTCATAAAGATAAATGCATGCTCATGTTATCGTGAAATTTTAGTTGATCTAAACATTTTCTATGATGTGATGTCATTGGTGAGCTTAACATTTTGAACACATGATCTGGTGATAAATTTTTAAAATTTAGTTACTTACTTTAGGCATTTTGAGAATTCACATGTTTGATCTAATCTAACACGAGCACATTAGCACAAATTATGTGAGGTATGACACTTGATTTTAATGTGTATTTTTCCTTATCTTAACTGAAACTGGATGATTTGTTGGATGAACACTTGGGCATAAAGAAAGAAAAAAAAATTTAATTACTACAACTTTTCGCTGAGTAACTGGACCTCTTACCTCAGTAAGCAGTGAGTGTTCACGTCAAAAGGTGGAATTTTGCTTGGTAATATTAAGGCCAGTTTATTTTCGTAGCCTTTTCTACTCGAGTTAGTAAGTCCTTAGGGGTGTCTGTACACCTAATGCCCTAAAACCATCTGGTTTGGGAGTCATTGACTCAACACTCGCTACATGGGTCAATTAGAAAGCTTAAGGGAACTAAACATAGTTGTGCCTTATTATTGTTAAAAAAATAAAAAGAATAAAGAATAAAATAAAAACTATGCCTTTTCGTTCATTTTTGATGGGAAATTCGGTGAATCTTGAGACATGGAGACCTTACACATTAGAGTTACTTGGAAGCTTCATTTTTATATGCTAATTCACCTTACACTGATTCAAGCTTGTGATGCCTTATCCTGTCTTATGTAAGTAATTAGATTTTAACATTTCTATTCATTGCGAAGATGGGTTTACCTTTTTAAGCTTGCTTATGAATGAATATCATGGTGATGTGTGCTCCTTAAATTTTTGGATACCATGAGTGATGACTTTATCTTTATGTTCTTTGTTTTTCATTGAGTCTTTTATTTTGTTTAGCTAAGGGACTAGCAAAATATAAGTTTGGGGGTATTTGATGAGTCTTAAATATTGCATATTTTAGACCCTTAACTTATATTTGTTATGCTCTTAGTTAGTAGTATTTCACTTTATTTTACGTCTTTCTTGTGTTTTGTGTATTTTTACAGGTTTGTGATAAAGCATTTCAGGAGATGTGAAGCTTCCGAAGACATTGCGATCGATCGCACGAGATATGCGATCGAGCGCACATGCGCTCGAGTGCACTTGCCTACGAACGAGCGCATGGTCAACATCCCACATCGGAATATTTGAAGTTCAGTGCATCTGCGATTGATCGTAGCAGACATGCGATCGAGCGCACATGAGATCGTGCGCACAAGACATGCAATCGATCGTACCTGCGATCGATCGCACCACACTGCGATCGAGTGCACACGGGCAGTATCCCACATCGAATCTGCAACCCATATTGCTCTGGGTCTTCCCTTATATAAACACCATCTGGCTTCATTATTCAGTGTACAATTCCTAAGCCACTTTGGTGTTTACCGGTGGACGTCCGCTAGCAATTTGGTGGATCCCGAAGGCATTGCTACCACGAGGGGAAGCGCCGCCCGTCAGCGAGTGGAATTTCTCCCATGTAAAGTTGTTTATTTATTTCTTTATATTCAGTTGTTTTAGTTTAAATGTTTAGCACTTTTTTATAGTTATGAGTGGCTAGACTCTTCAGCTAAGGTTGAAGATGAAGCCCCGCCGTTGTTTGGCGTAGTAGTTCAGATTTGCTTGTACAAATTTGATTATTTTTAGTATAAAATGTTCTGTCAATTATTTGAGTTAATCTTATAATTGATTGAGTTTAAATTGTTTATTGCATATTCTTTGTGTTTCATCTGATGGATACATCGAATTGTTTTCGATTAAATTGGATTTCCTTTGTGATTTGTTAAGAGCGGATACATCGGATACTTTTGGTTTAATTGGGATATTCTTTGTTTTTTGTCTTATAGTTGGATTCATGGAATTTTTTTGATAGGCTATCTTTAGAACATTGAGTTATATGCCTAACTTTGGCGGGGTGGATTCAGAAACCTTAGTGTGTTTTTATTAGTTTTTAAAATCAATTTAGTTTAGCTTTTATTTATTTTGCAACATATAATTACAAATTTGGAATTAGGTTAAAATAGACTTAGTTTAAATAAAAATATATTTTCACAACACAATTCCCTGTGGATTCGACCTCGCACTTGCACAACACTATATTGCAAACGACTCGTGCGCTTGTGAGTAAATTAAAACTCACAACACCTTCACAAAGAATGGTTCAAGAATTTCAAGGAGATCAATGATGAGAGAGTCTTCTTAAGAAATGACAATTCTTGTCAAGTGAGAGGGATTGGAGACATCCAATTCAGGATGTTTGATGGAGTCACAAAGCTACTGCGAAATGTGAGGTATCTTCTAGATTTGAAGACAAATTTGATCTCATTGGGGCAGCTAGATTCCATGGGGTATACATGCCAAGTAGAAGGAAGAAAGATCAATATGGCTAAGGGATCTTTGGTAGTGATCAAGGCAGAAAGAAACAATGGACTCTATGAGATGATCAGTGATGAGTCTTAAATATTGCATATTTTAGACCCTTAACTTATATTTGTTATGCTCTTAGTTAGTAGTATTTCACTTTATTTTACGTCTTTCTTGTGTTTTGTGTATTTTTATAGGTTTGTTGAGAAAATGAAGCATTTTAGGAGATGTGAAGCTACTGGAGACATTGCGATCGATCGCACGAGATATGCGATCGAGCGAACCTGCGCTCGAGCTCACCTGCCTACGAACGAGCACATGGTCAACATCCCACATCGAAATATTTGAAGTTCAGTGCATCTATGATCGATCGTAGCAAATATGCGATCGAGCGCACATGAGATCGTGCGCACAAGATATGCGATCGATCGTACCTGCGATTGATCGCACCACACTGCGATCGAGCGCACACGGGCAGTATCCCACATCGAATCTGCAACCCATATTGCTCCGGGTCTTCCCCTATATAAACACCATCTGGCTTCATCATTCAGTGTACAATTCCTGAGCCACTTTGGTGTTTACCGGTGGACGTCCGCCAACATTTTGGTGGATCCCGAAGGCATTGCTACCACGAGGGGAAGCACCGCCCGTCAGCGAGTGGAATTTATCCCATGTAAAGTTTTTTATTTATTTCTTTATATTCAGTTGTTTTAGTTTAAATGTTTAGCACTTTTTATTATAGTTTTATAGTTATGAGTGGCTAGACTCTTCAGCTAAGGTTGAAGATGAAGCCCCGCTGTTGTTTGGCGTAGTAGTTCAGATTTGCTTGTACAAATTTGACAATTTTTAATATAAATGTTCTGTCAATTATTTGAGTTAATCTTATAATTGATTGAGTTTAAATTGTCTGTTGGATTTTCTTTGTGTTTCATCTGATGGATACATTGAATGCTTTTCGATTAAATTGGATTCCCTTTGTGATTTGTTAAGAGCGGATACATTGGGTGCTTTTGGTTTAGTTGGGATATTCTTTGTTTTTTGTCTTATAGTTGGATTCATGGAATGTTTTGATAGGCTATATTTTTAGAACATGTATGCTTAACTTCGGTGGGGTTGATTCGGAAACCTTAGTGCTTTTTATTATTAGTTTTAAAATCAACTTAGTTTAGTTTCAATTTATTTTGCAATATCATTCTGAAATTTGGAACTAGGTTAAGATAGAGTTAGTTTAGATTAAAAATATATTTTCACAACACAATTCCCTGTGGATTCGACCTCGCACTTGCACAACACTATATTGCAAACGACTCGTGCGCTTGCGAGTAATTTAAAACTCACAACAAGTTTTTGGCGCCGTTGCCAGGGAATTGTTTTGTTTGTGAAAATTTTTGGTCTGAATTGATTTTATTTTTCTACTAGTTAGTTATAAAAAAATAAAAAAAAAAGAGTTAGAAAAATTTTTAAAAAAAATTAAAAAAAAATGTGGATGAATCCAGTGCCGGTTTCACAGTCTTTAGAGGATGCCCTCAAGGATTTTATTAAAATGACCGGCCCATCCCTCAGTGCTGCCGACACATTCAATGTTGATAGTTGTTCCATCTGTGCTAGTCCTCTGCATTTAGCACAGAATTGTCCATCAATGTCGGCTTTTGCTGAGTATCCCATGGAACAAATGCATGCTTTCAATGAGTGTTGTTGGCAATCAAATGGATCTTACTCTGAAACATACAATCCAGGGTGGTGGGACCACTCTAATGTTTCATGGACGCAGAACCAACTGAGGAATTAGGGAGGAGACCCTTATCATGCTTATAATCAATACCCTCCCGAATTTTCTCCACCAATACCAAGTTATGCCTAACCAGCACCATCACCCACTTACCAAGCTCCCATTCAAGCGCCAGTGTCGGTTTCATAGTCATTAGAGGACGCTCTCAATGATTTCATGAAAACGACTAGCCAATCTATGAGTGAAGTGATGAGTGCAACCATAGAAAACACCCAAGCGATTGCCGAGCTAGAGAGTCAAATTGATCAAATCGCAAGTTACGTGGGTGAAGGAGAGGAAAGAAAGTTCCCCAGTCAACCTGATCCTAACCCAAAGGAACAGTTTGCGGTGGGAAATTTATCAACTCCTATACAAGGGCAAGAAAGTGGCAACAAAGAAAAGAGAGATGCTAAGCCATCTACAGTCACACCTATCATTAAGGATCTCCCTAGGTCGTTTTTACCTAAAGCACCTTACCTTGAGAGATTACAAGCGCCCATGAAAGGAGAGGAGTTTGAGGATCCCCTAGAGGCATGCTTTGCTCACTTTGGAGAGGACTTGGGCTTAGATAAGTTACTAGAGGAAGTGAATGCCATTTTGGAGTCTGATCCTCAGAAAAGCAGTGAGACGGAGGAGACTATTGATGAATCACGTATTGAGGACCCCTTGGAGGCATGCTTTGCTCAATTTGAAGAGGATTTGGGCTTAGATAAGTTGTTTGAGCAAGCAAATACTACTTTGGAGTCTGTTCCTCTAAAGATCAGTGAGATGGAGGAAACCACAACACCTGAACCCCCCAAGAAGGAACTTAAGCCTTTACCGAACAATCTTAAGTATAAGTTCCTAGGTCCAGCACATTCTTTGCCTATAATTATAGCTTTAGATTTGGGTGATGCTCCAGAGGAGAAATTATTAGACGTCTTAAGTGAGCATAAGGAAGCTATAGGCTGGACTATTGAGGATGTCAAGGGTATCAACCCCTCGTTGGTAATACACACGATATAGTTGGAGGAGAATGCCAAGCCATCGAGGGAGCCACAAAGAAGGCTCAATCCTGCTATGCAAGAGGTTGTGAGGGCAAAAGATATTAAGCTGTTAAAGGCAGGGATCATTTATCCCATCTCTGATAACAAGGGGGTGAGCCTGATTAAAGTCATGCCCAAACGTGCTGAATTGACGGTAGTAAATAAAGACGAAAAGTTGGTTCCAACTCGTGTGCAGTGTGGGTGGAGAGTGTGTATAGACTACCGTAAGCTGAACATTGCCACTAGGCCTGATCATTTTCCATTCCCATTTATTGATCAAATGGTGGAGAGCTTAGTTGGGCCTGTTTACTAATGTTGGGTCTGGCTGAAAATGTTAAACTTAGCGCTCATGGGAGGCACCCCACAGCTTATCTTTTTTTTGTTTATTTATTATTTCGCATTTTTATGATTAATGTTTGTTTCCAGTATTTTTTGTTTTCCAGTTTTTATTTTTCAGGGGCAAAGCGTACTTCAGTTCAAGTTTGGGGGTATGCTATGAGCCATACCAGTCCAGATAGTTCTCCATATCTCAGGTCAGCTCTTTCCATATTAGTCACACATTGGGGTCAATGTGTAATTTAAGTTTGGGGGTATGGGAGACACATCACACACTTTGTCCTAATTTGTTGTCTTTTCGTCATAGAGATAAATGCATGCTCATGTTATCGTGAAATGTTAGTTGATCTAAACATTTTCTGTGATGTGATGTCATTGGTGAGCTTAACATTTTGAACACATGATCTGGTGATAAATTTTTAAAATTTAGTTACTTACTTTAGGCATTTTGAGAATTCACATGTTTGATCTAATCTAACACGAGCACATTAGCACAAATTATGTGAGGTATGACATGTGATTTTAATGTGTATTTTTCCTTAGCTTAACTGAAACTGGATGACTTGTTGGATGAACTCTTGGGCATAGGAAAATATTAAAAAAAAAATTATCAATAAACTTTTCGCTGAGTAACTGGACCTCTTGCCTCAGTAAGCAGTGAGTGTTCACGTCAAAACGTGGAATTTTGCTTGGTAATATTAAGGTCGGTTTAATTTCGTAGCCTTTTTGACTCGAGTTAGTTAGTCATTAGGGGTGTCTTTACACCTAATGCCCTAAAACCACCTAGTTTGGGAGTCATTGACTCAACACTCGCTACATGGGTCAATTAGAAAGCTTAAGGGAACTAAACATAGTCGTGCCTTATTATTGTTAAAAAAATAAAATAAAATAAAATAAAATAAAAAACTATGCATTTTCGTTCATTTTTTATGGGAAATTCGGTGAATCTTGAGACATGGAGACCTTACACATTAGAGTTACTTGGAAGCTTCATTTTTATATGCTAATTCACCTTACACTGATTCAAGCTTGTGATGCTTTATCCTGCCATTTGTAAGTAATTAGATTTTAACATTTCTATTCATTGCGAAGATGGGTTTACTTTTTTAAGCTTGCTTATGAATGAATATCATGGTGATGTGTGCTCCTTAAATTTTTGGATACCATGAGTGATGACTTTATCTTTATGTTCTTTGTTTTTCATTGAGTCTTTTATTTTGTTTTGCTAAGGGACTAGCAAAATATAAGTTTGGGAGTATTTGATGAGTCTTAAATATTGCATATTTTAGACCCTTAACTTATATTTGTTACGCTCTTAGTTAGTAGTATTTCACTTTATTTTACGTCTTTCTTGTGTTTTGTGTATTTTTATAGGTTTGTGGAGAAAATGAAGCATTTCAGGAGATGTGAAGCTACTGGAGACATTACGATCGATCACACGAGATATGCGATCGAGCGCACCTGCCTACGAACGAGCGCATGGTCAACATCCCACATCGAAATATTTGAAGTTCAGTGCATTTGCGATCGATCGTAGCAGACATGCGATCGAGTGCATATGCGATCGTGCGCACAAGACATGCGATCGATCGTACCTGCGATCGATCGCACCACACTGCGATCGAGCGCACACGGGCAGTATCCCACATCGAATTTGCAACCCATATTGCTCCGGGTCTTCCCCTATATAAACACCATCTGGCTTCATCATTCAGTGTACAATTCCTGAGCCACTTTGGTGTTTATCGGTGGACGTCCGCCAACATTCTGGTGGATCCCGAAGGCATTGCTACCATGAGGGGAAGCACCGCCCGTCAGCGAGTGGAATTTCTCCCATGTAAAGTTTTTTATTTATTTCTTTATATTCAGTTGTTTTAGTTTAAACGTTTAGCACTTTTTATTATAGTTTTATAGTTATGAGTGGCTAAATTCTTCAGCTAAGGTTGAAGATGAAGCCCCGCCGTTGTTTGGCGTAGTAGTTCAGATTTGCTTGTACAAATCTGACAATTTTTAGTATAAATGTTCTATCAATTATTTGAGTTAATCTTATAATTGATTGAGTTTAAATTGTCTGTTGGATTTTCTTTGTGTTTCATCTGATGGATACATTGAATGCTTTTCGATTAAATTGGATTCCCTTTGTGATTTGTTAAGAGCGGATACATTGGGTGCTTTTGGTTTAGTTAGGATATTCTTTGTTTTTTGTCTTATAGTTGGATTCATGGAATGTTTTGATAGGCTATATTTTTAGAACATGTATGCTTAACTTCGGTGGGGTGGATTCGGAAACCTTAGTGCTTTTTATTATTAGTTTTAAAATCAACTTAGTTTAGTTTTAATTTATTTTGCAATATCATTCTGAAATTTGGAACTAGGTTAAGATAGAGTTAGTTTAGATTAAAAATATATTTTCACAACACAATTCCCTGTGGATTCTACCTCGCACTTGCACAACGCTATATTGCAAACGACTCGTACGCTTGCGAGTAATTTAAAACTCACAACAATCAGAGAGACAGAAATCAATTATCAAGCAGCAAGCTTGATGGTTGAGATGGATAGGGCAGCCCTTTGGCACACTCGCTTGGGACACATGAGTGAAAAGGGCCTGTAAGTTCTTAGTAAGGATGGTCTACTTGGTGGTGACAAAGTAGAGAAACTGGATTTCTGTGAGAGTTGCATTCTTGGGAAGCAACACCGTGTCAGCTTCAACACCGAAGTGCATAAGTCTAAGGGGATTCTTGACTACATTCATTCGGACCTTTGGGGACCAGCAAGAACACTAACATAGGGAGGTAACTTTTACTTTCTGTCTTTAATTGATGATTATTCAAGAAGAGTGTGGGTTTATTTACTTAGAAATAAATCAGATGCCTTGAATAAATTTGTTGTGTGGAAGAAATTGCTGGAAACTCAAACGGGTAGGGAAGTTAAGGCTTTACGAACAGATAATGGCTTAGAATTTTGTAATAAGGATTTTGATAAATTCTGTGAATTAAATGGTATTCTAAGGCATAAAACGGTTGTAAAAACACCTCAGCAAAATGGAGTTGCTAAGAGGATGAATAGAACCCTTATGGAAAAAGTTAGGTGCATGTTAATAGGATTCAGTTTACCAAAATATTTTTGGGGAGAAGCTGTGGCTACAGCTGCATACTTAGTAAATAGATCATCCTCTAGAGCTTTAGAGCTCAAGACTCCCATAGAGATGTGGAGTGGAAAACCTCTTGAATTAAGCAATCTTAGGACTTTTGGGTGTGCTACATATGCACATCAAAAGGAGGATAAACTTAGCCCAAGATCTAGAAAATGTTTATTTCTAGGATATGGTGATGGGATTAAGGGATATAGGTTGTGGTCCTTAGAAAAGAAAGGCATGAAACTCATTATAAGTAGGGATGTTATTTTTAATGGATTGTTATTTCCCTACTTGGAGAAAACTAACCCTGCAGGGGTTAGTGAGCAAACCAATCCGGAAGTTGTGGAGCATCACATCAAGGAGAACTCAGTTCAGGTAGAGCAAAGGAGGCAAGAGGGCTCGGACCAAGTAGAGCCCTTGGATAAAGGCCAAGCTCAAGAAATTCAAGAAGAGGCTAAACAAGAAGAGGTTGATGCAGCAAGACATAATGACCACCAGCTCACAAGAGATCGGGAAAGGAGGGTGGTTAGACCACCTTTGAGATATGGGTTTGCAGATGCTAATGTAGCAGCTCTTTGGATAGAAGGAGAGGTTGAACTAGAAAATTACATGGATACCATGGAGTGTAAGGATTTGTCAAAGTGGCAGCTGGCTATGGAGGAAGAAATGGATTCTTTGATGAAGAATAACTCTTGGGAGTTGGTGCCCAAACCTGAAAAATAGAGAGTTATGGATTGTAGATGGCTCTACAAGATCAAAGAAGGGAATACTCCAGGGGATGAAATCCAATACAAATCTAGGCTGGTGGCGAAGGGGTTCACACAAAAAGAAGGCATAGATTTCACCGAAATCTTCTCACCGATTGTGAAGTACAAGACGATACGGATAGTGTTAGCATTGATGGTCCAATTTGATTGGGAAATTGAGCAAATGGATGTGAAAACAGTGTTCTTACATGGAGAGCTCGATGAGACCATTTTCATGAGGCAACTTGAAGGTTATGAGGAATAAAGGTAGGGAGAATTGGTGTGTAAATTGAAGAAATCTCTCTATGGCCTGAAGCAATCACCTCGACAATGAAATAAGAGGTTTGATTCCTTTGTAATCAACTTGGGTTTCATGAGGAGCTACCATGATTCGTGCTTGTACTATAAGGGGCAGAAGGTTGAGGAAGTGGTGATCATCCTCATATATGTTGATGACATGTTACTGGTTAGGAGTAGCATAGAAAGGATAAAGAAATTGAAGGCTCAACTCAATGAGGAGTTTGAGATGAAGGATCTTGGCCATGCACAGAAGATCCTTGGGATGTGTATCATCCGGGAAAGGGAGAGCAATAGATTGAAGATCTCTCAAACTTTCTACATAGAGAAGATGATATCTAAGTTCTCTATGGAAGATAACAAACAGTGAAGGTTCCCCTTGCTGGTCATTTCAAGTTCTCCAGTGATCAATGTCCAAGATCAGAGGCGGAGAAGAAGGAAATGGAAAAAGTCCCATATTCTAGTGTTGTTGGTTCTGTTATGTTCACCATGGTAAGCACTAGACCTGATATTACTCATGCAATGAGTTTTCTCAGCAGGTTTATGAGTAATCCTAAAAAGGAGCATTGGCTTAGGATGAAGTGGTTGCTGAGGTACTTGAAGGGAAGCCCAGAAGTAGGGATGGTTTATGAGAAGAGGGGTAAGTCCATCTGCCTTGAGGGTTTTGCGGATTCGGACTATGGAGCAGACCGGGATAAAAGGATATCGATTACCTCCTACTTCTTCAACTTAAACAGATGTTGTGTAAGTTGGAAGGCTCAGTTACAGCCAGTGGTAGCACTCTCAACAACATAGGCTGAGTACATAGCAGCTACGGAGGCCATTAAGGAAGCTATGTGGTGCAAAGGGTTGCTGGAAGAGTTGAAGGTATTGGAGGAGCAAGTTGTGGTGTTTTCAGATAGTCAAAGTGCATTGCACTTGTGTAAGAATCTAGTGTTCCATGAGAGGACAAAGCACATGGATGTTCGGTATCATTTCATTCAGGAAAGTGTTACGAAAGGATGCATCTATGTGGACAAGGTAGCCATGGAAGAAAATCCAGCAGATTTAGGTACTAAATTTCTACCTCTAAGTAAGTTCAATCATTGCCTTGGACTACTTAGGATTGGAGTTAGTTAATTGGTGACTCAAGATAAGTTTGGATCTCGAAGCTCTCTGCACAATGGTTCGGGTTTAAACACTTAGACAAAGGTAGAGATTGTTGGTATCTGTCTAAGATTTAAACATGTCTAAACATGGTTCAAAGATGGTTGAAGTCTAAACCAAGGTTGGAGTATTAAAACACAGCATGTTGAAAGACTGCACACATGTGTGTGCATCACTTTGGAGCAAGGTAAGGGTAGACACACTAGTGTGTGCACTTCAGCACAGAAGCTGAAAAAGTGTGCGCACTGCTATGTGAAGGGGTAGCATCAGTGTGCACCGCACCACCCCTTCACCAGCGCCAGCACTGCACCACTCCCCACCAGCACCGTACAGTCCAGAATGGGTTGCAAGTGTGATCTGCCCAGCACCGCACCGTCCCCTGTTGAGTGCCTAGGCGCTAGGCACACCAAAGCACACATGGACAGCTTGCTTACACCTCCTCTTAGGTGTGTGGATGAAACTTTAAAATGTATAGCACCACTTAGGATTGATGGAGGGCCATGGTTAAGTGGTCATCAAGATCTAAGGGTGAGGATTGATTCTCAAGAATGGACAAGAAGTTGGTGCACTATATAAAGGGTCACCTAGCTTCATTCTCATCATGAATTACATTGTGACATTGTTTGAGATCAATTGTAAAGAGTGACATACAAGAGAGAATTGTGTAAGGGTGCAAAGACACAAACACAAGAGAGACTCATTGTAGAGAGGCTGGTTGTAAAGAAGAGAGAGTAGTATAGATATAGATAATTGTAATAGTTCTTGTCATCTTCTTTCTTCTCTTCTTGGTTTCTTCAAGAACTTGAGTTTCTTGGAGAGGGTTGCTGTATTGTAAAGAACTATTGATTTAGTGCTGAGAGTTCAGAGGAACTCACGGGGACATAGGCTATTGCCGAACCTCGATAACAAATCACTTGTCTTCTTTTCTTTCTTGCTTTTGATTGTTGTATTTCTTTCTACAAGTCATTCTAGACTTGGGTGTTTAGATGATCACCACCTGGGCATCTTGTCAAGGTGATTTCCAACACATGATACCTTTTAATTTATTCAAGTAAAATTCATTTTAAACTACAAGAAGGCTCAAAATTCATTTTTTTTCTTGTCTCTCTTTCTGCTCGAAAATGAAGAAGAAAATGAGAATCTTCTAGGTCTTTAACTCTTTTACAGTCCCCACTTATAATGACCCATCCCAAATGGGCCCTACTAGGAATGACTCCATTACCCTTGTGCTCTGTGCACCTCACTTTATGATTCAATCATACAAATTTACAATTTACAACAACCAACTTGTTAAATACAAGGTCAAACTACACCTACAACTTGCAAACCCAAACAATCTTACAATACAAAATTTATCAAGATTTTGAAACTTTATGAAAGACACAAATAAAAGGGCACTCTCCCACTACAACTAGATTAGGCATTTTTTTACAACAACTACGAATTTAATTCCCAATAAAACCGAAAGGATGAGGTTGTCATGCTCAAAAGCCTTAAAAAGGACTACCTTTTAACTTTGACCGTGAAATTTTTAGTGTTTTCTTGAAATTTTATTAAAATAAAAAAGTGAGTTAAAAAGGTCAGTGAGAAACACATTGCTAAAATTAATCGTATTAAAGGGAAATTATTGTTTTACTTATAACTATAGCAAATAAATCATCACATAAACAATAAAAAAGATGTTGAGTTTCCTCTAACCATTTTTCTCAATTTCCTACATAAAGGAAAATATTAATTTAAGCAAGGATTCATCAAGGTACTTAGAAGCCTTTCAAGTATCCAAGCTTATAACACTACACTTAAATATAAAGTCAATTAGAATAAGGGAGCTTCCAAAGCAATACTATTCTATCATCACAATCATCATTCATGTCTTTCACCGCGCCTAACACATCACATTCATCTCAAGGGAAATTCACAATCATTACCCCTCACTAGGTCCAATCAAAATCACATGCCTTTCAAGGCCAAACACAACAAATGCCTCACTTAGGCCCATCCCGTCAATTCATCAACCATCCATAAAATGAACACAATTCTATGCAATGCTAAGCAATGTATGTTTATTTTCTTTACACATTCATCTCATTCATTTCGTTTCACTTTCAATTAATTTTTTATCACAAATATAAATGTTACATATCCATTTACTAGGTAATTTCAATCATTTACATTCCACAATTTAACACAAGCATTCTAAATAATATGTCATGCAACGCAAATGTAGAAAAAAAAATTACCATTAATTTCAATTTTAATTTCCTTTCCCTTTCTTGGGTTAATTATAACACAATGGGGACGTCTCCCCATATACCAACACATTTCTCATGTTTCCATATCCTTGAATCCCCTTCACCTAGGTCACAACCTGTTGTGAGTTTTAAATTACTCTCAAGTGCACGAGTCGTTTGCAATATAGTGTTATGCAAGTGCGAGGTCGAATCCACAGGGAATTGCGTTGTGAAAATATATTTTTATCTAAACTAACTCTATTTTAACCTAGTTTCGAATTTTGGAGTTGTACTATGCAAAGTGTATAAACTAAACTAAATTGATTTAAAACAAATAATAAAAATACTAAGGTTTCTGAATCCACCCACCAAAGTAAAGCATATATTTTCATGTTCTATATAAAAATAATCTATCAATTCATTCCATGAATCCACCATTATACAAATCACAGCAAATACCCAAACTAAACCAAAACCATCCAATGTATCCGTTTAAAAATCACAATGGATATCCAATCTAATTTGAATGATCTGCTGTATCTGGCAGATGAAACATAAGGAATATCCAATTTAACAATTTAAAAGCAATTAATCATAAGATTTTACTCAAATAGTTGAATAGAACATTTATACTAAAAATATTAGAATTGTATGAACAAATCTGAAAATATTATGCTAAACAATGGCGAGGCTTCATCTTCAACCTTAGATGAAGATTTTAGCCTCTCATAATTATGAAACTAAAGTTCACAATAAAAGTGCTAAACATTAAACTTTAAAACTAAAAAAGAAATAAATTAAAACTGACTATACATTGGGAGAAATTCCACTCGCTGTTGGGTGGCGCTTCCCCTCGTGGTAGCAAAGCCTTTAACATCCACCATAATGTTAGTAGAAGTCCTCCGGATTGCACACCAATTGCTTCAGTGAGGTGGGGCTTTTATAGGGAAACTCAAGAGTGCAATGTATTTCAAATTCGATGTGGGATACTACCCGAGTGCGCTCAATCACAGTCTTGTGTGCTCGAGCGCAGCATGGTGCACTGCCTGACCTTTGTCTACTAAAACTGCCATAACTTTCTCTAGAAAAATCATTTTTATGAGCTATAAAATTCCTAAGAAAATAAACATCCGGATCTTTCCAAGAATATATGGCTCATATCCTGGTTTTTCCTGAATCAATACAGTAAAATCCACAAACATGATTGTTCTGTCACGCTAAAATCACACACAGCCTGACCTTTGTCAACTAAAACTGCCATAACTTTATCTAGAAAAATCATTTTTACGAGCCGTAAATTCCTCAAAAAATAGACATTCTAATCTTTAAAAGCATATATGGCTCATCTCCTGGTTCTTCCTGAATCAATACAGTAAAATCCATAAAAATGACTGATCTGTACAGGCAATTCTGGAAATTTTAGTGAAACTCCTTTCTAAGTGCTTGTAAACCTGTAAAACAACGAAAACAACTCAAAGTAACAAATTCCTAAGCTAAAAAATGTAAATTAAGAGGCCAAAATATGCAATATTTGGCACTCATCAAATACTCCCAAACTTACGTTTTGCTAGTCCCTTAGCAAAACAAAATAAAAAACTAAATGAAAAACAAAGAACATAAAGATAAGTTCATCACTCATGGTATCCAAAAATTTAAGGAGCACTCAAAACCATGATATTCATTCATGAGCAAGCTTAAAAAAGAGATAACCCATCTTCGCAATGAATAGCAATTTTAAAACCTAATTACTTACAAGAGGAGACATCACAAGCTTGAATTAGTGTAAAGTGAATTAGCATATACAGATGAGGTTTCCAAATAACTTCCATGTACAATGTCTCCATGTCTCAAGATTCACAGAATTTCTCATCAAAATGAACAATTATGGCATAGTTTTATTTTATTTTTTTATAATTTTTTTTATTATAAGGCTCTGCTATGTTTAGTCCCCTTAAGCTTTTTAATTGACCCATGTATCGAGTGTTGAGTTAACGACTCCCAAACCAGATGGTTTTAGGGCATTAGGTGTAAAGACACCCCTAAGGACTTACTAACTCGAGTAAAAAAGGCTACGAAACTAAACTGGCCTTAATACTACCAACCAAAATTCCCACCTTTTGACGTGAATACTCACTGCTTACTAAGGCAAGAGGTCCAGTTACTCAGCGGAAAGTTTCACAATAATCATTATGAATAAAATTCTCACCTTTTGACGTGAACACTCACTGCTTACTGAGGCAAAAGGTCCAATTACTCAGTGAAAAGTTTATTGATGATCATTATAAATATATTTTTTTTTTTATTTTTATGTTTCTATGTCAAAGTGTTTATTTAACCAGTCATCCAGTTTCAATTAAGACAAGGAAACTGATGAGTCTTAAATATTGCATATTTTAAACCCTTAACTTATATTTGTTATGCTCATTGTTAGTAGTATTTCACTTTATTTTACGTCTTTCTTGTGTTTTGTATATTTTTACAGGTTTGTTGAGAAAATAAAGCATTTCAGGAGATGTGAAGCTTCTGGAGACATTGCGATCGATCGCATGAGATATCTGATCGAGCACACCTGCGCTCAAGCGCACCTGCCTACGAACGAGCGCATGGTCAACATCCCACATCAAAATATTTGAAGTTCAGTGCATCTGCGATCGATCGTAGCAGACATGTGATCGAGCGTACATGAGATCGTGCGCACAAGACATGCGATCGATCGTACCTGCGATCGATCGCACCACATTGCGATCGAGAGCACATGGGCAGTATCCCACATCGAATCTGCAACCCATATTGCTCCGGTTCTTCCCCTATATAAACACCATCTGGCTTCATCATTCAGTGTACAATTCCTGAGCCACTTTGGTGTTTACCGGTGGACGTCCACTAGCATTTTGGTGGATCCCGAAGGTATTGCTACCACGAGGGGAAGCGCCGCCCGTCAGCGAGTGGAATTTCTCCCATGTAAAGTTGTTTATTTATTTCTTTATATTCAGTTGTTTTAGTTTAAATGTTTAGCAATTTTTATTATAGTTTAATAGTTATGAGTGGCTAGACTCTTCAGCTAAGGTTGAAGATGAAGTCCAGCCGTTGTTTGGCGTAGTAGTTCAGATTTGCTCGTACAAATCTGACAATTTTTAGTATAAAATGTTCTGTCAATTATTTGAGTTAATCTTATAATTGATTGAGTTTAAATTGTCAATTGGATATTCTTTGTGTTTCATCTGATGGATACATCAAATTGTTTTCAATTAAATTGGATTTCCTTTGTGATTTGTTAAGAGCAGATACATCAGATGCTTTTGGTTTAATTGGGATATTCTTTGTTTTTTGTCTTATAGTTGGATTCATGGAATTTTTTGATAGGCTATCTTTAGAACATTGAGTTATATGCCTAACTTTGGTGGGGTGGATTCAGAAACCTTAGTGTGTTTTTATTAGTTTTTAAAATCAATTTAGTTTAGCTTTTATTTATTTTGCAACATATAATTACAAATTTGGAACTAGGTTAAAATAGACTTAGTTTAGATAAAAATATATTTTCACAACACAATTCCCTGTGGATTCGACCTCGCACTTGCACAACACTATATTGCAAACGACTCGTGCGCTTGCGAGTAAATTAAAACTCACAACAAGTTTTTGGAGCCGTTGCCGGGGAATTGTTTGGTTTGTGAAAATTTTTGGTCTAAAATGATTTTATTTTTCTACTAGTTAGTTATTTTTTTTGTTTAAAAAAAATCATTATGTTGATGAATCCAGCGCAGGTTTCACAGTCTTTAGAGGACACCATTAAGGAGTACATGAAAACGATTGGCCCGTCCCTCAATGCTGCCAACACATTCAATGTTGATAGCTGTTCCATTTGTGCTACTCCCATGCATGTAGCACATAATTGTCCATCAATACTAGCTTGTGCCGAGTACCCCATGGAACTAATGAATGCTTTCAATGACTGTTGTTGGGAATCAAATGGATCTTACTCCGAAACATACAATCCAGGGTGGTGGAACCACTCTAATTTTTCATGGGAGCAGAACCAACTGACGAATCAGGGAGGAGCCCCTTATAATCAATACCCTCCCGAATTTCCTCCACCAATACCAAGTTATGCCTATCCAGCACCATCACCCGCTTATCAAGCTCCCATTCAAGCACCAGCGTCGGTTTCACAGTCATTGGAGGACGCTCTCAATGATTTCATGAAAACGACTAGCCAATCTATGAGTGAAGTGATGAGTGCAACCATAGAAAACACCCAAGCAATTGCCGAGCTAGAGAGTCAAATTGATCAAATCGCAACTTACGTGGGTGAAGGAGAGGAAAGAAAGTTCCCCAGTCAACCTGATCCTAACCCAAAGGAACAGTTTGTGGTGGAAAATTTATCAACTCCTATACAAGGGCAAGAAAGTGGCAACAAAGAAAAGAGAGATGCTGAGCCATCTACAGCCACACCTATCATTAAGGATCTCCCTAGGTCATTTTTACCTAAAGCGCCTTACCCTGAGGGATTACAAGAGCCCAAGAAAGGAGAGGAGTTTGAGGATCCCCTAGAGGCATGCTTTGCTCACTTTGGAGAGGACTTGGGCTTAGATAAGTTACTAGAGGAAATGAATGCCATTTTAGAGTCTGATCCTCAGAAGAGCAGTAAGACGGAGGAGACTATGGATGAATCACGTATTGAGGACCCCCTGGAGGCATGCTTTGCTCAATTTGAAGAGGATTTAGGCTTAGATAAGTTGTTTGAGCAAGCAAATGCTACTTTAGAGTCTGCTCCTCTAAAGATCAGTGAGATGGAGGAAACCACAACACCTGAACCCCCCAAGAAGGAACTTAAGCCTTTACCGGACAATCTTAAGTATAAGTTCCTAGGTCCAGCAGATTCTTTGCCTATAATTATAGCTTTAGATTTGGGTGATGCTCCAGAGGAGAAATTATTGGATGTCTTAAGAGAGCATAAGGAAGCTATAGGCTGGACTATTGAGGATTTCAAGGGAATCAACCCCTCGTTGGTAATACACACGATACAGTTGGAGGAGAATGCTAAGCCATCGAGGGAGCCACAAATAAGGCTTAACCCTGCTATGCAAGAGGTTGTGAGGGCAAAAGATATTAAGCTGTTAGAGGCAGGGATCATTTATCCCATCTCTAATAGCAAAGGGGTGAGCCTGATTAAAGTCATGCCAAAACGTGCTGAATTGACAGTAGTAAATAAAGACGACGAGTTGGTTCCAACTAGAGTGCAGTCAAAATGGAGAAAGTGTCTAGACTACCGTAAATTGAATGCTGCCACTAGGCCTGATCATTTTCCATTCCCATTTATTGATCAGATGGTGGAGCGTTTAGTTTGGCATGTTTACTAATGTTGGGTCTGGCTGAAGACGTTAAACTTAGCGCTCATGGGAGGCACCCCATAGCTTATCTTTTCTGTTTATTTATTATTTCGTATTTTTATGATTAATTTTTGTTTCCAATATTTTTTTTGTTTTCCAGTTTTTTTATTTTTCAGGGACAATGCGTATTTCAGTTCAAGTTTGGGGGTATGCTATGAGCCATACCAGTCCAGATAGTTCTCCATATCTCAGGTCAGCTCTTTTCATATTAGTCACACATTGGGGTCAATGTGTAATTTAAGTTTAGGGCTATGGGAGACACATCACACACTTTGTCCTAATTTGTTATCTTTTCGTCGTAGAGATAAATGCATGCTCATGTTATCGTGAAATTTTAGTTGATCTAAACATTTTATGTGATGTGATGTCATTGGTGAGCTTAATATTTTGAACACATGATCTGGTGATAAATTTTTCAAATTTAGTTACTTACTTTAGGCATTTTGAGAATTCACATGTTTGATTTAATCTAACACAAGCACATTAGCACAAATTATGTGAGGTATGACAAGTGATTTTAATGTGTATTTTTCCTTATCTTAACTGAAACTGGATGACTTGTTGGATGAACACTTGGGCATAAAGAAAGAAAAAAAATTAATTACTACAACTTTTCGCTGAGTAACTGGACCTCTTGCCTCAGTAAGCAGTGAGTGTTCACGTCAAAAGGTGGAATTTTGCTTGGTAGTATTAAGGCCAGTTTATTTTCGTAGCCTTTTTGACTCGAGTTAGTAAGTCCTTAGGGGTGTCTGTACACCTAATGCCCTAAAACCATCTGGTTTGGGAGTCATTGACTCAACACTCGCTACATGGGTCAATTAGAAAGCTTAAGGGAACTAAACATAGTCGTGCCTTATTATTGTTAAAAAAATAAAAAGAATAAAATAAAAACTATGCCTTTTCGTTCATTTTTTATAGGAAATTCGGTGAATCTTGAGACATAGAGACCTTACACATTAGAGTTACTTGGAAGCTTCATTTTTATATGCTAATTCACCTTACACTGATTCAAGCTTGTGATGCCTTATCCTGCCTTTTGTAAGTAATTAGATTTTAACATTTCTATTCATTGCGAAGATGGGTTTACCTTTTTAAGCTTGCTTATGAATGAATATCATGGTGATGTGTGCTCATTAAATTTTTGGATACCATGAGTGATGACTTTATCTTTATGTTCTTTGTTTTTCATTGAGTCTTTTATTTTGTTTTGCTAAGGGACTAGCAAAATATAAGTTTGGGGGTATTTGATGAGTCTTAAATATTGCATATTTTAGACCCTTAACTTATATTTGTTACGCTCTTAGTTAGTAGTATTTCACTTTATTTTACGTCTTTCTTGTGTTTTGTGTATTTTTACAGGTTTGTGGAGAAAATAAAGCATTTCAGGAGATGTGAAGCTTCCGAAGACATTGCGATCGATCGCACGAGATATGCGATCGAGCGAACCTACCTACGAACGAGCGCATGATCAACATCCCATATCGAAATATTTGAAGTTCAGTGCATCTGCGATCGATCGTAACAGACATGCGATCGAGCGCACATGAGATCGTGCGCACAAGACATGCGATCGATCGTACCGGCGATTGATTGCACCACACTGCGATCGAGCGCACACGAGCAGTATCCCACATCGAATCTGCAACCCATATTGCTCTGGGTCTTCCCCTATATAAACACCATCTGGCTTCATCATTCAGTGTACAATTCCTGAGCCACTTTGGTGTTTACCGGTGGACGTCCGCTAGCATTTTGGTGGATCCCGAAGGCATTGCTACCATGAGGGGAAGTGCCGCCCGTCAGCGAGTGGAATTTCTCCCATGTAAAGTTGTTTATTTATTTCTTTATATTCAGTTGTTTTAGTTTAAATGTTTAGCACTTTTTATTATAGTTTTATAGTTATGAGTGGCTAGACTCTTCAGCTAAGGTTGAAGATGAAGCCCCGTCATTGTTTGGCGTAGTAGTTCAGATTTGCTTGTACAAATCAGACAATTTTTAGTATAAAATGTTCTGTCAATTATTTGAGTTAATCGTATAATTGATTGAGTTTAAATTGTCTATTGGATATTCTTTGTGTTTCATTTGATGGATACATCGAATTGTTTTCGATTAAATTGGATTTCCTTTGTGATTTGTTAAGAGCGGATACATCAGATGCTTTTGGTTTAATTGGGATATTCTTTGTTTTTTGTCTTATAGTTGGATTCATGGAATTTTTTGATAGGCTATCTTTAGAACATTGAGTTATATGCCTAACTTTGGCGGGGTGGATTCAGAAACCTTAGTGTGTTTTTATTAGTTTTTAAAATCAATTTAGTTTAGCTTTTATTTATTTTGCAATATATAATTACAAATTTAAATTTGGAACTAGGTTAAAATAGACTTAGTTTAGATAAAAATATATTTTTACAACACAATTCCCTGTGGATTCGACCTCGCACTTGCACAACACTATATTGCAAACGACTCGTGCGCTTGCGAGTAAATTAAAACTCACAACAGAAACATACACATTAAAATCACATGTCATACCACACGCAATTTTGTGCTAATGTGCTCGTGTCAGATTAGATCAAACATGTGAATTTTCAAATGCTTAAAGAAAGTAACAAAGTTTTAAAACTCTATCATCAAATCACATGTTCACGATTTTAAGCTCACCAATGACATCACATCACAGTACTTGTTTAGATCAACCAAAATTTCAAAATAACATGAGCATGCATTTATCTTTACGAAGAAAAATCAACAACAAATTAGGACAAAGTAACAACAAATTAAGACAAAGTGTGTGTAATGTATCTCCCATACCCCCAAACTTAAATTATACATTGTCTCTAATGTGTGAATAATATGGAAAGAGCTGACCTGGGCGATGGAGAACTAGTTGGACTGGCATGGCTCATAGCATACCCCCAAACTTGAACTGAAGTACTCGTTATCTTTGAAAAAATTAAGACTGGAAAACAAAAGAAACACTAGAAATAAACAGTAATAAGAAATATGTAAAATAATAAACAAACATAAAGGATATGCTGTGGGGTGCCTCCCATGAGCGTTAAGTTTTACATCTTTAGCCAGACCCAGCATTAGTAATCGTGCCCAGCTAATCGTTCTGCCATCTGATCAATAAATGAGAGTGGAAAATGATCATTCCTTGTGGCAGCATTCAATTCACGGTAATCTAGACACATTCTACATCCTGACTGAACACGAGTTGGCTCCAACTCGTCTTTATGCTTCACTACCGTCAATCCAGCCTGCTTTGGCACAACATGAATCGGGCTCACCCACTCGCTATCAAAGATTGGATAAATGATCCCTACATCCAATAGCTTTATCACTTCAGTCCTCACAACCTCTTGCATAGCTGGGTTGAGCCTTCTTTGTGGGTCCCTCGATGGCCTGGCATTCTCCTCCAAATGTAACTTGGGCATCACCACCGAGGGGTTTATTCCCTTGATATCCTCAATAGTCCAGCCAATAGCTTCCTTATACTCTCTTAAAACGTCCACTAATTTCTCCTCTTGAGCCTCAACCAAATCTGAAGCTATAATCCCAGGCAAAGAATCTGTAGAACCTAAGAACTTATACTTAAGATTGTTCGGTAAAGGCTTAAGTTCCTTCTTGAGGGGTTCAGGTGCTGTGGTCTCCTCCATTTCACTGCTCTTCTAAGGAGCAGACTCCAAAGTATCATTTGCTTGCTCAAGCAACTTATCCAAATCCAAATCCTCTCCAAACTAAGCAAAGCATGCCACCAGGGGGTCCTCAATGGTTGATTCACCTATAGTCTCCTTTGTCTTACTACTCTCTCGAGAAGCAGACTCCAAGATAGCATTTGCTTGCTCAAGTAGCTTATCCAAATCCAAATCCTCTCCAAACTGAGCAAAGCATGCCTCCACAATGTCCTCAGACTACTCTCCTTTCTTGGGCGCTTGTAATCTCTCAAGGTAAGGCACTTCAGGTTAAAACGACCCAAGAAGATCCTTAATAGTAGGTGTGGCTATAGATGGCTCAGCATCTCTCTTCTCCTTGTTGCCACTTTCTTACCCTTGTTGCATAGTAGAGTTCTCTTCCACTTGATTGTCTATTTGTCTCCTAGACCTCAATATGGTAATAAACTGCACTTGTTCTTGTCCGTGCGTAGGAGTCGATGAATTTCCCACCGCAAACTGTTCCTTCAGGTTAGGCACAGGTTGACTAGTGAACTTTCCCTTCTCTCCTTCACCCACGTGACTTGTGATTTGATCCATTTGACTCTCTAGCTTGGCAATCGCTTGGGTGTTTACTATTTGTGCACTCCTTACTTCATTGATGGAGTGGCCGGTTGATAAGAACCATAAAATGCATCTAAACAATGCTTATTTGTTAGCATGCTAAGGTTGATCTAGGGTTTTATTACTCGTTTTTGCCTTAACAATTCTAAAGTATCCTTTTTGGATCATTGATCTATTTTGATGCATTTTCAGGTGCTTTGAGTCCAAAAGAGATGATAAAGCAATCTATGTTTAAAGCGCCAAAAGTTCTTGCATCTTGATGTTGGTATTTGTTCAAGGTTTAGACATGTCCAAACATGATTTAAAGATGATTTTCGTCTAAACCAAGATTGGAGTAATAATTTACAGTGAGTCAAAAGACTGCACACAAGTGTGTGCATCACTTTGGAGCAAGTTAAGGGTAGGCACACTAGTGTGTGCACTTCTGTATACAAGCTGACACTAAATTGCCAGAATTTCTCGTACAGATCAATCACCTTTTCAGATTAAACTGTATTGATGTAGGAAGAACCAGGAGATGAACCATATATTCTTAGAAAGATCTGGAAGTCTATTTTCTGGAGAATTTTACGGTTCATAAAAAAGGATATTTCTAGAGAAAGTTATGGCAGTTTTAGTGGAAACAGTTCAGGCCAGCACAGCAGGCCCAGACGCACAGCACGGCCCACTCGCCTCTTGACCTGATTAGGGTGAGCAAGTGACATTTTTCCAAGACCAAATTACCCCTAGCTACTACTTGTAATCTATAAATAACTCCTTAAGGAGTGTGCAGCCGGGGATTCAAAGAATTGAAGAGAGAAAGCAAGGAAGAGAGAAAAAAGAGAGGATCCAAGGGATCCAAATCCAGCATTCTTCCATTTTCTTTCCAAGTTTTCTTTGGCTGCAAATCAAGGGGAGAACATCCATATTGTTCATCCACCTTGAACTTCATGGCCAAATCAAGGGGAGAGCATCCTTATTGTTCTTCCACCTTGATTTCCATGGCCAACTAGTCTTCATGCAAGGGAAAATGATGAATCCTTAAGGATTTATTGTTCCTTATTTCCTATTCTTGATTCGGTTGTATGGATTTATTGTTGAATATTGTTTGTAAATTATTCATTGATTAAGTAAGAAGGATTTGAGTTCATGTGATAGATGTACTTTTTATTCTTCTTCTTTTAGATTCTCTTAATCCGATGATTGCATCCTTCTCCTCCTTTGAGGTTGTTTGGATGTGATTGATTCTGGTAGATTTATTTTATTGATTGTCCATTACTGCGATATTGTCTTTTAAGATATATTGTCGTTTCTTGATAATCTTTAAGATCGGTCATGTGTGCTTGAACCAAAATCAATGAGTAATTTGTAGCAATTATATTAGAGTTATAAATGTGCTTGATTGAATATATTCCGATTGCTTGTTTGGGATGTGAAACTTGCAATCGAGATAAAATCAATTGAATCAAGAGTGGAAATAGGGAACGAACCTAAGGAGGATTCCCGGAACCTTGTTATTTCTTATTTATATTTCCTTTATATTTACGCAATTTTTCTTACATTATTTCACCATCAAAACCCAAAAATCTTTCGTGTAACTTTTATCGTTCATTTTAAGGTTCGCACATTTTCTTTTGTACTTAACTTGTTTCCCTATGGAATCGACACCCCAAAGCCGTACTACAATAACCATGTTATACTTTGGGCGTAATCAAATTTTGGCGCCGTTGCCGGGGAAACGCACTTAAGTACAAGGAAACTTGTCAACTTTGAGTGTGACGGTAGAAGAATTGTAAATATTTTTATTTTCAGCAGTTTGTAAATACGATAATATTGTTCCTTTTTCTTTGTTTTGATTTTCTAATTTTCTTTTATTATTCTATTTTTATTTATTTGTTTATTATTCTGTTTTTATTTATCTGTTTATTATTCTGTTTTTATTTATTTGTTTATTATTTTGTTTTATTTATCTGTTTATTATTCTATTTATTTATTTGTTTGTTATTCTGTTTTTATTTATTTGTTTATTATTCTGTTTTTATTTATCTGTTTATTACTCTGTTTTTATTTATCTGTTTATTACTCTGTTTTATTTATTTATTTATTATTCTGTTTTATTTATTTGTTTATTATTCTGTTTTATTTATTTGTTTATTATTATGTTTTATTTATTTGTTTATTATTTTGTTTTAATTATTTGTTTATTTATTTATTACTTTATTTATTTATTTATTCCCCCTCTAAATTAATTGGTGCATGCTTAGATCGAGAAATTCGCGAGGTAGATTCGTTAAAGGACCCGAATTAGAGTTACCCTCTCGTTCCACCTCCATTGGTGAAACCTCGCCTAGATCAAACCATAGTGCACCCCCATCAGAAAATTTAGAGGATTTTGTTAACATGGCCGATAATCATAATGAAAATGTTGCCAGGACACTTCAGGATTACCTCTACCCTACACGCACAACCACACCATCATGCATCATGTTTCCAGCCAATACTCGCCAGCTAAATTTTAAACCAAGGATGATTCAATTACTCCCTACTTTTCATGGCTTGGATAACGAAAACCCATATGTGCACATTAAAGAGTTTGAGGAAGTAGTCGCGACTTTTCATAGTCACGATGAAACCGATGACATTGTTAGGCTTAAGTTCTTTCCTTTCGCTTTGAAGGATAGAGCTAAGAGTTGGCTATACTCACTAAGACCACGATCTATTAGGTCATGGACTGAGATGACTCAAATTTTCTTCAATAAATAATTTCCCCAACATAAGACCAATGCTTTGAAAAGGTAAATCTCCACCTTTGCACAAAAGGACAGCGAGACTTTGTATCAGTCTTGGGAGAGATTTAAAGAGTTATTGAGTATGTGCCCTCACCATGGGTATGAGAATTGGCGTTTAGTGAGCTATTTCTATGAGGGTCTTACCTATAGAGAACGCCAATTTGTAGAGATGATGTGTAATGGTGGGTTCTTGGAGAAAGATCCTGATAAGGCCATAGAGTACCTCAATGAGCTTGCTGAAAAAGCTCACACTTGGATTGGACCTAGTGCTACTGAAAGCACAAATAGGTACGACCTATAGAGCACCCAAATGGTGGTGGAATTCACCATCTTAAGGAAGAGGATAACCTTAAGGCCAAGGTCGAGATGCTCACTAGGGAACTAGAGGTATTAAAGAGTAAGAGCTTAAAGCCAACACACGTGGTTAATCATGCAAAATCTTTTGAACCATGTTTTGTATGTGGCAGGGTAGACCATCTAGCCCAAGAGTGTCCCACATTTGTTGATATGAGAGGGATGTATAAGGAACAATGTAATGCCCTAGGCATGTACACGAAGCCTTCTACACCCTTCTCTAACACCTATAATCCAGGATGGCGAAATCACCCCAATTTCAGCTGGAAGTCTGAAAACCAGCAACTTGCACAACCCCCTGCACCATATCCTGAACCATATCATGCACCTGTATCTTCTAGGAGTTCTTTAGAAGACACTTTACATGCTTTTATTGAAGCACAGGGGAAGACAAATCAAAGGCTTGAATCTTTAATTGTGCAGGTTGTTGAAGAACATAAAGAGATAAAGAGCCAAGTGTCCAAGCTAACGAGCTACTTGAGTGTGACTGAGCGAGGTAAGTTCCCTTCTCAAGCTCAGTCCACATCCTACGGTCAGCACCAAACACAACAGAAGAAAGAGGAGGTGAATGCCATTGAGACACTTAGTGGTAAGTCATTACACATCCCAACACCGAACAAATCAGAGGATGTGGACGACAACCACCAAGTATATACCCTCACCCATGGCTTCACGGGAGCATATATCGAGCCAAAATCTGCAGATGTTACTGATGACATCTTTAAGGTCTCTCCAAAGCACACAAGCAGCAAATTTAACAGTAAAGCAATTGCTGGTGCAGTCAACTCATGTTTGTCTAGGAGGGAATAAGAGTGTCTGGTTGAAGACGTAAAACTTAGCGCTCATGGGAGGCACCCCATAGCATATCCTTTTATTTTTATTGTTATTGTTTTTCATAATTCTTTTTCTTGTTTATTATTAGTATTTTGCTGTTTTCCAGTTTTACTTTCGTATTTCTTTTTCAGGGACAATTATACGAAGCAGTTCAATTGGTGGTGCACAATTTTCAGCTTCTATGCATTTTTGGCCACACAGGGAGGTTCCTTTCATTTTTCTTTTACATTGAGGTCAATGCAATGTTTAGGTTGGGGGTGGAGGAAACATATTTCTTTTCTTTTTTTAATTGAACTACTTGGTGTCACTTTCTTTCTTTTCGTTGTTAGGATAAAAAAGAAAAAATTTGTTTGTTTTTAGCATGCTTTGTGTTAGCCTTGAAGTTTATTCACATGTCAATGATATGAGCTTAATCGAGATAGCATATAGCATTTAGAAGAAGTTAAATCTTTCTTCGCTTTTGAGAATAAATTAAGTGTCAATTTTTCTTTGGTTTGAGACTCTGGTTTGTGGTAAGATTGCATGATTAGTCTAAAGCATTTGAAGAAGTTTTATGCGCGGTTGTTTTCCACAACCCCCAAGTTTATCCTTACCTCTCTTTTAAAAGAACTTAGTTATACACATGTTGTAAGAAGCACTTAAAAGGAGTAAGGGTGGAAATATGAGAAAATATTACTACCATAACCCAAGTACATTAAAAGAGATAAGTTGGGGGTTGTGGAAAAGAAAAGAAAAGAATGAAAGAGGAGGTGAATGGTCTTATTCCAAAATAAAAAAAAATAAAAAATGAGAAAAAATGAATTATGGAAAAGAAAGAAGAAAAGAAAAAAAAATGGTGATTTATTGCGAGAAATGCTCGAAAAATGGTTGAAAGAGTTGGGTGTTGAAGTAAGGTTATCTTGTGCTTAAAGTGGTTGTGTTTAAATTAAGAGACTTAGTTCTTTTATTTGTTTAAACTTTCCAGTTCTTTCTTGACCTTTACCCTAGCCTAACATTGCAAGCTTATTAAAGACCTATTGATCCGATGAAGTGAGATTTTTCTACATAGTGGAGAGTGATTTGAAAAGTGAGCATATGGAGCTTGATTTGTGATTGATGTCACGCAATTTAATATGTTTTTAGAGGCCAAGACTTCTATTCATGCTATGTTATGCATAAAATCATCCGGGTATTCGGATTAATGTATTGTGGTAAGATGGATGTTAAGAGTCGATAACGATTCTAAGATTGACATTTGGATTATTCTTGGACTTGAGTGATGTTTAATGATTCTATGTGCTGTATGTTATGCATGATTTTTGAGACAAAGATTTTTGAATCACTCTTGGTTAACGCCAGCATTGCTGTATTTTGCTTTGATTTCTAAATAAAGAATTCATCTCTTGTCTTTTGCTTGAATTGCTAGGGACTAGCAATAAGCTAGTTGGGGGTTGTGATAAGAACCATAAAATGCATCTAAACAATGCTTATTTGTTAGCATGCTAAGGTTGATCTAGGGTTTTATTACTCATTTTTGCCTTAACAATTCTAAAGTATCCTTTTTGGATCATTGATCTATTTCGATGCATTTTCAGGTGCTTTGAGTCCAAAAGAGATGATAAAGCAATCTATGTTTAAAGCGCCAAAAGTTCTTGCATCTTGATGTTGGTATTTGTTCAAGGTTTAGACATATCCAAACATGATTTAAAGATGATTTTCGTCTAAACCAAGATTGGAGTAATAATTTACAGTGAGTCAAAAGACTGCACACAAGTGTGTGCATCACTTTGGAGCAAGTTAAGGGTAGGCACACTAGTGTGTGCACTTCTGTATACAAGCTGACACTAAATTGCCAGAATTTCTCGTACAGATCAATCACCTTTTCAGATTAAACTGTATTGATGTAGGAAGAACCAGGAGATGAACCATATATTCTTAGAAAGATCCGGAAGTCTATTTTCTGGAGAATTTTACGGTTCATAAAAAAGGATATTTCTAGAGAAAGTTATGGCAGTTTTAGTGGAAACAGTTCAGGCCAGCACAGCAGGCCCAGACGCACAGCACGGCCCACTCGCCTCTTGACCTGATTAGGGCGAGCAAGTGCCATTTTTCCAAGACCAAATTACCCCTAGCTACTACTTGTAATCTATAAATAACTCCTTAAGGAGTGTGCAGCCAGGGATTCAAAGAATTGAAGAGAGAAAGCAAGGAAGAGAGCAAAAAGAGAGGATCCAAGGGATCCAAATCCAGCATTCTTCCATTTTCTTTCCAAGTTTTCTTTGGCTGCAAATCAAGGGGAGAACATCCATATTGTTCATCCACCTTGAACTTCATGGCCAAATCAAGGGGAGAGCATCCTTATTGTTCTTCCACCTTGATTTCCATGGCCAACTAGTCTTCATACAAGGGAAAAGGATGAATCCTTAGGGATTTATTGTTCCTTATTTCCTATTCTTGATTCGGTTGTATGGATTTATTGTTGAATATTGTTTGTAAATTATTCATTGATTAAGTAAGAAGGATTTGAGTTCATGTGATAGATGTACTTTTTATTCTTCTTCTTTTAGATTCTCTTAATCCGGTGATTGCATCTTTCTCCTCCTTTGAGGTTGTTTGGATGTGATTGATTCCGGTAGATTTATTTTATTGATTGTCCATTACTGCGATATTTTCTTTTAAGATATATTGTTATTTCTTGATAATCTTTAAGATCGGTTATGTGTGCTTGAACCAAAATCAATGAGTAATTTGTAGCAATTATATTAGAGTTATAAATGTGCTTGATTGAATATATTCCGATTGCTTGTTTGGGATGTGAAACTTGCAATCGAGATAAAATCAATTGAATCAAGAGTGGAAATAGGGAACGAACCTAAGGAGGATTCCCTGAACCTTGTTATTTCTTATTTATATTTCCTTTATATTTACGCAATTTTTCTTACATTATTTCACCATCAACCCAAAAATCTTTCGTGTAACTTTTATCGTTCGTTTTAAGGTTCACAAATTTTCCTTTGTACTTAACTTGTTTCCCTGTGGAATCGATACCCTAGAGCCATACTACAATAACCGTGTTATACTTCGGGTGTAATCACCGGTCATCTTCGTGAAATCTTTGAAGGTGTCCTCCAATGACTGTGAAACCGACACTGGCGCTTAAGTGGGAGCTTGGTAAGCAGGTGATGGTGCTAAATGGGCTGAGCGACCATAACCTGGAACCGGTGGAGGAAATCTGGGAGGGTATTGATTGTGAACATGATGAGGGGCTCCTCCCTGATTTATTAGTTGGTTCTGCTTCCATGAAAAATTAGGGTGGTTCCGCTACCCTGGATTGTAAGTCTCAGAGTAAGGTCCATTTGATTACCACTGATAGTCATTGAAAGCCTTCATTTGTTCAATGGGATACTCGGCAAAAGCCGGTGTAGATGGACAATTCTGTGCTAAATGTATAGTACTAGCATAGATGGAACAACTATCAACATTGAATGTATTGGCTGTATTGATGGACTGGCTGATCATCTTCATGAAATCCTTGAGGGTGTCCTCTAAAGATTGTGAAACCGGTGCTGGATTCATCCACAATTTTCTTTATTTTATTTTATTTTTTTATGGGAAATTGCCAATAGAAACAAATAAACTAAAATAAAATTGCAAAAGAAAAATAAAACAAAAATCTTAACTAAACTAGTAGAAAAATAAAATCAATTCAGACAAAATTTTTACAAATAATACAACTCCCCGGCAACGATGCCATAAACTTGTTGTGAGTTTTAAATTACTTGCAAGTGCACAATTCGTTTGCAATATAGTATTGTGCAAGTGTGATGTCAAATCCACAAAGAATTGCGTTGTGAAAATATATTTTTATCTAAACTAACCCTATTTTAACCTAGTTCTGAATTTTGGAGTTGTACTATGCAAATAGTATAAATTAAACTAAATTGATTTAAAACAAATAATAAAAATACTAAGGTTTCTAAATCCACCCCACTAAAGTAAATCATATATTTTCATGTTCATTATAAAAATAATCTATCTAATCATTCTATGAATCCACCATTATACAAATCACAGCAAATACCCAAACTAAACCAAAACCATCCAATGTATCCATTTAAAAATCACAATGGATATCCAATCTAATTTGAATGATCCGCTGTACCTGGCAGATGAAACACAAGGAATATCCAATTTAACAATTTAAAAGCAATCAATCATAAGATTTTACTCAAATAATTGAACATAACATTTATACTAAAAATATTAGAATTGTATGAACAAATCTGAAAATATTACGCCAAACAATGGCGAGGCTTTATCTTCAACCTTAGATGAAGATTTTAGTCTCTCATAATTATGAAACTAAAGTTCACAATAAAAGTGCTAAATATTAAACTTTAAAACTAAAAAAAATAAATTAAAACTGACTATACATTGGTAGAAATTCCACTCGCTGTTGGGCGGCGCTTCCCCTCGTGGTAGCAAAGCCTTTGAGATCCACCAGAATGCTAGCAGAAGTCCTCCGGATTGCACATCAATTGCTTCAGTGAGGTGGGGCTTTTATATGGAAACTCAAGAGTGCAATGTGTTTCAAATTCAATGTGGGATACTGCCTGAGTGCGCTCGATCATAGTCTTGTGCGCTCGAGCGCAGCATGGTGCACTGTCTGATCTTTGTCTACTAAAACTACCATAACTTTCTCTAGAAAAGTCATTTTTATGAGGAGTAAAATTCCTCAAAAAATAGATATCTGGATATTTCCAAGCATATATGGTAATCTCCTGGTTCTTCCTGAATCAATACAGTAAAATCCACAAAAATGATTGATCTGCCACGCTAAAATCACACACAACCTGACCTTTGTCTACTAAAACTGCCATAACGTTCTCTAGAAAATCATTTTAATGAGCTGTAAAATTTCTTAGAAAATAGACATCCAGATCTTTCAAAGTATATATGGCTCATCTCCTGGTTCTTCCTGAATCAATACAGTAAAATCCACAAAAATGACTGATCTGTACAGGCAATTCTGGCAATTTTAGTGAAACTCCTTTCCGAGTGCTTGTAAACCTGTAAAAAAACGAAAACAACTCAAAGTAACAAATTCCTAAGCTAACAAATATAAATTAATGAGCCAAAATATGCAATATTTAGCACTCATCACAACCTACACTAGGTGGGATCCTTCTATTCACTATCAATCTCGGATCCCCTTCACCTAAGTCACAAGCTACACTAGGTGGTGTTCTTCAATTCCCTATCAATCTTGGATCCCATTCACCTAGGTAATAACCTACACTAGGTGGGGTCCTACCTTTCCAATATCATCATTTTCCATAATTCCATTTAATTTCATGTTAATACAATGTATTCATAACATCATAATTTCAGATAAAAAGTCCACAACAATATATATCACAACCATCTCATTCACAACAATTATAAAACATTGAGACATTTCAATCAATATTTCCTTTTATATATATATATATATATATATATATAAATCCACACAAAATATTTTTATTATTATCATCGTTCCATATGCATTTATTATGCTACGCTTACAAAGAGTAAGGTGAAGTTCACCTTAATAACACTGAGTGCTATTCTTGGGCTTTTTCCTTACGTTTCCTACATTTTTCCACCTCACCTAAGGCATATAACACTTAGTATAACAATCCAAGAAGTAGATAAAATTCATATTTATACTTAACAACAAAATATAGTCAAATAAGAATCATGTTTCAAGTTTTTCTCCTTAGTTTACCGTTACTTACCTTTTTCTTGTCTGTTCTTATCAAACCTCAATTTTAAATCTTCTAACCAAGACATTTTTACTTTTCCTCAAGAAAAATTCAAGTTAGGTAGTAAGAAAGCTTAAACTCCTCAAGAGTTAAGTCTAAATTACTTACTTTACTTTAATCCTCCTAATCTTGCTTCTTTTCAAACCTCATTTTTAATATACTTCTACCTTCAAATTAGTAACTCGTTCATTCAAAGAAACCATACCAACCTAGAAGTCTTTACATCCCAAGATCTCAAATTTATAAAATGAATCATTCCCACACATTTAATTAATTAAATTCAAAAGTCACAATTTTCCAGTTAGTATTCTTTCCAAGCTTACTTTATCACTAAAACCCTCAAATTTATAAACTTTCTTTTTAGTTCTAATAAGAAATAAACTTTAAGTAAGTTCATAAATTCCATAAATCTACAAGTCTATAAATCCATATAGAATAGTCATCATTTTCCAAATTTTCAACTTAGTGTAATTACCTAAAAACGCCAATTTTTTTTTTCTTTTCAAAACTCTTGAATTTAACAAGAAAGTCTATTAATCAAAGAGATTCATTTAGTTCCATCAAGGTTTTATACTTCAAACCTAATAATTTCATTTTTAACCACACCCAACACAACTTCAAGAAACTCTATAATATAATTTAAAATTTTAACCCAAAAAATTCATTATATTCATCTTCTAATTCTCATAATTCACAAACCCATCACTACTAACACTTCTCTAACATCTAAACATATAAATTCTAACAATACCAAAACATTAAATTCCATTACTTCAACACCAAAGTTAGAATTTTAAATAAAACTCTTAAAACTTTCATCATCAACACATAATACTAATTTTCTATTACTCAAAATCAATGAAATTTGACCCAAATAATCTCAAACAAAGCTCCAATATAAACTTTAAGAGGTCTAAATTAACTTAGGAAAGATAAAAATTCAAGAATACCTCAAGAAATTGAAGAAAGGAAGTCAAAAAGCAAAGAACTCAAGAATTCCTTGTTTGGTGTGTGCGGGCCACGCGTCACCGTAGCCTACTCGGGGAGGCCCACCTCCTTGACCTAACGGTGGCAAGAGGTTGCAGAAGGGTTTTTAAAAAAATGAGTTTTGCAAGAGAAGAAATTTTTTTGTCTCTCCTCGCTATTTCTACCGAAATTGGAGAAAAAGAAATGATTTTTTTTGGGGCTGTTTTTGTTTGACTTAAGCATTATATACTCCCACAAGAGTAACTACCTTATCACCCTTCTCATTTTATTTTGTCAAATTGCAAATTCCTTTCTCACTTTTCCTAACCAATACAACTAAGGCCCAAAGAGTTTTATTTCTAACCAAAAACCTTTAATTCCAATTTTACTTATACTAAAACGCCCCTTTAATTAATGTCTAAAATTATTTGTTCCAATAATTGGTCCAAAACACCATAATACGAGACTTCAGTTCTAATACTAACACAGTCATGAATCTAGATAATACAAAATTAAAACTGTTGGAAATCACCCTCAAGATGCCCAGGTGGTGATCTTCCAAACACCAAAGTCTAGAATGACTTATAATGAACAGAAACATCAATCAAAGCAAGAAAGAACACAAGCAATTAGTTATCGAGGTTCGGCAATGTGTTTACTATTGGGGTTAAACTACCTTATCCCTACAGATCTTGAGATGTAAATATAGAGAAGAAAATATAAATAAATCAAAGACAAACACACAGAACACAGATTTACGTGGTTCACCCAAACTCGGGTTACGTCCACGGAGTTGCAGCGATTTCACTATGTCTTGAAGAACAATACAAGGAGGTCTCACCCCTAGACAACCCTTACAGTATTCACAAAAAGACGGCTCACTCACTCACACAAAAGAATAAGATGAAACCCTTATATTTTCGAGTAAAAATAAAACAGATACCAAACAGTGCTGAAAACACCGGATTGGACAAAAAAACCACCAGGCTCCACACATAGCCTAACAATCTCCCACTTGGAGACTGGTCCAATCAACAGCACCAAGCACCACATGCCTTCAAACAAAGCAACCATTTCCGCAACTCATTCACCTGTCCTCAAGCTTGAAGACCAATTGAAGCTAAGCACAGCTTCAATTTCTCAATAATGACACCCTTAGTCAACATATCTACTGGATTCTCAATTTCACGAATCTTCTCCAGTACCAATTGTTCACTATTGAGAAGAGAGCGAATAAAGTGATATCTCAACTGTATATGCTTTGTCCTGGAATGAAACACCGGATTCTTAGCAAGAAAAATAGCACTCTGACTACTACTGTGTAGAGTACCCCTCTCATTCTTCTTACCCAACTCATCCAAGACCCTGTAACCAAACTATCTCCTTCTTAGCTTCAGTTATGGCTACATACTCAGCTTCTGTAGTAGAGAAAGCAATAATTTTCTGCAACTTAGAAGCCCAACTTACAGCTGTACCACCCATAGTATACACAATCCTTGTAGTACTCTTCTTGCTATCAACATGACCAGCTAAATCCACTTCCACAAAACCTTGAAGTTTTAAACCTACCCTTGTGAAGCACATAGATGTATTTGAAGTGCTTTTCAAATACCTCAGGATCCATTTGACTACCTCCCAATGTTGTTTTCCCAGATTACTCATGTGCCTACTCACTACTCCCACTGCATGTACAATGTCTGGTCTTATGCAGACCATGGTATACATAAGACTTCCAATAGCTGAGGCATAGGGAACCCTACTCATGTAGTCCTGCTCCTACTCTGTCTTTGGTGACTAATCCTTAGATAGTCTCAAATGACTAGCCAAAGGTGTGCTCACTGGTTTAGCACTATCCATTCTAAATCGACTGAACCTTCTTCACATACTCTGTCTATGAAAGTTTCAAAGTCCCACTGACTCTGTCTCTGATGATTCTCATACCAAAGATTTGTTTTGCAGCACCGAAATCCTTTATTGCAAACTGTTTTGACAACTGCCTCTTGAGATTATTAATCTCCTCAATGTTAGACCCTGCAAGGAGCATATCATCCACATATAACAATAATAGGATATAAGAGTTGTCAAAACTATTAACATAGCAACAATGGTCTGCTTGGCACCTTATGAACCCGGTGCTACACATGAAGCTGTCAAACTTCTTGTACCATTGTCTTGGAGCTTGTTTCAACCAATACAAACTCTTTCTCAGTTTGCAAATCTGATTTTCCTTTCCCTACACTGCAAATCTTTGTGGCTGAAACATATAAATATCCTCCTCTAAATCACCATGAAGGAATGTTGTCTTCACATCTAACTGCTCAAGATGTAGGTTCTTTGCAGCCACAATTCCCAGTACCAGCCTGATTGTTGTTAGCTTCAAAACTAGAGAGAAAATATCTGTGTAATCAACACCCTTTTTCTGTTGAAACCCTTTCACAACCAATCTGGCCTTGTAGCGCTTGCTATCATCATGCTCTTCTTTTACTCTATACACCCATTTATTATGTAAAACTTTCTTCCCTTCTAGCAATTCAGTTAGTTCTCATTTCTGATACGTCATCAATGAGTCCATCTCATCCTTCATGGCCAACTCCCACTTACTATAATTTTTAATCTGTAAATCTTTATCATAACATTCTGGCTCACCACTGTTAGTCAATAAAATATAGAACAAGGATGGTGAGAACCGTTGTGCAGGTCTAATGTTCCTAGAAGACCTTCGGACAACACTTATAGGTGTACATTGTTCTACCTGTGGGTCTGTATTCTCATCATTTTCCTGACTCCTACTCTGCACTGTGCTCTCAGAAAATTCATCCAAGTCAACAAACTTAGACTTCTTTGGTTCTAGCCCTGTAACAACATATTCTGCACTTGACCTGTCTTTGTATATAATCTGTTCATTGAAAATCACATTTCTACTCCTGATGATTTTTTTATTTTGATTATCCCAAAATCGATAACCAAAAGCTTCATCACCATAGCCAATAAAGAAACATTTTCTGGATTTAGTATCTAGTTTACTGCGAGCATCAGAGTCACTATGAACATAAGATAAACAGCCAAAAACTTTTAAGTAAGAAAGGTTTACCTTCTTTCCACTCCATACCTCTTCAGGTATCCTGCAATCCAAAGGAACTGACGGTCCTTGATTTATCAAGTGAGCTGCTGTGCTAACTGCATCGGCCTAAAAAGTTTCTGGCAACCCAGCATGCAACCTCATACTTCTAGCACGCTCATTGAGGATCTTGTTCATACGCTCAACCACGCCATTCTGCTATGGTGTCTCGGGAATAGTCTTCTCCATCTTAATCCCATTAGTAGCACAAAATTCTCTAAATCCCCCATCTATGTACTCTCCACCATTATCAGGCCTCAAACATTTTACCTTCAAACTTGTTTTAGTCTAAACCATGGCCTTCCATTACTTAAAGGTCTCAAATACTTCAGATTTATTTTTCAAAAAATAAAACCATACCTTCCTGCTTGAGTCATCAATAAATGTGATATAATACCGTGAATCTCCAAGAGATACAACCGAGGAAGCTCCCCACAAATCTGTGTGTACCAACTCCAATTTTTCAGACTTTGGAGTTCTGCCTCCTTTCAAGAAACTGACCTTTCTCTGTTTCCTAAGATACAACTCTTACACAAATCAAAGTCAAGAGATTTCAACTCTAGCAGTTTCAATTTAGACAACATCCCTTTCATCCCTTTTTCGCTCATGTGACCAAGCCTGCGGTGCCATAGGTTTGTATCAACTTTTGCATCAACCACTACAATAGTATCTCTCACACTTGAGGTCATATACAGAGTACCCGTTTTTGTTCCCCGAGCCACTACCATGGCTCCCTTTGTAATCTTCCAAGTTCCAGCCCTAAATGTCACCGTGTGACCTTCAACATCAAGCTGTCCTACAGAGATCAAGTTCCTCATCAATTTTGGAACATGTCGCACTTTCTTTGTCAACCACACAGACCCATTCGACAATTTAATGCGAACGTTTCTCATACCCACAATATCCAAGGCTTCTCCATCAACCAAATATACCTTCCCAAAATCACCCGTCACATAGTGTTCCATGATTTCTCGGTGTGCAGTGTTATGGAAAGAAACTTTTGAGTCCAAAACCCAAGAGTCAATGGGACTGTCAATAGAAAGTAATAGGGCATCATGTAGTTCTTCTGTCACATCATTTGCAGCATCGTTCTCATTCCTTTTTTTCTGCGGTTCTTTACAATTTTTCTTAAAGTGGCCAGTCTTGCCACAATTCCAGCATTCCAGTTATCGTCCAGATTTGGATTTACTCCTACCTCCTCTTCTGGATTTTGATTTACTCGGATTGGAATTTTTTATCCTGTGCTCTTCCTCTTGTCTCAAGATTTAAAGTGGAACCAAAACCCGAGGTTTCACCCACATCTCTCATGCGAATCTCCTCGCTTAAAATCAAATCCTGAATATCTTCATATTTGAGTTTATTCTTCCCTGTAGAATTACTTACCGCCATTCTTATGGCTTCCCAACTGTTTGGCAAAGAAGCCAAAACAATTAAAGCACGGATCTCATCATCAAAATCAATCTCAACAGATGACAATTGATTAATAATTGTATTGAACTCATTCAGATGCTGCGTAAAAGGGGTACTTTCTGCCATCTTCAAATTGGATAACTTTTACATCAGATGCACTTTGTTGTTTGCCGACGATTTTTCATACATACTAGATAAAGCCGCCATCATATCCTTAGTGGTCTTCTCCTTCATAACATTGTGCACAACCAATCTTGATAGAGTTAATCGAATAACTCCCAGTACCTGTCTATCAAGAAGATTCCATTCTTCTTCTTTCATATTGTCTAGCTTTGCCCCTAACAGAGACAAATGTAATTTTTCCCATTGAGATAATCCTCGATTTGTATCCTCCAATACCCAAAATCTGTGCCATCGAATTTCTCGATTCCTGTCGCCTTTTCTTCTTCTCCGGCCATGACTCTCACTCAAAAACCGATAGCTTTGATACCAGTTGTTATGGTTAAACTACCCTATCCCTATGGATCTTGAGATGCGAATATAGAGAAGAAAATAGAAATAAATCAAAGACAAACACACAGCACACAGATTTACATGGTTCACCCAAACTCGGGTTACTTTCATGGAGTTGTAGTGATTTCACTATGTCTTGAATAACAATAGAAGGAGGTCTCACCCCTAGACAACCCTCACAGTATTCACAAAAAGACGGCTCACTCACTTACACAAAAGAATAAGATGAAACCCTTATATTTTCGCGTTAAAATAAAACAGATACCAAACAGTGCTGAAAACACCAGATTAGACAAAAAAACCACCAGGCTCCACACATAGCCTAACACCTAAGTCCCCGTGAGCTCCTCTAAGCCCTCTGCACTAAATCAATGAGTTCTTATAGGTTACAACAACACCTCTTCAAGAAATCTCTTGTTCTTGAAGAACGAAATAGGAGAAAAGAAAGTGATAAGGACTTGAGTTACCCTGGAATTTTCGGAATTTTACCCAAGAAAATTCCACTTACAAGGCTCTTGAATCCCCAATCTATATTACTCACTCTCTAAATAACCAGCTTCTCCAATAAGTCTCTTCTATGTGTTTTGTGTCTTTGCACTCTCACACACCATGTGTTCTATTTCACACACATTCTACACTTGATCTCTCCTTTGTGTTGAGATGGTCTGTCTTGTCTTGTTGAGATTGAAGCTTGGTGACCCTTTATATAGTGCACCACTTCTTTAACCTATTTTGAAGTCAATCTTAACCCTTAGATCTTGAGGACCAATCAATCATAGCCCTTCAACAAGTCTAAGTGATCCTGTACATTTTGAACAAGCCTCACACATCAATCCAAAGTGCTGATCAGGAAGCATCAAGTATGCATGGCGTTGCGCCTCAGAACAGGGCAGGCCGTAGCTCAAGCCAGGGCACGCTACTTCCACCTTCTGGGCGCTGTGGCGCACCCTTCTTGAGATGCGGCGCACACCTGGGCAGAAGACTTCTCCTTGCTAGGAGGTGAGGCACACACTTCTTGGGGTGCAGCACCAAGGCCTGATGAAACTTTATTCTTTAACCCATTTAATCCTTAGACAAATACCAACAATCTCTTCCTTTGTCTAAGCAATTAAACCCGAACCCATTGTGCAGAGAACTCAAGATCCAAACTCAAATTGAGTCACCATATCAACCAACTCCAATCCTAAGAAGTTTAAGACAATGATTGAACTTACTTAGAGGTAGAACTTTAGTACCTAAATCTGCAGGATTTTCTTCCGTTGTGACTTTGTCCCCATGAATGCATCATTCCGTAACATTTCCCTGAATAAAATGATACCGAACATCCATATACTTAGTCCTCTCATGGAGCAACGGGTTCCAACCTAAGTGCCACGCACTTTGGCTATCCGAAGACATCACCACCTGTTCTTTTAGGACATTTCACTCGTCCAACAACCCTTTGCACCACATAGCCTCCTTTATAGCTTCCGTTGCTGCTATATACTCAGCCTTGGTTGTTGAGAGTGCTACCATCGGTTGCAACTGAGCCTTCAAATACCTTAGCAACCACTTCATCCCAAGCCAAAACTCCTTCCCGGGATTACTCACAAATATGCTGAGAACACTAATTACTTGAAAAATGTTGGGTCTAGTGCTTACCATCATGAACATGACTGATCCAACCACACTAGAGTAAGGGACCTTTTCCATTTCCTTCTTTTCCTCATTCATTCTAGGGCATTGTTCGCTAGAGAACTGGAAATGACCAGCAAGAGGAATCTTCATTGGTTTACCATCTTCCATAGAAAACTTGTACAACACCTTTTCTATATCGGAAGACTGAGAAACCTTCAACCCATTTCTCTTCCTTTCTTGAATTCTTCTCATCCCAAGGATATTTTGTGCAAGGCCAAGATTCTTTCTCTCGAACTTCTTACTGAGTTGAGATGTCAACCTTTCTATCCTCTCCCTGCTGTTCCCAACCAACAGCATGTCATCAATATAGATGAGGATACTCACCTTTTCCTCCACCTTGTGTCCAGATGAGAGAGTTTCTATAAAATATATGCTGTCTTTTTGCGTGAACCCCTTCGCCACTGGCCTAGCCTTGTTTCGGACTTCATTCCCTAGAGGGTTCCCTTCTTTGATCTAGTAAGTGCACTTACAATCCACAACTCTCTGTTTTCCTGGAATGTGCACCAATTCCCAAGAGTTGTTCTTCCTCAAAGAATCAATTTCTTCCTTCATAGCTAGCTTCCATCTTGATGAATCCTTACATCCCATTGTATCAATGTAAGTCTCTGGTTCACTTATCCCTCCTTCTGTCTAAGGAGCTGTTGCATTCGCAACTGCAAAACCATATCTCAAAGGTGGTCTGACCAACCTTTTTTCCCTGTCCCTTGTGCACTGCTAGTCAGTCTTACTTGCTACATCATCCCCTTCTAGTTCAGCCTCCTCTCGAGTGTCTTGAGCTTGGCATTCATCAATGGGCTCTACCTGGTCCGAATCCTCTTGCCTCTCTTGCTCTACCTGAACTGAATTTTCCTTGATGCTATGCTCCACAAATACCGAACTGGTTTGCTCACTATCCCTTACAGGGTTAGTTCTCTCCAAATAAGGAAATAAATGCTCATTAAAAATGACATCCCTACTTATTATGAGTTTAAATCCTTTTTTTTTCTAAGGACTACAACCTATACCCCTTAGCCCCTTCCCCATATTCTAGAAACACAGACTTTCTAGATCTTGGGCTAAGCTTATCATCCTTTTTATGTGCATTCACAGCACACCCAAAAGTCTTAAGGTTGTCTAATAAGTGCTTAAATAGTCATATTTAAGCCCCTTAATTTGCACTTGTTAGGCTCTTTGTCTATACATTTTAGTAGATTCTACCTCACTTTTGTGCTTTCTATGCTTTTCATTGGGCTTTGACAAAAAGAAGACATTTTGGAGCTCTAAGGAATAAAAAGTAAAGTTCTGCAAAACCAGCAAGATGCACTTGAGCGCACCTCCCTCGTGATCGAGTGCATGAGCACTCGAGCGCACACTTAGAAGGATTAAGTCCACACATGCACTCAAGTGCAGACCTTTACGATCGAGCGCACACCCACCAGAGGTGGCAGAGCTAGAATTAAAGAAGTCTCCAAACCTTAAATTGGAAATTAGAGTTTCAGGGTACCCTTAGAGCCCTATTTGGGAGGAGGACCAACCAGACATGGGGTCCACAAAGTACCAACACTTTCTCGAGGAGCTATCCTCCTTCCGCTGCGAGCTCTCAAATATCCGTCGAGAGGACAGAGAGGCGACCTGTCTGATCCATCAGCAGATAGATGGGTTTGAGGAACAGTTTGCATGACAGAAGGCGATGCTATAGGCCATCCTCGATCACCTACCTCCTACACTCGGTACCTCTTCGACTGCACCACCCGATGACCACCAGTGAGAGCATACCCCGTCTAGCTGAAGACGTAAAACTTAGCGCTCATGGGAGGCACCCCACTGCATATCCTTTTTATTATAGTATTTTTCTTTTCTAATTTATGTTTATTTAGCTATTTATTTTCCATATTTCTTGTTTTCCAGCACAACATTTGTTTTTCTTTTTCAGGAACATAGTGCACGCATCAAGTTCAAGTTTGGGGGCGTACTACGAGCCATGCCAGCAGTCTAATTCTCCAACTCCCAAGTCAGATCTTTCCATGTCATTCACACATTGGGGACAATGTGTATATAAAGTTTGGGGGTAGAGAGAGACACTTGCACGCACATGCACACACTATGTCCCAAATTTTTTGTTTTAAAAGATAAATGTATGATTACCTTGTGTTGAAAATTTTGGTTGATTTAAAACAAACATGATAAAATTTCATTAGTAAGCTTAAAATCTAGAACACATAGTCTCGTAAGAGGAATTTTAAAAGTTTAGTTACTTATCTCAAGGCACTTAAGAAATTCACAAGTTTGATCTAAAACTGACACGAGCACATTAGCACACAATTGTGTGGGGTATGACATATAATTTTTATGTATATGTTTCTATGACCTAACTATAATCGGATAACTTTTTGGATAAACACTTTTGCATAGAAAAATAAAGAAAAGTATCCATCATGCAAAAAGAAAAAATAAAATAAAATACTCCTAATAATCATTAAATAAAATTTCCATTGAGTAACTGGACCTCCTACCTCAGTAAGCAGTGAGTGTTTACGTCAAAAGGTGGGAATTAAGCATTTAATGATCATAAAAATTTCCACTGAGTAACTGGACCTCTTGCCTCAGTAAGCAGTGAGTGCTCACGTCAAAAGGTGGGAATTTAACTTAGCAGCATTAAGACCTGTTAGTTCTGTAGCCTTTTTTACTCGAGTTAGTAAGTCCCTAGGGGTGTCTTTATACCTAATACCCTAAAACCATCGGGTTTGGGAGTCATTGGCTAAACACTCGTTATAAGGGTTAATTAGAAACTTTAATGGAACTCAACATGGAAAAAATTTCATGATGAAAGAAAAGGAAAAGAAGTAAACACTATGTCATTTTTGTCCTATCTGATAAGAAATTTGATGAAGGTTTGGACACCGAAACACTATACATTAAAATTATTTGGAAGCTCCATCTTCTATGTGCTAATTCACCACACACAAATCAAACTCGTGATGCCTTAAACCAACCTTGTGTAAGTAACATGAATTTTTAAAATCCTTATTCAGTGCAAAAATGTGTTTTTATTTCAAACTTACTCATGAACGGTCATCATGGTTTTATTTGCAACCCAAATTTTTGGATATCATAAAGAATGAATTTATCTTTAATTTTGTTTTGATATAGTCTTTTGTTTTGTATTGCTAAGAGACTAGCAATATATAAGTTTGGGGGTGTGATAAGTGCTTAAATAGTCATATTTAAGCCCCTTAATTTACACTTATTAGGCTCTGTCTATACATTTTAGTAGATTCTACTTCACTTTTGTGTTTTCTATGTTTTTCATAGGGCTTTGACAAAAAGAAGACATTTTGGAGCTCTAATGAATAAAAAGTAAAGTTCTGCAAAACCAGCAAGGTGCGCTCGAGTGCACCTCCCTTGTGATCAAGCACACACTTAGAAGGAACAAGCGCACACATGCGCTCAAGCGTAGACCCATATGATCGAGTGCACACACACCAGAGGTGGCAAAGCCAAAATTGGAAAGAAGTCTCCAGACCTTAAATTGGAAATTAGGGTTTTAGGGCACCGTTAAAGCCCTATATATAGTCTTGTAAAACACAAAAAACATACTTTTTTATTGGAGCTTAAAGTTGTAAGCTGTGGAGAGGACTTGACGACTCATCGTCTCAGCATTCTTCGGGTTTTATTTTTCTGTTCTAGTTTAGTTATGGTTATGATGTTTAGTTCACTTAGCATGTGTAACTAACTTCCTAATAGGGCTCGACTAAAGTGCTAATTATGCTTTCCAATATATATAATCATTGATTGCCTTTGCAAATAGCCATGTTATGATGCTTTAATTGATTAATGCCTGTGTTTATTTAAATTTCTCATATGTGTGTGTCTTATCAACGTATGCATGTGGTAAGTGATAAGTGCTTAAATATTCATATTTAAGCCCCTTAATTTACATGTGTTAAGCTCTTTATCTATATGTTTTAGTCTGTTTTACTTCACTTTTGTGTTTTACACATTTTTATAAGGTCTTGGAGAAAAAGAATCATTTTTGGCACTTAAAGGAAGAAATCTGGAAATCCTAGAGCAGTTGCTGGCTAGAGTGCGATCAATCGCACTATTGCATGCGATCGTGCGCACACAAAGAAGGATCGAGCGCAGCCTTGCGATCGAGCACACCATGCATGCGATCGAGTGTACATGTACGGGCGTGAACAGTAAAGTGGCAGAACCAGTTTTGGAAATAAAGGAGTTTTATGTTTTAGGAAAGTTTAGGGTTCCTGAGCCTTCTAGGATTATTCACCCCCTACAAATACACCTATAAAACACACACAATAAATATGATCTAATCTCTTCTTTTATCTTTCATTCTTCTTTTAGTTTTAGTTTAGTTTTAGCTCGGGAGGCCGGAGGCCAGAAAGAGACCGTGGAGAGGAATTGACGACTCTTCTCTCGAATTTCTTCTTTCCTTTTTATTTTATTATATGTAATTAAATTCTTAGTAGGGCTTAGTTGAAGCCCTAATTATGTTTACTCAATAAATTTAGTATTGGCGCCTTTGCGATATTTATGTTGTGTTGCTTAACTTGATTAATACCTACTTTTATTTAAATTCCTCATATGTATATGTCTGATCAATATGTCCATGTGGTATGGACTTGTGATAGATGCTTAAATATACATATTTAAGCCCCCTTATTTACACTTGTTAGATCCTTTATTACGTTAATTTGGTATCTTTTACTCCATTTGTGTGTTTTACATGTTTTTGTAGGGTCTTGGAGAAAAAGAAGCAGTTTTGGCACTTTAAGGAAGAAATCTAGAAGCCCTGGAGCACTTTCTGGACAAAGGGCGATCGAGCGCACATGCAATGCGATCGAGCGCACATACGATCGTGCGCGCACTTGTAGGATCGAGCGCACACTGCGATCGAGCGCAAGGACAAATGCGATCGAGTGCAAATGTACAGGCGTGAATAATAAACTGCAGAACCCTAATTTGGAAATAACCCTATTTTGGAAATAACTCTATTTTGGAAATAAAGGAGTTTTGTGTTTTAGGAAAGTTTAGAAACTCATGAGTCTATTAGGACTTCTCAAAGACCTATAAATACACTTGTAAACTCACACACAAAAACACACCTTAGATAGAAAACACTTTTCTCTTTTCTTTTACTTGGAGTGGAGAGCTTGGGAGAGAATTGACGCCTCTTCTCTCGGGTTTATTCTTCTCCCTTATGTTTTGTTTAATTATGTTTACTTTAGTTAGTATGTGTAACTAACTCTCTTATAGGGCTCGATTGAAGCCCTAGTTATGCATTCCCATATTTTTATTCATTGATTAAATCCTTGCATAGCTTATTATGTTACTTAACTTGATTAACGCCTATGTTTATTTAAATTCCTCATATGTATGTGTAAGGCCAACGTATGCATGTGGTATGGATGGGTTAGTTAGATCAATTTAGATGACCGAGTCCTGGGTCTAACATCAGTAACAAGGGACCATCTTATTCGGATGCCTGGGTTAATCAACATGGGAAACCGGGAGTAGATACCATGCCCTAGGTCTCATGTGGTTGTCGATTTCCACAATACCTATGCTTTCTTAAGGAACAACTCAAGCAGATACCATGCTGAATCCCTTAAGGAAGAAAAGAGTTAGAGTAGATACCATGCCTAACTCGTTGCTTAGGGAAATCAATAGCTTAAGGAGTAGATACCATGCCCTTAGGTTGGCAACCAGTAGGTACACATAATAAAGCTAGAGCACTGATACCTTATACAAAATCGGGAATGTATGACTAGTGGTGGATATGTAAGCCCTATGTCTTTATTATTATCGAATCACCCTTCAGTTTATTATTTCTATCTTTTTACATTGCAAATATAATTCTAAATCGAACTTTACCAATCCTTGTGGAGATGATCTTGCATTCGCACACTATGTTACACTATTGACCTTGTGCACTTGCAAGTAAAACAAAGTCCGATCATTCACCTATTTATTTAGGTATATTATCGCACAACAAGTTTTTGGTGCCGTTGCCGGGGATTGCGCTAAAAGTTCATTTTAGGATTACTTTCATTATTTTTACCATCTTTTATCAAAACTTAATCAAAGTTGTTTTATCTTTCAGGTACTTCACGAAACTCTACTTGCACTTTCTGTGGAATTTGCGATCGATCGCAAGCTCCTGTGCGATCGAGTGCATTTAGGGCAGAGAGTACCCGAGCAGCAGAGTTGCACTGCTGCACTAAAACTGGTTTTTCTGCTTTATGAACGGACTTCGATCCCGACATCCGGAATTCTTTTCCCTCGATCCCGAGCTTGAACGGACCATCCGACAAAGGCTTAGGGACAACTTTGAGGAGAACAAAGGAGAAATCGAGAACGAAACACAAATGGCGAAACAGCTCGAAAACCAGCAATCACCTGCACGAGTTCCGATGAAGCAATCCTTCATCCCTCGGACCATTGATCAACCATCATGCATTGCATATCAACCTGAAGCGGCGGGAAATTATTACATATCTCTGCAAATCTTGAATGCTTTGACTCATTATAGGGGCACTCCTAACGAAGATCCACACTTGCACCTCCGAGAATTTATCGATCTTTGCAAGTTCCAGCATATTCAAGGCCTAGATCAAGAGGGAATCAAGTTAATTCTTTTTCTTTTTTCATTAAAAGATAATGCTAAAATGTGGTATCATTCATTGCCTGCAGACTCCATCCATACTTGGGAAGAGCTATCCAATAGATTTCTAAAGAAATTTTTTCCAGCCCAAAAGACAAGGTAGATTAGGAAGGAGATTCAATCATTCTAACAAAGGGATGGTAACCTTTTTTTCGAGGCATGGGGACACTTTAATGAGCTACTACTCAAATGTCCACATCACAACTTACCTCAAGATGAGCTGGTCCTAGCTTTCTATGAAGGTTTGAGTGGCATAAATCAAAGTATAGTGGATTCCGGTTGTGGAGGTATGCTGATGGAGAAGACTAGTGTAGAAGCCATGGAGCTGTTTGAGACTTTAAGTGAGCACACCCAGCAATTCTCCTCGAGAGGGAGACAAGGAGTAAAGAGCAAGGGCATGTATGAAGTTAAGTTACTTGGTGGAATTCCAACTCAGATAGATGGAATGGAGAGGAAACTAGATATGCTTGTAAAAGCCATGACTGCTCAGAACACCTCACCGATTCTACAAGTCACACAACGCGAGGTATGTGCATTATGTTCTAAATTTGATCACACTACTGAGACCTGCCATTTGTATTCATCTACAGATCCCGAGCAAGTGAACTATGTGGAATCGAACAATGCATATGCAAATACATACAAACCTGAATGGCGGAACCACCCCAACCTCTCATGGAGCAACAATCAAAGCAACTTGAACCTTCAAGGGAAACAAGGGAACTGTCATAAAGCAGCCCAACCAGTTCCAGAACCCAAGAAGGATGATCTAGAAAGTCTTGTAAAACAATTGGCCACTCAGCAACAACAACTAATGGCAACATTGATAACTTCACAAGATCAGCAAAGACAAACAATTGCAAAGCATGAGCAAACCATCCAAAGGCTGGAAGTACAAATGGGGCAAATGGCTAAGGAGTTAAGTGGAAGACAGCAAGGAGAACTTCCTGCACAAACATTACCAAATCCAAGAGGACATCAGCAGCTGAAAGCCGTTACAACTCTCCGGAATGGGAAGATCATAGGAGTTAATGAGCCAGCTCAAGCATCTCAAGCTAAGCCATCCACATCCAAGGTAAGTGAAGTAGAAAAGTGGAATGCACCACCCTTCCCTCAAAGGTTAGTAACACCAAAGAAAGATAAATTGTTTGATATCTTTGAAACTTTGAGAAAAGTAGAAATTAACATTCCCTTATTAGATGCAATTAAACAAATCCCTTCCTATGCTAAATTTTTAAAAGATTGTTGCACTAATAAAAGAAAGTTTCAAGAACATGAAACAGTGGCTCTAACTGAAGAGGTAAGTGCGATTTTGTTAAGAAAACTACCACCAAAACTAAAAGATCCGGGTAGTTTTACTGTTCCCTGTAGGATAGGTGATCAGTTGTTTGAGAAAGCATTACTAGATTTAAGAGCAAGTGTCAATTTGCTACCATACACAGTAGTTGAAAAGCTAGATTTGGGGGAGCTTCAACCAACCTCTATCACTTTGCAATTGGCAGATAGAAGCATCAAAAGACCTAGAGGTATACTTGAAGATTAATTGGTAAAGGTAGGAGAGTTTATTTTGCCTGCTGACTTCATTGTGTTAGATATGGAAGAATACCCTATGCCATTACCTCTGCCCATCATCTTAGGAAGACCCTTCATGAGGACGGCTGATACAATAATTAATGTAAAAAAGGGTATTGTAAGTATGACGGTAAATGGTGAGACAATAGAATTTAAGATATTTGATGCAATGAAATTACCCCAAGATGATAATGATGATGAATGTTTTAATGAATTTTTTATGCAAAGTGCTATCAAGCAAGCTCTTCAGGTTTATCACATTGATCCATTGGAGGCTGCCCTCACCCATAGCTTCACAGGACCTGATATTGAGCTAGCATTAGAAACTGTCTATGATGACATTTTTGAAGCCGTGCACCTCCTTGAAGCCTCTCCAAAGTATCCAAGTAAGTTCACTCCTCCGTTTGAAAATATTGAGCATACTAATACTACTTTTCTCTCATCTATTGTCTAGGCACCAAACTTAGAATTGCAGCAGTTGCCTGCAAGAAATCAGACCTTCACAGTACATGGACACAAAGTCACACCACACTCAGAAATTATAGTGCAACCAAGGGATGAAGATTTAACACCCCAAATTATTCAGTATGCAACAGCAACCAGAGCACCTAAGCCACATGCAGTGAATTTTAAGTACTCTTTGCCAAAAGACTAAATGATGAAGCTACAATAGAGAGCATTTGAGCAGTTCAGACTTTGATAAACGTATAGCTCAAGTGCCTCTATTGAGGTCAGTGGCAGTAAGACCCCTGAGTACGCACTCTCTGCCACAAGTGCGATCGAGCGCACTTCACAGTACGATCGAGCGCACATTGGACAGCAACTTGCCATGATGCCTAAACTGTCAACCTCCACCTCCTGCACCCGGTTCCTTCTCAACTGCACCACTTGGAGACCAGCAGTGAGAGGGTACCACGTCTGGCTGAAGACGTTAAACTTAGCGCTCATGGGAGGCACCCCAAAGCATATCCTTTTCATAGTTTATTATTAGTATTTCATAGTTTACTTTTCTATTGTTGTTTATTACTTGTTTTCCATTTTATGTCTGTTTTTCTTTCTTTTTCGAGGACAACGTGAGTGCATCAAGTTGAAGTTTGGGGGTGTGCTACGAGCCATGTCAGCCATCAGTTCTCCATCTCCTAGGTCAGCTCCTTCCATGCTATTCACACATTGGGGACAATGTGCAATTTAAGTTTGGGGGTATGGGGACACATTCACACACTCACTATGTCCCACATTTTTTTTGTTTTGTTATTATTTTCATAGATAAATGCTTGTTCATTATGTCCAATAAACTTTTTATGATCTAAACAAAATGTTATGATTTGTCTTCATCAGTGAGCTTAACACTTTGAACAAATAGGTCAATAAACAAGTTTTGAACCTAGATCACTGCCCTTTTGGCATTTAAGAATTCACAAGTTTAACTTGAACTATCACGAGCACATTAGCACATAGCTGTGTGGGGTATGACATGTTATTTGGATTGGTATGTTTCTTTTGCTTGATTGTGAACTAGATGACCTATTAGATTGACATTTTGGCATGTAAAAATAGAAAAGATTGATTCGTGCTCAAAAAGAAAAAATGCTCCTAATGATCAATAAAAACAAATCTTCCACTGAGTAACTGGCCCTCTTGCCTCAGTAAGCATTGAGTGTCACGTCAAAAGGTGGAAAATCTTAAAGTGATCATTAAAAAGGATTTTTTTGCTGAGTAACTGGCCCTCTTGCCTCAGTAAGCATTGAGTGTCACGTCAAAAGGTGAAAAATTCTAAATGGTAGCATAAAAATCAGTTAGTTTCGTAGCCTTGTTGACTCGAGCCAGTAAGTCCTTAGGGGTGTCTTTACACCTAATGCCCTAAAACCATCTGGTTTGGGAGTCATTGGCTAAACACTCGTTACACGAGTCAACAAGAAAACTTAAGGGAACTAACCTGGCAAAAATCTCGCAAATAAAAGACTATGCCATATTTGTTGACTCTAATAGGAAGTTTAGTGAATCTTGAGTCATCGAAACACTACCCATTTGAATATCTTAGAAACTCAATCTTTTATGTGCTAGTCACCACACACCAAAGTCAAACTTGTGATATCTTAAAATACCTCGTGAATATGATTTACGTTCAAAACTCTTATTCCTTGCAGATATATGTTTACACTTTTTAAGCTTGCTCATGAAGGCGCATCATAGTTTTGTGTAAAATCTAAATTTTTGATTGACACTATGAACATTGGATTTATCTATATTTTCGTTTTAGTTTTTAATTTAGTATTGCTAAGGGACTAGCAATATATAAGTTTGGGGGTGTGATAGACGCTTAAATATACATATTTAAGCCCCCTTATTTACACTTGTTAGATCCTTTATTACGTTAATTTGGTATCTTTTACTCCATTTGTGTGTTTTACATGTTTTTGTAGGGTCTTAGAGAAAAAGAAACAGTTTTGGCACTTTAAGGAAGAAATCTAGAAGCCCTGGAGCACTTTCTGGACAAAGGGCGATCGAGCGCACATGCAATGCGATCGAGCGCACATACGATCGTGCGCACACTTGTAGGATCGAGTGCACACTGCGATCGAGCGCAAGGACACATGCGATCGAGCGCAAATGTACAGGCATGAATACTAAACTGCAGAACCCTAATTTGGAAATAACCTTATTTTGGAAATAACTCTATTTTGGAAATAAAGGAGTTTTGTGTTTAAGGAAAGTTTAGAAACTCATGAGTCTATTAGGACTTCTCAAAGACCTATAAATACACTTGTAAACTCACACACAAAAACACACCTTAGCTAGAAAACACTTTTCTCTTTTCTTTTACTTGGAGTGGAGAGCTTGGGAGAGAATTGACGCTTCTTCTCTCGGGTTTATTCTTCTCCCTTATGTTTTGTTTAATTATGTTTACTTCAGTTAGTATGTGTAACTAACTCTCTTATAGGGCTCGATTGAAGCCCTAGTTATGCATTCCCATATTTTTATTCATTGATTAAATCTTTGCATAGCTTATTATGTTACTTAATTTGATTAACGCCTATGCTTATTTAAATTCCTCATATGTATGTGTAAGGCCAACGTATGCATGTGGTATGGATGGGTTAGTTAGATCAATTTGGATGACCAAGTCCTGGGTCTAACATCAGTAACAAGGGACCATCTTATCCGGATGCCCGGGTTAATCAACATGGGAAACCGGGAGTAGATACCATGCCCTAGGTCCATGTGGTTGTCGATTTCCATAGTACCTATGTTTTCTTAAGGAACAACTCAAGCAGATACCATGCTGAATCCCTTAAGGAAGAAAAGAGTTAGAGTAGATACCATGTCTAACTCGTTGCTTAGGGAAATCAATAGCTTAAGGAGTAGATACCATGCCCTTAGGTTGGCAACCAGTAGGTACATATAATAAAGCTAGAGCACTGATACCTTATACAAAATCGGGAATGTATGACTAGTGGTGGATATCAAAGCCCTATGTCTTTATTATTATCGAATCACCCTTCAGTTTATTATTTCTATCTTTTTACATTGCAAATATAATTCTAAATCGAACTTTACCAATCCCTGTGGAGATGATCTTGCATTCGCACACTATGCTACACTATTGACCTTGTGTACTTGCAAGTAAAACAAAGTCCGATCATTCACCTATTTATTTAGGTATATTATTGCACAAAAACTTGTTAGTTAGATCAATTTGGATGATCGAGTCCTGGGTCTGACATTAGTAACAAAAGATATTCACACTGGATTCTTGGGTTAATCAACATGGTAAACCGGGAGTAGATACCATGCCCTAGATCCCGTGTGATTGTCGATTTCCACAGATCTTATGCTCTCTTAAGGAACAACTCAGCATATACCATGTTGAATCCCTTGAGAGAGAAAAAGAGTTAGAGTAAATATCATGTCTAACTCGTTGCTTAGGGAGATCAATAGCTTAAGGAGTAGATACCATGCCCTTAGGTTGACAAACATTAGGTATTCATGTCATGAGTAAAGCATTGGCATACTATTTTGTTGTGGTAACATGATTAGTGGTGGATATCAAGTCCCTACGCCTTTATCTTTATTATTTCAATATTTATTTCTCTTGTTTTTATTTCATTATTTCAAAACTTATTCTAAATCGAACTTTACCAACCCCTGTGGAGATGATCTTGCATTCGCACACTATGCTACTGTTGACCTTGTGCACTTACAAGTAAAACAGGTTCGATTATTTGCTTATTTATTTAGGTAGATAAACGCGCAACAAGTTTTTGGCGCCGTTGACGGGGATTGTGCTAAATTTCTTTTTGGAATTATTTTCGTTAGTTTTTATTTTATTTTATTTTATTATGTTCCGTTTTATTTTTATTTTTATCAAAAATCATATTTATTCCTCCTTTTCATTTTCTGTTTTTGTTCAGGTGTGCCGAGGAGGAGTTTCTGTCCTCATTACGATCAAGCGCATTACTTGGTGCGATCTATTGCAAGCCTAGTGCGATCGAACGCTGTTTAGGGTGCGCTCGAGCGCAAAAAGTCCAGAGAATAACTGAGCAACAGTTCTGAAACTACTACACTAAAGTGGTTCAATTGATTCAATCAAGGGAGAAGCACCAATGGTGGAAGCTAGATATGCTTGTCTAGATGCTATGGAGAGGAAGCTAGATATGCTTGTCTAGATGCTATGAAGAGGAAGCTAGATATGCTTGTAGAAGTCATGATTGCTCGGATTGCCTCACCTAGGCCACAAGCTACACCACTCCAGGTATGTGCTATTTGTAGTTGTTTTGATCACACTACTGAAACTTGCCCTTTATATTCATTTGCAGATCGAAAGCAAGCAAACTCTGTAGGACCAAACAACTACAATCCATATGCAAATACCTACAATCTAGAATGGCGAAACCACCCCAACTTCTCATGGGGCAACGATCAAAATGCATGGAACCTTCAAGAGCAACAAAAAAACTTCCAACCAGCAGCCCAATCAGTTCCGGAAGCAAAGGAGAGCAACCTAGAGAGCATTGTGAGGCAACTGGCAGTTCAACAACAACAGTTGATGACCTCACAAGAGCAGTTCATAGCAGAGGCAAGACAATTTTGGATTGAACAAAGCCAAATAAATGCAAAACATGAGCAAGCCATTCAAAGACTCGAGGTCCAAGTGGGGCAATTAACTAAGGAGCTAAGTGAAAGAAAGCAAGATGAACGTTCAACCTAAATAATACATACTCCAAGTGTTGTTGAGGAAGAATTTCCAGCCCATCATGTTGATCCATTAAAAACTGCTCTGACCTATAGTATCACAAGATCGGATTTTGAGCCTGAATGTGATGATGTTATTGATGACATCATTGAAACTATGCACCTCCTAGAGGACTCTCCGAAGCATCCAAGTAAGTACACCGATCCATTTGACATTTTTATGCCTTATAATACTACTTTTTTCCCTTTTATTGTACATGAACCTAACTTGGAATTCAAGCAGTTACCAGAGCACTTAACTTATGATTATCTGGGAGAGAATAAGACACTACCTATGTTAGTTGCTGCCAATCTTAGTTTTGGGGAAAAATAAGGCGTGGTCCGGTTGAAGACGTTAAACTTAGCGCTTATGGGAGGCACCCCAGACTTATCCTTTTCATTTTGGTATTCTTCTTTTGTTTATATTTATATTTACATATCTAGTATTTATATTTCTTGTTTTTCGGAACAACATTTATTTTTCTTTGTCAGGTACTTAGTGCGTGCATCCAGTTCAAGTTTGGGGGTGTGTTACAAGCAAAGCAAGCAACTTAGTTCTCCATCTTCCAGGTCAGATCTTTCCATGCCGCACACATTGAGGACAATGTGTATTTTAAGTTTGGGGATAGTGGGAGATACTAGATACTATCACACACGCACTTGAAACACATGCATACACTAAGTCCCAGTTTTTTTTTTTTTTTTAGAAAAGATAAATGCATGTTCATTTGGTAACAAAATTTTTGGTTAATTTAAAATATGATAACACTTCATTAGTAAGCTTAAAAAACTAGAACACATAGTCTTGTAATAGAAATTTTACAAAGTTTAGCTACCTACCTCAAGGCACCTAAAAATTCATGAGTTTGATCCAAATTTACACAAGCACAATTAGCATGCATTTGTGTGAGGTATGAAAAATAATTCTATTGTATATGTTTCCATAACCTAACTGTAATCGGATAACTTTCTAAAAAGAACATTTTGGCATAAGAAAAATGTCAATCATGCAAAAAGTGATTAAAAAGCTTCTAATGATCATTAAAAACTTTCCACTGAGTAACTGGGCCTCTTGCCTCAATAAGCATTGAGTGTTCACGTCAAAAGGTGAGAATTTCATTTAGAAGCATTAAAACCTATTAGTTCTGTAGCCTTTTTTATTCGAGTTAGTAAGTCCTTAAGGGTGTCATTACACCTAATGCCCTAAAACCTTCTGGTTTGGGAGTCATTGGCTAAACACTCGTTACAAGAGTCAAATAGAAAGCTTGATGGAACTCAACATGGCAAAGATCGCATGATGAAAGAAAAAGAAAGAAGAAGCAAGTATTATGCCATTTTGTTTTCTTTGATAAGGAATTCGATAAAGGTTTGGGCATCGAAACCCTATACACTAAAATTATGTGGAAGCCCCATCTTATATGTGCTAATTCATCACACACAAATCAAACTTGCGATGCCTTAAGCCAACCTTAGGTAAGTAACATGAACTTTTGAAAATCCTTTTTCAATACAAAAATGTGTTTTTATTATAAGCTTACTCATGAACGATTATCATAGTTTTATGCACAACCCAAATCTTTGAGTATCATGGAAATGAATTTATCTTCAATTTTGTTCTTCATTTAGTTTTTGGTTCTGTATTGCTAAGGGACTAGAAATATGTAAGTTTAGGGGTGTGATAGGAGCTTAAATATTCATATTTAAGCCCCTTAATTTACATTTGTTAAGCCCTAGTTTATGTTATTCTAGTCCATTTTACTTCATTTCTGTGTTTTACATGGTTTTTATTGGTCTATGAAGAAAATGAAGCATTTTGAAGCTTAAAAGGAAGAAAACTGGAAAACCTGGAGCAGATACTGTCTGGAGTGCGATCGAACGCACCAGGAAGGGTAATCGAGGGCACTCTGTTCGCGATCGAGCGCACACGTACGGCAGTGAACAGCAAAACGGCAGCACATGTTTTGGAAATTAGGGTTAGGGCCCTATTTTGGAAATTAAGGTTTCCAGGTGTCCTTAAAACCCTATAAATAGACTTGTAAAACACATAAAACAGATCTCCCTTTTGAGGAGCATATCTTCCTTTTAGTTTAACCTTTTGTTCTAGATTCGAAGTAGAAAGCTTAGGAGAGGAATTGACGACTCGTCTCCCGAGTCTTCTTCATTTTTAGTTTTCTGTTTGTTTTAATTATGTTTAACATGTGTAACAAAACTTCTATAGGGCTTGATTGAAGCCCTAGTTATGCTTTTCCAGATGTTTATTCATTGATTATCTTTGCTATGGCCTTGTTAGAATATTTAACTTGATTAATACCTGTTTGTATTTAAATTCCTCATATGTGTGTGCCTAATGAACGTGTGCATGTGGTATGTAATGAGTCTTAAATATTGCATATTTTAGACCCTTAACTTATATTTGTTATGCTCTTAGTTAGTATTATTTTACTTTATTTTACGTTTTTCTTGTGTTTTGTGTGTTTTTACAGCTTTGTGGAGAAAGTGCAGCATTTCAGGTTGATTTGAAGCTTCTGGAGACATTGCGCTCGATCGCAACAGATATTCGATCGAGCGCACCAGCGCTCGAGCGCACCTGCCTTTGAACGAGCGCATGGTCAACATCCCACATCGAAATAATTGAAGTTCAGTGCATTTGCGATCGATCGCAGCAGACATGCGATCGAGCGCACATGAGATCGTGCGCACAAGACATGCGATCGATCGTACCTACGATCGATCGCACCACACTGCGATCGAGCGCACACGGGCCTGTATCCCACATCGTTTCTGCAACCTGTTTTACTCCGGGTCTCCCCCTATATAAACACCATTTGGCTTCATAATCCAATGTACAATTCCTAAGCCACTTTGGTGTTTACCGGTGGATGTCCGTCAGCATTCTGGTGGATCCCGAAGGCATTGCTACCACGAGGGGAAGCGCCGCCCGTCAGCGAGTGGAATTTCTTCCATGTAAAGTTGTTTATTTATTTCTTTATATTCAGTTGTTTTAGTTTAAATGTTTAGCACTTGTTATTATAGTTTTATAGTTATGAGTGGCTAGACTCTTCAGCTAAGGTTGAAGATGAAGCCCCGCCGTTGTTTGGCGTAGTAGTTCAGATTTGCTTGTACAAATATGACAATTTTTAGTATAAATGTTCTGTCAATTATTTGAGTTAATCTTATAATTGATTGAGTTTAAATTGTCTGTTGGATTTTCTTTGTGTTTCATCTGATGGATACATTGAATGCTTTTCGATTAAATTGGATTCCCTTTGTGATTTGTTGAGAGCGGATACATCGGGTGCTTTTGGTTTAGTTGGGATATTCTTTGTTTTTTGTCTTATAGTTGGATTCATTGAATGTTTTGATAGGCTATATTTTTAGAACATGTATGCTTAACTTCGGTGGGGTGGATTCAGAAACCTTAGTGCTTTTTTTATTATTAGTTTTAAAATCAACTTAGTTTAGTTTTAATTTGTTTTCTAAAATATCATTCACAATTCGGAACTAGGTTAAGATAAAGTTAGTTTAGATTAAAAATATATTTTCACAACACAATTCCCTGTGGATTCGACCTCGCACTTGCACAACACTATACTGCAAACGACTCGTGCGCTTGCGAGTAAATTAAAACTCACAACAAGTTTTTGGCGCCGTTGCCGGGGAATTGTTTTGTTTGTGAAAATTTTTGGTCTGAATTGATTTTATTTTTCTACTAGTTAATTTAATTTAAAAAAAAAAAAAAAATTTGAGTTTTGTGTTTGATTTATTCTGTTGCTTCTGCTGGTTAGTATCTCACTATTTTTCTGTTAGTGTATGCTTGGTCGGAGATCCTTGAACTTAGATTTGACACATTTAGATCCCGACTTAGAAAGAACTCTCAGGAGGCAGAAAAGAGCACTAGTTGAGAGAGAGACTGTTGAGATGGGAGGAAATTTTAATCAACCTGAACATGTAGAGCAACCTAGAGCTTGGAACGTGGACTCCACTACATCCCTTAGGGATTTGTTCGCACCCGTTGCGACTAACTCATCTTCCTGCATAGTGTTGCCACCAACCAATGCCACACACTTTGATTTAAAGCCACATGTTATCCAACTCCTACCCTCATTCCATGGCTTAGATCTTGAAAATCCTTATAGTCATGTGAAGAAGTTCAAAGACATTTGTGCTACATTCAAATTCCAGAACTTCTCTGAGGAGTCAGTCCATCTTCGACTTTTCCCTTTCTCCATTCACGATAGAGCTAGGGCGTGGTTGGACTCCAACACGTCCGGATCTATCACATCTTGGGAAAACCTACTTAGCAAATTTTACCATAAGTTTTTCCCAATGTCTAGAGTGAATGAGTACCGTAAGGAGATTAGCTCTTTCACTCAGGACGAGGATGAGAAGTTCTCTGAAAGCTGGGAGCGCTTTAAAGAGTTACTGATCAGATGCCCTCCACATGGATATGAGAAGTGGAGACTCGTTCAATTCTTCTACCAAGGGTTGACTCAACCCAACCGTAGCATGATCGAGTCTATGAATGGGGGGGCATTCTTGAGTCTGACAGGAGATGAAGCATATATGGCGTTGGACAAGTTGTCCGACAACTCCCAGCAGTGGGATTTTTCAAGCTGTCGAGATAAGTCCATTCGTGCTCCTAAGAGGGGAGGCATCTATGAGGTCCGAGAGGACGCTGATTTGAGGATAAAGTTAGATGCCCTCACTAAGAAGATTGACGCTCTCACTGTGAGCCAATCCATCAATGCTGCCAACACATTCAATGTTGAAAGCTGTTCCATCTGTGCTAGTCCCATGCATCTAGCACAGAATTTCCCATCAATGCCGGCTTGTGCCGAGTATCCTATGGAACAAGTAAATGTTTTCAATGACTTTCGAAGGCAGTCAAATGGATCGTACTCCGAGATGTACAATCCAGGGTGGCGGAACCACCCAAATTTTTCATGGAGGCAGAACCAACCAATGAATCAGGGAGGATCCTCTCATCATGCTCAAAATCAATATCCTCCCGGATTTACCCCACAAATTCCTAATCATGGTCGTTCTGCCCATCCAGCACCTTCACCTGCTTACCATGCACCCGCTCAAACACCAGCGCCAGTTTCACAGTCGCTTGAGGACACCCTCAAGGAATTCATGAAGGCGACTAGCCAAAATATGAGCGATGTGAGGAGTGCAACAATGGTAAACACCCAAGCAATTGCCAAGCTGGAGAGTCAAATAGGGCAAATTGCAAGTCATTTGGGTGAGAGAGAGAAAGGAAAGTTCCCCAGTCAGCCCGTGCAAAACCCAAAAGGACAATTTATGGTTGAGAGTTCATCAACTCCTACGCACGGGGAGGAACAAGTACAGTCGATTGTCACACTGAGGTCTGGGAGACAAGTGGACAATCAAGTGGAAGAGAGCCCTGCTATGCAGCAAGGGCAAGGGAGTGGCAACACAGAGAAGAGAGATGTTGAGCCATCTATAGCCACACCTACTGAGAAAGACCCTCCTAGGTCGTTTGTACCTAGAGCGCCTTACCCCGAGAGATTACAGGCGCCCAAGAAAGGAGGGAAGTATGAAGAAATTCTGGAGGTATTCAAGCAAGTCCATATCAATATCCCATTTTTGGATGCCATCCAGCAAGTGCCATCATATGCCAAGTTTTTAAAGGACTTGGTCACTATCAAGAGGAGGACGAATGTCCCAAAAAAGGCATTTTTGACCGAGCAGGTCAGTTCAATCCTTCAGTGCAAGTTACCTATCAAGTATAAGGACCCGGGGTGTCCTACCATCTCTTGCACAATAAGAGTCAGCCATATTGAGAGGGCCCTTTTGGATCTAGGGGCGAGTGTGATTCTTCTACCTTACTCAGTCTATGTGCAGTTGGGGTTAGGAGAATTGAAGCCCACAACCACGACGCTTCAATTGGCTGACAGGTCAGTGAAAAGACCACGGGGGATAGTTGAGGATGTTTTGATAAAAGTGGATAAGTTCTATTTCCCCGTGGATTTTATTGTGCTTGACACAGAACCGGTTCAGAATGTAGGGATTCAAATACCGGTGATTCTAGGGCGACCATTCTTAGCCACGGCTAACGCCCTAATCAATTGTAGGACAGGGGTGATGAAGATCTCCTTCGGAAATATGACAGTGGAGTTGAACATTTTTGATATCACTAGGCAACCACTGGAATATGATGAAATGAGAGATGTATGCTTGATAGAGGAGATTCTTGAGGATACTGTGGATGAATCAAGCATTGAGGATCCCATGGAGTCATGCTTTGCTCACTTTGGAGAGGACTTGGGTTTAGATAAGTTACTCGAGGAAGTAAATGCCATTTTGGAGTCTGATCCTCAAGAAAGGAATGAGGAGGAGGAGAAGGTGTCACCCGAACCTCAACAGAAGGAACTTAAGCCTTTACCGGATAATCTTAAGTATAAGTTCCTGGGTCCAGCACACTGTTTGCCTGTGATAATAGCTTCAGATTTGGGAGAGGCTCAAGAGGAGAAATTATTAGATGTTTTAAGATAGCACAAGGAAGCTATCGGCTGGACCATTGAGGATATTAAAGGAATCAGCCCCTCGGTGGTGATGCACAGGATACACTTGGAGGAAGATGCTAAGCCATCGAGGGAGCCGCAAAGAAGGCTCAACCCTGCTATGCAAGAGGTTGTAAAGGCAGAGGTTATTAAGCTGTTAGATGCAGGGATCATTTATCCCATCTCTGATAGCAAGTGGGTGAGCCCCATTCATGTCGTGCCCAAGCGAGCTGGGTTAACGGTAGTAAAGAATAAGGACGACAAGTTGGTGCCAACTCGTGTGCAGTCTGGGTGGAGAGTGTGTATAGACTACCGTAAGCTGAACACTGCCACAAGGAAGGATCACTTTCCACTTCCATTTATTGATTAGATGGTAGAGCGTTTGGCTGGGCACGAGTATTATTGCTTTTTGGATGGTTATTCTGGATATAACCAGGTCCCCGTGGACCCTGAAGATCAGGAGAAGACGACATTTACCTGTCCTTTTGGGACCTTCGCCTACCGTCGCATGCTCTTTGGGTTATGCAATGCACCTGCCACTTTTCAGCGGTGCATGGTCAGTATATTCTCTGACATGGTAGAGCGGTTCTTGGAGATTTTCATGGACGACTTCTCCGTCTTCGGTTCAACATTTGAGGAGTGCCTGCACCGTCTCTCTTTGGTTTTGATACGGTGCAAGGAGAAGAACCTGGTGCTTAATTGGGAGAAGTGCCATTTTATGGTCAAGCAAGGAATTGTACTGGGGCATATCGTATCTCATCGAGGGATTGAGGTCGACAAAGCGAAGGTGGATTTGATTTCCAGCCTTCCACCCCCACGTACGGTGAAAGAGGTTCGATCTTTTCTGGGCCATGCAGGTTTCTATAGGCGATTTATCCAGAATTTCAGCAAGATCGCCAGGCCCTTGTGCAAGTTGTTGCAAAAAGATGCCCCATTTCTATTTGATGAGGATTGTAAGAAAGCATTTGGGGATCTGAAGGAAATTCTGACGTCCACACCCATTATTCAGCCACCTAACTGGGGTGTGCCTTTTGAGATTATGTGTGACGCATCAGACTATGCTGTTGGAGTTGTTTTGGGGCAGCGTGTTGATAAACTTCCCCATGCTATCTATTACGCAAGTCGAACTCTAAACGACGCACAACTCAATTATTCTACCACAGAGAAGGAGTTGCTTGCAGTCGTTTTTGCACTAGACAAGTTTAGATCCTACTTGTTAGGATCTAAAGTCATTATCTACTCGGACCATGCTGCATTGAAGTATCTTATCTCTAAAAAAGATGCTAAATCTCGTCTTATCCGATGGATCTTGCTACTTCAAGAGTTCGACATTGAGATTCGGGATAAGAAAGGTTCGGAAAATGTGGTGGCGGACCATTTGTCTAGATTGATTGTGGAATTCAGTGAGGCTGCCACTCCCATTTCTGAGACCTTTCCTGATGAGCAATTGATGCACATTGCTCACAGTCCCGCACCATGGTTTGCTGACATAGTGAACTATCTTGTCACCGGACACATGCCCTTGCATTGGGGGAGGCAAGATAAATCAAAATTTTTGGCCATGGTAAAACATTTTTTTTGGGACGATCCTTACCTGTTCAAGTATTGTCCTGATCAGATCATTAGACGATGTATTCCTGAGCATGACCAATCTAATGTCATCGCCTTTTGTCATGATCATGCATGTGGAGGCCATTTTAGTGCTAAAAAGACCGCTGCAAAGATTTTGCAGTGTGGATTTTATTGGCCTACCCTGTTTCGGGACTCTCACACCTACTGTATATCTTGTGAGCGTTGCCAAAAGCTAGGGAGTCTTTCTAGGAGAAATATGATGCCCCTCAACCCTATTCTGATTGTTGAGATTTTTGATGTGTGGGGCATTGATTTCATGGGACCATTCCCAAACTCCTTTGGCTACTTATACATTCTAGTTGCTGTGGACTATCTGTCCAAGTGGGTGGAGGCCGTTGCGTGCAAGACCAATGACCACAGAGTTGTGGTCCAGTTCTTGAAAGACACTATTTTTGCTCGTTTTGGTACGCCTCGAGCAATCATAAGTGATGGAGGTAAGCACTTTTGCAACAAGATCTTTGAGCAGTTGATGAAGAAATATTGTATCACGCACAAAGTTGCCACCCCATATCACCCACAGACGAGTGGTCAAGTGGAAATCTCAAATCGCGAGATCAAACGTATTTTGGAAAAGACTGTGAACCCTACTAGAAAGGATTGGTCTCTGCGATTGACGGATGCACTGTGGGCATATCGGACAGCCTTCAAGACGCCAATTAGCATGTCTCCCTATCGCATTGTATACGGAAAGGCATGTCACCTTCCGGTTGAATTAGAGCATCGTGCGTATTGGGCTGTCAAGCAACTAAATTTCAATCTTTCCAAGGCTGGCTCACAACGGAAGCTCCAACTCAATGAATTGGAGGAGCTGCGGAATGATGCATATGAGTGTGCCCGATCATACAAAGCACAAATGAAGAAGACTCATGACCAAAATATTTTGAGACGAGCTTTTGAGCCGGGTCAGAGAGTTCTTCTTTATAATTCACGCCTGCATCTTTTTCCAGGCAAGCTCAAATCCCGATGGTCAGGCCCATTCATTATTCGATCGGTTTTTCCTCATGGGGCCATCGAGATTGAGGATCCTAAGAATGGTAATACTTTCAAGGTAAATGGACAGAGGCTGAAACCGTTCTTAGAGTTGAGGAGTCCGGACATTGAGACGATACTGTTGGAGGATCCTAGTTACTCAGATTGAGTGTAGTATTCTAGGGAGAGTCTGGCTGAAGACGTAAAACTTAGCGCTCATGGGAGGCATCCCACAGCTTATCTTTTCTTTTGTTTATTTATTATTTCGCATTTTTATGATTAATGTTTGTTTCCAGAATTTTTTGTTTTCCAGTTTTTATTTTTTAGGGACAAAGCGTACTTCAGTTCAAGTTTGGGGGTATGCTATGAGCCATACCAGTCCAGATAGTTCTCCATATCTCAGGTCAGCTCTTTCCATATTAGTCACACATTGGGGTCAATGTGTAATTTAAGTTTGGGGGTATGGGAGACACATCACACACTTTGTCCTAATTTGTTGTCTTTTCGTCATAGAGATAAATGCATGCTCATGTTATCGTGAAATTTTAGTTGATCTAAACATTTTCTGTGATGTGATGTCATTGGTGAGCTTAACATTTTGAACACATGATCTGGTGATAAATTTTTAAAATTTAGTTACTTACTTTAGGCATTTTGAGAATTCACATGTTTGATCTAATCTCACACGAGCACATTAGCACAAATTATGTGAGGTATGACACGTGATTTTAATGTGTATTTTTCCTTATCTTAACTGAAACTGGATGACTTGTTGGATGAACTCTTGGGCATAGGAAAATATATAAAAAAAAAAAATTATCAATAAACTTTTCGCTGAGTAATTGGACCTCTTGCCTCAGTAAGCAGTGAGTGTTCACGTCAAAAGGTGAAATTTTGCTTGGTAATATTAAGGTCGGTTTAATTTCGTAGCCTTTTTGACTCGAGTTAGTAAGTCCTTAGGGGTGTCTTTACACCTAATGCCCTAAAACCATCTGGTTTGGGAGTCATTGACTTAACACTCGCTACATGGGTCAATTAGAAAGCTCAAGGGAACTAAGCATAGCCGTGCCTTAATAATAATAATAAAAAAAAGTGAATAAAATAAAAACTATGCCTTTTCGTTCATTTTTGATGGGAAATTCGGTGAATCTTGAGACATGGAGACCTTACACATTAGAGTTACTTGGAAGCTTCATTTTTATATGCTAATTCACCTTACACTGATTCAAGCATGTGATGCCTTATCCTGCCTTTTGTAAGTAATTAGATTTTAACATTTCTATTCATTGCGAAGATGGGTTTACCTTTTTAAGCTTGCTTATGAATGAATATCATGGTGATGTGTGCTCCTTAAATTTTTGGATACCATGAGTGATGACTTTATCTTTATGTTCTTTGTTTTTCATTGAGTCTTTTATTTTGTTTTGCTAAGGGACTAGCAAAATATAAGTTTGGGGGTATTTGATGAGTCTTAAATATTGCATATTTTAGACCCTTAACTTATATTTGTTATGCTCTTAGTTAGTATTATTTTACTTTATTTTACGTTTTTCTTGTGTTTTGTGTGTTTTTACAGCTTTGTGGAGAAAGTGCAGCATTTCAGGTTGATTTGAAGCTTCTGGAGACATTGCGCTCGATCGCAACAGATATGCGATCGAGCGCACCAGCGCTCGAGCGCACCTGCCTTTGAACGAGCGCATGGTCAACATCCCACATCGAAATAATTGAAGTTCAGTGCATTTGCGTTCGATCGCAGTAGACATGCGATCGAGCGCACATGAGATCGTGCGCACAAGACATGCGATCGATCGTACCTGCGATCGATCGCACCACACTGCGATCGAGCGCACACGGGCCTGTATCCCACATCGTTTCTGCAACCTGTTTTACTCCGGGTCTCCCCCTATATAAACACCATTTGGCTTCATAATCCAATGTACAATTCCTAAGCCACTTTGGTGTTTACCGGTGGACGTCCGTCAGCATTCTGGTGGATCCCGAAGGCATTGCTACCACGAGGGGAAGCGCCGCCCGTCAGCGAGTGGAATTTCTTCCATGTAAAGTTGTTTATTTATTTCTTTATATTCAGTTGTTTTAGTTTAAATGTTTAGCACTTGTTATTATAGTTTTATAGTTATGAGTGGCTAGACTCTTCAGCTAAGGTTGAAGATGAAGCCCCGCCGTTGTTTGGCGTAGTAGTTCAGATTTGCTTGTACAAATCTGACAATTTTTAGTATAAATGTTCTGTCAATTATTTGAGTTAATCTTATAATTGATTGAGTTTAAATTGTCTGTTGGATTTTCTTTGTGTTTCATCTGATGGATACATTGAATGCTTTTCGATTAAATTGGATTCCCTTTGTGATTTGTTGAGAGCGGATACATCGGGTGCTTTTGGTTTAGTTGGGATATTCTTTGTTTTTTGTCTTATAGTTGGATTCATTGAATGTTTTGATAGGCTATATTTTTAGAACATGTATGCTTAACTTCGGTGGGGTGGATTCGGAAACCTTAGTGCTTTTTTTATTATTAGTTTTAAAATCAACTTAGTTTAGTTTTAATTTGTTTTCTAAAATATCATTCACAATTCGGAACTAGGTTAAGATAAAGTTAGTTTAGATTAAAAATATATTTTCACAACACAATTCCCTGTGGATTCGACCTCGCACTTGCACAATGCTATATTGCAAACGACTCGTGCGCTTGCGAGTAAATTAAAACTCACAACAGTATGGATATGTTAGTCGAATCAATTTGGATGACTGAGTCTTGGGTTTGACATTAGTAATAAGGGATATCCACACCGGATTCCCAGGTTAATCAACGGGAGCGGACCAAGCCCTAGGTCCCGTGTGGTTGTTGATCTCCATAGTCCTCATGCTCTCTTAAGGAACAACTCAGTATACACCCATGCTGAATCCCTTAAGAGAGAAAAAAGTTAGAGTATACACCATGCCTAACTCGTTGCATAGGGAGATCAATAACCTAAGGTGTGGACCAAGCCCTTAGGTTGGCAACCATTAGATATTTATGATAAGACTAGAGCATTGAAGCGTTAGTTAGTGGGAAAGTATAATTAGTGGTGGATATCGTAGCCCTATGTTCTCATTATTTTTATTCACTCACAATCAAATTGTTATTTCTCTTTTTAACTTGAAGAAACTAATTCTAAATAGAAATTCATCAATCCCTGTGGAAATGATCTCGCACTTGCACGCTATGGTACCACAGACCTTGTGCACTTACAAATAAAACTAGAACGATTATTTGCATAATTATTTAGGTAGATAATCGCTCCAATAAACTTGCAAGCCCATTTCGCTTATGTGTCCCAAGCGATTGTGCCAAAGAGCTACCTTATCCATCTCAGCCATCAAGCTTACTGCTTGACCCTTGATCTCCGTGTCTCTGATCATCTCATAGAGACCATCCTTCATTGCTGCTTTGATCACTATCAAAGATCCCTTGGTTACCTTGATCTTTCCTCCCTCTGCCTTGTATGTGTACCCCATGGAATCTAGCTACCCCAATGAGATCAAATTTCTTCTCAACTCCGGAAGATATCTCACATTCCTCAGCAGCCTATTAATTCCATCAAATATCCTCAACTAGATGTCTCATATCCCCCTCACTTGGCAAGAAGTATCATTCCCCAGGAAAAATTTTCCATCATCAGTTTCCTTGAAATTCTTAAACCAATTCTTGTGAGGACACATTGTTGTGAGTTTTAAATTACTCGCAAGCGCACAAGTCGTTTGCAGAATAGCGTTGTGCAAGTGCGAGGTCGAATCCACAGGGAATTGCGTTGTGAAAATATATTTTTAATCTAAACTAACTTTATCTTAACCTAGTTCCGAATTGTAAATGATATTGCAAAAGAAATATAAACTAAACTAAGTTGATTTAAAAACTAAAAATTAAAATACTAAGGTTTCCAAATCCACCCCACCAAAGTTAAGCATATATGTTCTAAAAATATAGCCTATCAAAACATTCCATGAATCCAAATATAAGACAAAAAACAAAGAATATCCCAACTAAACCAAAAGCATCCAATGTATCCGCTCTCAACAAATCACAAAGGAAATCCAATTTAATCGAAAAGCATTCAATGTATCCATCTGATGAAACACAAAGAATATCCAATAGACAATTTAAACTCAATCAATTATAAGATTAACTCAAATAATTGATAAAACATTTTATACTAAAAATTGTCAGATTTGTACAAGCAAATCTGAACTACTACGCCAAACAACGGTGGGGCTTCATCTTCAACCTTAGTTGAAGAGTCTAGCCACTCATAACTATAAAACTATAATAAAAAGTGCTAAACATTTAAACTTAAACAACTGAATATAAAGAAATAAATAAACAACTTTACATGGGAGAAATTCCACTCACTGACGGGCAGCGCTTCCCCTCGTGGTAGCAATGCCTTCGGAATCCACCAAAATGCTAGCGGACGTCCACTGGTAAACACCAAAGTGGCTCAGGAATTGTACACTGAATTATAAAGCCAAATGGTGTTTATATAGGGGAAGACCCGGAGCAATATGGGTTGCAGATTCGATGTGGGATACTGCCCGTGTGCGCTCGATCGCAGTGTGGTGCGATCGATCGCAGGTACGATCGATCGCATGTCTTGTGCGCACGATCTCTCGTGCGCTTGATCGCACGTCTGCTACGATCGATTGCAGATGCACTAAACTTCAACTATTTCAATGTGGGATGTTAACCATGCACTCGTTCGTAGGCAGGTGCGCTCGATCGTATATCTCGTGCGATCGATCGCAATGTCTCTAGAAGCTTCACATCTCCTGAAATGCTTTATTTTCTCCACAAACCTGTAAAAATACACAAAACACAAGAAAGATGTAAAATAAAGTGAAATACTACTAACTAAGAGCATAACAAATATAAGTTAAGGGTCTAAAATATGCAATATTTAAGACTCATCAAATACCCCCAAACTTATATTTTGCTAGTCCCTTAGCAAAACAAAATAAAAGACTCAATAAAAAACAAAGAACATAAAGATAAAGTCATCACTCATGGTATCCAAAAATTTAAGGAGCACACATCACCATGATATTCATTCATAAGCAAGCTTAAAAAGTTAAACCCATCTTCGCAATGAATAGAATTGTTAAAATCTAATTACTTACAAAAGACAGGATAAGGCATCACAAGCTTGAATCAGTGTAAGGTGAATTAGCATATAAAAATGAAGCTTCCAAGTAACTCTAATGTGTAAGGTCTCCATGTCTCAAGATTCACCGAATTTCCCATCAAAAATGAACGAAAAGGCATAGTTTTTATTTTATTCACTTTTTTTTATTATTATTATTAAGGCACGGCTATGCTTAGTTCCCTTGAGCTTTCTAATTGACCCATGTAGCGAGTGTTGAGTCAATGACTCCCAAACCAGATGGTTTTAGGTCATTAGGTGTACAGACACCCCTAAAGACTTACTAACTCGAGTCAAAAAGGCTACGAAAATAAACCGGCCTTAATACTACCTAGCAAAATTCCACCTTTTGACGTGAACACTCACTGCTTACTGAGGCAAGAGGTCCAGTTACTCAGCGGAAAGTTGTAGTAATTAATTTTTTTTTCTTTCTTTATGCCCAAGTGTTCATCCAATAAGTCATCCAGTTTCAGTTAAGATAAGGAAAAATACACATTAAAATCACGTGTCATACCTCACATAATTTGTGCTAATGTGCTCGTGTTAGATTAGATCAAACATGTGAATTCTCAAAATGCCTAAAGTAAGTAACTAAATTTTAAAAATTTATCACTAGATCATGTGTTCAAAATGTTAAGCTCACCAATGACATCACATCATAAAAAATGTTTAGATCAATTAAAATTTCACGATAACATAAGCATGCATTTATCTCTATGACGAAAAGACAACAAATTAGGACAAAGTGTGCGATGTGTCTCCCATACCCCCAAACTTAAATTACACATTGACCCCAATGTGTGACTAATATGGAAAGAGCTGACCTGAGATATGGAGAACTATCTGGACTGGCATGGCTCATAGCATACCCCCAAACTTGAACTGAAGTACGTTTTGTCCCTGAAAAATAAAAACTGAAAAACAAAAAATACTGGAAACAAACATTAATCATAAAAATGCGAAATAATAAATAAACAAAAGAAAAGATAAGCTGTGGGGTGCCTCCCATGAGCGCTAAGTTTAACGTCTTCAGCCAGACCCAACATTAGTAAACAGGCCCAACTAAGCGCTCCACCATCTGATCAATAAATGGGAATGGAAAATGATCAAGCCTAGTAGCAGCATTCAATTTACGGTAGTCTAGACACTTTCTCCATCTTGACTGCACTCGAGTTGGAACCAACTCGTCGTCTTTATTTACTACCGTCAATTCAGCACGTTTGGGCACGACTTTAATCAGGCTCACCCCCTTGTTATCAGAGATGGGATAAATGATCCCTGCCTCTAACAGCTTAATATCTTTTGCCCTCACAACCTCTTGTATAGCAGGGTTGAGCCTTCTTTGTGGCTCCCTCGATGGCTTGGCATTCTCCTCCAACTGTATCGTGTGTATTACCAACGAGGGGTTGATTCCCTTGACATCCTCAATAGTCCAGCCTATAGCTTCCTTATGCTCTCTTAAGACATCCAATAATTTCTCCTCTGGAGCATCACCCAAATCTAAAGCTATAATTATAGGCAAAGAATCTGCTGGACCTAAGAACTTATACTTAAGATTGTCCGATAAAGGCTTAAGTTCCTTCTTGGGGGGTTCAGGTGTTGTGGTTTCCTCCGTCTCACTGATCTTTAGAGGAGCAGAGTCCAAAGTAGCATTTGCTTGCTCAAACAACTTATCTAAGCCCAAATCCTCTTCAAATTGAGCAAAGCATGCCTTCAGGGGGTCCTCAATACGTGATTCATCCATAGTCTCCTCCGTCTCACTGCTCTTTTGAGGATCAGACTCCAAAATGGCATTCACTTCCTTTAGTAACTTATCTAAGCCCAAGTCCTCTCCAAAGTGAGCAAAGCATGCCTCTAGGGGATCCTCAAACTCCTCTCCTTTCTTGGGCGCTTGTAATCTCTGAGGGTAAGGCACTTTAGGTAAAAACGACCTAAGGAGATCCTTAATGATAGGTGTGGCTGTAGATGGCTCAGCATCTCTCTTTTCTTTGTTGCCACTTTCTTGCCCTTGTATAGGAGTTGATAAATTTCCCACCGCAAACTGTTCCTTTGGGTTAGGATCAGGTTGACTGGGGAACTTTCTTTCCTCTCCTTCACCCACGTAACTTGCGATTTGATCAATTTGACTCTCTAGCTCAACAATCGCTTGGGTGTTTTCTATGGTTGCACTAATCACTTCACTCATAGATTGGCTAGTCATTTTCATGAAGTCATTGAGAGCGTCCTCCAATGACTGTGAAACCGATGCTGGCGCTTGAATGGGAGCTTGGTAAGCGGGTGATGGTGCTGGATAGGCATAACTTGGTATTGGTGGAGGAAATTCGGGAGGGTATTGATTATAAGGGGCTCCTCCCTGATTCATCAGTTGGTTCTGCTCCCATGAAAAATTAGAGTGGTTCCACCACCCTGGATTGTATGTTTCGGAGTAAGATCCATTTGATTCTCAACAACAGTCATTGAAAGAATTCATTTGTTCTATGGGGTACTCGACACAAGCCGGTATTGATGGACAATTCTGTGCTAGATGCATGGGACTAGCACAGATGGAACAGCTATCAACATTGAATGTGTTAGCAGCATTGAGGGACGGGCTGGTCATTTTCTTGTACTCCTTAATGGTGTCCTCTAAAAACTGTGAAACCAGTGCTGGATTCATCCACATAATAAATTTTTTTTTTAAACAAAAAAAATAACTAACTAGTAGAAAAATAAAATCATTTTAGACCAAAAATTTTCACAAACCAAACAGATCCCCGGCAACGGCGCCAAAAACTTGTTGTGAGTTTTAAATTACTCACAAGCGCACAAGTCGTTTGCAGTATAGCATTGTGCAAGTGCGAGGTCGAATCCACAGGGAATTGCGTTGTGAAAATATATTTTTAATCTAAACTAACTTTATCTTAACCTAGTTCCGAATTGTAAATGATATTGCAAAAGAAATATAAACTAAACTAAGTTGATTTAAAAACTAATAATTAAAACACTAAGGTTTCCAAATCCACCCCACCAAAGTTAAGCATATATGTTCTAAAAATATAGCCTATCAAAACATTCCATGAATCCAAATATAAGACAAAAAACAAAGAATATCCCAACTAAACCAAAAGCATCCAATGTATCCGCTCTCAAAAAATCACAAAGGAAATCCAATTTAATCGAAAAGCATTCAATGTATCCATCAGATGAAACACAAAGAATATATCCAACAGACAATTTAAACTCAATCAATTATAAGATTAACTCAAATAATTGATAGAACATTTTATACTAAAAATTTTCAGATTTGTACAAGCAAATCTGAACTACTATGCCAAACAGTGGCGGGGCTTCATCTTCAACCTTAGCTGAAGAGTCTAGCCACTCATAATTATAAAACTATAATAAAAAGTGCTAAACATTTAAACTAAAACAACTGAATGTAAAGAAATAAATAAACAACTTTACATGGGAGAAATTCCACTCGCTGACGGGCAGCGCTTCCCCTCATGGTAGCAATGCCTTCGGAATCCACCAAAATGCTAGCGGACGTCCACCAGTAAACACCAAAGTGGCTCAAGAATTGTACACTGAATTATGAAGCCAAATGGTGTTTATATAGGGGAAGACCCGGAGCAATATGGGTTGCAGATTCGATGTGGGATACTGCCCGTGTGCGCTCGATCGCAGTGTGGTGCGATCTATCGTAGGTACGATCGATCGCATGTCTTGTGCGCACGATCTCATGTTCGCTCGATCGCATTTCTGCTACGATCGATCGCAGATGCACTGAACTTCAACTATTTCGATGTGAGATGTTGACCATGCGCTAGTTCGTAGGCAGGTGCGCTCGATCGCATATCTCGTGCGATCGATCGCAATGTCTCCAGAAGCTTCACATCTCTTGAAATGCTTTATTTTCTCCACAAACCTGTAAAAATACACAAAACACAAGAAAGACGTAAAATAAAGTGAAATACTACTAACTAAGAGCATAACAAATATAAGTTAAGGGTCTAAAATATGCAATATTTAAGACTCATCACACATGTGACAAGTGCACCCGGAATCCAAGATCCATTTCCTGCTGCCTTCTTACCCCTTGCTCACATTTGAGCACACAACAAAAATATCATCTTGTTGTTCTGCCTTGGCAACCAAAGCCTCTTCATTCTTGGTATGGCTTCCTCCGTCATCTCTTATCATCTTCTTGCAATCTTTCTTGAAATGACTCTCCTTATGGCAGTAAAAGCATCTATTCTCTCCAAATCTCAATTTGGAGTGCACTCTCCCATGGCTTTTTCCTCTACCTTTGTCCCGGTAGTAGCCATGTATGTTGCTGCCATACCAAGTTACTGGCCTTCCTCTAACGAATAACTCTTCTCTACTTGATGCTTCCCTCATCTTGACCTTGAAATCATGAGCCCTTATAACATTGATCACAATTTCCTTGGTTAGTGTATCTCTTCCATATTCAATAGCATTAATCAAACTTTCAAAATAATCTGGAAGAGAATTCAACAACATAATAGCCAATTGTTCATCCGGGAATGTTATACTACAACTAGCCAAATCTTGAACTAGTTTGTTAAACACATCAAGATTATCATGTAACTCTTTATCAAGATCCATTTTAAAAGTAAAGGTTCGTTTCACAAGATATATCTTATTAAGGAGAGTTTTGGTTAGAAATAACTCATCTAGTTTCTTCCAAATTACAGCTGGATCTTGATAGATGCTTAAATATTCATATTTAGGCCCCCTTATTTACAGTTGTTAGGTCCTTTATTACGTTAATTTGGTCTCTTTTACTCCATTTGTGTGTTTTACATGTTTTTATAGGGTCTTGGAGAAAAAGAAGCAGTTTTGGCACTTAAAGGAAGAAATCTGGAAGCCCTGGAGCAATTCTCTGGACAAAGTGCGATCGATCGCGCCATGCAATGCGATCGAGCGCACATGCGATCGTGTGCACACTTGAAGGATCGAGCGCACACTGCGATCGAGCGCAAGGCACACTGCGATCGAGCGCACATGTACGGGCGTGAACAGTAAACTGTAGAACCCTATTTTGAAAATAAGAGAATTGTTGTTTTAGGAAGGTTTAGGAATTCATGGTTCTCTTAGGACTTCTCAAAGACCTATAAATACACTTGTAACTCACACACAAAAACACACCTGAGATAGAAAACACTTCTCTCTTTTCTTTTACTTGGAGTTGAGGGCTTGGGAGAGAATTGACGCCTCTTCTCTCGTGTTTATTCTTCTCTTTTATGTTTAGTTTATTTATAATGTTTACTTCAGTTAGTATGTGTAACTAACTCTCTTATAGGGCTCGATTGAAGCCCTAGTTATGCATTCCCATATTTGTATTCATTGATAAAATCTTTGCCAATAGCTTATTATGTTACTTAACTTGATTAACACCTGTGCTTATTTAAATTCCTCATATGTATATGTAAGGCCAACGTATGCATGTGGTATGGATGGGTTAGTTAGATCAATTTGGATGACCAAGTCCTGGGTCTAACATTAGTAACAAGGGATATCTTATCCGGATACCCGGGTTAATCAACATGGGAAACCGAGAGTAGATACCATGCCCTAGGTCTCATGTGGTTGTCAATTTCCACAGTACTTATGTTTTCTTAAGGAACAACTCAAGCAGATACCATGCTGAATCCCTTAAGGAAGAAAAGAGTTAGAGTAGATACCATGCCTAACTCGTTGCTTAGGGAAATCAATAGCTTAAGGAGTAGATACCATGCCCTTAGGTTGGCAACCAGTAGGTATACATAATAAAGCTAGTGCACTGATACCTTATACACATTGGGAATGTATGACTAGTGGTGGATATCAAAGCCCTATGTCTTTATTATCAAATCACTTTCCAATAGTTATTTATCTCTTTTTACTTTATAAAAACTAATTCTAAAAGTAACTTTACCAATCCCTGTGGAGATGACCTTGCTTTCGCACACTAGACTACACTGATGACCTTGTGCACTTGCAAGTATAACTAGTATGATTATTCGCCCATTAATTTAGGTAGATAATCGCACAACAGATCTTCTATGTCTCCACACTCTCTGGTCAACACGATCAGATATAGATCTCTACTCCGTTCTTAATTCACCTAAGAAGTTGACCTTTGATTATTGGAGTCTTGCTCCGATAACCCCCTATTCTTGCTCCGATACCAGCTGTCCAAAGCTCTGATACCACTATTGAAAATCACCCTCAAGATGCCTAGGTGGTGATCTTCCAAACACCAAAGTCTAGAATGACTTGTAATGAACAGAAACAACAATCAAAGCAAGAAAGAACACAAGCAATTTGTTATCGAGGTTCAGCAATGTGCCTACGTCCCCGTGAGCTCCTTCGAGCCTTCTGCACTAAATCAATGAGTTCTTATAGGTTACAGCAACACCTCTTCAAGAAACCTCTTGTTCTTGAAGAAAGAAAGAAAAGAAAAGTAAGTGATAAGAACTTGAGTTACCCTGGAATTTTCCCTAAGAAAATTCTACTTAGAAGGCCCTTGAATCCCCAATCTATACTACTCTCTCTCAAAACAACCAGCCTCTCCAATGAGTCTCTCCTGTGTGCTTTGTGTCTTTGCACTCTCATACACCATGTGTTCTATTTCACACACATTCTGCACTTGATCTCTCTCTTGTGTTGAGATGATCTGTCTTGTCTTGTTGAGATTGAAGCTTGGTGACCCTTTATATAGTGCACCACTTCTTAAACCTATATTGAAGTGAATCTTAACCCTTAGATCTTGAGGACCAATCAATCATAGCCTTTCAAAAAGTCTAAGTGATCCTGTGCATTTTGATCAAGCCTCACGCATCAATCCAAAGTGCTGATCAGGAAGCATCAGGTGTGCTTGGCGACGTGCCTAAGAACAAGGCAGGCCGTGGCTTAAGCCAGGGCATACTACTTCCACCTTCTGGGCGCCGTGGCGCACCTTTCCTAAGGTGTAGCGCACACCTGGGTAGAAGACTCCTCCTTGCTGGGAGGTGAGGCGCACACTTCCTGGGGTACGACGCACACTTGGGGATGAACACTTCTCCTTGCTGGGGGGTGAAACATACACCTCCTGGGGTGAGGCCCCAATGCCTGATGAAACTTCATTCTTCAACCCATTTAATCCTTAGACAAATACCAACAAAAACCAGACTCCACAATTCTCCCCCACTAATAAAAATTTTGTATCCAAAATTTTCTTAATCATGGTTTAACAAAATAATAGGGATTTGCACTTTTCTAAGTTTACTTAACATTATCGAATGTCCTAACAACAATCCTCAATTTCTTCACTTTCATCAGAAATCGTCGTTAAAGGGTTAAACCTCTTATTCGCCATCATCTTGAACTTTATATTCATTGCTGACAACCAGCTAATAATACTAGAGTGATCGAATTCACTACTTTAGTAAACTCCATTCTACTTTACTAGAAACTCTTTCTACTTAGTAAGTGGTGTTTGTTTTTCCATCAACTAATCATCTTCATAATTCATTTTTTTTTCCTTCTTTTGATACTTCAATTCATTCAACTAGTCCCTCAAATAACATATTCTTGGCCAAGGTATTTCTTAAAACCATTCCCTTCTTACATCTCCTTTCCGCTTTTGGATATTAAAAAAAAAATAAGTCCTTTACTATATCACAGTCCTTTCTTTCGACTTCATACTTCAACGATCTCGGACACTATATGAATTCTAAATCGTATGACCTCTTCAAGGTACTTTTTCACAAAGTTACTTAGCAACTTATCACTTTCTTCAATCCTTCAGTCAATTCTTCCTCAAGGAAGGCTAAACGACACTTAGGCATTATTAACTTCATTACACAAATCTTTTATTTAATTCAACTTAACCCTTTACTCAAGTTCTCAATTTCTCTATTCCATGGTTCCCATTTCCACATACGGAAAAGAACAATTAATCATAAGTCAAACTTTTGATCATTTAAAGAAATTTCTAGCATCCATCAAATAAGTGATTCAATTGGTAACTTACTTTCTCTATTCAAAACATTCTTTAGCTTTAATCCAACTTTCTAACTCATTGCTTTCCATTCAAGTCTTAAACCATCCACTACCAATCGGGTATGCTTGCCGATAACTCTTATATAACTTATCACCATAGTAATTATTAAGCACTTTATTTTTCCATCACGACACCAAATTGGCCAATCTTTCTTCAATAACAATATTACATCATAATCCAATTCACAACAGCGTTGTACAATAATCATCCACCTATTTCTATTTAGTTAAACAATCTCCATTCTATAACTCTCTTCTCTAACACTCAACACTTAATTGACTTCAAAAATAACTTAGTAAGTTTTGTCCTTAGACCTCTACTTAAACTTCCCAAAAATTTCGCTCACATAAACCTTTCTTTAATATTAATTGTATTTTAAACTTACAATCCTTCTTGGATCCTTCTGTTTCTTTACATAACTCCATATATCTAGCCTTCTACTTAAATCCTTATATTGTATACTCTACGCTTCACATCAAAATTCAATTGTCTTACTCAAACAACTTAAAAATATATTCTTTAAATAACTCTCCACCCCAAGAATTTCTAAGAGTGTTTCTATTTATCGCTTACTTAGCTATTTGTCCTTACATTAACAAGTTTTTTTTCTTCAAATTCCAAGCTTTTACTCGATCACAACTATAGCACACTAATTCAAACTTAAACTTTTAATTCATTTCCAACTCAAATCCTTACAGTTTATTCCCTTTTTCTTTTCAATCATCCTTTCTCCGAACATTAAAAATAACTTCAAAATTTTCAAGGTTATACTTCATAGAAATCTTCGGTTAAGCATAATTCAAGCATTAATCCATAAATCCTCATAATTAATTTAATATACTTTCCACTTCTTCTTATTCTTACTATATTAATTAATCTCCCTTTCTTCGATCATATTACATTGCGTAAATCTCCATTTTTGTACTCTGTCTCCATCTTTTTAGACACCTTTATACACTTAAATTTCTCTCTTGGCTTGACTCTATTTTCTAGATTTCTCTTCCGGTCCGTTTAGAAAATAAAACTTCTAAAAGATTAATTAATATCTTATCTTTAAATGTTCCTTTACCAAAACTCATGTCTGATCACATGACGTATATCGAACTTCAATGATTTCTTTTAATTTCCTATCACCAATAGTCTTCGAGTAAAATACTTCACATTTACATTAAGCAACCTACACTTTTTTGCCAAAAGTACACCTCAATCGATCATGGTTTATATTTTTCCTTACTTTACACTATTACTGATAATCGCCAAGTCCTCATCATTAACCATGGTGAGGGTTAAAGCTAATTGCCTCAATCTCAATCTTTTCATCATTTACTCATCACACTCCTTAGTCTAGTATTCCATACCCATTTCTCTTTCACCAAGATTGTTCTAATACTCTCGTATCTCACTATACTCTTGATTTTTCATAACACACCTCATTAACATCTCTTTTGTTGAGCATATACGTTATACTTTCACTAGTCATCAAACTTTCTAGTACCTCAATTATGGCTAAAACAAGTCATCTACAAATCTTTGGCCTTTCCAATATTTCAAACACTTTAGTTCATCATCATTTACCCCTCACAAGATACCAAAAGTATTCTTCAAATTTAGATTTTCCAATATAGCAAAACTCTTAAGCCCTTCCAACTAGCACCACCCACTTAATTACTTATTCTCGAACTTGATTCATGCCTCTTTAGGTTTTGAATAACTTCACCATCTTTTTGTACCACATTTGTTTAACAAAAAAAATCAAATCAGAATTTACTATACCTTTCTCCTTTGCTACTTTTCACATAACAATTCTACTTTCTAATCATAATTGGTTCTAGACTAAAGTCCTTCACTTCAAATTTATCGGATAGGATACTCTAATTAAGTCTACAAAAACTTGCTTAGGAAAACCTTACTTCCCTTTCCAATTTTCTTAAAGTCTTAAGTATCATAAAAGCTTCATCAATATTTAATTTATTACCATCTTTGCTTCACTTGGATTGTTCCTTCCGTTTTACCTCAACTACTCCCCATTATACCTTATTCTTCACGCTAACTACTTGGCCAACAATCACTTTTACTCCCTTGTTATACTCGAAAATCCATTTATACTCTTACATATACTTTAATTCTCTTCTCAAGTCTCACTACCTAATAACATACCTAACATTTCTATGAATCGATACAGTCTTTAACTCTTCGAACTTTCCCACATTTTATAACTAATCTCACTACGTGAACTTTCAGAATACTCTAATTTTCCTATATACATTTTGTTCTCCTTTCTCATATTTGACCCTTGAATATGAACAAATAAACTCCTTCTTCAATATTCCATCTAATTTTTCTTATAATATAGACAATAAACACTACTTAGGTCACACATTACAAGATATTCAAATTATTAATATACACATCATGTTGAATGAAATGTTCACATATATCTCAACTTAGTTCATTCAATAAACATTCAATTTCATACAATTCAATATCATATTTTCAAATCAATAAAACTTCTTAAATAAGTAATCTTTTTCTTACTCATCTTTCAACATTTCCATCAAGTATTGAACCACAAGAAATTTTTACAATTGCATGAGAATGTCATATTGATCAAGACACTTCATACAATAAGATATTTCCTTAAACACTATGATCATTGGCATCATTAACATAATTTCACAAAACACAACAAATCAATTCAATTCACAACAATTCAATTCAAATAGCAACAAAATTTACATAACAATCATAAACAAGTCAACTCAACTTTAATCTCAAAACACTTTTGTAACGACCCATCCCAAGTTGGACACCCCTGAGACGGTGTCATCACATTTTGAGAATCCCAGCACGACACATATATGCAACAATAAAAATATTACTAACAAAATTTCTTTTATATCATTATGATATTAACTTAAACATATTATACAACGTAAAATGCATGAATATTTACAAATAAATTTTTTTTATTTCATTTTCACTGTTTGTCTGAGGATATTGACATGTACATGGCTTATAGAAAATGATGTCATCTAACACTCAACCCACCAGACTATTTGTCTTGCCTGCTACTTGAAATCATTGTACAATGAGGGAAGAGCTTCACAAGCTTAGTGAATTAAATTTACTAAAAGTATTCAAATTTCATAAATAGCCTTTTAATATTTAATCATTTATCTCTCATATAACTGGATAGTAGCATAAAGTCTAACATTTAAATAATTTCTATCATACCATATTTCTATGTCTTTTTCTCACTATAACTGAATTTCTCTGTGAGACTCATTTATCTACAAATACATGCATAATATCAACAACATTCAGTAAAAATATTAACATGTAAAACAGATGTAATGCATGAATTATTATTATGGGAACATCTTCCCACATGTCAACATGTTTTTATTATCTTAGACTGGCCGCTTCCCGGTTCTTTTATTTCTAACATATATCAGTTGTCACGGTACTTATTTACAGCATATACTGGTAGTTACGGTATCTATTTTTTTCCAGCATATACCGGCTGTCATGGTATCCATTTTTATTTTCAGTATATACTAGCTGTCATAGTTTTTTAATTAGACCGGCCCTTCCAGATTTTTTCGGTTCTCTTATTTAATATATATGCACATGAACAATGATATGAAATATGCATATGAACAGTAATATAAAAACCACATGAATTCAAAATATTTAAATTAGCTATATGGTCTTTCCTCAACTTTCAGCTTGATAAATTTCACAATTTTCTTCTCCTTATATATCACATCAATCTTTTAACCAAAACTCGTCAAGAATTTATTTATCACCATTATTATTAGATCAACTCATTATTCTAATAATATTTCTTTTCACATAATAATTTTCTACGTGTCCAATATTCATATTATACATATCAATTTAATTTTTATCTACCACCAAAGCATAAGCTAAAAATTTATTTTAATATTATTACACGATATTTGATTTTTATTTAAATTACTTAAAGTAAATTTAACTCACCACGTAGCACTTAAAGCTACCTGTGGAGCACCTCTTTGCATTTCCTGTTCCTCTCAAAAATTTCCCCCGGTTGTTGATTGTCAACACCTGACATAATATTTATATTAAATTTTTAATTATTTCTTCAAATCTTCATAAACCACACCCTTTAAAATTTTCTACTTTAAATTCGGAAAAATTTCATGAATGCTAAAAAATAAATAAAATAAACACTACATTATTACCTTATGTTTTTCTGATAGCTTCTCGTGACTCTCTACAAAATTCCCCCGTAAACCCCTTCAAAATTTTGCTCTTTCCACCTTTCTTTTGATCCCCAGGTGCTTAAAGAAAACGAGTAATTAAAAGAAAACTTAAACAAAATTTGGTAGGTGTATAAATTAACGTTTATATATATATAAGTAAGATTTTTTAAAATCTTCGGTAATCCCAAATCAAATGCATTATCAACATTAATCCTCCCTCAGCCTCCATGTTTTGGAGACATGCAAGGCATGCACACCTCTTTCAATTTTTTGTATAACATTTGGCAACAGATGTTGCCACTTGCAGCCACATATTATTATTAATTTTTTTGAAAAAACTTTATTTTTAAAAAAAAAAAACTTTTTTTTCTTTTTTTCTTTTCTAGACGTCCTTGTTTTTTTTTCTTTTTCTTTTTGCTTCTCCTTCCTTCTGGACGTTCTGGACGTCAAATTTTTTTTTATTTATAAAAATTCGACTTTTCAAAATTAAATATATATACATATTATTTTAACTCTATGTCCTATTTATTAAAGTACTTTTTACCCTTACTTTACAAATACGGGTATTACAATTCTACCCACCTTATAAAAATTTCGTCCTTGAAATTTCTTTACCTAATCCAAGAAAAACTTGAGGGTATTCCTTCCTCATTTTTGCTTCATGTTCCCACGTGACTTCTTCGACATATTTATTCTGCCGTAATACTTGACTCAAAGGAATGACTTTATTGCGCAAGACTTGTTCCTTTCTATCTAGGATTTTGACCCGTACTTGCATAAAAGTCAAATCTTCTTGAATTTTTATCACCTGATTCGAGATACTATAGGATTCATCATGTAAGTACTTTCTCAGTAGTGACACATGAAACACATTATGTAATTGCTTTAATTCTGGAGGCAAATCAAAACGATATGTTACTGGTCCAATTCTCTCGATCACCTCATATGACCCACAAATCTTGGTCTCAGCTTTCCCTTCTTTTTAAATCTCAACACTCCTTTCCATGGAGATATCTTCAAAAATACCCAATCACCAACTTGGAACTCGAGAGGTCATCTTCTTTTATCAGCATATCATTTCTGTCTGTTCTGGGCTGCTTTGAGGTTCTTGCTAACCAGTTTGATCCTCTCAGTAGTCAAGTCTATCATTTCTGAGCTATATATCTTTCTCTCTCCAACTTTTTCCCAGCATACTAGAGTTCTACACCTTTTACCATGTAAAGCCTCGAAGGGTGCGATCCCAATACTAGTTTGATACTGATTATTGTATGCAAACTCGATCAAAGGAAAATAAGCATCCCAGCTCACTAAGAAACTCAATACACTTGCCCTCAGCGTATCTTCTAGTATTCTGATGATTCTCTTTGTCTGCCTATCAGTTTGTGGATAAAAAGCTGTACTAAACTGTAATTGTGTACCCATACCTTCTTGGAAACCTCTCCAAAATCTAGAGGTAAATCTAGAATCTCTATCTAATATGATACTCAAGGGTACTCCATGTAATTTTACTATCTTTGCTACATACAACTTAGCCAACTTTTCTAGACTTCAAGTAGTTTTAATAGGAAGAAAATGTGAAGATTTAGAAAGTTTATCCATTATAACCCATACAGCATCATGCCCCCTCTGGGTATGGGGAAACCAGAGACAAAATCCATACTCACATTTTGCTATGGCCACTCAGGTACTAGAAGAGATTGTAATAAACATGCTGGATGTCTATTCTTAGACTTTACCTGTTGACAAGTTAAACATCTAGCAATGTATTATGCTACATCCTTCTTTATCCCTGACCACCAATAATTCTGTTTCAACCCCTGTACATCTTATTATTACCTGGGTGCATAGAATATACAAAATCATGAGCCTCCCTTAGTATCTTCTTTCTCATCTCCACATTATTGGGAACACAAACTCTATGCCCCAATACTACCATACCATTTTCTCTAATTCTAAATTTGGTTGGTTTTCCACTAAACACTTTCCGCATGATCTTCTTATCCCCTCATCTTTACCCTGCATCTGTAATAAACGATCAATAATAGAAGATTGTATCACCATATTTGCCATTAATACTCCTCTATCATTGACACTCAACTGCATCCTCATTCTTCTTAATTCTATCATCAAGCTAGTATGATGACTCCCAATAGCAGCTAATCTCCCTATAGTCTTTCTACTCAATGCGTCAGCTACTACATTAGCCTTTCCTGGATGATAATGAATTGTACCGTTATAATCACAAATCAATTCCATCCACCTCCTCTGCCTCAAATTCAACTCCTTCTGGGTTAGTAAATGCGTCAAGCTTTTATGATTAGTAAAAATTTCACAATTGGCTCCATAAAGACGGTGTCTCTAAATCTTCAAAGCAAAAACTATGGCAGCCAATTCTAAATCACGGGTTAGGTAATTCCTCTTATGATTCTTTAGTTACCTAGATGCATAAGCTATAACTCTCGCATGTTGCATTAACACACATCCCAACCCTTGATATGACGCATCACTATAAACCACAAATCCTTTATCACCGAAAGGAAGCACTAATACCGGGGCAGGAGTCAGTTTTTCTTTCAACAGCTAAAAACTTTTCTCACATTCCTCTGACCACCTAAACTTCACGTCATTCCTGGTCAATTTAGTCAATGGTCCAGCAATCATAGAAAATTTTTGGATAACTCTCCTATAATAACCAACCAACCCCAAAAAGCTTCTAATTTCAGTTACACTCGTGGGTCTTTCCCAATTCAACATTGCTTCTACTTTCTATAGGCTAACTGTTATCCCCTCTCCTGACATAACATGCCCCAAGAAAGATATTTCACTCAACCAAAACTCATACTTAGAGAACTTTGCATATAATTTCTCTCTCCTCAAAATCTCCAACACTATCTCCAAATGTTGCATATGCTCCTCTTTATTCTTGGAATATATCAAAATATCATCAATAAACATAATCACAAAACTGTCCAAGAATGGTTTAAACACTCGATTCATAAGGTCCATAAATGTTGCAAGAGCATTAGTCAACCTAAATGGCATCACCAAGAACTCATGATGGCAATAATGTGTCCTAAAAGCAGTCTTAGGCACATCCCCCTCCTTTATCCTCAATTGATGATAACCCGATCTTAGGTCTATCTTAGAAAACACTCTAAGTAATTGCTCGAATAAATCCTTTATCCTGGGTAAGGGATATCTATTCTTGATGGTGATCTTATTCAACTATCTATAATCAATACACAACCTCATTGTCCCATCATTCTTCTTAACAAATAACACAAGGGCTCCCAAAGGTGACATACTAGGTCGGATAAACTGTTTATCTAGCAACTTCTGAAGATGAACTTTCAACTCTCTCAATTCAGCTGGTACCATTCTATTGGAAGCTATGGATATGGGTGCTGATCCTAAAATCACCTCAATAGAAAACTCAATCTCCCTATTGGGAGGCAAACCAGATAACTCCTCAGGGAATACATGAAAAAAATCTTTTACCACCAAGATTTTTTCTAACTTCCTATTCTCTTTTCTAGAATCCACCACATATGTCAAATAGCCCTCATAACCCTTCTTAAACCATTTACTAGCAGTTATGACAGATAACCAATTCATCCCCAGAATTAAATTAAAATCTATCATATTTAAAGGCAATAAATCAACTTCAAATTCTCTATCAGCAATATTAATCACACAACCTCGATAGATTGTCCTGATAATAACCCTATCTCCAGTAGGAACCTCAATAATAATTGCATGCATCAAAGGGCTAGCACTAGCATCAATAGACTTCATATAAATACTAGATACAAAAGAATGGGTTGCACCAGGATCAATTAATAATCTAGTAGGCTTACTAAGGATATATATCATACCCATAACAACATCAGGAGTGGCTTGTGCATCTTGCTGGGTCAATGCATAGACTCTATTATCTCTGAAATGAAGCTGGCTGCCACGTCTTTGCTTTACTACTGATCCTCGACCTCTGCCCCATACGCTCATTGATTCACCACCTCTCTCCACCGATTTTCTCCCAACACTTCCAATACTTACGTCAGTAGATTTTCCCGCTGGACAATCTGTAGCAACATGTCATCCCCCACCACATAGAAAGCATATCTGTGTAGGAAAATTCTGAGACAGATGCCCCATCTGATTACATCTAAAGCAAGCTCTTGCCTCTTGACCATACATCAGATTACCACTTCCCCCTGGTAGCATACTTACTTCTCTACCATAACTCTTAAATCTAGGGGTCCCACTAGTATTGCTCTAAGCTACAGAAGCAACAGATCCTGCTTGCCTCTGACTCTGCACTACAATTCTTTGTGAAAAGGAACACCTCATCTGGGGTGGTCTTCCACCCTGTACACCCATACTGTTACCACCTCTAGGTCCCTCAAATCTAGACCTCTTTAGCCAATCCCTCATACTTTTCAACTCCATCAAATCCTTCTTAATCTATAATGCTTTATCCACCAATACATCATAATTCCCTATGCCCATATAAGAGAGTTTAGTTTTAATGTCATAGTGTAATCGTCTAAAAATTTCTTACACTTTCTCTCCTCTGTATTCACTAATTCAGGTAAAAACCTTGACAGGGCTATGAATCTAGTATCATGTTCAGCCACCGATAAACTTCCTTATCTTAGATGAATAAAATCTCTCTTGTTGTGCCCGAAAGGTATTTAGGAAATACTTCGCAGAGAACTCATCTTTAAACTTACTCCAAGTTAAAGGTTGTTCTACCTGTGTACTTACCCTGGGTAAAATATCCTCCCACCATTAAGAAGCCTCACCCTCCAGCATAAATGAAGCAAAAACAACCTTCTGTCTATCTGACACTGGTAAGACCTCAAAATATTTTTTGATATGTCTGATCCACTGCTCAGCTTCTACAAGGTTTACAGATCCTCTAAAAGACTAGGGTTTAAACTTAAGAAATTTCATACAACAATCATCTTGCATCTAATGTGCAAACACACCTTCTCTCTCATGAACCTCTTGCCTCACCACATCAGGTTCTCTTCTACCCTTTTCCTCTAATCTTCTCTGCAAATTATCAGCCCTTTCCTCAGCTGCATTCATCCTCTCTATAGCACGATTAAGAGCTTCTCTCAATTTATCCTTTCTAACCTCAGATTCTCTCCCAGCTCCACTAGTACCAGCTGCACTATCAACATGTTCCCTCGCGGGAACCACAGACTCAACTTCCTCTTCTGTTTCAATTCTCCTAAAAATTAGTGGTCTACTACGTCCTCTCTGATTTAGAACTCTACTTCTACCCCTAGCGCGTCCACGTGTTATCCTCAGACTTTGCATCTAAAATATAGTTTATTTAGATCTTCCACTTTTTAAGTTCTCAAGCAGTCTACATAATCTTAAAACCTAATGCGTTGATACCAAAATTGTAATGACCCATCCCGAGTTGGCCAACCCTGAGATGGTGTCATCACATTTTGAAAATCTCAGCACGACACATATATGCAACAATAAAAATATTACTAATAGAATTTCTTTTATATCATTCTGATATTAACTTAAACATAATATACAACGTAAAATGCATGAATATTTACAAATAAAATTTTTTATTTCATTTTCTCTGTTTGTCTGAAGATATTGACACGTACGTGACTTACAAAAAATGATGTTGTCTGACACTCAACCCACCAGACTATTTGTCTTGCTTGCTACCTGAAATCATTGTACAATGAGGGATAAGCTTCACAAGCTCAGTGAATTAAATTTACTAAAAGTATTCAAATTTCATAAATAGCTCTTTAATATTTAATCATTTAACTCTCATATAAGTGGATAGTAGCATAAAGTCTAACATTTAAATAATTTCTAGCATATCATATTTCTATGTCTTTTTCTCACTGTAACTAAAATTCTCTATGAGACTCATTTATATACAAATACATGCATAACATCAACAACATTCAGTAAAAATATCAACATGTAAAACAGATGCAATGCATGAATTATTATTATGGGAACTTCTTCCCACATGTCGACATGTTTTTATTATCTTAGACCGGCCCTTTCCCAGTTCTTTTATTTCCAGCATATATAGGCTGTCACGGTATTTATTTCCAGCATATATCGGCTGTCACGGTGTCCCATTTTTTTCCAGCATATACCGGCTGTCACAGTTTCGTTTTATTTCCAACACATACCAGCTGTCACGGTTTTTCAATTAGACCGACCCCTTCCAGGTTCTTTCGGTTCTCTTATTTAATGCATATGCATATAAACAAATATATGAAATATGCATATGAACAGTAATAAAACCACATGAATTCAAAATATTTAAATAACTATATGGTCTTTCCTCAACTCTTTGCTTGATAAATTTCACAATTTTCTTCTCCTCATATATCACATCAATTTATTGACCAAAACTCGTCAAGAATTTATTTATCACCATTATTATTAAACCAACTCATTATTCTAATAATATTTTTTTCACATAATAATTTTCTATGTGTCCAATATTCATATCATACATATCAATTTAATTTTCATCTACCACCAAAGCATAAGCTAATAATTTATTTTAATATTATTACTAGATATTTGATTTTTATTTAAATTACTTAAAGTAAATTAACTCACCACGTAGCACTTAAAGCTATCGTGGATCACCTCCTTGCATTTCCCGTTCCTCTCAAAAATTTTCCCCGGTTGCTGATTGTCAACACTTGATATAATATTTGTATTAAATTTTCAATTATTTCTTCAATTCTTCATAAACCACACCCTTTGAAAATTTTTACTTTGAATTCGAGGAAATTTCATGAATGCTAAAAAATAAACACTACGTTATTTCCTTTTGTTTTTCTAATAGCTTCCCATGACTCTCTATAAAATTCCTCCGTAAACCCCTTCAAAATTTTGCTCTTTCCACCTTTCTTTCGGTCCCCAAGTGTTTAAAGAAGTAATTGAAAAAAAACTTAAACGAAATTTGGTATGTGTATAAATTAACGTTTACATATAGGAGTATATATATATATATATATATATATATATATATATATATATATATATATAAGTAAGATTTTGTAAAATCTTCGGCAATCCCAAAATAAAATGCATTATCAGCAGTAATCCTCCCTCAGCCTCCACGTTTTGGAGATGTGCAAGGCATGCACGCCTCTTTCAAATTTTTGTATAACATTTGGCAGCAAGTGCTGCCACATTAATTTTTTATTATTTTTAAAAAAACTTTTTCTTTTCTTCTTTTTTGGATGTCCGGTTTTTTTTTAAAACTTTTTTTTCTTTTTTCTTTTTTTTGCTTCTCTTTTCTTCTGGACATCGAAAATTTTTTTTTATTATAAAAATTTGACTTTTTGAAATTAAATATATATACATATTATTTTAACTCTATGTCTGATTTATTAAAGTACTTCTTTACCCTTACTTTACAAATACGGGTATTACAACGTTACCCCCGCTTAAACCATTACTAGTTTTTACTTTTAGCGGCATCCTCTCTAACTCTGCACAACCGACTTCCTATAATTGTCCTATGCACCATGCACCATGCAAATAAGTCAACAGAATCTAAAACCTAAAGCTCTTATACCAAAAATGTAACAACCCATCCAAAGTGGGCCTAACTTGAAATGACTCTATTACCCTTCAACTCTGAGCACCTCACTTTATGAGGCAATCATACAAATTTAAAATTTATAACAACAAACTTGTTGAATACAAGGTCAAACTACACCTACAACTTGCAAACCCAAACAATTTTACAATACAAAATTTATCAAAATTTTGAAACTTTATAAAAGACGTAAATAAAGGAGCACTCTCTCGCTACAACTAGCTTAGGCATCTCCTTTACAACAACTAAACCACAAGCACAAATTTAATTCCCAACAAAAGCCAAGGGACAAGGATGTCGTGATCAAAAGCCTAAAAAAGGACTCCCTTTAACTTTGATCGTGAAATATCCAATGGTTTCCTAAAATGTTAGTAAAATAAAAGAGTAAGCAAAAAACTCAATGAGAAACACATTACTAAAAGTAATCGTATTAAAGGAAATTTTCATTTTACTTATAACTGTAGCAAATAAATCATCATATAAACAGTAAAAAAAAAAAAAGATGTTGAGTTTCCTTTAACCATCTTTCTCAATTTCCTATATAGAAGAAAATATTAATTTAAGGAAGGATTCATCAAGGTACTTATAAGTCTTTCATGCATACAAAGCTTATAATACTACACTCAAATATAAAGTCAATGAGAATAAGGGAGCTTCCAACTTAATACTATTCTATCATCACAATCATCATTCATGCCCTTCACCGGGCCTAACACATCACATGCATCTCAAGGGCAATTCACAATCATTACCCCTCACTAAGTCCAATCAAAATCACATGCCTTTCAAGGCTAAACACAACAAATGTCCCACATGGGCTCATTCCGTCAATACATCAACCATTTTTAGAATGAACACAATGCTATGCAATTTTAAGCGATTCATGTTTATTTTATTTACTCATTCATTTTGTTTTGCTTTCAATTACTTTTTTTTATCACAAATATAAATGTTATGTACCCATTTATTGGGTAATTTCAATCATTTACATTCCATAATTCAACACAAGCATTCTAAATAATATGACATGCAATACAAATGTAAAAAAAAATGACTATTCATTTCCATTTTAATTTCCTTTCCCTTCCTTGGGTTAATTATAACACAATGGGGACGTTTCCCTATGTACCAATACATTTCTCATGTTTTCAGATCCTCGGATCCTCTTCACCTAGGTCACAACCTACTCTACATGGGGTTCTACCATTTCAATGTCATCCTCAAATCTCCTTCACCTAGGTCACAACCTACACTAAATGGGGTCCTTCCATTCACTATCAATCTTTGATCCCCTTCACCTAGATCACAACCTACACTAGGTGGGGTCCTACCTTTCCAATATCATTCTTTTCCATAATGCAATTTAAATTCAAGTTAATGCATTGCATTCATAACATCATAATTTCAAATATAAAGTCCACAACAATTTATATCGCAACCATCTCATTCACAATAATTATAAAACGTTGAGATATTTCAATCAATATTTCCTTATATATATATATATATATATATATATATATATATATCTATCTATAAATCCACTCAAAATATTTTTATTATTATCATTGTAATTTCATAAGAATTTATTACGCTACGCTTACTAAGAGTAAGATGGAACTCACCTTGATAGCACCGAGTGCTATTCTTAGGCTTTTTCCTTGCTTTTCCAATGTTCTTCTACCACACCTAAGGCATATAGCACTTAGTATAACAATCCAAGAAATATATGAAATTTATATTTATACTTAACAACAAAATATAGTCAAATAATAATCATGTTTCAAGTTGTACTCCTTAGTTTACCTTTACTTACCTTTTCTTTTCATTTCTTATCAAACCTTGATTTAAAATCTTCTAACCATGATACTTTTACTTTTTCTCAAGAAAAATTCAAGTTAAGTCAAAAGAAAGCTTAAACTCCTCAAGAGTTAAGACAAAAATTACTTACTTTACTTCAATCCTCCTAATATTGGTTCATTTCAAACCTTATTATTTAATAAATTTCTACCTTAAAATTAGTAACTCCTACCATCAAAGAAACCATACCAACTTAGTAGTCTTTACATCCCAAGATCTCAAATTTATAAAACGAATCATTCCCATACACTTAATTAAATTCAAAATTCACAATTTTCTATTTAGTATTCCTTCCAAGCTAACTTTATCACTAAAACCCTCAAATTTAGAGACTTTCCTTTTAGTTCTAATAGGAAATAAATTTCATGTAAGATCATAAATTCCATAAATTTATAAGTCTATAGATTCGTTTAGTATTAAACTTTCAATTTATGTAGTCATCATTTTCCAAATTTCCAACTTAGTGTAATTACCTAAAAGTTCTAATGCTTTTTTTTTTCTTTCAAAAGTGTCTTTTCAAAAATCTTGAATTTAACAAGAAAGTCTATTAATCAAAGAGATTCCTTTAGTTCCATCAAAGTTTTATACTTCAAACCTAATAATTTCATTTTTAACCATATCCAACACAACATCATGCAACTCCATAATAAAATTTACAATTTCAACCCAATAAATTCATTATATTCATATTCTAATTTTAATAATTCACAAACCCATCACTACTAACCTTTTTCTAACATCTAAACATATAAATTCTAACAATACCCAAACATTAAATTCCATTACTTCAACTCTAAAGTTATTATTTTAACTAAAACTCTTAAAACCTTCATCATCAACACATAAACACTAACTTTCCATAACACAAAATCAATGAAATTGGACCCAAATAATCTAAAAAAAAAGCTCCAATATAAACTTTAAGAGGTCTAAATTAGCTTAGGAAAGATGGGAATTCAAAATAACTCAAGAAATTTAAGAAAGAATTCAAAAGGCAAAGAACTCAAGAATTCCTTGTCTAGCTCGTGTAGGCCACGCGCCGTCGTAGCCTGCTCGTGGAGGGCCACTTCGTTGGCTGGAGATTTTAGAAGAGTGTCTTCCTAGTTTGGAGGCAAAAAGACTTTATAAGATAAGGTATTTGGCTTGATATAATTTGGAAAAAAAAAAAGGTTTTGGAAGAGTAGAAAATTTGTTGTCTTTCCTCTCTCTTTCTGCCTTTAATGAAGAAGAAAAAACGATTTTTTTTTTTGCACTTTTTTTAAGCTTTATATACTCCCATAAGAGTAATTACCTTATCACCCCTCTCCTTTTCTTTTATCAAAGTGCAAATCGCTTCCTCACTTTTCCTAACCAATACAACTGGGGCCCAAAGAGTTTTATTTCTAACCAAAACCCTTTTAATTCTAATTTAACTTATACTAAAATACGCCTTTAATTAATGTCTAAAATTATTTCTTCCGATTATAGATCCAAAACACCATAACACAGGAGTTTAGTTCTAATACTAACACATACATGAATCAAAATAATACAAAATTAAAATCGGACTCCACACCACTAAATCTTGCACCTTTACCCTTTTACCCCTCATATTTTTCTTTTATTCAGTTGCAAGTTCTTCCTTAACTTTCCTACTTCTTTCTTTTAAATCTAATTAATTTACTATTAACCTTTTCTTTACAAGAATAACTCTATCAAATACTTCCAATTTCTTTACATTTACCTTACCCATTAATCAATAAGTTCTACACAAGTCTAGTAATAATTTAATTCATCAACAATCATAAGTTAAAATTTTAAATTTCAAGAGTGAACTCCACGTACTTTTAATTTAGCTATCGGGCTCTTCAATTACCTTTTCCTAAACAATATTATGGAGTTTGTACGTGAAACTGACCTCAACCTTTAGGGACCTTATGTAATTTTTCCTATGTGTATGGGCTTGGTGGGGTCACAACGATTTTAATTTCTTGATTGCATGTTACTGACTGAGCGAGTAATGATAAGGATTCCATCCTCTTTCATGATAAGGATTCCATCCTCTTTCTTCGGATTTTTTTTAGTATATAAAAAATGATATATAACATTCGAAATTGATATTTTAAACAATATATTAGTAATTTTCTGTAATGTTAATAAATTTTACTAGTAATTGATTATTTCACTCTAGAAGATCATTGCAGTGATCTAATAAATATTTTTTTGTAACGAGTCAAAAATGGCTTCTTACTATTTTATTCTTAAGTGTTAAAACTGAGTGTAAGGAGCTGTTAACCTAACGGTGCTCAACTTGATTTGACCTAAATTCATACATCAAGATGTTGGAACAATGGTTTAGGGAAACTTAATTTTATGCTTTGTGGCGTGTAGAACATTATTTTGAAGGTGATATTGCTTCAAACCAACAGATTACATTTTGTGGGTAAGTCACCTCCAAGATATACAACAAAGCGGCAAAAACTCCCTTCTAGAATATGTGTATTTTGGACAGTGAAAAAAAGGTTATAGGATTTTTAATTGTGTAATTTGGAAGTTTACAGTCAATTTATAATGGTTAGATAGACACCACTGACGCGGTACAACTCTTCAGGCATAATTGTAATATAACTATCAACGTATAATAGTTGTACAATCACCAATGTAACAATTAAACAAAAATAATTTTTTAAAACAAAAAGAGAAAATTACAATGCACTACCTCGAAGTTTGTTAAAATAACACTAACATATTAAATTTTTTAAAAACCCACGATTCATCCTAAAACATTAATTTCCACCATTGGTAGCCCTGAAATGATTTTTCTTTTAAGAATCAAAATTTTAATTGGATATTACTTTTCATGATGACCAAAGTACCCTTAGTGTTAAAATATCTCCAATTGATTATGATAAGTTTAATAATTATATTTATTAATCATTTATTTCAAAATTGTTTATAACACAAATTTTTAAGTTATTTTAATTCATATTTTTCTAAAAAAATATATATAAACATGCAGTATCATTTTAATTTTCAAAATAAAAAAGTTTGTTTTTGATTTTTTTATGATGGTCTTTGATTTTCATTTATTTGAAAATGCGATAGGCAATGATATCATAATATTTTTTAAAATACAAAATATACCATATAATAGACTAAAAATCTATTTAAAATATACTTTTAACAATTTTTCAAAAAGAACAATGATAATTATCTTTTTAAAACATTTCCTAAAAAATTTCTTGTTAAATATGTTCATCCTTAATATTTATATTTTTTAGAAAGTAACATTTATGATACCTAAGGATACTTTGGTCATCATTAAAAGTAATATCTAATTAAAATTTTGTTTTTTCAAAGAAATTCATTTTAGGGCTACTTAATGGTGAAACTTGGTGTTTTATGGTGAATTATGAGTTTTAAAAAAATTTGGTATGTTAGTGTCATCTCAATAAACTTTAAGGTAGTGCAGTGTAATTTACCCAAACAAAAATTAAAATCAATTTACAGTTAATTAATTGCAACTGCAGCTGCCACTTATTTATTCTTTCACAACTATATTTCTTTTCCATGTTGGATTGAGTTCCCACACCATGTTACAATATTCTACACTAACACAAGGTACGTAGCAGATCCAAGAGTTAAAGTGAAGCATATAAACTTTGGTGGTTTAGGTTGGTAGTGGTATCTTGCAGCTAGTAGTCAATGTGTTATATTTAGACGTAATAGATCTCACCTAATAGGCAACAACATAACTAATAATCTGACTTTTACTAACTAGACATTTGCTACAATCCAATAACGAATCGTTAATTGTATCGACTAATTAATTAATCGGAGTAAGACCCTTTTCTTCCCATTCATCATTATTGATGTTACACTCGAAGACCCAACAAAAACAATTTATCCTCGAACAAGTTGGAAATTGTGGTGACAAACACAGTGAACTTTTTTATGTTCTAATAAAAGTCAAAGCCATCTTATTAATTTGGTTTGGAATCAATACATATATATATATATTCTCATAATAAAACAAACACATCTCTTTTTTTCTTTAATCAATCTCAGTTTCACTGTGCCTGGATTCTACCAAGAGCACAATTTCCAAAAAAATCAAAGCTACAAGCCTACAAGGATGGTTATTATAGGCATTAATTTCACAATATATATATAGAGAGAGAAAAATGCAGAACTAAAATTAGTGTAAATGGAGTCTATAAAACAACATCAAGGGAGCCAATTATACAATCTTCTCAATCTTTATTATTGATATGCAATAAAAATTTGAAACAATCATCAAAAAGTCTTACACGCAAAGGTAAGTATTTTTCTACATAGGTAGCTAAGCTTAACTATAAGCTGCCTTAATGAACAAATAAATGAAGAAAAACCATTGTAAAACTGAAAGAATCTTTGTTGAAATATCTTTTCTGTATCCACCTGATAGTATGATATCCCAAGAAAAGGGTGCTCTACCATGAGATAGGTGATGATGTTGATGATGTTAAGCTGCAAAACAAAAAATAATTAAGATTGTCAATTAATCGGAGAGAAAGAGAAAAAATACCAAACCAAAACCATCACTTTATTATTTTTGAACTAGTATAATATATTAGTGAACTTTATAATGTGTGTGTATATATATATATATATATATATATATATATATATATATTTTTTTTTTTGATGGTCTATAATATATATATTTTGAAAATGAGAATTTCATGCCTCAATAATAATTAGAAATCAAAAAGTAAAAGAAACTCCATTATAAATTAGGTATATATAAGGATCTATCGATAACACAATTATGTCTCAGAATCAAGAAATGAGAGTTATTGAAAATTTTAATGGAATAACTAAAAAAAAAAAATTGTAATGGAATTATTTTAATTTGATAATTTTAAAATTGAATTTTAAATGATTTTATAAAATGTAATTGGCTAATTGCCGCCAATTGTGATCAATTAATTAATTTGTTGGTTAAATATTCTGTTTATGCATATCATCCCAAGATCAATAGTATACAATACTAACAACATATATACTATTTCTTTTTTTTTTTGGAGGAAACATATGTACTGTTTTTATTCTATGACAAATGTGTATTAATACTTTATAAGCTGTGTTTGTAATATTTTCTTCAAATGATACAAGTATATTGTTATTAATGTTATGAGCCTATAATTATGTTGAAATATAATTCTATTTTGAGCTTTTTTATTTTCTTTTTTCTTTTATCTTGATCATGAAAATTTATGGATATATTAATTAACATTTTTTTTACTATAAAAACATTCTATAAATTAAAACAATATATAAATTATTTTATAACATGACTATAATTTATAACTGAATATCAATGTAACAAATTACTTAAAATTTTACAAAAGAATACAACAATATCTTCTATTCCTTTAATACTAAGTTTTGTAAAATTTAAATGACTTGACCACTATAATGTCTGCGACATGCATTATAACACCCGCAACGTCTTAAACTACGATAATTGTTGTGTGCGATAATGTTTCCGACTACGACCGCTATTTAAAACAGTGTTGTACAAATTAATTTCTAAGCAAATGAAAGAAAGCATATATCATAGAAAGAAGCATTACTCTAAAATATTTTTCCAGTAGGAGTGACTTGTCTCATCATCCATGAGTTTCTCCCAAGCCTCAAAGATTTCTGAGTGCGATGAGTTGGCCGTGGGGAAGTTAGCCATGTCAGTCTTGCTTTCTGTCTGCTTTATAGTTGAAGTCTCAGGAGAGCATGAAATCAAAGGGGGAAGCTGCAAGTTCTCTTTTTGAATATCATAGGAGCTGTTAAAGCTACTATTATTATTCATGTCAAGGACAAGGCCATTTTGCTTAAATCCATTTCCGAAACACGCCCATGAGTCGTCGATAGCCTGAGGGTCAATGGTTGCTTGAGGATTTAAACTAGGGTTTAGAAAATCTTGTGGTGTAGAGGTTGCAAAATTGAATGACCCCTCAAATAATTTGTTAAAATTTTGGGACCCCAAGAGACTACTAGTACCACTCTCAATATTATTGGGAACAGTACTTTTTGTACTCATAATTTGAACTAGATTTTGCAGCAACTGGATTTTGGCTAGCTGAGCAGCATCAGCCTGTAATTTGAAAGCATTATCCCAATTAGGATAGATCAACTGTCCAAATTGTGCAGCGCAAAGCAAGTGAGAAAGACTAAAAAGCTGGTTGAAATCAGTTCTTGGCTTGTGGGTATTGGGGTCAATTCTCATTTGAAGAAGCTTCTTCCTTATATGAGTGTTCCAAAAGTTCTTGATTTCATTATCTGTACGCCCTGGAAGATGAGTAGCAATCCTTGACCACCTACAAAGGGAATTAAACAATAAAGTAAGAATTTATTTAGCAGGTAATTAGCAGTCTTAATTTTATGCTCAACAAGCAATGCTATACAATTTTTTTTCTTAAATAAACATTTATAGGATAACGATCCTAGGTTTCATTCCAATTTATTTATAGGGTATGTTTGGATCCTTAGAAAATGTGAAGGAAATAAAAATCTGGAGGAAAATGGAAATGACAAAAGAAAACTTTCATTCGAGACTCTTTTCTTTTCGAAAAATGTCCGTGCCAAGTGACAATTCTTGGACCAAGCCACGGACAAAATGACACATATACCAAAACTAATCAATAAAACATGAGTTGTACGGAAGTTACTATTGAAATTTCCAATAGTTATCAGTAAGTTTGCTCAAAAATGAATTCCTGACACGGTGCCTGACAAGCTCTCTTTCTTCTTACTTAGTTTTTTTTATAGTGTTATTTTTCCTCTAACTTTTCCTTTGACATTAAAAGGAAAGAAATTGAAAATGTTCATTTTTCTTTTCTTTCCAATTTCCTTTCTTTCATATTTTTTAGGATTGAAACAAAGAGAAAAAGAAGAAGAAGAAAAGAAATAAACGTACTTATTTCCGAGAACAGCGTGAAGATTAATGATAAGTCTCTCTTCATCTTCTGAAAATTTCCCTCTCTTGATATCAGGCCTCAGATAATTTGTCCACCTAAGCCTGCAACTCTTCCCGCACCGATTCAACCCCGCGAGCTTTGGGAGCACTCGCCAACTCCCGTGGCCATGTTTGTTAATGTGATCAATCAGTTTCTGATCCTCCTCTGGAGTCCATGGCCCCTTCTTCAAATTGCTGTTGTCATCACAACAAGGAGACCTAACCATTTTGTTAATTCAATAAGATACAAATTAACAACTAAACCTCAAAACAAGATAAGATATTTAGATTGAAAGAATTTAGAGATAGATATCAGCGTAATTTGGATAAGTTACTGCTTAGAAGAGCAAAGGCTTTAAATAAAATGTTGGATTAGTTTTAGAAAATCTTTGGTGCGACACGATGGTTTTATAAGTGCGTGAATACGGGAAGACGTACGTGATTCAAACGATGACGTCATTCTCAGTATTCTGATATTTTTTAAGCTGAGAAATCCTGAAGGCAAATCAGGAGAAGTCACCTCGCAACTATCTTCCCATTTTGGTCAGAAGGAAGAAACCATTGAGCAATTGATGGTGGCACCAAAATCAGGATTAGGTAATCATTAATTAATTAAAATTTTTCGTTTAATTAAATCATTAATTGAGTTGAATTTCGTATTGGGCATGTGATTAAAAAGGCACCAATCTGATATTGTTAGGATTAATTAAAAATGTTGCCAATTGCCATATAGACGGTTGAAAGTTTACACAGTGATGATATATATATGTGACTTGATCTTAGAAAAGAATAACAAACAGGGCAAAGATATTTTAACACCCTCTCCTAACACTTATGACACTAAAAAGATGACCAATAAGAAGTTATAAAACGATTTTCTAAAGTGTTTTTTTTACTCTTTACAGTAATTTTTGAGAGTATGTTGGTTATTAGTACAGACTTTACACGTGTTGCAATACTATTAATGCACTATTTGGGTGTCAAAAATTAATGTAAAAAACAGGTGTTGCTATATATAACAGCGCCCTAACGAACAATTAACTGAAATAATGTGTCAATATATGATTCAGAATTCACTAGGTATGATAATAGTATTATCAAAACCTGTATATGATTTTTGTGCGCCAACAATATAAATTAAAGAGAGATTTGGAGAAAGAACTGATGAAAGTTAGTAAGCTAATCACGAGGGTTTATTAATTTATATTTTCTAACAGTTCAAGCATGTCTTGTTCGTGTAGAGAGAATTATGTGCGTTGTTTTAAAGACATAAAGAATATCACATTTGGTAGTAAAATAGTCGCATCTAATAATAAATTGTCACATTGGTATTACCATGAAATTAATATGATAATTTAACACTAAATCTAATAATTTTATTATCAAATGTGATCAAAATACTAACAAATATGATATTTTTTATAAAACAATTGTTATCTTTAAAATATCTAACAAATCATGATTTATTTTACATGTGTGTACGCTCAAAAGCTACGCTAAAAGTTTGGTAGGATTTTGTTAAAATTTATTTGATTTTGTTTAAAAATATAAAATTGGTATTCATTTGCAGTTCTAATGAATTTTTGGGAAGAGTTTAATAAATGGTTATACTTTTTCTTCTATATATAATTCTGTATTCTGATGCAGACAACTAGAGGATTTTGTTTTGTTTTGTTTTTTTTTTTTTTTTTTTTGTGAAATTAAGTTAGTTCATTAAGCTGAAAACCATATATATTAATTAACATCTTGTTAATTTCTCTTTTTTTGATTATTTCTCTGAGAATAATTGGCTTTAATTTCAAGGGTTATTAAAGAACTTTACATAATGTGATATTCCTAATTAAACAATTCTTAAGCAATTACTTTGTATAAATTTTTTTCTAATCTTTATGCTCTCATCATTGTGGTCTTCATCTTTGTCATTTTCTTAATATCTTGACGTCGTTCAAAATGTTCCTTATGTTATGCTTTATTCGTGTATATAATTCTTAAAGAAAAGAGCAATCTCTAACTGCTCCCTTCAATTTTCTGATTGCACGAAGGGTTGATCACCCAATCTCCAAAACAACCTCATAAGTCCTTTGAACGCTAAATTAGTGCCTCCTCTTCAGTTTTATGCCGAGGTTTGAATTCATTCGAATTCAACAAGACAGTAAATTAAACTTGTTTAATAAAATAGAATTATATATATATATATATATATATATATATATTTACTTATGTTAATTAAGAAAAAACTATAACATGACACGAAATGAATAGGTAGGTATGATCATGAGTTGATGATGGCATCCATGGCTGGATCTACTTTAGAAACTTTTTAATACTAATGATGTCATTAAATATGGTTTAAATAATAGGGTTTTGTATTTTTTCTATTTTATTTGTTATAGATGAAATTAAATGTATTGGGTATTAAGGTTTTGATTTTTGAGAGTTCTATTTCTTGGCATTTTTGTACTCTGCTTGATTATAATGAAATCTCTCATATCTTCATTCATAAATGTTAGAAGTTTTATCATCAAACCATGTAAAATCTATTTTTTATTTATTTTTCTATTGTATTTTTTCTTAACAGATGTATTTGCTAACAATACTTGCGTGTACATCTACTAATAATATAGAACAAGTGAAATTTGCCTCCAACTGTTAATACTTCCATGATAAGTCTTAAATTAAAATAGGTAAAAATTAAAAATATTAATAAAAAAATATATAATTTTTGTTGTCTTTCCAATTTCAAGATCAACCAAACATAAATTATAAGTTTTTTTTTTCTCTTTCTTCTCACTCTTTCTTTAAACTTTGTCAACCCAAGAACTTTATTTTATTTGAGGATTTTATTTTTCGAAGAAAATAGTGACAATTATTGTACTTACATAAAAAAAAAATGGTTTTTGTTATGTTTTTGTTGATCTTGTATCAAATTTCTTTTATATGAATATATTCATTTCATAATATTACAAAAAATATTCTTTAAGTATGTATTTTATGAAATTGTCATTAATTATTTACTTTCTCTCAAATTTTAAATAACTTTTTTAATAACTATGTCCGTGTTACCATTAATCGAGAATCTTAGATCCGTCCTTGAAGACATCCATATCACATGATATTGTTCTTTGGAATGTATTCAACCTGAAAATAAATATTGTTGCCTCTTTTTGCCGACTTTTTCATTTAGGTATTCTTTACATTTGGCTCGTGCTCTAGTTAATTGGCATGTAATGAAACACAGAAGCTTCCTCATTCTTTGAGGGAATTACGTCTATCTCAAATTCTACAAAATGATCTCAGCTATCATGTTTTTACCGTGATCACTATTATATGGATTAACTGGTCAAATTACGCTTGTTTCCTTTAGCAAAACCAAACATTTACCAACCTAGAAAAACTTAGTTGACAAAACCAACAATTATTGAAAGTCAAAACCCTAGTTTGGATAAACAACTTGGAACTCTTCCGGTGAAAGAAGAATTCATTTCTTGCAGTTCTAGCTCTGCTTTTTTACTGTTCTTGTGATTCTCTCTTTATTAATATTCCTTTTTGATGTTACAAAAAGAGAATTCATTTCCAATTTCAATTATAGGGTTGCTAAGTTTTTACATGATTGTAATACAAATCACATATCGAGAAAGATAAAAGAAACCTCTAAAATAAGAACAATTAGCAAATAATATTATACCATGTCATGATGTTTGATTAATAACGGATTATTTTATCTTCATAAATCACTGTAATAAGTGAAAAAATAGAGAAAATAACTTCTAATTCTCTTGACTTTAAGGTAGCAAAAAAGGGTGCTGGTGAGTGTCCCCTAGAGCAGTGGTCGGTACAAATACTTATGTCTTATATTATCGAGGCATTTGTGTTTAATGCAGATAGGAGAAATCGACTGATTTAGTCTATTAAATCGAGTGTATGCAAGAATTAATTACTCACGATCATTTTAGTAACTTGTAGGATTTACCGCAAGCTCCCTATGTTTGACAAATAAAAAAATAAAGGGTTTTGACTTCTTCATGGTTAGATCAAGGTTCTTTATACACATCAACAGGGTGACATATATCGTACACCTTTTCCTAGTCAATGAGGAGATTTAGAGAGTAAGATCTGCTGGGAGTATATTTCAACCTTCCTTAGCTCATTCGCTTCATTGACAAGTCTGGTAGATGGGAAAAATGGCAACAAAAATTATAAAGAATAAGTAAAAAAGAACATAGAGACCACAGACATGAATACAAAGTTCTTGTGGAGTTTACTTTTCAAACTTGGTTTCCTTGTAGGACTTAAGACTGCTACCAATTAAAACATTAGTCCACATGTTTCTTTCGAAGACAACAAGAAACCGTAACAAAACAAATGCAAAGAAATTATAAAAGTTATTATCTCTCTTCTACTTTAAAGAAACTTCCTTGAAGTCCATTATTTCTAAAGAAAATTAATCTTTTGTATTTGGTATGGCCAATTTGAATTGTTACTAACGGTAAAAGATTGGAAATCTTTAGGTCATTTTGTAAAATATTAAGGAATACCGAACAAGTTTTCACTCTGCAGGACTTTATGTTACAGCTTTTTCTGTACCTTCCATTTGTAAATTCAACTGGGCGCAGCCCTTCAAGTTCTTTCTCCCAACAATCAGTCGTTATATATAAGATTGTATTGTAAATTAATGTCGAACCTCGCCAAATAATACAAAAAGACTACAATTTTCCATTTCAGTTGTCAATCTTTCTCCAAGTATCACATCTTCTCTCTAGAAGCACCTAACTAGCTTTCCTTAAATCATTGGACAAAAACATGAATTCCACCTATCCAATTGACGTATGTACGTCGTCCCTTCCTGATAGAAATTGGGATTGGGATTTCGATCCTATGTGGTTGATGCTGTTTATGGTGACCGGTGAGATGGTATACACCTCATCAGAAAATAAAATCTACCATTAAGATTGAACTGCTTAATGTTTTAATGGACATTTAAAAATATTTGGAATCTAAAAGGAAAAAAAAAAAAAAAAAACAAACACACGCGCAAACAACACTTAGTCGCACCTCATCGGTGCGTGTCGGCACTTGGCCCGTTGCCAACCACCAAATTTCGCAAATCCTCCAAACACTTAAAATCCGGCCCAATGATGGTGTATGTTATTTTCGATGTGGTAATAGCCATCAAAAAGTAGCAGATTTAAAGTTGGACACCTTCTAGCCATACGAACGACGCATGAAAGTGGTTTGATCGACGGATAACAATCAACTTGATGCTGCAATGTAGATTCTGTTAAGCTCTTTCCAACAGTATCAGTTGTACTTTTCCAACCACAAATTGGCCCGATATAATACAAAAATCTTCAAAATTAAATTAAAAACTTTAATATGTCACTTAAATACCCTCCTATTTGTTTAAGAGGCATTTGAACCGTTGGGCCTATTTTGGTTATCCAGTTTTAAACAGCACCAATTACAGACAATTCTTAAATACATGCAGAAGATCTCAATACTAAAAATTGCGCATGAAAAATTATTATTATTATTTTTTATATGTAATGGAAAAAAAGTAAAGATTACCATGATTTGATTTCAATAAGAAAAAAACAAAATTGAATTGAGTGATATTTTTAACTAGACTGCTGAGTTCATTTATTTATTTGCCTCACACATTCAAAGAAGAAAGTTCGGTTTACTGATTGGCTTCAGGGAGTTTTAGAGATAATCTCCTTAGTAATTAAGATGTTTATATTGAGTATGAAAGAGTTTAATTGTGAAAGGATATTTGGAAAACCTTGTTGTTGTAGGTCATGTGTATTACACACACACACACACACACACACACACATATATATATATATATATATATATATAGAGGTTACAATTTAAAATAATAAACAGGATACAAATACAAACTTGATAGATATCAAGAGATAATGTAATTATCTAGGTAATCTATCTTAGTTATCTACTAGAGATAATCTAGTCATCTACTATAACTGTTTTCAATACATTTGCACGCCTCCTCAATCCGAATGGAGTGGAACGACAAATAGATTGCATTTGTGTTATAGAAACTGAGTTGCGGATAACTCTTTGGTGAAGATATTTTCAAGCCAAGCTTCAGTGGAAATATAGCGTATCACAAGATCTCCTTGAGCCACTTTTTCTTGGACAAAGTGAGAATTTATCTCAATGTGTTTAGTCCGAGTATGCAAAACTAGATCAACTGCAAGATAGGTGACCCCAATGTTATCACAGTACACTCGAATTGGATGAGACAAGAACACGTGTAAGTCATAGAGAAGCTGACGAATCCAATAGGTCTTAGTTATAGCATAGGCTATAGAAAGGTATTGAAATTCAGTGTTGGAATAAGACAGAGTGGGTTCTTTCGTTGCATTCCAAGAAATAAGATTCGAGCTAGGGAAGACCACATATCATGTGGTAGAGTGGTGACTGTCAGGGCAGTTTGCCTAGTGTGCTTCTACATAGCAAGAAAGAGAAAAATCCTTCGCAGCATCTAGAAGTATTCCATGATTAGTAGTACTACATAAATATCGAAGAAAGGCTTTCAAAACGTTGATATTTGTCTAAGGTTTAAACATGGTTAAGGTTTAAAAAAGAGATGGAAGAGTGAAGTTCAACATGTTAAAGGAGTGCACACAAGTGTGCGCGGCACCTTACAGCAAGGTAAAGGAAAGCACACTAGGTGTGTGTCTCAACACACAAACAATCAAAAAGGTCCAGCTTCAGTGTACGCCGTGGCCCTGCCTTGTCTAGGCCACGACGTCCAGTAAGGAGGAGGTGCTAGAGGGAGGCCAGGCCGAGGCGCCCCCTCCTCCAGGCTGCGGTGCCCAGAAGGTGGTGAAGTGGTGTTATGCCTTGAGCCGCGGCGCGCCCTGTTCTAGGCCGAGGCGCCAGGCACACTAATGCACACATGTGTAAACCCCTTAAATGGTTCGTAAGACATGTCCAAAATGCACAACTTACCTAAGGAATGATCAAAAGCCATGGTTGATTGGTCATCAAGATCTAAGGGCGGAGAATGATACTCAAGATTGATCAAGAAGTTGGTGCACTATATAAAGGGTCACCTAGCTTCATTCTCATCAAGATACATCATCATAATTGAGAGATTATAAGAGACACAATTGTGACATACAAGAGAGAATTGTGTGAGTGAGCAAAGACACAAAACACAAGAGGGACTCATTGTAGAGAGGCTGGTTGTAAAGAGAGAGTAGCATAGATTTGATAGAGAGCTTTTATAATAGTTCTTATCATCTTCTTTCTTCTCTTCTTGGTTTCTTCAAGAACTTGAGCTTCTTGGAGAGGGGTTGTTGTGATTGTAAAAGAACCATTGATTTAGTACAGAGAGTTCAGAGGAAATCACGGGGATGTAGGCTATTGTGGAACCTCGATAACGAATCGCTTGTCTTCTTTCTTTCTTTGATTTCTGTTCCTGCTTTCGATTTCTAATCTTTACAAGTCATTCTAGACTTGGGTGTTTGGAAGATCACCACCTGGGCATCTTGTTAAGGTGATTTTAAATAGTGGAATCAGAGCTTGCACAGTTGGGTATCGGAGTAAGAACAAGAAGGTATCAGAGTCAAAACTCTAAGAATCAAAGATCAACTTCTTGGGTGATTCAAGAACGGAGTAAAGATCAAGATCAGATCGTGTTATTGAGGTTGATTCAAGAACAATATTAAGATCCATCGTCGATCGTGTTCTCGAGGTTTAGAAGAAAGTATTTGTGGGTATTGCACAAATCTGGGATCATCTCCGCAACAATGGCTTCAAATTTCGTTGTTGAGAAGTTTGATGGAAAATGAGATTTTTCCCTATGGAAGCGAAAAATCAAGGTTGATCTTATGCAACAGAAAGTGGACTTGGCTATTGGAGAAGATGATGCTTTTCTAGCAAGTATCACGGAGGACCAGTGGGTTAAGATGAAGAAGATGGCATACAGCACCATTTTTTTGCACATGTCGGATAGTGTCACAAGGGAGTGCGGAGATTCGGAAGATCCGGTTATCATATGGAAGAAACTAGATGAGTTGTTTCTTACCAAAACTCTCCCTAACAAGATTTATCTTCTTAAAAGAATCTTCGCTTTTAAGATGGATCCTAATAAAGAGTTGCAAGATAATCTTGATGTCTTTAATAAACTAGTTCAAGATTGGGCTAGTTGTAGTATTAAATTCCCGAATGAACAATTGGTTGTTATGTTATTAAATTCTCTTCCTAATTGTTTTAATAGTTTAATTAACGCAATTGAATATGGAAGAGATACATTAACCAAAGAAATTGTGGTTCATGCTATAAAGGCTCATGATTTCAAAGCCAAGAGTAAGGAGGCATCAAGTAGGGAAGGGCTGTTCATTAGAGGAAGGCCAGCAACTCATAATGGCAATAGCATCATGGCAACTACCGGGAAAAATCAAGAGGTAGAGGGCAAAGCCATGGGAGATCTCATTTCAAATCAAGTTTTGGAGGAAAGAGATGCTTCTACTGCAACAAAGAGGGCCATTTCAAGAAAGATTACAAGAAGAAGATGTGGGATAAGAGGAGAAGCCATACCAACAATGGAGAGGCTTTGGTTACCAAAGGAGAACAACAAGATGATGTTCTTATTGTGTCTTCAAATATGAGCAGGAGGCAGGGTAATGAAAAGTGGATTCTGGATTCCGGGTGCACTTATCACATGTGCCCTCACCGGAATTAGTTCAAGAATTTCCAAGAAATCAATTATGGAAGGGTTTTTTTAGGGAATGATAATTCTTGCCAAGTGAGAGGGATTAGAGACATCCAGTTGAGGATGTTTGACGGAGTCATAAGGCTGCTATGAAATGTGAGGTATCTTTCAGATTTGAAGAGGAATTTGATCTTATTAGGGCAGCTGGATTCCATGGGCTACAGATGCAAAGTAGAGGGATGAAAGATCAAGGTGGCTAAAGGATCTTTGGTATTGATCAAGGCAGAAATAAAGGATGGACTCTATAAGATGATCGGAGAGACAGAAATCAAGGAGCAAGCAGCAAGCTTGATGGCTGAGATGGATAGGGCAGCCTTTTGGCACACTCCCTTGGGACACATGAGCGAAAAGGGCCTGCAAGTTCTTTGCAAGGATGGCCTACTTGGTGGAGACAAAGTAGAGAAACTTGATTTCTGCGAATGTTGCGTTCTTGGGAAGCAATATAGGGTTAGCTTCAACACTGAAGTGCACAAGTCTAAGAGGATTCTTGACTACATTCATTCGGACCTTTGGGGACCAGCAAGAACACCACCACAAGGAGGTGACTTTTACTTTTTGTCTTTTATTGATGATTACTTAAGAAAAGTGTGGGTTTATTTGCTTAGAAATAAATCAGATGCCTTGAATAAATTTTTTGTGTTGAAAAAGTTGTTGGAGACTCAAATGGGTAGGGTATTAAGGCTTTACGAACCGATAATGGCTTAGAATTTTGTAATAAGGATTTTCATTAATTCTGTGAATTAAATGGCATTCTAAGGCATAGAACGGTTGTAAAAACACCTTAGCAAAATGGAGTTGCTGAGAGGATGAATAGAACCCTTATAGAAAAGGTTAGGTGCATGTTAATTGGGTCTGGTTTACCAAAATATTTTTGGGGAGAAACTGTGTCTACAGCTGCATACTTAGTTAATAGATCACCCTCTAGAGCTTTAGAGCTCAAGACTCTCATGGAGATATGGAGTGGGAAACCCCCTGAATTAAGCAACCTTAGAACTTTTGGGTGTGCTACATTTGCACATCAGAAGGAGTATAAACTTAGCCCAAGGTTTAGAAAATATATATTTCTAGGGTATGGTGATGGGGTTAAGGGGTATAGGTTGTGGTCCTTAGAAAAGTAGGGCATAAAACTCATTATAAGTAGGGATGTTATTTTTAATGAATTGTTATTTCCCTACTTAGAGAAAACTAACCCTACAGGGGCTAGTGAGCAAACCAGTCCAGAATTTGTGAAGCATCACATCAAGGAGAATTTGGTTTAGGTAGAGCAAGGAAGGCACGAGGGTTCGGACCTGGTAGAGACCATTGATGAAGGCCAAGCTCAAGACGCTTAAGAAAAGGCTGAACTAGAAGAGGTTGATGCAGCAAGTCAGAATGAGTATCAGCTTACAAGGGACCGGAGAAGGAGGGTGGTTAGACCACCTTTGAGATATAAGTTTGCTGATACTAATGCAGCAGCTCCTTGGACAGAATGAGAGGTTGAACCAGAAACTCACACGGATGCCATGGAGTGTAAGGATTCATCAAAGTGGCAGCTGACTATGGAGGAAGAAATGGATTCTTTGAGGAAGAACAACTCTTAGAAGTTGGTGCCTAAACCAGAAAAACAGAGAGTTGTGGATTGTAAATGGATTTATAAGATCAAAGAAGGGAACACTCCAGGGGATGAAGTCTAGTATAAATCTAGGCTGGTGGCGAAAGGATTCACACAAAAATAAGGCATAGATTTCACCAAAATCTTCTCACTGGTTGTGAAGTACAATACGATACGGATAGTGTTAGCATTGGTGGTATAATTTGATTGGGAAATCGAGCAAATGGATGTGAAGACAACGTTCTTACATGGAGAGCTCGATAAGACCATTTACATGAGGCAACCCAAAGGCTATGAGGAAGGAAAGCAAGGAGAGTTGGTGTGCAAATTGAAGAAATCTCTCTATGGCCTGAAGCAATCCTCTCGACGATGGAATAAGAGGTTTGATTCCTTTGTAATCAGTTTGGGTTTCATGAGGAGCTACTATGATTTATGCTTGTACTACAAGGGGCAGAAGGTTGAGAAAGTGGTGATCATCCTTATCTATGTTGATGATATGTTGCTGGTTGGAAGCAGCATGGAGAGGATAAGAAAATTGAAGTCTCAACTCAGTGAGGAGTTTGAGATGAAGGATCTTGGCCATACACAGAAGATCCTTGGGATGTGTATCATCCGGGAAAGAGGGAGAAACAGATTGAAGATCCCTCAAACTTCTTACATAGAAAAGATGATATCTAAGTTCTCTATGGAAGATAACAAACCAATGAAGGTTCCTCTTGCTGGTCATTTCAAGTTCTCCAGCGATCAATGTTTGAGATTGGAGACGGAGAAGAAGGAAATGGAAAAAGGTCCCTTACTTTAGTGCGGTTGGTTCAGTTATGTTCACCATGGTAAGCACTAGACCTGACATTGCTCTTGCAATGAGTGTCCTCGGTAGGTTTATGAGTAATCCCGGAAAGGAGCATTGGACTGGATAAAGTGGTTGCTGAGGTACTTGAAGGGAAGTATAGAAGTAGGGTTAGTTTATGAGAAGAGGGGTAAGTCCATCTGCCTTGAAGGTTATGCGGATTCGGACTGTGGAGCAGACCGGGATAAAAGGAAATCGATTACCTCATACTTTTTCAACTTAAACAGATGTTGTGTAAGTTGGAAGGCTCAGTTGCAGCCGATGGTAGCACTCTCAACAACCGAGGCTGAGTACAGAGTGGCTACGGAAGCCATGAAGGAGGCTATGTGATGCAAAGGGTTGCTGGAAGAGTTGAAGGTACTAGAGGAGCAGGTTGTGGTGTACTCGGATAGCCAAAGTGCATTGCACTTGTGTAAGAATCTGGTGTTCCATGAGAGGACAAAGCACATGGATGTTCGGTACCATTTCATTCGGGAAAATGTTACGAAAGGATGCATTCATATGGACAAGGTAGCCACGGAAGAAAACCTTGTGGACTTAGGTACTAAAGTTCTACCTCTAAGTAAGTTCAACCATTGCCTTGGACTAATTAAGATTGGAGTCAGTTGATATGATGACTCAAGATGAGTTTGGATCCTGAAGTTCTCTGCACAATGGGTTCGGGTTTAAACGCTTTGAAAAAGGTAGAGATTTTTGGTATTTGTCTAAGGTTTAAACAAGCGATGAAAGAGTGAAGTTCAGCATGTTAAAGGAGTACACACAAGTGTGCGCGGCACCTTGCAACAAGGAAAAGGAAAGCACACTAGGTGTGTGCCTCAGCACACAAGCAACCAAAAAGGTCTAGCTTTAGTGTGCACCGTGACCCTGCCTTGTCCAGGCAGCGGTGCCTAGCAAGGAGGAGGTGCTGAAAGGAGGCTAGGCCGCGGCGCCCCCTCCTCCAGGCCACGGTGCCCAGAAGGTGGTGAAGTGGTGTTACGCCTTAAGCCATGGCGCGCCCTGTTCTAGGCCGCGATGCCAGGCACACTAATGCACACATGTGTAAACCCCTAAATGGTTCGTGAGACATGTCCAAAATGCATAGCTTGACTAAGGAATGATCAAAAGCCATGGTTGATTGGTCATCAAGATTTAACGGTGGAGAATGACACTTAAGATTGATCAAGAAATTGGTGTACTATATAAAGGGTCACCTAGCTTCATTCTCATCAAGATACATCATCATAATTGATAGATTACAAGAGACACAATTGTGACATACAAGAGAGAATTGTGTGAGAGTGTAAAGACACAAAACACAAGAGGGACTCATTATAGAGAGGCTGGTTGTAAAGAGAGAGTAGCATAGATTTGATAGAGAGCTTTTGTAATAGTTCTTATCATCTTTTTTTCTTCTCTTCTTGGTTTCTTCAAGAACTTGAGCTTCTTGGAGAGGGGTTGCTATAATTGTAAAAGGACCATTGATTAAGTGCAGGGAGTTTAAAAGAACTCACAGGGACATAGGCTATTGCCGAACCTTGATAACAAATCGCTTGTTTTCTTTCTTTCTTTGATTTCTGTTCCTGTTTCCGATTCCTAATCTTTACAAGTCATTCTAGACTTGGGTGTTTGAAAGATCATCACCTGGGCATCTTGTCAAGGTGATTTCCAACACACAAGTTGAAACTGAGATATGGGTAGAGCATTCAAAAAATGAATAGCCAAATTAATAGTATATGCAATATCAGGTCGAGTCATGGTTAAATACTGTAGACCTCTGACTAACCTCCTATATTCAGATGGATCAGCTAGTACTTCACCCTCATGTAGTGAAAGGGGAAGATTTAGAGAGAAGAGGAGTTTTGACTAGTTTAGCAAAAGTCATAGGGAATTTAAGTAAAAGGTCTCTGTTGTACTTTATTTGAGATAGAAACAAACTTGAGGTGGACCGTACAGCTTCAATGCCAAGGAAATAATGAAGATCACCAAGATCCTTCATAGTAAACTAGTGAGATAAAGTATGTATGAAGCGAAATAGAAGGGTGGTATTATTACTTGTTAGGATAATGTCATCAACATACAATAGTAAAACAAGAAGACCATGAGGTGACTTTAGGAAAAACATAGAAGTGTCTGTTCGGCTACAAGAAAAGCCAAGAGAGAGAAAAAAATAACTAAATCGATGAAACCAAGCCCTAGGAGCCTATTTCTGACCACAGATAGCTTTGCGTAATTTAAAAACAATAGAAGGACGAAGGTTATCAACAAAACCTAGAGGTTGTTTCATGTATACGACTTCAATAAGGTAACCATGAAGAAAAGCATTTTTAACATCCAGTTGTCTAATAACCTAAGCATGAGAAATTGCCAATGATAAAATAGTGCGCATAGTAATAGGATTAACAACTAGACTAAAGGTCTCATGATAGTCAACACATGGTTTTTGGTGAAATCCCTGAGCAACCAACTTTGCTTTGTAGTGCTCCACAAACCCACTAGCCCGGTATTTAATCTTTTAAATCCACTTACACTTAACTAAGTTTTTCATTGGATCATAGGGAATTAGATCCTAAGTGTGGTTAGTGATGAAAGCATTTAAATCATCAGTCATAGTTGACCGCTACTCATGATCTTTATTTGTTTGAGAAAAACAAGTTGGTTCAGAGAGAAAGGTGGTAGGGGAAAGAGAGATTAAATGTTTGGGCTTACGAATACCAACTTTAGAATGAGTGATCATAAGATGGAGAGAGATAGTTGTGGATGATGGGGGAAAGAGAAGGGGAGAGGAAGCTATAATATCGGTTAAGGGAATGACTGTGGAACTTGAAAGAGTAGAGGAAGGCACTGAGTTATCCATCAAAAGAGGTGTTGATTATGCCCAAAGAGTAACGTGGTAGTTGTAGCATGGCTTTGGGGTGTCGATTCCACAGGGAAACAAGTTAACTACAAAAGAAGGTGTGAACCATAACACAAACAATAAAGATTTGAGTGAGAAAATATGAACTTTTGGTAATGAAGTAATCGTATAAAATAGATTGTAAAATATGATAGGGAGACAACAAGGATTCGGGAATCCTCCTTAGGTTCGTTGCCCAATCCTTAACTTGATTTAGTTATTTTTATCTCGGTTGCAAGTTTCATATCCCAAACATGCAACTGGCAAGTATTCAATGAGCACATATATAAACCCTAATATGATTGTTATGAAATACTTCTTTGATTCATGCACATATGATCTATCCTATAGGTTTATCAAGAAACGACAATATATCTTTGTCAACAATATTGCAGTAATGGACAAACCTAAAGGCTAGATTTACTAGACTTAATTATACCCAAACAATCTTGACATACGAGAAGCATGGCTAAATTTATATCAAGGAAAAAGATACAATCACCGGAATAGATAAGATCTAATAATTAGGTAAAGAAGTAAATCATGACAATGTATGACAATAAGTTCTTATTACAACTTAATCAAATAAGGAAAGATAGGAACAACTACACCTAGGGATTCATCCCTTCGCCTTGCTTGGAAGTTAGTTAGCCATGGTGTTCATAGCTAAACACTTTTGTGGATGAGAGCTGCTGCCTTTATTTCTGGGTTTTCCTCCACACCCAAGATACCTCTCTTAAGCCCTAAGTGTCCTATTTATAGTACAAGGGTCCAAGGGGTGTTCTTGGGTTTTAATCTAATGTTTAAAACCCTAATTAAAGTCTAACTCGGAGATGTAATCCCGTGTGAGCGCTGCGGTGCTGCTTGAGGAGCACCGCAGTGCTAGGCATAAACTTGGCTAGGCAAGCTTCTGGGCACCACGGTGCTAGTTGAGGGGCACCATATGGGAGTTTCTGGGCACCACGGTGCTGACTGAGGAGCACCGCGGTGCTGCACTTAGCTTGATTTTTCTTCATGCTTTGCAATCACTTCTCTGCTTCGTCGTACATGGAACCTTGGTGCTTTTAAACAACAATCGCTTCTTCTTCTCTTTGGGCTCAAAATACCTAAAAATGTACTGAAATAAGTTAGTGGTCTAATAATATTACTTAAGAGTTATCAACACATAAAAGTGCAATAAAGACCGAGAAGAATCATAAAATGCTAACAATTAAACATCGTTGAGATGCATTTTATGGCTCTTATCACAACCCCCAACTAGTTTATTGGTAGTCCCTAGCAATTCAAGCGAAAACAAGAGATGAAATCCATGGTAGGAATCGAAATAAAGTAAAGCAATATCAGTGTTAACCAAGAGTAATTCACTTTTGTCTCAAAAATTTCACATAACATATAGCACATAGAATCATTTAAATTCACTCAAGTTCGAAAGTAATCCAAACATCAATCTTAAAATCGTTATTGACTCTTAACATCTATCTTACCACAATCCATTAATCCGAACATCCGGATGATTTTATGCATGAGATTCGTGAATACAAGTCTTGGCCTCTAAAACATGATAAATTTCGTGACATCAATCACAAAAACAAGCTCAATAGGCTTACATTTCAAACCTCTCTCCACTATTGTAAAAAAATCACATTACATTGGATCAATAGGTCTTTAATAAGCTTGTAACGTTAGGCTAAGGTAAAGGTTAAGAAAGAATGGGAAGGATTCACAAGTAAAAGAACTCAATCTCTTAGATAACCTTACTTCATCACCCAACCTTTTCAACTATTGTTCAAGCATTTTTCTCAAATCACCACTTTCTTTTCTTTTCTTCTTTCTTTGCCATAATTCACTTCTATTTTCTTTTCTTTTGTCTTGTGTTTTGGCATAAGACCATTCACCTTCTTTTTCATTTTTTTCTTTTCTTTTCCACAACCCCCAATTATCTCTTTTTATGTATTTGGACTATGGTAGTAATTTTTTTTTCCTCATACTTTCATCCTTACTCCTCTTGAGTGCTTCTCAACGAATGTGTATAACTAAGTTCTTTTAAAAGGAAGGTAAGGATAAAATATTTTAGGCTCATAAAGGTGAGTAAATGGGCTATTGAAAGAAACAAGGCTCAAATTCTTTTTCAAGAAAAAGGCTCAAATGGGTGACTAGTGATAAATATAGCAATGGTAAGTTAGAAAGGCTGAAATGGTCCAAAAATGGCCTAGATCATATCCTAAGTAATGTGCATTCTAGAAATTCGCCTCAAGTGGTTATCAAGTAAGTTCTAGAGCTTGTCGAGACCGCAAAAGTATTCACAAAGCAATCACACATAAAACTTCTCTAAATGTTTAGACTAATCATACAATCTTACCACAAACTAGAGTCTTAAACCAAATCAAGATTGACACTTAAATTATTCTCAAACCGAAGCAAAATTTAACTTCTTCTAAATGCTATCTGCTATCTCAATTAATCTAATATCATTGACATGTGAATTAACTTTACGGCTAACACAAAACATGCTTAAAACAAAAGGTACGGAAAGGTAACACCAAGCATAACACCAAGCAATTTTAAAGAAAGTGTGTCTCCACCCCCAGCTTAAAATTTGCATTGTCCTCAATGTTAAAGAGAAAGTAAAGAAGAACTCCCTTTGTAAGCGCGAGTGCACAGATGCTGAAAAAATGTGTGCCACCAGGTGAATTTGCTTGCCATTCTTCATGTTGAAATTCCAATCTACAATATAGAACACGATAACAAAAAAGAAAAAAATTATGGTGTACCCTTAAGATTCCCCATATGTTAGGTTAGCACATGAAATGTAGAAAAATCACTAGAATGAGAAAAAGAAAATAGCGAAAAATAGACTAAGGAAAAAAGGACAATAAGAGATAGAACCCAAAAGTATTCCTCTAAATCTCATCATCATTTGCATTCCCTTCACTCTCTTCACCTTCCTTGGAAAGTGGATCAAAAGATGAACCCGGATAGGGTGGCATAGTAGGAAAATGACCCATATTACAACCAGTAGTGGAGGCAATGTGTTGATACATCTGACCAAATGAGGAGTTGACCGCTGCTTGATAATCGGCTTGCCGAGCCAAAAATTGGTCTTAACGATCTAACCTAGCAAGCAATAATGTCTACTGACTCTCTATCCGCTCAAGTCGCTTGGCAACCGTGAAAGGCCCAGAGGTGGGGGAATGAGCAGCAAATACTGACTCCTCTCCTAGAATTGGTGGCCTAGAGGTTTTAATATGAGCTAGCAGGATATCATCAATGGCTCTTTTAGGTGGCCGAGTCTCCTCATCAGGGCTGTATTGGACGCGATTCGAATGCACAATTGGGTTATTAAAGAAGGAAAATATAATTCGAGCTTTTATCTAATAGTGTGGTTGATCGAATCATAGATGACTCGGCCTACATCGATAGTCATACCCATCAAAATTGCATAGATTAACACAGCTCGCTCAATAGTTGAGGCACTATAGTGTAAAGCAGGCATCATCCGCTGATATATAAAATATTTCCAAGCCCTAGCAATGGAATTGAGAGAAGTACCCGGGCAAACTGACAGGGATATCACCCGTTATTTTCCATGTAGTGCCCGGAATGCAAATGGTAGTGCAAATCTCATCATAATTGATGGTAGACACATATTCATTATACTCACTAAGTTCAATGTTAGGTAATCCATAGAAGCTATTAATGGTTGAGCTGCTAAAAGAAACAGTTTGCCCCCTGACACGTACTTGATCATTCCTATGCTCGGGCGCATTGGCATAAAATTCTCTAACCAAATTCGGGAGGGAGAAGGGTGGTGGTCTTGTATATGTACCCCAATTCCTATCTAGAATCATTCTAAATAAGGTCGGATTGCCCCTCTCTTTGACATATGAATTTGATATTACTTTGAACTTCAATTTTAGCTCCATTTTAATCAGTTTTTGCGTCATTTTTCAAGAAAATTTTCAAAAATCCAAGTAATACTTTAGTTCTTGTTTGTGATCCTTCTCTTCTAAATTCTAGATTCTGTCGATACTTGTCTTAAATGATCTAGATTATTTTGAATTATTGAGATAAATTGAGGCAAAATAAGGGATTAGCATGAATGGTTGAATTCTTATTTACTACACAGTGATTAATTGCTCTTGATGATTGATTGAATGAAAAATGTGTGGGATCTAATGCCTCTAGGGCTGCAAGCTGTCTCATTTATTAGGGTTTCTCCCTTCCCTTTATATTGGCTCTAAAGTCTTCAATTTAAATTTCCTTTTTAAACAAGAGAAAGAGTCCCTTGACAATAGGACACTACAATTTAAATTTGGATCTTTCCCTTCTTCTAAACCTTAATAGGGAGTCTTGGCAAATACTTTCCTAATGATAAGAATGGGTAACTAAATCTTTCCAGCTGTCATACATATCCTTTTTTCCCCAACAAATTCATAACCCTAGGTCAGAACCTCAGAACCTCGGATCCAGTAAGGCGCGCTCACGCTTTATCTGCTGACTGCTTCTGTGAACATTCTGAGAAAATAGAACGTGCCCGCACTTTAAGCAAAAACTGCTTCTGGAATGTATATCTTTTTGAGCTCCGATTTTTCCTCTCCAAATCTCTTGATTTTGAATTCAATTTTATATAACTCCTCAATCTACTCCACAAAATGCGAAACATAATCAAAATCCAAGATTTAAGCATTTATAACCATTAAAACATGAGGAAATGTAACAAACATATAGTTATTATGAACCCTTATCACCCTCTCGGTGATGTTGAATCCTCTTTCGGGAATGGGCTTTCGACTTTGCAACATACTGATATATCTCTCACTTGCGTCAAAACTCACAAATTTGGTCTCATCAAACTCTTGTTGTGGTTTCCCCCTAGGTCTCTTGGTCTTAGGTTCCATGGAAATCAAATATTTAGAATAATAGACTTAAGGCAAAATGTAACCACTAAATAGCACAATAAAATGGAAGAAAGTGGTTGATAAGAGCCATAAAATGCACCTCAATGATGCTTAATTGTTAGCATTTTATGATTCTTCTCGGTCTATATTACACTCTTGTGTGTTGATAACTCTTAAGGAATATTATTGGATCACTAACTTATTCCAGTACAATTTCAGGTACTTTAAGTCCAAAGAGGAGAAGAAGCGATCGTTGTTTAAAAACACCAAGGTTCCATGCACGACGAAGCATAGGAGTAGCTGCGGAGAGGTAAAGCATGAAGAAAATCAACAAAAAGGCCAACACTGCGGTGCTCCTCTGTAGCACCGCGGTGCCCAAAAGCTCCCCCAAATTCAGAACATACCTAGCACCGCGGTGCTCCCCAGCAGCACCGCAGCGCGCACATGGATTTTGCAACTCTGAGTTAGACTCTAATTAAGGTTTTTAAACATTAGAAAAAACCAAAAAAACACCCATAAATAGGATACTTGGGATCTAAGAGAGGACATCTGGGCTGAGAAGAAAAGCAGAGAAAACTCAAGCAACAACTCATCCACAAAAAGTGTTTAGCCATTAACCCCATGGCTAACTAACTTCCTAGCAAGGCGAAGGGATGAATCCTTAGGTGTAGTTGTCCCTATCTACCCTTACTTGGTTCAGTTGTAATAAGAATTTATTCTCAAACATTGTCATGATTTACTTCTTTATCTAATTATAAGATTTTATATATTCCGACGATTGTATCTTTTCCTTGATATAATTTTAGTCATGCTTCTCTTATGTCAAGATTATTGGGTATAGTTAAGTCCGGTAAATCTAGCCTTTAGGTTTTGTCCATTACTGCAATATTGTCAACAAAGATATATTGTTGTTTCTTGATAAACCTATAGGATAGATCATATGTGCATGAATCGGAAATAAGAAGTATTTCATTACGATCATATTAGGGTTTATACGTGTTCTCATTGAATATTTGCCGATTGCATGTTTGGGATGTGAAACGTGCAATTGAGATAAAAACAACTGAATCAAGTTAGGATTAGGGCAACAAACTGAGGGAGGATTCCCGGATCCTTGTTGTCCCTCTATCATATTTTACAACCTACATAATTACTTCATCATCAATTTCAGATTCTTTACTCATTTTGATTATATTGTCTATATTAAGGTTTACATCTTTCTTTATAGTTAACTTGTTTCCCTGTGGAATCGACACCCCAAAGCCGTGCTACAACAACCGCATTACTGTTTTGGGCGTAATCAAATTTTGGCGCCGTTGCCAAGGACACGCGCTTAATCATAAGGAAGTTTGTCAACTTTAAGACAAGACGGTACTATCTTTCCTTTATATTATGATTTTCCTCCTATATTTTGTTCTGTTCTAGTTATTTCTTTTAAAATAAGTTGGTGTATGCTTAGACAGAGAGATTCACGAGGGAGATTCATTAAGGGACCTGAAATAGAAATACCTTTCCCTTCCACATCCGTTAGTGAAACCTTGCCTAGTTCAAACTACAGTGTTCACCCCACGGAAAATTTAGAAAACTTTGTTAACATGGCTGAAAACCGTAATGAAAATGTTGCTATGACACTTAAAGACTACTTGCATCCTAGCCGGACAGCCATCAAGACTTTAAACCGGGGATGATACAATTACTCCCCACTTTTCATGGCCTGAAAAACGAAAACCCATATGTGCACATTAGAGAATTTGAGGAAGTAGTTGTGACTTTCCATAGTCAAGATACAACTGATGATATCGTGAGCCTCAAGTTTTTTCCTTTCTCCTTGAAGGATAAAGCTAAGAGTTGGTTATACTCGTTGAGACCATGATCTATTGGGTCACGGAATGATACAACCCAAGTATTTTTTAACAAATAATTCCCTCAACATAAAACTAATGCATTGAAAAGACAAATCTCCACCTTTGCACAAAAGGAAAATGAGACTTTGTATCAGTCTTGGCAGAAATTTAAAGAACTGTTAAGTATGTGTCCACATCATCGGTATGAAAATTGGCACTTAGTGAGCTATTTCTATAAGGGTCTTACCTATAGAGAGCACCAATTTATCGAGATAATGTGCAATGGTGAATTTCTGCAAAAAGACCCTGATGAGGCTTTTGAGTACCTCAATGAGCTTGCTGAAAAAGCTCACACATGGATTGGACCTAGTGCTACTGAAAGTACAAATAGGTCACGACCTATAGGAAACCCTAGTGGTGAGGGAATCTACCACCTTAGGGAAGAGGATAATCTTAAAGCCAAGGTCGAGATGCTTACTAGGGAATTAGAGGCACTGAAAACGAAAAAACCAACACACATGGTTAATCAAGCCGAACCTTTAGAACCATGTTTTGTGTGTGGTGGGATTGATCATCCTGCTCAAGATTGCCCCACATTTTTTGACATGAGAGGGCTATACGAGGAACAATATAATGCCTTAGGCATGTACAAGAAGCCTCAAACACCCTTCTCTAACACTTACAATCCGGGGTGGCGAAATCATCCCAACTTCAGCTGAAAATCTGAAAACCAGCAGTATGCACAGCCCCCTAGATCATACCCAGCACCTTATCATGCACCCTCATCCTCTAGGAACTCTCTAGAAGACACCTTACATACTTTTATAGAAGCACAAGGTAAAATAAACCAGAGGTGTGAGACATTAATTACACAAGTGGTTGAGGAGAACAAAGAAATAAGGAGCTAAGTGTCTAAATTAATGGGCTCCTTAAGTGTGACTGAGCGAGGTAAGTTTCCTTCCCAAGCTCAGTCCATACCTCACAGTCAACATATGGCACAAGAAAATTTGAAAGATGTAAATGCCATTATAACCCAAAGTGGCAAGTCACCGCACATCCCACCAATGAATAAATCTGAGGATGTGAAAAAGAGTTAAACTAATAGTGAAGTCGAGTTGCTTAAAGACCCTGAAGTGACCAAAAATCCTGTTAAGACACCATTCCTCCAAGTCTTAAAATCAAAAAAATATCTGGAAATAAATAATGAAATCCTTGAGAACTTAAGGCAAGTGAAACTTTATCTTCCTCTTTTGCATGTGATTAAACAAGTTCCTACCTATGCAAAAGTTCTCAAGGATTTATGCACCATTAAAAGGAAACACCATATCAAGAAAACGACATTCCTAACTGAGCAAGTTAGTGCGTTAATTGAGCAAATAATTCCCCCAAAATACAAGGATCCGAGCTGTCCTACCATTACTTGCAGCATTGGAAATCATGAGATTGGATAAGCCTTGCTAGATTTAGGAGCTAGTGTAAACCTGATTCTATTCTCCATTTACTTACAGCTAGGGTTAGAAGAAATCAAACCAACTGGCATGGTATTGCAATTGGCTGACCATTCAGTCTAAGTACCCCAAGGTGTGGTAGAAGATGTCTTGATTCAAATTGATAAATTTTACTATCCTATTGATTTCTTAATTCTTGATACTACTTCTACTGTTGACACTAACTCTAAAATCCCTATGATTTTGGGTAGACCTTTCCTTGCTACTACAAATGCTCTAATAAATTGTAGGAATGGACTCATGAAACTGTCCTTTGGCAACATGACACTTGAAGTAAATATTTTCAATGTTGCAAAGCAACCCGAAGATGAGGACGAACACCACCAGCTTTACATGATTAAGTCACTCATAAATGAGGTAGTTTCCTTAGCTCATGATTATGATCCTCTTAAGAATTTTCTTATTAATTCTGAGATAGATTTATTTGATGATAAAACTGATAAGATTAATATTTGTGCTGTTTTTGATAAATCTCAGGATTATAACAATCGGGCATGGCAACCAAGGTTTGAGGAGCTGCTCGAAAGAAGCAAGACATAAGTCCCCTCAAGTGTGGCAACACCTAAGGTCGAACTAAAGCCGCTACCTAAGGGCTTAAAGCATGCTTTTCTCAGTCCAGGTGATACATTTCCTGTTATTATTTCTTCTGAATTATCTTAGACCCAAGGTGAGAAACTACTTCAAACTTTGAATGCACACAAATCAGCCCTAGGATGGAGCATGGCTAATTTAAAGGGAATTACTCCTCTAATCGGCTCCCATAAAATAAATCTGGATGAAGGAGCTAGTCCTCGTAGAGACCCTCAATGTAGGCTTAACCCCACTATGAAAGAAGTAGTGAAAAATGAAGTGTTGAAACTGTTAGATGCGGGTATTATATACCCTATAGCTGATAGTAAATGGGTAAGTCCTACACAAGTCGTCCCTAAAAAGTATGGAGTCACGGTAGTAAAGAATGACCTAGGAGAGCTATTCCCTACCAAACTTGTGACCGGGTGACGTATGTGCATCGATTACAGAAAATTAAATGCTACCACCCGAAAAGACCACTTCCCACTCCCTTTTATTGATCAAATTCTTGAGCGTGTAGCTGGTCATCCCTTCTACTGTTTTCTAGATGGTTATTCTGGTTATTATCAAATAGAAATTGCATTAGAAGACCAAGAAAATACCACTTTTACTTGTCCTTTTGGCACCTATGCATTTCGCAGAATGCCATTTGGATTATGTAATGCTCATGCTACTTTTTAATGCTGCATGATGAGTATTTTTAGTAACATGGTTGAAAGTTGCATGGAGGTTTTTATGGATGACCTAACTATTTTCGGATCTTCATTTGAAGCATGCTTAATTGAATTTAGAAAGAGTATTAATTCGCTGTGAGGAAAAAGAATTGGTTTTAAATTGAGAAAAATGCCATTTCATGGTACCATCCGGCATTGTCTTAGGGCATATTGTCTCTTCTAAAGGAATAGAAGTCGATCAATCTAAGATTTAATCTCTAAATGGCCCACACCTAGGACAATAAAGGATGTGAGGTCCTTCCTCGGTCATGCTGGTTTTTATAGAAGGTTCATACAAAATTTTTCAAACATATCTAGACCACTATGTGCCCTCCTAGTTAAAGACACTCCCCTTCAATCAACAAAAGCTTGTCAAGAAGCATTCCAAATGTTGATCGGCAAGCTTACTTCTGCACGTATACTGCAGTCACCATATTGGACTTTGCCTTTTAAAATCATGTGTGATGCTAGTAACTATGCTGTAGGTACTGTTCTTGGACAATGAAGAGAGGGAAAGCCATTTGTCATTTACTATGTTAGTAAAACTTTAAATAGTGCTCAAATGAATTACTCCACAACTGAAAAAGAATTACTAGCTGTAGTATTTGTTTTAGACAAATTTCATGCTTATTTAATTGGTTCCCCTATTCTTATTTTTACAGATCATGCAGCTCTCAAGTATCTTCTCATAAAGAAAGATGCTAAAGCATGACTAATACGATGGATCCTCCTCCTATAAGAATTCGACATCACCATTAAAGACAAAAAATGAGTGGAGAATGTAGTGGCTGATCATCTTTTGAGACTTATTTTTAAGGACACTTGTGATGGAATGCCAATCAAGGATGATTTTCTCGATGAGCAATTACTATCCATTTCTTCTCTACCATGGTTTGCTCACATTGTAAATTATTTGGCTACAGGTGAGATACCAAGGGATTGGAGCGCTCAAGACAAGAGGAAATTCTTATACGAGGTACATAATTTCTATTGGGATGACCCCTATCTTTTCAAGCATTGCCTTGACCAAATTCTAAGGCGTTGCTTCCCTAATGAAAAGATTGCTAGTGTCTTAGACTTTTGTCACTCCCAAGCTTGTGGAGGCCACTTTTCAATGAAAAAAACCACTGCAAAAATTTTACAGTGGATTTTATTGGCCTTCCTTGTTTAAAGATGCAAACACCTACTGTCACTTATGTGAAAGGTGTCAAAAGTTAGGAGCCGTGTCCCGTCGAAATATGATGCCTTTAAACCCTATTTTAGTAATTGAAATTTTTTATTGTTGGGGCGTCGATTTTATGGGACCCTTTTCTCCTTCCTTTCGATACTAATACATCATTGTGGCAATAGATTATGTATCTAAGTGGGTAGAGGCCGCAGCTTGCCGAAGCAATGATAATAGAACGGTAATCAAATTTCTTAAAGAAAATGTGTTATTTTATGCATTTTTGCAACCGTTCTTCTAAAGCTTTAATGCGAAAATATAGGGTGTTACATAAAATTTCTACTGCCTATCATCCTCAGACTAGTGGACAATTAGAGCTCGCTAATAGGGAAATTAAATAAATTTTAGAAAAAACAGTTAACCCGGATCGCAAGGATTGGTCTTTAAGACTTGTTGATGCACTTTGGGCCTGCTGTACTGCTTTTAAAACAGCCTTAGGCATGTCACCTTATAGGCTTGTTTTTGGAAAGCCTTGCCACTTACCTGTGGAGCTCAAGAATAGAGCTTATTGGGCCATCAAGTCTTTTAATTTTGACATAGGAGAGGCAGGTAAGCTTAGGAAGTATCAACTGACTAAGTTAGAGGAATTAAGAAACGATGTTTATGAGAACTCTAGAATCTATAAGACCAAGATGAAAGCATTCCATGATAAAAATATTTTGAGAAAAACATTTCGACCACATAATCGGGTGTTCTTATACAATTCTAGACTCCATAAGCATCCAGGAAAACTTCGGTCAAGATGGACCGGTCCTTTCATAGTAAAACGTGTTTTTGGAAATGGAGCGGTGGAAATTGAGGTGTCGAATTTTTAAAGTGAATGGTTAGCACCTTAAGATCTTAATCAATAGGCCAGATCCAAAGGTGGAAGACATTTCACTTATGGATTCGGTCTATTTCCCTTAACTTTACCACACAGGTACGTTTTCATTTATTTTTCTTTTGATTTGTTTATTTTATTTTTAATTACATTTTATTCAATCTCAAGTTATTAGTTTTTTTTTTAGTTAAATTTAAATTTTTAGATTTACTTTTTAATTTTATTTTGTTTTTCGCTTGGCAACCAAGGACAGAATTTTTGGGCATCAGTGTGCACCGCGGTGCTCCTCAGCAGCACTGCGGTGCCCAGTACCAGACTTAGCAAGCACCGCAGCGCCAGGCCCAGCATCGAGGTGCCTAGAACCGAGCCCAGCAGCACCTTGCCCAGGACCACGGCACACCGCACAGCACACAGCGCCAGGCCCAGCACGCCAAGCCCAGCATCGCAGCACACTGCACAGCGCTAGAACCGAACCCAGCACCTACCTAACCCTAATTCTACACTATAAAAGCCATTTTAAAGCCTTATTCCTCATTCATTATTTCACAAAACCAGCAGCACACTACCACCTCTCTCCACTTTGAAATATATCCTCACTTGCTCAATCACTTGCACTCAAAACTTTCTTGTTTATACATCATTTCTTACTAAATTACTCACTTTTGTTGCTGATTTTGCTAGCTCTCTCTCTAAGGCTTGGTTATAAGAAGAAGACCATTGGGTTCATCAAGAACACTTCAAGAGATTAGAATTTCAATAAGAAGAATGGCAAGCACTTCACCTGGCAGTACACATTGTCCAGCACCTGTGCACTCGTGCTTCCAAAAGGGAATTTTTCTTTACTTTCTCTTTAAACATTGAGGACAATGCAAATTTTAAGTTGGGGGTGGAGGAAACGTATTTCTTTAAATTGTTTGGTGTTACATGCTTTGTGTTAGCCTTAGAGTTAATTCACATGTCAATGATATGAACTTAATTGAGATAGCATATAGCATTTAGAATAAGCTAAATTTTGCTTCGGTTTGAGAATAATTTAAGTGTCAATCTTGATTTGGTTTGAGACTCTAGTTTGTGGTAAGATTGTATAATTAGTATAAAAACATTTAGAGAAGTTTCATGTGTGATTGTTTTATGAATACTTTTGCGGTCTCGACAAGCTCTAGAACTTATTTGATAATCACTTGAGGTGAATTCCTAGGATGCACACTACTTAGGATATGATATAGGCCATTTTTGAACCGTTTGAGCCTTTCAAACTTACCATTGCTATATTTATCACTAGTCACCCATTTGAGCCTTTTTCTTGAAAAAGAATTTGAGCCTTGTTTCTTTCAATAGCCCATTTACTCACCTTTATGAGCCTAAAATATTTTATCCTTACCTTCCTTTTAAAAAAACTTAGTTATACACATTTTTTGAGAAGCACTCAAGAGGAGTAAGGATGAAAGTATGAGAAAAAAAAAATATTACTACCATAGCCCAAATACATGAAAAGAGATAAGTTAGGGGTTGTGGAAAAGAAAAAAAAAATTGATGAAAAAAAGAGGTGGAGAGTGATTTGAAAAATATGCCTATGGAGCTTAATTTGTGATTGATGTCACGCAATTTAATATATTTTAGAGGTCAAGACTTGTATTCATGAATTTCGTGCATAAAATCATCCGGGTGTTCGGATTAATGGATTGTGGTAAGATGGATGTTAAGAGTCAATAACGATTTTAAGATTGATGTTTGAATTACTTTTGGATTTAGGTGAAATTTAATGATTCTTTGTGCTGTATGTTGTGTGCAATGTTTGAGACAAAAGTGAATTACTCTTGGTTAACACTAGTAGTGCTTTACTTTGTTTATGATTCCCACCATGGAACTCATCTCTTGTTTCCGCTTGAATTGCTAGAGACCAGCAATAAGCTAGTTGGGGGTTGTGATAAGAGCCATAAAATGCACCTCAATGATGCTTAATTGTTAGCATTTTATGATTCTTCTCAGTCTATATTGCACTCTTGTGTGTTGATAACTCTTAAGGAATATTATTGGATCACTAACTTATTCTAGTACAATTTTAGGTACTTTAAGTCCAAAGAGGAGAAGAAGCGATCGTTGTTTAAAAGCACCAAGGTTCCATGCACAACGAAGCATAGAAGTAGCTGTGGAGAGGCAAAGCATGAAGAAAATCATCAAAAGACCAGCACCGCGGTGCTCCCAGAAGCTCCCTCAAATTCAGAACATGCCTAGCACCGCGGTGCTCCCCAGCAGTACCGCAGCGCGCACATGGATTTTGCAACTCCGAGTTAGACTCTATTTAGGGTTTTTAAACATTAGAAAAAACCTAAAAACACCCTTAGACTCTTGTGCTATAAATAGGATACTTGAGATCTAAGAGAGGACATCTGGGCTGAGAAGAAAAGTAGAGAAAACTCAAGCAGCAGCTCATCCACAAAAAGTGTTTAGCCATGAACCCCATGGCTAACTAACTTCCTAGCAAGGCGAAGGGATGAATCCCTAGGTGTAGTTGTCCCTATCTACCCTTACTTGGTTCAGTTGTAATAAGAATTTATTGTCAAACATTGTCATGATTTAATTCTTTATCTAATTATAAGATTTTATCTATTCCGATGATTGTATCTTTTCCTTGATATAATTTTAGTCATGCTTCTCTTATGTCAAGATTATTGGGTATAGTTGAGTTCGATAAATCTAGCCTATAGGTTTTGTCCATTACTGCAATATTGTCAACAAAGATATATTGTCGTTTCTTGATAAACCTATTGGATAGATCATATGTGCATGAATCAGAAATAAGAAGTATTTCATTACGATCATATTAGGGTTTATACATGTTCTCATTGAATATTTACCGATTGCATGTTTGGGATGCGAAACGTGCAATCAAGATAAAAACAACTGAATCAAGTTAGGATTAGGGCAACGAACCTGGAGGATTCTCGGATCCTTGTTGTCCCTCTATCATATTTTACAACCTACACAATTACTTCATCATCAATTTCAGATTCTTTACTCATTTTGATTATATCGTCTATATTAAGGTTTACATCTTTCTTTATAGTTAACTTGTTTCCCTGTGGAATCGACACCCCAAACTCGTGCTACAACAACCGTGTTACTATTTTGGGCGTAATCAGTGGTCTTACTTGATGTCCACGGTGAAGAGAAGAAAGACTATCTACCTCTTGAAGTGTTCTTGATGAACCCAATGGTCTTCTTATAACCAAGTTTTTGAGAGAGAATGCTTAGCAAAATCAGCAAAATGAGTGAGCATTTTAGTAAGAGATGATGGTAGAAACAAGAAAGTTTTGAGTGCAAGTGAGTGGGCAAGTATGGATTTGCTGCAAAGGGGAGAAAAGAAGTAGGTGCTACTGGTTTTATGAAAGAAGAAATGAAGAAAGAGGCTGTAAAATGGCTTTTATAGTGCAAAATTTAGGGTTAGCTATGTGCTGGGCTCGAGCTAGCACTATGCAGTGCGCTGCGGTTCTGGGCCTAGTTCTGTGTGCTGCGCTGTGCGCTGCGGTGCTGGGCCTGGCGCTGCTGATCTCGGTTCTGGCCACCGCAGTGCTGGGCCTAGCGCTACTGAGCTCGGTTCTGGCTACCGCAGTGCTGGGCCTGGCGCTGTTGAACTTGGTTCTGGGCACCGCGGTGCACACACTAGTGTCCAAAAAAAACTGTGTGGTTGCCAAAAGAAAAATAAATTAAAGTTAGAAAGTAATCCTTAAAAATATAAATCACACTAAAAGAAAGACCAACAATTGAGATTGAATAAAACATAATTAAAAATAAAACAGACAAATCAAAAGAAAAATAAATGAAAACATACCTATGTGGTGAAGTTAAGGGAAATAGACCGGATCCATAAGTGGAATTTCTTCCACTTTCGGGTCTTGCTTATCGATTTAGATCTTAAGGCACTGTCCATTTACTTTAAATACCCGACCATCTCTACTATCCTCAATGTCTACCGCCCCATTTTTGAAACATTTTGCACTATAAAAGGGTCGGTTCATCTTGACCGAAGTTTTTCAGGATGCCTATGAAGTCTAGAGTCGTATAAGAACACCCAATCATTGGGTTTAAATGTTTTCCTCAAAATGTTTTTATCATGGAATACTTTCATCTTAGTCTTATAGATTCTAGAATTTTCATAAGCATCGTTTCTTAACTCTTCTAACTCGGTCAACTGATATTTTCTAAGCTTACCCGCTTCGGCCATATTAAAGTTAAAAGATTTGATGGCCCAATAAGCTCGATGCTCGAGCTCCACGGGTAAATGGCAAGGCTTCCCAAAAACAAGCCGATAAGGCGACATACCTAAGAGAGTTTGAAAGGCTGTACGGTAAGCCCAAAGCGCATCAGTTAGTCTCAACGACCAATCCTTGCAATCGGGGTTAACTGTTTTTTCTAAAATTTGTTTAATCTCCCTATTAGCAAGCTCTACTTGTCCACTAGTCGGAGGATGGTAAGCAGTAGAGATTTTATGCAATACCCCATATTTTTTCATTAAAGCTTCAAAAGAACGGTTGCAAAAATGTGTACCTCGATCACTAATTATAGCACGTGGTGTACCAAATCGAGATAACAAAATTTCTTTAAGGAATTTAATCACCGTTCCGTTATCATTGCTTCGACAAGCTGCTGCTTCGACCCACTTAGATACATAATCTATTGCCACGATGATATATTGGTATCCGAAGGAAGGAGGAAAGGGTCCCATGAAATCGATGCCCCACCAATCAAAGATTTCAATTACTAAAATAGGGTTTAAGGGCATCATATTTCGGCGAGACACAGCTCCTAACTTTTGATACCTTTCACATGAGCGACAATAGATGTTTGCATCTCTAAGCAAGGTAGGCCAATAAAATCCACAGTGCAAAATTTTTGCAGCGGTTTTTTTCATTGAAAAGTGGCCTCCACAAGCTTGGGAGTGATAAAATTCTAAAACACTCGCAATCTCCTCATCAGGGATGCAACGCCTTAGAATTTCATCAGGGCAGTACTTGAAAAGATAGGGGTCATCCCAATAGAAATTACGTACCTCATATAAGAATTTCCTTTTGTCTTGAGCGCTCCAATCTATAGGTATCTCACCTGTAGCCAAATAGTTTACGATGTGAGCAAACCATGGTAGAGAAGTAATGGATAGTAATTGCTCGTCGGGAAAATCGTTCTTGAGTGGCATGTCATCACAAGTGTCCCTGAATGTAAGTCTCGAGAGGTGGTTGGCTACTACGTTCTCCACTCATTTCTTTTCCTTTATGGTGATATCAAATTCTTGCAAGAAGAGGATCCATCGGATTAGTCATGCCTTAGCATCATTCTTTGTGAGAAGATACTTGAGGGCGGCATGATCTGTAAAAATAAGGATAGGTGACCCAATTAAATAAGCATGAAATTTATCTAAAGTAAATACTATAGCTAGCAATTCTTTTTCAGTTGTAGAGTAATTCATTTGAGCACTATTTAAAGTCTTACTAGCATAGTAAATGGCAAAAGGTTTTCCCTCTCTTCGCTGTCCAAGAACATTACCTACAGCGTAGTCACTAGCATCACACATGATTTCAAAAGGCAAAGTCCAATATGGTGACTGCATTATAGGTATGGAAGTAAGATTGCTGATCAGTATTTGGAATGCTTCTTGACAAGCTTTTGTCCATTCAAAGGCAGTGTCTTTAACTAGGAGGCCACTTAGAGGTCTAGAGATGTTTGAAAAATTATGTATGAATCTCCTATAAAAACCAGCATGACCAAGGAAAGATCTCACATCCTTTATTTTCTTAGGGGTGGGTAATTTAGAGATTAATTCAATCTTAGATTAATCAACCTTTATTCCCTTAGAAGAGACAATATGCCCTAAGACAATACCGGATGGTACCATGAAATGGCATTTTTCCCAATTTAAGACCAATTATTTCTCTTCACAGCGAATTAATACTATTTCTAAGTTCATTAAGCATGCTTCAAATGAAGATCCAAAAACAGTTAGGTCATCCATAAAAAACTCCATGCAACTTTCAACAATGTCACTAAAAATACTCATCATGCAGCGTTGAAAAGTAGCAGGGGCATTACATAATCCAAATGGAATCCTACAAAAAGTATAGGTGCCAAAGGGATAAGTAAAAGTGGTATTTTCTTGGTCTTCTAATGCAATTTCTATTTGATAATAACCAGAATAACCATCTAGAAAACAAGAAAAGGGATGACCAGCTACACACTAAAGAATTTGATCAATAAAAGGGAGTGGGAAATGGTTTTTCTGGGTGGCAGTATTTAATTTTCTATAATCAATGCACATACGCCACCTGGTCACAAGTTTAGTAGAGACTAGCTCTCCTAGGTCATTCTTCACCACAGTGACTCCGAAATTTTTAGGGACGACTTGTGTAGGGCTTACCCACTTACTATCAGCTATGGGATATATAATACCCGCATCTAACAGTTTCAATGCTTCATTTTTCACTACTTCTTTCATGGTGGGGTTAAGCCTACGTTGAGGGTCTTTACAAGGACTAGTTCCTTCATCCAAATTTATTTTATGGGAGCAGATTAGGGGACTAATTTCCTTTAAATCAGCCATGCTCCATCCTAGGGCTGATTTGTGTGCATTTAAAGTTTGAATTAATTTCTTACCTTGGCTCTCAGATAATTCAGAAGAAATAATAACAGGAAAGGTATCACCCGGATTGAGAAAGGCGTGTTTTAAACCCTTAGGTAGCGGCTTTAATTCGACCTTAGGTGCTTCCACATTTGAGGGGACTTGTGTCTTGCTTCTTTTGGGCAGCTCCTCAAACCTTGGTTGCCATGCCCGATTGCCATAATCCTGAGCTTTGTCAAAAATAGCACAAATATTAATTATATCAGTTTTATCATCAAATAAATCCATCTCAGAATTAACAAGAAAATTCTTAAGAGGATCATAGTCATGATCTAAAGAAACTCCCTCATTGATGAGTGACTCAATCATGTAAAGCTGGTGTTTGTCGTCCTCATCTTCAGGCTGTTTTGCAACATTGAAAATATTTACTTCAAGAGTCATGTTTCCAAAGGATAGCTTTGTGAGTCCATTCCTATAATTTATTAGTGCATTCGCAGTAGCAAGAAAAGGTCTACCCAAAATCAAAGGGATTTTAGAGTTAGTGTCAACAGCGAAGTGGTATCAAGAATTAAGAAATCAACAGGATAGTAGAATTTATCAATTTGAATCAAGACATCCTCTACCACACCCCGGGGTACTTTGACTGAACGGTCAGCCAATTACAATACCACGCGGGTTGGTTTGATTTCTCCTAACCCTAACTGTAAGCAAATGGAGAATGGCATCAGGTTTACACTAGCTCCTAAATCTAGCAAAGCTTGTCCAACTTCATGATTTTCAATGCTGCAAGCAATGGTAGGACAGCTCGAATCTTTATATTTTGGGAGTATTCTTTGCTCAATTAACACACTAACTTGCTCAGTTAGGAATGCTGTTTTCTTGACATGGTGTTTCCTCTTAATTGTGCATAAATCTTTGAGAACTTTTGCATAGGTAGTGACTTGTTTAATCACATGCAAAAGAGGAAGATTAAATTTCACTTGCCTTAAGTTCTCAAGGATTTCATTATTTATTTCCAGATTTTTCTTGTTGGATTTTAGGGCTTGAAGGAATGGGGCCTTAATAGGACTTTTGGTCACTTCAGGGTCTTTAGGAAATTCTGCTTCATTACTAGTTTGACCCTTTCTCACATCCTCAGGTTTATTCATTGGTGGGATGTGTAGTGACTTACCACTTCGGGTCACAATGGAATTTACTTCTTTCAAATTTTCTTGTGCCATATGTTGACCATAAGGTACGGACTGAGCTTGGGAAGGGAACTTACCTCGCTCAGTCACACTTAATGAGCCCATTAATTTATACACTTGGCTCCTTGTTTCTTTGTTTTCCTCAACCACTTATGTAATTAAAGCCTCATACCTTTGATTTGTCTTACCTTGTGCTTCTATAAAAGCACGTAAGGTGTCTTCTAAAGAGTTCCTAGAGGATGAGGGTGCATGATAAGGTGCTGGGTATGATCTAGGGGGTTGTTGTGCATGCTGCTGATTTTCAGATTTTCAGTTGAAATTGGGATGATTTCGCCACTTCGGATTGTAAGTGTTAGAGAAGGGTGTTGGAGGTTTCTTGTACATGCCTAAGGCATTACATTGTTCCTCGTACAGCCCTCTCATGTCAACAAATGTGGGGCAATCTTAGGCAGGATGATCAACCCCACCACACACAAAACATGGTTATAAAGGTTCAGCTTTATTAACCTTGTGTGTTGGTTTTTTAGTTTTTAATGCCTCTAACTCCCTAGTAAGCATCTCGACATTGGCTTTAAGATTACCCTCTTCCCTAAGATGATAAATTCCTCCACCACTAGGGTTTACTATAGGTCGTGGCCTATTTGTGCTTTCAATAGCACTAGGTCCAGTCCGTGTGTGAGCTTTTTCGACAAGCTCATGGAGGTACTCAATAGCCTCATCAGGGTTTTTTTTTGCAGAAATTCACCATTGCACATCATCTCTACAAATTGGCATTCTCTATAGGTAAGACCCTCATAGAAATAGCTCACTAAACGCCAATTTTCATACCCATGATGTGGACACATACTTAATAGCTATTTAAATTTCTCCTAAGATTGATACAAAGTCTCGTTTTCCTTTTGTGCAAAGGTGGAGATTTGTATTTTTAATGCATTAGTCTTATGTTGAGGGAAGTACTTATTAAAAAAGACTTAGGTCATCTCATTCCATGACCCAATTGATCGTGGCCTCATCGAGTATAACCAACTCTTAGCTTTATCCTTCAAGGAGAAAGAAAAAGACTTAAGTCTCACGATATCATCGGTTGCATCTTGACTATGAAAAGTTGCAACTACTTCCTCAAATTCTCTAATGTGCACATAAGGGTTTTCGATTTCCAAGTCATGAAAAGTAGGGAGTAATTGTATCATCCCTGTTTTAAAATCTTGATGGCGAGTGTTGGCTGGAAACATTATGCATGATGGTGTGGCTGTCTAGCTAGGATGTAGGTAATCTCTAAGTGTCCTAGCAACATTTTCATTAGGGTTTTCAGCCATGTTAACAAAATTTTTTATATTTTCTGTTGGGTGTACACTAGGGTTTGATCTAGGCGAGGTCTCACTAACAGACGTGGAAGGAAAAGGTATTTCTAATTCGAGTCCCTTAATGAATCTCCTTCACGAATCTCTCGGTCTAAGCATACACCAACTGAGTTTTTAAAAGTGATAAGTAAAATAAAATAGAATAAAATATAAAAAAAATCAGAAAATCAAAACTAATAGAAAGGAACGATAGTGCCGTTTCATTTTAGAGTTGATAAACTTCTTTGTAAGTAAGTGCGTTTCCCTGGCAACGGCACCAAAATTTGGTTACGTGCAAAGAGTAATGCGGTAGTTGTAGCATGGCTTTGGGGTATCGATTCCATAGGGAAACAAGTTAACTACAAAAGAAGGTATGAACCATAACACAAACGATAAAGATTTGAGTGAGAAAATATGAACTTTTGGTAATGAAGTAATCGTATAAAATAGATGGTAAAATATAATAGGGAGACAACAAGGATCCGGCAATCCTCCCTAGGTTTGTTGCCCTATCCCTAACTTGATTCAGTTATTTTTATCTCAGTTACAAGTTTCACATCCCAAACATGCAACCGGTAAGTATTCAATGAGCACATATATAAACCCTAATATGATTGTTATGAAATACTTCTTCGATTTATGCACATATGATCTATCCTATAGGTTTATCAAGAAACGACAATATATCTTTGTCGACAATATTGCAGTAATGGACAAACCTAAAGGCTAGATTTATCGGACTCAATTATACCCAAACAATCTTGACATAAGAGAAGCATGACTAAATTTATATCAAGGAAAAAGATACAATCACTGGAATAGATAAGATCTTATAATTAGGTAAAGAAGTAAATCATGACAATGTATGACAATAAGTTCTTATTACAACTAAATCAAATAAGGGAAGATAGGAACAACTACACCTAGGGATTCATCCCTTCGCCTTGCTTGGAAGTTAGTTAGCCATGGTGTTCATAGCTAAACACTTTTGTGGATGAGAGCTGCTGCCTTTATTTCTGGGTTTTTCTCCACACCCAAGATACCTCTCTCAAGCCCTAAGTGTCCTATTTATAGTACAAAGGTCCAAGGGGTGTTCTTGGGTTTTAATCTAATGTTTAAAACACTAATTAAAGTCTAACTCGGAGATGTAATCCCGTGTGTGCGCTACGGTGCTGCTTGAGGAGCACCGCGGTGCTAGGCATAAACTTGGCTGGGCGAGCTTCTGGGCACCGCAGTACTGGTTGAGGGGCACTACGGTGCTGGTTGAGGGGCACTATATGGGAGTTTTTGGGCACCGCGGTGCTGGGCTGAGCTTGATTTTTCTTCATGCTTTGCAATCCCTTCTCTACTTCGTCATGCATGGAACCTTGGTGCTTTTAAACAACAATCGCTTCTTCTTCTCTTTGGGCTCAAAATACCTAAAAATGCACTGAAATAAGTTAGTGGTCCAATAATATTACTTAAGAGTTATCAACACATAAAAGTGCAATAAAGACCGAGAAGAATCATAAAATGCTAACAATTAAACATCGTTGAGATGCATTTTATGGCTCTTATCAGGTGTGAAAGAGGAAGAAGCCTACAATGGTGGAGATAAGGTGTAGGGTACTGAAAAGGGTACCACAGCGAGAGGAGTGGAAGCGATAGTGGTGATAGTCTTGGTGGGAGAAACTAAAGAAGAGATAGGAGTGGCAGAAGGTTGATGTAAAGGTTCATGTGTGGTAAGAAGTAGAGGAGAAGAGTCAGATGAGGCAGAAAGGGAAGAGGTCATGGTTTGGGATAGGACAAGAAAGGGAAAAGACAGTTCATAAAAGATAACATGGGGACTAATGTAGACTCATCTAGTGGAAGGATCAAGACATCGATACCCCTTGTCATTTTGAGCATATCCTAGAAAAACAATTGTTTTGAACAAGGTACTAACTTGTGAGAAGCATTTGCTGCTAGATTAGGATAACATGCACACCTAAAGACATGAAAAGTGGAGTAATTAAGAGGTTTACAAACAATTTTTATATGGAACTTGATTGTTTAACTCAAGAGTAGGAAGACAATTGATGATGTAGAGATCAATATATGTGCTATCAAGCCAAAAGAACTCAAGAATAGATGAGTTAATTAAAAGGCATGCCATTTCACTAATGTGTTCATGCTTACGTTTAGCTACACCATTTTGTTAAGCTGTGTTAAGGCAAGACACGCAAAATGCAATTCTATGTTGGGCAAAAAATTATTTGAAAAAGTGTTTGATCAAATTCTTTACCACCATCACTTTGAATTTTTTTTTTTATTATTTTGGTGGAAAACTGATTTTCATCAAGGGCTTTAAAATAAATAAATAAAAAGTGTTGAAAAACTTCAAATTTTTTACTCATACAAAAAATCCAAGAATATCGTGAAAAATCATACACAAAAAATAACGTAATAGCGATAGCATAAATTGGAGAAAATTAGAGATTGCCAAACATCATAACGTATTAAAGCTAAAGGTTGTGTAATACAATGCTTAATAGAATCAGAAGGTAAATGTTTTGACTTTCCTAACTAACTTTCTAAATAAAAACTAGAATACTTAGAAGACAGAAAAATATCCTTTTTGTTTTTGCAAAAAAGATAACACAAGGGGACCTAAATGACCAAACTTATGATGCTAAATATCACTAAAGACTTAACGAGAGACCTGTGCCAAAGGGGTGGTAAGGATCGAATCTAGAGAAATATGGTAGAGATCACCATCACTGGAGGATTTGAGAAGAGATTTCTTCGTATTCTTGTTCTTAATAACAATATGAGAATCATCAAAATTAGCAGAGCAGTTGTTATCAGAACATAAATTTTTAACAAAAAGTAAGTTGTAGGACATGCAAGACATTATTAAGATGAAGAAGTTTGGTGAAAATACGTAAAAAGGTAGAACCAACATTGTTAATATCAAGAAACTGTCCATTACCAACTAAAATCTTAGTTTTCCCAAAATAAAGTGTAAGATCAGTATGTATACCTTACTAAAGAGTCATGTGAGCGGAGGTGGCCATTTCATGGTACTATTGGGCAACATTGGACTTACCAAGCGACATTGTAGTAAAGGATTTGGGCTGATCATGATAGAACACAACATGATTAAATCAGTGAGGGCAATTCAGGATAAGGTGACTAGTGGTATGACAAATTTGACATTGAGTGGAGGAGGAACCAGAGGCGGTTTCAAGAAACCTTCACAACTGTAAGATGAACCACTAGCAAATTGATTAAATGTAGGAGAAGAGTAAGAGGATCGATTAGTACTTGAACCATGCTGAGAAGAATCATCACGACTAGTATGGTGTCTACGACCCCTGCCATGGCCTCTATACCCCAAGTGACTTCTACCACAACCACGAGAAGTACTAGATATAGTGGTAGCAACAAGAGCTGTAAGAGGACCATATGACTGAGAACTAACAAAAAGATGTTTCAATCGTTGTTCTTAAAGCATCAACTTTGTACACAATCTGTCAAAGGTAAGAGTGATGTTGGTGTTCATCACTATGGTGATGAAGTTTTCATACTTTGTAAGCAGACCTGCTAAGGCATAAAAGATGAGGTCTTTTGTGGATATTGAGAAGTTGATTGCAGCAAGAGCATCAACAATGGCTTTGAGATCTCGGAGATACTATTCCATAAATTTGCCACATTTGATGTGTTTGTGAAGCTTCACTCAGAGGTCAAACTCATTGGCATTGGACTGATCAAGGAACCACTATTCCAATGCAATCTAGACATCCTGAGAAGTGTAGAATTCATGGATATCTTGCAAGATGTCAGAGGTAAGAGTGGAATTAATCCAAGAGCATAGGCACTATTCAGTCCGACTCTAGGTGGAATAGGCCAAACTAAGAATGGTATGACCATCATTGTTGAGAGAAAGGTGAGACAACAAAGAAAAAACCATCAACATAACACAAAAGGTCATAACTGATAAGAATAGGTAGAAATTGAGAGCGCCAGGTGATGTATTTGGAGTTATCGAGCTTTATATTGACTAGATATGTGATACTATGAGCTAAAAAATGGAAGGTTGGGAAAAGCAAGGGTAGGCATTGTGGGAGTAGGTGACGACACAAGTTGAGTGTTTTTGCTGGAGCCAAGACTATGGGGTTGTGAGGTGAGATGTGTCGTCATAAATGAGGGGTTGAGAGCATACGGGTTGATGGGGTTAGGCGATAGGAGGTGGGGAAGAGTGTTAGCTGATGTATAAGTGTACATATTTTTCGATATGGGATGGTTAATGTGTGCAGCAGTAGTATAGAGGTGATAGGGATAGGCGAAAATAACTTAGGGAAAGAAAGAAGAGAGGTTAGGGTTTAGGGTGAGAAGAGAAGAGAAGCTAGGTGCACTGCCAGCGAGAAAAGGGAGAAAGAAGGTAAATGTGGAAGTCATAGGCATGGGAGTAGGGAAAAGGAAGTGTACGATGGTGGCAGAGGTGGCAACAAGGGATAAATTAAAGGTGGCAGCGGCAGTTTGAGGGTGAGAGGTGGTGGCGACAGTTTCAGGTGGTAGGGTGTTTTTCAGTTTTAGATGAAGGATTAATACTTTCCATGGTTGTAAGGTTTTTTTTTTTTTTTTTTTGTGGACATTATTGCTATAATACCATGAAAAAGTTTAATTGTGAGAGGATATTTAGAAGACTTTGATGTTGTAGGTCATGTGTATTACATATAAATATAGGTTATAAATTGATAATAAGAAGGATACAAATATAAACTTGATAAATATCAAGAATAATGTAGTTATATAGGTAATTTATCTTAGTTATTTACTAGAGATAATGTAGTCATCCTAAAGATAATGTAGTCACCTACTATAACTGTTTTGAATACACTTATAGAGTAAAACCTTATAAACTTGGGATTTAAATAGTTCAATTTTATTGTATATATTGACCCAATTAAAGAAGCTTACTTCATTAATTTATCATAGTTGTAGACTTTGCTCACTTTAGGGGCACCTTAAGGTAAGTAGTTATTGTCATGTCATGGTATATGTAAGGTTGGGAGTGTGACAATTTTATCTAACCCATGAAAGAGATTAATATTAATTTTCACAAAGACAAAGGCCCTAAAAAACAAAGGCTCAAGGAGCTCATCATTTGTTAGAGTTTTGTTTTAAAACAAAAGTAAAAATCGATTGTGGTTAGTAGACGGTTGACTGTCATATTGACTAAAAATTTCGACAGAAGACTATGGTATAGGAACTGTAGTCAACTGTTAGTACATTATTTTCAAACTTGTAATCTTTCCACCAACTTTTTCTTTAAGAGTTATGTCCTTTAGTTCATAACTCTTTGATTTTCTGATTGTTGGAGGTTTGGAAAAAACTATAAATATTTCAAATAACTTCTTAATAACTAACTTTGATTTCTACAACTTATTTTCTTCTTCTCTGAGAAATTTACAACCATAGTTATCACTATTTCAAAAAGAGTTCTTAGGGGATTCTTAAAATTTGCTATCTGTAGATCCTAGAGACTTTATTGTATCCTGAAGGATATTTTTCTGTAACCTATTAGCAAACTCCTTTCTTTTTGTACCAACAATCTTAAGGCTTTAAGGAATATAAAACTTTAAGGAAAACAATTATTATTGAGCGTCAAAATTTCATTTTATTTTCCTTAATTTTCCTTATTTTCAATTTTTGATTCCTACTCCAGAACTTTGTACAAACAATCTTAAGGCTTTATTTGTTTTGCATCAATGGAGTAGAGGCTAATCAAAGCAATGAAATTGGACAATTTCATAGATGAACAAAGTCATGGACGGCGTTACAGAATGCAGTATGAGTGAAAACTTAAAGGAACAATAATTTGTGGAGCGAAGTTTGATAGTTTTCTATAAAACCAAAAGGTATGCTTGGTTTAAATTTTTCGTTAGAACAATAATCTACACGATACAAAAAAGATGCCTCTTATTTTATGATTTTTAAGTTTCAAGTGATCTTCATTGAGAAGAATGATATTGACACCAAAAAGGTTACTTTGATCATTAAACAATAAAGTAATAGTGAAGGAAAATCAAAGAAGAATCGATCATTGCCATTTATTGTTACGAGGAATCATGATTTTATTTGTTAAGATTTTAAGGAATGTAAAAGAGAAATTTCTATTTCCATAAGGCCTTTTGTCCTATATGCATATAAACTGTAATTTAATATTAGTTTGTTTTATTAAATTTGTGTGTTTTTAAGAGATAACATGAATATAAGTAACAATGTGTTGAAGTACAATGATAGGGTTTGTTGTGGTTTGTGCATAGAAAACTTACATTATTTATACATGTGTGAGAAAAATTAATTGTAGATGCACATATGAAAGATGGCCTCTTAGCAAATAAATTATTACTTTGTTGAATTTGTTTATAACATTTTAAACTATGAGGTGTTAGAACTTGAATATTGATGGACACAAAAGATAAATATTTTGAGTGCTTATGATTTTGGAAAGGTACAAAATTGAACTTATTAAAAAAATCAAAGTGAGAGGGTATTTGAAATGTTATAGAGTTCAAATCCTAAAAGAGAATTAAACTTAGAAAGCATAATGGGGGTTATGCTTTGAGTCTTTCATAATACATTACAAGAATGTACAAATTTAATAGAAACTTTGGTTATCTAAAGAAAACTACTTATTTGATATTAACTAGTTGTATCAATATGATACACTGATGTTATGATAGCCCGACTGTATCTAGAGAATACACTGATGCTGAGCAAATGACGAGAGTAAGTGATAATACTCTAAGAGAAGGTGATGTTTCTTGAGTGAGCAAGAAAAAAAACTGTATATCTCACACAATGAAATCCAAATTAATTACCTTGATAACAATTGAGAAGAAGGCAGATTTGATTAATTAGAAATTTATTGTTAAAAATAAATTCTGTAGCCACATTATATGCCTTCAAAATCTATCCTTTGTGATAATGAACTTTTGTCAAAAGTTTATAGTGGTACCTAAAATTGTAAGTCTAGACATATTTAGTCTAAAGACAGGACTCGTGAGTTTGTGAGACTAAGTGTTAATATGAGATCAAGTGAAAACTTGATTATTTCTCTTACGAAGACTCTCTAAAGAGTTAGTAAGAATGTTATATCCTATGAGATCTGCAATTGAATCCTATATAACTTATCACCAGTAATTTGAAATCGGACCTTATTCTAGTAACTAACTAGTTATAAGGTTTAATGGGTGAAAACATGTTACTATAAAGTGATTGTTAGTATTGAAAATGTGAGCTCGCAAAACAAAAAATTAGTATTGTTTATTACATATCTTAGAGGTTGAGTTATATACTCTTAATGAAGTCCAAGACAATTATTGTAAATGTGTCATAAGTAAAGAAGACACATTGTAGAGCTTCACCAAGATGAATTTAGAAGTGGTGTCGCTTCTTAAAAGAGTTTAAGGTTTACTCTCAAGAGAATTCATGAAACCAGGTACAAGCACATGGTCATAATGGTGCTAATTATAAATAAAAACTTTTCATCGAAATGGGAGAGTGACATGTGTGATATTTCATACTCTATTACAAAGAGTTTCTAATTTAATGTTATTAAGAAGTTCATTATTTCATTGAGTCTTGAAGTATTTACACTAAGTAAAGATTTAAATCAAAAGATATCTTTACATATGTATATCAATCGTAAATTACTTTGGCTGTAAATTTTATCAAAGTTTGTTATACAAATAAAGATTTTGTTTCTCAAACAAAAGTGAAGGATTGTTGGAGTTTTGTTTTTTTAAAAGAAAAACAATTGGTTATGTTTTGTAAGCAGTCAACTGTCATATTGTCCAAAAAAATTTTACAGTCAATTGTGGTATAGTACAATCGACTGTCATCCCGATACTTGACTTCAACTTGTCCAAACCTTTAAGATAGTCAATTGTGATTAGTGGAAAGTCGATTGTCAATTTGTTATTTTTTTAAAAAAAAAATTGAACTTTTCAACAGCTTTTTCTTCTAGAGTTATGTCCGTTAGTTAATAGCTCTTCGATTTTCTAACTGTTAGAGGTTTGGAAAACACTATAAATACTTGAAATAACTTATCAATAACTAAATTTGATTTCTACAACTTCTTTTCTTCTTCTATGAGAATTTTACTACCATAGTTATCACTATTTCAAGGAGAATTATTAGGAGATTCATCATATTTGTTATTTGTAGATCCTAGAGACTTTATTGTATCCTAGAGGATATTTTTCTGTAACTCATTAGCAAACTTCTTATGGAGTGAAGACAAATAAAGTCTTAAGGAAAACAATGATTATAGAGCCTCAAAGTCTCATTTCATTTTTAAAAAAATTTTCCTTACTTTTAGTTTTTGACTCCTACTCCATAAATTTGTATCAATATCATCAGCAACGGAAACTGCAAAGAAAGGCCAAACCTAGAGCTAATTACACAGCTCATGAATTTGGAAACACATACGAGCCACCCTCAAACCGGTGCAAAGAATGTAAATTATAATGTGCATCGACTTTTATGTAATCAATTTGAATGAATGTTAAGTTACTCAATAGTGATTTTCAATTCCAATTAATGTTTGTTTACTTCAGATTTTGAGATTCACTAAAATCCTAACCCATGGGAAGTTCTCATATAAGGTTGGTTGTGATGTGGGTCAAATACAACATACTATCAAAGGTTGACACCTGAAAAGCTTCAGGGGAATCAAGGTACTTACACCAGGGGCAAAATGATAATTCCACCTATCCTAAGCCCTATAAATAATAGTATTGTTTCTGGTAACTCATTCTTTTACACTCCCTCTCCATATTTTACCTCGCTTCTTCTAGTCATACTCTAACTTAAGCTTCAGAGGGCCCTCCCCAAAGAAAAACACTCTAGGTCGGCTTTCTTTTCAGGTATTTTGGACAATACCACCTCAAACTATACTAACTCAGACCATACTAGATAATTTAACACTTAACCTCCATATCTAATCGAACTCCTAAAGACAACCTGAACAATCTTGAGTGTATCCAACCTATTTTCGGCTTCAATTGAACTGACGTCATCTGTGGGGATCTTAATTTTAGTCAATTGAAAGACCTAAGAAGAATCCATCCTCCTCAGGAGATTGATAAGCACTGTTCATACAACCTTTGAGGTCAACTCCATCAATTGACCCTAGCTACCTCCATCGCCACCTTCGATGGAGGGATTGTTGGTACAAATTTAAGGAGTATGAGTCAAAAACTAAAAATTAAGAAAATTAAGGAAAACGAAATGAGACTTTAAGGCTCAATAATCATTGTTTTCTTTAAGGTTTTATTTTTCCCCATTTTGTAAGGAGTTTGCTAATGGGTTACAGACAAATATATTCTAAGATACAACAAAGTGTATGCGATCTATAGATAGCAAATCTAAAGAATCTCCTAAAAACTCTCATTGAAATAGTGATAACTATAGTTGTAAATTTCTCAGAGAAAGAAGAAAAGAAGTTGTATAAATCAAAGTTTGTTATTGAAAAGTTATTTTAAGTATTTATAATATTTTTCAAACCTCCAACAGTCAGAAAATCGAAGAGCTCTGAACTAATGGACACGAGTCTTGAAGAAGAAACTGTTAGAAAGTTTAAAATTTTGAAAATAATGATTTGATAGTCGACTGTCTTAAGCGTCTGGATAAGTTAAAGTCAAGTATTGTGATGAAAGTCGATTGTCCTATACCACAATCGAATGTCAAAAATTTCTGGTTAATATGACAATCGATTGTCTACAAATCATGGTCAACTCTTCTTTTTTGTTTTTAAAACAAAACTTCAACAATCCCCTACTTTTGTTTGAAAAACAAAATCTTTTATTGTAAAACAAATTTTGATAAAATTTACAGCCAAGTTACTTTGAAATTGACATATATATGTAAATATATCTGTCAATTTAAATATTTACTTAGTGTAAATATTTCAAGACTCCACGAATTATAGGATTTATTTGTCTCCGCTTTGAAAGGAGTTTGCTAATAGGTTTTAGATAAATATCCTCCAGGATACAACAAAGTTTATGAGATCTACAGATAGAAAATTTAAAGAATCCCCTATGAACTCTCATTTAAATAGTGATAACTATGACTGTAAATTTTTCGAAAAAACAAGAAAAGAAGTTGTAGAAATCAAAGTAAGTTATTAAAAAGTTACTTGTAGTATTTATAATGTTTTCCAAACCTCCAACAGACAGAAATTTGAAGACCTATGAAATAAAGAATACAACTCCTAAAAAAAAGAAACTACTGGAAAGTTTAAAATTTTGAAAATAGCGAACTAATAGTTGATTGTCCACTAATCACAATCGACTATCTTAAGCGTCCAAACAAGTGTGAGTCAAGTATCAGGATGATTGTCGACTGTCCTATACCACAAATGATTGTCAAAAGTTTATGGTCAATATGACAGTCGACTATCTACTAATCATAATCGAGTTCTTTTTGTTTTTAGAACAAAATTCTAATAGGGGAAAAACCCTCATCGCACTTCGGAAAGTTACCATCAACCCTAGTAAAATGATGAACGTGCCCTATCCCATCATCAAGCTGGATCACGGTCAGACAAGGCTACTCAGTGAGAAGTTCTTGAAACAGATATGGCTGCCCCAGCTAATCAAGTTGAATACATTGCCTTTCAGCCTTGGTTCAATGAAGTAGTCGTACGGCTCGGTAAGGTGGCCCTTGAGCCGAGTAAACATCGATAGATTCAGTCATTAGTTCAAACTGCCAACATGGCCAAAAGGACCACCAAGCCTTGGGACTCAAAAGTCCGACCAAAAGAAATGAGCTCAAGTAGAAGGTATAACCAATTGAGTTATCGAAGTTTAGTCTGGGATGGTGAGTCATTGTCAAATTCCCATTCATATAAAAAACAACAAGAGCAAGACAAATCTTAAGTGAGTAAACATGTGAAAGAAATGAATAAGTGCATTAGACTCGCCATAAAAGCTAACCAAGGTAGCATCCTTGACGAAATCAGACTTGCAGGTAACACCTTCTCCAAAAAACTCATGAACGAGATAATGATGTCTAACTTTTAAATGCCTCACATTGAGCTTTATACGGGGAAGATATGCCCCATAGACCACCTAGAGATCGTCAAGTCTCTTATGTTTCTTTATGGCCACTCGGAGACAATAATGTGACATGCATTTCCAATAATGTTGCATGAGACATGGAGGATATGGATTTCTCATCTATGATTTGGTTCCATAAAATCGTTGGATGAGCTCAGTGAACAGTTTGTGACACTTTTTAAAGTAGTCGTGGTCCTAAAAAGACTCCAAAAAACTTGTTGAGCATAACTTAGCATGTTGAAGAAACCCTTCACGACTACATTTTTTTATTCACTTCACCTATGTTATAAGTAAGGGAACTGGATAAAAAAGTGTCAATCATGGCCTTTATTAACGACCTCAAGGCCTTCGAATTCAGCCACTAACTTTCAAGGAATCTATTGCAAACTATGAAGTCTATGTTGGCCAAAGCTGATGAGTTTGTAATTGCTGAAAAGGACCAAGTTTTTCGAAACCAAAGGGAAGAAGCCTTAATGAGCCAAAAAAGAAAAGATCAAGAAAAGTCTAAGTCTAAGGATGACCAAAAGAGAGGTGGCCGAAATGATGGGTGTAAAACTAAAAAATTGGGAGTTCCTTAAGGATTTGAGACTTATACCCCCTTAGTAGCTCGAGTGTTGACCTCCTGATAGAAATAGCCAACCAAGACATCATCAAATGGCCTCCTAAAATCAAGACCTTCACTATGAAGAGGGACATGAGTCATTTTTGCGCTTTGACAAAGACTATGGCAACGACACTAATAAATGTAGGCACTTAAAAGACAAGATCGAAAGCTTGATCCAAGTAGGGTACTTAAGGAAGTTTTTCAAGATCGATTAGATACAAAGTTTGAATTGCAAAAGGAGCTTTGATCACAGATAAATGAATAGGCTGAGGCAAAGCCCAAATAGGAGGGACATAAACCAAAGACGCCGAAGTCCGAGGAGAAAGTTAGATAACGCCCCTGTGGCAAGTGTTTTCCGAACTATCTTTGGAAGGTTAACCTCCTCAGTAGAATCTTTAAACTTGTAAGGCCTACACTCATTTTATTGGTTCAGTTAAGGGGCCGACGAAGAAGAAACAGACTGATCAGAACATCAACTTAATAAACGAAGATCTAGAGAGAATAAGGTTCCTTCATGATGATTTGGTAGTTGTAACCTTGGTTAGATCAAATTTCATAGTAGAAAGGATTTTGGTAAACAATGGCTCATCCCAAGACATCTTATAATATGATGCCTTCAAGAAGATGAAATTATCGAAAGACCTTTTAAATCTGGCATGTTACCCTCTGTACAATTTCTTGGCACACCAATCTACCCGAACAAGAGCATAGTGCTGCCAGTAATCGAAAGTACCTCACCTTATCAAACAATTATCTTGAACACATTTTTAGTTATACACCTTCCCCGCTCCTATAATGCGATTCTTGAATGGTCAGGAATGAACATAATAAGGCAGATGTCTTCACATACCACTTAAAAATGAAGTTTCCAACTAAGAACAGCGTGGGTGAGGTAAAGGGTAACCAAGTCGCAACTCAGACATGTTACTTAGCCTTTATCAAGGGAAGAGACAAGTTGATTGTCCTTTAGATTAAAGATTTAAGAAAAGAATCCAAGATTCACAAAGGAAGACCAGTAGAAGAGCTATTATTACTGTCTTTTGTGGAAAATGAACCGAAAAAGGTAGTGCAAATCAGCTCAGGTTTGGAAGGAGAACTCTAAACATAGTTGATCTTATTCCTTATAGAAAATTGAGACATGTTTGCTTGGTCAGCCACAGATATGCTAGGAATCAACCCAAAGACAATGGTGCATCATTTGAACATTGACCCTAACTATAAGCCAGTGACACAGAAGAAGAGAGTGTTTGCTTTGAAAAGGCAGTAGGTCATTGACATTGAGGTCAACAAGCTCATTGAAGCCCGGTTCATCATAAAGATCAATAATCCAAATTGGCTGACTAATGTTGTGATATTGAAGAAAGCAACTGGGAAGTGGCAGATTTACATTGACTTCACTGACCTGAACAAAGCATGTCCAAAAGACAACTTCTCCTTGTTATTGATTGACCAGTTGGTAGACGCAACTTTAGGATATAAAATGTTGAGCTTCATGGATACCTACTATGGGTACAATCATATTAAGATGTATGTGATGGATTAACCAAACACAGTCTTTGTGACGAAAAAAAATGATTTATTGCTTTATTGTGATGTCATTCAAATTCAAAAAAGCAAGAGCAACTTTTGGTAAGTTCCTCGGCTTTGTAGTGACTCAAAGAGGAATTGAGGTAAACCTAAAAAGATTAAGGTTTTTTTACATATGGATGCCCCTAAGAATGTAATAGAAGTATAGAAGCTCAAAGGCCGAATAACTGCCCTAGGTCGCTTCATGTCAAAGTCGGGGGAGAAATTCCTACTTGTCTTTAAGGCATTGAAGAAGACCCAAGACTTCTAATGGATAGAAAATTGTCAAGCTTCATTTGGAGAATTGAAGAGATACCTAAGTTCACCACTTATCCTTACCAAGCCAAAAGTGAAGGAAAAGCTCTATCTATACTTAGCCATCAGCAAAATGATTATAGCATTAGTCCTAATTAGGGAGGAAGACAAGGTACAAATGTCAATTTACTATATTAGTCGAGTCTTTCAAGACACAGAGACACAATATAAACCTCTCAAAAAATTGGCATATACCGTTGTCATATCAGCCCAAAAGCTACGACTGCATTTCTAGTCTCACTCCATTAGTGTGCTAACAAATCATCCTATGCAGCAAACATTCTAAAAATCCGATCTTTGAGGATGATTGGTAAAGTGGTCTATTGAGTTAGGAGAATTTGAAATTAGATATATGTCTCGCTCGATAATCAAGACCCAGGCACTTGCTGATTTCATTATTGAATGCACTTTCCATAAGGATGCGACAAGAAGGCAAGAGTCTGAGCCCCAACAAGAACTCCAAATCTAGAAGCTCTTCATGGATAGCTCTTCCAATGCCCTTGGAAGTGGCGCAAACCTCATTTTAGTCAATCCTGAATGGTTTACAGTCAGATATGCCCTATAGTTCAACTTTAGAGCTTCAAACAACGAGTATAAGGCCCTCTTAGCTGTACTACAACTAGCTCGATCTCTCATGGTAGAAGCTTTAGAAGTGTTCATCGAATCTCGGTTGGTAGTAAGCTAGGTAACCAAGAATTATAAGGCAAAGAGGCACGAATGATCAAGTACTTAGCTAAGGTAAAGCAGGTGATGGAACCATTCAAACAAATAAAAGTGAATCGAGTACCAAGATCAAAAAATGCCAAAGCCGACACTTTAGCTCAGTTTGCATCCTCCAAAACTTATAATCTTCAAAGTGTCATGTATGTTGAAGTATTATCATGCCCCGACATGGATGAAGCTGAGATAATGGATATTGACAATAGACTCAATTGGATAGATTTGATTGTCAAGTATCTAGAAAATAATGAGCTGTCAGAATCAATAATAAAAGCCAAGAAGCTCTCGTCCCAAGTAGCTCGATATTGTATGATTGAAAATCAGTTATGCGAATGATCTTTTACTCAGCCTTACCTCAAATGTCTCAAATCTTGAGAGGCAGACAATGCTTTGAGGGAAGTCCACGAAGGAATCTGCATAAATCACTTTGGAGGATGAACCCTGGCCCATAAGATTTTCAAACAAGGCTATTACTAGTTGAGGCTCCATAAAAGAGCCTTAGATTTTATCAAAAAATGCATCAAATGCTAGAAGTCTACCCTCATGCCTCGCTCTCCCGCAAACCCATTGACAATCATCACCAACCCATTACCATTCATAATATAGGGTATTGACATACTCAGACCTTCCCTCGAGCACTCGGACAATTGAAATTTCTGATTATAACAACGGATTACTTCATAAAGTGGGCAGAATCGCTTGCAAAGATAACGAAAGAAAAGGCTAGGGATTTTATTTGAAAGTCAATAATATGTCGGTATAGAATCCTAAGAGTATTAGTGACTGAAAATGGAAAGCAGTTTGAGGGTGTACAGTACAAAAAGTTTTACCAAAATCTTCAGATAAACCAACAATTCGGTTTGGCTGAACACTCACAATTTAATAGGTAAGATGAAGTGTCAAATAAAACCATATTTCTTACTCTCATAAACGATTTGAAAATACCTAAGGACTGTGGGTCAAAGAGCTACCATACGCACTCTAGGCCTACAAGGCCACACCTCGATCCCCAATAAATAAAACATCATTCTTCTTAGTCTTTAGGTTTGAAGCTATGATCTTTGTCGAGGTGGGATAACCTTCCCTAAGGGTTCAATTCTTTGATGCGAGAAGTAATCACGACTGTTTAAAAGCGAACTTCATGATAGAAGGAATTTAATATGAAGCACTGTTAAAACTTGCAACATACCAGCAAAGGACAACCATATACTACAACTCCAGGGTCAAGCAGAGAGCGTTCAAATCAAAGACCTAGTCATCCTCAAGAAAGAACTCTTGCATCTTCATGACATAGGAAAGCTCTTAGCAAATTAGAAAGGTCCATACCACATCAAAAAGGTGATCAAAGTAGGAAATTTTGAGCTAAAGAGGATTGATGGTACCCCTGTACCCATGAGGTGGAATTTAGAGAGCTTAAGAAAGTTCCATGAGTGATTGGTTAATGTTAACTAACTCAAAGAAAAGTAAACCAATGTAAGTACTTATGAGATGAATTGAATGAATTTTGCCCACAGTTTTCTATATTTACTATTGAAGCTAACAAAATTTTACCAAGTCCAAAAGTACGGCTACACAAGAGATGCCCGCCTCAAACTTGAACAAATAGTGGTCGACTTCACCTCTAAGAATCCTTAAGCTGATAACCAAGCTAAAGACCTAAAAGTGGCAATTTACATTAGAGGCAACAAGGCCAAGGATAGAAGAAAATGACACAAAATGTCCTTCACATCAGACATCATCAACGGCAAAAAATTGAGGTGAATCGTAAAAAAAGGCCCTTCACCCCAGTCAACTTTTATAGTCAAGGATTGATGTGAATGATCAATGTTGAACACACCTCGAATGATAAAAACCCAAGAAAAGGAATTGACGGTCCAAAAAGGAAGCCTCAACTCAAGCACAGACATAACACTTATAAGTGCTAGCACTTAATGAGTCAAGACCGTAACTCGTACTCAGATGACACAAGAGGTCAAACTTTGAGTAGATCACAGACAACCTAAAACTTGAAACTACAGCTCATACTTAGACAACCAGAAAGTCAAACTCTGAGTAGCTCACAGACGATAAGAGCTTGAGTCTACAACCAATACTCAAATGACCAATGAGGTCAAATCCGAGAAACTAATGGATGCATACAAGAGAAATAAGAAAAAAAACACAAAGATGATGAGAAATAAAAGATGTTCAAATGATAATGAAAAGAATTACATCGAAAGACTTCAAAATCGAGTTCAAAAAATAGAAAAAAATGAACCTAAGTTTAAACCTATGCCTCCTCTTACTCCTCCTACCCGTCTTGGCCAACGCATTCGCTAACCAACTCATCTACGATCCGACCCTCGGAGTCGATGATGACGACGTTTGCATTGCGAGATTAGGTCTAACCTTCATCGTCCCCAATCATCGGGATTCCTTCATTACCCTCCCCAGTCGACAGCATGAAGGTGATATCAAGCAATGGAATTTGAACCTGACTTATATCGAGATCAGGCCAAATCTTACCCATCTCCTCTTTAGCTGCCTCAAACTCGAAGATAAACTCCTTTACGGTCTGGTCATAAACAAGGTTGTTAAAAGACTTGGAGAGTTTGAACTCTTACACAGCTTTTTCCTCGACCCTGAGCTTCTAGACCTCTGCCTCCATGGTTTTATCCCTCTTCTTGTCCTTACTAGCTTTAGCGTTTAAACTTCGAGCTCAGTCCGTATACTATTTTGTGTCTCTTTTAGCATTGAGATGTGATCGAGACGGGCATGCACCTTGGCCCAACATCCTTATCCTTGGCAAGGTGGGCGTTCTCTGCCACGATCTGAGGATACAACTCAGCTACAATATAGGCAAACATGCCAACCTGAAATAAAAACAAAAATAATTAGAGAAGAATCTCAAAACTTGAAATAAAAAACACGAAGTACAAAGAAAATGATGTACCTTCTAAGCGATCTCGTTCAAAAAGTATTTACACCAGGGGGAAAATGATAATTCAACCCATCTTAAGCTCCATAAATAAGAGTGTTGTTTATGGTAACTCATTCTTTTATAAATCTTCACCATTTTTCGCCTTGCTCCTTCTGGTCATACTCTGACTTAAACACTAGAGGACTCTCCCTAGAGAAAAACACCACTGGTTAGTTTTCTTTTTAGGTACTTTGGATTATACCAGACCAGATCAGATCAGGCCCAACCTTTAGATCCGACCCGACTCTCCAAGACAACCTGAACCAACTTGAGTGGATCCAACCTATTTTATTACTATTTAATGAACACTTTTATAATCGAAACTCATAGTACAAAAATTAAATTTGATACAATTTTTCATGTCAGTAATCAATGTCAATGAGGCTCATGTTACTCCACTTATCTCGTTATGAATGCTGGGTTTTTTCCTCTAAATGTTTATTGTTATTTTTTTTAAAGACTTGACCGTATGTATCATCTGCAGGTTTTTTTTTTCATTTTTTTTTAAACAACTTACCATTTCTTTGTAATCCGTAGAGAAGATTGAGTTTAGAAGAGAAAATTTCCAAATTAAATCAAGAACTAAAGAAACAAAAATCTAAATTCAAAAACCAAAGCAATAAAACTAATTCGACTAAAACTTAACAACTATGTATAGAAAGTTGAGAAAAATAATTCAAGACTCAACTTTAAAAAAAAAAATATGATAACCCAAATAAATTAATTATGTACCAAAAACATTAAAAGAGATGATTTAAGAACCAAAGAAATTAAAATATATATATAATGTTCAAATGTTAAATTAAATTTCATTCTTTCTTTTAGCTGGGTAAATGCATTAAAACTCCTTATAAGTTAAGAACATTAAAAAAAAGGTCAAATCAAAATAATGAATTAAAGAAGGTAAAATATTAAATAATCAATTAAATGACAACACAAATTGAAGTTGAAAAATAAAACCCCACTAGTAAAAAAAAACCATTGAAATTAATTATCTAATAATAATATTTTTTAAACTTTAATTGTTATATTAAAAATCCATTTTATCAATCAATTGTCTCTGCAACATTTCACAAAAGAATTAAAATTATTATAAACAAAAAATCTTATAATATTATATTTTATAGTTGTGATACAATAATATATGAAATCCAGGTTAAAATTAAAAAAGAAATCGAAATCTGATTAGGTCGCAATTGGTGGGAAAAGAATGTCAATGTTAAAAATAAATGGAGAAAATAAACACTGAATTGTTGTCCATGTACCTAATAAATGGGTGATAAATGACAAAAATAAGAGCAATAATAAAAAATTAGGGTAAACTTGTCATATTATGGTTTCAACATTTACGAGGTTGTGGCAATAGCGCAACCTGATGAGAGTCATAAAATGCCTCTCAGCAGTGGTTAATTGTTAGCATTTTAGGATTGATCTCGGTCTTTATTGTGTTTTTATATGTTAATAACTCTAAAGTAATATTATTGGACCACTGACTTATTTCAGTGTAATTTACAGGTACTTTAAGTTTAAAAGAGAAAAAGAAGCGATCGTTACTTAAAAGACCAAGATCCCATGCTTCTGGAAGGACAAGATGGACTACTACCTGAATTGCGATCGAGCGCACAAGCAATGCGATCGAGCGCACATCCCACATCGAGCAAGGTACTCTGCAGAGCATATGCAATCGAGCACACAAGCTGCAATCGAGCGCATGTGCGATCGATCGCACTCGGGCAGTATCCCACATTGGCTAGATAACACATAGCATTCCAAGAGTTTGCCTATATAAAGACCCACTCTGCTCAGCTGAAATCATCCTTCAATCGGAGCTCATCTGATTACATCAGATAGTGAATCCAAAGGGCCTTTAGGAGTAATCCAAAGGGCCTTTAGGACGAATCCGAAAGTATAATTTTGAAGGAAAGCTGAGGAATCGCCAAAGCTTTCGCTACCGAGGAGGAGATGATCGTTGAGAGGCCGGAGGCAACTCAAAGAAGCATGAGCTTCATGAGCAGCTAGTCTTCAAGCAAGGCGAAGGGATGAATCCCTAGGTGTAGTTGTTCTTATTTCCTTTATTTGATTCAGTTGTAGTTTGGTATTATTTTCATTAAATATTGTTATGTTTTATTCTTTAATTTAATTAACTAGATTTTTATTAGTCCGGTGATTGCATGCTTCTTTTCCATATAAGTTCAGTCATGCTTTTCTTATGTGTATCTGTTTGGGTGTGATTGAGTCCGGTAGATCTCTTTTATAGATTTGTCCATTGCTGCGGTATTGTCATTAGATATATCATCGTCTTTTGATAATTTATAAGTTGGGTCATGTGTGCATGAAAGTAGAGAATAATTTATAACAATTACATTAGGATTTATAGTTGCACTTTAATTGAATATTTTTTGATTGCCTGTTTGGGATGCGAAACTTGCAATCGAGACAAAAAAAACTGAATCAAGTGGGATTAGAGCAACAAGCCTAGGGAGGATTCCTGGAACCTTGTCATTCTTAATTATATTCCAAACCTATTTACACAATTACCCTTTTGCACAATCAAAAACTCAGATTCATTTAATCTTTTATCATTTGTGTTTAGGTTAACACCTTCTTTTGTAATTAACTTGTTTCCCTGTGGAATCGACACCCCAAAACTATACTACAATAACCGCGTTATATTTTGGGCGTAATCAAATTTTGGCGCCGTTGCCGGGGAAAACACGCTTAAGTACAAAGAAGTTTGTCAACTTTTGCCATGAAGGTAGAAGAGTTGTAAATAGTTTTTCTTTTCAGAAACTGTAAAGGCGGTAACTTTGTTCCTTCTTTTAGCCCACTGCATTAATTTATTTTATTTTATTTTATTCTTTCTTTTTATAGTATTTCTAGTATTTTGTGAACTTGCATGCCCAGATATAGGGACACTTTGGGTAGATTTGCTTGTAGGCCTGTGTTAGAGTCAGAAGGCAACTTTTTAAACCCTTTGTTTGATAGTCCATCTAGTCCTGAGAAAATGAGTGAACACGAGGATCAACCTAATAGGACCCTTCAGGATTACCTCCACCCTACACGCACAACCACACCATCTTGCATCCTATTTCCAACCAACATTCCCCAACTAGATCTTAGGACAGGGATGATACAGTTACTCCCTACATTTTATGGCATAGAAAATGAAAACCCGTATGTGCACATTAGGGAGTTTGAGGAAGTAGTCGCAACTTTCCATGATCAAGGCACAACTATTGATATTGTGCGACTTAAGTTCTTTCCTTTGCTTTGAAGGATAAAGCTAAGAGTTGGCTATACTCACTTAGACCACGATCTATTAGGTCGTGGACTGAAATGACTCGAGCCTTCTTTAACAAGTACTTCCCTCAACATAAGACTAATGCGTTGAAAAGACAAATCTCCACCTTTGCACAAAAGGAAAATGAGACTTTGTACCAGTCTTGGGAGAAGTTTAAAGAGCTGTTAAGTATGTGCCCGCCCCATGGGTATGAAAATTGGCGTTTAGTAAGCTATTTCTATGAGGGTCTTACCTATAGAGAATGCCAATTTGTAAAGATGATGTGCAATGGGGGATTTCTACAAAAAGACCCCGATGAGGCTATGGAATAGCTCAATGAGCTTGCTGAGAAAGCTCATACACGGACTGGACCTAGTGCTATTGAAAGCATGAATAGATCATGACCTGTAGGAAACCCTAGTGGAGGAGGAATATACCATCTTAGGGAAGAGGACAGCCTGAAAGCTAAAGTCGAAATGCTCACTAGAGAGTTTGATGCATTTAAAACTAAGGGCTCAAAGCAAACACATGTGGCTAATTATACCGAGTCTTTAGAGCCGTGCTTTGTGTGTGGCGGGGTAGATCATCTCGCCAAAGAGTGTCCCACATTTTTTGATATGAGAGGGGCGTATGAGGAACAATGTAATGCCTTAGGCATGTACAAGAAGCCTCCTGCACCTTTCTCTAACACTTATAACCTGGGGTGGCGAAATCACCCCAACTTCAGCTGGAAATCTGAAAACCAGCATATACAGCCCCCTAGATCATCCCCTGCACCTTATCATGCACCCTCATCCTCTAGGAACTCCTTAGAAGACACCTTACAGGCCTTTATAGAGGCACAAGGTAAGACAAACCAAAGGTTTGAGGTAATTTACACAGGTGATGGAAGAGAATAGAGAAACTAGGAGCCAAGTGTCTAAGTTAATAAGCTCCTCAAGTGTGACTGAGCGAGGTAAGTTCCCTTCCCAAGCTCAGTCCGTACCTCAGGGCTAACATATGGCATAAGAAAATCTGAAAGATGTAAATGCCATTGTGACCCGAAGTGGTAAGTCACTGCACATCGCACCAATGAATGTATCTGAGGATGTGGAAAAGGGTCAAACTAGTAGTGATACTGAACTGACCAAAGACACTGAAGTGACCCAAAGTCATGTTAAGGCACCATACCCTCAAGCCTTAAGGTCAAACAAGAAAAATCTGGACTTAAACAATGAAATCTTAGAGAACTTAAGGCAAGTGAAACTTAATCTTTCCCTTTTGCATGTGATTAAACAAATTCCTACCTATGCAAAAGTTCTCAAAGATTTATGCACAATTAAGAGGAGACACCATGTCAAGAAAACCGCATTCCTAACTAAGCAAGTTAGTGCTTTAATTGAGGAAAAAATTCCCCCAAAATACAAGGATCCAGGCTGTCCTACCATTGCTTGCAGCATTAGAAATCATGAGGTTGGGCAAGCCTTACTAGATCTAGAAGCTAGTGTGAACCTAATGCCATTTTCCATTTATGTACAGCTAGGTTTAGGGGAAGTCAAATCAACCGGTGTAGTGTTACAGTTAGCTGACCGTTCAGTCAAAGTACCCCGGGGTGTGGTAGAGGATGTGTTGATTCAGATTGATAAATTTTACTATCCTGTTGATTTCCTAATCCTTCATACAACTTCTGTTGTTGACACTAACTCGAAAATTCCTTTGATTTTGGGTAGACCTTTCCTTGCTACTGCAAATGCTCTGATTAATTGCAGGAATGGACTCATGAAGCTGTCTTTTGGAAATATGACCCTAGAAGTGAACATTTTCAATGTTGCAAAACAGCTTGAAGATGAGGATGAAAACCACCAGCTATATATGCTCGAGTCACTCATTGATGAGGGAGTTTCCATGGCTCATGATTTTGATCCTCTTAAGAATTTTCTTGTTCATTTTGAGATTGATTTATTTGATGATAAAACTAATGTAATTGATGTTTATGCTGTTTTTGACAAATCTCAGGATTATGACACCCGCCCATGGCAACCAAGGTTCGAAGAGTTGCCTGAAAGAAGTGAAAAACAAACCCCCTCAAGAGTGGCAGCACCTAAAGTCGACTTGAAGCCACTACCTAAGGGTTTAAAGCATGCATTTCTCAGTCCAGATCATGCGGCTCTCAAGTACCTTCTTACAAAGAAGGAGGCTAAGGCACGCTTAATACGATGGATCCTACTCCTACAAGAATTTGACATTACTATCAAGGACAAGAAGGGAGTAGAGAACGTAGTAGCTGACCATCTCTCAAGGCTCACATTTGAGGACACTTGCGATGACACGCCAATTAAGGATGACTTTCCTGATGAGCATCTACTCTCTGTTAATTCTTTACCATGGTTTGCTCACATTGTGAATTATTTGGCCACAGGTGCGATACCTATGGATTTGAGCGCTCAAGACAAGAAGAAATTTTTGTATGAGGTACATAATTTTTATTGGGATGACCCCTATCTTTTCAAGTACTGCCCTGACCAAATTTTGAGGCGTTGCATCCCTAATGAAGAGATTGCCAGCGTATTAGAATTTTGTCACTCCCACGCTTGTGGAGGCCACTTTTCAATGAAAAAAACCACTGCAAAAATTTTGCAGTGTGGATTTTATTGGCCTACCTTGTTTAAAGATGCAAACACCTATTGTCACTCATGTGAAAGGTGTCAAAAGTTAGGAGCTGTGTCTCGTCGAAATATGATGCCCTTAAACCCTATTTTGGAAATTGAAATCTTTGATTGTTGGGGAATCGATTTTATGAGACCTTTTCCTCCTTCCTTCAGATACCTTTATATCATCGTGGCCATAGACTATGTATCTAAATGGGTAGAGGCAGCAGCTTTCCGAAGCAATGATAATAGAACGGTAATTAAATTTCTTAAACAAAATGTGTTATCTCGATTTGGTACGCCACGTGTTATAATTAGTGATCGAGGTACACATTTTTGCAACCGTTCTTTTGAAGCTTTGATGAGAAAGTATGGGTTGTTACATAAAATTTCGACTGCCTATCATCCTCAGACGAGTAGGCAAGTAGAGCTCGCTAATAGGGAGATTAAACAAATTCTAGAAAAAACGGTTAATCCGGATCGCAAAGATTGGTCTTTAAGACTAGTTTATGCGCTTTGGGCTTACCGTATAGCTTTTAAAACTCCCTTAGGTATGTCACCTTATCGGCTTGTCTTTGGAAAGCCTTGCCACTTACCTGTAGAGCTCGAGCATCGAGTGTATTGGGCAATCAAATCTTTTAACTTTGACATAGGAGAAGCAGGTAAGCTTCAGAAATATCAATCGACCGAGTTAGAGGAGTTAAGAAATGATGCTTATGAGAGCTCTAGGATCTATAAGTCTAAAATGAAAATATTCCATGATAAAAAAATTTTGAGGAAAACATTTAAACCTAATGATCGGGTGTTCTTATACGAATCTAGGCTCCATAAGCATCCTGGAAAACTTCGGTCGAGGTGGACTGGCCCTTTTGTAGTGAAAACTGTTTTTGAAAATGGGGCGGTAGAAATTGAAGATACTGGGGATGGTCGAATTTTCAAAGTCAATGGTCAACGACTTAAGATCTTAGTCGATAGATCAGATTCGGAAGTGGAAGACATTCCGCTTATGGATCCAGTCTACGCATCCTGACCACACAACACAGGTACATAGTTACTTTTATTTTTCTTTCTTTTGTTTTGTAGTTTTGTTTTGTTTTTTTATTTTTTTAGTCCATTTTAATGATCAGTTTTTAGTGTGCTAACACCCCGTGGTACATCGCAGTTGCCTTCTTTTTGTGTGTTCTATGTTGTAGATCGGATCTTCAACAAGAAGTTGAGTATTTGGTTCAATTGGTCATGCACGATTTTTTTGCTCCATTCACCTTTGGTTAAACAGGGAGTTTCCTTAATTTTTGCTTTTACATTGAGGACAATGCTTATTTTCAGTTGGGGGTGAAGGAGGAGGAAACACATTTTTTATAACTGTTGAACATTTTTTAACCGTTGAACTGCTTGGTGCCATCTTTGTTTTGTGTTTAGCATGCTTTGTGTTAGCTTTAGAGTCAATTTACATGTCAATGATATAAAACTTAATTGAGATAGCATATAGCATTCAGAAGTAGTTAAATATTGCTTCAGTTTGAAATTAATTTAAGTATCAATCTTGATCTAGTTTGAGACTCTAGTTTGTGGTAAGATTGTATGATTAGTCTTAAACATTTAGAAAAGTTTTATGTGTGATTATTTTGTGAATATTTTTGCGGTCTCGACAAGCTCTAGAACTTACTTGATAACCACTTGAGGCGAATTCCTAGAATGCACACTACTTAGGATATGATATAGGCTATTTTTGAACCGTTTGAGCCTTTCAAACCTACCATTGCTATATTTATCACTAGTCACCTATTTGAGCCTTTTTCTTGAAAAGAAAAATTGAGCTTTGTTTCTTTCGATAAACCATTTACTTACCTTTATGAGCCTAAAAATATTTTTATCCTTACCTTTCTTTTAAAAGAACTTGGTTATACACATGTTGTGAGAAGCACTTAAAAGGAGTAAGGGTGAAAATATGAAAAAAAAAATATATCACTACCGCAACCCAAGTACATTAAAGGAGATAAGTTGGGGGTTGTGGAAAAGATAAGAAAAAAAAATGATGAAAAAGAAGGTGAATGGTTATGTGCCAAAATAAAAATAAAAAAAATGAATTATGGCAAAGAAAGAAGAAAGAAAAAGAAAAGAAAAAAATGGTGATTTGTTGAAAGAAATGCTCGAAAAATGGTTGAAAGAGTTGGGTATGGAAGTAAAGGTCATCAAGTGCTTAAAGTGATTGTGTTAAAAGCTAAGAGATTGAGTTCTTTTACTTGTGAATCTTTCCAATTCTTCCTTAGCCTTTACCTTAGCCTAACGTTACAAGCTTATTAAAGACCTTTTGATCCAATGTAGTGTGATTTTTCTACAATAGTGGAGAGTGGTTTGAAATGTAAGCATATGGAGCTTGTTTTTGTGATTGACATCACGCTATTTTTTATGTTTTTAGAGACCAAGATTTGTATTCATGAATATTATGCATAAAATCATCCGGATGTTTGGATAAATGGATTGTGGTAAGATGGATTTTAAGAGTCAATAACGATGTTAAGATTGATGTTTGAATTACTTTTGGATTTGGGTGAAATTTAATGATTCTTTATGCCGTGTGTTGTGTGCAAATTTTGAGACAAAATGTGAATTACTCTTGGTTAACACTAATATTGCTTTTCATTTACTTTGATTCCCACCATAGAATTCATCTCTTAATTTCGCTTGAATTGCTTAATAAGCTAGTTGGGGGTTGTGATGAGAGTCATAAAATGCCTCTCAGCAGTGGTTAATTGTTAGCATTTTAGGATTGATCTTGGTCTTTATTGGGCTTTTATATGTTAATAACTCTAAAGTAATATTATTGGACCACTGACTTATTTCAGTGTAATTTACAGATACTTTAAGTTTAAAAGAGAAAAAGAAGCGATCGTTGCTTAAAAGACAAAGATCCCATGCTTCTGGAAGGACAAGATGGACTGCTGGCTGAATTGCGATCGAGCGCACAAGCAATGCGATCGAGCGCACATCCCACATCGAGCAAGGTACTCTGCAGCACATATGCGATCGAGCGCATGTTGTGAGTTTTAAATTACTCGCAAGCGCACGAGTCGTTTGCAATATAGCATTGTGCAAGTGCGAGGTCGAATCCACAGGGAATTGTGTTGTGAAAGTATATTTTCAATCTAAACTAACTTTATCTTAACCTAGTTCCGAATTGTGAATGATATTGCAAAAGAAATATAAACTAAGCTAAGTTGATTTAAAAACTAATAATTAAAACACTAAGGTTTCCGAATCCACCCTACCAAAGTTAAGCATATATGTTCTAAAAATATAGCCTATCAAAACATTCCATGAATCCAATTATAAGACAAAAAACAAAGAATATCCCAATTAAACCAAAAGCGTCCAATGTATCCGCTTTTAACAAATCACAAAGGAAATCCAATTTAATCGAAAAGCATTCAATGTATCAATCAGATGAAACACAAGGAATATCCAACAGACAATTTAAACTCAATCAATTATAAGATTAACTCAAATAATTGATAAAACATTTATACTAAAAATTGTCAGATTTGTACAAGCAAATCTGAACTACTACGCCAAACAACGGCGGGGCTTCATCTTTAACCTTAGCTGAAGAGTCTAGCCACTCATAACTATAAAACCATAATAAAATGTGCTAAACATTTAAACTAAAACAACTGAATATAAAGAAATAAATAAAAAACTTTACATGGGAGAAATTCCACTCGCTGACGGGCGGCGCTTCCCCTCGTGGTAGCAATGCCTTCGGGATCCACCAGAATGTTGGCGGACGTCCACTGGTAAACACCAAAGTGGCTTAGGAATTGTACACTGAATGATGAAGCCAGATGGTGTTTATATAGGGGAAGACCCGGAGCAATATGGGTTGCAGATTCGATGTGGGATACTGCCCGTGTGCGCTCGATCGCAGTGTGGTGCGATCGATCGTACCTACGATCGATCGCATGTCTGCTACGATCGATCGCAGATGCACTGAACTTCAAATATTTCGATGTGGGATGTTGACCATGCGCTCGTTCGTAGGCAGGTGCGCTCGATCGTATATCTCGTGCGATCGATCGCAATGTCTCTAGAAGCTTCACATCTCCTGAAATGCTTTATTTTCTCCACAAACCTGTAAAAATACACAAAACACAAGAAAGACGTAAAATAAAGTGAAATACTACTAACTAAGAGCATAAGAAATATGAGTTAAGGGTCTAAAATATGCAATATTTAAGACTCATCAAATACCCCCAAACTTATATTTTGCTAGTCCCTTAGCAAAACAAAATAAAAGACTCAATGAAAAACAAAGAACATAAAGATAAAGTCATCACTCATGGTATCCAAAAATTTAAGGAGCACACATCACCATGATATTCATTCATAAGCAAGCTTAAAAAGGTAAACCCATCTTCGCAATGAATAGAAATGTTAAAATCTAATTACTTACAAAAGGCAGGATAAGGCATCACAAGCTTGAATCAGTGTAAGGTGAATTAGCATATAAAAATGAAGCTTCCAAGTAACTCTAATGTGTAAGGTCTCCATGTCTCAAGATTCACCGAATTTCCCATCAAAAATGAACGAAAAGGCATAGTTTTTATTTTATTCCTTTTTCTTTTTTTTTTAACAATAATAAGGTACGACTATGTTTAGTTCCCTTAAGCTTTCTAATTGACTCATGTAGCGAGTGTTGAGTCAATGACTCCCAAACCAGATGGTTTTAAGGCAATAGGTGTACAGACACCCCTAAGGACTTACTAACTCGAGTCAAAAAGGCTACGAAATTAAACCGACCTTAATATTACCAAGCAAAATTCCACCTTTTGACGTGAACACTCATTGCTTACTGAGGCAAGAGGTCCAGTTACTCAGCGAAAAGTTTATTGATAATTTTTTTTTTTAATATTTTCCTATGCCCAAGAGTTCATCCAACAAGTCATCCAGTCTCAGTTAAGATAAGGAAAAATACACATTAAAATCACATGTCATACCTCACATAATTTGTGCTAATGTGCACGTGTTAGATTATGTCAAACATGTGAATTCTCGAAAATGCCTAAAGTAAGTAACTAAAGTTTAAACTCTATTATCAGATCATATGTTCAAAGTTTTAAACTCACCAATGAAATCTCATCACAATTTTTCAGAACAACCAAAATTTTTAGATGAACATGAACATGCATTTATCTTTACAACAAAAAGACAACAAATTAGGACAAAGTGTGTGATGTGTCTCCCATACCCCCAAACTTACATTACACATTGACCCCAATGTGTGACTAATATGGAAAGAGCTGACCTGAGATATGGAGAACTATCTGGACTGGTATGGCTTATAGCACACCCCCAAACTTGAACTGAAGTATGCATTGTCCTTGAAAAAAAAAAAAAAAAAAAAACTGGAAAACAAAAAATACTGGAAACAAACATTAATCATAAAAATGCAAAATAATAAATAAATAAACAGAAAAGATAAGCTGTGGGGTGCCTCCCATGAGCGCTAAGTTTAACGTCTTCAGCCAGACCCAACATTAGTAAACATGCCCAACTAAGTGCTCCACCATCTTATCAATAAATGGGAATGAAAAATGATCAGGCCTAGTGGCAGCATTCAACTTACGGTAGTCTATACTCACTCTCCCTCTTGATTGAACACGAGTTGGCACGAACTCGTCATCCTCATTCTTCACTACCGTTAATTCAGCATGTTTGGGCACGACTTGAATCAAGCTCACCCACTCGCTATCAGAGATGGGATAAATGATCCTTGCCTCTAACAGCTTAATATCTTCTGCCCTCACAACCTCTTGCATAGCAGGGTTGAGCCTTCTTTATGGCTCCCTCGATGGCTTGGCATTCTCCTCCAACTGTATCGTGTGTATTACCAACGAGGGGTTGATTCCCTTGACATCCTCAATAGTCCAGCCTATAGCTTCTTTATGCTCTCTTAAGACGTCCAATAATTTCTCCTCTGGAGCATTACCCAAATCTAAAGCTATAATTATAGGCAAAGAATCTGCTGGACCTAGGAACTTATACTTAAGATTGTCCGGTAAAGGCTTAAGTTCCTTCTTGTGAGGTTCAGGTGCTACCGTCTCCTCCTTTTCATTGCTTTCTCGAGGATCAGACTCCAAAATGGCATTCACTTCCTCGAGTAACTTATTTAAGCCCAAGTCCTCTCCAAAGTGAGCAAAGCATGCCTCCAGGGGGTCCTCAATGCGGGATTCATCCATAGTCTCCTCTGTCTTACTACTCTCCTGAGGAGCAGACTCCAAGGTAGTATTTGCTTGCTCAAGTAACTTATCTAAGTCTAAATCCTCTCCAAACTGAGCAAAGCCTGCCTCCATAATGTCCTCAGACTTCCCTTCTTTCTTGGGCACTTGTAGTCTCTCAGGGTAAGGCGCTTTAGGTAAAAACGACCTAGAGAGATCCTTAATAATAGGTGTGGCTGTAGATGGCTCAGCATCTCTCTTTTCCTTGTTGCCACTTTCTTGCCCTTGTTAAATAGCAGGGTTCTCCTCAACTTGATTGTCCACTTGTCTCCTAGACAAGTATGGGACAGTTGATTGCACTTGTTCCTGCCAATGCATAGGAGTTGATGAATTTCCCACCGCAAACTGTTCCTTTGGGTTAGGCTCAGGTTGACTGGGGAACTCTCCTTCCTCTCCTTCACCCACGTAACTTGCGATTTGATCAATTTGACTCTCTAGTTTGGCAATCACTTGGGTGTTTTCTATTGTTGCACTCATCACTTCGCTCATGGATTGGCTAGTCATTTTCATGTACTCCTTAAGGGTGTCCTCAAGTGATAGTGAAACTGGCGCTGGTGTTTGAATGGGAGCTTGGTAAGCAGGTAATAGTGCTGGATAGGCTGAGTGACTATAACTTGGAACTGGCGGAGGAAATTCGGGAGGGTATTGAGTGTGAGCTTGATAAAGGGCTTCTCCCTGATTCCTCAGTTGGTTCTGCGTCCATGAAAAATTAGAGTGATCCCACCACCCTGGATTGTACGTTTCGGAGTAAGATCCATTTGATTGCCAACAACACTCATTGAAAGCATTCATTTGTTCCAAGGGATACTCGGCAAAAGCCGGCATTGATGGACAATTATGTGCTAAATGCATAGGACTAGCACAGATAGAACAGCTATCAACATTGAATGTGTTGGCAGCATTGATGGACGGACCGATCATTTTCATGTACTCCTTAATGGTGTCCTCTAAAGACTGTGAAACCGGCACTGGATTCATCCACATTTGTTTTTTTCTATTTGTTTTATATAAAAAAAACGATAACTAACTAGTAGAAAAATAAATTCAATTCAGACAAAAAAATTTCACAAACCAAACTATTCCCCGGCAACGGCGCCAAAAACTTGTTGTGAGTTTTAAATTACTCGCAAGCGCACGAGTCGTTTGCAATATAGCATTGTACAAGTGCGAGGTCGAATCCATAGGGAATTGTGTTGTGAAAGTATATTTTCAATCTAAACTAACTTTATCTTAACCTAGTTCCGAATTGTGAATGATATTGCAAAAGAAATAAAAACTAAGCTAAGTTGATTTAGAAACTAATAATTAAAACACTAAGGTTTCCGAATCCACCCTACCAAAGTTAAGCATATATGTTTTAAAAATATAGCCTATCAAAACATTCCATGAATCCAACTATAAGACAAAAAACAAAGAATATCCCAATTAAACCAAAAGCGTCCAATGTATCCGCTCTTAACAAATCACAAAGGAAATCCAATTTAATCGAAAAGCATTCAATGTATCCATCAGATGAAACACAAGGAATATCCAACAGACAATTTAAACTTAATCAATTATAAGATTAACTCAAATAATTGACAAAACGTTTATACTAAAAATTGTCAGATTTGTACAAGCAAATCTGAACTACTACGCCAAACAACGGCGGGGCTTCATCTTCAACCTTAGCTGAAGAGTCTAGCCACTCATAACTATAAAACTATAATAAAACGTGCTAAACATTTAAACTAAAACAACTGAATATAAATAAATAAATAAAAAACTTTACATGGGAGAAATTCCACTCGCTGACGGGCGGCGCTTCCCCTCGTGGTAGCAATGCCTTCGGGATCCACCAGAATGTTGGCGGACGTCCACTGGTAAACACCAAAGTGGCTTAGGAATTGTACACTGAATGATGAAGCCAGATGGTGTTTATATAGGGGAAGACCCGGAGCAATATGGGTTGCAGATTCGATGTGGGATACTGCCCGTGTGCGCTCGATCGCAGTGTGGTGCGATCGATCGTACCTACGATCGATCGCATGTCTTGTGCGCACGATCTCATGTGCACTCGATCGCATGTCTACTACGATAGATTGCAGATGCACTGAACTTCAAATATTTCAATATGGGATGTTGACCATGTGCTCGTTCGTAGGCAGGTGCGCTCGATCGCATATCTCGTGCGATCGATCGCAATATCTCCAGAAGCTTCACATCTCCTGAAATGCTTTATTTTCTCCACAAACCTGTAAAAATACACAAAACACAAGAAAGACGTAAAATAAAGTGAAATACTACTAACTAAGAGCATAACAAATATAAGTTAAGGGTCTAAAATATGCAATATTTAAGACTCATCAGTGCACAAGCTGCAATCGAGCGCATGTGCGATCGATCGCACTCGGGCTACGATTGAGTGCACCCAGACAGTATCCCACATTGGCTAGATAACACATAGCATTCCGAGAGTTTGCCTATATAAAGACCCACTCTGCTCAGCTGAAATCATCATTCAATCGGAGCTCATCTGAATACATCAGAGAGTGAATCCAGAGGGCCTTTAGGAGTAATCCAAAGGGCCTTTAGGACGAATCCGAAAGTATAATTTTGAAGGCAAGCTGAGGAATCGCCGAAGCTTTCACTACCGAGGAGGAGATGATCGTTGAGAGGCCGGAGGCAACTCAAGGAAGCATGAGCTCCATGAGCAGCTAGTCTTCAAGCAAGGCGAAGGGATGAATCCCTAGGTGTAGTTGTTCTTATTTCCTTTATTTGATTCGGTTGTAGTTTGGTACTATTTTCATTAAATATTGTTATGTTTTATTCTTTAATTTAATTAAGTAGATTTTTATTAGTCCGGTGATTGCATGCTTCTTTTCCATATAAGTTCAGTCATGCTTTTCTTATGTGTATCTGTTTGGGTGTGATTAAGTCCGGTAGATCTCTTTTATAGATTTGTCCATTGCTGCGGTATTGTCGTTAGATATTTCTTCGTCTTTTGATAATTTATAAGTTGGGTCATATGTGCATGAAAGTAGAGAATAATTCATAACAATTACATTAGGATTTATAGTTGCACTTTAATTGAATATTTTCCGATTGCCTGTTTGGGATGTGAAACTTGCAATCGAGACAAAAAAAAACTGAATCAAGTTAGGATTAGAGCAATGAGCCTAAGGAGGATTCCTGGAACCTTGTCATTCTTAATTATATTTCAAACCTATTTACACAATTACCCTTTTGCACAATCAAAAACTCAGATTCATTTAATCTTTTATCATTTGTGTTAAGGTTAACACCTTCTTTTGTAATTAACTTGTTTCCCTGTGGAATCAACACCCCAAAACTGTACTACAATAACTGTGTTATTTTTGGGCGTAATCACAACCCTAATAACCCTAATAGTAATTGAGTCAAATAATTCATATCTAACAAATATAAAGATTCAATCAGATGTGAAAATTGATAAGAGAGTTTACTGAATGCTATTTATAGTGCATAAAGAGTATTTATTCAATCTTTTATCCTAATACAAACTTAAATAAGTTACTTCTACACTAATTAACCAACTTGTTTAAATTTGAATACTAAAAGTTGTCTATAACTATGGTATCTACTATTAGGGATGGCAAAAGCCTCTCCCGACGAAAACCCCGACACTTTTCAATCTTATCTCCATGGGAATAAAGACAAAGATTTTTTAAAATTTTTGTATGAGACAAGACAAAATAGGCACTCTTCGACCTTATTAGTCCTCATTCCCGACTCTAATCTCCATTAAGTTTTTATGTTTCTAAATATGTTAATTTAGTGTTTGTATGAATTGTATATTTATTAGAGATAAATACGTTTACTCAATTGAGGTTTGATATAACGTATGTTGATCGATTATCTACCTAAATTAATAAGCAAATAATCGTACAATTTTACTTGCAAGTGCACAAGGTCAACAGTAGCATAGTGTGCAAATGCGAGATCATCTCCACAGGGATTGATGAATTTTGTTTTTAGAATTAGTTTCACAATATAAAATGATAGAAATAAATATTGAGTTTAGATTAATAATAATAAAGATGTAGGGACTTGATATCCACCACTAATCATACTACCCCAACAAAACAATATGCCAATACTTTACTCATGTCATGAATACCTAATGCTTGTCAACCTAAGGGCTTGGTCCACTCCTTAAGCTATTGATTTCCCTAAGCAACGAGTTAGGCATGGTGTATACTCTAACTCTTCTCTTTCTTAAGGGATTCAGCATGGTGTATACTGAGTTGTTCCTTAAAAGAGCATAGGATCTGTGGAAATCGACAATCACATGAGACCTAGGGCTTGGTCCGCTCCCGATTTCCCATGTTGATTATTCTCAAGAACCTAGCGTGGATTTTTTTTGTTACTATTGTTAAACGCAAGACTCGGTCATCCAAATTGATTTAACTTAGTAAATAAATAAAACAAAGAACATAAAGATAAGTTCATCACTCATGTTATCCAAAAATTTAAGGAGCACACACCACCTTGATATTCATACATGAGCAAGCTTAAAAAGATAAACCCATCTTCATAATGAATAGAAATGTTAAAATCTAATTACTTACAAAAGGCAGGTTAAGGCATCACAAGTCTGACACTGTGTAAAGTGAAATAGCATATAAAAATGAAGCTTCCAAATAACTCCAATGTGTAAGGTCTCCATGTCTCAAGATTCACCAAATTTCCCATCAGAATGAACAAAAATGGCATAGTTTTTATCTTTTTTTTTATTTTTTATTTTATATAAAAAGGCTCTGCTATGTTTAATTTCCTTAAGCTTTCTAATTGACCCATGTAGCGAGTGTTGAGTCAATGACTCCCAAACCAGATGGTTTTAGGGCATTAGGTGTAAAGACACCCCTAAGGACTTACTAACTCGAGTCAAAAAGGCTACGAAACTAAACTGACCTTAATGCTACCAAACAAAATTTTCACTTTGTGACGTGAACACTCACTGCTTACTGAGGTAAGAGGTCCAGTTATTCAGCGAAAAATTTCGCAATGATCATTATGAATAAAATTCCCACCTTTTGACGTGAACACTCACTGCTTACTGAGGCAAGAGGTCCAGTTACTCAGTGGAAAGTTTATTGATGATGATCATTAGTAGAATTATTATTATATATATTTTTTTTCTTTTTTTTTTTATGCTTTTCTATGCCCAAGTGTTTATCCAACAAGTCATCCAGTTTCAGTTAAGACAAGGAAACGTACACATTAAAATCACATGTCATACCTCACACAATTTGTGCTAATGTGCTCGTGTTAGATAAGATCAAACATGTGAATTCTCAAATGCCTAAAGTAAGTAACTAAATTTTAAAACTTTATCACCAGATCATGTGTTCAAAATTTTAAGCTCACCAATGACATCACATCACAGAAAATGTTTAGATCAACCAAAAACTTGTTGTGAGTTTTAAATTACTCGCAAGCGCACGAGTCGTTTGCAGTATAGCGTTGTGCAAGTGCGAGGTCGAATCCACAGGGAATTGCATTGTGAAAGTATATTTTCAATCTAAACTAACTCTATCTTAACCTAGTTCCAAATTTTGAATGATATTGCAAAAGAAATATAAACTAAACTAAGTTGATTTAAAAACTAATAATTAAAACACTAAGGTTTCCGAATCCACCCCACCAAAGTTTAAGCATATATGTCCTAAAAAATAGCCTATCAAAAGATTCCATGAATCCAACTATAAGACAAAAAATAAATAATATCCCAACTAAACCAAAAGCGTCCAATGTATCATCTCTTAACAAATCACAAAAGAAATCCAATTTAATCGAAAAACATTCAATGTATCCATCAGATGAAACACAAGGAATATCCAACAGACAATTTAAACTCAATCAATTATAAGATTAACTCAAATAATTGACAGAACATTTATACTAAAAATTATCAGATTTGTACAAGCAAATCTGAACTACTACGCCAAACAATGGCGAGGCTTCATCTTCAACCTTAGCTGAAGAGTCTAGCCACTCATAACTATAAAACTATAATAAAAAGTGCTAAACATTTAAACTAAAACAACTGAATATAAAGAAATAAATAAACAACTTTACATGGGAGAAATTCCACTCGCTGACGGGCGGCGCTTCCCCTCGTGGTGACAAAGCCTTCGAGATCCACCAGAATGCTAGTGGATGTCCACCGGTAAACACCAAAGTGGCTCAGGAATTGTACAATAAAGATGAAGTGAAAAGGGGCTTATATAGGGAAACATCACAAGTGCAATGTGTTTCTAATCCGATGTGGGATACTACAGATTTCAGCTTTTGCTCTTTGACCTTTGTCTACTAAAAATGCCATAACTTTCTCTAGAAAAATCATTTTATTGATCCGTAAAATTCCCCAGAAAATAGACATCCGGATCTTTCCAAGCATCTATGTCTCATCTTCTGGTTCTTCCTGAATCAATATAGTTAAATCCTCGAAAATGGCTGATCTGTCACGCTGAAATCATGCACAGCCTGACCTTTGTCTACTAAAACTGCCATAACTTTCTCTAGAAAAATCATTTTATTGATCCGTTAAATTCCCCAGAAAATAGACATCCAGATCTTTCCAAGCATATATGGCTCATCTCCTGGTTCTTCCTGAATCAATACAGTTAAATCCTCGAAAATGGCTGATCTGTACGAGCAATTCTGGCAATTTAGTGAAACTCCTTTCCAAGCTTATAAACCTGTAAAACAACGAAAAACAACTCAAAGTAACGAATTCTTAAGCTAACAAATGTAAATTAAAGGGCCAAAATATGCAATATCTTTCACTCATCAAATACCCCCAAACTTACATTTTGCTAGTTCCTTAGCAAAACAAAATAAATAAATAAATAAAACAAAGAACATAAAGATAAGTTCATCACTCATGTTATCCAAAAATTTAATGAGCACACACCACCATGATATTCATACATGAGCAAGCTTAAAAAGATAAACTCATCTTCATAATTAATAGAAATGTTAAAATCTAATTACTTACAAAAGGCAGGTTTAGGCATCATAAGTCTGACACTGTGTAAAGTGAATTAGCATATAAAAATGAAGCTTCCAAATAACTCCAATGTGTAAGGTCTCCATGTCTCAAGATTCACCAAATTTCCCATCAGAATGAACAAAAATGGCATAGTTTTTATCTTTTTTTTTATTTTTTATTTTATATAAAAGGCTTTGCTATGTTTAATTCCCTTAAGCTTTCTAATTGAACCATGTAGCGAGTGTTGAGTCAATGACTCCCAAACCAGATGGTTTTAGGGCATTAGGTGTAAAGACACCCCTAAGAACTTCCTAACTCGAGTCAAAAAGGCTACGAAACTAAACTGACCTTAATGCTACCAAACAAAATTTTCACCTTTTGACGTGAACACTCACTGCTTACTGAGGCAAGAGGTCCAGTTACTCAGCGAAAAATTTCGCAATGATCATTATGAATAAAATTCTCACTTTTTGACGTGAACACTCACTGCTTACTGAAGCAAGAGGTCCAGTTACTCAGTGGAAAGTTTATTGATGATGATCATTAGTATTATTATTATTATATATATTTTTCTCTTTTTTTTATGCGTTTCTATGCCCAAGTGTTTATCCAACAAGTCATCCAGTTTCAGTTATGACAAGGAAACATACACATTAAAATCACATGTCATACCTCACACAATTTGTGCTAATGTGCTCGTGTTAGATAAGATCAAACATGTGAATTCTCAAATGCCTAAAGTAAGTAACTAAATTTTAAAACTTTATCACCATATCATGTGTTCAAAATTTTAAGCTCACCAACGACATCACATCACAGAAAATGTTTAGATCAACCAAAAACTTGTTGTGAGTTTTAAATTACTCGCAAGCGCATGAGTCGTTTGCAGTATAGTGTTGTACAAGTGCGAGGTCGAATCTACAGGGAATTGCGTTGTGAAAGTATATTTTCAATCTAAACTAACTCTATCTTAACGTAGTTCCGAATTTTGAATGATATTGTAAAAGAAATATAAACTAAACTAAGTTGATTTAAAAACTAATAATTAAAACACTAAGGTTTCCGAATCCACCCCACCAAAGTTTAAGCATATATATCCTAAAAAATAGCCTATCAAAATATTCCATGAATCCAACTATAAGACAGAAAACAAATAATATCCCAATTAAACCAAAAGCGTCCAATGTATCCGCTCTTAACAAATCACAAAGGAAATCCAATTTAATCGAAAAGCATTCAATGTATCCATCAGATGAAACAAGGAATATCCAACAGACAATTTAAACTCAATCAATTATAAGATTAACTCAAATAATTGACAGAACATTTATACTAAAAATTGTCAGATTTGTACAAGCAAATCTAAACTACTACGCCAAACAATGGCGAGGTTTCATCTTCAACCTTAGCTGAAGAGTCTAGCCACTCATAACTATAAAACTATAATAAAAAGTGCTAAACATTTAAACTAAAACAACTGAATATAAAGAAATAAATAAACAACTTTACATGGGAGAAATTCCACTCGCTGACGGGAGGCGCTTCCCCTCGTGGTGACAAAGCCTTCGAGATCCACCAGAATGCTAGTGGATGTCCACCGGTAAACACCAAAGTGGCTCAGGAATTGTACAATAAAGATGAAGTGAAAAGGGGCTTATATAGGGAAACATCACAAGTGCAATGTGTTTCTAATCCGATGTGGGATACTACAGATTTCAGCTTTTGCTCTTTGACCTTTGTCTACTAAAAATGCCATAACTTTCTCTAGAAAAATCATTTTATTGATCCGTAAAATTCCCCAGAAAATAGACATCCGGATCTTTCCAAGCATCTATGTCTCATCTCCTGGTTCTTCCTGAATCAATATAGTTAAATCCTCGAAAATGGCTGATCTGTCACGCTGAAATCATGCACAGCCTGACCTTTGTCTACTAAAACTGCCATAACTTTCTCTAGAAAAATCATTTTATTGATCCGTTAAATTCCCCAGAAAATAGACATCCAGATCTTTCCAAGCATATATGGCTCATCTCCTGGTTCTTCCTGAATCAATACAGTTAAATCCTCGAAAATGGCTGATCTGTACGAGCAATTCTGGCAATTTAGTGAAACTCCTTTCCAAGCTTATAAACCTGTAAAACAACGAAAAACAACTCAAAGTAATGAATTCTTAAGCTAACAAATGTAAATTAAGGGGCCAAAATATGCAATATCTTTCACTCATCAAAGCTAGTTGGGGGTTGTGATGAGAGTCATAAAATGCATCTTAACAGTACTTAATTGTTATCAATTTAGGGTTGATATAGGTTTTAATTGCACTTTTATACGTTAACAACTCTAAAGTATCATTCTTGGTTCATTGATCTATTTCAGTGCATTTTCAGGTACTTTAAGCTCAAAAGAGGAGGAAAAGTTATCATTGCTTGAGGCATAAAGACTCGAGGCATACTGGAGTGAAGGAATGCTTCCGGAAGGACAAGATGGAGGGCTTAAAAGAGCAACAGCTGCTGCCGGCACTGGAAAGGAGTTCACTAAATTGCCAGAATTGCCCGTACAGATCAATCATCTTTGCAAGTTAAACTATATTGATACAAGAAGAACCAGGAGATGAGCCATATATTCTTAGAAAGATCCAGAAGTCTATTTTCTGGAGAATTTTATGGTTCGTAAAAATATTTTTTCTAGAGAAAGTTATGGTAGTTTAAGTAGACAAAGGTCAGGCTGTGCGGGATTTCAACATGAAGGGCATGTGAAGGCTTAAATCCCACATCCCACATCAGATTGGAAACACATTGCACTCATGGTATTTGCCTATATAAGACCCACTCCACTTCAGCTTTAAGAACCATCGGAGAATCTGAGATCATCAGAAAGTGAATCCAGAGGGCCTTTAGGAGCAATCCAAAAGGCCCTTAGGAGGAATCCGAAGTACTTTTGGAGGGCAAACTGAGGAATTGCCAAAGCTTTCGCTACCAAGGGGGAGATGATCGTTGAAAGGCAGGAGGCAACTCGAGGACACATGAGCCCCATGGTTGGCTAGTCTCCAAATAAGGCGAAGAGATTAATCCCTAGGTGTAGTTGTTCTTATTTTCTTTTATTTGATTCAGTTGTAGTTTGGTATTATTTTCATTAAAAATTTTTATGTTTTATTCTTTAATTTTATTAGTAGATTTCTTATTAGTCCGGTGATTGCATGCTTCTTTTCCATATAAGTCTAGTCATGCTCTTCTTATGTGTATTTGTTTGGGTGTGATTGAGTCTGGTCAATCTCTTTTATAGATTTGTCCATTGCTGTGGTATTGTCATTTAGATATATCATCATCTTTTGATAATTTATAATTTAGGTCATGTGTGCTTGAAAGTAAAGAATAATTCATATCAATTACATTAGGGTTTATACATGCACTTTAATTGAATATTTGCCGATTGCCTGTTTGGGATGTGAAACTTGCAGTCGAGATAAAAACAACTGAATCAAGTTAGGATTAGGGCAATGAACCTAGGGAGGATTTCCAAAACCTTGTTGTTTCTTTATTATATTATCCATCAATTATTTACACAATTTTCATACAATACTTTATTCTCTCACTTGATCTTTATCGTCTGTGTTAAGGTTTACACCTTCTTTTGCAATTAGTTTGTTTCCTTATGGAATTGACACCCCAAAGTTGTACTACAATACCGTGTTATGTTGTGGGCGTAATCAGCACACAAAACCATGATATTAATTCATGAGCATGCTTAAAATATAAACACATCTTCGCAATGAATAAGAGTTTTAAAACCTAATCACTTATTCGAGACTGGTTAAAGTATCACAAGTCTGACTTAGTGTGTGGTGAATTAGCACATTAAAAATGAAGCTTCCAAATAACTCCAATGTATAGTGTTTCAGTGTCTCAACATTTATCGAATTTCCTATCAGAATGAACAATAGTGGCATAGTTTTATTTATTTCTTTTTCTTTTATTATGAGATTTTTGCCAAGTTGAGTTCCCTTAAGCTTTCTAATTGACCCACGTAGCGAGTATTTAGCCAATGACTCCTAAACTAGATGGTTTTAAGGCATTAGGTGTAAAGACACCCCTAAGGACTTACTAACTCAGTCAAAAAGGCTACGAAACTAACTAGTCTTAATGCTGCCAAGCAAAATTCTCACCTTTTGACGTGAACACTCACTGCTTACTGAGGCAAGAGGTCCAGTTACTCAGTGGAAACTTTATTTAATGATCATTATAAGCACAATTCCCACCTTTTGACATGAACACTCATTGCTTACTAAGGCAAGAATTTCAGTTACTTAGTGAAAAGTTTATTTAATGATCATTATGAGCATTTTATTTTCTCTTTTTGTGTAATAAAAATTTATTCTATTTTTCTATACCAAGGTGTTCTTCTAACAAGTTATCCGATTACAGTTAGGCCATAGAGACATACATATAAAAATTATATGTCATAAGAAAGAGCTCTCAGTCTCAGTCACCCGGGCAAGCTAGAGAGAGAAGCTCTTAACTGCTACAGTGCTTGCCCATGGTTTCCCGCCCCTCTCCTCTTCCCCTCCCCTCTTCTCTGAGCCAAAACCAGAGCTTTCTTTAGCATGGGAAAGAAGAAATCCTCTAGGAAGCCTTCCCTTTCAGTCCAAGAGAAGAATGATTTGGATTATGTCCAGAATCATTTCAAAAACAAAGCAGCTACAGTACTGCTGTCGCGAGAAGAAGGTCCGGAGGATTCTAGCAAGAATGGGTCCAAAGGATCAAGCAAAGTATCTGGAAGTTCATCCTGCTCCATGGGAGAGAAAGAGCCAAAGTCCCTGAGGCCTGAGTTGGAGGGCTCTGGCTCGGGCAAAGAAGAAAGCTCTCATAGAGCTTCAAAGGTGAATAGTAACCAAGATCAAGAAATGGCAAAGAAGGCAATGCAGGAAGGTACCCAGGCATTAGAGGATAAGTCCTCCAGCTCCCCTGATAACAGTGGTGAGGATGATGGAGTTTCAGACCAGGTTGATTCCTATTCTTCCAGTAAGGAAGATGACTCCAGCTGCCAAGCTACTGTTCACGAGAGGCTTGCTGCTGCAAACAAAGGTAAGAGAGAGGTGAGTAAAGGAACTAGCTCTCACTCTCCTTTAAGGAATGGTAGTCCCCACACTAGCTCCAGCTCCAAAAAGCATCCTCATAGGTAGGATGCCCCCCCAAATGATCAAGAAAGAACTAGTGCTAAAGTGCTAGGTTCCAGTGCTATTCCTGGCATTGAGGGAAACAAGAAAGCCCCTTGGGTGAGCTTGTTTGCTGAGAACAGAAAACAAAGCAAGAGTCTTCAACTATCCTCTATAGAAAGTGAAGGAGGCACTGTCTGCTTAACAGAAAAAGACATGGAGGATGTGTTTGGAGACTACCCTTACTGCTTGGTAGGGTACTTTGCTGGAAGATTCCGTGGGAAGGCAGCATCGAAAATGCTCACTGACTCATGGAAGGTAAAAATCCTAACTCAATTTCATGAAAGTGGGTGGATTGTGTTCAAATTTGATAATGCTGAGACTAGTATAAATGTGCTTCAAGAAGGTCCTTACCAAGTCTATGGTAGACTTTTACTTTTGAAATCCATGCCTAAGTTTTTTAGATTTGGTAATGAGGAAATAAGTACCATATCAATTTGGATTCAACTAAAAGGCCTGCCCCTTGAATTATGGACTGCAAACTGCCTGAGTAAGATAGGCACCCAACTAGGAAAACCTCTCTATGCTAACCAGTTTACCAAGAGTAAAGAAAGAATTTCATATGCTAGGCTGCTTGTAGAGATTGATGTAGCAAAGGAGATCAAGTTCTCTGTGCCAGTGAGTTTCCCAAATGGGGATACCTTTGAACAAAAGGTCTCACATGAAAACCTTCCTAGATACTGCTCTAAGTGTAAGGTCTTAGGCCATGCCCTCCTCTCTTGCAGCCTAAATGTTAAGTCAGACAAAGAGAGAAATCAGGGTGGTAAAGGGAAAGAAGCAGCAAATCAGGAAGGGTCTAAGGCCCTAATAGGTCTTGAATTGAGGGGGAACAGTCAGGAAGCTGTGACTGAAGGGGATAGACCTTGTCCATGCTCCCCAGCCAGAGAAAAATCCTTTCAAGATCCTAGAGGAGTAGCTCAAGAGGAGAGATTACCAAGAAGAGAGGAGCCTAGCTCCAGGGATACAAGAGTGGTGGGAGTCCAAGGGCCTGAACTTGCCTCCATCCAGTTGGTGGCTGGGTTAAAGTCCTTACCCCCTTCTTCTAAAGAAAGGTCAACCCAAGAACCTAGTGGTGCTGAGTTAGAAAGGCCCCCAGGAAAAGGACAATAATCCAAGAACTGGCCTTGTTCATGTGGCAACTAAAAAGGCTATCCATCATTCTGATCCCCCAGACCCTAGTGAGATGGATGTGGCTCCTAAAGTGCAAGGGAGTGGATTTCAGCCAGCAAAGAAGATTTAAGGCAGATCAATTCTAAAAGATCCTCAACCAGCTAGGAAGGGAGGGACAGCCTCTCCAATGATTGTAGCTTGCTGGAACATCAGGGGTTTTCACAAACCCCTGAAACACAATGGGGTGTTGCACCTCATGAAGAGCAAAAAAATAGATGTGATGGGGATTTTGGAATGCAAACTGGATAAAGCAAAGCTACTCATAATCATAGGTAACAAATTCAACTTGTGGAGTCAGATCAACAACTTCTATGCCCATCCCTCAGGCAGAATTCTGGTGCTATGGGACCCTTCTAAGGTTAGTTTATCTATCATAGAAGCCTACCCTCAAGTTATACATTGTAATGTTTCATGCTTAATTTCCTCTTGTAAGTTTGTAATAAGATTTGTGTATGGATTCAATACCATAGTAGCTAGAAGACCCTTATGGGATAATCTTTGTAACTTTAGCTATGATATTTCTGCCCTTTGGCTTGTCTTGGGAGACTCTAATAATGTATTTGGCATTGATGAGAAACTAATGGGCTGCCTATAACCGATTATGAGCTTAGGGACCCTGCTTATTGTTGTAGAGAAACAGGTTTAACAGATGTCAGTGCTACAGGGTGCTTGTTTACCTGGTCCAACAACAAAGTATGGTGTAAGCTGGACAGAGCTATGGTGAATAATGTATGGTATCAGAAGGGGTTTAGAGCCCAAGCTTCATTCTTTCCAGCAGGTTACCTTTCTGATCATTCTCTTTACCTTGTCAACCTGATGGATGATGCTTGTGGGGTAGGAGATCTTTCAAGTTCTTTAACATGTGGACTGACCATGACATGTTCCTAGATACTGTTAGGACTCACTAAGGTAGTTCCTCAGGAGGCACTAAACAATTCATTTTGTGTAGACACTTGAAAGCCCTCAAACCTCACTTCAAGTTGCTAAATGAGAAGCACTTCAGCCACATATCAGAGAGAGCCCTGGAGGCTTTAACCAAGCTGGTTAGTCTCCAAAAAGAGCTCCATGACAACCCTACTGACTTAGACCTTTAGTCTATGGTGGCTAATATGAAGCTGAAAGCCTTTCAATTAGCTGAAGCTGAGAGGAGCTTCTTATCTCAACAGGCTAAATGCAAATTCTTGCTTAAAAGTGATAGGGGCTTAAAGTTTTTTCATGCTATGGTTAAAAGGAAAACTAGTAAAAATCATATAGCTGCAGTCTTGTCCTCTAATGGTTCTTTGACAACCTTTGAAGCTGAAGTGGTTCAAGAATTCCTTAAGTTCTACAAGGACCTCCTTGGTTCCTCTTCCAGATGTAATCCCCCTGACATTGATGTTATTAGAGATGGCTCTTTAATCCAAGAAAACCAAGCTGAGCTATTGATTAAGAAGGTCACAGAGGAAGAGATTAAGGAAGCTTTGTGGAGTATAGGGGAGGATAAGTCCCCAGGTCCAGATGGCTATTCCTCCAGATTTTACAAGAAAACATGGGAGGTTATTAGCAAAGACATCATTGAGACAGTCCAAGAATTTTTCCAGAACGGGAGACTACTTAAGCAGTTAAATCATACCTCCCTAGCCTTGATCCCTAAATGTAAACAAGCCTCTAAAGTGGAGGAATTTTGACCCATAGCTTGTTGCAATGTGATATACAAGATCATATCTAAGATTCTAGCTTCAAGATTAGCTCCTTGCCTTAATCAGATTATCAATCCAGCACAGACTGCCTTCATCAAGGCTAGAAGTATGGCTAAAAACATTTATTTGGTGCAGGAACTGCTAAGGAAGTATTGTAGGAAAATAATCTCCCCTAGGTGCATGATCAAGATTTACCTTAGGAAAGCCTATAATACTGTTGAATGGGGCTTTCTGAACAGCTTAATTGTGGGTCTTGGGTTCCTTGATCAATTTAGGACTTGGATTATGGAATGTGTAACTAATACTAAATTCTCTCTATCCATCAATGGTAGTTTAAATGGGTTCTTTGCAGGCAAAAGGGGCCTCAGACAAGGGGACCCTTTATCCCCTTATCTGTTTATCTTGATTGTGGAGTACTTGTCCAGGCTGCTGGGGAGATTGAATGAAAAGGATGGATACAGATTTCATCCTAAGTGTGATAAGCTCAAGATCACACACTTGGATTTTACTGATGATCTCATTCTCTTTGCTAGAGGGGAGGCTAATTCAGTTGGGCAGCTTATGAAGTGTGTCAACCTTTTCAATGAGAGTTCAAGGCTGAAAGCCAGCCTGGCCAAGTCTAGTATCTTCCATGCTGGAGTCAAACCTGAGGAGCTTTTGGAAATTAGAAGGAGCACTGGTATGGAGGATGGTAGTTTACCTTTCAATTACTTGGGGGTTCCCCTAGCTTCTGTATGGTTAAATGCTACTCACTACTCCCCCATCATTGAAAAAATTGCTGGGTACATCAATGTCTGGGCAGGCTCCTCTTTGTCCTATACTGGCAGAACTGAACTGATCAGATCAGTGCTTCAAGGGGTGGAGTGCTTCTGGCTTGCTATCTTCCCTATCCCTGGAAACATCCTGCAAAAAATAATTAGGATGTGTAGAACCTTTCTTTGGAATGGTAATAATGCTGGAATGAGGAAGGCACTGGTAGCTTGGGCAGACATCTGTAAACCAAAAACTGAAGGAGGATTAGGATTAGTAGACCTTAAGGCATGGAATAAGGCCCTCCTTTCTAGAGTCCTTTGGAACATTCACATGAAGAATGACTCTCTATGGATCCAGTGGGTTCAACACTACTACCTCTTAAACAAATCCATATGGGAGATCAGGGCATGTAAGGAAGACTCCCCCCTATGGAAGAGGATCCTTGAAATCAGAGATGACATATCTGGCCAGCTTCCTTCACCACAACTGGGCAGGGACAGATTACAGGAATGGAGAGTTCAAAATGAGCTGAGCATTAGCAAGGTTTATAACTCAGTAAGACAGAAAGGTAATGTGGTCATCTAGGAACCCCTGGTATAGTATGGTCACTGCCCCCCTAAGCACTCATTTATCCTTTGGCTGGCCATCCAGAACAAATTGCTTACTAAAGACAGACTCCAGCTGGAAGGAGAGGACAAACTTTGCCCTCTTTATCTTGAGCAAGAGAAAACCAGGAACCACCTTTTCTTCTCCTGTAGAATCAACAAAGAAACATGGGAATCCATTAAAAAGTGGCTTGGGTACAGGAGACAGATGACAATAATTGATAGTGCAATCAAGTGGACTCTAAAAGTTAGAGGAACTGGCCCCCCAGCTATAGCTAAAAGATTGGCCCTAGCATGCACAGTGTACAGCTTATGGATGGCAAGGAATGACAAACTCTTTGAGAAAACCACTGCCCAACCTTCCAGCCTAGCTAAGAAGATTCAGTTTGTCATTTACAGAATTGTGTATGCAGCTTGCCCTGAGTTTAGACTGCTTTTGTAAAACTAAGTTGATTTCATGATGTAATGCTTCATTGCTTGTCCCTGGGAATGCCTAGTGTTTGTGTAAGCTTTCTAGTTTGTGACTAGGCTCCTGTAGTTAGCCTCTACTTTGATTTTGTATATGCACTTATTGTTAATCCCCTGGGTATGCCCAGTGATTATTTTGTACATTTTTTTTTATCATTAATACAAGTTTTATTTACAGATCAAAAAAAAAATTGTATATCATACTCCACACAATTATGTGCTAATGTGCTCGTGTCAGATTTAGAACAAACTTGTGAATTTTTAATGCTTGAAGTAAGTAATTAAAATTTTAAAACTTTATTATTAGACCATGTGTTCTAGATTTTGAACTTACTGATGAAATCTTATCATGATATTTGTTGAAATCGACCAAAATTTTCAAAACAATATGAACATGCATTTATCTTTTCAATAATACTAAAAAAAAACTAGGACAAGATGTGTGTGAATGTGTCTCCTATACCCCTAAACTTAAATTACACATTGACCCAATGTGTGAGTATCATGGAAAGAGCTGACCTAGGAGATAGAAAATTAGTTGGGTAGGCATGGCTCATAGCACCTCCCCAAACTTGAACTTATGCACACATTGTCCCTGAAAAAGAAAAACTAAAGTAATATGGGAAAACAAAAAATACTAAAAATAGACAGTGAAAATAAATATGAAAAACAATAAAAAAAAATTAAAGGATAAGCTGTGGGGTGCCTCCCATGAGTGCTAAGTTTAACATCTTCAGCCAGACGCTCTTATTCCCTCTCAAAATAGCATAAGTTGAATGCACCCGTAACTACTTCAATACCAAATTTGGTGCTTGGATACTTTGGAGAGGCCTCAAGGATGTGCACAACTTTAATGATGTTATCAGTAACATCTGCAGATTCCGGTTCAATACTGCTCTTGTGAAACCATGGGTGAGGGTGGACTCCAGTGGATTAAGGTGATGGACCTGACAAACTTCCTCAACAACACTTTGCGTCATGCATACATTAAAACATTTCATATTATCTTGGGGTAATTTTAATGCATCAAATATTTTGAATTCAACCTTCTCACCGTTTACCTTCATACTTACAATATCCTTTTCCACGCAAATTTTTGTATCAGCAGTTCTCATAAAGGGTCTTCCTAAGATGATGGGCAAGGGCAATGGCATAGGAGATTCTTCCATATCTAATATAATAAAATCAGCAGGTAAAATAAATGGAACTACCTTTACCAAGACATCCTCAATAATACCTCTTGGTCTTTTTATGCATCTATCTGCCAGTTGCAAGGTGATGGAAGTTGGTTGAAGCTCCCCCAAACTTAGTGTCTTGAATACCGTGTATGGCAGCAAATTGACACTCGCCCCTAAATCCAATAATGCATGCTCAAAAATATGGTTACCTATCCTGTAAGGAATGGTAAAACTTACCGGATCTTTCAGTTTTGGTGGTAGTTTTCTTAATAGCACAACACTTACCTCTTTCGTTAAAGCTACTGCCTCATGTTCCTGAAACTTCCTCTTATGAGTGCAACAATCTTTCAAAGATTTAGTATAAGCAGGTATTTGTTGAATTGCATCTGATAAGGGAATATTTATTTCTACTTTCCGCAAAGTTTCAAAAATATCAAGCAGTTTACTTTCTTTCTTAGGCTTTACTAACCTTTGAGGGAAGGATGGTGCATTTCACTTCTCCATTTCACTTACCTTTGATGTGGACGCTCTATCTGGAGATACTTGTGTAGGCTCATTGGCTCCTATGATCTTACCATTTCTAAGAGTTGTAACGATATTCAGTTGCTGATGTCCTCTTGGATTAGGTATTGTTTGGGCTGGAAGTTCACCATGTTTCATTTCACTCAGCTCTTTAGCAATTTGCCACACTTATACTTCTAGACTTTGAATGGCTTGCTCATGCTTTGTATTGATTTGTCTTTACTCATTTCGAAATTGTCTTTCCTCCGCTATGAACTGTTCTTGTGAAGTCATCAGTTGTTGTTGTTGAGTTTCCAATTGCATTACGAGACTCTCTAGGTCACTTTTCTTTGATTCGGGAACTAGTTGGGCTACGTTTTGGGAATTCTTTTGCTGCTCTTGAAGGTTCAAGCCATTTTGATTGTTGCTCCATGGAGGTTGGGGTGGTTTTTCCATCCAGGATTATAGGTATTTGCATATGGATTGTTTGGTCCCACATAGTTCACTTGCTCGGGATCTGCAGATGAATATAAATGGCAAGTCTCAGTAGTGTGATCAAATTGAGAACATAAAGCACATACCTGGCGTTGTGTGGCATGTGGACGAGGTGGGATGTTCTGAGTAGTCATGGCTTTTACAAGAATATCTATCTTTCTTTCCACAGAAGCCATCTGATTTGGAGATCCACCATTTAAGTTCACTTCATACATACCCTTGCTTTTTACTCTTGGTGTTCCTCTAGATGAGAATTGCTGGGTGTGCTCGCTTAAGGTCTCAAAAAGCTCCATGGCATCTTCACTACTTTTCTCCATCAGCACACCTCCACAACCTGAATCCACAATACTTTGATTAATATCACTCAAACCTTCATAGAAAGCTTGTACCAGCTCATCTTGAGGTAGATTATGGTGTGGGCATTTTAGTAGTAGCTCATTGAAGTGTCCCCATGCCTCAAAGAAAAGGTCTCTATCCCTCTGTTGGAAAGATTAAATCTCCCTTCTCATTTGCCTTGTCTTTTTTTATGGGAAAATTTTTCTTAGGAACCTACTAGATAGCTCCTCCTAAGTATGGATAGAATCTGTAGGCAATGAATTATACCACAACTTAGCTTTATCTTTTAATGAAAAGGGGAAAAGAATTAACCTGATTCCCTATTGATTTAGGCCCTGGATGTGCTGGAACTTGCAGAGGCCAAAGAATTCCCGAAGGTGCAAGTGTGGATCCTCAGCAGGCGTACCCCTAAAATGAGTCAATGCACTGAGTATCTGCAGAGATATGTAATAATTGCCTTCCACCTCTAGTTGATAAGCAATGTATGAGGGCTGGTCGAGGTTCTGTGGTATGAAGGATTACTTCATAGGTCTTCACTCACGCTGTTACGCCATTTGTGCTTCTCTTTCGAATTCTTCTTCGTTCTCCTCAACATCGTTTCTAAGCCTCTGTCTAATGGTCCGCTTAATCTTTGTATTAAGTGGAAAGATGGTTGAATACCTGGATCGAAGACCGTGCACGAATTTTAGCTGAAAGACTTTAATGCAACAATTTCAGTATTGCTGCTCGAGTAGTCTCTGCCTTGATTGCGCTCGATCGCACCAAGGAGTGCGCCCAAGCGCAGTGCTACTGTAGTACTTGAAACAAAAAAATAGAAAACGAAAAGAAGGAAAAATTAGGTTTTTTGATAAAAGAATAAAAAGAACAGAAAAGCAGAAATGTGAAAAATTAGGTTTATGATAAAATAAAACAAAACAAAATAATAAAATAAAACGAAAAATAATTCCAAAAAGAAATTTAGCGCAATCCTCGGCAATGGTGCCAAAAACTTCTTGATCGATTATCTACCTAAATTAATAAGCAAATAATCATACAGTTTTACTTGCAAGTGCACAAGGTCAACAATAGCATAGTGTGCAAATGCGAGATCATCTCCATAGGGATTGGTGAATTTCGTTTTTAGAATCATTTTCACAATATAAAATGATAGAAATAAATATTGAGTTTAGATTAATAATAATAACGACGTAGGGACTTGATATCCACCACCACTAATCATACTATCCCAACAAAACAATATGCCAATGCTTTACTCATGTCATGAATACCTAATGCTTGTCAACCTAAGGGTTTGGTCCACTCCTTAAGCTATTAATTTCCCTAAGAAACGAGTTAGGCATTGTGTATACTCTAACTCTTCTCTTTCTTAAGGGATTCAGCATGGTGTATACTGAGTTGTTCCTTAAGAGAGCATAGGATCTGTGGAAATCGACAACCACACGAGACCTAGGGCTTGGTCCGCTCCCGGTTTCCCATGTTGATTAATCCCAAGAACTCGGCGTGGATTTCTTTTGTTACTATTGTTAAACCTAGGACTCGGTCATCCAAATTGATTCAACTAACTAATCCATACCACATGCATACGTTGATTAGACAAACACATATGAGGAATTTAAATAAAAACAAACATTAATCAAGTTATGCATCACAACACAAATATCGCAAAGGCACCAATATTGAATTATTGAGCAAACATAATTAGGGCTTGAATCAAGCCCTTACTAAAAGTTTAGTTACACATAATAAACTAAAGGAAAGAAGAAACCCGAGAGAGCTCCATTGAAGAGTTGCCAATTCTTCTTTGAAATCCCTTCTGGCCTCTGGCCTCCTGACCTAAAACTAAAACTAAAAGGAAGCTCCCCTCTCTGTGTTTTACAGGCCTATTTATAAGGCTTTGGAACATCTACAAACCCTAAAGCTCGGAAAACAAAACCCTATAATTATTTCCAAAATAAGAACTACCGTTTTGATGTTTTACTGATGCGTGTGCGCTCGATCGTAGACAATTGCGCTTGAGCACAGGTTGCGCTCGAGCCTTCTTCTTGTGTACATGAGTGCTGGTGTGCTCGATCGCACTCTTTTGTGCGCTCGATCGCACTAGACAAACACCAAATTTTCCAGATTTGCTCTCTGAGCTCCAAAATGTTTCTTTTTCTCGAAGAACCTATAAAAACACACAGAAATGAAGTAAAATAGAATAAAATATGCAAACTAAAAGCTTAACAAATGTAAATTAAGGGGCTTAAATATGAATATTTAAGCACTTATCAACGTACACTTATCCCCGTAGTTTTGAAAATGACACTCACCCTCTTTGTCTTATTCTTAGTTTGAGTTTTGCGAGATATTTACACCCTTGACGTGACTGTTAGTCAATTGTTAAAAAATTGTCAAATGATTTGACATGTTATCTTAATTTGTGTTTAATCCCAAATTACACTTATTGTATTTTGTGTACTTTATATAAAATGAATTTGAATAATTATTAACAGAGCTTCTTCACTCATTTTTTCCCATTTTAAATCAAACACCTACTAAAAAATAAATAATAAAATAAAAATTAAAAACACCTCAGTAACAGTCATATCTGAAAAACAAATACCATCATCAACATCAAGTCGTCAGTAAAAATTTCTCAGGGACAACAAATCCTGCTTTCAAGTACTAAAAAATCATGTGGTATCTTTTATTCTTCTTTTCTAACCTAGGAATTTGAAAATTTGAAGAAGAAAAAAACTTTTCAAAGCCATAAATATTTCTCTAAACCATGGCTGCATAAGCCTATGCACCAGGTGTTCCTATTTGGATAATCTTCAAAAGAGAAGAAATCCCACCTCTAGACACAATTGTTCTTGCATTCCCTTTTGACAAGCTAAGAGCTTGAAGAACAACACAAGCTTTCTCTTTAGCAAGCTCACTTTCTGACTTTAAAACCCTAAGCAAATTGTTTATCAACAAAACCCCTTCTCTTACCAAAATGTGATGGCAACTGTCCTCAATTGAAACCGTTGGAATTACATACGCTACTTTTTCTTTGATCTCCTTACAATTCGAGTTAAGCAAACCAACAAGCACAGGTACTACAAATTAAGCCACAATGGCCAAAATGTTCTTAGAATCTTGATTGAGTAAACCCAGTAACGAATCCATCGACGAGTTCTTAAACTCTGAGTTACCCATTTGCAACCGAGTCACTAAGTTCCTCACTTCTACTCGATGACCAAGGATTTGAAGGGATTTTGGGAGTTTTTGGGGTTTGAGAAAGTAAGGGAAAATTTCTCTAAAATTGTACTTTCTCTCAAATACTGTCTCTATTTTAAAGAAAAAATACTTTTATTCTTCTTTTTTTTCGATTTGAGTAGAGGAAGGGGAAAGTAGGAGTGTTTGGGGGATGAGAAAATGAGGGAAAATCTGGGATTTCATCGTTTTCTTCCCCTTTCTCCCTCTCTGAGTTACTGTAGGCATATTTTAAATGATGAGTATTTAGGTCATTCCATCTTTTCTGTTTAGATTTAATAGATTTTATCCAGTCCAAGGGGGTGACTATCATTTCTTAAACTACGAGGGGGTGAGTGTACATTATGCCAAACCACAAGGGGAAAATGTATTTATCCCAATTTATTAATCATATTATGGATTATCTTATATCTAGTGATATTGTGGAGTAATATTTTTTTTATTTAAATATAGTGTAATTTAGTTTTTTTAATAAAAAAAGGGAATGGAAAATCATCGATTTGATAATGGGGAATCCCTGTTCCCATTTATAAATGACGGCAGATATGAAGATTTAGGTCCTAAAATTCTCTGTTGGAGACAAGGATAAAGAGCCAAAATAAATACCTGTTAGGGATTGTTGGGTAAAATGGTGGATACAGAGTCTGAAATACATAAAGATAACTTTGAGGTGTGAATAAATGATGCCTTTAAGGTTTTATTTGTTCTCACTTTTGATTGCTTTAGGTTCTGACAAATAGTTCTCCATGGTACTCAAAGTCACTAAGAATATCTGAGAGCAAATTATAAGATTCTGCTTTGACTTCTCTTTGAAACAATGAATGATAATGGTTATCAATTTTCAAGAAGAATTTGAATTGAAGAACAAGAAAAAGAGAAGTTGTAGAGATTAAATTTAGTTATTGAGAAGTTAATTGATGTATTTATGGTGTTTTCCAAACCTCCAATCAGAAAAATGAAGAGCTATGAACTAAAAGACATAACTCTTACAGAAATAGCTATTGAAAAGTTATAATTTTGAAAATAATGAACTGACAGTCGAATTTCCACTAACCACTATATACTGTCTTAAGCGACTAGATAAATTGGAGTCAGGTATCGAGATGACAGCCAACTGTCTTATTCCATACTCGACTATTAAAGGTTTCTATCAAAATGACAATCGACTGTCCATTAACCACAATCGACTATCTAAACTTTATGTCCAATCCCATTTTTCAAACAAAACTCCAATAGTCCCCTACTTTTGTTTGAAAATAAAAAATCTTTTCTTTGTAAAATTTTTTTTAATAAAATTTACAATCAAAGTTATTTGAGATTAATATACATATGTAAATATATCTTTCGATTTAAATATTTACTTAGTGTAAATATTCAAAACTCTATAGAGTATCTAATTTCTTAAAAGCATTAAATTAGGAACTCTTTATAATAGATTTGGAAATATCACACATATATCGCTCTCTTATTTCGGTGATAAACTCTATTATTACTTAGAACTATTATGGCCTTGTGCTTGATTCTGGTTCATGAACTCTCTCGAGAGTACATAAACCTTAAAACTCTCTTAAGAAGTAGTACAACTTCTAAGTTCATATAGTTGAAGTCTACAATGTGTTTTCACTACTAGAGCGCACTACAATTCTGTAATAGGTTGTATTAAGAGTATTACTCACCCTAGACAAAAAGTAATGGACAATACAAACTATTTAGGAGCTAACAACTTGTCAGTATTAAACAATCACTTATCAGTAACTTGTTTTTACCCATGAAACTTTATGACTAATGTAATGCTAGAATAAAATCGGGTTTTCATTACTGGTGATTCTTTTTTCAAAGGTTTCAACCATATTTCCATTGATGTCATTCTCACCAACTCCCTAAACAAAGCTTTAGTGAGAGGATCAACCAAAGTTTTACTTGACTTCACATAGTCAATTGGGATAAGACTATCTTGTATCAATTGTCTCACATAGTCATGTCTCAGACTGATGTGTCTGAACTTACCATTATAGGTATTGTTATACGCTCTTAAAAATATAGCATCACTATCACAGTGAATAGAAATGGGAGGCATAGGATGTGGCCACAAACTTATATTCAACAATAAGTTACGTATCCATTCTACCTATTTTCCGGTCTAGATTCAGATTCCATTATTGAGTGAGAAATACAAGTCTGTTTCTTTCTTGCTCAAGAAATAACCCATCTACCAAAGGTAAAAACACATATAAAAATGGACTTATTATCATCAACAATGGTAATCCAACTCGTATCAGTGTATCTTTCTAATAAAGTTAGATAATCACTATAGAATAACCCCAAATCTATGGTTTTCTTGATATAACCAAAGATTCTGCCAATAGCTTTTCAATATTATACTCTAGGATTATTGGTATATCTACTAAGTTTACATACAGAAAATGAAATATCGAGCCTAGTGTCATGCATGACATACATCAAAGAAATAATAGCGCTAGCATATTGAAATTTTGCTACTGTTCTACCGAAATTATTTACTAATGTAACCCTTATATCAAAAGAAGTATTAAACTCTTTAATATTGAGGTGCTAAAATTTATTTAAAACTTTCTCAATGTAATGAGGTTGACAAAAAGCATAACCACCACTATGCTTTCTAACTTTATTACCTAGCATGATATCTACTTCACCTAAGTATTTTATTTTAAAACTAGATGACAAACATTTCATAGGTTTGTTCACACCAATCATGTTAGTTTTAATAATTAACAAGTCATCTAAATACCAACAAATTAACACTCCATAATCTTTAGTGAACTTAGAATAAATGCACTTATCAACACTATTGTATACAAACCCAAATGACGATGTGACAGATTCAAACTTTTCATGCCATTGCTTAGGTGTTTATTTTAATCCATATAATGATTTAACTAATTTACAAACTTTCTTTTCATTTCCAAGAAGGATAAACCCTTCAGGTTGCTCCATAAACACTTCTTCATTTAAATCCCCATTTAAGAAAGTTGTTTTAACATCCATTTGATGAATATACAAGTAATGTATAGGTGCTAATGCAATGAGAATTCTAATTGATGTAATACGTGCAACAGGTATATATGTATCAAAATAATCAATTCCATACTTTTGTCTAAAACCTTTAGCTACTAGTCTAGCCTTGAAGGCTTGAATAGATCCATTACTATTATATTTTCTTCTAAAGATCCACTTACACTCAATAGATTTTGATCCATGGGGTATATCAAATAACACCCAAGTGTTGTTACTGATTATTGAACTTATTTCATCATTAATTACTTCTTTCCAAAAAGAAGTATCTTTCGATGACATAACCTCATTAAATGTCTTAGGATCATCTTCTAGATTTAGTACTATAAGAATTTGATTTAAAATGGTATTATTTCTATCTTCTTCAACCAAGAAAAGTATGGCTTGAGAAGAAATAAACTCTAAACCTAAGTTCTTTTCTTTCCTTGCTTTAGTGCTTCTAGGTTCAGATTGGTCTTTAGGAATTTCAGTATCTCTTTTCTGAGATTCTAATCTCATATTTTCTCTAGAAGGAGGAATTTGACTATTCTTATCTACAAACATAAAATCATAAGAGAATCTATTCTAAAAAAATTCTACATCATGAGATTCAACTATAACATAAGAATCCAAATCAAGAAGTCTATAGGCCTTACTATTTTCAGCATATCCTACAAATACGCTTCTAATAGCTCTAGGTCCTAATTTAGTTATTTTAGGATTTTGTTCTAAGCTAAACACCCCACACTTTTAGATAATCTAAATTTGGTTTTATTTCTTTCCATAATTTGCAAGGATTAATATCACCTCTCTTAGATGTTACTATATTTTTAATATAACATGTTGTAAGTAATGTCTCATCCCCTCAAATTATTTGGTAATTATGCATTAATAAGCATACAATTAACCATTTCAACAAAAGATTTATTTTTCCTTTCAGCTAACCCATTTTTTTTTGTGGTGTATAAGGTGTTGTAATTTGATGAATGACACCGTCCTCTTCACAAAATTCAGGTATGTGTTGTGCGTTTATCCACCTAAATAAATAAGTAAATAATCACACTTGTTTTACTTGCAAGTGCACAAGGTCAACAGTGTAGTATAGTGTGCGAATGCAAGATCATCTCCACAGGGATTGGTAAAGTTCAATTTAGAATTATATTCGCAATATAAAAAGATAGAAATAATAAAAGCATTGAGAAATAATAAAGATAAAATACTAAGGATAAAGGCGTAGGGACTTGATATACACCACTAATTATGCTACCACAATATAATAGTATGCCAATGCTTTATTCATGCCATGTATACCTACTGGTTGCCAACCTAAAGGCATGGTATCTACTCCTTAAGCTATTGATTTCCCTCAGCAACTAGTTAGGCATGGTATCTACTCTAACTCTTTTCTTCCTTAAGGGATTCAGCATGGTATCTGCTTGAGTTTTTCCTTAAGAAAACATAAGTACTATGGAAATCGACAACCACATGAGACTTAGGGCATGGTATCTACTCCCGGTTTTCCTTGTTGATTAATCCGGGTATCCGGATAAGATATCCCTTGTTACTAATGTTAGACCCAGGACTCGGTCATCCAAATTGATCTAACTAACAAGTCCATACCACATGCACATATTGTTCAGACATATACATATGAGGAATTTAAATAAAAGCGGGTATTAATCAAGTTTAAACAGCACAACATAAATATCGCAAGGCGCCAATACTAAATTTATTGAGTAAACATAATTAGGGCTTCAACCAAGCCCTACTAAGAATTTAATTACACATAATAAAATAAAAAGGAAAGAAGAAACCCGAGAGAAGAGTCGTCAATTCCGCTCCACGGTCTCCTTCTCCAAGCTAAAGCAAAAGATAAAAGAAGGGATCTAAGAAGTGATCCCCCCAAGAGGTGATGCCTTTTGTGTGTGATTTACAAGTGTATTTATAGGTCTTTGAGAAGTCCTAATCGGCTCATGAGTTCCTAAACTTTCCTAAAACACAAAACTCCTTTATTTCCAAAATAGGGTTATTTCCAAAACAGGGTTCTGCAGTTTACTGTTCACGCCCGTACATGTGCACTCGATCGCAATGCTACGCTCGATCACACAGAGGAGTGCACTCGATCGCAATTTAGCCAGCAGCTGCTCTAGGATTTCCAGATTTATTCCTTTAAGTGCCAAAAATGTTTCTTTTTCTCCAAGACCCTATAAAAACGTGTAAAACACAAAAGTGAAGTAAAATAGACTAAAACATATAGATAAAGAACTTAACAAATGTAAATTAAGAGGCTTAAATATGAATATTTAAGCTCCTATCACACCCCCAAACTTACATATTGCTAGTCCCTTAGCAATACAAAACCAAAAACTAAATGAAAAACAAAGACACAAAGATAAATCCAATGCTCATGGTGTCCAACAAAAGTTTAGGTTTCACACAAAACTATGATGCGCATTCATGAGCAAGCTTAACAAGTATAAACACATCTTTGCAATGAATACGAGTTTTGAATGCAAATCACTTTCATGAGGCAGGTTAAGACATCACAAGTTTAACTGAGTGTATGGTAGACTAGCACATAAAAGATTGGGTTTCCAAATAATTCTAATGTGTAGTGTTTCGATGACTCAAGATTCACCAAATTTTCTATTAGAATCAACAAAGATGGCATAGATTTTCTTCTTTTCTTTTATTTGTGAGATTTTTGCCAAGTTAGTTCCCTTAAGCTTTCTATTTGACTCGTGTAACGAGCGTTTCGCCAATGACTCCCAAACCAGATGGTTTAGGGCATTAGGTGTAGAAACACCCCTAAGGGCTTACTAACTCGAGTAAAAAAGGCTACGAAACTAACTGATCTTAATGCTACCGATCAAAATATTCCACCTTTTGACGTGATACTCACTTCTTACTGAGGCAAGAGGGCCAGTTACTCAATGGAAAGTTCTTTTTAATGATCTTTAGGAGCATTTTTTTTCTTTTCTTTTTGAGAAGTAACGAACTTTTTTTATTTTCTTATGCCACCGCGTTAATCTAATAGGTCATCTGGTTCACAGTCAAGCAAAAGAAACATACAAATCAAAATTACATGTCATACCCCACACAACTATGTGCTAATGTGCTCATGTTTAGTTTAAGTCGAACTTGTGAATCCTTAAATGCCTAAAAGAAAGTGATTATGGTTCAAAACTTAATTATTGGCCCATATGTTCAAGGTGTTAAGCTCACTTATGAAGTCAAATCATATTGTTTGTTTAGAACACCCAAAAATTTTGGAACGGAATGAACACGTATTTATCTATAAAAACAACAAAACAAAAAAAACTGGGACAAGGTGTGTGTGAATGTGTCTCCTATACCCCCAAACTTAAATTATACATTGTCCCCAATGTGTGAATAACAAGGAAAGAGCTGACCTGGGAGATGGAGAACTAGCTAGGTTGGCATGGCTCATAGTATACCCCCAAACTTGAACAGATGCACACATTGTCCCTAAAAAATAAAAACTGACGTAATACGGGAAAACAAGAAGTAATAAAAATAAATAAATAACAATAAATACGTAAAATAATAAAAATAAAAGGATAAGCTGTGGGGTGCCTCCTATGAGCGCTAAGTTTAACGTCTTCAGCCGGACCAAACTTTATTTTTCCCCAAAACTAAGAGTGGCAGCAGCTAGCATAGGAAGTGTCTTATTCTCTCCCATATAAGCATAAGATAAGTGCTCGGGAAACTGTTTGAATTCCAAGTTAGGTGCCTGTACAATAAAAGGGGGAAGAATAGTATTAGTAGGCCCAAGAATTTCAAATGGATCAGTGTACTTACTTGAAGGCTTTGGAAAGGACTCTAGAAGGTGCATAGTTTCAATGATGTCATCAGTAACATCCTTGCATTTGGGCTCAATATCTGATCTTGGGATACTATAGGTAAGAGCAGTTTCTACTGGATCAACGTGATGGATCTGAAAAGCTTCCTCAATAACACTTTGCGTCATGCATACATTAAAACATTTTATATTATCTGGGGGTAATTTTAATGCCTTATATCTTTTGATTTCAACCTTCTCACCATTTACCTTCTCCATCTCACTTACCTTGGATGTGGATGCTTGTGTAGGCTCATCAGTTTCGATGATCTTACCATTTGTTAGAGTTGTCACGGCATTTAGTTGCTGATGTCCTCTTGGAGTAGGTAGTGGTTGGACTGGAAGTTCACTTAACTTTCTTTCACTTAGCTCCTTAGCCAATTGCCCCATTTGTTCCTCGAGTCTTTGAATGGCTTGCTCATGTTTTGTAGTGGTTTGTCATTGCTTAATCATGAACTGTTCTTGTGAAGTCATCAGTTGCCTCATAAGATTCTCTAGGTCACTATTTTCTGATTCCGGCACTGGTTGGGCTGCTGGTTGGAAGTGTCGTTGCTGTCGTTGAAGATTCAAAACATTTTGAGTGTTGCTCCATGAGAGATTGGGGTGGTTCTGCCATCCAGGATTGTAGGTATTTGCATATGCGCTGTTCGATCCCTCATAATTTGCTTGCTCTTGATCTGTAGTTGAATACAGAGGACAAGTATAAGTATTATGATCAAAATGAAAGCATATAGCACATACCTGGTGTTTTGTAGCCTGTGGACTAGGTGAGTTGTTCCGATCAGCCATGGCTTTTATGAGCATATCTAGCTTTCTTTCCATAGCAGCCATCTGATTTGAAGATCTGTCATTGAAGCTCACCTCATACATACCCTTGCTTTTAATTCCTTGTCTACCTTTTGAGGAGAATTGTTGGGTGTGCTCACTTAATGTCTCAAACAGCTCTATGGCTTCTTCATTAGTCTTCTCCATTAGCACACCTCCACAACCGAAATCCACTATACCTTGATTTATGCCACTCAAACCTTCATAGAAAGCTAGGACCAGCTCATCTTGAGGTAAGTTATGATGTGGACATTTGAGTAGCAGCTCATTAAAGTGTCCCCATGCCTCAAAGAAAAAGTCTCCATCCCTCTGTTGGAAGGATTGAATCTCCTTCCTCATCTGCCTTGTCTTTTGGGCTAAAAAAAATTTCCTTAGAAATCTACTGGATAGCTCTTCCCAAGTATGGATGGAATCTGCAGGCAATGAATGATACCACATTTTAGCATTATCTTTTAATGAAAAAGGGAAAAGAATTAACCTGATTCCCTTTTGATCTAGGCCCCGAATATGCTGGAACTTGCAGAGATCACAGAATTCTCGAAGGTGCAAGTGTGGATCCTCAGCAGGTGTACCCCTAAAATGAGTCAAGGCACTGAGTATTTGCGGAGATATGTAATAATTTTCTTCCGCCTTAGGTTGATATGCAATGCATGAAGGATGGTTGAGGTTCTGTGGAATGAAGGGTTGTTTCATAGGTCTCCGTTCTGGTGGCAGTTGGTTGTAAAGTTGTTCCATTGGTGCTTCACACTCAAATTCTTCTTCTTTCTCCTCGAAGTTGTTTCTAGGCCTCTTTTGAATGATCTGCTCACTCTCTATATTAAGTGGAAGGATAGTTGGGTTCCTCACTTGAAGCCCTTGCATGAATCAGTAGGAATACCTTAGTGCAGCAGCTTCAGTACTGCTGCTCAGGTAGTCTCTGGACTATTTGCGCTCGAGCGCTCTAAGCACTGCGCTCGATCGCACCAGTGCGCTCGATCGCACTTAGGTTTGCGCTCGATCGCAGTGCCAGAATTAGCACTGATGCACACCTAAATAAAAAGAAAGAAAATAACAAAAACGAAGAATTAAGTTAGATAATTAATGAAAATAAAATAAAACAAAACAGGTTAAGAAAAATATTTAATGAAAAATAAGAAAGAGAAAAAAAAATTGAACAAAATAAGAAAAATAAACGGGAAATAATTCTAAATAGAAATTTAGCACAATCCCCGGCAACGGCGCTAAAAACTTGTTGTGCGTTTATCCACCTAAATAAATAAGTAAATAATCGCACTTGTTTTACTTGCAAGTGCACAAGGTCAACAGTGTAGTATAGTGTGCGAATGCAAGATCATCTCCACAGGGATTGGTAAAGTTCAATTTAGAATTATATTCGCAATATAAAAAGATAGAAATAATAAAAGCATTGAGAAACAATAAAGATAAAATACTAAGGATAAAGGCGTAGGGACTTGATATCCACCACTAATTATGCTACCACAATATAACAGTATGCCAATGCTTTATTCATGCCATGTATACCTACTGGTTGCCAACCTAAGGGCATGGTATCTACTCCTTAAGCTATTGATTTCCCTCAGCAACGAATTAGGCATGGTATCTACTCTAACTCTTTTCTTCCTTAAGGGATTCAGCATGGTATCTGCTTGAGTTGTTCCTTAAGAAAACATAAGTACTATGGAAATCGACAACCACATGAGACCTAGGACATGGTATCTACTCTCGGTTTCCCATGTTGATTAATCCGGGTATCCGGATAAGATATCCCTTGTTACTAATGTTAGACCCAGGACTCGGTCATCCAAATTGATCTAACTAACAAGTCCATACCACATGCACATATTGATCAGACATATACATATGAGGAATTTAAATAAAAGCGGGTATTAATCAAGTGTAAGCAACACAACATAAATATCGCAAGGCGCCAATACTAAATTTATTGAGTAAACATAATTAGGGCTTCAACCAAGCCCTACTAAGAATTTAATTACACATAATAAAATAAAAAGGAAAGAAGAAACCCGAGAGAAGAGTCGTCAATTCCGCTCCACGGTCTCCTTCTCCAAGCTAAAGCAAAAGATAAAAGAAGGGATCTAAGAAGTGATCCCCCCAAGAGGTGATGCCTTTTGTGTGTGATTTACAAGTGTATTTATAGGTCTTTGAGAAGTCCTAATCGGCTCATGAGTTCCTAAACTTTCCTAAAATGCAAAACTCCTTTATTTCCAAAATAGGGTTATTTCCAAAACAGGGTTCTGCAGTTTACTGTTCATGCCCGTACATGTGCGCTCGATCGCATATGTGGTGCGCTCGATCGCAATGCTACGCTCGATCACACAGAGGAGTGCGCACGATCGCAATTTAGCCAGCAACTGCTCTAGGATTTCCAGATTTATTCCTTTAAGTGCCAAAAATGCTTCTTTTTCTCCAAGACCCTATAAAAACGTGTAAAACACAAAAGTGAAGTAAAATAGACTAAAACATATAGATAAAGAACTTAACAAATGTAAATTAAGGGGCTTAAATATGAATATTTAAGCTCCTATCAGTATGAAACACTCTCCACCTCAATCGGATTGGAGAACCTTAACTGTCTTATTTAGTTGATTTTCAATTTCATCTTTATATTTCTTAAATATGCTAAAAGTTTCATGTTTTGTTCTTAACAAATATGCATACATGTATCTACTAAAATCATCAACAAATGTGAAAAAGTCCTTTTAACCACCACGAGTAAGTATTTCATTCAATTAAAAAAAAATTTTGAATGAATTTATTCTAAAATTTAGAATCTCTTTTAACACTAGGAAAATGTTTCTTAAAAATTACAGACTTAACACAAACTTCACATTTTCCAACATTATCATTATAATTAATCAAATTTAACTTTTTAATATTATTTATAGTGCGATAATTTAAATGTGCCAAGCAACCATACCAAATAGATAACTCAATAGTGTAAGCAAAGGACATAATATTATTGTTATTAATATTTAACTTGTACATTCCATAATAGGAGTACCATTTTCCAACAAGTGTTCCACTCTTTAATAAGATAAACTTGTTAGATTCAAATGCTACCTGAAGCCACTTCTTACATAGTAAAGCAACATAAAAAAGGTTCTTCCTAAGGTTGGGTACAAATAAAACATTAATTAATGTTAGAAGATTTTTTATGTGAATCAATTTCAATAGTTTTTTTTTCCAACAACTTGGACACGTTCACTGTTTCCCATCTGCACTCCACCAATCGCTTCCTAAAATTTCTTAAAGAATGAGTTATCTTAGTAGACATAAACTGTTACTCTTGAATCAAGTCACCTACCAGATTTCTTGGTTGCCATGTTGATCTTAAAGATCATGGCCACAAGACCCTCTTCCACCATGTTTGCCTTACCTTTTATGTTGAAGATCACCAAAAATCACCTTAAGATGCCCAGGTGGTGATCTTCCAAACACCCAAGTCTAGAATAACTTGTAATGAACAGAAACAAACCAATCAAAGAAAGAACACAAGTAATTGTTATCGAGATTCGACAAATGCCTACGTCCCCGTGAGCTACTCGCAGCTCTCTGCACTAAATCAATGAGTTCTTACAATTACAGCAACACCTCTTTAAGAATCCTCTTGTTCTTGAAGAACGAAAGAAGAGCAAAAAAAAGTGATAAGGACTAAGTATTTCCCTGGAATTTTCCCCAAGAAAATTCCAATTACAAAGCCCTTGAATCCCCAATCTATAATACTCTCTCTCTAAACAACCAGCCTCTCTTGAATGAGTCTCTCCTGTGTTTAGTGTCTTTGCACTCTCACACGCCATGTGTTCTATTTCACACACATTGCACACCACTCTAGAGTTGCTCCTAGATGATCCTTTATATATTGCAACCACTTCTTGAACCAATCTTGAAGTCAATCTCAGCCCTTAGATCTTGAGGACCAACCAATCATAGCCCTTCAACAAGTCTAAGTGATCATGTGCTAAAAAATTGTTGTGCAATTATCTGCCTAAATAAATAAGCAAATAATCATACAGTTTTACTTACAAGACATTCTTATTGCCTTTCTTATCTTTGATCTCCAAATCAAATTCTTGCAATAGGAGTACCCATCTGATTAACCTAGGCTTTGCATCTTTCTTCGAAAACAGATATCTTAAAGCAGCATGATCAGTGAATACGATAACCTTAGAGCCAATAAGATATGATCTAAACTTCTCTAAAGCAAAAATAAAAACTAACAATTCCTTTTCAGTAGTAGAATAGTTAAGCTGAGCATCATTTAAAGTTCTCGAAGCATAATAAATAGCATGAGGTACCTTATTGACCCTTGACCTAAGACAGCTCCCAAGGCGAAGTCACTGGCATCGTACATCAATTCGAATGGAAGATTCTAATCTGGAGCCATCATTATTAGGGCAGAGGTGAGAACATCCTTCAATGTGTTGAAAGCTTTCATGCAGTTATCAGTCCATTCAAACTTGGTATCTTTAGCTAACAATGCACAAAGAGGTCTCGAGATCTTAGAGAAATCCTTGATGAATCGTCTATAGAAACTGACATGTCCAAGGAAACTTCTTACACCCTTAACTATAAGAAGAGGAGGCAGCTTTGAAGTGATGTCTATTTTAGCCTTGTCTACCTTAATACCTTTGTTGGAGATAGAGTGACCCAACACAATGCCTTGTTGAACCATGGAGTGACATTTCTCCCAATTCAGCACTAAGTTACTTTCTTCACATCTCTTTAGGACACTCTCCAAATGATTGAGGCATTCATCAAAATTGGAACCAAATACACTGAAATCATTCATAAATACCTCAATGTATTTCTCCACCATACCGAAAAATATGCTCATCATACATCTTTGAAAAGTGGCTGGTTGATAACTCTGAATAAATCATGTTATTATACTGCTTTTAGGCACGTTTTTGGTGTTGATATTAAGCATTAGAATTGTGTTGCATGTGTTTTTAGCAATTTGAGTTTAGTTTATCTTATTCTAATAATAAGTTGTTTTAGTTGAATGATCAATGCTAAGTCATGGAAATCTATTGTGTAGACACTTGCTGGAACACTGAAAGAGCATTGGAAGGCCATGATGTTGGCGCTGCAGCGCTGGAAGCTGACAAAAAGAGAGGATTTGGACAGAATGCTGAAGCTGCAGCGCCAGCCCGCTGATTTTGAAAGCTATAAGTATAAACCCTAGCTGAACAAGAAGGGGGAGCGCGGCCGTAGAGGAAGAAAACAGAATTTGGAGGAGATGAGACGCAAAAGGAGAGTTTGAGACACTTCGGGAGGCTACGCATCAAGCTTTTAAACCATTCTTCTCCGGTTTTGTATTATTCTTATCTATCTATGTTGATGTTTCATAATATGAGCATAGGTTATTTGAATATTATTATGGAGTAGATATTTTTGTGTTAAGGATAGATGGATCCTAAACCTTTATCTTGAATTGTTGTTTGGACGAGTGAAATTTAATGTGTTTTTCAAAGAGTGTGTTTTATTGCTCTTAATGCTTTTTATTATTTTGATTCCTTTTTTGGGCATGGTGATGTGTCAAATAGAGAAGCCATGCTTTTATGAATGGTTGAACTAATAAATATGATATTGGATTGTTATCTATGCAAAGGCCAGGGTAAAACATGCCATGAATGGAATAGGAGTAACCGAATAGAGATTCTAGGAAGTTCATGTGGTCCGCTTAAATCGTAACCGAATAGGGAGATTTAACTGAAAGGAATCCATAAACACTTAATGCTTCTTAATTTGAATTAATCTAGAATAGACCTGGAATACGGATATTTGAAGTTAATGATTCTTGAGATTGTGGTTAGACCTGGAATTTGGATAACCAATTTATTAGGGATTCTACCATCTTGAAAAACATAGTTAGTGAAACTTGTCCATTCAAAACTCTTGTCAATTACAGTTTAGGTGAAGTCGAGTCTTTAGCACGTTAGTTCATAAGAGTCTTCATTCCAAAGTTTGCAAATCTTCTTTTAATTATTACTGCTTCTGTTTTTCTCTTTAGTTAATTGCTAGTAAACTTTTCTCCTACAAATATTTGTTTGCTCAAATAACAGCAAGAGTTGAGTCATAATTTCTGTAGTATTTTCTCAGTCCTCGTTGGGAACGATATTTACTCATCATTTTATTACTTGAACGATTAGTGCACTTGTTAGTGTTAATTTAATCGCATCAAGTTTTTGGCGCCGTTGCCGGGGACTGAAATAAAATATTACATTTATTGTGATTCTACTAGTTAATTTGAGAGTTTATTAATTTGGTTTTTAAGTCTATTTTTGCAGGGTTTTCGTTACTAGTGTATGACACGTACTAGTGGGAGAATACTTGCATAACTGAATCCAGAGATTGAGCGTACTTTTCACGCTTTGAGAAGAGCAGCACCAGTAACAATTAATACAATGGCAGAAGGAAACAATGCAGAGGTGCAACGTGCACTGTGGGATTATGCCATGCCAAAGATGGATGGTGTTGAATCTAGCATTCGGCGACCACCTATATAAGCGAACAATTTTGAAATTAAATCCGCCATCATTCAGATGATTCAACATTCAGTACAATTTAGGGCCCTATTGCAAGAAGATCCAAATGTTCACTTGACGAATTTCCTTGAAATTTGTGACACATTCAAGCATAACGGAGTATCGGAGGATGAAATTTGCTTAAGGCTTTTCCCATTTTCATTGAGGGATAAAGCAAAAAGCTGGTTAACTTCTTTGCCTACTGGATCCATAACAACATGGGCAGAATTGGCACAAAATTTTTTAGGGAAATACTTCCCTCTTGCAAAAACTGCAAAGTTACGTAATGAAATTACTATGTTCTTGTAGGTCGACCGGGAGTCACTCTATGAGGCACGGGAACGTTTTAAGGACATGTTGAGAAGATGTCCTCATCACAAGTTGCCCACTTGGATGCAGGTACAAACTTTTTATAACAGTTTAACTAGTACAACCCGAAACATGATTGATGCAGCTGCAGGTGGCACGATCATGAGAAAAACTCCAGAAGAGGCTCTTGATTTGCTAGAAGATATGGCCACATATTCTTATCAATGGCTAGTTGAGAGGTTACTTATTAACAGAGCCTCAGGATTGCACAATATAGATGCTATTACAGCTTTAACAGCACAAATGGAGGTTCTCACCAAGAGGTTAGTTGGACTTTATCCTACTACACATGTTACATGTGAATTGTGTGGTGGTAGTGGCCACTATAGTAGTAACTGTCAAGCAGGTAATCAATTTGCATCTAATTCATCTGCTGAACAAGCTAATTTTGTTCCAAATTTTCACAGGCAAAACAATCCATATAGCAATACATATAATCCGGGATGGAGGAATTATCCGAATTTGTCATGGAATCAAAACAATGTGAAACAACCTCCTCCTGAATACCCACCTCAAGAAAAAGAAATCTAACTTGGAGGACATGATGGCCAAATTCTTAAATGAAGCAGAAACTAGGTTCCAAAATCAAGAAGCATCCATAAGAAATCTGGAAGTTCAGGTGGGCCAGCTAGCAACCATAATATCTGGACGTGCACAAGGTTCTCTTCCGAGCAACACAGAAAAAAATCCTAAGGAGGATGTCAATGCCATAACACTAAGGAGTGGCACACAATTGGATGAGCTAAAATCTAAAGAAATCACTAATCAAGAAGGCGAGAAAGAAGAGACCATGCAAGAGGAGAAGCTTGTTTTCGGGAAAGAAGTCTACTGGTAAAGGTTTGATCGATTCTAACTCTGAAACTAAATATATGCCACCTCTTCCCTATCCTCAGAAATTTATGAAAGAAAAACTAGATAAGCAATTTTCAAAATTTTTAGAGATTTCAAGAAATTGCATATTAACATTCCATTTGCAGAGGCTTTATCACAGATGCCTAGTTACACTAAATTTTTGAAGAAAATTTTGTCTAATAAACGGAAGCTTGAGGAACGTGGAACAGTAATGTTAACTGAAGAGTGCAGCGCTATACTGCAAAACAAACTACCTCCAAAATTAAAAGATCCAGGGAGTTTTACTATACCTTGCACTTTGGGAAATTCATTTTTTGATAAAGCTTTGTGTGACCTTGGTGCAAGTATCAATCTTATGCCTCTTTCAATTTTCAGGAAACTTGGACTAGAAGAAATCAAAACAACAACAGTGTCATTACAATTAGTTAATCGATTTATTAAGAGACCATGGGGAATTATCGAAGATGTACTAGTAAAGGTTGATAAATTTATATTCCCTGTAGACTTCATTGTTCTCAACATGGAAAAGGATCATAAGGTACCTCTTATACTTGGATGTCCATTCTTTGCTACAGGGAGAGCCTTAATTGATGTACAACAAGGGAAATTAACTTTAAGAGTCAATGATGAGCAAGTAGTTTTTGATATGTATAAAATTATGAAATACTCTTCTGGCTTTTCTACTTCTTGTTGTTTTCAAGTGGATATTATTGATAACCTCATTGAGGAGTTTCAGGAGAAAACATTAAATGAAGATCCTTCGGAGAGATGCAACATGGAATCAAGAACTACTACCACTGAAGAACTCGTCATCCAATGAGAAGCAAGGAACTTGGAGTATGAAATGGGAAAAGAAGTGCCAGAAGAACAAATAATTATAAATAATTGAAAACTTTACTTGCTCATTTAAAATATGCTTATTTAGAGAAAAATATTTTCCTTGTTATAATATCTTCTTCATTGACAGGTAAAATGGAAGAACGGTTGCTGGAAGTCCTAAAAAGGTACATATTTTCGGGAAAGCATATTCAAGAAAAACAAGGACCGTACACCGTGATAAGTGTCTCACCTTTTGGTGCTGTTAAATTACGACACGAGAAAAACAAGGAGACATTCAAGGTCAACGGGCACAGATTGAAGTACTACATCCTGGGGACGTTTGACGCTCAATCGTCAACAACCATTCTCCAAGAGCCATAAATCAGAAAGTCAAGCTAAAGACTATAAATTAGAATTAACATTTTATTTTTATTTTTCTCGCATTTGAATTTTTTTGTGTGTTTATTTTGTTTTTGTTTAATTTATCTGTTACTTCAATTTTTATGGCCTTACAGTGTGTATTCTTGGTTTATTTTCAGGATTACTTGGAGTTAGGACAAAGCCTCAGCGCTGCAGCCTTACACTTCTGGCGTTGCAGCGCCAGGTCCTGTCCCCACATGCTGATATTTCCCACATGCTGAACTGTCCAGAAATTCAGCGCTGCAGCGCTGGAAAGTTGGCACTGCAGTGCCAGGTCGCACACTAGTGTTTAAATAAACAACTCTTCCATTGTTAGGGCATTTCAAAGTCCGATTTTCAGCTACTCTCTCTCTTCCACGATTGATTTGGCCTCCGACTAATCAGGGGAGTTCCCTTCTCTTACTTTATAATTCAAATTTTATACTTTGCGGACAATGCATCATTTAAGTTTGGGGGTGGGAACTTTATCTGAGTGTTGTGTGCTGCTCATGTTTCTAGCTATTTTCCTGTTTGTTTTATCTGAGTGTTTTCTATTGGTTGATTTTGAGTTGGCTAATGATGAGAAATAGATTGACTTGATTATGGCCATTGAAAATTTGAAAAATGTTGTGTTTGTCTGTGTGCTTGAATTTGTTGTTGGATTTATTTTACATCGAGCTCTTTGAACACAATGAGCACTTACACCTAAGCACTTTGTTGTCTTGCTGTTTCGGAGAACGTTTATGTGAGCAGTGTAGTTCTTGTGATCTCTTAGACTCTATAACTTGTTTGAAGACCACTCGAGGCGAAATCCTAGGTAGTACTATACCAAAGAAAGGATCCAGGCCATGTTTGGAAAGTTTGAGCCTTTCTAGCCAACCCTTGATATGTGATTATCCTTAGTTTTCCCCTTTTGAACTTGGATATCTATTGTTTTGTCACCCGATCATCTAACTTATTTCCTTTTCAAAGAAAAAAAAAACATGAAAAAAAAATGCTACTACTCTACCTTTCATCTGTGAGCACATCGATTAATGAATGGACTATTCTCTCAAGTAGTGGCAGAGGATTGAGCAAGAGAAAGCGGTCTTCGACTTGGCTATGTTAAGTACTAAATATTTCCCATCAAGAGTGACCAAGGGAAAGATCGAAGTTAAAAAGTTTACTACACGAACTAATTGATCAAGTTGTATTCTGCCTATCACACGCAGCTAGCAAAGCCGTGTTTGACCGTTGTGTGCATGCTATGTTGTAGTTTCATTAATGCACACAGAAATAAAGACTGGTGCTACTATAGTACAAGCATACAAAAAAAAAAGAGAAAAAGAAAAGAAGAAGAAGAAGAAGATGTGACAACAACAAAAGCATTGGAAGTATTCCATGATAACTGAGGGAAAGTTTAAAATTGATATTGGTTGATGTGCTTAAGGTGATGTGAGCCTCAAATAAATATTTTACCATACCTTAACCTTAGCCAAAGTTACAAGCTGAATAAAGTCCTGGTGATCTCAGATATTGTCATGGCCTACATTAGTGGAGAGTGGTGTGAAAAGCAAGCTTATGGACTTTGAAAGATTGGCATTATCCTACTTGCTTGCATAAACCGATCAGAGTGGCGAGACGATTAAGTTTATAAAGGTGTCACACACACACACGTTTGAAGAATTTGATGTAAGATAAAGCTAACGATAAATTTGAAATTCTAGACATTTGCAACATTTGGAAAGTTTTCATGCGTTATAATCTATATGCAATCTTTGAGGCATGTTATATCAAATCTAATCAAACCATCTCTCACTCTTAGGATGTGTGTGCATAGAATTTTGTTCTAGTTTGCTCAAGGACTAGCAAAAACATAAGTTTGGGGGTGTGATAACTCTGAATAAATCATGTTATTATACTGCTTTTAGGCACGTTTTTGGTGTTGATCTTAAGCATTAGAATTGTGTTGCATGTGTTTTTAGCAATTTGAGTTTAGTTTATCTTATTCTACTAATAAGTTGTTTTAGTTGAATGATCAATGCTAAGTCATGGAAATCTATTGTGCAGACACTTACTGGAACACTGAAGAGCATTGGAAGGCCAAAATGCGCAAAGGAGACAGAAACTCAAGGCTGCAGCGCCAGGATGTTGGCGCTGCAGCACTGGAAGCTGACAAAAAGAGAGGATTTGGACAGAATGCTGAAACTGCAGCACCAGCCTGCTGATTTTGAAAGCTATAAATAAAAACCCTAGCTGAACAAGAAGGGGGAGCGCGGCCGTAGAGGAAGAAAACAGAATTTGGAGGAGAGGAGACGCAAAAGGAGAGTTGGAGACACTTCGGGAGGCTACGCATCAAGCTTTTAAAGCATTCTTCTCCGGTTTTGTATTATTCTTATCTATCTATGTTGATGTTTCATAATATGAGCATAGGTTGTTTGAATATTATTATGGAGTAGATATTTTTGTGTTAAGGGTAGATGGATCCTAAACCTTTATCTTAAATTGTTGTTTGGACAAGTGGAATTTAATGTGTTTTTCAAAGAGTGTGTTTTATTGCTCTTAATGCTTTTTATTATTTTGATTCCTTCTTTGGGCATGGTGATGTGTTGAATAGAGAAGCCATGCTTTTATGAATGGTTGAACTAATAAATATGATATTGGATTGTTATCTATGCAAAGACCAGGGTAAAACATGCCATGAATGGAATAGGAGTAACCGAATAGGGATTCTAGGAAGTTCATGTGGTCCGCTTAAATCGTAACCGAATAGGGAGATTTAACTGAAAGGAATCCATAAACACTTAATGCTTTTTAATTTGAATTAATCTAGAATAGACATTGAATACGGATATTTGAAGTTAATGATTCTTGAGATTGTGGTTAGACCTGGAATATGGATACCCAATTTATTAGGGATTCTACCATCTTTAAAAACATAGTAAGTGAAACTTGTCCATTCAAAACTCTTGTCAATTACGGTTTAGGTGAAGTCGAGTCCTTAGCACGTTAGTTCATAAGAGTCTTCATTCCAAAGTTTGCAAATCTTCTGTTAATTATTATTGCTTCTGTTTTTCTCTTTAGTTAATTGCTAGTAAACTTTTCTCCTACAAATATTCGTTTGCTCAAATAACAGCAAGAGTTGAGTCATAATTTCTGTAGTATTTGCTCAGTCCTCATTGGGAACGATATTTACTCATCATTTTATTACTTGAACGATTAGTGCACTTGCTAGTGTTAATTTAATCCCATCACTGGTGCATTGCATAATCCGAATGGCATCCTCCGATAAGCAAATGTACCGAAAGGAGTGAAGGTAGTCTTTTCTTGATCCTCAGGTGCTATGGAAATCTGGTTGTATCCACTATACCTATCCAAAAAATAATAGTAGCTGTGGCCAGCTAATCTTTCTAACATTTGATCAATGAATGACAAGGGGAAATGATCTTTTCTAGTTACTTTGTTCAATCTTCGATAGTCAATACATACTCTCCAACCAGTTGTTTTTCTTGTAGGTATGAGCTCCTCGTTTTCATTCTTCACTACTGTGATCCCACTCTTTTTAGGAATAACTTGGACCGAACTTACCCACTTACTGTAAGAGATGGGGTAGATAATGCCAACATCTAAGAGTTTTAATACCTCGGCCTTTACTACCTTTTTCATGTGTGGGTTAAGTCTTCTTTGAGCATCTCGAGTGGGCCTTGCTTCAACCTCAAGGTAAATATTATGCATGCACTTGGCCGGACTTATTCCCTTAATGTCAGCAATGGTCTATCCAATAGCAGATCTGTGCTCCCCAAGAACTCTTAATAACTTCTCTTCTTCTCCATTACTCAAATTAGCAGCTACAATCACAGGTAAAATATTCTTCTCTCCCAAATAGGCATACATTAAATGCTCAAGCAGCTGCTTTAATTCCATTGTTGGTGCCTGTATAATGGACGAAATAATAGTAGTATTAGTAGGTATGAGAGATTCAAATGGAGGAGTATACTTACTTGAGTGTTTTGGAGAGGCCTTAAGGAGGTGCACAGCTGTGATGATGTCATCAATAACATCTTCAGTTTCTTGCTTAATATCCACTTCCGTGAAGCTATGGGTAATAGTAGTCTCCAATGGATCAATGTCCTGGACCTGAAAAGCATTCTAAAAAATACTTTGTATCATATATACATTAAAGAATTCCAAATCATCTTGAGGCAGTTTTAATGCATCAAATATTTTAAATTCTGTTTTCTCACCATTGACTTTCATACTTACTATGCCCTTTTTCACACAAATCTTATTATCAACAGTTCTCATGAAGGGTCTTCCTAATATGATGGGCAGAGGTAATGGCATAAGGCATTCCTCCATATCTAACAATGTAATCAGCAAGTAAAATGAACTCACTCACCTTTACTAGAGCATCCTCAAGAATACCTCTAGGTCTTTTGATACTTCTATATGCTAATTGTAGGGTAATGGAAGTTGGTTATAGCTCCCCCAAACCTAAGGTTTCAAATACTGTGAAGGGTAGCAAATTTACACCCACTCCCAAATCTAGTAATGCTTGCTCAAACAACTAATCACCTATCTTATAGGGAATAGTGAAACTACCCGGATCTTTCAGTTTTGGTGGTAGTTTTCTTAATAGCACAGCACTTACATCTTTAGTTAAAGCTACCGTCTCATGCTCTTAAAAATTTCTCTTATGAGTGCAACAATCTTTTAGAAATTTAGTATAAGCAGGTATTTGTTGAATTGCATCTAACAAAGGAATATTTATTTCAAATTTCCTCAAGGTTTAAAAAATATCAAGCAATTTATTCTCTTTCTTTTGTTTAACTAACCTTTGCGGGAAGGGTGGTGCATTCACCTTTGATACCAATGGTTTTTCTTTGGATGCTGTTGTAGACTCATCGGACCCTATCACCTTGCCATTTCTGAGAGTTGTGATAGCTTTCAGTTGTTGATGCCCCCCAGGGTTAGGTAGTGTTTAAGTCGAAAGCTCACCTTGCTTTCTGCCACTTAGCTCCTTAGCTAATTGCCCTATTTGTACCTCTAGCCTTTGGATGGCTTGTTCATGTTTTGTTGTGGTTTGTCTTAGTTCAGTCTGAAATTTCCTTTCATCCACTATGAACTGATCTTGTGAGGTCATTAATTGTTGCTGCTGAGTGGCTAATTGCCTCACAAGACTTTCGAGGTCATTTTTCTTTGTTTCGGGAGCCAAGTGAGTAGTGGGCTAGGAGTTTCTTTGCTGCCCTTGCTGGTTAAGAGTATTCTGATTGTTGCTCTAAGAGAAATTTGGGTGGTTTTGCCATCTATGGTTGTAAGTGTTTGCATATGGGTTATTCTTTGATGGATAGTTGTTAAGTCCCACGTAATTTGCTTGCTCCGGATCTACAGATGAATACAAGGGACAAGTATTAGTATTATAATCAAACTGAGAACATATTGCACATACATGGAGTGGTGTAGCTGGTGGGTTTGGTGATGCATTCTAAGCGGCCATGGCTTAAACTAGCATATCTAGTTTCCTCTCCACAGTAGCTATTTGGATAGAGGATCCTCTATTTAGGTTCACCTCATACATACCTTTGATCTTGGTTACCTGTCTACCTCTAGAGGAGAACTGCTGGGTGTGTTCACTTAAGGTTTCAAATAGCTCCATGGCTTCTTCATTGCTGTTCTCCATCAGCACTCCTCCACAACCTGAATCAATAATACTTTTGTTAGTATCACTCAAACCTTCATAAAAAGCTTGTACCAGTTCATCTTGAGGTAGGTTGTGATGTGGGCATTTGAGTAGCAGCTCGTTGAAGTGTCCCCATGCTTCGAAGAATAGGTCTCCATCCTTTTGTTGGAAAGACTGAATCTCCTTCCTCATTTGCCTCGTCTTTTGGGCTGGGAAAAACTTTTTTAAGAACTTGCTGGCCAACTCCTCCCAAGTGTGGATCGAAACTGTAGACAATGAATTGTACCACAGTTTAGCATTATATTTTAAGGAAAAAAGAAGCAGAATTAACCTTATTCCTTCTTGGTCTAAGCCTCGGATGTGCTGGAACTTGCAGAGATCGAAGAACTCTCGAAGGTGCAAGTGTGGATCCTCATTAGATGTACCCCTAAAGTGAGTCAATAGACTCAATATTTGTGGAGATATATAATAGTTGCCTTCCACCTCAGGTTGATAAGCAATACACGATGGCTGATCAAGGTTGCGTGGGATAAAGGATTGCTTCATCAGCCTTCGCTCAGGTGGTTGCTGATTTTCTAACTGTTTCGCCATTTGTGCTTCTTCTTCAAATTCTTCTACCTCTTCAGAGTTATCTCTAAGCCTTTGTCGGATAGTCCGCTCAAGCTCGGTATCAAGGGAGAAAAACGTTGGATGCTTGGATCGACGCCCGTGCATGAATCGGTGATAATCGGTTAAGTGTAGTAGTTAAACACTGCTACCCGGGTAACTCTCTGCCTAAATTGCGCTCGATCACACAGGAGGGTGCACTCGATCGGAAGTGGCACAGAAAGTTCTCTTGGGGTGCCTGAAACAGAAAATTAAAAGGAATTAGATTAGGGTTGAAACAAAAATAGGATAAAAACAGAAACTTTAAAATTTCTTTGAGATAAAAATGGAATAGAATGAAAAAGAAATAACAATGATTAAACGAAAAAAATAATTCAAAAAAGAAATTTAAGTGCAATCCCCGGCAACGGCGCCAAAAACTTGTTGTGCGATTATCTACCTAAATAAATAAGCAAATAATCGTACATTTTTACTTGCAAGTGCATAAGGTCAATAGTAGCATAATGTGCAAGTGCGAGATCATCTGCTCAGGGATTAGTAAATTTCATTCTTAGAATCAGTTTCGTAATATAAAAAGAGAGAAATAATTTATTAAGTCTAGATTGATAATGATAAGAACATAGGGCTTTGATATCCACCACTGTTGACCCTCACCTATATTTTAATGATGACAAAATACAACTGTGATTATACTAACAGTGCAATCTAAGTGTAGTAAAGCAATAAAAGCATTTAACCAAGGATCAAGGTGCAAGAACTCATAACCGAATCAAACTACAAGTGAAGACGGAAGAACTAGTATAGGTCTAAGGTATTAAAACAAATTGTAAGTCTCACTTAGACATTGAAAAGCTTGTTCTATGGCTTGTACATAAAAAGTTTTTAAACATAATTTTTTAATCAAACGGTTTTAAGTTAAAAACTTTTTGAAACAGAAAAACTGGGTTGGAAGGCAACCCAGTCGACTGGGTACATATACCAAAAGGCTGGTATATGGGACAGTGTGTCCCCAGTCGACTGGGTGAATCATACTAGTCGACTGGGTGAATCATACCAGTCGACTGGTATAGTGGACAGACAGTCCCCAGTCGACTGGTAAGATCAACCTAGTCGACTGGTACCACTATAGTCTTAAAAATGTGATCTTTAAAGTGGACCCAGTCGATTGGTATCAAGACCCAGTCGACTAGTAATTCAAAAAATATAACCGTTGAGACTCAAAATCTGAGTTTTTAAAGCAACAAACATTTTAAATTAAAGTCTAATGGCCATATTAATACATGGCTATATAAACCCACTCTATTGAGCATTCAAAAAAAAAAGAGAATACATTCAATCAAGTCTTTTACTCTTTGAAACTCAAAAAGCTTTGAAATATTCATGTTGAGCCATTCTTCAAGCTTTACTTTAAAAGATAGCCATTATTCAGTTGTATAAGCTTTCATTTGCTGTCTCTCTACCATTTACTTTACAACATTTATTGTAAAGGGATTACTTTCGAGAGGAAGGGGATTGCTTCCAAGAGGAAGGGATTGTAAGGTTTGTGCAACACTCGAGAAGTTGCACGACTAAGTTTCTTAGTGGATTACTTCAAGAAGGTTCCTTGAAGAGAGTGGACGTAGGGTCGGAACGCATCTGATATTGCTGAACCACTATAAACTGAGTTTGCATTTTCTATTCCTTAAACTCCTTATTTACAGCACATATTACATGTTTATATGCTTGTGGTGTTAACTGTTTTTATAAACTTGTGGTTAATCCGCAAAAAGTTTTAAAAACCCAATTCACTCCCCTCTTGGGTTGAAACCTCAATCTACAACCACTAATCATACTTTCCCAATAAGTAGTGTCCCAATACTCTAGCCATACTATGAATACCTAATGGTTATCAACCTAAGGGCATGGTATCTACTCCTTAAGCTATTGATCTCCCTAAGCAACAAGTTAGGCATGGTATCTACTCTAACTCTTTTCTCTCTTAAGGGATTTAGAATGGTGTATGCTGAGTTATTCCTTAAGAGAGGATAAGATCTGTGGAAATCGACAACCACACGACACCTAGGGTATTGTGTATACTCCCGGTTTCCCATGTTGATTAACCCAAGAATCCGGATAAGATATCTTCTGTTACTTTTGTTAAACCCAGGACTCGGTCATCCAAATTGATTCAACTAACTAATCCATACCACATGCATACATTGATTAGACACACACATATGAGGAATTTAAATATAAACAGTAGTTAATCAATAAAGCATCATAACATGGCTATTGGCAAAGGTAATCAATGAATATATATATATGGAAAAGCATAATTAGGGCTTCAATCAAGCCCCATAAAGAGTTAGTTGCACATGTTGTCTATGATAAACATCATTATAACATAAACTAAAACTTTAAAATAAAACCCAAAGAATACTGTGGAGACGACTCGTCAATTCCTCTCCAAAGCTTACAACTTCAAGCCAAAGCAAAAGATAAAAAGAAGGATGTGTTTTCTGTGTTTTACAAGCCTATATATAGGGTTCTAAGAGTGTCCCAAAACCTTAGTTTCCAAAACAAGATATGGAGAGTTCTTTCCAAAACAGGTGCTGCTATTTTTACTGTTCACGCCGGTACGTATGCGCTCGATCGCTTGCTTGTGTACTCGAGCCTTCTTCTTGTGCACGAGTACTTGTGCGCTCGATCGCGGCCATGTTGTGCTCGATCGCACCAGTTTCTTCCAAATTCTTTAGCTTTCTGCCTTTAAGGCTTCAAGACGCTTTCTTTTCTTCACAAGCCTATCACAAACACAGAAAACACAAAATGAAGTAAAACATAATAAAATATGCATATAAAAAGCTTAACAAATGTAAATTAAGGGACTTAAATATGAATATTTAAGCGCCTCTCAATCCTGTGCGTTTTAATCAAGCCCTACACACTATCTCAAAGTGCTGATTCAAAAGATCAGGTATGCCTTCGTGACACAGCTCAAAACAGGGCAAGCCACGACTCAGAAGGGAGGAGACACAATGCCATTCTGGAGCCCGCGGCTTCGATGGGCTGTGCCATGGTGTGCACACCTTGAGCCGCGGTGCACACCTGGAGAGGAGGAGACTTGGACTTTCTAGAGGCCACGGCGCACAGCCAGGACCTGATGTTGAACTCTTCAACCTGTTTAATCCTTAGACAAATACCAAAAATCTCTACTTTTGTCTAAGTGGTTAAACCCGAACCCATTGTGTAGAGAACTCAGGATCCAAACTCAACTTGAGTCACCATATCAACCAACTCCAATCCTAAGAAGTTCAAGGCAATGATTGAACTTACTTAGAGGTAGAACCTTAGTACCTAAATTTGCAGGATTTTCTTCCATAGCCACTTTGTCCACATGAATGCATCATTCCGTAACATTTTCCTGAATGAATTGGTACCGAATATCCATATGCTTTTTCCTCTTAAAAGAACACTGGATTCTTGCACAAATGCAACACACTTTGGCAATCCGAATACACCACCACCTGCTCTTTTAGGACCTTCCACTCGTCCAGTAACCCTTTGCACCACATAGCCACCTTTACGGCTTCCATTGCCACTATATACTCAGCCTTAGTTTTTTAGAGTGCTAACATCGGCTGCCACTGAGCCTTCAAGTACCTCAGCAACCACTTCATCCCAAGCCAAAGCTCCTTTCCAGGATTACACACAAATCTACTGAGAACTCTAATTGCCTGAGAAATGTCGGATCTAGTGCTTACCATCATGAACATGACTGATCCACCCTCACTAGAGTAAGGGATCTTTTCCATTTCTTTCTTCTCTTCATCCGTTCTAGGACATTGTTCGCTGGAGAACTTGAAATGATTAACAAAGGGAATCTTCATTGGTTTACCATATTCCATAGAAAACTTATACAACACTTTTTCTATGTCGAAAGAATGAGAAACCTTCAACCTGTTTCTCTCCCTGTTTTGAATTATTCTCATCCCAAGGATCTTTTGTGCAAGGCCAAGATCCTTCCTCTCGAACTTCTCACTGAGTTAAGATTTTAAACTTTCTATCCTCTCCTTGTTGTTATCAACCAACAGCATATCATCGACATAGATGAGGATACTTATCATTTCCTCCACCTTGTGTCCAGGTGAGAAAGTTTCTGTGAAATCTATGTGTCGTCTTTGTGTGAACCCCTTCGCCACCAGCCTAGCCTTGTTCTGGACTTCATCCCCTAGAGAGTTCCCTTCTTTGATCTTGTAAGTCCACTTACAATCCACAACTCTCTGTTTTCTTGGAATGTGCACCAATTCCCAAGAGTTGTTCTTCCTCAAAGAATGCATTTTCTCTTCCATAGCTAGCTTCCATCTTGACGAATCCTTACATCCCATGGCATCAATGTAAGTCTTTGGTTCACTTATCCCTCTTTCTTTCCAAGGAGCTGCTGCATTTGCAACCGCAAAACCATATATCAAAGGTGGTCTGACCAGCCCTTTTTCCCCGTCCCTTGTGAGCTGATAGTCATTATAACTTGCTCAATCATCCCCTTCTAGTTCAACCTCCTCATAAGTGTCCTAAGTTTTGCATTCATCAATGGGCTCTACCTGGTCCAAACCCTCTTGCCTTTCTTGTTCTACCTGAACTAAATTTTCTTTGATGCTATACTCCACAAATACCGAGCTGGTTTGCTCACTATCCCCTGCAGGGTTAGTTTTCTCCAAATAGGGAAATAAATGCTCATTAAAAATGACATCCCTACTTATTATGAGTTTAAATCCTTTTGGCTCTATGGACCACAACCTATACCCTTTAAACCCTTCCCCATATCCTAGAAACACACTTTCTAGACCTTGGGTTAAGTTTATCATCCTTTTGATGTGCAAACGCAGCACACCCAAAAGTCCTAAGGTTGTTCAACTCATGGGGCTTACCATTCCACATCTCCTTGGGAGTCTTGAGCTCCAAAGCTCTAGAGGGTGATCTATTAACCAAATACGCAGTAGTAGACACCGCTTCCCCCCAAAAACATTTAGGTAATCTGGATCCTATAATCATGCACCTAACCTTTTCCATAAAGGTCTTATTCATCCTCTCAGCAACTCCATTTTGCTGAGCGGTTTTCAAAACCGTTCTATGTCTTAGAATCCCATTTAACTTACAGAACTGATCAAGTTCCTTGTTAAAAAATTCTAAGCCATTATCGGTTCTTAATACCTTAACTACCTTGCCCGTTTGAGTCTCTAGCAACTTTTTCCACACCACAAATTTATTCAAAGCATCTAATTTATTTTTAAGCAAATAAACCCAAACCTTTCTTGAATAATCATCAATTAAAGACAAAAAGTAAAGATTATGTTGGTATTTGTCTAAGGTTTAAACAAGTTTAGAAAGGCTTCAACATCAGGTCTTCAGGCCGCAGCTCAAGGTGTGCGCGCTTCGGCCTTCAGGAAGTCCAGAAGTTGGGAGAGGAGCTGTGAGCTGCGGCCCAAAGTATGTGCGCTGCAGCACAGCCCTATGTGCCATGGAATAGCCATCCCAGGTTGTGGCCTCCAGTAAGACAGCAACGCCTCCCCTCCTCCAGGCCGCGGCATGCCCTGTTCTAGGTTGCGGCTTGAAGGCACACCTGATGCTTATATTTCAGCATTTCAAACGGTGCGTGAGACATGATCAAAACGTACAGAATTACTTAGAATTGATGAAGGGCTATGGTTGATTGGTTCTTAAGATCTAAGGGTTGAAGATTAACTTCAAGATAGGTTCAAGAAGTGGTGCTCCGTATAAAGGGTTATCTAGGAGCCATTCAAGACAAGTGTGTGACAATCATCTCAACAAGAGAGGTGATGTGAGTGTGCAGAACATGTGTGTGAAATAGAACACATGGGTGTGTAAGAGTGCAAAAATACTAAACACAAGAGAGAGACTTATTCAAGAGAAAGGCTAGTGGTTTAGAGAGAGAGTAGTATAGGAAGGGATTCAAGGGCTTTGTAAGGGAATTTTCTTGGGGAAAATTCCAAGGAAACACTGGCCCTTATCACTTTCCTTTTCTCTTCTTTCATTCTTCAAGAACAGTGTTAAGATCAAGATTAGATTTTGTTCTTGAAGAGTTGTTGTTGTAAATTATAAGAACCATTGATTTAGTGTAGAGAGCTCGGAGGAGCTAATGGGAACGTAGGCACATTTTTGAACCTCGATAACAAATTGCTTGTGTTCTTTCTTTTCTTTGATTTCAGTTTCTATTCTGATCATTATAAGTCATTTTAGACTTGGGTGTTTGGAAAGATCACCACCTGGGAATTTTGAAGGTGATTTCCCAACAGTAGTATCAAAGCTAAGAGAGCCAAGATTGGCGGGTATCGGAGCAAGAACAGGAGGTTATCGGAGCAAGACTCCAAGAATCAAAGGTCAACTTCTTGTGTGATTCATGAACGGAGTAGAGATCAATATTTGATTGTGTTCTTGAGGTGATTCAAGAAAGGGATAGAGATCAATATCTGATCGTGTTCTTAAGGGTGATTCAAGAACGGTATTGAGATCAATCTTCGATCGTGTTCTTGAGATTTATAAGAAGTTGGAAAGTAATTGTAAGTGCTGCATAAATCTGGGATTTTCTCTGCAAGATGGGTTCGAACTTTATTGTTGAGAAGTTTGATGGAAAGAGAGATTTTTCCCTTTAGAAACGGAAGATCAAGGCGGTTCTTATGTAACAAAAGGTGGACTTGGTAATTGGAGAAGATGATGATTTTCCATCAAATCTCATGGAGGTCCGACGGAATGAGATGAAAAAGATGGTGTATAACACCATCTTTCTGTATATGTCAAATAATTTCACAATGGAGTGCGGAGACTCGAAAGATCTAGCTGTCATTTGGAAGAAACTAGATGAGTTGTTTCTTTCCAAGACTCTCCCTAATAAGAGGTATCTTCATAAATAAATCTTTGCTTTTAATATAGATCCTAATAAAGAGTTATAAGATAATCTTGATGCCAAGATGAAGAGTGCATCAAGTGAAGAAGGGCTGTTTGTTAAAGAAAGGCCAGCAACTTGGTATGGCAGCAACATACATGACTACTACCGGGACAGAGCCATGGGAGAGCACACAGTAACATACATGGCTATAATCGAGACAGAGTTAGAGGAGAAAGTCATGAGAGATCACACTCTAAACTGAGATTTGGAGGAAAGAGATGTTTCTACTACCATAAGGAGGGTCATTTCAAGAAAGATTGCAAGAAGATGATAAGGGATGAGCGAAGAAACTATACCAAGAATGGAGAGGCTTCGGTTGCCAAGGAAGAATAGCAAGATGATGATGTTCTTGTTGTGTGCTCAAATGTGAGCAAGGGCAAGAAGACAGCAGGAAATGGATCTTAGATACTGGGTGCACTCATCATATGTGTCCTCACAGGGATTGGTTCCAAAATTTCAAGAAAACCGATGATACAAAAGGTTTTCCGGGGGAATGATACTTCTTACCAAGTGAGGGGCACGAGAGACATCCAGTTGAGGATGTTTAATGGAATGACAAGGCTGCTAAGGAACGTGAGATATCTTCCAGAGTTGAAAAGAAATTTGATCTCATTGAGGCAGCTAGATTCCATGGGGTACACATACAAAACAGAGGGAGGAAAGATCAAGGTAACCAAGGGATCTTTGATAGTGATCAAAGCAACAATGAAAGATGATCTCTATGAGATGATCAGAGACACGAAGATCAAGGGTCAAGCAGCAAGTTTGATGGCTGAAATGGATAAGGCAGCCCTTTGGCACACTCGCTTGGGATATATGAGCGAAAAGGGCCTGCGAGTTCTCAACAAGGATGGTCTACTTGGTGATGACAAAGTAGAGGAACTTAATTTCTGCGAATGTTGTGTTCTTATGAAACAACATCGGGTAAGCTTCAACACTGGAGTGCACAAGTCTAAGGGCATTCTTGACTACATTCATGCGGATCTTTAGGAACCAGCAACAACACCAAAATAGGGAGGTCATCTTTACTTTCTATCTTTAATTGATGATTATTCAAGAAAGGTTTGGGTTTATTTGTTTAAAAATAAATCAGATGCTTTGAATAAATTAGTGGTGTGGAAAAAGCTGGAAGAAACTCAAACGGGCAGGGTAGTTAAGGCGTTAAGAACCAATAATGGCTTATAATTTTTTAACAAAGAACTTGATCAATTCTATAAGGTAAAAGGGATTCTAAGACATAGAACAGTTGTGGAAATGCCTCAGCAAAATGGAGTTACTGAGAGGATGAATAAGACCCTTAGGAAAAAGGTTAGGTGCATGTTTATAGGATCCGGATTACCCAAATGTTTTTGGGGGGAAGCGGTGTCTACTGCTATATATTTGGTTAATAGATCACCCTCTAGAGCTTTAGAGCTCAAGACTCCCGAGGAGATGTGGAGTGGTAAACCTCTTGAGTTGGACAACCTTAGAACTTTTGGGTGTGCTGCGTATGCACATCAAAAGGGTGATAAACTTAGCCCAGGATCTAGAAAGTGTGTGTTTCTAGGATATAGGGAAGGTGCTAAAGGGTATAGTTTGCGGTCCTTAGAAAAAGGATAGCATCAAGGAATATTCAGTTTAGACAGAGCAAGGAAGGCAAGAGGGTTCGGACCAAGTAGAGTCTATTGATAAATGTCAAGCTCAGGATACTCAAGAGGAGGCTGAACTAGAAGGGGATGATGCAGCAAGTCAAAATGACTATCAACTCATAAGGGACCCGGAAAGAAGGCTGGTCAGACCACCTTTGAGATATGGTTTTGCAGCTACAAATGTAGCAACTCCTTGGACAGAAGGAGGGATAAGTAAACAAGAGACTTACATTGATGCCATGGAATGTAAGGATTTGTCAAGATGGAAGCTAACTATGGAGGAAGAAATGGATTATTTGAGGAGGAATAACTCTTGGGAATTGGTGCACATTCTGGTAAAATAGAGAGCTGTGGATTGTAAGTGCACTTTCAATATCAAAGAAGGGAACACTCCAGGGGATAAGTCCGAAATAAGGCTAGGCTTGTGACGAAGGGGTTCACGCAAAGATGAGGCATAGATTTCACAGAAACCTTCTCACCTGGACGCAAGGTGGATGAAGGGGTTATTATCGTCATCTATGTCGATGATATGCTGTTGGTTCAGAATAGCAGGGAGAGGATAGAAAGGTTGATATCTCAACTCAGTGAAGAGTTCGAGAGCAAGGATCTTGGCCTTACACAAAAGATCCTTGGGATGAGAAGCATTCAGGAAAGGGAGAGAAACAGGTTGAAGGTTTCTCGGTCTTCCTACGTAGAAAAAGTGTTGTACAAGTTTTTTATGGAAGATGGTAAACCAGTGAAGGTTCCCCTTGCTGATCATTTCAAGTTCTCCAGCAAACAATGTCCTGGAATATATGAGGAGAAGAAAGAAATAGAAAAAAGGTCCCTTACTCTAGTGCGGTTGGATCAGTCATGTTCATGATGGTAAGCACTAGACCCGACATTTCTCAGGCAATTAATGTTCTCAATAGATTTGTGAGTAATCTTGAAAAGGAGCTTTGGCTTGGGATGAAGTGGTTGCTAAGGTACTTGAAGGCTCAGTTACAGCCGGTGGTAGCACTTTCAACAACCAAAGCAGAGTACATAGCGGCTACGAAAGCCATAAAGGAGGCTATATGGTACAAAAGGTTATTAGACGAGTGAAAGGTCCTAAAAGAGCAGGTGGTGGTGGTGTCTTCGGATAGCCAAAGTGTGTGGCACTTGTGTAGGAACCTGATGTTCCATGAGAAGACTAAGCATATGGATGTTTGGTATCATTTCATTCAGGAAAATGTTACGGAAGGATGCATTCATGTGGACAAAGTCGTAACGGAAGAAAATTCTGCAGATTTAGGCACCAAAATTCTACCTCTAAATAAGTTCAATCATTGCCTTGGACTTCTTAGGATTGGAGTTGGTTGATATGGTGACTCAAGTTGAGTTTGGATCCTGAGTTCTCTACACAATGGGTTGGGGTTTAATCGCTCAGACAAAGGTAGAGATTGTTGGTATTTATCTAAGGTTTAAACAAGTTTAGAAAGGCTTCAGCATCAGGTCTCCAGGCCGCAGCTCAAGGTATGTGCACCTCAGCCTCCAGGAAGTCCAGAAGTTGGGAAAGAAGCTATGAGCCATGGCCCAAGGCATACCTACTATGGCATAGCCTTGTGTGCCATGGCACAGCCACACCAGGCCATGGCCTCCAGCAAGATAGTAAAGCCTCCCCTCCTCTAGGCCGTGGCATGCCCTGTTCTAGGCTACGACTTGAAGGCACACCTGATGCTTATGTTTTAGCATTTAAAATGGTGCTTGAGGCATGATTAAAACACACAGGATTACTTAGAATTGATGAAGGGCTATGGTTGATTCGTCCTCAAGATCTAAGGGTTGAAGATTGACTTCAAGATAGGTTCAAGAAGTGGTGCCCTATATAAAGGGTCATCTAGGAGCCATTTAAGACAAATGTGTGACAATTATCTCAACAAGAGAGGTGATATGAGTGTGCAAAACATGTGTGTGAAATAGAACACATGGGTGTGTGAGAGTGAAAAAACACTAAACATAGGAGAGAGACACATTCAAGAGAGAGGCTGGTTATTTAGAGAACGAGTAGTATAAGAGGGAATTCAAGGGCTCTGTAAGGGAATTTTCCTGGGGAAAATTCCAGGGAAACACTAGCCCTTATCCATTTCTTTTTCTCTTCTTTCGTTCTTCAAGAATGGTGTTAAGATCAAGTTCTTGAAGAGGTGTTGTTGTAAATTATAAGAACCATTGATTTAGTGCAAAGAGCTCGGAGGAGCTCACGGGAACGTAGGCACATTGCCGAACCTTGATAATAAATTGCTTATGTTCTTTCTTTTCTTTGATTTCTATTTCTGTTCTGATTATTGCAAGTCATTCTAGACTTGGGTGTTTGGAAGATCACCACTTGGGCATCTTGAGGGTGATTTCCCAACAAATTACCTCCCTGTGTTGGTGTTCTTTTTGGTTCCCAAAGGTCTGCATGAATGTAGTGAAGAATGCCCTTAGATTTGTGCACTCTGGTGTTGAAGCTAACTCGGTGTTGCTTCCCAAGAACGCAACACTCGCAGAAATCGAGTTTCTCTACTTTGTCACCATTAAGTATACTATTCTTGCTGAGAACTTGCAGGCCATTTTCGCTCATGTGTCCCAAGTGATTGTGCCAAAGGGCTGCCTTATCCATCTTAGCCATCAAGCTTGCTGCTTGATCCTTGATTTTTGTGTCTCCGATCATCTCATAGAGACCATCCTTCATTGCTGCTTTAATCACTATCAAAGATCCCTTAGTTACCTTGATCTTTCCTCCCTCTACTTTGTATCTATACCCCATGGAATCTAGCTGCCCCAATGATATCAAATTTCTTCTCAAATCTTGAAGATATCTCACATTCCTCAGCAGCCTTGTCATTCAATCAAACATCCTACTGGATGTCTCTCGTGCCCTTCACTTGCCAAGAAGTATCATTCCCCAGGAAAACCTTTCCGTCATTGGTTTCCTTGAAATTCTTGAACCAATCCTTATGAGAACACATGTGATAAGTGCACCCAGTATCCAAGATCCATTTTCCACTGCCTTCTTTCCCCTTGCTCACATTTGAGCACACAACAAGAACATCATCATCTTGTTGTTCTCCGTTGGCAACCGAAGCCTCTCCATCATTGGTATGGCTTCTTCCTTCATCCCTCATCTTCTTCTCATAATCTTTCTTGAAATGACCCTCCTTATGGCAGTAAAAGCATCTATTTCCTCCAAATCTCGGTTTAGAGTGCACTCTCCCATGGCTCTACCCTCTACCCTTTGATTTCTCCTGGTAGTTGCCATGGATGCTACTGCCATTCTGAGTTATTGGCCTTCCTCTAATGACCAAACCTTCTCCATTTGATGCTTCCTCATCTTGGCTTTTGAAATCATGAGCCCTTATAGCATTGATCACAATTTCTTATGTTAGTGTATCTCTTCCATATTCAATAGCATTAATCAAACTTTCAAAATAATCAAGAAGAGAATTCGATAGCATAACATCTAATTGTTCATCTGGAAATATTATACTATAACTAGCCAAATCTTGAACTAGTTTGTTAAACACATCAAGATTATCTTGCAACTCTTTATTAGGATCCATTTTAAAAGCAAAGATTCTTTTAAGAAGATAAATCTTATTAGGGAGAGTTTTGGTAAGAAACAACTCATCTAGTTTCTTCTATATGACACCTGGATCTTCCAAGTCTCCACACTCCCTTGTGACACTATCTGACATATGCAGAAAGATGGTACTATATGCCATCTTCTTCATCTCAATCCGTTGGACCTCCGTGTAACTTGCTGGAAAATCGTCATATTCTCCAATTGCCAAGTCCACCTTTTGTTGCATAAAAACATCCTTTACTTTCGCTTCCAAAGGGCAAAGTCTCCCTTTCCATCAAACTTTTCAACAATGAAATTTGAACCCATATTGCAGAAAAAATCCCAAGATTTATGCAGCACCCACAATAGCTTCCCAACTTCTAAATCTCAAGAACTCGATCAAATCTTGACCCCGCACCATTCTTGAATCACTCTCAAGAACCCGATCAGATCTTGATCCCAGCACTGTTCTTGAATCACCCAATAAGTTGACCTTTGATTCTTGGAGTCTTGCTCTGATACCTTTTGTTCTAGCTCTGATACCTGCTCATCAAAGCTCTGATACCACTATTGAAAATCACCTCAAAATGATCCTTTACATAGTGCAACCATTTCTTGAACCAATCTTGAAGTCAATCTCGACCCTTAGATCTTAAGGACCAATCAATCATAGCCCTTCAACAAGTCTAAGTGATCCTGTGCGTTTTAATCAAGCCCCACGCACTATCTCAAAGTGCTGATTCAAAAGCATCAAATGTGCCTTCGTGCCGCGGCTCAGAACAAGGCAAGTCGCGGCTTGTTGTGCATTTATTTGCCTAAATTAATAAGTAAATAATCATATAGTTTTACTTGCAAGTGCACAAGGTCAATAGTAGCATAGTGTGCAAGTGCGAGATCATCTCCGCAAGGATTGGTTAATTTCGAATTAGAATTAGTTTCTCAATATAAAAGATAAAAATAGATGTTTGAGTGTGAATTAATAATGATAAGAACATAGGGCTTTGATATCCACCACTAATCATACTTTCCTATTAAGTAAAGTGCCAATGCTATAGCCTTATCATGAATACCTAATGGTTGCCAACCATAACGGCTTAGTCCACTCCTTAAACTATTGATCTCCCTAAGCAACGAGTTAGGCATGGTGTATACTCTAACTCTTTTCTCTTTTAAGAGATTCAGCATGATGTATACTGAGTTGTTCCTTAAGAGAGCATAAGGGCTATAGAAATCGATAACCACATAGGATCTAGGGCTTGGTCCGCTCCCGGTTTCCCATGTTGATTAATCCAAGAATCCGGTGTGGATATCTTTTGTTACTATTGTTAGACCCAGGACTTGGTCATCCAAATTGATCTAACTAACTTATGCATACCACATGCATACGTTGATCAAACACATACATATGAGGAATTTAAATAAACACAGGCATTAATCAATTAAAGCATCATAACATGGCTATTAGCAAAGGTAATAAATGATCATCTATATAAGAAAGCTTAATTAGGGCTTCAATCGAGCCCTATTAGGAGGTTAGCTACACATGTTCAGTAAACTAAACATTATAACCATGATAACTAAAAATAGAAAAATAAAACCTGAAGAATGCTGAGGAGATGAGTCATCAATTCCTTTCCAAAGCTTACAACTTCAAGCTCAATCCAAAAGTGTGTTTTCTGTGTTTTATAAGGCTATGTATAGGGCTCTAAGGTTGCCCCGAAACCCTAATTTCCTATTTAAAGTCTGGAGACTTCTTTCAAACTCTGGCTCTGCCACCTCTGGAGCGTGTGCACTCGATCGTATGGATCTGCACTCGAGTGCATGTGTGTGCTCAAGCCTTCTGAGTGTGCGCTCGTGTGCCTGTGCACTTGATCGTAATGGGGGTGCACCTTGCTGGATTGCAAAACTTTTCTTTTTATTCCTAAGGGCTCCAAAATATCATCTTTTTGTTAAATCCGTGTGAAAAACACATAAAACACGAAAATGAAATAGAATCTACTAAAATAGATAAACAGAGCCTAACAAGCATAAATTAAGGAGCTTAAATATGACTATTTAAGCACCTATCACACCCCCAAACTTACATATTGCTAGTCCCTTAGCAATACAAAACGAAAGATTATATTAAAACAAAATTAAAAATAAATTCATTCTTCATGATATCCAAAAATTTGGGTGATACATAAAACCATAATGGGGGCTCATGAGTAAGCTTATAATAAAAACACATTTTTGTAATGAATAAGGATTTTAAAAGCTCATGTTACTTACCTAAGGTTGGCTTAAGGCATCGTAAGTTTGATTTGTGTGTGATGAATTAGCACATAGAAGATGGGGCTTCTAAATAATTTTAATGTATAGTGTTTCGGTGTCCAAACCTTCACCGAATTCCTTATCAAAAAGAACAAAAAAATGGCATAGTGCTTACTTCTTTTCTTTTTCTTTCATCATGAGATTTTTGCCATATTGAGTTCCATTGAGCTCTCTAATTGACCCTTGTAACGAGTGTTTAGCCAATAACTCCTAAACCAGATGGTTTTAGAGCATTAGGTGTAAAGATACCCCTAAGGACTTACTGACTCGAGTAAAAAAGGCTACGGAACTAACAAGTCTTAACGCTTCCAAGTGAAATTCCCAACTTTTGACATAAACATTCACTGTTTACTGAGGCAAGAGGCCCAGTTACTCAGTGAAAATTTTTATTATGATCATTAAATGCTTAATTCTTACCTTTTGACGTGAACACTCACTACTTACTGAGGCAAGAGGTCCAGTTACTCAGTGGAAAGTTTTTAATGATCATTAGAAGCTTTTTATTCTCTTTTTTGCATGATGGACATTTTTTCTTTGTTTTTCTTATGCTAAAGTGTTCTTCTAACAAGTTATCCATTTATAGTTAGGTCATGGAAACATATACATAAGAATTAAATGTCTTACCCCAGACAAATGTGTGCTAATGTACTCGTGTTAGATCTGGATCAAACTCGTGATTTCTTAAGTGCTTTGAGGTAGGTACTAAACTTTTAAAATTCCTATTACAAGACTATATGTTCTAGATTTTAAGCTTACTAATGAAGTTTTATCATGTTTTAAATCAACCAAAAAATTTTAACACAAAATAAACATACATTTATCTTTTCTAAAAATAAAATTGGGTGCATAGTGTGTGCATGTGTTTCAAGTGCATGCATGTGTCAGTGTCTCCCACTACCCCCAAACTTAATATACACATTGTCCCCAATGTGTGTGTGACATGGAAAGATCTGACCTGGGAGATGGAGAACTAGATTGCTTGCATTGCTCGTAGCACGCCCCCAAACTTGAACTGGATGCACGCACTAAGTTCCTGACAAAGAAAAACAAATGTTGTGCCAGAAAACAAGAAATATGGATAATAAACAATTAAATATAAATGATGCGATAAAATTGACACTAGCAAGTGCACTAATCATTCAAGTAATAAAATGATGAGTAAGTATCGTTCCCAACGAGGACTGAATAGATAATACAAAAATTATGACTCAACTCTTACTGTTATTTTAGTAAATGAATAATTGTAGGAGAAGAATTTACTAAAAATTAACTCAAGGAAAAATAGATGATAATAGTAAATAAAAGGAAGAATTTCAAACTTTGGAATTAGATTCTTATAAACTAACATGCTAAGGACTCGACTTCACCTAAACTAGTATTGCCAAGAGTTTCGAATTAACAAGTTTCGTTTAATACATTTTTCTAGATGGTAGAATTCTCAATAAATTAGTTATCTATATTCAGGTCTAACCACAATCTCAAGAATCATTAATTTCAAATATCCATATTCTAGGTCTATTCTAGCTTAATTCAAATTAAGAAGCATTAAGTTCAGTGGAATTCCTTTAAGTTAAATCTCCCTATTCGGTTACGATTTAAACGAATCACATGAATTTCCTAGAATCCCTATTCGGTTACTTTCTATTCGATTCATGGCATGTTTTACCCTAGCTTTTGCATAGACAACAATCCAACATCATATTTATTAATTCAACCATTCATAAAAACATAGCTTATCTATTTGACACATCACCATGCTTAAAGAAGGAATCAAAGTAACAAAAAGTATTAAGAACAATAAAACACACTCTTTGAGAAACATATTAAATTCCAACTTATCCAAACAGCAACTCAAGACATAGGTTTAGGATTCATCTACCCTTAACACAAAAATACCTACTCCATAATAATATTCAAGCAAACCAAGTTCATATCATAGAGCATCAACATAACCAAATAAAAATAAAACAAAACCAGAGAGGAATGATTAAAAGCTTCAGAGGAGCCTCCACCAACGTCTGAAAGCTCCCATTCTGCATCTTGGCGTCTCCAAAATCTTTTTTTCTGTTCAATAGCCGCCTCCCCCTTTTGTTCAACTAGGGTTGCTATTTATAATATTCTGAATCCACTGGCCAGCGCTGCAGTGCTAGGCATAAATTGAACCCTAACCAAAGTTGCAGCGCCCCACGAACCAGCACTATAGCTTTGAGTTTCTGTCCTCTTTTCACATATTTCGCAAATTCCAATGCTGCAGCGCCCTTGAATCAACGCTGCAGCATTGAGTTTCTATCCTCTCTTCACAATTATTGCCTACAGCATCCTTGAATCAGCGCTGCAGCATTGAGCGTCTGCACAGTAAATTCCAAAAACTCAGCATTAAACATTCAAATTAACTAAAATAAACTAAACTAAAAATTGCTAAAATTATATGAAACACAAATCTAATGCTCAAGATCCACACCAAAACCATGCCCAAAAGCAGTATAATAACATGATTTATTTCGAGTTATCAATAAACATAAATATTAGTTAAAGAAAAAAATATTATAATGAAAAGCATATGATGTTGGGTGCCTCCCATGAGCGCTAAGTTTACGTCTTTAGCCAGACGGGGTATCCTCTCATTACTGATCATCGGGTGGTGTAATCGGAGAGATACCGGGTGCGGGAGGTAGGCGATCGAGGATGGCCTGTAGTATCACCTCTTGTCGTGCAAACTGTGCCTCTAACCCATCTATCCGCTGATGGATCAGACGGGCCGCCTCTCCATCCTCTTGGCAGATGTCGGATAGCTCACAGCGAAAGGAGAATAACTAATTTAGAAGGTGCTGATATTCTGTGGACCCCATGTCTGGCTGGTCCTCTTCCCAAGTAGGGCTCACTGCCCGGTGCTCGACATCCATCGGATCATCCGCTTTAGGCTCAGCAATAGGAGTATGCACTCGGGGTCCTCGGCTCATGTGGGACTAGCTAAGGCTCAACTGGGCCCTTCCGAATAATGGATGATCACTAACTGGGCCATCGACGGAGGAGCCTCCGATTCCCTTCCTCTTAAAGATATGATTGAGCAAGAAGGGGAAAGGAAGCCCCCATACATTAGCCGTGGTGGTGTGATAGCTATGCACATGGTCCCAAAACTTATGTATCTGACTCCGTATGACTGCAAGGATGGAGTACCAGTGACCCCGGTGAAAGGCATAAAGAGCCTGTAGAAACTGATCCCTCCTCTGTGTCTTGTGCCTTAAAGGACACACGTTATGCTAGAGGACGGAGTCCACCAACCATAATCGAGGAGGCAACCTCGATCGGCTCCCTATATTGTTGTGCCAGTTCGCATACTGACCCGTACACATGTCCTCTATGATGTGTGGTAGAGGAAACGGGTCTGGCTGCTCCTCCATATGGCTGTCCTCCATAGGGGACTCATCATAGCAGTGGAGGGCAGTGGTGATGTCTGTGGTGGTTAGTTCTATGAATCTACCCTAGACTGAGGAGGATAAGATCTCTGGTCTGGTGCAGTCATAGGTCAGATTCTCGTAGAAACTAACCATAAATCTGGTGTAAGCTGTCGAACAAACTGGCTTGAACAGCTGCTTGAGACCCTGAGCCTTGAACTCTTGGACTGCCCATCTTATGGTGTCCAAACATGTGAAATCTTTATCTATATTAAATGTAATCTCGAACAGGATATCACGTTGCTCGAAACTAGGTCGAGTGGACTAGGAGCGGCTGCAGGAGGCTCGGGAAGTGGAGGCCATTTTCTGAGGTCTGAAACTGTGGTTGCTGTCAAAATTGCACTCGATCGCAGGCTTTGTGCACTCAATCGCACTAGAGGACTTGCACTCGATCACAAATGGTGTGCGCTCGAGCACAATGGCTCAAGCAATTTATAGAACAACTTCTGTGCAATGAAAACGAGAAGCTGTAGAAATCACACCAATCTTATCCCGACCTCCTACAAGTATGAAAAGATTCAATCAACACACCAAATAACATACAATAGGAGATAAAGAAAAACATATTAAAAACTAGTGTGTGATGGAGTTTGTGACTGTCAAAGCCATGTTAATTGCTCTACTGTGTGGAGTTGTGACTGTGAGATGGTTATGGACGAGGAAAGAGATAGAGAGAGTGTGGGTAAATGGGATAGGGATGTTTGGGGGGTGCTGGCAATGGATTTGGGAGTGAAGGTGAGGTTTGTGGTTAGCTAGAGATGAAAGTTAGGGCTGAAGAGGGCGAGAGTGAGAGAGAGGAGCAGACAACTTGCGATTGAGCGTAAAGGGAAAAATGGGCAAGTTATGTTTTTAAAATAAGCACGTGATTTCTGACTCGAGTGTGCTCGAGTGCTTGGTGAAGTGCGCTCGATCGCACTTGTGGCAGAAGCTTATTGATGGGGTGCGCTCTGGAGCGTAATGGATGTGCGCTAGAGCGTACTGAATTGTGCGCTCGAGCGCAAAGCAGAAGGCATAGATAATTTTACTTACCAAGACTAAAAACATAACCTTAAAACAGTACAACCTCACCATACTTTAGTGGCCTCAGTACCATTAATCTTGATAGAAGCTGTTGAGCTATATGTTATGCAAGTGCAAATTGCTCAAGTGTGCTCTATAGTAGATTCAGTGCTATGCTCTTTGAAGGGGGCACTTAGAGCCCACTTCCGGTGGTTCAAATGCCCTGAACAACTATCTTATCTTTATTTCTGATGCTTGGATAATAGGAGAGAGAAAAGTAGTATTAGTAGGCTCAGGAAGTTCAACTGGAGGACTATACTTGCTTGGAAGCTTTGGTGTGTTCTTCAAGGGGTGCATGGCTTTATTGATGTCTTCAATCATGTTGTCATCCTCTGGTTCAATATCTAATCTTGGGATGCCATGGTTGAGGGTGGTCTCCAATGGATCAGGGTGATGGACCTGAAAAACTTTCTCCACAACACCTTGCATCAAGCTTACATTAGAATATTCATTATCATCTTTGGTTGATCTTAATGTATTAAATATTTTGAATTCTATTTCCTCATCATTTATCTTCATAGTGACAATGCCCCTTTTTACACTAATATTTGTGTCAGCAGTTATCATAAAAGGTCTTCCTAAGATGATGGGTAGAGGTAATGGCATATTACATTCTTCCATATCTAATATAATAAAATTAGCAGGTAAAATAATTTTACCTACTTTTACCAAAACATCCTCGAGAATACCTCTTGGCCGTTTTATGCTTCTGTCAGCCAGTTGCAAAGTGACGGAGGTTTGTTGAAGCTCCCTCAAACTTGATGTCTCGAATACACTGTATGGCAGCAGATTGAAACTCGCTCCTAGATCCCATAGTGCATGCTCGAATAGCTAGTCACATAGCCTATAAGGAATAGTAAAACTACCTGGATCTTTTAGTTTTGGTGATAGTTTTCTTAATAGCACAACACTTACCTCTTCAGTCAAGGCCACTATCTTATGCTCCTGAAACTTCCTTTTGTTAGTGCAACAATCTTTCAAAAATTTGGCATATGCAGGAATTTGTTTAATTGCATCTAATAAAGGAAAGTTTATTTCCACTTTTTTCAAAGTTTCAAAAATGTCAATTAGTTTAGTCTATTTCTTAGGTTTTACTAACCTTTGAGGGAAAGGTGGAGGTGCATTTACCTTTTTCCATCTCACTTACCTTAGATGTGGATGTTTTGTCTGGAGATGCTTGTGCAGGCTTATCGACGCCTATAATCTTTTCACTTCTTAGGGTTGTCACAGCATTTAGTTGTTGATGTCCTCTTGGATTAGGTATTGGTTGGGCAGGAAGCTCACCTTGCTTTCTACTACTTAGTTCCTTAGCTAATTGCCCCATTTGTACCTCTAGTCCTTAGATGGCTTAATCATATTTAGCAGTGGTTTGTCTCTTCTTAGTCCGAAATTGTCTAGTTTCTTCCATGAACTATTCATGTGAAGTCATTAATTGTTGCTGCTGAGTTGCCAATTGACTCACAAGACTTTCGAGGTCACTTTTCTTTGTCTTAGGAGCTGAGTGGGCTGCTAGTTGGAAGTTTCTTTGCTGCCCTTGACTGTTCTGATTGTTGCTCCAAGAAAAATTTGAGTGATTCCGTCATCCAGGGTTGTAGGTGTTTGCATAAAGATTATTCTTCAGTGGATAGTTGTTTGGTCCCACAAAGTTTGCTTTCTCATGATCTGCAGATGAATACAAGGGACATGTATCAGTATTATAATCAAATTGGGAACAAATAGCACATACCTGGAGTGGTGTAGCTGGTGGGTTAGATGAGGCGCTCTGAGCAGCCATGGCTTTAACTAACAGATCTAGTTTCCTCTCCACAACAGTTATCTGAGTGGACGATCCTCCATTTAAGTTTACCTCATATATACCTTTACTCTTGGTTACATGTCTAACTCGAGAGGAGAACTGCTGAGTGTGTTCGCTTAGGGTTTCGAAGAGCTCCATAGCTTCTTCGTTAATTTTCTCCATCAGCACTCCTCCATAACCTGAATCCACAATACTTTTGTTAGTATCACTTAAACCTTTATAGAAAGCTTATACCAGTTTGTCCTGAGGTAGATTGTGATGTGGGCATTTTTGTAGCAGCTCGTTGAAGTGTCCCCAAAGAACAGGTCTCCATCATTTTGTTGGAAAGACTGAATCTCCTTCCTCATTTGCCTTGTCTTTTGAGCTGGAAAATACTTCTTTAGGAACTTGCTGGCCAACTCCTCCCAAGTGTGGCCAGCAACTTCTTTAGTTTACTGATCTTTAGGAGCATTTTTCTTTTTGAGCAATAAATTTTTTTTTATTTATGCCACAGCGTTAATCTAACAGGTCATCTGGTTCACAGTTGAGCAAAAGAAACATACAAATCAAAATTACATGTCATACCCCACATAACTATGTGCTAATGTGCTCGTGTTAGTTTAGGTCAAACTTATAAATCCTTAAATACCTAAAAGTAAGTGATCTATGTTCAAAACTTAATTATTGGCCTATATGTTCAAAGTGTTAAGCTCACTTATGAAGTCAAATCATATTGTTTGTTTAGATCACCCAAAATTTTTGGAACAGAATGAACATGCATTTATCTATGAAATTTTTGGGACATAGTGTGTGTGTGAGTATGTCCCCATACCCCAAAACTTAAATTGCACATTGTCCCCAATGTGTGAATAGCATGGAAGGAGCTGACCTGGGAGATGGAAAACTATATGGCTGGCATGGCTCGTAGCACGCCCCCAAACTTCAATTGGATGCACTCACTCTGTCCTTGAAAAAGAAAGACAAACAAGTAATAATAAATAGCTACAGAAAAGTAAATGGGCAGTCCAAGCATTTAAACACCGGGGGTTGAATAGGCTTTTTAAACTAGTCTAATCGACTGCTTACACCAAGCTAGTAGTCTAATTCTATGAGAGCATGTCTTTTTACTTCAATAGACCAGGAGTATTGACTTCATCAGTCCAGGGCACATCCATCGAGGTGACTAGTGCCGACATAGCCGCTACTCTTCATTGCTGTGATGAGTCCCCTCAAGAGGACACCGATATCGATGAGCAACCAGACTCTTTTGACTTGTCCACATTTATTGAGGATATGTGCGCTGGCCAATACAGCGACAGACACAACAACGCAGCGAGCCGATCAAAGTTGCCTCCACGACTTTGGCTTGTAGACACTATCCTTCACTGCAATGTGTGTCCATTGGGGCACAAGACACAGAGGAGAGACCAGTTTCTACAGATGTTGTATGCCTTCCACAGAGGTCACTGGTACTCTCTTCCCACTGTTATATGGAGCCAGCTGCATAAATTTTGGGATCATGTCCATGGCCATCAGACCACCACGGCCAATGCATGGGGGCTCCCATTCCCATTCCTACTCTCGTACATCTTCAAGAAGAAAGGGATTAAGGGGACCACCAGCGACGGACCAGTTCGAGAGTATCCCTTATTCAGGAAGGCTTAGTGGACACATAGCCTCTCGCATATGCCTTGAGGACTCCCAGCCCCTACACCTGCAGCTGAGAGGGTTGAGGATGATCATATGGAGATAGAGACCCCTGCAGTTAGCCCATTATGAGAGGAGGACCATCCGGACATAGGACCCACAGAGTCCTAGCACTTTCTCGCTAAGTTATCCTCTTTCCGAGGTGAGGTCTCTGCAACTACATCACTCGTGCACCAGCACATAGATGGTTTGGAGGCACGGTTTGCATGATAGGAGGCGATGCTACAGGCCATTCTTGATCGCCTACCTCCGGCACCCGGTACCTCTTTGACTGCACCACCCGACGATCAGCAGTGAGAGGATACCCTGTCTGGCTGAAGATATTAAACTTAGCGCTCATGGGAGGCACCCCAAAGCATATCCTTTTTAGTATTTTATTTATTGTTAGTATTTACTTTTCTATAGCTATTTATTATTACTTGTTTTCCATTTTTTGTTTGTTTGTCTTTCTTTTTTTAAGGACAAAGTGAGTGCATCCAGTTGAAGTTTGGGGGCATGCTACGAGCCATGCCAGCCATATAGTTCTTCATCTCCCAGGTCAACTCTTTCTATGCTATTCACACATTGGGGACAATGTGAAATTTAAGTTTAGGGGTATGGGGACACACTCACACACACACTATGTCCCTTTTTTTTTTATAGATAAATGCATGTTCATTCTGTTCCAAAAATTTTGGGTGATCTAAACAAACAATATGATTTGACTTCATAAATGAGCTTAACACTTTGAATATATAGGCCAATAATTAAGTTTTGAACATAAGTCACTTACTTTTAGGCATTTAAGGATTCACAAGTTTGACCTGAACTAACACGAGAACATTAGCACATAGTTGTGTGGGGTATGACATTTAATTTTGATTTTTTACATTTCTTTTGCTCGACTGTGAACCAGATGACCTGTTAGATTAATGCTTTCGCATAAATAAAATAAAATAAAAAATTATTTCTCAAAAAGAAAAATGCACCTAAAGATCAGTAAACTAATTTTTCACTGAGTAATTGACCCTCTTGCCTCAGTAAGCAGTGAGTGTCAAGTCAAAAGGTGAAAATTTTGTGCATTATGATCATTAAAAAGAATTTTTCACTGAGTAACTGGCCCTTTTGCCTCAGTAAGCAGTGAGTGTCACGTCAAAAGGTGGAAATTCTGATTGGTAGCATTAAGACCTGTTAGTTTCGTAGCATTTTTTACTCAAGTTAGTAAGTCCTTAGGGGTGTCTTAACACCTAATGCCCTAAGACCATCTGGTTTGGGAGTCATTGGCTAAACGCTCGCTACATAAGTTAAAAAGAAAGCTTAAAGGAACTAACTTGGCAAAAATCTCACAAACAAAAGAAAAAAAGAAAAACTATGCCATTTTTGTTGATTCTAATAGGAAATTTGGTAAATCAAGGGACATCGAAACACTACACATTAGAATTATTTGGAAACCTAATCTGTTATGTGCTAGTCCACCACACACTAAAGTCTAACTTGTGTTGTCTTAAACTGCCTCATGAAAGTGATTTGCATTCAAAACTCTTATTCATTGCAAAGATATGTTTATATTTGTTAAGCTTGCTCATGAATGCGCATCATAATTTTGTGTGAAGACCTAAACTTTTGTGGACACTATGGATATTGGATCTATCTGTGTGTTGTTATTTTTCATTTTAGTTTTTAGTTTTGTATTGCTAAGGGACTAGCAATATGTAAGTTTGGGGGTGTGATAGGTGCTTAAATATTCATATTTAAGCCCCCTTATTTACATTTGTTAAATCCTTAATTATGTTAATTTAGTCCATTTTACTTCATTTATGTGTTTCACATGTTTTTATAGGGTCTTAGATAAAAAGAAGCATTTTTGGCACCTAAAGGAAGAAATCTGGAAATCCTGGAGTAGCTACTGGCAAAAGTACAATCGAGTGCACTATTGGGTGCGATCGAGTGCATAAGCGCTCGTGCGCACACAAGAAAGATCGAGTGCAGCCTTGTGATCGAGCGCACAATGCATGCGATCGAGCGCATATGTATGGGCGTGAACAGTAAAATGGCAGAACCAGTTTTAGAAATTGAAGAGGTTTTATGTTTTAGGAAATTTAGGGTTTCCTGAGTCTTCTAGGGTTATTCAACCCCTATAAATACACCTGTAAACACACACAAAAGAGATCACTTCTTTTGTCTTTTGCTTAGCTCGGAATTGTAAGCTTTGGAGAAGATTGACAACCCATCCCCATAGTATTCTTTGAGTTTTATAGTTTATGTTTAGTTTATGCTATGATGATTATCTTAGACAGCATGTGTAACTAACTCTTTATAGGGCTCGATTGAAGCCCTAGTTATGCTTTCCCATATATATATTCATTGATTATCTTTGTAATAGCCTTGATTATGATGCTTAAATTGATTAATGCTTGTGTTTATTTAAATTCCTCATATGTATATGTCTGATCAATATGTGTATGTGGTATGGACTTGTTAGTTAGATCAATTTGGATGACCGAGTCCTGGGTCTAACATTAGTAACAAAATATATCCACACTGGATTCTTGGGTTAATCAACATGGGAAACCGGGAGTAGATACCATACCCTAGGTCCTGTGTGGTTGTCGATTTCCATAGGTCTTATGCTCTCTTAAAGAACAACTCAGTAGATACCATGCTGAATCCCTTAAGAAAGAAAAGAGTTAGAGTAGATACCATGCCCTTAGGTTGACAACCATTAGGTATTCATAGAAAGGCTAGTGCATTGACCTATTACTCATTGGGAAAGTATGATTAGTGGTGGATATCAAAGTCCTATGTCTCATTATTATTAATTCACATTCAAACAGTTATTTTGTTCTTCTTTTATTAAGAAACTGATTCTAAAACGAAATTCACCAATCCCTGTGGAAATGATCTCGCACTTGCACACTATGCCACCATTGACCTTGTGCACTTGCAAGTAAAACTGTACAGTTATTTACTTATTTATTTAGGTACATAAACGTGTAACAATGCACTCAGTATTTACGGAGATATGTAGTAGTTTCCTGCCGCCTCAGGTTGATAAGTAATACACAATGGCTGATCGAGGTTTCGTGGGATGAAGGATTGCTTTATCGGCCTTTGCTCAGGTGGTTGCTGATTTTCGATTTATTTTGCCATTGGTACTTCTTTCTCAATTTCTTCTTCTACCTCTTCTAAGTTGTCTCTAAGCCTTTGTCGGATAGTCCGCTCAAGCTTGGTATCGAGGGGGAAGAATGGTGGATGCTTGGATCGAATCCCGTGCATGAATTGGTAACAATCACTTTAGTGCAGTAGTTAAACACTGCTGCCCGTGTAACTATTTGCCTCAATTGCGCTCGATTACAAGTGGCACAGAGAATTCTCCTGGTGCCTGAAACAGAAAACAAAAATGAATTAGATTAGGGTTTTAATGAAACAAAAATAAGATAAAAAAAGAAACTTAAAATTTTTGAGATTTTTGATAAAAATATAAATAGAATAAAAAAGAAATAACAATGATTAATCTAAGCGAAACAAATAATTCTAAAAATAAAATTATGTACAGTCCTCGGAAACGGCACCAAAAACTTTTTGTACATTTATCTATCTAAATTAATAAGTATACAGTTTTACTTGCAAGTGCACAAGGTCAATAGTAGCATAGTGTGCAAGTGCGAGATCATCTCCACAGGGATTGGTTAATTTCGAATTAGAATTAGTTTCTCAATATGAAAGATAAAAATAGATGTTTAAGTGTGAATTAATAATGATAAGAACATAGGGCTTTGATATCCACCACTAATCATACTTTCCTATTAAGTAAAGTGCCAATGCTATAGCCCTATCATGAATACCTAATGGTTACCAACCATAAGGGCTTGGTCCACTCCTTTGGCTATTGATCTCCCTAAGAAACGAGTTAGGCATGGTGTATACTTTAACTCTTTTCTCTTTTAAGGGATTCAACATGATGTATACTGAGTTGTTCCTTAAGAGAGAATAAGAGCTGTGGAAATCGACAACCACATGGGACATAGGGCTCGGTCCACTCCCGGTTTCCCATGTTGATTAATCCAAGAATCCGGTGTGAACATCTTTTGTTACTATTGTTAGACCCAAGACTCGGTCATCCAAATTGATCTAACTAACTTATCCATACCACATGCATACGTTGATCAGACACACACATATGAGGAATTTAAATAAACACAGGCATTAATCAATTAAAGCATCATAACATGGCTATTAGCAAAGGTAATCAATGATCATCTATATAGGAAAGCATAATTAGGGCTTCAATCGAGCCCTATTAGGATGTTAGTTACACATGTTCAGTAAACTAAACATTATAACCTTAACTAACTAAAAACAGAAAAATAAAACCCGAAGAATGCTGAGGAGACGAGTCGTCAATTCCTCTCCAAAGCTTACAATTTCAAGCTCAATCCAAAAGTGTTTTTCTGTGTTTTACAAGGCTATATATAGGGCTCTAAAGTTTCCCCAAAACCCTAATTTCCTATTTAAAGTCTGGAGACTTCTTTCCAATTTTGGCTCTGATTCCTCTGGAGCGTGTGCGCTCGATCGTATAGATCTGCGTTCGAGCGCATGTGTGCGCCCGAGCCTTCTGAGTGTGCGCTCGTGTACTTGTGCGCTCGATCGCAATAAGGGTGCACTCGAGCACACCTTGTTGGATTGTAGAACTTTGCTTTTTATTCTTAAGGGCTCCAAAATATCATCTTTTTGTCAAAGCCCTGTGAAAAACACATAAAACACGAAAATTAAATAGAATCTACTAAAATAGAAAAACAAAGAGCGTAACAAGCATAAATTAAGGGGCTTAAATATGACTATTTAAGCACTTATCACGGCTCAGAAGGGAGGAGACATGCTGCTATTCTGGAGGCAGCGGCTTGGGTGGGCTGTATCACGGTACACAGGGCCGTGCCGCGGTGCACAGGGCCATACCGCGGTTTGCACACCATGAGCCGCGGCGCACACCTGGAGAGGAGGGGACCTGGACTTTCTAGAGGCCACGGTGCACAACTGATAGGTGCTTAAATATTCATATTTAAGCCCCCTTATTTACATTTGTTAAGTCCTTAGTTATGTTAATTTAGCCCATTTTACTTCATTTTTGTGTTTCACATGTTTTTATAGGGTCTTGGAGAAAAAGAAGCATTTTTGGCACCTAAAAGAAGAAGAAATCCTGGAGTAGCTACTGGCAAAAGTGCGATCGAGCGCACTATTGGGTGAGATCGAGCGCATAAGCGCTCGTGCACACACAAGAAGGATCGAGCACACAATGCATGCGATTGAGCGCACATGTACGGGTGTGAACAGTAAAACGACAGAACCAGTTTTTGAAATAGAGGAGGTTTTACGTTTTAGGAAGTTTAGGGTTTCTTGAGTCTTCTAGGGTTATTCAAACCCTATAAATACACCTTAAACACACACAAAGGAGATCCCTTCTTTTATCTTTTGCTTAGCTCAGAGTTATAGACTTTGGAGAGGATTGACAACCCATCTCCATAGTATTCTTCGGGTTTTATATTTTATGTTTAGTTTATGTTATAATGCTTATCTTAGACAGCATGTGTAACTAACTCTTTATAGGGCTCGATTGAAGCCCTAGTTATGCTTTCTCATATATACATTTATTAATTATCTTTGAAATAGCCTTGATTATGATTCTTAACTTGATTAATGCCTATGTTTATTTAAATTCCTCATACGTATATGTCTGATCAATATATGCATATGGTATGGACTTGTTGGTTAGACCATTTGGATGACTGAGTCCTGGGTCTGACATTAGTAACAAAAGATATCCACACCGAATTCTTGGGTTAATCAACATGGGAAACCGGGAGTAGATACCATACCCTAAGTCCTGTGTGGTTATCGATTTCCATAGTACCTATGCTCTCTTAAGAAATAACTCAGTAGATACCATGCTGAATCCCTTAAGACAGAAAAGAGTTAGAGTAGATACCATGCCTAACTCATTGCTTAGGGAAATCAATAGCTTAAGGAGTAGATACCATGCCCTTAGGTTGACAACCATTAGGTATTCATAGTAGGGCTAGAGCATTGACATATTACTCTTTGGGAAAGTATGACTAATGGTGGATATCAAGGCCCTATGTCTCATTATTATTAATTCACATTCAATAGTTGTTTTGATCTTCTTTTATTAAGAAACTGATTCTAAAAACGAAATTCACCAATTCCTGTGGAAATGATCTCGCACTTACATATTATGCTACCATTGACCTTGTGCACTTGCAAGTAAAACTATATGGATATTTACTTATTTATTTATGTAGATAATCGCACAACAAGTTTTTGGCGCCGTTGCCAGGGATTGCACTAAATTTCCTTTTAGAATTATTTTCGTTTAGTTTAATCATCATTAGTTGTTATTTTATTCTACTTTATTTTTATCTAAAATCTAAACAAAAATTAATCTTTTGTTTATCATCTTTATTTTTATAAAACGCTAATCGATTTCTTTTCTATTTCAGGGCATCAGCAGAACTTTCTGTGATATTTGAGATCGATCGCACTCTCTTGTGCGATCGAGTGCAATTAGGGCAGAGAATTACCCGAGCAGTAGAGTTGAACCGCTGCACTGAAGCTGGTTTTTCTGATTTATGCACGGACTTCGATCCCGACGTCCAACATTCTTTCCCCTCGATCTTGAGCTTGAGTGGACCATCCGACAAAGGCTTAGGAACAACTTTGAGGAGAACGAAGAATAATCCAAGAATGAAGCACCAATGGCAGAACAACTCGAAAACCAGCAACCACCTACACGAGTACTGATGAAGCAATCCTTTATTCCACGGAACCTTGATCAGCCATTGATAGACGCTTAAATATACATATTTAAGCCCCCTTATTTACACTTGTTAGATCCTTTATTACATTAATTTGGTATCTTTTACTCCATTTGTGTGTTTTACATGTTTTTATAGGGTCTTGGAGAAAAAGAAGTAGTTTTGGCACTTTAAGGAAGAAATCTAGAAGCCCTAAAGCACTTTCTAGACAACGTGCGATCGAGCGCACATGCAATGCGATCGAGCGCACATACGATCGTGCGCACACTTATAGGATCGAGCGCACACTGCGATCGAGCGCAAGGACACATGCGATCGAGCGTAAATGTACAGGCATGAATAGTAAACTACAGAACCCTATTTTGGAAATAACCTTATTTTGGAAATAACTCTATTTTGGAAATAAAGGAGTTTTGTGTTTTAGGAAAGTTTAGAAACTCATGAGTCTATTAGGACTTCTCAAGGACCTATAAATACACTTGTAAACTCACACACAAAAACACACCTTAGATAGTAAACACTTTTCTCTTTTCTTTTCTTGGAGTGGAGAGCTTGGGAGAGAATTGACGCCTCTTCTCTCGGGTTTATTCTTCTCCCTTATGTTTTGTTTAATTATGTTTATTTCAGTTAGTATGTGTAACTAACTCTCTTATAGGGCTCGATTGAAGCCCTAGTTATGCATTCCCATATTTTTATTGATTAAATCTTTGCATAGCTTATTATGTTACTTAACTTGATTAACACCTGTGCTTATTTATATTCCTCATATGTATGTGTAAGGCCAACGTATGCATGTGGTATGGATAGGTTAGTTAGATCAATTTGGATGACTGAGTCTTGGGTCTAACATTAGTAACAAGGGACCATCTTATCCGGATACCCGGGTTAATCAACATGGGAAACCGGGAGTAGATACCATGCCCTAGGTCTCATGTGGTTGTCGATTTCCACAGTACCTATGCTTTCTTAAGGAACAACTCAAGCAGATACCATGCTGAATCCCTTAAGGAAGAAAAGAGTTAGAGTAGATACCATGCCTAACTCGTTGCTTAGGGAAATCAATAGCTTAAGGAGTAGATACCATGCCCTTAGGTTGGCAACTAGTAGGTACACATAATATGGCTAGAGCACTGATACTTTATACAAAATCGGGAATGTATGACTAGTGGTGGATATCAAAGCCCTATGTCTTTATTATTATCAAATCACCCTTCAGTTTATTATTTCTATCTTTTTACATTGCAATTATAATTCTAAATCGAACTTTACCAATCCCTGTGGAGATGATCTTGCATTCGCACACTATGCTACACTATTGACCTTGTGCACTTGTAAGTAAACAAAGTCCGATCATTCACCTATTTTATTTAGGTATATTATCGCACAACAAGTTTTTGGCGCCATTGCCGGGGATTGCGCTAAATTTTCTTTTAGAATTATTTTCATCCTTATTTTTATTTTTATTATTTATTTATTTATTTTTTTTGTATCAAACCCTAATTGATTACTTTTTTGTTTCAGGCACTTCAAAACCCTAACTCTACTTCTGTGGTATTTGCGATCGATCGCAACCTCCTTTGCGATCGAGCGCATTTAGGGCAGAAAGTATCCGAGCAGCAGAGTAAAACTGCTGCACTGAAGCTTATCAGCTAATTCATTCAAAGGGAGAAGCACCAATGACAGAAGCTCAATATACTTGTCTAGATGCTATGGAGAGGAAGCTAGATATGCTCATAAACGCCATGACTACTCAAAACATATCACCTAGTCCGCGAGGCAAACCACTCCAGGTATGTGCTATATGTTCTCGTTTTGATCACACTACTAACACTTGCCCTTTGTATTCATATACAGATCAAGAGCAAGCAAATTATGAGGGACCGCACAATGCATATACAAATACCCACAATCCCGGATGGAAGCACCACCCCAACCTTTCATGGAGCAACACTCAAAATGTTCAAGGACAGCAACAATACTTCCAACCAGCAGCCCAACCAGTGCTGGAATCAGAAAATAGTAACCTAGAGAGTCTTATGAGGCAACTGATGATTTCACAAGAACAGTTCATGATTGAGCAACGACAAATCAATACCAAGCATGAGCAAGCTATTCATATATTGGAAGTACAAATGGGGGAATTGGCTAAGGAGCTAAGTGAACAAAAGCAAGGTGTTGTTAAACAAGTCTTTCATGACCATCATATTGATCCCTTGGAGACCACCTTCACCCATTATTTCAAAGGATCAGATATTGAGCCAAAATCAGAAGATGTTACTAAAGACCTCATTGAAACTATGCACCTTCTAGAGGCCTTTCCAAAGCATCCAAGTAAGTACACCGATCCATTTGACCATCATGTGCCTACTAATATTATTTTCCCTTCTATTGTACAGGCACCTAACTTGGAATTCAAGCAGTTGTCAGAGCACTTACCATATGCTTATATGGGAGAGAATAAGACATTTCCTATGCTAGCTGCTGCCACTCGTAGTTTTGGGGAAAAATAAGGCTTGGTCCGGCTGAAGACGTTAAACTTAGCGCTCATGGGAGGCACCCCACAGCTTATCCTTTTATTTTTATTATTTTACATATTTATTGTTATTTATTTATTTTAATTACTTCTTGTTTTCCCGTATTACGTTATTTTTTCTTTTTTAGGGACAATGTGTGCATCCATTCAAGTTTGGGGGTACACTATGAGCCATGCCGACCTAGCTAGTTCTCCATCTCCCAGGTCAGCTCTTTCCTTGTTATTCACACATTGGGGACAATGTGTAATTTAAGTTTGGGGGTATGGGAGACACATTCACACACTACACTATGTCCTACATTTTTAGTTCTGTTGTTATTTTCATAGATAAATGCATGTTCATTCTGTCCAATAAACTTTTTTTTTGTGATCTAAACAAAATGTTATGATTCGACTTCATCAGTGAGCTTAACACTTTGAACATATAGGCCAATAAACAAGTTTTGAACCTAGATCATTGCCCTTTTGGCATTTAAGAATTCACAAGTTTAACTTGAACTATCACGAGCACATTAACACATGCTGTGTGGGGTATGACATGATATTTGGATTGGTATGTTTCTTTTGCTTGACTGTGAACTAGATGACCTATTAGATTGACATTTTGGCATATAAAAATAGAAAAGATTGATTCGTGCTCAAAAAGAAAAAATGCTCCTAATGATCAATAAAAACAAATCTTCCGCTGAGTAACTGGCCCTCTTGCCTCAGTAAGCATTGAGTGCCACGTCAAAAGGTGAAAAATCTTAAGTGATCATTAAAAAAGAATTTTTCGCTGAGTAACTGGCCTTCTTGCCTCAATAAGCATTGAGTATCACGTCAAAGGTGGAAAATTCTAAATAGTAGCATAAAAATCAGTTAGTTTCGTAGCCTTGTTGACTCGAGCCAGTAAGTCCTTAGGGGTGTCTTTACACCTAATGCCCTAAAACCATCTGGTTTGGGAGTCATTGGCCAAACACTCGTTACACGAGTCATCAAGAAAGCTTAAAGGAACTAACTTGGCAAAAATCTCGCAAATAAAAGTCTATGCCATATTTGTTGACTCTAATAGGAAGTTTGGTGAATCTTGAGTCATCGAAACACTACCCATTTGAATTTCTTGGAAACTCAATTTTTTATGTGCTAATCACCACACACCGAAGTCAAACTTGTGATATCTTAGAATACCTAGTGAATATGATTTACGTTCAACACTCTTATTCATTGCAGATATATGTTTACACTTGTTAAGCTTGCTCATGAATGCGCATCATTGTTTCGTGTAAAATCTAGATTTTTTTATTGACACTATGAACATTGGATTTATCTATATTTCTGTTTTAGTTTTTAATTTAGTATTGCTAAGGGACTAGCAATATGTAAGTTTGGGGGTGTGATAGACGCTTAAATATACATATTTAAGCCCCCTTATTTACACTTGTTAGATCCTTTATTACATTAATTTGGTATCTTTTACTCCATTTGTGTGTTTTACATGTTTTTATAGGGTCTTGGAGAAAAAGAAGCAGTTTTGGCACTTTAAGGAAGAAATCTAGAAGCCCTGAAGCACTTTCTAGACAACGTGCGATCGAGCGCACATACAATCGTGCGCACACTTATAGGATCGAGCGCACACTGCGATCGAGCGCAAGGACACATGCGATCGAGCGTAAATGTACAGGCGTGAATAGTAAACTGCAGAACCCTATTTTGGAAATAACCCTATTTTGGAAATAACTCTATTTTGGAAATAAAGGAGTTTTGTGTTTTAGGAAAGTTTAGAAACTCATGAGTCTATTAGGACTTCTCAAGGACCTATAAATACACTTGTAAACTCACACACAAAAACACACCTTAGATAGTAAACACTTTTCTCTTTTCTTTTCTTGGAGTGGAGAGCTTGGGAGAGAATTGATGCCTCTTCTCTCGGGTTTATTCTTCTCCCTTATGTTTTTTTTAATTATGTTTGTTTCAGTTAGTATGTGTAACTAACTCTCTTATAGGGCTCGATTGAAGCCCTAGTTATGCATTCCCATATTTTTATTGATTAAATCTTTGCATAGCTTATTATGTTACTTAACTTGATTAACACCTGTGCTTATTTACATTCCTCATATGTATGTGTAAGGCCAACGTATGCATGTGGTATGGATAGGTTAGTTAGATCAATTTGGATGACCGAGTCCTGGGTCTAACATTAGTAACAAGGGACCATCTTATCCGGATACCCGGGTTAATCAACATGGGAAACCGGGAGTAGATACCATGCCCTAGGTCTCATGTGGTTGTCGATTTCCACAGTACCTATGCTTTCTTAAGGAACAACTCAAGCAGATACCATGCTGAATCCCTTAAGGAAGAAAAGAGTTAGAGTAGATACCATGCCTAACTCGTTGCTTAGGGAAATCAATAGCTTAAGGAGTAGATACCATGCCCTTAGGTTGGCAAACAGTAGGTACACATAATATGGCTAGAGCACTGATACTTTATACAAAATCGGGAATGTATGACTAGTGGTGGATATCAAAGCCCTATGTCTTTATTATTATCAAATCACCCTTTAGTTTATTATTTCTATCTTTTTACATTGCAATTATAATTCTAAATCGAACTTTACCAATCCCTGTGGAGATGATCTTGCATTCGCACACTATGCTACACTATTGACCTTGTGCACTTGCAAGTAAACAAAGTCCGATCATTCACCTATTTTATTTAGGTATATTATCGCACAACAGCCATCATGTATTGCATATCAACCTAAAGCGGAAGGCAACTACTACATATCTCCGTAAATATTGAGTGCTTGGACTCACTTTAGGGGTACACCTAATGAGGATCCACACTTGCACCTTCGAGAGTTCTTTGATCTTTGCAAGTTCCAGCACATCCGAGGCCTAGACCAAGAAGGAATAAGGTTAATTCAGTTCCCTTTTTCCCTAAAAGATAATGCTAAACTAAGGTACAATTCTTTGCCTGCAATTTCTATCCACACTTAGGAGGAGTTGGCTAGCAAATTTCTAAGGAAGTTTTTCCCAGCCCAAAAGACGAGGCAAATGAGGAAAGAGATTTAGTTCTTCCAACAAAAGGATGGCGACCTCTTCTTCGAAGCATGGGGAGACTTCAACGAGCTGTTACTCAAATGCCCACATCACAACCTACCTCAAGATGAACTAGTACAAGCTTTTTATGAAGGTTTGAGTGATACTAACAAAAGTATTGTTGATTCAGGTTGTGGAGGAGTGCTGATGGAGAAAAGCAGCAAAGAAGCTATGGAGCTCTTTGAAACACTAAGCAAACACACTTAGCAGTTCCCCTCTTGAGGTAGACATATAAAGAGTAAGGGTATGTATGAGGTAAATTTAAATGGAGGATCTTCTCCACAAATAGCTGCGGTGGAGAGGAAACTAGACCTGTTGGTTAAAGCCATGGCTGCTCAGAATGCCTCATCTAGCCTACCAGCTACACCACTCTAGGTATGCGTGATATGTTCCTAATTTGATCATCACACTGATACTTATCATTTGTATTCATCTGCAGATCCGGAACAAGCCAATTATGTGGGACCTAACAACTATCCACCAAAGAACAACCCATATGCAAACACTTATAACCCAGGATGGTGAAACCACCCAAATTTCTCGTGGAACAACAATCAAAATACCCTTAACCAGCAAGGGCAGCAACGAAACTCCCAACCAGTAGCCCATACTACTCCCGAAACAAAGAAAAATGACCTTGAAAGTCTTGTGAGATAACTGGCCACTCAGCAGCAGCAATTAATGACATCATAAGATCAGTTCATGGCGGATGAAAGGAAATTCCGGACAGAACTTAGACAAACCACAGTAAAACATGAACAAGCCATACAACAGCTAGAGGTACAAATGGGACAACTAGCTAAAGAGCTCAGTGGCAGAAAGCAAAGTGAACTTTCAGCTCAAACACTACCTAACCTTGGGGGGCATCAACAACTAAAGGCTATCACAACTTTGAGAAATGGCAAAGTGATAGGGTTCGACGAGTCTGCAACAGCATCCAAAGAGAAACCATCAGCATCAAGGGTAAGTTAAACAAAGAAGGTGAATGCTCCACCTTCCCATAAAGGTTAGTAAAACAAAAGAAAGACAATAAACTAATTGATATTTTTGAAACCTTGCGGAAAGTTGAAATTAACATTCCTTTATTAGATGCAATTCACCAAATACCTGCCTATGCTAAGTTCCTAAAAGATTGTTGCACTCATAAGAGAAAGTTTCAAGAGCATGAAACAATAGCATTAACTGAAGAAGTAAGTGCTGCGCTATTAAGAAAACTCCCACCGAAACTGAAAGATCCGGGTAGTTTTACTATTCCCTGTAGAATAGGTGATCAGCTGTTTGAAAGAGCATTACTAGATTTTGGAGCGGGTGTAAACTTATTACCATACATGGTATTGGAAACCCTAGGTTTGGGGGAGCTACAATCGACTTCCATTACCTTACAGTTGGCAGATAGGAGTATTAAATGACCTAGGGGTATTCTTGAGGATGTCCTAGTAAAGGTTGGTAAGTTCATTTTACCTGTTGATTTCATTGTGCTAGATATGGAGGAATGCCCTATGCCATTACCCCTGCCCATCATATTAGGGAGACCCTTCATGAAAACTGTCAATACTAAGATTTGTGTGAAAAAAGGGCATAGTGAGTATGAAGATCAATGGTGAGAAAATAGAATTTAAAATACTTGATGCATTAAAACTACCTCGAAATGATTTGGAATGCTTTAATGCATGTATGATACAAAATTTTGTCGAGCAAGCTTTTCAGATCCAACACATTGATCCATTTGAGACCACACTCACTCATGGCTTCACAGAAGATGATATTAAGCAATAACTTGAAGATGTGACTAATGACATCATTGAAGCTGTGCACCTCCTTGAGACTCCTCCAAAACACTGAAGTAAGTATGCTCCTCCATTTGAATCTCTCATACCTACTAATGCTACTCTTCTGACTTCTATTGTCCAGGCACCAACTTTGGAACTGAAGTAGCTCCTAGAACATCTCACTTATGCTTATTTGGGAGAGAAGAAGATTTTACCTGTGATCGTAGCTGCTAATTTGAGTATTGGAGAAGAAGAGAAATTATTAAGAGTTCTTAGGGAGCATAAATCTGCCATTGGATTGACCATTGCTGACATTAAAGGGATAAGTCTAACCAAGTGCATGCATAGAATCTACCTTGAGGATGAAGCGAGGCCCACTCGAGATGCTCAAAGAAGACTTAACCCACATATGAAGAGGTAGTAAAAGCCGAGGTATTAAAGCTACTAGATGTTGGCATTATCTACCCCATATCAGACAGTAAATGGGTGAGTCCGGTCCAACTTGTTCCTAAAAAGAGTGGGATTACCGTTGTAAAAAATGAAAATGAGGAGCTCATACCTACAAGAAAAAAAACAAGTTGGAGAGTATGCATTGATTACCGGAAATTGAACAAAGTAACTAGAAAAGATCATTTCCCCCTACCATTCATTGATCAGATGTTAGAGAGATTAGTCGGTCACAGCTATTACTGCTTCTTGGATGGGTGCAGTGGGTACAACCAAATTGCCGTAGCACCCGAGGATCAAGAAAAGACTACCTTCACATGTCCCTTTGGTACATTTGCTTATCAAAGAATGTCATTCGATTTATGCAACGCACCAGCCACTTTTCAAAGATCTATGATGAGCATTTTTTTCGATATGGTGGAGAAGTACATTGAGGTATTCATGGATGATTTTAGTGTCTTTGGTTCCACTTTTGATGAATGCCTAAGTCATTTGGAGAGTGTCCTAAAGAGATGTTGATGAGTGCCAAATATTGCATATTTTGGCCCTTTAATTTACATTTGTTAGCTTAGTAATTTGTTACTTTGAGTTGTTTTCATTGTTTTTCAGGTTTACAAGCACTGGGAAAAGAGTTTCACTAAAATTGCCAAAATTGCCTTACAGATCAGTCATTTTTGTGGATTTTACTGTATTGATTCCGGAGGAACCAGGAGATGAGCCATATATGGTTGGAAAGATCCGGAAGTCTATTTTCTGAGGGATTTTACGGCTTGCAAAAACGATTTTTCTAGAGAAAGTTATGGCCATTTTAGTAAACAAGGTTCAAGCTGAAGAAGTCTAGTGCGCTCGATCGCACCAGACTTGCGATCGATCGCAAATGCGCTCTTGCACATCCCACATCGGTTAAAAATGCTCTGTAGTGAGCCAATGTGCGCTCGAGCGCACCAGAGTGCGATCGATCGCACTCGGGCAGTATCCCACATCGATTTTGAAACCCATTGTGCTCCGGGACTCCCCCTATATAAACACCATCTGACCTCATCATTCAGTGTACAATTCCTAAGCCACTTTGGTGTTTACCGGTGGACTTCCGCCAGCATTCTGGTGGATCCCGAAGGCATTGCTACCACGAGGGGAAGCGCCGCCCGTCAGCGAGTGGAATTTCTCTCATGTAAAGTTGTTTATTTATTTATTTATATTCAGTTGTTTTAGTTTAAATGTTTAGTACTTGTTATTATAGTTTTATAATTATGAGTGGCTAGACTCTTCAGCTAAGGTTGAAGATGAAGCCCCGCCGTTGTTTGGCGTAGTAGTTCAGATTTGCTTGTACAAATCTGACAATTTTTAGTATAAATGTTCTGTCAATTATTTGAGTTAATCTTATAATTGATTGAGTTTAAATTGTCTGTTGGATTTTCTTTGTGTTTCATCTGATGGATACATTGAATGCTTTTCGATTAAATTGGATTCCCTTTGTGATTTGTTAAGAGCGGATACATCGGGTGCTTTTGGTTTAGTTGGGATATTCTTTGTTTTTTGTCTTATAGTTGGATTCATTGAATGTTTTGATAGGCTATATTTTTAGAACATGTATGCTTAACTTTGGTGGGGTGGATTTGGAAACCTTAGTGCCTTTTTTATTAGTTTTTAAATCAATTTAATTTAGTTTTAATTTATTTTGCAATATCATTCTGAAATTTGGAACTAGGTTAAAATAGAGTTAGTTTAGATTAAAAATTATATTTTCACAACGCAATTCCCTGTGGATTCGACCTCGCACTTGCACACGCTATACTGCAAACGACTCGTGCGCTTGCGAGTAATTTAAAACTCACAACAGATGTGAAGAAAGTAACTTAGTGCTGAATTGGGAGAAATGTCACTTCATGGTTCAACAAGGTATTGTGTTGGGTCACTCCATCTCCAACAGAGGTATTAAGGTAGACAAGGCTAAAATAGACATCATTTCAAAGCTACGTCCCCCTCTCACAGTCAAGGGCATTAGAAGTTTCCTTGGACATGCCAGTTTCTAGAGAAGATTCATCAAGGATTTCTCCAAAATCTCGAGACCTCTTTATGCATTGTTGGCTAAAGATACCAAGTTTGAATGGAATGATAACTGTATGCAAGCTTTCAACACATTAAAGGATGTTCTCAACTCTGCACTGATAATGATGGCACCAGATTGGAATCTTCCTTTCAAATTAATGTGCGATGCTAGTGACTTCGCCTTGGGAGCTGTCTTAGGTCAAAGAGTCAATAAGGTACCTCATGCTATTTACTATGCTTCTAGAACTTTAAATGATGCTCAGCTTAACTATTCTACTACTAAAAAAGAATTATTAGCTGTTATTTTTGCTTTAGAGAAGTTTAAGTTATATCTTATTGGTTCTAAGGTTATTGTATTCACTGACCATGCTACTTTGAGATATCTGTTTTTTAAGAAAGATGCAAAGCCTAGGTTAATCAGATGGATACTCCTATTACAAGAATTTGATTTGGAAATCAAAGACAAGAAAGGCAGTGAGAATGTAGTTGCAGATCATTTGTCAAGGCTACCATATGAGAATGACGATAATGAGCTGCCTTTGAATGAGAACTTCTCTGATGAACAATTGTTCGCACTAGAGGTAAAACTTCCATGGTATGCTGATATAGTAAATTATCTAACTGCTAAGGTTCTTCCCCCAGGCATGACCACACAAGAAAATATGCGGCTAATAGCTCTGTCAAGACACTATCATTGGGATGATCCTTACCTCTTCAAATCCTGCCTCGATCAAATCGTCAGACGATGTATTCTAGAAGATGAGCACTTGAGCTTACTACAACACTGCCATTAGTTTGCTTGTGGAGGACATTTTGGGGCAAAACGAACAACTCTTAAGGTACTACAATATGGTTTTTATTGGCCTAATCTGTTTAAAGATGCTTTTTTCCTTTTGCAGCTCATGTGATAGATGCCAGCGGATAGGTAACATCTTTTCCTGAAATCATATGCCCCTACAGAATATTCATATAGTGGAACTTTTTTATGTATAGGGCATTGATTTCATAGGTCCATTTCCTAACCCTTTTGGTTATTTATATATTCTTGTGGGTGTGGATTATGTGTCCAAATGGGTCGAGGCTGTCCCCTCAAAAACTAACGATCACAAAGTAGTTGTAAAGTTTCTACAGGCTAACATCTTTACATAATTTGGGACTCCAAGAGCAATTATCAGTGATGGGGGCAGCCACTTTCATCATCGCTCTTTTTTCCGAATTACTCCGAAAATATGGGATCACTCATAAAGTTGGCACCCCTTATCATCCCCAAACTAGTGGCCAAGTGGAGATAAGTAACCGAGAGATCAAAGGGATTTTAGAAGGATAGTGAAGCCTAATCGGAAGGATTGGTCTTTACGCTTAAATGATGCTTTATGGGCATATCAGACAGCTTATAAGACTCCAATTGGCATGTCTCCCTACCGTTTAGTCTTGAGGAAAGCATGCCATCTCCCGGTAGAATTAGAGCATCGAGCATATTGGACCACAAAGCAGTTCAATTTTGACATGAAACAAGCGGGGGAGAAGAGGAAGCTAGATCTAAATGAGCTAGAAGAATTAAGATATGATGCCTATAAGAATGCCAAGCTGTACAAAGAACGGACAAAAGCTTATCATGACAAATAACTAGTGAGGAAAGAGTTCCATGTGGGAGGTATTGAATATACGACTCAAGATTAAGACTGTTCCCAAGCAAGCTCAAGTCCCGATGGTATGGTCCTTATATGGTCACCAAGCTCTTCCCTCATGGTGCTTTAGAGGTCCGTGGTCCCAATGGAAATCAGCCCTTTACGATAAATGGACACAGAGCCAAGCCATACCTCGATATTAACTTACCTCCAAGAGATGAAGACTTGACACTTGAATCTGTACAGTATACAGCTGAGATACAAGCACAGGAGCCACAAGAGGTGGACTTTAAGTGCTTCATTCCAAACAAGTAACACTGTAGCACGAGAGTGCTTGAGCAATTCATATTCGATTACCCATACAGCTCAAGCACCTCTATTGAGGTTAATGGTACTGAGGCCACTAACGCATGGTAAGGTTGTATTGTTTTCACTTTATCATCCTAATCCTGGTAAGTTTCTATTTTTTTTCATGCATACTACTTGCGATCGAGTGCACCATTCAGTATGCTCGAGCTCAAGAATGCGATCGAGTGCACTCCAATTGTGATCGAGCGCACTCGAGGTAGACAGGTTTGTGATAGACTTAAACACTTCACTCTTCACCCTCACTCACTCACCCTCTCTTAACTGTTCACTCACATCCTCTCAATTGCACTCTCCCGTTACAAACCACCACTCTCACACTCTCGACTCCAGCATCACCACACCACATCACCACCATCACCAACCATCACCACTAACCATCATCACCACCATTCAGCACCGCCATGTCCCCCTCCCCATTACACATCCCCTCCATACACAAGGTATCCATTCAGTATGCTTGAGCTTAAAAGTGCGATCGAGCACACTCTAATTGTGATTGAGTGCACTCGAGGCAGACAGGTTTGTGATAAACTTAAACACTTCACTCTTCACCCTCACTCACTCACCCTCTCTTCACTGTTCACTCATACCCTCTCGCTCGCACTCTCCCATTACAAACCACCACTCACACACTTTCGACTCTAGCATCATCACACCACATCACCACCATCACCAACCATCACCACTAACCATTCAGCACCGCCATGTCCCCCTCCCCATTACACATCCCCTCCATACACAAGGTATCCATTTTGTTCACACACACGGAGTTTAATGTTTTATTTGCACTTTCAGTATATATATATATATATATATATATATATATATATATATGTTATCTTATGTATGATTGGGTGCTATTATGTTTGCAGGAGGTTCGGAACACACTCGGATCCACAAAACCATAGCTTGGTCTTCTGTCGCCCACAAGTTGTTCGAGAAAAAGTCTGATCGTGTCCGATCGAGTGCACGACATTTGCGATCGAGCGCAATGTCCAGTGTGCGATCAAGCGCACATATTCGAGATCGATCACAGTATTGACAGAAACTAGAATCCACATGTCAAAACACTCAGCTTCCACCTCCCGTGCCTCGAGCAGCCGTGCCCAGTCATCTCAGCTAAGCTTCAAGCAAAGAGAGCTTTTATTCGAGACCATTTTCGCCATCGATGAAGTCTTCAAGCACATGGATGCCACTCAATAGGCGGTCCAAGTATTTAAACATCGGGGTTTAAAGAGGCTTTTTAAACCAGTCTGCTCGACTGCTTACACCCAGCTAGTAGTCCAGTTCTATGAGAGCGTGTCTTTTGACTATAGCAGACCGAGAGTATTGACTTTCCCAGTCTAGGGCACATCCATTGAGGTGACTATTGTCGACATAGCCACTGCTCTTCATTGCTGTGATGAGTCCCCTCCGGAGGACACAGATATCGAGGAACAGCCAGACTCTTTTGACCTGTCCATTATTATTGAGGACATATGCGCTAGCTAGTACGCCGACAGACACAACAACACAGCGAGCCGGTCAAAGTTGCCTCCACGGCTTTGGCTCGTGGACACCATCCTCCAGTGTAATATGTGTCCATTGGGGCACAAGACATAGAGGAGAGACCAGTTTTTACAGACATTGTGTGCCTTTCACAGAGGCCACTGGTACTCTCTCCCCGCTGTTATATGGAGCCAGCTGCATAAATTCTGGGATCATGTCCATGGCTGTCAGACCACCACAACCAATGCATTGGGGCTCCCTTTCCCATTCATACTCTCGTACATCTTCAAGAAGAAAGGGATTAAGGGGACCACCGGCGACGGACCAGTGAGAGAGCATCCCTTCTTCGGGAAGGCTCAGTGGACACATAGCCTCTCGCACATGCCTCGAGGACTCCCAGCCCCTGCACCTGCAACTGAGAGGGTTGAGGAGGATCATATGGAGACAGAGACCCCTGCAGTCAGCCCATTACGAGAGGAGGACCATCCAGACATGGGACCCATAGAGTCCCAACACTTTTTCGCTAAGTTGTCCTCCTTCCGACGTGAGGTCTTTGCAGCCACATCACTAGTGCGCCAGCGCATTGATGGTTTGGAGGCACGGTTTGCACGACAGGAGGTGATGCTACAGGCCATCCTTGACCGCCTACCTCGAGCACCCGGGACATCTTCGACTACACCACCCAACGATCAGCAGTGAGAGGATACCTCGTCTGGCTGAAGACGTTAAACTTAGTGCTCATGGGAGGCACCCCAAAGCATATCCTTTTTTGTATTTTATTTCTTGTTAGTATTTAAGTTTCTATATCTATATATTATTACTTGTTTTCCAGTTTATGTTTGTCGTTCTTTTTCAAGGACAGAGTGAGTGCATCTAGTTGAAGTTTGGGGGCGTACTACGAGCCATGCCAGCCATATAGTTCTCCATCTCCCATGTCAGCTCCTTCCATGCTATTCACACATTGGGGACAATGTGCAATTTAAGTTTGGGGGTATGGGGACACACTCACACACGCACTATGTCCCATTTTTTTTTATTTTTTTTTTTTTATAGATAAATGCATGTTCATTCTGTTCCAAAACATTTGGGTGATCTAAACAAACAATATGATTTGACTTCATATGTAAGCTTAACAACTTGAATATATAGGCCAATAATTAAGTTTTGAACCTAAATCACTTATTTTTAGGCATTTAAGGATTCACAAGTGTTGTGAGTTTTAATTTACTCGCAAGCGCACGAGTCGTTTGCAATATAGCGTTGTGCAAGTGCGAGGTCGAATCCACAGGGAATTGCATTGTGAAAATATATTTTTAATCTAAACTAACTTTATCTTAACCTAGTTCCAAATTTGTAATTATATGTTGCAAAATAAATAAAAGCTAAACTTAGTTGATTTAAAAACTAATAATTAAAAACACTAAGGTTTCCGAATCCGCCCCATCGAAGTTAAGCATATATGTTCTAAAAATATAGCCTATCAAAATATTCTATGAATCCAACTATAAGACAAAAAACAAAGAATATTCCAACTAAACCAAAAGCATCCAATGTATCTACTTAACAAATCACAAAGGAAATCCAATTTAATCGAAAACAATTCGATGTATCCATCAGATGAAACACAAAGAATATCCAACAGACAATTTAAACTCAATCAATTATAAGATTAACTCAAATAATTGACAGAACATTTTATACTAAAAATTGTCAGATTTGTACAAGAAAATCTAAACTACTACATCAAACAACGGCGGGGCTTCATCTTCAACCTTAGCTGAAGATTCTAGCCACTCATAATTATGAAACTACAATTCATAATAAAAGTACTAAACATTAAACTAAAACAACTAAATAAAAAGAAATAAATAACTTTACATGGGAGAAATTCCACTCGCTGATGGGCGGCGCTTCCCCTCGTGGTAGCAAAGCCTTCGGGATCCACCAAAATGCTAGCAGACGTCCACTGGTTAACACCAAAGTGGCCCAGGAATTGCACACTGAATGATGAAGTCGAGTGGGTCTTATATAGGCAAATACCATGAGTGCAATGTGTTTCCAATCCGATGTGGGATGTGGAATATAGAAATGTGTTTCCAACTGATGTGGGATGTGGGATTTAAGTCTTCACATGCCCTTCAAAACTTCTGTTCACGCTGAAATCCCGCACAGCCTGACCTTTGTCTACTAAAATGGCCATAACTTTCTGTAGAAAAATCATTTTTACGAGCCGTAAAATTCTCCAGAAAATAGACTTCTGGATCTTTCTAAGCATATATAGCTCATATCCTGGTTCTTCATGAATCAATACAGTTTAATTTTCAAAGATGATTGATCTGTACGGGCAATTCTGGCGATTTTAGTGAAACTCCTTTCCCAGTGCTTGTAAATTTGAAAAACAACGAAAACAACTCAAAATAACAAATTCCTAAGCTAACAATTGTAAATTAAAGGGCCAAAATATGCAATATTTGGCACTCATCAAATACCCCAAACTTACATTTTGCTAGTCCTTTAGCAAAACAAAATAATAAAAAAAAAACCTAAATGAAAAACAAAGAACATAAAGATAAGTTCATCACTCATGGTATCCAAAAATTTAAGGAGCACACATCACCATGATATTCATTCATGAGCAAGCTTAAAAAGATAAACTCATCTTTGCAATGAATAGAAAAGTTAAAATCTAATTACTTATAAAAGGCAGGTTAAGGCATCACAAGTCTGACACTGTGTAAAGTGAATTAGTATATAGAAATGAAGCTTCCAAGTGACTCCAATGTGTAAGGTCTCAATGTCTCAAGATTCACCAAATTTCCCATCAGAATGAACAAAAATGGCATAGTTTTTATCTTTTTTTTTTTATATAAAAGGCTCTACTATGTTTAATTCCCTTAAGCTTTCTAATTGACCCATGTAGCGAGTGTTGAGTCAATGACTCCCAAACCAGATGGTTTTAGGGCATTAGGTGTAAAGACACCCCTAAAGACTTACTAACTCGAGTCAAAAAGGCTACGAAATTAAACTGGCCTTAATATTACCAAACAAAATTCCACCTTTTGACGTGAACACTCACTGCTTACTAAGGCAAGAGGTCCAGTTACTCAGCGGAAAGTTTATTGATAATGAATTTTTTTTTATTATGCTTTTCTGTGCCCAAGAGTTCATCCAACAAGTCATCCAGTTTCAGTTAAGATAAGAAAAAATACACATTAAAATCACGTGTCATACCTCACATAATTTGTGCTAATGTGCTCGTGTTAGATTAGATCAAACATGTGAATTCTCAAAATGCCTAAAGTAAGTAATTAAATTTTAAAAATTTATCACCAAATCATGTGTTCAAAATGTTAAGCTCACCAATGACATCACATCACAGAAAATGTTTAGATCAACCAAAATTTCACGATAACATGAGCATGCATTTATCTCTACGACGAAAAGACAACAAATTAGGACAAAGTGTGTGATGTGTCTCCCATACCCCCAAACTTAAATTACACATTGACCACAATGTGTGACTAATATGGAAAGAGCTGACCTGAGATATGGAGAACTATCTGGACTGGTATGGCTCATAGCGTACCCCCAAACTTGAACTGAAGTACGCATTGTCCCTGAAAAATAAAAAACACTGGAAAACAAAAAATACTGGAAACAAACATTAATCATAAAAATGCGAAATAATAAATAAACAGAAACGATAAGCTGTGGGGTGCCTCCCATGAGCGCTAAGTTTAATGTCTTCGGGTAGACCCAACATTAGTAATCGTGCCCAACTAAATGCTCCGTCATCTGATCAATAAATGGGAATGAAAAATGATCAGGCCTAGTGGCAGTATTCAATTTACGGTCATTGATACACACTCTCCAAATTGACTGAACACGAGTTGGAACCAACTCATCGTCCTTATGCTGCACTACCGTTAATTCAGCACGTTTGGGCATAACATGAATCTGGCTCACCCACTTGCTATCAGAGATGGGATAAATGATCCCTGCCTCTAACAGCTTAATATCTTCTGCCCTCACAACCTCTTGCATAGCAGGGTTGAGCCTTCTTTGTGGCTCCCTCGATGGCTCAGCATCCTCCTTCAAATGTATCCTATACGTCACCACCGAGGGGCTGATCCCCTTGACATCCTCAATGGTCCAGCCTATAGCTTCCTTATGCTCTCTTAAGACGTCCAATAATTTCTTCTCTAGAGCATCACCCAAATCTGAAGGTATAATCACAGGCAAACTATCGACTGAACCTAGGAACTTATACTTAAAATTATCTGGTAAAGGCTTAAGTTCCTTCTTGGGGGTTTCAGGTGCGGCGGTCTCCTCTGTCTTATTTCTCTTCCGAGGAGGAGACTCCAAAATGGCATTTGCTTACTCAAGTAATTTATCTAAATCCATATCCTCTCCAAATTGAGCAAAGCATGCCTCTAGGGGGTCCTCAATAAGTGAGTCATCCACAATCTCCTCCGTCTTACTGCTCTTTCGAGGAGGAGACTCCAAAATGGCATTTGCTTGCTCAAGTAATTTATCTAAATCCAAATCCTCTCCAAATTGAGCAAAACATGCCTCTAGGGGGTCCTCAGTGCTTGATTCATTCACAGTCTCCTCAAGAATCTCCTCTATCAAGCATATATTTCTCACTTCATCATATTTATGTGGTTGCCTAGTGATATCAAAAATATTCAACTCCACTATCATATTTCCAAAGGAGATCTTCATCACCCCTGTCCTACAATTTATCAGGGCGTTAGCCGTGGCTAAGAATGGTCGCCTTAGAATAACCGGTATTTGAATCCCTACATTCTGAACCGGTTCTATGTCAAGCACAATAAAATCCACGGGGAAATAGACTTATCCACTTTTATCAAAACGTCCTCAACTATCAGCCAATTGAAGCGTAATGGATGTGGGCTTCAATTCTCCTAACCTTAACTGTAAATAGACTGAGTAGGGTAGAAGATTCACACTCGCCCCTAGATCCAAGAGAGCCCTCTCAATGTGGATGACTCCTATCGTGCAAGAGATGGTAGGACACCCCGGGTCCTTATACTTGATGGGTAGCTTACACTGAAGGATTGAGCTGACTTGCTTGGTCAAAAATGCCTTTTTTGGGACATTCGTCCTCTTTTGATAGTGACCAAGTCCTTTAGAAACTTGGCATATGATGGCATTTGATGGATGGCATCCAAAAATGGGATATTGATTTGGACTTGCTTGAATACCTCCAGAATTTCCTCATACTTCCCTCCTTTCTTCGGCGCCTGTAGTCTCTCGGGGTAAGGTGCTCTAGGTACAAATGACCTAGGAGGGTCCTTCTCAGTAGGTGTGGCTATAGATGGCTTAGCATCTCTCTTCTCCGTGTTGCCACTTTCTTGCGCTTGCTGCATAGCAGGGCTCTCTTCCACTCGATTATCTACCTGTCTCCCAGACCTCAGTGTGACAATCGACTGTACTTGTTCATCCCCGTGCGTAGGAGTTGATGAACTTTCAACTATATATTGTCCTTTCGGGTTGGGCACGGGCTGACTGGGGAACTTCCCCTTCTCTCTCTCACCCAAGTGACTTTAAATTTTCCCTATTTGACTCTCCAGCTTGGCAATTACTTGGGTGTTTACCACTGTTGCACTCCTCACATCACTCATATTTTGGCTAGTCGCCTTCATGAACTCCTTAAGGGTGTCCTCTAGCGACTGTGAAACTGGCGCTGGTGTTTGAGTGGGTGAGTGGTAAGCAGGTGAAGGTGCTGGATAGGCAGAACGACCATGATTAGGAATTTGTGGGGAAAATCTGGGAGGATATTGATTTTGAGTATGATGAGGGGCTCCTCCCTGATTCATTGGTTGGTTCTGCCTCCATGAAAAATTTGGGTGGTTCCACCACCCTGGATTGTATGTTTCGGAGTACAATCCATTTGACTGCCTTCGAAAGTCATTGAAAGCATTTACTTGTTCCATAGGATACTCGGCACAAGCAGGCATTGATGGGCAATTTTGTGCTAGATGCATGGGACTAGCACAGATGAAACAGCTTTCAACATTGAATGTGTTGGCAGCATTGATTGATTGGCTCACAGTGAGAGCGTCAATCTTCTTAGTGAGGGCATCTAACTTTATCCTTAAATCAGCGTCCTCCCTGACCTCATAGATGCCTCCCCTCTTAAGAGCACGAATAGACTTATCTCGACAGCTTGAAAAATCCCACTGCTGTGAGTTGTCGGACAACTTGTCCAACGCCATATATGCTTCGTCTCCTGTCAAACTCAAGAATGCCCCCCCATTCATAGACTCGATCATGCTACGGTTTGGTTGAGTCAACCCTTGGTAGAAGAATTGAACGAGTCTCCACTTCTCATATCCATGTGGAAGGCATCTGATCAGTAGCTCTTTGAAGCGCTCCCAACCCTCAGAAAATTTTTCATCCTCATCCTGAGTGAAAGAGCTGATCTCCTCTCGGCACTCATTCACTCTAGACATTGGGAAAAACTTATGATAAAATTTGCTAAGCAGTTTTTCCCAAGATGTAATAGACCCGGGCGTGTTGGAATCCAACCACGCCCTAGCTCTATCGTGAAGAGAAAAAGGGAAGAGTCGAAGATGGACTGACTCTTCAGAGAAGTTCTGGAATTTGAATGTGGCACAAATGTCTTTGAACTTCTTCACATGGCTATAAGGATTTTCAAGATCTAAGTCATAGAATGAGGGTAAGAGTTGGATGACATATGGCTTCAAGTCAAAGTGGGTGGCATTGGTCGGTGGCAACACTGTGCAAGAGGATGAGTTAGTCGCAACGGGTGCGAACAAGTCCCTCAGGGATGTAGTGGAGTCCACGTTCCAAGCTCTAGGTTGCTCTACATGTTCAGGATGATTTGCATTCCTATAATTCTCTGCTATCTCAATAGTCTTTCTCTCAACTAGCACTCTTTTCTGTCTCCTAAGAGTTCTTTCTAAGTCGGGATCTAAATGTATCAGATCTAAGTCCAAGGATCTCCGACCAAGCATACACCAACAGAAAAGGCACTAAAGTAAACTAACTAGTAGAAACTTGCATAATAAAATAAAATAACTGCACAAACAGCAAACACACTACTCACAAAATGAGCCAACAAAAATTTTCAAATTTTTTTTTTATTTTTTTGGATAACTAACTAGTAGAAAAATAAAATCAATTCAGACCAAAAATTTTCACAAACCAAACAATTCCCCGGCAACGGTGCCAAAAACTTGTTGTGAGTTTTAATTTACTCGTAAGCGCACGAGTCGTTTGCAATATAGCGTTGTGCAAGTGCGAGGTCGAATCCACAGGGAATTGCGTTGTGAAAATACATTTTTAATCTAAACTAACTTTATCTTAACCTAGTTCCAAATTTGTAATTATATGTTGCAAAATAAATAAAAGCTAAACTTAGTTGATTTAAAAACTAATAATTAAAAACAGTAAGGTTTCCGAATCTGCCCCACCGAAGTTAAGCATATATGTTCTAAAAATATAGCCTATCAAAATATTCTATGAATCCAACTATAAGACAAAAAACAAAGAATATCCCAACTAAACCAAAAGCATCCAACGTATCCTCTCTTAACAAATCACAAAGGAAATCCAATTTAATCGAAAACAATTCGATGTATCCATCAGATGAAACACAAAGAATATCCAACAGATAATTTAAACTCAATCAATTATAAGATTAACTCAAATAATTGACAGAACATTTTATACTAAAAATTGTCAGATTTGTACAAGCAAATCTGAACTACTACACCAAACAACGGCGGAGCTTCATCTTCAACCTTAGTTGAAGATTCTAGCCACTCATAATTATGAAACTACAATTCATAATAAAAGTGCTAAACATTAAACTAAAACAACTAAATAAAAAGAAATAAATAACTTTACATGGGAGAAATTCCACTCACTGATGGGCGACGCTTCCCCTCATGGTAGCAAAGCCTTCGGGATCCACCAAAATGCTAGCAGACGTCCACCGGTTAACACCAAAGTGGCCCAGGAATTGCACACTGAATGATGAAGTGGAGTGGGTCTTATATAGGCAAATACCACGAGTGCAATGTGTTTCCAATCCGATGTGGGATGTGGAATATAGAAATGTGTTTCCAATTGATGTGGGATGTGGGATTTAAGTCTTCACGTGCCCTTCAAAACTTCTGTTCACGCTGAAATCCCGCACAGCCCGCACAGCTTGACCTTTGTCTGCTAAAACAGCCATAACTTTCTGTAGAAAAGTCATTTTTACGAGCCGTAAAATTCTCCAGAAAATAGACTTCTGGATCTTTCTTAGCATATATGGCTCATATCCTGGTTCTTCATGAATCAATACAGTTTAATTTTCAAAGATGATTGATCTGTACGGGCAATTCTGGCAATTTTAGTGAAACTCCTTTCCCAGTGCTTGTAAACATGAAAAACAACGAAAATAACTCAAAGTGACAAATTCCTAAGCTAACAATTGTAAATTAAAGGGCCAAAATATACAATATTTGGCACTCATCAACAAGTTTGACCTAAACTAACACGAGCACATTAGCACATAGTTGTGTGGGGTATGACATGTTATTTTAATTTGTATGTTTCTTTTGCTCGACTATGAACCAGATGACCTATTAGATTAACACTTTGGCATAAGAAAATAGAAAAAATTTTATTGCTCAAAAAGAAAAATGCTCCTAAAGATCATTAAACAAACTTTTCACTGAGTAACTGGCCCTCTTGCCTTAGTGAGCAGTGAGTGTCACGTCAAAAAGTGGAAATTTTGCTCACTATGATCATTAAAAAGAGCTTTCCACTGAGTAACTGGCCTTCTTGCCTCAGTAAACAGTGAGTGTCACGTTAAAAAGTGAAAGTTCTGATTGGTAGCATTAAGACCAGTTAGTTTCGTAGCCTTTTTTACTCGAGCTAGTAAGTCCTTCAGGGTGTCTTCACACCCAATGCCCTAAAACCATATGGTTCAGGAGTCATTGGCTAAACACTCGCTATATAAGTCAAATAGAAAGCTTAAGGGAACTAAATTTGGCAAAAGTCCCACAAATAAAAGAAAAGAAGAAAAGCTATGCCATTTTTGTTGATTCTAATTAGAAATTTGGTGAATCTTGAGACATTGAAACACTACACATTAGAATTATTTGGAAACTTAATCTTTTATGTGCTAGTTCACCACACACTAAAGTCAAACTTGTGATGTCTTAAACTGCCTCATGAAAGTGATTTGCATTCAAAACTCTTATTCATTGCAAAGATGTGTTTATATTTGTTAAGCTTGCTCATGAATGCGCATCATAGTTTTGTGTAAAGACCTAAACTTTTGTGGACACTATGAATATTGGATCTATCTGTGTGTCGATATTTTTCATTTTAGTTTTCAGTTTTGTATTGCTAAGGGACTAGCAATATGTAAGTTTGGGGGTGTGATAGGTGCTTAAATATTCATATTTAAGCCCTTTTATTTACATTTGTTAAGTCCTTAGTTATGTTAATTTAGCATGTTTTACTTCATTTTTGTGTTTCACATGTTTTTATAGAGTCTTGGAGAAAAATAAGCATTTTTGGCACCTAAAGGAAGAAATCTAGAAATCCTGGAGCAGCTACTGGCAAAAGTGCGATCGAGCGCTTAAGCACTCGTGCGCACACAAGAAGGATCGAGCGCAGTCTTGCGATCGAGCGCACAATGCATGAGATCGAGCGCACATGTACGGGTGTGAACAATAAAATGGCAGAACCAGTTTTGGAAATATAGAGGTTTTACGTTTTAGGAAGTTTAGGGTTTCCTGAGTCTTCTAAGGTTATTCAAACCCTATAAATACACCTGTAAACACACAAAGGAGATCCCTTCTTTTATCTTTTGCTTAGCTCGGAGTTGTAGGCTTTGGAGAGGATTGACAACCCGTCTCCATAGTATTCTTCGGGTTTTATATTTTTTGTTTAGTTTATGTTATAATGCTTATCTTAGACGGCATGTGTAACTAACTCTTTATACGGCTCGATTGAAGCCCTAGTTATGCTTTCCCATATATACATTCATTAATTATCTTTGCAATAGCCTTGATTATGATTTTTAACTTGATTAATGCTTATGTTTATTTAAATTCCTCATATGTATATGTTTGATCAATATGTGCATGTGGTATGGACTTATTAGTTAGACCAATTTGGATGACCGAGTTCTGGGTCTGACATTAGTAACAACAAATATCCACACCGGATTCTTGGGTTAATCAACATGGGAAACCGGGAGTAGATACCATACCCTAGGTCCTGTGTGATTTTCGATTTCCATAATACCTATGCTCTCTTAAGGAACAACTCAGTAGATACCATGCTGAATCCCTTAAGACAAAAAAGAGTTAGAGTAGATACCATGCCTAACTCGTTTTTTAAGGAAATCAATAGCTTAAGGAGTAGATACCATGCCCTTAGGTTGACAACTATTAGGTATTCATAGTAGGGCTAGAACATTGACATATTACTCGTTAGGAAAGTATGACTAGTGCTGGATATCAAGGCCCTATGTCTCATTATTATTAATTCACATTCAACAGTTGTTTTGATCTTCTTTTATTAAGAAACTGATTCTAAAAACTAAATTCACCAATCCCTATGGAAATGATCTCGCACTTGCACACTATGCTACCATTGACCTTGTGCACTTGCAAGTAAAACTATATGGATATTTACTTATTTATTTAGGTAGATAATCACACAACAACAGCCAAGATTTGATGCTGAACTCTTCAATCTGTTTAATCCTTAGACAAATACTAACACTTTAGGTTGGTCTTACGATGCCTACACAATTTAGCAAAGTGACCCTCATTTTCTCAAACAAAGCAAACTCTTTTTAATTTCCATTTTGGGATTTCTTCCTCTTAAACTGTTGGTCATTCTTCCTAGCTTCCAAATACTGATTCTTAGCTTGATTCCCATCCAAAAAATGAACTTTAGACTCAAATGGAACCGAATTCTTGTTTTCAAGTAAACATAACTCTTCTTCTATACGAAGGTGTTTCTGAATTTGTTCCAACATGAAATCCTTAATCTTATGCAATAGTTTATTACCATAATCTTTCCAAGAGGGATAAAATTTTAAAACAATTGTACCAACTTGAAAAGTTTCTAGAAGAACTATATTCTGGGAATGAATCTTAGAAACTAGTACTTGCAATTTATGGACGCAATCAATTACCAGTTTGTCACCAACTATATGGAATTCAAAATACTTAGAAATTAAGAATTTATCGGTACCTTCTTCCTTATCCTTTTATTTGAATTCTAGTTGGTTCCATATGTCCTTGGCAAACTTGACTTTAGTGAACAGAACATATAGTCGGTCAGAAAATGTGTTCAGTATATGTCCACGACACAACTCATCTTCCTCTCCAAATGAACCTACTCAATAGCCTCTATAGTAGCCGGAGTTCCATCAGCACTTTGTTTTGGGTCATTTGGTACATGAGGAAAATTTGGTTCTAGTATATATGAAACCTTCAGCGCACTGAGGAGAAACAACATCTTGTCTTGCCAACAAGCGAATTTATTGCCATCCGATCGATCAAGTTTCACCAAGTATTCATTCATCACCTTAATAAACTTTGAATCCATATTTTCATTAGGAATTATAAAGCCTTAAAATTGTTAGGAAAAATGGTGGATGCAGAGTCTGAAATACAGAAAGATGATAACTTTGAGTTGCGAATAAACACTGCCTTTAAGGCTTTATTTGTCCCCACTTTTGATTTTTCTAGGTTCTGACAAATAGTCCTACAACATACTCAAAAGTCACTGAGAATCTCTAAGAGCAAATTTAGAGATTCTTCTTTGAGTTCTCTTTAAAACAATGAATGATAATGGCTGTAAATTTTTAGGAAGAATTGAGAATCTTATAATTGAGAATCTCTTAGAAGAAGAAGAAGAAGAATGAAACAATGAATGATAATGGCTGTAAATTTTTAGGAATAATTGAGAATATCTGAGAATAAGAAGAAGAACAAAGAATGATAATGGCTGTAAATTTTTAGGAAGAATTGAGAATCTCGGAAGAAGATGAGGACATATTTATAATATTTTTAAACCTCAAACAATTAGAAAGAAAAAAAAAAAAAAAGAAGAAGAAAGACATATTTATAGTGTTTTTAAACCTCCAATGGTTAGAAAACAAAAAGTAGAAAAAAAAAAAGAAGAAGAAGTAGACATATTTCTAGTGTTTTAAACCTCCAATGGTTAGAAAGAAAAAAAAAAGGAAAAAGAAGTAGACATATATTTATAGTATTTTTAAACCTCCAACAGTTAGGAAAAAAAAAGAAAAAGAAAGAAGAAGTTGTAGACACTAAAGTTAGTTATTGAGAAGTTGATATATTTATTGTGTCTTTAAACCTCCAACAACTAGAAAAAGAAGAAGAAGAAGAAGAAATTCTAGACACTAAAGTTAGTTATTGAAAAGTTAATTGATATATTTATAGTGTTTTTAAACCTCCAACGGTTAAAAAAAGAAGAAATTATAGTGTTTTTAAACCTACAACTGTTAAAAAAAAGAAATTATAGTAAACCTTCAACGATTAGAAAAAAAAAAAGAGTAGACATATATAAAGTGTTTTTACACCTCTAACGGTTAAAAAAGAAAAAGGAAGAAAAAGAAGAAGACACATATTTATAGTGTTTTTAAACCTCCAACGGTTAAAAAAAAAAAGAAAAAAGAAGAAGAAGAAATTGTAGACACTAAAGTTAGTTATTGAGAAGTTAATTAATATATTTATTGGGTTTTTAAACCTCCAACAGCTAGGAAAAAATAAAAAGAAAGAAGAAGGAAGAAGTTGTAGACACTAAAGTTAGTTATAGGAAAGTTAATTGATATATTTATAGTGTTTTGAAACCTCAAACGGTTAGGAAAAAAAAAGAAGAGCTATAAAGTAAAAGATATAAGTATTAAACAAATAGTTATTGGAAAGTTTAAATTTTTTTAAATAACAAACTGACAATCGAAAGTATTTCTAAATTTGTTCCAATGTGAAATCCTCAATCTTATGAAATAGTTTCTTACTATAATATTTCCAATAGGGAAGCAATTTTGCAATAATTGCACCAACTTGAAAAATTTCTGGAGGAACTATCTTCAAAGAACAAATTTTATTAACTAGTACTTGCAATTCATGCACTTGCTCAAGTACCGATTTGTTATCAACCATATGGAATTAAAAATACTTAGAAATTAAGAATTTATTGGTAGTTTCTTTCTTAGCCATGTATTAAATTTTAGTTGATTCCATATGTCCTTGGAAGAATTGACTCAAGTGAACAAATCTTATAGCCAGTCTAAAAGCATGTTCAATATGTGTCAACGTCACAACTCATCTTCATCGCATTTCGTCCTCTCTAAACGAGCCTTCTCAATAACCTCCATAGTAAGCAGAGTTCCATCAACACTTGGTTTTGGGTCGTCTAGTACAGGAGGAAAAATTGGGTCTAGAATACATGAAATCTTCAGTGCAATGAGGAGGAACAACATCTTGTCTTGCTAGCAAACGAAGTTACTACCATCAGATCGATCAAGTTTCATCAAGTCTTCATTCATCATCTTAATAGAATTTGAATCCATCTTTTTCGTAAGAATTATAAAGCCATAAAATTATTGGGAAAATTGGTGGATACAAAATCTAAAATACAGAAAGATGATAACTTTAAGGCGCAAAAAAGAAGAAGTTATTTTAAAGCTTTATCTGTCCTCACTTTTGATTGCTCTAGGTTCTAACAAATAGTCTTCCAAGATACTCAAAGTCACTAAAAATCTCTAAGAGCAAATCCAAAGATTTTTTTTTTGAGTTCTCTTTGAAACAATGAATGATAATAGAGGTAAATTTTCAGTTGGGATTTGAAAAGAAGAGAAGTTGTAGAGATTAAAGTTAGTTATTGAGAAGTTAATTGGTGTATTTTTAGCATTTTTCAAACCTCCAACAATAAGAAAAACAAAGAGTTATGAACTAAAAGACACAACTCTTAAAGAATTAGTTGTTAGAAAGTTTAATTTTTTAAAAATAACGAACTTAGCAGCTGCTTATCCACTAACCACCGTCAATTATCTTAAGCATCTGAACAAATTGGAGTTTGGTATCGGAATGACAGTAGTCAAAAGTTTCTATCTAAATGACAGTCGACTATCCATTAACCACGATCGACTATCCAAGCGATAGTTGACTATCCATTAACCACAACAGACTGTCCAAACTTTCTGTCCAATCTCATTTTTAAAGCAAAACTCCAACAGGGACGGGACAGGAACAGGGAAGAATATAGTTTATTCAAACAAGGACGGAGAAGATGGCGACATTATTCGCTTCAAACCCGACCCGCTGTCATCCTTATCTACTACCTATGGCATTTTTTTAATCTCCATAGTTAATCATACAATTAAATCTTTCCACTCTTATCTAATCTTCCCCCCCCCCTCCCCTTTTTTTTTTGTCGTTTAATACCTTCTTAACACAGGAGAGGTCAGTGCGCAAATCACATTATTATGTTCATATTCAATACATTATCATTATTATTTTCCAGCTTCAATAGTCCTATGTATTTTGTAAAAAAAGTGTTCCTAGCATATTAACAGCATGCGGTTTATCAAGCAAGAACTTTTTAAAAGAAATTATCTATTCTATAAAACCATTCCTCCCAAGTCAGCAACATCAATGAGACCTGCCCTCCACCTTCGTATCTGTTCCAATTTCTCCTATTTTGTAAATCGGAATTAGTAAAGTGAAAATGATGGTTGCATCTTGTTAGTTTACTACAAAAGTGAAGAAGAAATACATAAAAACTGTTGGCTTGGCTTTTCAGTTTGAAACAACTTCCCCTGTTTTTTAAGTTTAGGAATGTCCCTCATCTACTCCCTGCTCATCCGGTCTTATACCAAGCAGAGTAGGAACTCCCTAGAAATCTCCCAGAAGAAAATTTCATTATGTTGTAACTTCCAGTGAAAATCCTATTAATCATACGATAAAACATCTCAGCCATTAGGGTACAACCGTACAACAACATTGATCAAAATGTTACCTAAAAAATACCTGTTCCAAAGGAAATCAAAGACTCCACGCTATGATGGTTGTACCAACTTGGAACCTCACTTCCTGGAAGAAAAATGTTGAATATGCCGCATTCATGTAATACCTGTTCCATTGGAAACATTATTTATGAAATGAAAAATAGAAATTAAAACAAATGAAAGTTAAATAAGGGTGAGATCAAGAACCTGGAGGGGAGCCTTTTTTTTTTTTGATCTGTAAATAAACATGTATTGATTGATCAAAAATGTACAAAAAGCACTGGCCATACCCAGGAGATATACAAGTGAGGCATATACAACAAAACAAGAGGCTAATACAAAGCCTAAAGAACTAAACAAGAAATCCCAAACATGGGATCAACAAAGTATCTAGCTAACCTTAACATGCAGCCCTCACAAAAACAACCAACCAAAAGTTTACATGGGAGCAGGGCATACCCAGGAAAAACTCAATAAAGCAAAACAGTAAGGGGGAATACAAACCAGGGCATACCCTGGGAAATACAAGGGAAACAAAGTAAGAAGGAGAACCAAACACCACCCATAAGGGGCAAGGAACCTTCTCGACAGAATCTAAAGCAGTAGCCTGTGCTCAGGGCAAGCAGCATAGATAATTCAGTAGATACCAGTCTGGATCTTCTTTACTATGCTGGCAGGTGTGACAGGGGCCTTGTCAAAAATCTTGGCATTTCTGGCAACCCAAATGTTGTAGACTGTGCTAGAAAGGGCTGACTTCCTAGCCACAGCAGGGGGGCCAATACCTTTCACTTTGAGTGACCATCTAATGGCACTCTCAATTGTTATCATTTGTTTCCTGTTGCCCAGCCATTTGATGATGGATAACCAGATTTCCTTGCTAACTCTACAAGAGAAGAAGATGTACTCCTTGTTCTCTTCCTGGTCAGAGCATAGAGGGCACAGCTTGTCATTACCTTCAAGATAAAGCTTGTCTTTGGTGAGGAGCCTGTTTTTTATTGCCAGCCAAAGAATGAATGATTGTTTGGGAGGGCAGAGCCCATTCACGACCATGAAAGCCCATCTGACCTCATTGCCTTTCTGTCTCATTGCATTATACACTTTCTTAATGCTCAACTCATCATTCTGCTTCCACTCCATCAGCTTATTGGTAGCTTGCAGGGCACAAGGTGGCTGTCCAGCCATCTCATCTCTGATTTCCAGAATCCTCTTCCAAAGAGGAGAGTCCCTCTTGCATGCCTTGACCTCCCATATGGATTTGTGCACAAGGTAGTAATGCTGGACCCATTGGATCCATAGGGAGTCCTTTTTCATATGAATGTTCCACAAGACTCTTGTAAGGAGAGCTTTGTTCCAGGATTTGAGCTCCACTAGACCAAGACCCCCTTCAAGCTTAGGTTTGCAAATGTAAGCCCAAGCGACAAGAGCTTTCCTCATGCCCCCAATTTTACCATTCCACAGAAAGGTTCTACAAAGCCTAACAATCTTCTCAAGTATGTTACCTGGGATAGGAAAGATTGCCAGCCAGAAGCACTCCATTCCTTGGAGCACTGACTTGATGAGTTCAGTTCTCCCAGCATAAGATAGAGAGAAGCCAGTCCATGCACTAATGTAGCCTGAAATTTTCTCAATGAGAGGGGCATAGTGGGTAGCATTTAGCCTTGCAAAGGCAAGAGGGACCCCAAGGTACTTGAAGGGGAGGCATCCATCCTCCATACCAGTGCATCTTCTAATTTCCATTAGCTCATCAGGCTTAACTCCAGCATGAAAGATGTTAGATTTTGCAAGGCTAGCCTTTAACCCTGTACACTCACTGAAGGTGCTGACACACTCCATTAGCATCCCCACTGATTTTGCCTCCCCCCTAGCAAATAAAATCAGATCATCAGTAAAGGCTAGGTAGGTGATCTTGAGTTTGTCACACTTGGGGTGGAATCTGAAACCATCTTCCACTTTCAACCTCTTGAGAAGCCTTGATAGGTATTCCATACTCAAAACAAATAAGTAGGGAGATATAGGATCACCTTGTCTCAGACCCCTTCTGCCTTTGAAGAAACCATGCCGGCTACCATTAATTGATAAGGAATATGTTGTGGAAGAAACACATTCCATAATCAAGCCTATGAACTTTGCAGGGAACTCCAGTCCCTCAAGTAGCCTGTTGAGAAACTCCCATTCTGCAGTATCACAAGCTTTCCTGAGGTCTATCTTGATCATGCACCTAGGAGGGATCTTTTTCCTACAATACTTCCTAAGAAGCTCCTAAACTAGGTATATGTTTTCAGCTATACTTCTAGACTTTATGAATGCAGCCTGTGCAGGGTTGACAATGAGATTCAAGCAGGAGCTAATCTTGAAGCAAGAATCTTGGAGATAACCTTGTAGATCACATTACAACAGGCAATTGGCCTGAATTCCTCAACTGTAGAGGCACGTTTGCCTTTGGGAATCAGGACTAGGGAGGAGTGATTAATCTGCTTTAAAAGTTTTCCACTCAGGAAGAACTCTTGAACAGCTTCAATAATCTTAGAGTGGACAACCTCCCAAGCTTTCTTGAAGAATTTAGATGAGAACCCATCTGGTCTAGGGGACTTATCCTCCCCTATACTCCACAAAGCAGCCTTTATCTCTTCCTCAGTTACATTCTTGACCAACTTTTCAGCTTGGCTCTCTTAAAGGACAGGCCCCTCTCTAATAACTTCCATCTCAATGGGGTTACATCTTCCAAAGGAACCTAGAAGCTCCTTGTAGAAGTTGGAAAATTCCTGAACCACTTTAGCTTCAGAATTAGTTTGGCAACCATTTGCATTTCTTATAGTAGCAATATGATTCTTTGTAGATTTCCTCTTAACCAAGGCATGAAAAAACTTGGTCCCCCTATCACTATTGAGTAGGTATTTGCATTTAGCTTGCTGGGACAAAAAGCTTCTCTCAGCCTCTGCAAGTTGGAAAGCTTTCAACTTAGCATTTGCCACCCTCACTTGTAAGTCAGTATCATTTGGGTTGTCATGTAGATCTTGCTGCATGCCAGACAGCTTGGAAGCAGCCTCCAAGACTCTCTCAGAGATATGACTGAAGTGCTTCTTATTGAGGTCTTTAAGATGGGGTTTGAGGCCTTTCAAAAGCTTACATAAGATGAATTGTTTGGTGCCCCTCACAGTGCAGCCCCAATGAGTGCTAATGAGGTCTATGAATTTCTTATGATCAGCCCACATGTTGAAAAACTTGAAAGATCTCCTACCCCCCCCCCCCCCAACCTCATCCATCAAGCTGACTATATAGGGAGAGTGGTCAGAGAGGCACCCAGCAGGCAGAAATGAAGCTTGAGCTCTCATCCCCTTTTGGAACCACACATTGTTTACCATTGCTCTATCCAACTTGCACCACACTTTGTTGTTGGACTAAGTGAAGAAGTAACCACTTGCATTTACATCAGACAGGCCAGTTTCCCTACAACAAAATGAGGGGTCTCTAATTTCATAATCTGTTACAGGCAGCCCATTAGTTTTCTCATCAATAGCAAACACATTATTAAAATCACCCAAGACAAGCCAAGGGGAAGACAAATCATATCCAAAATTACATAAGTTGTCCCATAAGGGCCTCCTTGATACAATGGAGTTGAACCCATACACAAAACTAGTCACAAAATTACATGAGGAGATTAAACAAGTCACATTACAATGGATAACTTGGGGGGAAGAATCAATAATAGATACACTGACCTTGGAGGGGTTCCAAAGAAGCATAATTCTGCCTGAAGAGTGAGTGGAGAAGTTGTTTGCCTGGCTTCACCCATTGAGTTTGTTCCCTATGATCTTTAGCAGCTTTGTCTCATCAAGCTTACTTTCTAAAATCCCCATTACATCTATTTTATGCATCTTCATGAGGTTTAGCACCCCATTGTGCTTCAGGGGCTTGTGAAAGCCCCTGATGTTCCAGCAAGCAACTATCATTTGAGAGGTAGGGAGGCAGACGCTCCCTTCCTAGATGGATGTGCTTCTTTTTGGTATATTATGCCTTTCCTTCTCTTGACTGCTTGAAAACCATCACCCCCTTGAACCCCTAGCCCCCTGTCTCTTTCACTAATGCCATGGACCAGCCCAGATTTTTCCTTAGGATCCATGTTGGGAGAGTAAGGAAGGTTGGGAGATTTGGGACCAGCCACCACAGGTATTGGGGGGTTAGCATCTTGGACCCCCTCCCCACTTGAGACATTGGGGCTTTGATCTTCTAAGTTAATCCCATTCTCTTTTTGGCCAGCTTCTCTAGGCTCATGGTTGGGATCATCCTTTTCAAGCTCATATAATCTTGCCCTTTCTCTACTAGGCTCCACAGCCTGGTCACTAGCCTCTTTGGCTTTATCACCCTTAGCCTTGGGTCCTTCCTTTCTAGCAGGCTCTTTCCCTTTCTCATTTAGCTTTTTACCCCTTTCAAGGTTGGCATTCTGGCTGCAAGAGTGGAGATCATGCCCTACAACCTTACACTTTGAACAATATCTAGGGAGGTTTTCATAGCAGATCTTTAGTTCAAATGAATCTCCATTGAGGAGGGTCAATGGAACTGAGAATTGTATATCCTTAGCTACATCCATTTCAACCAGCATTCTAGCATATGATATTCTCTCTTTAGTCCTTGTGAATTGGTCAGCATATAGGGGCTTCCCAATTAAGGTACCAATCTTACTAAGGCAGCTAGCTGATCATAGCTCAAGGGGCAAGCCCTTTAGTTGAATCCAAACAGGAATGGTGGTGATTTCCTCATTGCCAAACTTGAACATATTAGGCATTGACTTCAAGAGTAAAGGCCTACCATACACATAGTATGGGCCTTCTTGCAGCACTTTTAAACTAGCATCTTCATTATTAAATTTAAATACTATCCAACCATTTTCATGGAACTGAGAGGAGACTCTTACCTTCCAGGAGTCAATGAGCAGTTTGAGGGCAGCCCTCCCTGGAAACCTCCCTACAAAATATCCCACCAAGCAGAAAGGTTGATCATCAAACACTTCAAGCATGTCTTCTTGAGTGACTCTGACTATTCCTCCCTCACTGGCTATGGAGGAGAGCTGGAGACCCTTACTTTGAATCCTATTCTCTGCAAAAGGCTTACCCAAGGAGCTTTCTTGGCCTCCTCAACATTTGTAGGCCTCTTGCCCTTAGACTTGAAGATATGCTGGGCTCCTACAGGACCCAGATCAGGGGAGGCTGCATTATCCCCTGAGTCAGCTTGAAGGCTCACATTCTTCAAGGGTGAGTGAGGTCTAGACTCACTGCATTCCTCTTCCCTACCTTGCCTTGTAGCAGGCTTTCTACCATGAACAGTTCCATGAACAGTAGCTTCACAGCTTGCATCATCTTCTTCACTGGAAGAACATGACTCCATTTGACCAGAGCCTTCTACACTCTCACCAAAGGAGCTTAGGTTCTCATCTTCAATGTCTAGGGACTCTTCTTGCAATGTTTTGCTAGCTGCATTGCTTTGCATTTGAACTTTGGTACTGTTCACCTTAGAAGCTCTAGCAGAGCTTCCATTCTTGCCCGAGCTAGAATCTTCCATTTGAGACCCTAAGGGTTGGAAATCCTTCTCTCCCAAGGAGCAGGAAGAGAAAGTTGATTCTTTGGATGGTCCCTTGGCTCCATCCAAGCTAGCACTACCTGCAACTTCTTCTCGCGATAAAGCTATTGTAGCAGCTTTGTTCTTGAAATGATTCTGGACATATTCCAGATCATTTTGTTCCTGGATTGTGAGAGGAGGTTTCCTATGAGGTTTCCTCTTCCCCATGATGAACAAAGCTGAAAGAATGCCATAGAAAGAGGTGGAGAAGGAGGAGAGATGAACTGGAGACCATGGGCAGCACTGTTCACAGTTAAGAGCTTCTCTCTCTAGCTGCCTGGGTTGACTTAGAGGGGAGCCTTTCTTTTCTCGTATGTAAAGGCATTGTACATTTCAACTTCAATACTTTCAACTGATTCCAGATTGAACAAGCCCAAATTATTGATCATTTCTATGCATATATTTGTTACTGGCTCCAGCTTGAACAACCCTTCAACTTCAACTAGATTATGACAACCATAAAAAAAGTAGTCTAAATTTATAGATAAGTTTGGTAGATTTGTAAGCCTTTCCAGTGATGTACAACGGCATGAAGCCAAATTTATTAAACTTCTTGGAAGCTCAGGAAGTGATTGGAGCTCTGTACAGCTCTGTAAGTCGAGGAACCTAAGACTACTAAGGCTGTTGATGCTTTCGGGTAACCCATGAATTGGATTTCCAGCTAGATTCAGAAATTGCAAGGACGATAGGCCACTAATATCGCTAGGAATAGAATTATCTGACAGATTGCATTTGGCAAGACTTTTTTTTTTTTGATGAAAAGAGGACGGTACCTCCGACACTTTATTAAATAGAGGCATCACTTATGGCGGAGGAAAACCTTATACACCCGAAAATTAAAACAAACAACACAACCAGACAAAGAAACACAACGATACAAAACAAACAATTAGAAATAACAATACCACCCATCCAGAAACCCAAAAACAGGAAAACAGAATGATCACACCCCGAAAACATTAAATCCTGAGAGATGGAAGCCCCACTTTATCAAGTCTGGTAATGTTTTTCAATAGCCATGGTAAATTATAGGGGCCTTCATAACTAACATTCCTTCCCATCTCACCTTGCCGTGCTAGAAAATCTGTCGCTTGGTTTCCTTCGCGATATTGGTGGACCACCCTAAACGTTAGCCCCTCAAGAGCAACCATTAAATTTTCCCAAAAATCCCAGAGATACCACAAAGTGCATCTCCCTTGCATAAGCCAATCCACTATCAGACTAGAATCACTTTCAATAATCACATTAAAACAATTTAACCTTCTACACAAAAAAAATCCCTTCTAAGATAGCTCTTAGTTCAGCACCATTGTTAGTGCCGACACCAAAATGGGTAGAAAAAGCCCCCTTCACATTACCAGCCGCATCTTTTACCATCCTCTCCCCCCGAACTCCCCGGATTACCATGACAGCTCCCATCACAGTTCAGCTTTACCCAACCCACAGGAGGTTTCGTCCAGGCTACAAATTTCTGCCATCTCACACTATTCCTCGAACATTCAACTTGGAGCTCAGTCAAAATCTGCAAGTCATTCGAAGATAACGGACGAGATGAATTTATCTCTTCAGCTAGCAAACGAATCCAGAATTTCACAGACCACCACACTTGGTCGACACTTTCTTGCACCCCCTCCATACGAGCCTTGCATCTTCTCTTCCAAAGGCACAAAGTAATAAGACACGGTAATAAGCCCGCTAATATACCAGTAATGGATGACTTTTTTGCACATTGAAACCACATCGAGACCCTCGCCTTCCATACAGTATGACATGTACAAGGGACTCCCAAAGCAACACTTGCTCGTTCCCAAAACTTAGAAGCCAAATCTCCCGAGAAAAGAACATGATCCAGCGTTTCTGTAAATCTTCGGATACAATAATTGCATCCAGAAGCTAAAGAAACACTCCTCGTTTGCACCCTTTCATCTACTGCAAGAGAGTTAAACCATGCTTTCCATAGACAGATGGACACTCGTTTAGGAATCAAGCAGTGCCAAAACCAGTCCTTCCACTGCAGTAAGTCACCTCTGGATCTAACCACATCCTATGCATTTGCTGTCGAGAAACTACCATCACGTGAAGGAGTCCAGACAAAGGCATCTGGGCTAGCTTTACCAGCACGCACATTCTGTAAGATTTTCGAAGTAGCCTCTACACCAACCAGATCCTTCAAGAGACCAACATCCCAAGACTAGTCCGCCCAACAGGCCTTAATTTGAAGCTGAGTATTGGCAATATCCTCCATCTGCACAAAAAGAGGACCTGAAGCAAGCCACCTATCATACCAGAAAGAAGCATTGCCTCCTCGCGCCAACACTTTAGTGTTCTCAATGACCTCAGGTAAGGTTGAAATGATAGATCTCCAAAAACGAGAGCCTGTAGAGCTCCCAGCAGCTATATGTCCTTCTTTGAAATATTTCGCTCGAAAAAAATCAGACCATAAATTCTTAGTCGATAGTAGGCGATATGCAAGCTTCATGTGAAAAGATTGTTGCACCTCTTTAAAGTCTCGCAAACCTATACCACCCTCCATCGTTGGCTTATTCAGTTTCGACCAGGATCGCCAATGAACCTTCCTCTTTCCATCTACCTCCCCCCAAAAGAAATTAGCCAACAGAGAATTTATGCGAGAGATAGTAACCATGAGAAGACTAATCATCGATATAAGATGTATGAGCATACTCGACAAAACATGGCACAATAAAATCAACCCGCCCCCCTTGAGAAAGCGATGTAAATTTTCACCCTGCCACCTTCTTTCTAACTCTTTCTAATAAAGACTCAGTTATGCGAGCCATCAATCTTCCCGAAACAAGTGGCACACCTAAGTAAATAACTAGAAATCTTTCTTCCTTGAAACCCCTTATCTTTTTGTTGTAATGGAGGAAGTGTTGACGCGGTTGCTCAAGAAAAACTTTGTGGCAGGGCGTATTGGAAGTTTCTCCCATCCAGCTGGGGCTCCTTTAATCTCCTACTTATTATATGCAAATGATCTTCTGATATTTGCGAACGGTGGGAAAAGATCAATAAATATTTGCGAACGGTGGGAAAAGATCTGCAGTGGCAAGGAAGTCAACCCTTGCTAGCACAGTCTACAACATTTGGCTAGCCAGAAATGCCAAGATTTTTGACAAGGCCCCTGTCACACCTGCTAGCATAGTGAAGAAGATCCAGATTGGCATCTACAGAATTGTCTATGCTACTTGCCCTGAGCACAGGCTACTACTTTAGATTCTGCCCAGAAAGTTCCTTGCCCCTTATGTTTGGTGTTTGGTTGTCCTTCCTACTTTGTTTCCCCTGTATTTCTCAAGGTATGCCCTAGTTTGTATTGCTCAGTTTGGCTTTTCCTTACTGTTTTGCTTTATTGGTTATTTCCTGGGTATGCCCAGCTCCCATATAAGCTTTTGGTTGGTTGTTTTGTGAGGGCTGCATGTTAAGGCCAGCTTGATACTTTATTGATCCCATGTTTGCGATTTCTTGTTTAGTTCTTTAGGCCTTGTATTAGCCTCTTGTTTTGTTGTATATGCCTCACTTGTATATCTCCTGGGTATGCCCAGTGCTTTTTGTACATTTTTGATCAATCAATACATGTTTATTTACAAATAAAAAAAAAGATAAGGGGATAGAGGGTCCCCTTGCCGTAAACCCCGCAAAGGATGAAAATACCCTTTGAAAGTTCCATTCATCATCATAGAAAACCAATGAGACTTTACACACTCCCCCACAAGACGGCAAAAATTATTGGAGAGCCCAAAAGCCTTCAAAACCTCCAATAAAAAATTCCAATCAACTCGATCATATGCCTTCGCCATATCAATTTTCACCATCACATTGCCACCCAAAGTTTTCTTATTCAAAGAATGAACCATTTCCTGTGCATGGGTAATATTTTCAAAAATGCTTCGCCTTGGCACAAAAGCACCTTGTTCAGGGGAGACCAGCTTATGAATAATCCTCGTCAGTCTACTTACAAGAATTTTCGAGAAAATCTTGTAACCCACAAAATACAGACTAATAGAGCGAAACTTTTCAAAACTCGAAGGATTCTGCACTTTCGGGATAAGAACAATAAAAGAAGAGGAAAAGAACCTGGGCAAAGGCTCGCCATTAAAAAACTCCTGTACCACCTCCAGCACATCATTTTTGATAATATCCCAATAAGAAATATAGAAAGCAGAATCGAAGCCATCAGGCCTTGGACTACTATGCCTCGGAATGGAAAAAATCGCTTCTTTCACCTCTTCCTCTAAAACCGTTATACAAAGCATCATATTTTCCTCATCTGAAATAACATTATCAAGGAGGGCCGATAAATCCGCTTGCTCCACCTCCGGAGACACTGTTAAAACCTCCCGAAAGTTCTGAGTGGCTCCTAAATGAAATCTTTAGCAGTGTCCAAGACCCTACCGTCCGCTAGAACCATACGAGAAATGCGCCCCTGCTGTCAACGCTGATTTATCGAAGCATGAAAGAAATGAGTGTTCTGATCACCCTCCGTTAGCCACTTCTTTTTTTCCATTTGACCTAGCCTTGTAGCTTCTCTTTTCTCCCATATCTGGATCTCAAGTTTGGTTGTCAAATAATCAGCCTCTGTTTCTAGGGAGAAACCCAACTGAAGTTGATGCTCCAAAATCGTCACTCTTTCCTCAAGTTCCTTTAAAATAACGTCCACTCTCCCAAAGACATTAATATTCCATGCTCTCAATGCCACCTTAGTCCTCTTAATTCTGAGAGCAAGGCGCTGAAGACCCCTAGCCGAATCTTGTCTATTCCAAGCCTCATCGACACAATACAAAAACCCCTCATGAGAACACAACATAGATTGAAAGTGGAATGGGGCGGGACTGTAAGAGGTGTAAGGCCTATCTGACTAGACTACCATCGGGAAATGATCGGACGTCTTTCGGCTAAAGTATTCAAACTGTGCAAATAAAAACTTGGAAGAATAAGCATTGTTGATGACTACTCTATCGAGTTTAGCCCAACTTCGTGTATTCCCCTCATGGCCATTGCACCATGACATGGCTTGCCCATCACTTGCTAAATCGAAAAGACCATAATGATCCAAGCAGTCGTTGAACTCAGACATAAAAATTAATGGCCGAGGGCTTCCACCAATTCGTTCTGAGTCCGTGCCTCATTAGATGTGGAAAAAGAATTCGTTGAGATCATGCATGATGGTTTCCAAGAGAAAAATTCAAGACGATGTCTTTTTGAACAATTCCCATGGTTGGCAGAAGAACATTCATACCGATATCGTTTGATATGGTTTGCATTTGCAATTGACTTCCCACGCTTGTCTCTCTTTACCCTACGCATGTCAAGGGTGAGACACTTAACTATTTCCATACCTTGTTAGGGAATGAAGTGAAGAAAAAGGATTCAAAAGAAAGGTACATTAAACAAGTGAAAAATGATGTGCATAGAAATGAAGCATGAGAAGTATGTTTCTTACAGCTTTTTCGATCAAAACATTCAAGCCATCCTTATCATGCCATAATCGGCTATGTTTCCCGGAATCCTCAGGAGACTCCTAGCGAACAATTTCCCTACCCATGTCTCTAAGTAATTGATGCATTCCAAGCTTGTTATTTGTGTCAACAGATAAGAGACATTTGTCGATGAGAGTTTCAATCCCAATTGTTGTGTAAAATCCACAGCCCTCCAGAATTGTAACTACGTAATCTCTTTTCTTCCCAACAAAAAAACAAGCAATGTCAAGAAAAAAACTTTTGTCATGATCATCTTGTAAAGAATCATAACTTATTCTAAGAATCTTCTGAATTTTACTATCAGGATATGCTTCTAATTTTTGTATCGCACTTTCCCATACATTTACACTTTTGCCTGAAAGACACGAACCTAAAATTCGAAGAGCTAATGGAAGTCCACCACAATAGTTTACTGCATTTCTTGAGCACTCCATGTAACCATCAATTAGATTGTATTGACCAAAGGCATGCCAACTAAGGAGGTGAAGTGAATCATCATAATTCAGTTCTTTAACTTTAAATTTCTTACAACTATCATAGCCAGTCCTAATTGGAAGCTTCTCGTTTCTAGTTGTTATGATGATTTTACTTCCAGGATAAAACCATTCTTGCATTACAATTATTGCATTTAACTGGTCCAAATCATCCACATCATCAAGCACGACAAAAACTCTTCGACAGCAAATAGCATCTTTGATTTTAACAATTCCTTGATCAACATTGTTTATTTTGATCTTTTCTCACTTAACAAATCTGAAACAAGTTGTTTCTGTAAGCGAATCAAACCATCAAATTGAGCTGAAGTTTCTTTGATATTTGCAAGGAAGCTCTTGCCTTCAAATCTATCAAAATTTGGATTATAAACAATCTTGGCAATGGTTGTCTTTCCAATTCCTCCAATCCCAGAGATAATCGCTTTGCCAATACTATTTGACCCATCTTGTAGCCATAGATTAATGTCACTTACAAGTTTATCTATTCCAACTAAAAATGGGGCAACATTCAATATTGTTCGATTCAATTTACTCCCAGCCTCTTTAATAATGTTTTGAATGAACTGTGACTCATACCTATAAGTCAAAATCATAATTGGGAAAAAAAAGCACTATTAGTTAAGAAATAGTTGATTTACCAATTATCCCCAAAACTTAAGTTGATGAAAAATGACATGCATCGAAAATAGGACCTCCGTTCTAATATCATATTAATTAATAGCTATCAATTATCTTAAAGTATGGGAAAGGGCTCTAAAATTCAAACAAAATAAAGTAAACATATATCTAGATGGCGAGAATTGTTAGTGATGATGACCCAAGCTGTTTGGGAGAAACTTTATTGCAGAATCTACCAAGTGAAAGCTCAATATATGATATTGTTGGAGGCCATATGAATCTAAAAGCTTAATCAAATTAGTTCTTGTTCTACCACAATATATATTTTTCATTTATCCAATTTTTTTACGTGGGATTGCTCTTTTCCCAACAAAAATTCAACCGTAGTTAGATTATTGTTAGAAATTTCCCATATAATGGATTTACATTAATTATAGTTTTAGGGTATCCTTAAAATGGATTAAGTAATTGGTATATCAATGAGACTTAAAAAAAACAAATATTGTGATCCATTTGAGTTGGGTTATCTACACAATCCGGACGGGTTAATGTGAGCTTTAGTAACCCATTAAGGTTTTGATTGATAGCTTAATGAGATACTATATATGTGCTGGCTTAATGGGATACTATATATGTGCTGACTAGGTTTACTCTTGTTTCGTTGCATACTCAAGTCTCCCTAGCTATCCATTAACGAGTCGATTCTTGGAGAACAAGGAGGGAGATTCCTAGTGCCCGTGAATTATTCTAGTAATTTTAACATGTATATACTTAATTAGAATGGTAATTAATAAGTGGTTTGACTTTACCTGTTTTGTAAAACCGTCCCTCTCAAGTCTGCAACTTGTCTGAGAGCTTCCCTCCACCCTTGTACCTTGTCCATTTCCTCTTTGAAGCGTTCTTCGTGTCTAGTGAAAGCCTCAACAAAACTCCCCGTTTGCTTCCTGACTTGTGACGGATCAATGTTGGAGTGATTATCTACCTAAATAAATATGCAAATAACCGTCCGAGTTTTACTTGCAAGTGCACAAGGTCTGTGGTAGCATAGTGTGCAAATCCAAGAACATTTTCCACAGGGATTGGTGAATTTCATTTTAGAATTAGTTTCTTCAGGTTTAAAAAGAGAAATAGCAGTTTGATTGTGAGTAAATAACAATAATGAGAACATAGGACTACAATATCCACCCTAATTATACTTTCCCACTAAATAAAGTGTCAATGCTCTAGCCTTATCATGAATATCTAATGGTTGCCAACCTAAGGGCTTGGTCCACACCTTAGGCTATTGATCTCCCTATGCAACAAGTTAGGCATGGTGTATACTCTAACTCTTTTCTCTCTTAAGGGATTCAGTATGGGTGTATACTGAGTTGTTCTTTAAGAGAGCATGAGGTCTGTGGAGATCGGCAATCACACGGGACCTAGGGCTTGGTCCGCTCCTGGTTTCCCATGTTGATTAACCCGGGAATCTGGTGTGGATATCCCTTGTAACTAATGTCGAACCCAAGACTTGGTCATCCAAATTGATTTGACTAACCTATCCATACCACATGCATACGTTGATCAGGCACATACATATGAGGAATGTAAATATAAACAGGTATTAATCAAGTTAAATATTCTAACAAGGCTATAGCAAAGATAATCAATGAATGAACATGTGGAAAAGCATAACTAGGGCTTCAATCGAGCTCTATAGGAGTTTAGTTACACATACTAAGTAAACTAAACATTATAAACATAATGAAATAAAAATAGAAAACTAAAACCGAAGAAGACTTCGGAGACAAGTCGTCAATTCCTCTGCTAAGCTCTCTACTTCGAATCTGGAACAAAAGGTGTGGTTTATGTGTTTTATAGGGCTATTTATAGGGTCTTCATGGTGTCCCGAAACCCTAATTCCTTTTTGGAGTAGAAAGACTTCTTTCCATATCTGGCCTTGCCGCCTCTGGAGTGATTGCAGTCAAGCGTATGTGAGATGCGCTCGATCGCAGGTGTGCGCTTGTGCTATTGTGCGCTCGATCTCAATGGGGTATGCTCGAGCGAACTTTGCTGGATGGTAGATCTTTGACTTTTGCTTCTAAAAGCTCCAAATTATCATCTTTTTGTCCAAGTCCAGTGAAAAACACATAAAACACAAAAATGAAGTAGAATCCATAGAAATAGATAAATAAAGAGCCTAACAAGTGTAAATTAAGGAGCTTAAATATGACTATTTAAGCACTTATCACACCCCCAAACTTACATATTGCTAGTCCCTTAGCAATACAAAACTAAAGACTATGTTAGAACAAAATTTAAAGAGAAATTCATTTCCATGATATTCAAAAATTTGGGTTGTGCATAAAATTGTGATAACCGTTCATGAGTAAGCTTAAAATAAAAACACATTTTTGTATTGAAAAAGGATTTTCAAAAGCTCGTGTTACTTAACTAAGGTTGGCCTAAGGCCTCGCAAGTTTGATTTGTGTGTGATGACTTAGCACATATAGGATGGAGCTTCCACATAATTTTAGTTTATAGTGTTTCGGTGCCCAAACCTTTATCGAATTTCTTATCAAAGAGAACAAAATGGCATAATACTCGCTTTTTCTTTCTTTTTCTTTTTATCGAATTCCATTGAGCTTTTTATTTGACCCTTGTAACAAGTGTTTAGCCAATGACTCCTAAACCAAATGGTTTTAGGGCATTAGGTGTAAAGATACCCCTAAGGACTTACTTACTCGAATAAAAAAGGCTACGAAACTAACAGGTTTTAATACTTCTAAATGAAATTCCCACATTTTGACGTGAACACTCAATGCTTATTAAGGCAAGAGGCCCAGTTACTCAGTGAAAATTTTTATTATGATCTTTAAAGGCTTACTTCCCACCTTTTGATGTGAACACTCAATACTTACTGAGGCAAGAGGCCCACTTACTCAGTGGAAATTTTTTACTGATCATTAGAAGCTTTTCATTTTTTTTTTTGCATGATGAACATTTTTCTTTATTTTTCTTATGCCAAAGTGTTCTTTTCAACAAGTCCTCTAATTATGGTTAGGTTATGGAAACATATATAAAAGAATTATGTGGCATACCCCACACAAATGCGTGCTAAATGTGCTTGTACAAATTTGGATCAAACTTGTGAATTCTTTGGTGCCTTGAGATAGGTAACTAACTTTGTAAAATTCCTAATACAAGACTACGTGTTCTAGCTTTTAAGCTTACTAATGAAGTGTTATCAAATTTTTAAATCAACCAAAATTTTTGTTACCAAATGAACATGCATTTATCTTTTCTAAAAAAAAATAAAAAAAAAACTGGGACTTAGTGCGTGCATGTGTTTCAAGTGTGTATGTAATAGTATCTAGTATCTCCCACTACCCCCAAACTTAAAATACAGATTGTTCCCAATGTGTGTGTGGCATGGAAAGATCTGACCTGGGAGATAGAGAACTAGGTTGCTTGCTTATACACACCCCCAAACTTGAACTAGATGCACGCACTAAGTACCTGACAAAGAAAAATAAACATTGTTCCGAAAAACAAAAATATAAATAATAGACATGTAAATATAACTATAAACAAATGAAAAGTACTAAAATGAAAAAAGATATGTCTGGGGTGCCTCCTATGAGTGCTAAGTTTTACATATTCAGCCAGACGGGGTATCCTTTCACTGCTGATCTCCAGGTGGTGCAGTCGATGAGGTACCGGGTGTGGGGAGGTGGAGGTTGACTATTTAGGCATCCTGGCAAGTTGCTGTCCAATTTGCGCTCGATTGCACTGTGAAGTGTGCTTGATCGCAATTGTGGCAGAAGGTGCGTATTTAGTGGCCTCGGTGCCACTGACCTCAATAGTGGCTCAGGTACTCTTGTTGCTGCTGCATACTGGACAGTCTGGGGCGCTAAATCTTCGTCTCTTGGTTGCACTGTAATTTCAGAGTGTGGTCTGACTCTGTGCCCATGTACCGTGAATGTCTGATTTCTTGTTGGCAACTGCTTCACTTCCAAGTTTAGTCCCTGGACAATAAATGAGAGAAAAGTAGTATTAGTATGCGCAAGAGTTTCAAACAGAGGAGTGAACTTACTTGGATGCTTTGGAGAGGCTTTAAGGAGGTGCACAGCTTTAATGATGTCATCAATAATATCTTCATATTCTGGCTTAACATCTGAACTTATGAAGCTATGGGTGAGGGTGGCCTCTAATGGATCAGTGTGATGGACCTGAAAAGCTTGCTTGACAGCACTTTGTATCATTCATTAAAACATTCATCCTCATGATCATCTTGGGGTAATTTCAATGCATCAAATATCTTAAATTCTATTGTCTCACCATTCACCGTCATACTTACAATACCATTTTTCACATTAATTATTGTATCAGCAGTTCTCATAAAGGGTCTTCCTAAGATGATGGGCAGAGGTATTGGCATAGGAGATTCTTCCATATCTAGTACAATAAAATCAACAGGTAAAATAAATTCACTTACCTTTACCAGGACATTCTCAAGAATACCTCTTTGTCTTTTGATGCTTCTGTCTGCCAATTGCAAAGTGATGGATGTTGGTTGAAGCTCTCCCAATCTTAGCTTTTCATCTACTATGTATGGCAGCAAATTGACACTTGCTCCGAAATCCAATAGTGCACACTCAAAAAACTAGTCACCTATCCTGTAAGGAATGGTAAAACTACCTAGATCTTTTAGCTTTGGTGGTAGTTTTCTTAACAATACTGCACTTACCTCTTCAGTTAGAGCCACTGTTTCATGCTCCTGAAACTTTCTTTTATTAGTGCAGCAATCTTTTAAAAATTTAGCGTAAGCAGGGATTTGTTTAATTGCATCTAACAAATGAATGTTAATTTCTACTTTTCTCAAAGTTTCAAAAATATCAAGCAATTTATCTTTCTTTGGCTTTACTAACATTTGAGGGAAGGGATGTGCATTCCACTTCTCCATTTCACTTACCTTGGATGTGGATGACTTAGCTGGAGATGCTTGTGATGGCTCATTAACTCCTATGATCCTACCATTTTTTAGAGTTGTAACGGTCTTCAGTTGCTGATGTCCTATAGGATTAGGCATTGTTTGGGTTGGAAATTCTCCTTGCCTTCGTCCACTTACCTCTTTAGCCATTTGGCTCATTTGTGCTTCCAATCTTTAGAGTGTTTGCTCATGCTTGGCAATTGTTTGTCTTTGCTCAGTTTGAATTTGCCTTCCATCTACCATAAATTGTTCTTGTGACGTTATCAGTTGCCTTACCATACTCTCTAGGTCACTCTTCTTTGACTCTTGAACTAGTTGGGCTGTTTGGTGGAAGTTCCTTTGTTGCCCTTGAAGATATAAGGCATTTTGATTGTTGCTCCATGAGAGGTTGGGGTGGTTTCACCATCCATGATTGTAGGTATCTGCATATGCACTGTTTGGTCCCATATAGTTCGCTTGCTCGGGATCTGTAGATGAATATACATGGAAAGTCTCAGAAATGTGATCAAATTGAGAACATAAAGCACATATCTGGCGTTATGTGGCTTGTGGACTTGGTGAGGCTTTCTGAGCAGTCATGGCTTTTACAAGCATATCTAGCTTTCTTTCCATAGCAGCTATCTGAATTGGAATTCCACCAATTAAGTTAACTTCATACATGCCGTTGCTCTCTACTCCTTGTCTCCCTCTGGATGAGAATTGTTGGGTGTGCTCACTCATTGCCTTAAACAGCTCCATGGCTTCTTCACTGCTCTTCTCCATCAGCACACCTCCACAACCTGAATCAGCAATACTTTTATTCATGTCATTTAGTCCTTCATAAAAGGCCAGTACCAGCTCATCTTGAGGTAGGTTATGATGTGGACATTTGAGAAGCAGCTTAATAAAGTGTCCCCATGCTTCAAAGAAAAGGTCTCCATCTCTCTGTTGGAAAGATTGAATCTTCTTCCTCATCTGCCTTGTCTTTTATGCTGGGAAAAATTTCCTTAGGAACTTACTGGATAGTTCTTCCCAGGTATGGATAGAATCTGCGGGCAATGAATTATATCACAACTTAGCTTTATCTTTTAATGGAAAAGGGAAAAGAATTAACCTGATTCCATCTTGATTTAGGCCCTGGATGTGCTGGAACTTGCAGAGGTCAAAGAATTCTCAAAGGTGCAAGTGTGGATCCTTATTAGGTGTACCCCTAAAGTGAGTTAGTACACTTAGTATCTGCGGAGATATGTAGTAATTTCCTTCCACCTCAGGTTGATACGCAATGCACGATGGCTGATCGATGTTCCTTGGAATGAAGGATTACTTCATTGGTCTTCGCTCAGGTGGTTGCTGGTTTTCTAGCTGATCTGCAATTGATGGTTCTTCCTCAAATCCTTCTTCTACCCCTTTAAAGTTGTTTCTAAGCCTTTGTTGAATGGTCCGCTCAAGCTCTGTATCGAGGGGAAAGAAAGTTGGATGCTTGGAACGAAGCCCTTGCATGAATTAGTAAAAACAGCTTCAGTTCAGCACTGCTGCTCGGGTAGTTTCTGCCTCAAATGCGCTCGATCGCACAAAGGAGTGTGCTCGATCGCAGCAATGCACTCGATCGTACTTGAGGAGGGCGCTCGATCGCGGTGCACAGATCACTCTGCTGCTGTACCTAAAACAAAACAGAACAGAAAAGAAGAAATAAATTAAGGTTGTGATGAAATAAAATAAAACTGAACAAAAAACATAAACTTAGAATTTTTTTTTGATTTTTGATAAAAATAAAACAATAAAACAAAATAAAATAAAACTAACGAAAATAATTCTATAAAAGAATTTTAGTGCAATCCCCGGCAACTGCGCCAAAAACTTGTTGGGGCGATTATCTACCGAAATAAATATGCAAATAACCGTCCGAGTTTTACTTGCAAGTGCACAAGGTCTGTGGTAGCATAGTGTGCAAGTGCGAGATAATTTTCCACAGGAATTGGTGAATTTCGTTTTAGAATTAGTTTCTTCAAGTTTAAAAAGAGAAATAACAGTTTGATTGTGAGTAAATAACAATAATGAGAACATAGGACTACGATATCCACCTTAATTATACTTTCCCACTAAATAAAGTGTCAATGCTCTAGCCTTATCATGAATATCTAATGGTTGCCAACCTAATGGTTTGGTCCACACCTTAGGCTATTGATCTCCCTACGCAGCGAGTTAGACATGGGTGTATACTGAGTTGTTCTTTAAGAGAGCATGAGGGCTATGGACATCGGCAACCACATGGGACCTAGGGCTTGGTCCGCTCCCGGTTTTCCATGTTGATTAACCTGGGAATCCGGTGTGGATATCCCTTGTTACTAATGTTGAACCCAGGACTCAGTCATCCAAATTGATTCGACTAACCTATCCATGCATACGTTGATCAGACACATATATATGAAGAATGTAAATATAAACAGGTATTAATCAAGTTAAATATTCTAACAAGGCTATAGCAAAGATAATCAATGAATGAACATGTGGAAAAGCATAACTAGGGCTTCAATCGAGCCTTATAGGAGTTTAGTTACACATACTAAGTAAACTAAACATTCTAAACATAATGAAATAAAAACAGAAAACTAAAACCGAAGAAGACTCGGGAGACAAGTCGTCAATTTCTCTCTTAAGCTCTTTACTTCGAATCTAGAACAAACTGTGTGGTTTATGTGTTTTATAGGGCTATTTATAGGGTCTTCATGGTGTCCTGAAACCCTAATTTTTTTTGGAGTCGGAAAACTTCTTTCCATATCTGGCTTTACCGCCTCTGGAGTGATTGCGCTCAAGCGTATGCATGCGGGATGCGCTCGATCTCAATGGGATATGCTCGAGCGCACCTTGCTGAATGGTAGATCTTTGACTTTTGCTTCTAAAAGCTCCAAATTATCATCTTTTTGTCCAAGTCCTGTGAAAAACACATAAAACATGAAAATGAAGTAGAATCCATAGAAATAGATAAATAAAGAGCTTAACAAGTGTAAATTAAGGGGCTTAAATATGACTACTTAAGCACTTATCAATCAACATCGTAGAAAATTGGGATGACAATGTGCCCAACACTTGTCCTTCGTTCCATGATCTTCACAAGCTCATCGAGGCACCATCTGGATGAAGCATAGTCTTTTGAGAAAACTATTATGGATATTTTAGATTCTTGTATTGTTTTTTGGATCTCGGCTTCAATGTTCTCTCCTTTCTCGATTTCATCATCGTCTTTGAAGGTGTGAATTCTAGCCTGATCCAATGTTGTATAAAGGTGATCAGTGAAGTTCTTGCGGGTGTCCTCACCTCTGAAACTCAAGAAAATATGATATGCACATCTAGATGTTGAAGATGAGGCCATTGATCAAGGAGATATTCAAGAGATAAATCTCAAAATTAAGAACAGAAGATGTCAAGAAAGAAAGAAATAATGATTTGAAAAATCAATCTCAAATGTTTTGAAGCTCAAGTCAATGCGAGGATTATGGAAAAAAAATCACAAAATTTTTGAAGAAACTGTGGAGCATTAAATTTGACATCATCAAGTTGAAATAAATTTTCCATTGATTACCTTATCTGGATCTATTTTTTATGGTTCTATGCATGCTATCATTTTTTTTAATTATAATTTTCCATTGATTACCTCAGTTTTAAAAGAAAGATGATGCGATGAAATTGACACTAGCAAGTGCACTAATCGTTCAAGTAATAAAATGATGAGTAAATATCGTTCCCAACGAGGACTGAGCAAATACTACAGAAATTATGACTCAACTCTTGCTGTTATTTGAGCAAACGAATAATTGTAGGAGAAAAGTTTACTAGCAATCAACTAAAGCGAAAAAAAACAGAAGTAATAGTAATTAATGGAATATTTGCAAACTTTGGAATGAAGACTCTTATGAACTAACGTGCTAAGGACTCGACTTCACCTAAACCATAATTGACAAGAGTTTTGAATGGACAAGTTTCGCTTACTATGTTTTTCAAGATGGTAGAATCCCCAATAAATTAGTTATCCTTATTCAGGTCTAACCACAATCTCAAGAATCATCAACTTTAAATATCCATATTCCAGGTCTATTCTAGATTAATTCAACTTAAGAAGCATTAAGTTCAATGGAATTCTTTTAAGTTAAATCTCCCTATTCGGTTACGGTTTAAATGGACCACATGAACTTCCTAGAATCCCTATTCGGTTACTCCTATTTCATTCATGGCATGTTTTACCATGGCTTTGCATAGATAACAATCCAACATCATATTTATTAATTCAACCATTCATAAAAGCACAGCTTCTCTATTCGACACATTACCATGCCTCAAGAAGGAATCAAAATAATAAACAGCATTAAGAACAATAAAACACACTGTTTGAAAAACAAAGCAAATTCCAACTTATCCAAATAGCACTCATGACATAGGTTTAGGATCCATCTATCCTTAACACAAAAATATCTACTCCATAATAATATTCAAACAACCCATGTTCATATTATAAAACATCATCATAGCTAGATAAGAATAATACAAAACCGGAGAAGAATGATTTAAAAGCTTGATGCGTAGCCTCTCGGAGTGTCTCCAACTCTCCTTTTGTATCTCCTCTCCTCCAAATTCTCTTTTCTTCTTCTACGGCCGCCTTCTTCCTCTTGCTCAGCTAAGGTTTCTATTTATAACATTCGAAATCTGTGGGCTGGTGCTGCAGCGCCAACATCCCAGCGCTGCAGCGCCAAGACAAATTTCAAACCCTATTCTGGCGCTGCAGCTCCAACTTTCCAGCGCTGCAGCACCAACTTTCTGTCCAAATTCCTCTCTTTTTGCCAGCTACCAGCGCTGCAGCGCCAACTTTCTGTCTCTTTCAGGCATTTTTCCCTTTCAGTGCTCTCCAGTGCTCCAGCAAGTGTCTGCACAGAAGATTTCCAAGACTTAGCATTGATCATTCAACTAAAACAACTTATTAGTAGAATAAGATAAACTAAACTCAAATTGATAAAAACACATGCAACACAATTCTAATGCTTAAGATCAACACCAAAAATGTGCCTAAAAGCAATATAATAACGTGATTTATTCAGAGTTATCACACCTCCAAACTTACATTTTTGCTAGTCGTCGAGCAAACTAGAACAAAATTCTATGCACACACATCCTAAGAGTGTGAGATGGTTTGATTAGATTTGATATAACATGCCTCAAAGATTGCATATAAATTATAACGCTAGAAAACTTTCCAAATGCTGCTAATGTCTAGAATTCAAATTTATTACTAACTTTATCTTACATCAAATTCTTAAAACGTGTGTGTGTGTAACACCTTTACAAACTTAATCGTTTCACCACTCTGATCGGTTTATGCAAGCAAGTAGGATAATGCCAATCTTTCAAAGTCCATAAGCTTGCTTTTCACACCACTCTCCACTAATGTAGGCCATGAAAATACCCGAGATCACCAGGACTTTATTCAGCTTATAACTTTGGCTAAGGTTAAGGTATGGTAAAAGATTGATTTGAGGCTCACATCACCTTAAGCACATCAACCAATAACAATTTTATTTCAAACTTTCCCTTAGTTATCATGGAATACTTCCAATACTTTTGTTGTTGTCACATCTTCTTCTTCTTCTTCTTTTATTTTATTTTATTTTATTTTTTTCTGTATACTTGTACTATAGTAGCACCAGTCTTTATTGTGCATTAATGAAACTACAACGTAGCATGTACACGACGATCAAACACGGCTTTGCCAACTGCCTGTGATAGGCAGAATACAACTTGATCAAATAGTTCGTGTGGTACACTTTTTAACTTCGATCTTTTCCTTGGTCACTCTCGATGGAAAATATTTGGTACTTAACACAGCCAAGTCGAAGACCGCTTTCTCTTGCTCAATCCTCTGCCACCACTTAAGAGAATAGTTCATTCATTAATCGATGTGCTTACAGGTGAAAGGTAGAGTTGTAGCAAATTTTTTTTTTTTTTTTTTGAAAAAGAAAAAGGTTAGATGATCGGGTGACAAAACAATAGATATCCAAGCTCAAAAGGGGAAAACTAAGGATAATCACATATCAAAGGTTGGCTAGAAAGGCTCAAACTTTCCAAACATGGCCTGGATCCTTTCTTTGGTATAGTACTACCTAGGATTTCGCCTTGAATGGTCTTCAAACAAGTTCTAGAGTCTAAGAGATCACAAGAACTACACTGCTCACATAAACGTTCTCTGAAACAGGAAGACAACAAAGTGCTTAGGTGTAAATGCTTATTGTGTTCAAAGAGTTCGATGTAAAATAAATCAAACAACAAATTCAAGCACACAGACAAACACAACATTTTTTCAAATTTTCAATGGCTATAATCAAGTCAATCTATTTCTCATCATTGGCAGAATCAAAATCAAACAACCGAAAGCACTCAGATATAACAAATAGAAAAATAACTAGAAACATGAGCAGCGCACAATACTCAGATAAAGTTCCCACCCCAAAACTTAAATGATACATTGTCCGCAATGTATAAAATTTGAATTAATAAGGTAAGAGAAGGGAACTCCCCTTATTAGTCGGAGGTCGAATCAATCGTCTTTGCCAATGTCCTCATCCTCTGGATCACTGCTATGACCGGGGTATGGTGGTAATGGAGGGAGCTGTTGTGTTTCGATGCCTAAATGATTGGCAAAAATCCTCATCATCTAGTCATTGGTTTAAAAACAACCTGCAACGTAGGATGCCTCCTGCTGACTCCATTGCCGAAGCTCATGAAGCTCCATCTCAACTATTGTCAGACGATCAGAAAGTGATATATTCTGTTGTTGGCATGTTGGAGGAGGCTGTGAGGAATAGGCGCCTGGGCTTGGTGCTTCTTCTATATCCGTGATCCGATAGATAGTCCTGAGATCCAGCGGATGCATTGGCAGTTTGATTTTTTCCCCTGCAGTCCAGGTAACACCACACGATCCACAAAGTGTTGTTATCAAAGATGGAAAATACAACCCCGCACTGATTGAATTTGCGTTGTATAGAATGCTGTTTTGGATAATGCATCCCACATCAATACTCAATCCTTGGTAGATATCGAATAAAAGGATTGCTCTGTCTCTTGTTACATCACTTAAATGGGTCGTCAGAAGCAAACGAGCGCCTATAAAGTAATGCCAAGCTTTTGCTGTCCTATCCATTGCACTCGATGGAAATGAAGTCCGCTCATCACCGGACAATTTCCATTGTGTCTCAACTTTGCAAAGAACCCGGAGTACCTTGTCGAGGTCTGGTGCACTGGCATAAGCACTGTACTCATCCATTGGGATGGTGGGAGTGGCGAGCAATTTGTTGATTGTGCCTCTATCGAATGCCACTAATTTCCCTCTAACCTATACCTTTAGATTTGTGTGCTCTGCAACATTTGCATAAAATTCACGCACAACCGGAATAATTGTAGCTTTTGATGTTGTGCAGAATCGTTCCCATTTTTGAGCAACGATGATCCTGTGAATGAGGGGGAAGTGTCCCTTGGTGATATTAAATCCCCGTTCAGGAATTGGGACTTTCTTAAGTTGAGAACGCTCAAACCTCTGTTCTGCTTCCTTTGATACAAAAAGCTCGTAATTGTAACTGGTGGAGCTAGGTCTCGCATGTTTAGGAGGAGCCATTTAATCAAGACTTTTGTGCTTTAAATAATCAAACTTCAAACTGCAGAAAATAACCGAGAGCAACACCCACTTTCGCACATACAGATGCCCGAAGAAAAAATTTTCAGTAGAACTTTCAATCCAAGTTATGCAATGTCTTCAATCAATTGAGTCTTGAATAACCCAGCATAATAGAGTGCATATTTAACCCATTAACATCAGAAAGTTATTCAGCTACAGTACCCTTTTCTTCTAACGCATAGCCATGTGAAAATTTTCAGCATAAACTTAAGAAAATGCAACTTATCCGTTCATACCTTCCTCAATTTTTCATCAAATCACCGTGTATTATAAGATACCCATAAACAACTCAAGTGATTTCACTTAAAAATCTGAAGTTTTGGAGCCTCAAAGTGGAGAAATCTTACTTCATTAGAAGACATCAACAGCACCCAAAAGCATTTGAGAGAAGTGATTCTCGTGTAGAATGAAAGCAATCCATGGTAGAAAATGCAAAAGACCCTTGATTATGTATTGCGATGGGGAAAGGAAGTGTAATTTTGGTGTTTTGGAGAGAGAGAGGAGCTAGAAATCTAATTTTGGAATGCCCTAACAGTGGAAGAGCTATTTATTAAACACTAGTGTGCGACCTGGTGCTGCAGTGCTGAATTTCTAGGCAGTTTAACGTGTGAGCAAGAACAGCGTGTGGGTGCAGGTCCTGGCGCTGCAGCTCCAAAAATGTGAGGCTGCAGTGCTGAATCTCTTACCTGGTTAGTGTGTAGGGGTAGGACTTGGTGCTGCAGCGCTAGAAATGTGAGGCTGCAGCGTTGGAGCTCTGTCCTGACTCCAAGTAAGCCTGAAAATAAACCAAGAATACACACTGTAAGGCCATAAAAATTAAAGTAACAGATAAATTAAACAAAATAAAAAATTGAAACACACAAAATAACTTCAAAAGGCAAGAAAAATAAAAAGTAAGAACTAAAATGGTAGTTCTAATTTATAGTATTTAGCTTGACTTTCGGATTTATGGCTCTTGGAGAATGGTTGTGGACGATTGAGGGTCAAAAGTCCCCATAATGTAGTGCTTCAATCTGTGCCCGTTAACCTTGAATGTCTCCTTGTTTTTCTCATGTTGAACTTCAACGGCACCAACGGTCCAGTCCATCAAGATTTCAGTTTTCCCGGAAATAGACGAAATCGGCTAGTATACAGAAGAACTTGTTGCCCTGGAACAAATTCTTTCCTCGAGATGTGTCGATCATGCCATTTTTTTTGTTTTTTCCTTGTACAGCTTTGCATTCTCATATGCTCCTAGTCGAAGTTCTTCCAATTCATCAACCTGCAACAAACACTTTTGTCCTGCAAGGGTTATATCAAAATTCAAGAATTCAGTGGCCCAGTATGCTTTATGCTCGAGTTCGGTAGGAAGGTGGCAGGCTTTTCCAAAAACCAGCCTATATGGTGACATTCCTATTGGTGTTTTGAAAGCCGTTCTATATGCCCACAAGGCATCATCTAATTTAAGTGCCCAATCTTTCCTAGAAGTATTCATGGTTTTTTCTAAAATTCATTTCACCTCCCGATTTGAAACCTCTACCTGACCGCTTGTTTGTGCATGGTATGAGGTGCCGAGTTTGTTAGTTACTCCGTATTTTCTTAACAAGGTTCTAAATTGACGATTGTCAAAGTGTTTACCTCGATCACTAATTATTGTCCTAGGGGTTCCAAACCGGGTGAAGATGTTTTTCTTGAGGAATTGGAGAACCAATTTAGCATCATTAGTGCGGGTTGTTATGGCTTCTACCCATTTAGACACATAATCTACAGCAACTAGAACATACTGATTTGACAAAGATGTAGGATAGGGTCACATGAAATCAATACCCCAAACGTCAAATATTTCACAAACAAGAATATTGTTTAAAGGCATTTCATTTCGTTTAGAGATGTTACCAACTCGTTGACACCTATCACATGATGCGACGTAAGCCTGGGCATCCTTAAACAAAGTCGGCTAATAGAAACCTGATTACAATACCTTTGCTGCTGTTCGGTTTGCACCAAAATGTCCCCCTGCTTCTCTGTCATGGCAGTGATACAGAATATTGTTAAACTCATGCTCCGGCACACATCTGTGAATTACCTGGTCTGCACACAATTTGTATAGATGTGGATCCTCCCAAAAATAATGCTTCACGTCAGATAGGAATTTCTTTCTTTGTTGATAAGTGAAGTGTCCTGGGATCCAGTTTCCTATAAGGTAATTGGCGAAATCAGCAAACCATGATGTCTCAGACACCAATAAAACAGAATCAAACGAAGAAATAGAAAATATTTTCTTATCCGAAAATTCTTCGTTGATGCTAATATTAGTCTCTTCCGATTTTTTTAGCCTTGATAAGTGGTCTGCTACTTGATTGTCAGTCCCCTTCTTATCTTTGATTTCTAAATCAAATTCCTGAGGAGAATCCACCTCAACAATCTTGGTTTTGCGTCCTTTTTTGTTAAAAGATACTTTAAAGCTGCATGGTCAGTATAAACAGTAACTTTTGATCCAATAAGATAGGATCGAAACTTATCAAATGCAAATACAACAGCTAAAAGTTCTTTCTCGGCGGTAGCATAGTTCAGTTGGGGTCTGGTAAGAGTGCGGCTCGCATAATAAATTGTCTTGAAGACCTTATCTATTCTTTGACCAAGCACTGCTTCAACTGCGGTGTCACTAGCATCACACATTAATTCAAATGGGAGGCTCCAATCTGGTGCGACTACAACAAGGGCGGTAACCAATTTATCCTTTAATGTAGCAAATGCCTGCAAACAATCATCAGAGAAGTTAAACTTCACATCTTTTACAAGAAGATTAGAAAGAGGTTTAGAGATTTTTGAAAAATCCTTAATGAATCTCCTGTAAAATCCTGCATGGCCCAGGAAACTTCTGATGGCTTTGACTGAAGTGGGAGGTGGGAGTTTTTCAATCACATCCACCTTAGCTTTGTCAACTTCAATACCCCTCGATGATATTTTGTACCCCAACACTATCCCTTCCCGGACCATGAAATGACATTTCTCCCAATTTAGTACTGATTACGCCCAAAACCTAACACGGTTATTGTAGTACAGCTTTAGGGTGTCGATTTCACAGGGAAACAAGTTAATTACAAAAGAAGGTATGAATCTCAACACAAACGATAAAAGTTAAAGTGACAAAATTTGATTTGTTGATTGTATGGAAATTGTGTAAATAATTGATAGATAGTATAATAAAGAAACAACAAGGTTCCAAAAATCCTCCCTAGGTTCGTTTCCCTAATCATAACTTGATTAAGTTGTTTTTATCTCGATTGCAAGTTTCACATCCCAAACAGGTAATCGGCAAATATTCAATTAAAGCACATGTATAAACCCCAATGTAATTGATATGAATTATTCTTTACTTTCAAGCACACATGACCTAACTTATAAATTATCAAAAGATGACGATATATCTAAATGACAATACCGTAGCAATGGACAAATCTATAAAAGAGATCTACCGGACTCAATCACACCCAAACAAATACACATAAGAAGAGTATGACTAGACTTATATGGAAAAGAAGCATGCAATCACCGGACTAATAAAAATCTACTAATTAAATTAAAGAATAAAACATAAAAATATTTAATGAAAATAATACCAAACTACAACTAAATCAAATAAATGAAAATAAGAACAACTACACCTAGGGATTCATCCCTTCGCCTTGCTTGAAGACTAGCCGGCCATGGAGCTCATGCTTCCTTGAGTTGCCTCCGGCCTCTCAACGATCATCTCCTCCTTGGTAACGAAAGCTTCGGTGATTCCTCAGCTTACCTTCCAAATTTATACTTTCGAATTCGTCCTAAAGGCCCTTTGGATTGCTCCTAAAGTCCCTCTGGATTCACTCTCTGATGATTTCAGATGAGCTCTGATTGATGCCTCAAAGCTGAAGTGGAGTAGGCCTTTTATAGGGAAATACCATGAGTGCAATGTGTTTCCAATCTGATGTGGGATGTGGGATATAGAAATATTTTTTCCAACCAATGTGCGATGTGGTATTTAAGCCCAAAATCACGCTGAAATCCCGCACAGCCCGCACAGCCTGACCTTTGTCTACTTAAACTACCATAACTTTCTCTAGAAAAATCCTTTTGATGAACCGTAAAATTCTCCAGAAAATAGACTTCCGGATTTTTCTAAGCATATATGGGTCATATACTGGTTTTTCTTGTATTAATACAGTTTAATTTTCAAAGATGATTGATCTGTACGGGCAATTCTGGCAATTTAGTGAAACTCCTTTCCAGTGCGAGCAGCAGCTGTTGCTCTTTTAAGCCCTCCATCTTGTCCTTTTGGACGTATTCCTTCACTCCAGTATGCCTTGAGTCTTTGTGCTTCAAGCAATGATAACTTTTCCTCCTCTTTTGAGCTTAAAGTACCTGAAAATGCACCAAAATAGATCAATGATCCAAGAATGATACTTTAGAGTTGTTATCGTATAAAAGTGCAATTAAAACCTAGATCAACCCTAAAATGCTAACAATTAAGTACTGTCAAAGTGCATTTTATGACTCTCATCACAACCCCCAACTAGCTTATTGCTAGTCCATAGCAATTCAAGCGAAACTAAGAGATGAATTCTTTGGTGGGAATCAAAGTAAATGAAAAGCAATATTTGTGTTAACCAAGAGTAATTCACATTTTGTCTCAAAAATTGCACATAACACACGGCACAAAGAATCGTTAAATTTCAACCAAATCCAAAAGTAATTCAAACATCAATCTTAAAATCGTTATTGACTCTTAACATCCATCTTACCACAATCCATTAATTCAAATACCTGGATGATTTTATGCATAACATTTATGACTACAAGTCTTGGCCTCTAAAAACATAATAAATTGCATGACATCAATCACAAAAACAAGCTCCATAGGCTCACTTTTCAAATCACTCTCCACTATTGTAGAAAAGTCACACTACATTGGATCAATAGGTCTTTAATAAGCTTGTAACGTTAGGCTAAGGTAAAGGTTAAGAAGGAATGAGAAGGATTCAACAAGTAAAATAACTTAATCTCGTAGTTTTGAACACAACTCTTTAAGCACTGGATAACCTTACTTCAACACCCAACTCTTTCAACCATTTTCGAGCATTTCTTTCAACAAATCACCATTTTTTTTTTCTTTTCTTTCTTTCTTCTTTCTTTGCCATAATTCTTTTTCTTTTTTTTTGGGCACATAATCATTCACCTTCTTTTTCATCATTTTTTTTTCTTTTCCACAACCCCCAACTTATCTCCTTTAATGTACTTAGGTTGCGGTAGTGATATTTTTTTTCATATTTTCACCCTTACTCCTTTTAAGTGCTTCTCGCAACATGTGTATAACTAAGTTCTTTTTAAAAGAAAGGTAAGAATAAAAATATTTTTAGGCTCATAAAGGTAAGTAAATAGTTTATCGAAAGAAACAAGGCTCAATTTTTATTTTCAAGAAAAAGGCTCAACTAGGTGACTAGTGATAAGTATAGCAATGGTAGGTTTGAAAGGCTCAAACGGTTCAAATATGGCCTATATCATATCCTAAGTAGTGTGCATTCTAGGAATTCACCTCAAGTGATTATCAAGTAAGTTCTAGAGCTTGTCAAGAACGCAAAAGTATTCATAAGACAATCACACATAAAATTTCTCTAAATGTTTAAGACTAATCATACAATCTTACCACAAACTAGAGTTTCAAACCAAATGAAGATTGATGCTTAAATTAATTTCAAACTGAAGCAAGATTTAACATCTTCTACATGCTATTTGCTATCTCAATTAAGCTCATATCATTGACATGTGAATTAACTCTAAGGCTAACACCAAGCATGCTAGAAACAAACAAAAAGGAAAATGATACCAAACAGTTCAATGAAAGAAAAAGAATATGTTTCCTCCACCCCCAACTGAAAAATTACACTGTCCTCAATGTTAAAGAAAAGGTAAAAGAAACTCCCTTTTTAACCAACGGTGCGTGGAGTTGAAAATTGTGCACGATCATTTGAACTACTTCGTTTATATGTCCCTGAAAAATAAATACTAAAGTAAAACTGGAAAACAACAAAATAATAATAATAAACAAGAAAAATAAATATGAAAAAAGTAAAAGTAAAAGGATATGTTGTGGGTTGCCTCCCATAAGCACTAAGTTTTATGTCTTCAGCCAGACGCTCTTATTCCCTCCTCGAAAAATATGAGTTGGATGCACCCGCCATTGCTTCATTGCTAAATTTGGTGCTTGTATGTTTTTGAAAGGCCTCAAGGATGTCATCAGTAACACCCGTAAATTCTAGCTCGATATATGCTCTTGTAAAGCCATGAGTGAGGGTGGACTCCAATGGATTAAGGTGCTGGACCTTTTCCATGAACGAGTCAATTGTGTATGTTTGGTGACTTTCGTCCACATCCTCTGATTTCTTCGTTGTTGGGATGTGTAATGACTTACCCCTCAGTGTCTCAATGGAATTCACCTCTTTCAAATTCATTTGTGCTAGGTGCTGACCATGGGGTGTGGACTGAGCTTGATAAGGGAACTTACCTCGCTCAGTCACACTCAAGTAGCTCATCAACTTGGACATTTGGCTCTTTATCTCTTTATGTTCTTCAACAACCTGCACAATTAACGATTCAAGTCTTTTATTAGTCTTACCCTGTACCTCAATAAAAGTATGTAAAGTGTCTTCTAAAGAACTCCCAGAAGACACAAAAGCATGATATGGTGCAGAATATGAGCTAGGGGGTTGTGCAAGCTATTGATTTTCAGATTTTCAACTGAAGGTGGGGTTATCGCGCCATCCCGGATTATGAGTATTAGAGAAGGGTGTAAAAGACTTCGTGTACATGCCTAAGGCATTACATTGTTCCTTATACATCCCTCTCATATCAGCAAATGTGGGACACTCTTGGGCGAGATGGTCTACCCCGCCACACACAAAACATGGTTCAAAAGATTTTGCATGATTGACCACGTGTGTTGGCTTTGAGCTTTTAGTCTTTAATGCCTCTAGTTCCCTAGTGAGCATCTCTACCTTGGCCTTAAGGTTATCCTCTTCCCTAAGATGGTAAATTCCACCACCATTTGGGTTCCCTATAGGTTGTGACCTATTTGTGCTTTCAGTAGCACTAGGTCCAGTCCAAGTGTGAGCTTTTTCAGCAAGCTCATTGAGGTACTCTATAGCCTCATCAGGATCTTTCTCTAAGAACCCACCATTACACATCATCTCTACAAATTGGCGCTCTCTATATGTAAGTCCCTCATAAAAATAGCTCACCAAGCGCCAACTCTCATACCCATGTTGAGGGCACATACTCAATAACTCTTTAAATCTCTCCCAAAATTGATACAAAGTCTCGCTGTCCTTTTGTGAAAAGGTGGAGGTTTGCCTTTTTAAAGTATTGGTCTTATGTTGAGGAAAGTATTTATTAAAAAAAAATCCAAGTCATCTCAGTCCACGACCCAATAGATCGTGGTCTAAGTGAGTATAGCTAACTCTTAGCTCTATCTTTCAAAGCGAAAGGAAAGAACTTAAGCCTCACAATGTCATCGGTTTCATCTTGACTATGAAAAGTCGAGACTACTTCCTCAAACTCTCTAATGTGCACATATGGGTTTTCATTATCCAAGCCATGAAATGTTGGGAGTGAATGTATCATCTCTGGTTTAAGATCTAATTGGCGAGTATTGGCTGGAAACATGATGCATGATGGTGTGGCTGTGCGTGTAGGGTGGAGGTAATCCTAAAGTGTCCTAGCAACATTCTCATTAAGGTTATTGGCCATGTTAACAAAATCCTCTAAATTCTCACTTGGGTTTCCACTATTAGTTGATCTAGGCGAGGTTTCACTATCAGACTCGGAAGGAGAGGGTAATTCTAGTTCGGGTCCTCTAATGAATCTACCTCGCAAATCTCTCGGTCTAAGCATACACCAAATGAATCAGAGGGGAAATAAAATAAATAAAACAGGAAAATAAAATAAATAAAACAGAATAATAAAAGAAAATTAGAAAATCAAAACAAAGATAAAGGAACAATATTACCGTATTTACAAACTGCTGAAAAGAAAAATATTTACAATTCTTCTACTATCATGTCAAAAGTTGACCCTTGCACTTAAGCGCGTTTCCCCAGCAACGGCGCCAAAATTTGGTTACACCCAAAACCTAACACAGTTATTGTAGTACAGCTTTGGGGTGTCGATTCCATAGAGAAACAAGTTAATTACAAAAGAAGGTAAGAATCTCAACACAAACGATAAAAGTTAAAGTGACAAAATTTGATTTGTTGATTGTATGGAAATTGTGTAAATAATTGATGGATAGTATAATAAAGAAACAAAAAGGTTCCGAAAATCCTCCCATGGTTCGTTGCCCTAATCCTAACTTGATTAAGTTGTTTTTATCTCGATTGCAAGTTTCACATCCCAAACAGGCAATCGGCAAATATTCAATTAAAGCACATGTATAAACCCTAATGTAATTGATATGAATTATTCTTTACTTTCAAGCACACATGACCTAACTTATAAATTATCAAAATAAAATGATATATCTAAATGACGATACCGCAGCAATGGAAAAATCTATAAAAGAGATCTACCGGACTCAATCACACCCAAACAAATACACATAAGAAGAGCATGACTAGACTTATAAGGAAAATAAGCATGCAATCACCGGACTAATAAAAATCTACTAATTAAATTAAAGAATAAAACATAACAATATTTAATGAAAATAATACCAAACTACAACTGAATCAAATAAAGGAAATAAGAACAACTACACCTAGGGATTCATCCCTTCACCTTGCTTGGAGACTAGCTGGCCATGGAGCTCATGCTTCCTTGAGTTGCCTCCGGCCTCTCAACGATCATCTCCTCCTCGTTAGCGAAAGCTTCGGTGATTCCTCAGCTTACCCTCCAAATTTATACTTTCAGATTCGTCCTAAAGGCCCTCTGGATTGCTCCTAAAGGCCCTCTGGATTCATTCTCTGATGATTTCAGATGAGCTCCGATTGATGCCTCAAAGCTGAAGTGGAGTAGGCCTTTTATAAGGAAATACCATGAGTGTAATGTGTTTCCAATCCGATGTGGGATATGGGATATAGAAATATGTTTTCCAACCAATGTGGGATGTGAGATTTAAGCCCAAAATCACGCTGAAATCCCGCACAGCCCGCACAGCCTGACCTTTGTCTACTTAAACTGCCATAACTTTCTCTAGAAAAATCCTTTTGACAAACCGTAAAATTATCCAAAAAATAGACTTCTGGATCTTTCTAAGAATGTATGGTTCATCTCCTGGTTCTTCTTGTATCAATACATTTTAATTTTCAAAGATGAATGATCTGTACGAGCAATTCTGGCAATTTAGTGAAACTCCTTTCCAGTGCGGGCAGCAGTTATTGCTCTTTTAAGCCCTCCATCTTGTCCTTTTGGAAGCATTCCTTCACTCCAATATGCCTTGAGTCTTTATGCTTCAAGTAATGATAACTTTTCCTCCTCTTTTGAGCTTAAAGTACCTGAAAATGCACCGAAATATATCAATGATCCAAGAATGATACTTTAGAGTTGTTAACGTATAAAAGTGCAATTAAAACCTAGATCAACCCTAAAATGCTAACAATTAAGTACTGTCAAAGTGAATTTTATGACTCTCATCAAGTACTAGGTTCGTCTTTTCGCATCGCTGCAAAACTAAAGAGAGATTATGAAGGCAATCATCAAAGGTTAGACCAAATAGTGTAAAATCGTCCATGAAGATCTCTAAAAAAAATTCAGTCATATCAGAAAATATTTCCAACATGCAATGTTGAAAAGTTGCTGGTGCAAACGTGCCATAAAGACATGTAAATGTTGTCTTTTCTTGATCATCGGGTGCTATGGGGATTTGGTTATATCCCGAGTATCCATCAAGCAGATAGTAGAACTTGTGACCTGCCAATCTTTCCAACATTTGATCAATAAAAGGTAAAGGAAAGTGATCTTTTCTTATGGCGTCGTTTAATTTTCTATAGTCAATACAAACCCGCCAACCTGTCACAGCTCTGGTGGGTATCAATTCATTGTTATTATTTTTCACAACAGTGATCCCACCTTTCTTTGGTACTACTTGTACCGGGCTGGTCTAAGCACTATCAGAAATTGGATAAATAATACCTGCATCAAGCAACTTGACTACTTCTTTCTTAACGACCTCCTGCATTGCTGGATTTAAGCGTCGCTGTAGCTGAACAGTAGGCTTGAAGTTCTCCTCCATGAGAATTTTGTGAGTGCAAATGGAAGGGCTAATTCCCTTGATATCTGCTACTGTCCATCCCAAAGCCTTTTTGTGCCTTCTCAAGACTTCCAACAAGCGTTCTTCCATTTTACCTGTCAATGAAGAGGATATTATAACTGGGAAAATATTTTTCTCTAGATAAACATATTTCAAATGATTAGTAAAGTTTTTAATTCAGGGGTTATTATTGGTTCTTCTGGCACTTCTTTTCCCATTTCAACTTCCAAATTCCTTGCTTCTTCTTGGATGACAAGTTCTTCAGTGGTGGTAGTTCCAGATTCCATGATGTATCTTTCCAAAATATCTTCATTTAATATCTTCTCCTGAAACTCTTCAATGAGGTCATCAACAACATCAGCATGAAAATAAGAAGAAGTAGATACGTCAGACGGATATTTCATGATTTATACATATCAAAAACTACTTGTTCATCATTAACTCTCAAAATCAATTTCCCTTGTTGTACATCAATCAGGGCTCTCCCTGTAGCAAGGAATGGACGTCCGAGTATAAGAGGTACCTCCCGATCCTCTTCCATGTCGAGAACAATGAAGTCTATAGGGAATATAAATTTATCAACTTTTACCAGTACATCCTCTATAATTCCCCGTGGTCTCTTAATTGATCGATCAGCTAACAATGATAGTGTCATTGTAATTAGCTGATCGATCTATTAAGAGACCACGGGGAATTATAGAAGATGTACTGGTAAAGGTTGATAAATTTATATTCCCTATAGACTTCATTATTCTCGACATGGAAGAGGATTGTGAGGTACCTCTTATACTTAGACATCCATTCTTTGCTACAGGGAGAGCTCTAATTGATGATCAACAAGGAAAATTGACTTTAAGAGTCAATGATGAGCAAGTAGTTTTTGATATGTATAAAATCATGAAATACCCTTCTGGCTTATCTACTTCTTCTTGTTTTCAAGTGGATATTGATGATAACCTCATTGAGGAGTTTCAGTAGAAAACATTAAATGAAGATACTTTGGAGAGATGCATCATGGAATCAGGAACTACTACCATTGAAGAACTCGTCATCCAAGAATAAGCAAGGAACTTGGAATCTGAAATGGGAAAAGAAGTGCCAAAAGAACAAATAATAACAAATGAATTGAAAACTTTACTTGCTCATTTAAAATATGCTTATTTAGAGAAAAATATTTTCCCTATTATAATATCTTCTTCGTTGACAGGTAAAATGGAAGAACGATTGCTGGAAGTCCTAAGAAGGCATATATTTTTGGGAAAGCTGAAATCTCGGTGGACTAGACCACACACCGTGATAAATGAATCACCTTTTGGTGCCGTTGAAATACGATAAGAGAAAAACAAGGAGATGTTCAAGGTCAACGGGCACAGATTGAAGCACTACATCATGGGGATGTTTGACTCTCAATCGTCCACAACCATTCTTTAAGAGCCATAAATCGGGAAGTCAAGCTAAAAACTATAAATTAGAACTAACATTTTACTTTTATGTTTCTTGAATTTGAAATTGTTTTGTGTGTTTATTTTTTTTATGTTTGTCTTTTAGTTAAGTTTTTATTGTTTTAAATTAGTTATTTTATTGTTTTCAGGTTGTATTGGAGTCAAGCCCGAGAACCAGAGCCGCAGCCATGAGTTTTGGGCGCCGCGATGCTGAAAAGACCAATCTAAAGAAGTTAGACCCGAGACTCAACGCTGCGTCCCCAGGATACAATGCTGCAACATCCACAGGAAAGGAGCTCAGAGCCACAGCGCTATACAGTCAGAGTTGCAGCGCTAAGTCGCATATTGTGTTTTAAAAACACTCTCATCGCACTTTCAGCAAAGACCAGGAGAATGAGGATAATGAAGAAGACGAGTGATTCGGGCTCCGACTAATCAGGGAAGTTCCTTTTCTTACTTTATGCTAAATGTTTATACATTGCAGACAATGTGTCATTTAAGTTTGAGGGTAGGGAAAAGTATCTGAGTTGTTGTGTGCTGTTCATGTCTTTAGTTATTTTTCTGTTTGTTTTATCTTTGTGCTTTATTTTGTTTGATTTTGATTTTGCTGATGATGAGAAATAGATTGACTTGATTGTAGCCATTAAAAATTTGAAAAATGTTGTGTTTGTCTGTGTGCTTGAGTTTGTTGTTGGATTTATTTTACATCAAACTCTTTGAACACAATGAGTGATAAGGATTCATAATATCTATATGTTTGTTATATTTCCTCATGTTTTAATGGTTATAAATGCTTAAATCTTGGATTCTAATTATGTTTCGTATTTTATGGAGTAGATTGAAGAGTTAAATCAAATTTAATCCAAAATCAAGAAATTTGTGAAGAAAAGTCGAAGCTCAAACCTGCAACGCTGGTTCAAGGGCGCTGCAGCGCTGGAATAGCATTGGAATGGCAAGATTTATGAAGATTGGATAGCAACTTGGAGCTACAGCGCTGGGAAGTTGGCGCTGCAGCGCTGGAATTTGCGAAAGATGTGAAGATTAGACAGAAACCTGGCGCTGCAGCCTCGGGAAGTTGGCGCTGCAGTGCTGGCTAGGGTCTGATTTGTTCATGGCACTGCAACCCCAGGAAGTTGGCGCTGCAGCGCCGGCCGACGAATTCAGAATATTATAAATAGAACCTTAGCCGAACGAAAAAGGAGATCTCGGATAGAAGGCACGACTGTTGAACAGAAAATTTCTCTTCTCTTTTCTTTAAGTGTTCTTTTAATTATGAGTAGCCAAATTCTTTTCTTCCAGCTGAAGGATAATTGAAGTTTTGGTTCTTTAAGAATTGTGAGATCTAAATAATTTTCATTGCTCTTTTATTTATTCTCTATTTATATATCTTATGTGTTTATTAAAAATTATTATCTTGGTTGATTGATGCAAAGGGTCTGTTGTTCAATTATCAGGTCAATAAATTGCCATTTAGAACTTTAAATCCGTAATTGTTTAATTGTTCTAATATTAATGGTATTTGATGAGTGAAAAATATTGCATATTTTGGCCACTTAATTTACATTTGTTAGCTTAGGAATTTGTTACTTTGAGTTGTTTTCATTGTTTTTCAGGTTTACAAGCACTGGGAAATGAGTTTCACTAAAATTGCTAGAATTGCCCGTACAAATCAATCATCTTTGAAAATTAAACTGTATTGATTCAAGAAGAACCAGGATATGCACCATATACGCTTAGAAAGATCCAGAAGTCTATTTTCTGGAGAATTTTACGGCTCGTAAAAATGATTTTTCTACAGAAAGTTAGGGCCGTTTTAGTAGACAAAGGTCAGGCTGTGCGGGATTTCAACGTGGACAGAAGTTTTGAAGGGCATGTGAAGACTTAAATCCAACATCCCACATCGATTGGAAACACATTTTTATATCCCACATCCCACATCGGATTGGAAACACATTCCACTTGTGGTATTTACCTATATAAGACCCACTCCACTTCATCATTCAGTGTACAATTCCTGAGCCACTTTGGTGTTTACCAGTGGACATCCGCTAGCATTCTGGTGGATCCCGAAGGCATTGCTACCATGAGGGGAAGCGCCGCCCGTCAGCGAGTGGAATTTCTCCCATGTAAAGTTGTTTATTTATTTCTTTATATTCAGTTGTTTTAGTTTAAATGTTTAGCACTTTTTATTATAGTTTTATAGTTATGAGTGGCTAGACTCTTCAGTTAAGATTGAAGATGAAGCCCCACCGTTGTTTGGCGTAGTAGTTCAGATTTGCTTGTACAAATCTGACAATTTTTAGTATAAATGCTCTGTCAATTATTTGAGTTAATCTTATAATTGATTGAGTTTAAATTGTCTGTTGGATATTCCTTGTGTTTCATCTGATGGATACATTGAATGCTTTTCGATTAAATTGGATTTCCTTTGTGATTTGTTGAGAGCGGATACATTGAATGCTTTTGGTTTAATTGGGATATTCTTTGTTTTTTGTCTTATAGTTGGATTCATAGAATCTTTTGATAGGGTATTTTTTTAGGACATATATGCTTAAACTTTGGTGGGGTGGATTCGGAAACCTTAATGTTTTTCATTAGTTTTTAAATCAATTTAATTTAAGTTTATATTTCTTTTGCAACATATAAATTACAAATTTGGAACTAGGTTAAAATAGAGTTAGTTTAGATTAAATTATATTTTCACAACGCAATTCCCTGTGGATTCGACCTCGCACTTGCCCAACGCTATATTGCAAACGACTCGTGCGCTTGTGAGTAAATTAAAACTCACAATAGTAAAATAACAAAGTTAATTATAGAGATATTTTCGATTTATGTTATGGAGATATATAACCTAGTCTACATGAATCGAGCTTGTGTATTTGTTGGCTAGAATTGGTAGTCTCTCTAATTATTAATGATGTCGATAGATTAAATCCTAAGAGCTTGTTTAGGGTTGTTTATTAACAAGGGAAGTAATCAAAGAGCTTGTTTTGGTTATCGAGAAAGTAAGGAGAGATAGGTTGTTAGAGCTTGTTAACAACCATAACCAATTTAGTGAAGAATAGAAGATTTTATCCTTGTATCTGTGATCAATTCTCTGAACCAATTCTGAAATTATACCTTTGGTTGGATATTTGCCTGATATTGATTTCTCCTTAGTTTTTAGTTGATTATAATTTCTTTCTCTTTTATTTCACTTCGAAATTTCAAAACCCCCTTTTTCTTTGCTTTAATTTTCATTAAAATAAATCTACCCAATCCCTGTGGATACGACCTTGCTCATCACTGTTGCAATTTGTATTTTTTGAGAGTGAGAATTTTATTATTTGTTGGATTTGACAACCACCAAATTTTTGGCGCCGTTTCCGGGGATTGGTGATTAATTAGATTTATTTTAATGCTTTGTTCTTCTCGTGCAGGTGATCTCCAATACGATCCTGAGATTGAGAAGACGGCTTAAGAGTTGAGGAAGGAAGCTAAATTACGTGGAAAACAAGCATCTTCATCCTCACCCTCCGGATTTAATTTAGTACCTGACTTGGTTGATTCATCTAGTGATTCTGAACTAGAAGAAGCAATGGCCAATCAAGAGAGAACTTTAAGGGAATTGGCTGCACCAAATGTAATTCAACAGCCACTTTGCATTACATATCCAGCTTTGGAAATGGGTTTTGAGTTAAAATCTGGATTGATCCATTTGCTCCCAACTTTTTGTGGTCTTGAGAATGAAGATCCTCACAAGAATCTGAAGGAATTCCATGTGGTGTATTCGAGCATGAAACCGCAAGGAGTGACCGAAGAACAAATCAAATTACGTGCTTTTCCATTCTCGCTGACTGAAAAAGCAAAGGATTGGTTATTTTATTTGCCCCCTGGCTCTGTAACCACATGGATGGAGATGGTGAGATTGTCTCTTGATAAATTTTTCCCTGCATCACGAGTTGCTGGCATTAGAAGGGAGATATATGGAATAAAACAGAAAGATACAGAGACCCTTCACGAGTATTGGGAAAGATTTAAGCAACTCTGTGCAAGCTACCCACAACATGGAATTTCTGAACAGCTCCTCATTCAATATTTCTACGAAGGGCTCCTACCCATGGAAAGGAAGATGATGGATGCAGCAAGTGGAGGTGCCATAGTGAACAAAACTCCTCGTGACGCTAGAGATTTGATCTCCATCATGGCCGCTAACTCACAACAATTTGGATTCAGGCAAGATACATCTCCAATAAGGGTGAATGAGGTAAGTATATCTTCCCTTGAAAACCAAATATTCAACCTAGCTTCTATTGTTCAACAGTTAGCTGTAGGAAATATACAACAAGTGAAAGCTTGTGGGATTTGTGCTACCATCGGTCATCCAACTGACATGTGCCCTACACTTCGAGATGATTCCTATGAGCATGCCAGTGCAGTTGGAGGATTTCCAGGCCCACCACAGCGGAGGTACGATCCCTACTCAAATACCTACAACCCAAAATGGAGAGATCATCCCTATTTCAGCTATGGAGCAAGACCACAATTCCAACACTTTCAGCATAGACCACCTGCTCCACCACCACAACAAACCTCCACAAGTTCAGGTATGTCTCTAGAAGAAATTGTTAAATCACTTACAACTAACACGCAAAAATTTCAACAAGAGACAAGAACAAGCATTCAACAATTGGAGAATCAAATGAGTCAATTGGCATCTTCTGTGAACTGATTGGAATCTCAAGGTAAATTTCCTTCTCAAACTGTTGTTAATCCAAAACAAAATGCTAGTGCAGTTACCTTGAGAAGCAGGAAGGAGTTGAAGGAACCTAGTAAGGTAGCATGTGGAGAAGAAATTGAAAAAGAAGTAGTTGCTCCTCAACCTCAAACTGACCAGCCTAGAGGACTCGATAGTGAACAACCAAAGGCATTGGTGACAAATCCTCCCTTTCCTACTAGATTGACTAAATCCAAGAAAGAAGAGGAAGAGAAGGGAATTCTTGAAACTTTTCGTAAGGTTGAGGTAAATATTCCCTTACTTGATGCAATTAAACAAGTGCCTCGATATGCTAAATTTCTCAAGGAGTTGTGCACCAACAAGAGGAAGTTGAAAGGTAATGAAAAGATAAGTATAGGGGAAAATGCTTTAGCTGTCCTCCAGAAAAAATTACCTCCAAAATGCAAGGACCCATATATGTTTACTATCCCTTGCAAACTAGGTGACGTTAGGATTGAGAAAGCAATGTTAGATCTAGGAGCTTCAATAAATGCCATGCCTCTCTCTATTTATTCATCTTTGAATTTGGTCAATTAAAAGAAACAGGTGTGATTATTCAACTTGCTGATAGATCTAATGTATATCCTAAAGAAGTCTTGGAGGATGTCTTAGTACAAGTTAATGGGTTGGTCTTTCCTGCTGATTTTTATATTCTTGACATGGAAGAAGATGACTCTTCTAATTCAACACTAATGTTATTAGGAAGGCCATTTCTAAAAACATCTAGGACAAAAATTGATGTGCATGATGGTACACTCACAATGGAATTTGATGGTGAAATTATTAAATTCAATATTTATGATGCCATGAGGTACCCTAATGATGTGTCTTCTGTTTTTGTTATGGATGTTATTGACCCATTGGCGCAGAAAATCTTTGATCTAGTTGATGATGATAAGCTAAAAGTTATACTGCGCAGGCATTTCACTCTTGAAGGGACTGCTACAACTGAAGAACTCGTCATCCAAGAAGAAGCAAGGAACTTTGAGTCTGAAATGGGAAAAGAAGTGCCAGAAGAACAAATAATAATAATTGAATTAAAAACTTTACTTGCTCATTTGAAATATGCTTATTTAGAGAAAAATATTTTCCCCGTTATAATATCTTTTTCATTGACAGGTAAAATGGAAGAACGATTGTTGGAAGTCCTAAGAAGGCATATATTTTCGGGAAAGCTGAAATCTCGGTAGACTTGACCATACACCGTGATAAGTGTATCACCTTTTAGTACCGTTGAAATACGACACAAGAAAAACAAGGCAATGTTCAAGGTCAACGGGCATAAATTGAAGCACTACATCATGGGGACGTTTGACCCTTAATCGTCCACAACCATTCTCCAAAAGCCATAAATCAAAAAGTCTAGCCAAAGACGTTAAGGAACGGTGCTTTTGGGAGGCAACCCAACTTTTTGTCTTACTTTCCTTGTTTTCTTTATTTTATTCTTTTTTCTTCTATTTAGATCATTTTTTAGTTTTTTTTATCATTTTTCAGAGTGCATTTGATTTTCTTTCCATTTTTTTTGGCAGAAGATGATTTTCGTAACCCATGGGCACGCCTTATGAAAAATCTTGATTCATGAAATTTGGCAAAAAACTAGAAGAAATTGTTAAATCCCTTGCCAGATTGGATAGGAACATGACGGCTTTCCTTGCTTACATGGGATTCACACCACCTTTACCCCCAAGCACGTGACTGATATCTTGGTTGATGCTCAACATTTTCAAGGGAGTTTTCTACTTACTCTTGTTCTTTTATAATTTTTGAGAATCTATTTTTGATACATTGAGGGCAATGTATGGATTAAGTGTGGGGGAGGGTCGTTGACATATGAATTTGATTTCACTTTGAACTTCACTTTTAGCTCCATTTTGATCAAATTTTTGCGTAATTTTTCAAGAAAATTTTCAAAATCCAAGTGATACTTTAGTTCTTGTTTGTGATCATTCTCTTCTGAATTCTAGATTATGTCGATGCTTGTCTTAAATGATTTGGATTATTGTGAATTATTGAGATAAATTGAGGCATAATAAGGGATTAGCATGAATGGTTGAATTCTTATTTACTACACAGTGATTAATTGCTCTTGATGATTGATTAAATGAAAAGTGTGTGGGATCTAATGCACATGACCTTTTTTGTGCACTTTTGAGCCAATGAGCATTCATATTATATTATGCTCCATTTTCTTAGTTGAGTGATTGTCATACATAGTTGATTTTTCTAGAACTTGCTTTGTTATGCATGTCAAGAAACTACATTGTTGAATTGGATGCATTGAATTAGTAAGGGCATTTAGGTGGAGCCATTTAGCTTTCTTAAAAATCCTACCTTGATTTTTACTGTAGAAAACCAATTTTGAACCTTGTGCCTTTTTGTTGGAAGTTAACCATGGTATAAGCAATGTCAACCCATTCTTTTTTCGTTTTCCCTCTTTTGAACCTCTAATTGAAGGATCGTACTAGCTTGTTCACATGAAGCTTCAAATTATCTCTGAAAGGATTGAAAGATGCTGGGAATAAAGTGATTCAAGTTACAAGTGCCTTGAATTTCAAAAAGAAAGAAAAAAAATGAAAGAAAATAGGCAGCCAGAGAAAAAGAAAAAAAAAACAAAGAAAGAAAAAAAAAAAGAAAAAAAAATAGCTGGCCAAAAAGAGAGAAAAGTTGTGAAATTTTAATTGTTTGGAAGTGAATTGATTGAAGAAAACATTTGATGTTATTGAGTTGTGCTTTGTGTGGAGAAGTTGGTATAATTCCTTTGATAAAAGTACCTAAAAATTCATTCTCACCACACCTTACCTAAGCCCTGTTACAACCCATTTAAGACCCTTAGATCCTTTGCATTCAATTCAATCCATTGATGTGATATATTAGCAAGCTTAATGTAAAGATCTTCTATGTTTTGACTTGAGAGTTCATTGATACCCTAAACACTTTGAGCGTATTGAGTGAATCCAATGAGAGGGTTTTAGATCCTATTGCATTTTGATTTCAAGAAGATCATTGAGGTGATTGTTCATGGTGTGGTTTATAAGAAGTTACACTATGAAATTGTTCGTTTCTTATTTGTCTTTAGATTTAAATCTTTAAGGCATGATAATTTGGATTATAGAGGATAAGCAAAGGTAGAAGAAAGAACGATGATGAGAAAAGGTGACGAACTTGAGCTATTGTATGCTTGAGGACAAGCATTGTTTAAGTGTGGGGGAATTTGATAAGGATTCATAATATCTATATGTTTGTTATATTTCCTCATGTTTTAATGGTTATAAATGCTTAAATCTTGGATTCTGATTATGTTTCGTATTTTATGGAGTAGATTGAAGAGTTAAATCAAATTGAATCCAAAATCAAGAAATTTGTGAAGAAAAGTCGAAGCTCAAAGCTGCAGCGCTGGTTCAAGGGCGCTGCAGCACTGGAATAGCATTGGAACGGCAAAATTTATGAAGATTGGACAGCAACTTGGAGCTGCAGCGCTGGGAAGTTGATAGGTGCTTAAATATTCATATTTAAGCCCCCTTATTTATATTTATTAGGTCCTTAGTTATGTTAATTTAGTTCATTTTTCTTCATTTGTGTGTTTCACATGTGTTTTATAGGTCTTGGAAGAAAAGAAGCAGTTTTGGCACTTAAAGGAAGAAGCTTAGAATTCCTGGAGCAGCCCCTGGACAAACTGTGATCGATCGCACCATGCAATACGATCGAGCGCACATTGCAATCGTGCGCACGCATGAAGGATCGAGCGCAGCACTGCGATCGAGCACAATACGCATGTGATCGAGCGCATTTGTACGGGCGTGAACAGTAAACAGCATAACCCTATTTTGGAAATAAAGAGAGTTTTGATTTAGGAAAGTTTAGGAACTCATGAGCCTTCTAGGACTACTCAAGCCCTATAAATACGCCTGTAAAGCACACACAAATTATCAAAACTTAGAGAACACTTCTCTTATCTTCCACTTGGAGTTGTAAGCTTTGGGAGAGAATTGATGCCTCTTCTCTCGGGTTTATTCTTCTCTTTATGTTTAGTTGATATATGATGTTTTAAGATAGCATGTGTAACTAACTTTCTTATAGGGCTCGATTGAAGCCTTAGTTATGCTTTCTCATATATTTATTCATTGATAAATCTTTGCCAATAGTCTTTATTATGTTGCTTAACTTGATTAATTCCTGTGATTATTTAAATTCCTCATATATATATGTGTATGGCCAACGTATGCATGTGGTATGGATTGGTTAGTTAGATCAATTTGGATGACCGAGTCCTGGGTCTAACATTAGTAACAAGGGATATCTTATCCAGATACCTGGATTAATCAACATGGGAAACCGGGAGTAGATACCATGCTCTAGGTCTCATGTGGTTGTCGATTTTCATAGTACTTATGCTTTCTTAAGGAACAACTCAAGCAGATACCATGTTGAATCCCTTAAGGAAGAAAAGAGTTAGAATAGATACCATGCCTAACTCATTGCTTAGGGAGATCAATAGCTTAAGGAGAAGATACCATGCCCTTGGGTTGGTGACCAGTAGGTATACATGATAAGGCTAGTGCACTGATACATTATACAATTGGGAAAGTATGACTAGTGGTGGATATCAAAGCCCTATGTCTTTATTATTATCAAATCACATTCACAGTTATTATTTCTTTTTACTTTAAATAAACTAATTCTAAAACCGAACTTTACCATTCCCTGTGGAGATGACCTTGCTTTCGCACACTATACTACACTGTTGACCTTGTGCACTTGCAAGTAAAACTAGTATGATTATCTACTTATTAATTTAGGTATATTTTCGTCCAACAAGTTTTTGGCACCGTTGCCGGGGAATGCGCTAAATTTCATTTTAGGATTACTTTCGTTTAGTTTAATCATCGTTATTATTTTATTTACCATATTTATTTTTACTTTTCATCAAACTCTAATCTATTTCTTTTTTTGTTTCAGGTATATTAAACCCTAATCAGTGGTTCTATAATACTTGCGATCGATCGCAACCTTCTGTGCGATCGAGTGCAAATAGGACAGAGAGTTACCTGAGCAGCTGAGTTGAACTGCTGCACTGAAGCTGTTTTACCTGATTCATGCACGGACTTCGATCTCGATATCCAACAGTCTTTCCCCTTGATCCCGAGCTTGAGCAGACCATCCGACAAAATCTTAGAGACAACTTTGAGGAGGAAGAAGAGGAATTCACGGAAGAAGCATCAATGGCGGAACAACTAGAAATCCAGCAAACTCCTGCACGAAGACCGATGAAATAATCCTTCATCCCACGGAACCTCAACCATCCTTCATGCATTATATATCAACCTGAAGCAGAGGGAAACTATTACATATCCCCGCAGATACTCAATGCTTTGACTCACTTTAGGGGTACACCGGCAGAGGATCCACACTTTCACCTTCAGGAATTCTTTGATCTCTGCAAATTCCAGCACATCTAGGGCCTAGACTAAGAAAGAATAAGGTTAATTCTATTTCTCTTTTCCTTAAAAGATAATTCTAAGCTATGGTACAATTCTTTGCTTGCAGTTTCAATCCACACTTGGGAGGAGTTGGCTGGCAAATTCCTAAGGAAGTTCTTCCCAGCCCAAAAGACGAGGTAAATGAGGAAGGAGATCCAATCCTTCCAACAAAGGGATGGAGATCTGTTCTTTGAGGCATGGGGACACTTCAACGAGCTATTACTCAAATGCCCATACCACAACTTACCTCAAGATGAGCTAGTACTAGCCTTTTATGAAGATCTAAATGACATGAATAAAGGTATTACTGATTCTGGTTATGGAGGTGTGCTGATGGAGAAGAGCAGTGAAGAAGCCATGGAGCTGTTTGAGGCATTGAGTGAGCATACCCAACAATTCTCCTCTAGAGGTAGGCAAGGAGTCAAGAGCAAAGGTATATATAAGGTTACTCTGAATGGTGGACCCTCTGCCCAAATAGCTGCTTTGGAGAGGAAGCTAGATATGAGGCTAGATATGATTGTAAAAGCCATGCCTACTCAAAACATCTCTCATCGACCACAAACTACACAAAGCCAGGTATGTGTTTTATGTTCTCAATTTGATCACACTACTAAGACCTGTCATTTATATTCATCTACAAATCCCGAGCAAGCAAACTATGTGGGACTGAACAGTACATATGCAAATATATACAACCCTGGATGGCGAGACCACTCCAACCTCTCATGGAGCAACAATCAAAACACCTTGAACCTTCAAGGGCAACAAAGGAACTTCCATAAAGCAGCCCAACCAGTTCCAGAACCTAAGCAGGATGGCTTAGAAAGTCTTGTAAAGCAATTAGCCACTCAACAACAACAACTAATGACAACATTGATGACTTCATTAGATCACCAAAAACAAACCACTCAAAGGCTAGAATAACAAATGGGGCAATTGGCTAAGGAGCTAAGTGAAAAAAAGCAAGATGAACTTCTTGCATAAACACTACCAAATCCAAGAGGATATCAGCAACTGAACGCCGTTACAACTCTCTGAAATGGTAAGATCATAGGAGTTAATGAGCCAGCTCAAGCATCTCAAGATAAGCCATCCACATCCAAGGTAAGTGAAGTAGAGAAGTGGAATGCACCACCCTTCCCTCAAAGGTTAGTAATGCCAAAGAAAGATAAATTGCTTGATATTTTTGAAACTTTGAGAAAAGTAGAAATTAACATTCCCTTATTAGATGTAATTAAACAAATTCCTGCTTACGCTAAATTTTTAAAAGATTGTTGCACTAATAAAAGAAAGTTTCAAGAACATGAAACAGTGGCTCTAACTGAAGAGGTAAGTGCGGTATTGTTAAGAAAACTACCACCAAAACTAAAAGATCCGGGTAGTTTTACTATTCTCTGTAGGATAGGTGATCAGTTGTTTGAGTGAGTATTACTAGATTTAGGAGCAAGTGTCAATTTGCTACCATACACAGTAGTTGAAAAGCTAAGTTTGGGGGAGCTTCAACCAACCTCCATCACTTTGTAATTGGCAGATAGAAGCATCAAAAGACCTAGAGGTATACTTGAAGATGTCCTGGTCAAGGTAGGTGAGTTTATTTTGCCTGCTGACTTCATTGTATTAGATATGGAAGAATGCCCTATGCCATTACCTCTGCCCATCATCTTAGGAAGACTCTTTATAAGAATTGCTGATACAATAATTAATGTGAAAAGAGGTATTGTAAGTATGATGGTAAATGGAGAGACAATAGAATTTAAGATATTTGATGCAATGAAATTACCCCAAGATGATAATGATGATGAATGTTTTAATGAATCTATGATGCGAAGTGCTGTCAAGCAAGTTTTTCAGGTCCATCACACTGATCCATTGGAGGTCGCCCTCACCCATAGCTTCAAAAGATCGGATACTGAGCCTGCATCAGAAACTGTCCCTGATGACATCTTGGAAGCTATGCACCTCCCTAAAGTCTATCCTATGCATCCAAGACCAGGTGATAAGAAGAAATCACATTTGAATACATTGAAAGGATTGAGTCATGATGAATGTGCAATATTGCCAAGAGCACTTGAGCCACATGAAGTGAACTTTAAGTACTCCCTGCCAAAAGACTAAAGTTGAGAGAATACCCCGTCTAGCTGAAGATGTTAAACTTAGCGCTCATGGGAGGCACCCCAAAGCATATCCTTTTTAATAGTTTATGTTACTTTATTATTAGTATTTCATAGTTTACTTTTCTATTGTTGTTTATTACTTGTTTTCCATTTTATGTCTGTTTTTCTTTCTTTTTCGAGGACAGCGTGAGTGCATCTAGTTGAAGTTTGGGGGCGTGCTACGAGCCATGCCAGCCATCAGTTCTCCATCTCCCAGGTCAGCTCCTTCCATGCTATTCACACATTAGGGACAATGTGCAATTTAAGTTTGGGGGTATAGGGACACATTCACACACTCACTATGTCCCATTTTGTTATTATTATGTTGTTGTTTTCATAGATAAATGCATGTTCATACTTTTCTAAAAAAATTTGGTGGTCTAAACAAAGAATATGATTTGACTTCATAAGTGAGCTTAACATCTTGAACATATAGGCAAAAAATTAAGTTTTGAACATAGATCACCTCCTTTTAGGCATTTAAGGATTCACGAGTTTGACCTAAACGATCACAAGCACATTAGCACATAATTGTGTGAGGTATGACATTTAATTTTGATTTGTATGTTTCTTTTACTCTACTGTGAACCAAATGGCCTATTAGACTAACATCTTGGCATAGAAACAAATTATTAGTACTCAAAAAGAAAGAAATGCTCCTAATGATCAATAAAACAAACATTCCACTGAGTAACTGGCCCTTTTGCCTCAGTAAGCAGTGAGTGTCACGTCAAAAGGTGGAAAATTTATTAACTCAAAAGATCATTAAAAAGAACTTTCCGCTGAGTAACTGGCCCTCTTGCCTCAGTAAGCAGTGAGTGTCACGTCAAAAGGTGGAAATTCTTATAAGAGCATTGAGATCAGTTAGTTTCATAGCCTTTTTGACTCGAGTTAGTAAGTCCTTAGGGGTGTCTTTACACCTAATGCCCTAAAACCATATGATTTGGGAGTCATTGGCTAAACGTTCATTACATGAGTCAAATAGAAAGCTTAAAGGAACTAACTTGACAAAAATATCGCAAACAAAAGAAAAGAAGAATTATGCTATCTTTGTTGATTCTAATAGGTAATTTGGTGAATCTTGAGACATTGAAACATACACATTAGAATTATTTGAAAACCTAATCTTTTATATGCTAGTTCACCACACACCAAAGTCAAATTTATGATGTCTTAAATTGCCTCATGAAAGTGATTTGCGTTCAAAACCCTTATTCATTGCAAAAATATGTTTGTATCTGTTAAGCTTGCTCATGAATGCACATCATAATTTTATGTTAAGACTTAAACTTTTTTTGGACACTATGAACATTGGATCTATCTGTGTGTTGTTATTTTTCATTTTAGTTTTGTTTAGTATTGCTAAGGGACTAGCAATATGTAAGTTTGGGGGTGTGATAGGTGCTTAAATATTCATATTTAAGCCCCCTTATTTACATTTATTAGGTTCTTAGTTATGTTAATTTAGTTCATTTTTCTTCATTTGTGTGTTTCACATGTGTTTTATAGGTCTTGGAAGAAAAGAAGCAGTTTTGGCACTTAAAGGAATAAGCCTGGAATTCCTGGAACAGCCCCTGAACAAACTACGATCGATCGCACCATGCAATGCGATCGAGCGCACATTGCGATCGTGCGTATGCATGAAGGATCGAGCGTATTTGTACGGGCGTGAACAGTAAATAGCAGAACCTTATTTTGGAAATAAAGAGAGTTTTGTTTTAAGAAAGTTTAGGAACTCATAAACCTTCTAGGACTACTCAAGCCCTATAAATACACCTGTAAAGCACACACAAATTATCAGAACTTAGAGAACACTTCTCTTATCTTCCACTTGGAGTTGTAAGCTTTGGGAGAGAATTGACGCCTCTTCTCTCGGGTTATTCTTCTCTTTATGTTTAGTTTATATATGATGTTTTTAGACAGTATGTGTAACTAACTTTCTTATAGGGCTCGATTGAAGCCCTAGTTATGTTTTCTCATATATTTATTCATTGATAGATCTTTGCTAATAGCCTTTATTATGTTGCTTAACTTGATTAATGCCTGTGCTTATTTAAATTCCTCATATGTATTTGTATGGCCAACGTATGCATGTGGTATGGATTGGTTAGTTAGATCAATTTGGATGACCGAGTCCTGGGTCTAACATTAGTAACAAGGGATATCTTATCCGGATACCCGGATTAATCAACATGGGAAACCAGGAGTAGATACCATGCCCTAGGTCTCATGTGGTCGTCGATTTCTATAGTACTTATGCTTTCTTAAGGAACAACTCAAGCAGATACCATACTGAATCCCTTAAGGAAGAAAAAAGTTAGAGTAGATACCATGCCTAACTCATTGCTTAGGGAGATCAATAGCTTAAAGAGTAGATACCATGCCCTTAGGTTGGCAACCAGTAGGTATACATGATAAGGCTAGTGCACTGATACATTATACACGTGGGAAAGTATGACTAGTGGTGGATATCAAAGCCCTATGTATTTATTATTATCAAATCACATTCACAGTTATTATTTCTTTTTACTTTAAAGAAACTAATTCTAAAACCAAACTTTACCATTCCCTGTGGAGATGACCTTGCTTTCGCACACTATACTACACTGTTGACCTTGTGCACTTGCAAGTAAAACTAGTACGATTATCTACTTATTAATTTAGGTATATTTTCGTCCAACAGAAGTTGGCACTGCAGCACTGGAATTTGCGAAAGATGCGAAGATTGGACAGAAACCTGGCACTGCAGCCCCGGGAAGTTGGCGCTGCAGCGCTGGCTAGGGTTTGATTTGTTCCTGGCACTACAGCCCTGAGAAGTTGGCGTTGCAGCGCCGGCCGACGGATTCAGAATATTATAAATAGAACCCTAACCGAACGAAAAGGAGATCTCAGATAGAAGGCGCGACTGTTGAACAAAAAATTCCTCTTCTCTTTTCTTTAAGTGTTCTTTTAATTATGAGTAGCTAAATACTTTTCTTCCAGCTGAAGGATAATTGAAGTTTTGGTTCTTCAAGAATTGTGAGATCTAAATAATTTTCATTGCTCTTTTATTTCTTCTCTATTTATATATCTTCTGTGTTTATTAAAAATTATTGTCTTGGTCGATTAATGCAAAGGGCCCATTGTTCAATTATCAGGTCAATAAATTGTCATTTAGAACTTTAAATCCGTAATTGTTTAATTGTTCTAATATTAGTGGTAAAATAACAAAGTTGATTATAGAGAGATTTTCGATTTATGTTATGGAGATATATAACCTAGTCTAAATGAATCGAGCTTGTGTATTTGTTGGCTAGAATTGGTAGTCTCTCTAATTATTAATGTTGTCGATAGATTAAATCCTAAGAGCTTGTTTAGGGTTGTTTATTAACAAGGGAAGTAATCAAAGAGCTTGTTTTGGTTATCAAGAAAGTAAGGAGAGATAGGTTGTTAGAGCTTGTTAACAACCATAACCAATTTAGTGAAGAATAGAAGATTTTATCCTTGTATCTGTGATCAATTCTCTGAACCAATTCTGAAATTATACATTTTGTTGGATATTGGCCTGATATTGATTTCTCCTTAGTTTTTAGTTGATTATAATTGATTTCTCTTTTATTTCACTTCGAAATTTCAAAACTCCCTTTTTCTTTACTTTAATTTTCATTAAAATAAATCTACCCAATCCCTGTGGATACGACCTTGCTCATCACTGTTACAATTTGTATTTTTCGAGAGTGAGAATTTTATTATTTGTTGGATTCGACAACCACCAATGAGCACTTACACCTAAGCACTTTGTTGTCTTACCGTTTCGGAGAACGTCTATGTGAGCAATGTAGTTTCTTGAGATCTCATGGACTCTAGAACTTGTTTGAAGACCACTCGAGGTGAAATCCTAGGTAGTACAGTACCATAGAAATGATTCAGGCCATGTTTGGAACGTTTGGGCTTTTCTAGCAAACCCTTGATATGTGATTATCCTTAGTTTCCCCCTTTTGAGCTTGAATATCTGTTGTTTTGTCACCCGATCATCTAACCTATTTTCAACCAAAAAAAAATGCTACAACTCTACCTTTCATCTGTAAGTACATCGATTAGTGAATGGATTATTCTCTTAAGTGGTAGCAGATGATTGAGCAAGAGAAAGCGGTCTTCGACTTGGCCGTGTTAAGTATCAAATATTTCCCATCGAGAGTGAGCAAGGGACCCTTGTTATAAGATGGCAAGGGAAAGATCGAAGGCGAAATGGTTTACCACATGAATTATTTGATCAAGTTGTATTTTTCCTATCACAGGCAGCTGGCAAAGCCGTGTTTGATCGTCATGTACATGCTCTATTACAGTTTCATTCTTGCGCACGAAAATAAAGATTGGTGCTACTATAGTACAAGCATACGAAAAAAAAATGAAAGAAAAGAAAAGAAGAAGAAGAAGATGTGACAATAGCAAAAGTATTGGAGTATTACATGATAACTGAGGGAAAGTTTGAAAGAAAATTTTTATTGGTTGATGTGCTTAAGGTGATGTGAGCCTCATTTGATCCTTTACCATACCTTAGCCTTAGCCAAAGTTATAAGCTAAATAAAGTCCTAATGATCTCGGGTATTGTCATAGCCTACATTAGTGGAGAGTGGTGCGAAAAACAAGCTTATGGACTCTAAGAGATTGGCATTATCCTACTTGCATGCATAAACCAATCAGAGTGGAGAGGCGATTAAGTTTATAAAGGTGTTACACACACACACACACATGTTTGAAGAATTTGATGTAGGATAAGGCTGGCAATGAATTCGAAATTCTAGACATTAGCAGTATTTGGAAACTTTTCTTGCGTTATGATCTATATGCAATCTTTGAGGCATGTTTTTATCAAATCGAATCAAACCATCTCTCACTCTTAGGATGTGTGTTTTAGGATTTTGTTTTAGTTTGCTTGAGGACTAGCAAAAACATAAGTTTGGGGGTGTGATAACTCGAAATAAATCATGTTATTATACTGCTTTTAGGCACGTTTTTTGTGTTGATCTTGAGCATTAGATTTGTGTTTCATATGCTTTTAGCAATTTTTAGTTTAGTTTATTTCATTTTACTATTAGTTTGTTTTAGTTAATTTGAATGTTTAATGCAGAGTTTTGGGAATTTACTGTGCAGACGCTCAATGCTGCAACGCTAATTCAAGGGCATTACAGTGCTGGAAGGGCAATAATTGTGAAGAAATGATAGAAACTCAATGCTGCAGCACTGGTTCAAGGGCGCTACAGCGCTGGAATTTGCGAAATATGTGAAAAGAGGACAAAAACTCAAAGCTGCAGCGTTGGTTCATGGGGCGCTGCAGCTCTAGTTAGGGTTCGATTTATGCCTAGCGCTGCAGCGCTGGGAAGTTGACGCTGCAGTGCTGGCCAGCGGATTCATAATATTATAAATAGCAACCCTAGCTGAACAAAAGAGGGAAGTGACTGTTGGAAAGAAAAACAGATTTTGGAGGAGACGAGACGCAAAAGGGGAGTTGGAGACGCTCCTGGAGGCCCCTCTGAAGCTTTTAATCATTCCTCTCTTATTTTGCTTTATTCTTATTTGGTTATTTTGATGTTTTATGATATGAACTTGGTTTGCATGAATATTATTATGGAGTAGGTATTTTTGTGTTAAGGATAGATGGATCCTAAACCTAAGTCTTGAGTTGTTGTTTGGATAAGTTGGAATTTAATGTGTTTTTCAAAGAGTGTGTTTTATTGTTCTTAATGTTGTTTGTTACTTTGATTCCTTCTTTAAGCATGGTGATATGTCAAATAGAGAAGCTATGTTTTTATGAATGGTTGAACTAACAAATATGATGTTGGATTGTTGTCTAAGCAAAAGCCAGGGTAAAACATGCTATGAATGGAATAGAAGTAACCGAATAGGGATTCTAGGAAATTCATGTGGTCCGTTTAAATCGTAACTGAATAGGGAGATTTAACTGAAAGGAATTTCGCTTAACTTAATGCTTCTTGATTTGAGTTAATCTAGAATAGACCTGGAATATGGATATTTGAAATTAACGATTCTTGGGATTGTGGTTAGACCTAAAATATGGATAACAAATTTATTGGGTATTCTAACATCTTGAAAAATGTATTAAATGAAACTTGTCCATTCGAAAATCTTGGCAATAATGGTTTAGGTGAAGTCGAGTCATTAGCACGTTAGTTTATAAGAATCTAATTCCAAAGTCTGCAACTCTTCCTTTTATTTACTATTTTCATCTATTTTTCCTTTAGTTAATTTTTAGTAAATTCTTCTTCTACAATTATTCATTTGCTCAAATAACGGTAAGAGTGAATCATACTTTCTGTAGATTTTATTTAGTCCTCGTTGGGAACGATACTTACTCATCATTTTATTACTTGAATGATTAGTGCACTTACTAGTGTCAATTTTATCGCATCAGCCTTTGTTAGAGCAAGGTTTTGAGAAAACGAATAGGACTATATTGGTGGTAATAGTGTTTTAGTAATGAATTTGAACTTAGTTGAGACCTGCTTATCTCGGGCTTTTTATAGTGTTTAGGGAGCAAGTTGATCACATGCTCGGGACGACGCGATCCCTAAGATCCAGTTTTTCTTTTGAAAGGTCTTGTTGCGTGCTCAGAGACGACGTAGTCCCTGAAATCTTGCTTCAACCTTTGTGTGTGAGAAGTTTGTGAATGATTACAGCTTCGTCATTGTCTTTGTTACGTGCTCGTTATTGGCGTAGCCACGTGTCATCCGGTCATTGGAAAGGGAGTTAGCCATATGTCACCAGGCCACTTGAGAGTGAATTATTTACTACCTCAAAAGCCCCCCCACTTCCTTAAAGTATATTTATGTGCTTGAGGAAGTATATTGGAACTTTGTGTCGTTGGTTGCGTGCTTTGGCCTGTGAAACCTGGAGGCGAGCATGTGAGCAACAGTCAAAAAGCTCGGCCTTGGAGACGTGGGGTCGAGCATATGAGCAGCAATCAAAATGCTCGACTTTGGAGATGTGGGGCCGAGTATACGAGCAACAACCAAAATGCTTAGCTTTGGAGACGTGTGCCAGAGCATACGAGCAGCAATCAAAATGCTTGGCTTTGGAGACGTGGGGCCGAGCATACGAGCAGTAATCAAAATGCTTGGCCTTTGAGACGTGGGGTTGAGCATACGAGTAGCAGTCAAAATGCTTGGCCTTGGAGAGATGGAGCCAAGCATATAAGCAGCAGTCAAAATGCTCGGCCTTGTAGACGTGGGGCCAAGCATATGAGCAGCATTCAAAATGTTTGGCCTTAAGACGTGGGGCCGAGCATACGAGCAATAGTCAAAATGCTCGGCCTTGAAGACATGGGGTCTAGCATTTGAGCAACAGTCCAAATGCTCGACCTTGGAGGCATGAGACTGAGCAACAGTCAAAATGCTCGGCCTTTGAGGCATGGGACCAAGCATTTGAGAAGCAGTACAAATGGAGACGTGGGTTCGAGCATTTGAGCCTCAGTCAAAATGCTCGGCCTTAAAGGCATGGGACAGAGCATTTGAGCAGTAGTTAAAATGCTCAGCCTTGGAGACGTGGGTCCGAGCATTTGACCTCAGTCAAAATGTGGGACCGAGCATATGAGCAGTAGGAATTATATTGCCATCTGAGCGATCAAGTTTCACCAAGTATTCATTCATCACCATAATAAACTTTGAATCAATATTTTCATTAGGAATTATAAAGCCTTAAAATTGTTAGGAAAAATGGTGATGTAGAGTCTGAAACACAGAAAGATGATAACTTTGAGGTGCAAATAAACACTGTCTTTAAGGCTTTATTTGTCACCACTTTTGATTGTTCTAGGTTCTGACAAATAGTCCTACATCATACTTAAAGTCACTGAGAATCTCTAAGAGCAAATTTAGATATTCTTCTTTGAGTTCTCTTTGAAACAATGAATAGGAAGAATTGAGAATCTCTTAGAAGAAGAAGAAGAAGAATGTAAATTTTCAGGAAGAATTGAGAATCTCATAATTGAGAATCTCTTATTTGAAACAATGAATGATAATAGCTGTAAATTTTTAGGAAAAATTGAGAATGTCTTAGAAGAAGAAAAAGAAGAATGAAACAATGAATGATAATGGCGGTAAATTTTCTGGAATAATTGAGAATCTCTGAGAATAAGAAGAAGAACAATGAATAATAATGGCTGTAAATTTTTAGGAAGAATTAAGAATCTCGGAAGAGGATGAGGACATATTTATTGTATTTTTAAACCTCCAACGGTTAGAAAAAAAAAAGAAAAAAAGAAGAAGAATGACATTTTTATAGTGTTTTTAAACCTCCAACAGATAGAAAAAAAAAGACATATTTATAGTGTTTTTAAACCTCCAACGGTTAGAAAACAAAAAGTAGAAAAAAAAGAAAGAAGAAGAAGTAGACATATTTCTAGTGTTTTAAACCTACAACGGTTAGAAGAAAAAAAAATAGACATATATTTATAGTGTTTTTAAAACCTCTAACAGTTAGAAAAAAAAGAAAAAAAAAGAATAAGAAGAAGAAGTTGTAGACACTAAAGTTAGCTATTGAGAAGTTAATTGATATATTTATTGTGTTTTTAAACCGCCAACAACTAGTAAAAAAGAAAGAAGAAGAAGAAATTCTAGACACTAAAGTTAGTTATTGAAAAGTTTATTGATATATTTATAGTGTTTTTAAACCTCCAACAGTTAAAAAAAGAAGAAATTATAGTGTTTTTAAACCTCCAACGGTTAAAAATAAAAGAAATTATAGTGATTTTGAACCTTCAACGATTAGAAAAAAAAGTAAACATATTTGAAGTGTTTTTAAATCTCTACCGGTTAAAAAGAAGAAGAAGACATATATTTATAGTGTTTTTAAACCTCCAACGGTTAGAAAAAAAAATGAAAAAAGAAGAAGAAAAAGAAGTTGTAGACACTAAAGTTAGTTATTGAGAAGTTAATTGATATATTTATTGTGTTTTTAAACCTCCAACAGCCAGGAAAAAAAAAAAAAGAAAGAAGAAAGAAGAAGATGAAGAAGAAGAAGTTGTAGACACTAAAGTTGTTCCGATGTGAAATCCTCAATCTTAGGAAATAGTTTCTTACCATAATGTTTCCAATAGGGAGCCAATTTTGCAATAATTGCACCAACTTGAAAAATTTCTGAAGGAACTATCTTCTAAGAACAAATTTTATTAACCAGTACTTGCAATTCATGGACTTGCTCAAGTACTGATTTGTTACCAACCATATGGATTTAAAAATACTTAGAAATTAAGAATTTATTGGTAGTTTCTTTCTCAGCCATGCATTTAAATTTTAGTTGATTCTATATGTCCTTGGAAGAATTGACTTCAGTGAACAAATCTTATAGCCGGTCTAAAATATGTGTCCACGTCACAACTCATCTTCATCGCATTTCGTCCTCTCTAAACGAGCCTTCTCAATAACCTCTATAGTAGGCAGAGTTCCATCAGCACTTGGTTTTGGGTCGTCTAGTATAGGAGGCAAATTTGGGTCTAGAATATATGAAATCTTTAGCGCAGTGAGGAGGAACAACATCTTGTCTTGCCAGCAAACGAAGTTACCACCATCAGATCGATCAAGTTTCATCAAGTCTTCATTCATCATCTTAATAGGCTTTGAATCCATCTTTTTAGTAAGAACTATAAAGCCATAAAATTATTGGGAAAAATGGTGGATGCAAAGTCTAAAATACAGAAAGATGATCACTTTAAGGCGCAAAAAAAAAAAAAAAAGTTATTTTAAAGCTTTATTTGTCCCCACTTTTAATTGCTCCAGGTTCTAACAAATAGTCCTCCAAAATACTCAAAGTCACTAATAATCTCTTAAAGCAAATTCAAAGATTCTTTTTTGAGTTCTCTTTGAAACAATAAATGATAATAGCGGTAAATTTTCAGGTGGGATTTGGAAAGAAGAGAACTTGTAAAGATTAAAGTTAGTTATTGAGAAGTTAATTGGTGTATTTTTAGCATTTTTCAAACCTCCAAAATAAGAAAAACGAAGTGTTATGAACTAAAAGACACAACTCTTAAAGAATTAGTTGTTAGAAAGTTTAATTTTTTAAATATAACGAACTTAGCAGCTGATTATCCACTAACCAGAGTCAACTATCTTAAGCATCTGAACAAATTGGAGTCGGTATCGTGATGACGGTAGTCAAAAGTTTCTGTCTCAATGACAATCGACTATCCATTAACCACGATCGACTGTCCAAGCGATAGTTGACTATCCGTTAACCACAACAGACTGTCCAAACTTTCTGTCTAATCTCATTTTGCAAGCAAAACTCCAATAGGGACGGGGACAAGAACAGGGAAGAATATAGTTTATTCAAACAAGAATGGAGAAGAAGGCGACACTCTTATCTAATCTTTCCCTCTCTTTTATTTTTCTTTTTTTTTTGTCGTTTAATACCTTCTTAACACAGGAGAGGTCAGTGCGCAAATCACATTATTCTGTTCATATTTAGTAAATTATCCTTATCATTTTCCAGCTTCAATAGTCCCATGTATTTTGTAGAAAAAAGTGTTCCTAGCATATTAGCAGCCTGCGGTTTATCAAGCAAGAACTTTTTAAAAGAAATTACCTATTCTGTAAAACCATTCCTCCCAGGTCAGCAACATCAATGAGACCTGCCCTCCACCTTCGTATCTGTTCCATTTTCTCCTATTTTGTAAATCGGAATTAGTAAAGTGAAAATGCTGGTTGCAACTTGTCAGTTTACTACAAAAGTGAAGAAGAAATACATAAAAACTGTTAGCTTGGCTTTTCAGTTTGAAACAACTTCCCCTGTTTTTTAAGTTTATGAATGTCCCTCATCTACTCCCTGCTCATCCGGTCTTATACCAAGCAGAGTAGGGACACCCTAGAAATCTCCTAGAAGAAAATTTCTTTATGTTGGAACTTCCAGTGAAAATCCTATTAATCATATGATAAAACATCTCAGCCATTAAGGTACAACCGTACAATTACATTGATCAAAATGTTACCTACAAAATAAGTACATTGCCAAGCATCTATGAAGTAAGAACATAGGAAAACAAATAATTTCAAAACCTGAACATGCTAATCAAACATCTGCAAAACAGCTCTGCTACGAAGCCCCAAGTTCTATAAGTGAGCGCTTATCCTTCACAATTCTTTTATTCTCTGCTGAGTGTCCATCTGCAAGATCAGTCCTCCATTAAATACCATTTTGTATTGCAAGGTATCATTTAAAAAAGGACTAACCAGAAGGTGAGGCTTATAGTTATCTACTCTACAGGTAACAGCTTTTTCCAAGTTACCCTCACTCTAGTACTAGTAAATAGACTTAATTTAACAATATATATATCAAGCAATACAAAATGCATATATTAGTGTGAAATAATGCATGAAGAAACATGGAAACTGAAAGGGTATAGTAAGGAAATACCGTATTCTTCAGCAACCAACTACTGTTTCAGATTCAAGATTTGCATTTGCTCCTGCAAGGGTCTCAGATAATTAAGCCAGTGTAGCTCATGATCAAACTATATGAAAACACTATATATATATATATATATATATATATATATATATATATATATATATATAAAATAAATTAAATTTAGAAAGCCAAATAAGTAACCATACATCTTCAAGATTGGTAGCTTTTCCTTAGAATAGGAACTCCATCTTATCATTGGTATACTGCGCCCACCTTCACATAAGAAAAAAAAATGGGGCGAGGGGAAGGGAAATTGTTAATAACTAGAGATCAAGTATATTTCAGAGAGAAAAATATGATCTTAGAGATAGTAACATATTTTATGCACAGCATCAAAAAATAAATGATCTAATACACTAAATACCATCCATTGAAGAGTATGTATTCACCCTTCCTTTGCTGGTATTTTGACAAATATTGATCACTGAGAGTGAGAGTTTGGTACCAAGAAGAGGAGCTCTCAACTATTTCTTTACTATTTGATGGACTAATATCCTTATGATCATCCGGTTCATACGCGAGGTTTATACCCCACTTTTTAAGCTTAAAAAAAGGTTTCAATTTTACCAAAACCTCCACATGATCCCCAGCTTCCAACTGATCCCCAAACTTCCAATGGCTTAACCATAACATCTCCTCATTGGGTCCTGGTTTTCCATAGCAAATTGGCCAATAACTCCACTGGGTAAGCTTGGTTTTATTTCTGACTGTAACATAGGTTACATCATCAGACCCACTTTGAGATTCGTACACAATGCATAGATTCAATCCGTGGATATTGTGACCAACAGGTGGAGCCACATCAAAGGAAATCAAAGACTCCACGCTATGATGGTTGTACCAACTCGGAACCTCACTTCCTGGAAGAAAAATGTTGAATATGCCGCATTCATGTAATACCTGTTCCATTGGAAACGTTATTTATGAAATGAAAAGCAGAAATTAAAACAAATGAAAGTTAAATAAGGGTGAGATCAAGAACCTGGAGGGGAGCCTTTATTTTCTCGCATGTAAAGGTATTGTACATTTCAATTTCAATGCTTTCAACTGATTCCAGATTGAACAAGCCCAAATTGTTGATCATTTCTATGCAAATATTTGTTACTGGCTCCAACTTGAACAACCCTTCAACTTCAACTAGATTATGACAACCATAAAAAAAGAAGTCCAAATTTGAAGAGAAGTTTGGTAGATTTGTAACCCTTTCCAGTGATGTACAATGGCATGAAGCCAAATTTATCAAACTTTTTGGAAGCTCAGGAAGTGATTGGAGCTCTGTACAGCCCTCTAAGTCGAGGAACCTAAGGCTACTAAGGCTGTTGGTGCTTTCGGGTAACCCATGAATTGGATTTCCACCTAGACTCAGAATTTGCAAGGATGATAGGCCACTAATATCACTAGGAATAGCATTATCTGACAGATTGCATTTGGAAAGACTTAAATTCACCAAAGAGCGTGGTAAAGAAGCCAAAGAGAAACTGGGAGACCGTGTATTTGTTCTCGAAAATACCCAAGATGGCAAGATGGAATACCACAATTTACCCAATAAGAAATTGAATTTCTTTATATCCCTGGTGGTAGAATTGGACTGATTTATGGCAGTTTCATCAGCATGAAGCACCTGTAATGATTCCATGTTTCCTAACTCCTCCGGCAGCTCATCAAGCCTTGAGCAACCAGACAAAATTAGCACTTCAAGAGATTTCAACATAACAATTTCCTTTGAAAGTTTCCGGAGATTTTTACAGCCTTCAAGGTTTAGGAAAATAAGACTCTGCAGGTCTGCAATTGACTCATCAATCGAAATCAAATTTATACAATCTTTGAGTATCAATCTCTCAAGGGCAGGGAGTCCAGAGAAATCAGGGGTTCTGATAAGGCAATAGGAATGGCTGAGATTAAGGATTTTCAGTTCTCCTAGAAACTACAAAAAGATAAATAAAATAAAAAAAATTAGTTTCTGTACAAATATAATTGATCTGAGAAAGAGAAAGAAAGACAGCTGATCAGTATGATACCTTGCCTCCTTTCCAATTTTGTTTTAGCTTGCTATTGCGCATGTCAAGAGCAACAAGCTTCTCCAAACTAAGATTTTTTGGTATAGATTCCAATGGAAATCCTTGCCAACACAACCACACTAAATGTTTAGGAAATTCTTCATAGCCTCCACTGAGTTTTACATAATTAAGCTGCAGAAGCTTCAGTTTGGGCATCTTTGCAACTGTATCTGTTTTCAGGTCTACCTCATTAGATGAGGAAAAAGAATTCCTTGAGATCATGTATGATGGTTTCCAGGAGAAAAAGTCAAGACGGTGTCTTTTTGAACAATTCCCATGGTCGTCAGAAGAACATTCATACTGATATCGTTTGATATGGTTTGCATTTGCAATTGACTTCCCACGCTTGGCTCCCTTTACCCTATGCATGTCAAGGGTGAGACCCTTAACTGTTTCCGTACCCTGTTAGGGAATGAAGTGAAGAAAAAGGATTCAAAAGAAAGGTACATTAAACAAGTGAAAAATGATATGCATAGAAATGAAGCATGAGAAGTATGTTTCTTACAGCTTTTTCGATCAAAACATTCAAGCCATCCTTATCATGCCATAATCGGCTACGTTTCCCGGGATCCTCAGGAGACTCCTGGCGAACAATTTCCCTACCCATGTCTCTAAGTAATTGATGCATTCCAAGCTTGTTATATGTGTCAACAAATAAGAGACATTTGTCGATGAGAGTTTCAATCCCAATTGTTGTGTAAAATCCACAGCCCTCCAGAATTGTAACTACGTAATCTCTCTTCTTCCCAACAAAAAAACAAGCAATGTCAAGAAATAAACTTTTGTCATGATCATCTTCTAAAGAATCATAACTTATTCTAAGAATCTTCTGAATTTTACCATCAGGATATGCTTCTAATTTTTGTATCACACTTTCCCATACATTTACACTTTTGCCTGAAAGACACGAACCCAAATTTCGAAGAGCTAATGGAAGTCCACCACAATAGTTTACTGCATTTCTTGAGCACTCCATGTAACCATCAATTGGATTGTATTGACCAAAGGCATGCCAACTAAAGAGGTGAAGTGAATCATCATAATTCAGTTCTTTAACTTCAAATTTCTTACAACTATCATGACCTGTCCTAATTGGAAGCTTCTCGTTTCTGGTTGTTATGATGATTTTACTTCCAGGATAAAACCATTCTTGCATTCCAATTATTGCATATAACTGGTCCAAATCATCCACATCATCAAGCACAACAAAAACTCTTCGACAGCAAATAGCATCTTTGATTTTAACAATTCCTTGATCAACATTGTTTATTTTGATCTTTTTCTCACTTAGCAAATCTGAAACAAGTTGTTTCTGTAAGCGAATCAAACCATCAAATTGAGCTGAAGTTTCTTTGAAATTTGCAAGGAAGCTCTTGCCTTCAAATCTATCAAAATTTAGATTATAAGCAATCTTGGCAATGGTTGTCTTTCCAATTCCTCCAATCCCAGAGATAATCGCTATGCCAATACTATTTGACCCATCTTGTAACCACAGATTAATGTCACTTACAAGTTTATCTATTCCAACTAAAAATGGGGCAACATTCAATATTGTTCGATTCAATTTACTCCCAGTCTCTTTAATAATGTCTTGAATGAACTGTGACTCATACCTATAAATCAAAATCATAATTGGAAAAAGAGCACCATGAGTTAAGAAATAGTTAATTTACCAATTATACCCAAAACTTAAGTTGATGAAAAAGGCATGCATGGAAAATAGGACTTCCGTTCTAATATCATATTAATAAATAGCTATCAATTATCTTATGGGAAAGGGCTAAAAAAATTCAAACAAAATAAACATATATCTAGATAGCAAGAATTGTTAGCGACGATGACCCAAGTTGCAGAGTCTACCAAGTGAAAGCTCAATATATGATGTTGTTGGAGACTATATGGGATTGCCCTTTCACATGTTCACACGGGAATATTCCCAACAAAAATTCAACCATAGTTAGAGTATTGTTAGAAATTTCCCATATAATGGATTTACATTAATTATGGTTTTAGGGTTTTGTTAAAACGGATTAAGTAATTGGTATATCAATGAAACTTAAAAAAAAAAAACAAATATTGTGATCCATTTGAGTTGGGCTATCTACACAATGCGGACGGGTTAATGTGAGCTTTGGTAACCCATAAGGGTTTTGATCGGTAGATTAATGGGATACCATATATGTGCTGACTAGGAGAACAAGGAGGGAGATTTCTAGTGCACGTGAATTGTTCTAGCAATTTTACATGTATGTACTTAATTAGAATGGTAATTAATAAGTGGTTTGACTTTACCCGTTTTGTAAAACCATCCCTCCCAAGTCTGCAACTTGTCTGAGAGCTTCCCTCCACCCTTGTACCTTGTCCATTTCCTCTTTGAAGCGCTCTTCGTGTCTAGTGAAAGCCTCAGCAAAACTCCCCGTTTGCTTCCTGACTTGTGACGGATCCACATCGTAGAAAACTGGGATGGCAATGTGCCCAACACTTGTCCTTCGTTCCATGATCTTCACAAGCTCATCGAGGCACCATCTGGATGAAGCATAGTCTTTTGAGAAAACAATTATGGATATTTTAGATTCTTGTATTGCTTTTTGGATCTCGGCTTCAATGTTCTCTCCTCTCTTGATTTCATCATCGTCTCTGAAGGTGTGAATTCCAGCCTGAACCAAGGCTGTGTAAAGGTGATCAGTGAAGTTCTTGCGGGTGTCCTCACCTCTGAAACTCAAGAAAACATGATATGCACATCTACATGTTGAAGATGAGGCCATTGATGAAGGAGATATTCAAGAGATAAATCTCAAAATTAAGAACAGAAGCTGTCAAGAAAGAAAGAAATAATGATTTGAAAAGTCAATCTCAAATGTTTTGAAGCTCAAGTCAATGCGAGGATTGTGCACAAAAATCACAAAATTGTTGAAGAAACTTTGGAGCATTAAATTTGACATCATCAAGTTGAAATAAATTTTCCATTGATTACCTAATCTGGTTCCGGCGTTTTGTGGTTCTACGCATGCTATCATTTTTTTTTTTAATTATAATTAAAGAGGGCCGGCAGAGCCTCAGTTTTAAAAGAACGCTGCGGATATATTTCGTTTCAGTCAATTTAAAATCAGTTTTTAAGTATGTGTTTAATTTTTAAAATTAAAAATAAAATTAGTTAATTTTAATTAAAATATCAAATAATTGATAGTTTAATTTTGTTTAGAATCGTAGGCTTATGTTGAAAGTTCTAATTAGGTTTCCTAAATCTCTATATATATGACTGTTGAATTGTATTCAGAAAATTAATAATACATAATTCTTTTCAATTCTTTTTGTTAACATGGTATCAAAACAATTTGTTCATTGAGATGCTACATAATTTTTTTTTAAGAAGATAAAAGAGACCTGCAACAACCAAAGCCGTACAACAGTTGTCATCATCAACAGCCGAAGCTGTACAACAATCGTCATCATCCTCACCACCTGCAACCTATTTTCTGGCCTTCTTCCCTGGCCTAGAAATCCATCATCTCCGTCGTCAACATCCTGCAACAACAACGCGACACCTGCAGAACATAACTTTCCAACGCGATTCCTTCTCCGGTAACTAATTCCGGTGCCACGTCGTCATCGTACACCATCACTGGGGTCACCCTGCTCCGACGACAAAATCCTTGGTTCCAACAGCCAATCCAACCAGATCTGACCGTCCGTTTATTTGCAACAGATCTGACCGTCCGATCAGTTCCTAGATCCAGATCTGCCATGTTTGGTTACTTGGATAAAGTGAAAACTGCCCTGTTTGGTTACTTAGATAAATAGAAATCTGCCTTATTTGGTTACTTGGATTTCATTTGTTTGGATACATGGTTATAATCTGTTTGGTTACATGGTTATTGTATGTTTGGTTACTTTGTTAAAGAGAAATATGCCTTGTTTGGTTATTGGAAATTTCAAAGCCTTCATTGCTTCATCTATTTTAACCTTCATAGCCAACTATATCTCTGGCCTTTATAGCAAATTTTTTCTTCCCTCTAATCTTGCCTTCTTTGGCATTCATAGCCGACTATACCTCTAGCCTTTATCGCCAATTTTTTCCTCCTTCTAAACTTGCCTTCTTCTCCATCATTAACCCACCATGGCTGAAAACACCATTCAAGCAGCGTACAGGCTGAATGGGAAGAATTATCTGAAGTGGTCCCAATTTATCTGCACGTATTTGAAAGGAAAGGGAAAAATAAGTCATCTTCTGAGTACAGGACCGAAGGAAGAAGATCCCAAATTTGCAGCATGGGATGAAGCAGATTCCATGATTATGTCTTGGTTATGGAATTCCATGACTCCTGAAATCAACGACACCTGCATATTCCTATCCACGACGAATGAAATTTAGGATGATGTTCGACAGACGTATTCGAAAGCTCGTGATGCGGCTCAAGTGTACGAGATCAAAGTCAAGACCGCTGAAATGAAACAAGGCAACAAAACTGTCACTGAGTACGTAAATGCGCTTAAGAATCTATGGTAAGAGCTAGACCGTTATTGCTGTTTCGAGACCAAATGTCCAGAAGATGCAGTAACCTTGAAGAATTGTATCGAAAAATGTAGTTTATGACTTTCTTGCAGGACTTAATGCTAAACTTGATCAAGTAAGGGTGCAGATAATCAGAAAAGAAGAGATACCCTCTATGAACGAAACCATGTCTCTGATTCATGCAGAGGAGAGTCGAAGAGGAGTGATGCTCGAACCCCAAGCTCCTGAAGGTTTTGCTATGGCGACAAAACAGACATGAAGATGGATGGATAGGCATATTTGAACTTATATGCAAGCTGGGAATGAAGGGCGCATATTCACCAGCTTGAGAGGGAATGTTGAGAGTCCTAATTAGGTTTATGTTAAGAGTCCTAATTAGGTTTCCTGTTATTTGTCATAGTAGATTTCCTAAATCTTATCTATTTTATATCTATCTTATCTAGTTATGTATCTTAGTCCTATTAGGTTTGATATTCATAAGTCTATATATATGACTGTTGAATTGTATTCAGAGAATTAATAATACATAATTCTTTTCAATTCTTTTTGTTAACAGATTAATTTCTTTTATCGATTTTAAAAAATTAAATACATATTTAAAATTGACTTTAATCCCACTAGAAAACTTATAATTTTTCTATTATAAATATAAATACAAATTTATATACATGAAATATATATACATATATATATAATTTTTGCAATTTTTTATAGGGAAATAAACTTTATTAATGATAAAGGACAAAATAGATACACGATTAAGACTCTAGAAATTGTGCTCCCAATAGTTTCCTCTTAACAACCGAAAAACCACCAAAAAAAAAACTGCACCTTGAAACACTTCGGCTATGTTTGGAAACAGTTTTCAAAAACTAAAACATATGTTTGGAAAAGTGTTTTCAAAAACCATTTTAAAAATCAGTTTTGCAAATTCCTTTTTTCAAAAACTGTATTTAGAAAACTCCAAATTGGAGTTTTCATGTTTCATTTTCTAAAATCAGCCCTAAAACACTGCTTTCTTCTCTCAGCTATCTGCTCTCTGCTCTCTGCTCTCTGCTCTCTTCTCTCTTCTCTCAATGGCGTCTCTCTGCCATCTCTCGCTTGTGTCTCCGTTTCTCTCGTTCACAGCTTCTCTCGTTCTCATCTCTTTCTCTCTCTTTCAATCTCAACACAAAACCAGAACATGCCGTTCTCATCTCCCTCACACACTCAACACATAAAGCCTTACCACTTCTCATCTCCCAGTCTCGTGCAATCTCAACTTCTGAAACCCATACCCATTATCATCTCCATCTTAGTCACTCTTGAAAAAATGGAATTTCTTAAACCCCTTACCCATTCTCATCTCTCTTTCTCGCACTCTCAACCCATTTCTGAACCCATTTTCACTACATGCTCCTATTTCATTCAGAATATTGCAACAGTTTCAACATCGAGGCAAGAAAAGAAAAGAGAAGGCAGGTAAGCAACAGCTCTGGGAGAACTCTCTCTATAACTTTAAGCTTTGGAAATTAATCATATATGTATATATGCTTTTTAGTGTATGTCATATCTATATCATCATCCTTATCAATGTAATTAGGAATCATAATTTATCTTTCTACCTTGCTCTCAAGTTATACTTATTTTGAAAGCATCCATTAGATAATGTATTTTTCTGGGTTTTTTTGTAAGTTTTTCATATGTTATTGAATTTCTCGGATTTTCCTGCCTCCACTGGCTAGTGGTTGTGGTCTTATTAAAAAAAAGAAAAAAAAGAAAAAAGAAAAAAAACTAGTTAGTGGTTGTGGTTTAATGGTAAGATTAGTGGCAGTATGTGGTAATGATTAGTGGTTTATAAGAAGTTTGAGAAGGTGTGAGACACAAGTATTGACAACTTGATATGTGTTACCTCCTTGGTTGCCAGTCTATACAAGATTTTGTATGATGTTTGAATATGTTGCTCTTAAAGTTTTTATTTCTTTTTCTAAATCTCTGAAGCATTTAAATTTCATCATCCACCATTTTTTTTAGTTTGGGAGAGTAGCTTATGCTTATGATACTGCTTTTTGGATTGTTTTAACATATGATAATGTTGAAGCTTGCCTAGAGTTTCTATTAGTTTGGGTTTGTTTGTGGTTTTTGGATTGTTTTACAACCAAATTTTAGTGATTTTAACATATATATAATGTTTGAAGCTTTCCTAGAACTGAGTGCAGCCTATTAGACATGTAAATATACTAGCAAAAGAATTAGTAAGGCCATTGTTCTACTCTGTCTTAAGTTTTTTCACATATATTAAATCAGTTCTATTTGAATTTTGATGACTTGATTACAAGTAAGTGAAACATATTCATGTATTTTGTTAATGCATAATCAATAGCCTTTTTGATAGTTTTTTATTTATATTTTTGTATATTATGAATAGGTATTTTTAATTTTTTTGATAGAAACAGAAAGAATAGGTCTTTGCAATTGATTCATGATGTTCAAGAATTTTCCCTTTTTTAGTACTAATTGTGGGATTGAGTTTCTTTTTTATTTTTTTCTCCTCACTACTTATGCTTTCTATTTCAATGTATAGACAGTATAGCATATTTATACTGCTTTACAAAAAGTAATAAGCATGCTGGTGCTACAGTCCTTGTGCAGGGGCTGGTGCTGTAGCCCCTATGCAGGGGTTGCAGCACCAGCCCATGCTAAATTTTATTGGTACTGTACAATCAGTGATACGTTTGAATGGGACCTAAGATAATATATATATATATATATATATATATATATATATATATATATATATATATATATATAAAGTGTTTTCCTAGGACTTGAGGAATCTATCAGATCTTCCAGGGTTTGTTCATTGTGGTATTTTTTCATCTTTTTTTTTTCTATGCTCTAGTGTGGTTCTTCTGTGTGGTTGGTTTTGGTGTGCTTTGCATTTAGTTGCTATTTCCTGGAGGTGCTTCCTGGGCAAGGTAGCTTACTGTTTAACTTTGTTTTGCTTTATTAGTTTGTTTTGGGGTCTGTCAACACCGTTCGATTGTATATTGATTTATCGCAATTCAAGGTTTTTTTCTCAAAATGTTTATGCGGATCTTTGAAGGTATATCTAACAATCATTAATCTTTGTGTTAAATATGATGCATTATTTTATTGCATTTCACACATGATACACTTTGGGTCTTTAGCCACTTTATGGAGCAAGGTAACTATCCTTTCCATTAAGGCCAAACTTTGGTCAAATTTGGTTTGCAATGATAAAGTTTGGTCGCTTTTCCAATCATAATATATATAGCATACATTCATCAATATTCGTAGGTAGTATAGTAGCATTTATTTTAATTATCAATAAATAATCATATTAAAAAAATAACGAAAATAAATGCATTCATGGTAGAGAAATAATAATACCTAGAAACCTTTTTTTATTAGAGTATTTGTTTACTGATAAATGTAGCATGTGCATATATACTATAGTCTTCCTGTAGGAGATGAGAGAAACTTATTGTATACTAAGTATTAGCCAATACTCAAAACTATAGCACGTATCAAAAAAGATAAATGATGTTTATTTTGTTATTGAACTGCATGAGAAGAGAAAAAAGGATACATTTTCCTTTCATTCAATGGTGATATAGATTATTGTGTCATGTATCTTTAATGAACCCGAGTTTCACAAAAAAAATCATTGAATTGATCACAATTCACTATAAAGATGCTATTGTTCATATTGTGCAGCAGCCCCTTTGCAGGGGCTAGTGCAACTGGTGCCTACACAGGGGCTGGTGCTGCACCTTTGCATGTAAGAAGTCCCTGAAATCTTACTTCACCTTTGCGTGTGAGAAGTCTGTGAATGATTACGGCCTCGTCATCTGCTCTGTTATGTGCTCTTTATTGATGTAGCCACATGTCATCCGGTCAGTGGAGGAGGAGTTAGCCACGTGTCCCCAGGCCACTGGAGAGTGAATTATTTACTACATTAGAGGTCCCACACTTCCTTAAGTATATTTATGTGTTTGATGAAGTATATTGGAACTTTATGCCATTAGTTGCTAATGAACGAATATTTGTCATAGTATTTTGTATGTTTTTCAAGTATTTGTTTATATGTTTAGCTTAAGAATTTATTACTTTGAGTTGTTTTTCGTTGTTTTACATGTTCACAAGCACTTGGAAATGAGTTTCACTAAATTGTCAGAATTACCCATACAGATCAGTCATTTTTACAGATTAAACTGTATTGATTTAGGAATAACCAAGAGATGAGCCATATTTTATTGGAAAGATCCGGATGTCTATTTTCTGGAGAATTTTACGGCTCGTAAATATGATTTTTCTAGAGAAATTTATGGTAGTTTTAGTAGACAAAGGTCAGGCTGTGCGTGATTTCAACGTGACAGAAGTGATTTTGCGGATTAAACTATATTGATTTAGGAAGAACCAGGAGATGAGCTATATATGCTTGGAAAGATATGGATGTCTATTTTCTGGAGAATTTAACGGCTCGTAAACATGATTTATCTAGAGAAAGTTATGGCAGTTTTAGCAAAATCGGGCCTGGACAGCAGCAGAAGCACACAGCCCGAACAGAAACCCTAAGGCGACTTTTTTGTCTACAAAGCCGTCTCTATACAGCCCTATATAGGAATTTTAGACTCAAATAAGGTAGGAGACGATGGTAGTTCTTTGAGAGATATTATCAAGAGGAGTTTTGGGAGATTGAAGAAGGAGACGGTTTCTTTCATCAAGACGGCTTATCAAGAGATTGAAGATGACGATGAATCGCTTCAATACTTTAAGGATTCATCTTGTAATTCAGGAAGAAATTCTATCTTTGCTCCTTTTGTCCTTCAATATGCTTGTAACACTAATATTTGAATTCTGTGATTGAGATTTAAACATAAGCGGTTGAACGCATTGTTGGGCGTTTGGCTTAGTTGCTGATGAGTGCCAAATATTGCATATTTTGGCCCTCTAATTTACATTTGTTAGCTTAGGAATTTGTTACTTTGAGTTGTTTTCGTTGTTTTTCAGGTTTACAAGCACTGGGAAAGGAGTTTCACTAAAATTGCCAGAATTGCCCGTACAGATCAATCATCTTTGAAAATTAAACTGTATTGATTCAAGAAGAACCAGGATATGAGCCATATATGTTTAGAAAGATCCAGAAGTCTATTTTCTGGAGAATTTTACGGCTCGTAAAAATGATTTTTCTACAGAAAGTTATGACCGTTTTAGTAGACAAAGGTCAGGCTGTGCGGGCTGTGCGGGATTTCAGCGTGAACAGAAGTTTTGAAGGGCATGTGAAGACTTAAATCAAACATCCCACATTGGTTGAAAACACATTTCTATATCCCACATTCCACTTGTTGTATTTGCCTATATAAGACCCACTCCACTTCATCATTCAGTGTACAATTCCTGAGCCACTTTGGTGTTTACCGGTGGACGTCCGCTAACATTCTGGTGGATCCCGAAGGCATTGCTACCACGAGGGGAAGCGTCGCCCATCAGCGAGTGGAATTTCTCCCATGTAAAGTTTTTTTTATTTATTTCTTTATATTCAGTTGTTTTAGTTTAAATGTTTAGCACTTTTTATTATAGTTTTATAGTTATGAGTGGCTAGACTCTTCAGCTAAGGTTGAAGATGAAGCCCCGCTGTTGTTTGGCGTAGTAGTTCAGATTTGCTTGTACAAATCTGACAATTTTTAGTATAAATGTTCTGTCAATTATTTGAGTTAATCTTATAATTGATTGAGTTTAAATTGTCTGTTAGATTTTCTTTGTGTTTCATCTGATGGATACATTGAATGCTTTTCGATTAAATTAGATTCCTTTTGTGATTTGTTAAGAGCGGATACATCGGGTGCTTTTGGTTTAGTTGAGATATTCTTTGTTTTTTGTCTTATAGTTGGATTCATAGAATGTTTTGATAGGCTATATTTTTAGAACATGTATGCTTAACTTCGGTGGGGTGGATTCGGAAACCTTAGTGCTTTTTATTATTAGTTTTAAAATCAATTTAATTTAGTTTTAATCTATTTTACAAATTATCATTCAAAATTCGGAACTAGGTTAAGATAGAGTTAGTTTAGATTAAAAATTATATTTTCACAACGCAATTCCCTGTGGATTCGACCTCGCACTTGCACAACGCTATACTGCAAACGACTCGTGCGCTTGCGAGTAAATTTAAAACTCACAACAAGTTTTTGGCGTCGTTGCCGGGAATTGTTTGGTTTGTGAAAATTTTTGGTCTAAAATGATTTTATTTTTCTACTAGTTAGTTATCTTTTTATTAAAAAAAAAAATCATGTTGATGAATCCAGCGCCGGTTTCACAGTCTTTAGAGGACGCCCTCAAGGATTTCATTAAAATGACTGGCCCGTCCCTCAATGCTGTCAACACTTTCAATGTTGAAAGCTGTTCCATCTATGCTAGTCCCATGCATCTAGCACAGAATTGCCCATCAATGCCGGCTTGTGCCGAGTATCCTATGGAACAAATGAATGCTTTCAATGACTGTTGTTAGCAATCAAATGGATCTTGCTCCGAAACATACAATCCAGGGTGGTGGGACCACTCTAATTTTTCATGGGAGCAGAACCAACCAATGAATCAGGGAGGAGCCCCTTACCATGCTCACAATCAATACACTCCCGAATTTCCTCCACCAATTCCAAATTATGGTCACTCAGCTTATCCAGCACCATCACCCGCTCACCAAGCTCCCATTCAAGTGCCAGTGTCGGTTTCACAGTCATTGGAGGATGCTCTCAATGATTTCATGAAAGCGACTAGCCAATCTATGAGTGAAGTGATGAGTGCAACACTAGAAAACACCCAAGCGATTGCCACACTAGAGAGTCAAATTGATCAGATCGCAAGTTACATGGGTGAAGGCGAGGAAGGAGAGTTCCCCAATCAATCTGAGCCTAACCCAAAGGAACAGTTTGCAGTGGGAAATTCTTCAACTCCAATGCATTGGCAGGAACAAGTGCAATCAACTGTCCCATACTTGTCTGGGAGACAAGTGGACAATCAAGTGGAAGAGAGCCCTGCTATGCACCAAGGGCAAGAGAGTAGCAACAATGAGAAGAGAGATGCTAAGCCATCTACAGCCACTCGTATTATTAAGGATCTCTCTAGGTCGTTTTTACCTAAAGCGCCTTACCCTGAGAGACTACAAGTGCCCAAGAAAGAAAGGAAGTCTGAGGACATTATGGAGGCATACTTTGCTCAGTTTGAAGAGGATTTGGATTTAGATAAGTTACTTGAGCAAGCAAATACTATCGTGGAGTCTGCTCCTCGGGAGAGTAGTAGGACAAAGGAGACTATGGATGAATCCCGTATTGAGGAACCCTTGGAGGCATGCTTTGCTCACTTTGGAGAGGACTTGGGCTTAGATAAGTTACTTGATGAAGTAAATGTCATTTTGGAGTCTGATCCTAGAGAAAGCAATAAGACGGAGGAGACCGCCGCACCTGACACCCCTAAAAAGGAACTTAAGCCTTTACTAGATAATCTTAAGTATAAGTTCCCAGGTCCAGCAGATTCTTTGCCTATAATCATAGCTTTAGATTTGGGTGATGCTCCAGAGGAGAAATTATTGGACGTCTTAAGAGAGCATAAGGAAGCTATAGGCTGGACTATTGAGGATGTCAAGGGAATCAACCCCTCATTGGTAATACACACGATACAGTTAGCGGAGAATGCCAAGCCATCGAGGGAGCCACAAAGAAGGCTCAACCCTGCTATGTAAGAGGTTGTGAGGGCAGAAGATGTTAAGCTGTTAGAGGCAGGGATCATTTATCCCATCTCTGATAGAAGTGGGTGAGCCAGATTCCAGTCGTGCCCAAACGTGCTGAATTTATGGTAGTAAATAAAGACAACGAGTTGGTTCCAACTCGAGGGCAGTCAAGATGGAGAAAGTGTCTAGACTACCGTAAATTGAATGCTGCCACTAGGCCTGATCATTTTCCATTCCCATTTATTGATCAGATGGTGGAGAGCTTAGTTGGGCCTGTTTACTAATGTTGGGTCTGGCTGAAGACGTTAAACTTAGCGCTCATGGGAGGCACCCCACAGCTTATCTTTTCTTTTGTTTATTTATTAATTTGCATTTTTATGATTAATGTTTGTTTCCAGTATTTTTTTGTTTTCTAGTTTTTATTTTTCAGGGACAAAGCGTACTTCAGTTCAAGTTTGGGGGTATGCTATGAGCCATACCAGTCCAGATAGTTCTCCATATCTCAGGTCAGCTCTTTCCATATTAGTCACACATTGGGGTCAATGTGTAATTTAAGTTTGGGGGTATGGGAGACACATCACACACTTTGTCCTAATTTGTTGTCTTTTCGTCATAGAGATAAATGCATGCTCATGTTATCGTGAAATTTTAGTTAATCTAAACATTTTCTGTGATGTGATGTCATTGGTGAGTTTAACATTTTGAACACATGATCTGGTGATAAATTTTTAAAATTTAGTTACTTACTTTAGGCATTTTGAGAATTCACATGTTTGATCTAATCTAACACGAGCACATTAGCACAAATTATGTGAGGTATGACATGTGATTTTAATGTGTATTTTTCCTTATCTTAACTGAAACTGGATGACTTGTTGGATGAACTCTTGGGCATAGAAAAATATAAAAAAAAAATTACCAATAAACTTTTCGCTGAGTAACCGGACCTCTTGCCTCAGTAAGCAGTGAGTGTTCACGTCAAAAGGTGGAATTTTGCTTGGTAATATTAAGGTCGGTTTAATTTCGTAGCCTTTTTGACTCGAGTTAGTAAGTCCTTAGGGGTGTCTTTACACCTAATGCCCTAAAACCACCTGGTTTGGGAGTCATTGACTTAACATTCGCTACATGGGTCAATTAGAAAGCTTAAGGGAACTAAACATAGCCGTGCTTTATTAAAAAAAAAAAAAATACTATGCCTTTGTCGTTCATTTTTGATGGGAAATTCGGTGTATCTTGAGACATGGAGACCTTACACATTAGAGTTACTTGGAAGCTTCATTTTTATATGCTAATTCACCTTACACTGATTCAAGCTTGTGATGCTTTATCCTGCCTTTTGTAAGTAATTAGATTTTAACATTTCTATTCATTGCGAAGATGGGTTTACCTTTTTAAGCTTTCTTATGAATGAATATCATGGTGATGTGTGCTCCTTAAATTTATGGATACCATGAGTGATGACTTTATCTTTATGTTCTTTGTTTTTCATTGAGTCTTTTATTTTGTTTTGCTAAGGGACTAGCAAATTGTAAGTTTGGGGGTATTTGATGAGTGCCAAATATTGCATATTTTGGCCCTCTAATTTACATTTGTTAGCTTAGGAATTTGTTACTTTGAGTTGTTTTCGTTGTTTTTCAGGTTTATAAGCACTGGGAAAGGAGTTTCACTAAAATTGCCAGAATTGCCCGTACAGATCAATCATCTTTGAAAATTAAACTGTATTGATTCAAGAAGAACCAGGATATGAGTCATATATGCTTAGAAAGATCCAGAAGTCTATTTTCTGGAGAATTTTACGGCTCGTAAAAATGATTTTTCTACAGAAAGTTATGGCCATTTTAGTAGACAAAGGTCAGGCTGTGCGGGATTTCAGCGTGAACAGAAGTTTTGAAGGGCATGTGAAGACTTAAATCCAACATCCCACATTGATTGGAAACACATTTCTATATCCCATATCCCACATCGGATTGGAAACATATTCCACTTGTGGTATTTGCCTATATAAGACCCACTCCACTTCATCATTCAGTGTACAATTCCTGAGCCACTTTGGTGTTTACCGGTGGACGTCCGCTAGCATTCTGGTGGATCCCGAAGGCATTGCTACCACGAGGGGAAGCGCCGCCCGTCAGCGAGTGGAATTTCTCCCATGTAAAGTTTTTTATTTATTTCTTTATATTCAGTTGTTTTAGTTTAAATGTTTAGCACTTGTTATTATAGTTTTATAGTTATGAGTGGCTAGACTCTTCAGCTAAGGTTGAAGATGAAACCCCGCCGTTGTTTGGCGTAGTAGTTCAGATTTGCTTGTACAAATCTGACAATTTTTAGTATAAATGTTCTGTCAATTATTTGAGTTAATCTTATAATTGATTGAGTTTAAATTGTCTGTTGGATTTTCTTTGTGTTTCATCTGATGGATACATTGAATGCTTTTCGATTAAATTGGATTCCCTTTGTGATTTGTTAAGAGCGGATACATCGGGTGCTTTTGGTCTAGTTGGGATATTCTTTGTTTTTTGTCTTATAGTTGGATTCATAGAATGTTTTGATAGGCTATATTTTTAGAACATGTATGCTTAACTTCGGTAGGGTGGATTCGGAAACCTTAGTGCTTTTTATTATTAGTTTTAAAATCAATTTAATTTAGTTTTAATTTATTTTACAAATTATCATTCAAAATTCGGAACTAGGTTAAGATAGAGTTAGTTTAGATTAAAAATTATATTTTCACAACGCAATTCCCTGTGGATTCGACCTCGCACTTGCACAACGCTATACTGCAAACGACTCGTGCGCTTGCGAGTAAATTTAAAACTCACAACAGCTGCCTTGATTGTTTTGGATATTTTGGTTGATTTAGTTTTATGAAATTTTCCATATTATTTCTTATTCAATATCCTTCAGACCTTTGATTATTACTTATGGATTGGCATCTATTATTGATAGTTAAGGTTAATATTTGAGATTAGGTTGAAGACAAATCATCTAGACCTAATTAAGCTTTCTTGAATAGGAATTTAAATCAGGATTCAAATCAAATTTTGATTTAGGTGGTTGCGTTTTCCTTATACATAATTTAACTAATTAGTAGATAAACACGATCCATGGGATTTAATTAATTAGTTATAAATTGAGAATAAACACGATCAATGGCATTCTCTAGTCTTAGCGGAAATACCAACAATCTTGGATGTTGATTAATTATTTATATTCACCAAATGTTCCAATTCATGATTGGATAACAAGTTAAATTTTCAATTGTTCTCATTGATTATACTCATCTCTTCATAATTCGTTGTGTTTAATTTACTTAATTGTTTTTATTTCAATTTTCTCTTCACCAATCTTTTAATTAGAGTGTTTAGTATTTAATTTCAGAGTTTGTTTTTGTAATTTTAATAAAGTAATTTAATATTTAAACCACTGCAATTCCTTGAGAGATCGACCTTGAGAGTAAACTCATCGCAATACTATTTGTGATTCGTGCACTTGCGAGCACTTAAAATTTGCACATCAAGTTTTTGGCGCCGTTGTTGGGGAATTGGCGTTTAATTGTTTAGTTATTTTTTTTGTTTTTATTTTTATTTTTATTTCTTTTCTTTTCTTTCTTTTAGGCATAATTTTTATTTCTTTTATTTCATCAAATTTTCTTTATTTGCTTCTTGATTTTCTTGATTTAAATTGGCATTAATTTGTTTCTTGATGTTCGCTCTCTTGATTCTTGGTAGCTTAATTTTTCTTTTGTTTTCTTCATGTACATGCACGGTGAAATATCCTAAGGGAGAAATCTAGTGCTAGTAATAGACAACATTCATAGGCTAAGGGAGACATTACAGCCTACCGAAGAAGAAGAAAAGGTTAAGGGAATAGAAAAGGAGGAGCCTAAAAGAATGGAAGGAACTGAAAGACAAATTATGATGAAGGAGTATGCAAGGCCAATCATCGGCACTTCCATATTGTAGACTGAGGTTCCAATCCAAGAGGGGGGTGAATTAGGTTTTTAAAAACTTTCACTAATTACTTGCAAGTTTATAAAACAGTTAAATGCACAAGCATATAAACAAGTAATGTGCTTTAAATAAAAGAGTTTAAGGAATATAAAGTGCAAACTCAGTTTATAATGGTTCGGCAATATCAGATTCATTCCGACCCTACGTCCACTCTCTTCAAGGAACCTCCTTGAAGTAATCCACTAAAACTCTTAGTCGTACAATTTCACGAGTGTTGTACAAACCTTACAAACAATCCCTTCCTCTCGGAAGCTAATCCCTTCCTCTTGGAAGCTAATCTCTTCCTTTCGGAAGTTATTCCCTTTACAATAAATATGAGTTGCTGTAAAGTAAATGGTATAGAGATATCAATGAATGCTTTTACAAATGAACAATATCTCTCTTTCAAAGTAAAGCTTGAAGAATGTCTCAACAATAAATGTTTCAAAGCTTTTGTGTATTAATGAGCAAAAACTTGATTGAATTTGTAATCCTCTCTTCTCAAATGCTCATTGGAGTAGGTTTATATAGCTTTGAATTAATATGGCCATTTTGTACTAACTCGGTATGTTTTGGTGCATTAAATGCTCAAGTCTCGCATCTCAACTGTAATATTTTTTGAATTACCAATCGATTAGGTCTTAGTACCAGTCGATTGGGTCAAGTGAAAAGTCTCACTTGTAAGGCTGTGGAGAGTACTAGTCGACTGGGTAGTTCTTAAAAACGTTTGAATGAATAGTTTTATTAAAATTCTATTTTAAAAAGAGCCATTAGACAAGCTAGTTACCTGAACAGGTGAGATTTACAACTTGTTTAAATACCTTATGCCTATACTAGATCTTCTGTCTTGACTTGGTGTCTGACTCGGGTTGAGTTTTTCATCTTGATTCTTGGCTGTAGCTTTTATCGTTTAAAACACTCAGATAATACTGTTAGTATAATTAGAATTTTGTTTTGTCATTATTAAAATTTAGATGAGGGTCAACAATCTTCCCTTTTTTGATGATGACAAAACTAATGAAAGAAAACAGTTTTTAAAAACTAAGTGTTTGGTTTGTAGAAAAATTGGGCAGAGTTTCCTCTGTTTTTTTAATAAAACCAACCTGTAAAAAGTTCAAAACAGTTTATACTCAATCAAACCAAGCAACTCAACATATAGTCATATACAACAAGTGCTTTGGAGCAATGTTCCCCCTAAATCTATGCACTACTTTAAGTTTACAGTTATTTTTCTCATTTTTCTCATATTTCTCTCCCATTTTGACAACAACAGAAAAGGGGCCAATAAACCAAAAAATAAACCACATAGATACTACAGAAATTAAGATAATCATAAACAAACTTGTATGCAAAAATTTGGAATAATTCGTAGTTCGGAAGACTTCCCGAGAAGAGTTGGAAGTTTCCATACGTGCATAAGTAGTTACAGCATATATCCAAGCAAAGAAGGTTTTATATGAAGTAAACATATTGCATAAAATTAAAACAAGTATTTGAATCATAATTTAAAATAAGATATACACATATAAAGCAAAGATCCATACAATATGGGCTTCGAAGAGCCGAAACTGAAAAACTACAATATATGATAAAATGATGTTCGCGCCAAGAACAACTAATAGCTATCTATATATTCAACTGAAAAGCAATATAGAAAGCAACTCAATGAGTGGGAGAGTCATAGCTGTCATAAATGAGATCCCAAAGCTCAGCCAAGGAACCCTCTGTATGCTTCGGTACAGCTCGAAGTCATCTCGGAGGGAGCGAAGGTCATGATGCATGGCATCAACAAAAGAGCTCAAGCTCTGGAATTCGGACTACATAGTCAGCTGGAGGCTCGAAATAACCTAGAGAAGGTCGCCATATCCAGCTGGTCTAGTACTCAAGCCGCCCATAGGTGGTGCTCGGTCATCTGTATCCATAGCAGTGGCTACAGTATCTAGACCCTCGTCCTCATCATCACTGCTATCACTTCGCCTATCCTAATGTTCTTCCCGACCTTTGAATAAATCATGCCATCTCGGATTATGCACCCCATCTTCTTCAGCGAAGAGACATTGATAATGTCATTGAGGCGATGTTTTGAGCCTCGACGGCAGGAAGAAGAACCCGAAAGTGCTGAAGGATAAGTGTGATGAGCATCCCATAGGAAAGGCATCCGGAGTCACTAGCTTCACCGTTTATCATGTTGGCGAGCAATGGTGCCAAGGTTTAAGGCACCAAATCAATACCACATCTATCTTAGATAGATAGCCCCGACTCTCAAGTCTCGGATGGATGGTCCAACTCACAATGAGGTTGAACAATTTCGAGTCGAGGGGCATGTCACTATATGTGTGAAATGTAGTGGGTCGAAAGACCTAGTTAGGGTCACACCTAACTATCTAACATGCCTCCTCATAATCGAAATTGTCTGGCCATTGATAAGTGTTTAAATATTCATATTTAAGCCCCTTAATTTACATTTGTTAAGCCCTTAGTGTACGTATTTTATTCTATTTTACTTCCTTTTTGTGTTTTATGGGTTTTTATAGGTTCTTGGAGAAAATGAAGCATTTTGGAATTCAAAGAGCAAAAGCTAGAAAACCTTAAGCTGCCTAGTGCGATCGAGCACAGAAGGCCTGCGATCGAGTGCACCAGCGCTCCAGTGGCCAAGCCAAGATCGAGCGCAACCTACACTCACGTGCAAGAAGAAGGCTCGAGCACACTAGTATGAGATCTAGCGCACACGTACGACAGTAAACAGTAAAACGGCAGAACCTGTTTTGTTCGGGTCTTGTTTTGGAAATTAAGGTTTCGAGGTATCCTGAGAACCTTATAAATAGCCTTGTAAAATACAGAAAGAGTAGCTCCCCTTTAGTTTTAGTTTTAGGTCAGGAGGCCGGAGGCCAGAAAGGATTCTACAAAAGAATTGATGACGCTTTAATGGAGCTCTCTCGGGTTTCTTCTTTCCTTTATTTTATTATGTGTAACTAATTGTCTAGTAGGGTTTGATTGAAGCCCTAATTATGTTTGCTCAATAATTCAGTATTAGTGCCTTTGCAATATTTGTGTTGTGATGATTAACTTGATTAATGTCTATTTTTATTTAAATTCCTCATATGTGTTTGCCTGATCGACATATGCATCTGGTATGGATTAGTTAGTTAAATCAATTTGGATGACCTAGTCCTGAGTTTAACAATAGTAATAAAAGATATCCACGCCGGGTTCTTGGGATTAATCAACATGGGAAATCGGGAGCGGACCAAGCCCTAGGTCTCGCGTGGTTGTCGATTTCCACAGATCCTATGCTCTCTTGAGGAACAACTCAGTATACACCATGCAGAATCCCTTAAGAAAGAGAAGAGTTAGAGTATACATCATGCCTAACTCATTGCTTAGGGAAATCAATAGCTTAAGGAGTGGAAGAAACCCTTAGGTTGACAACCATTAGGTATTCATAGCATAAGTAAAATAATTAGCATACTGTTTTGTTATGGTAGCATGATTAGTGGTGGATATCAAGTTCCTACGCCTTCATCATTATTAATTCAAACTCATTATTTATTTCTATCTTTTTTATATTGTGAAACTAATTCTAAATCAAAATTCACCAATCCCTGTGGAGATGATCTCGCATTTGCACACTATACTACTGTTGACCTTGTACACTTGCAAGTAAAACTGCATGATTATTTGCTTATTAATTTAGGTAGATAAACGCACAACAAGTTTTTGTAACCGTTGCCGAGGATTGCACTAAATTTCTATTTAGAATTAATTTTCGTTTAGTTTTCTTTATTATTCTGTTCAGTTTATTTTTATTCTTTTATCATAAACCTAATTTTTCACCTTTCTGTTTTTCTGTACTTTTTATTCTTTTATCAAAAACCTAATTTTTTTTTTCATCTTTATGTTTTTTTGTTTCTGTTTCAAGTCTTCAGCAGAGCAATTTCTGGCCTTGCGATCAAGCTCAAGCTGAGGTGCAATCGAGCGCAGCGCGCACTTCACACTATGATCGAGCACTGTTTTTGGTACGCTCGAGCGCAAAAGCTCCAAAGACTACCCGAATAGCAGTTCTGAAGCTGCTGCACTGAAACGTTTCAGCTGATTCATGCAAGGTCTTCGATCCAGGTATCCAACCATCATTCCACTTGATACGAAGATTGAGCAGACCATTCGAAAAAGGCTTAAAAACGATGTTGAGGAGGAAGAAGAAGAATTCGAGGGAGATACACAAATGGCGAAACAGTTTGACAACCAACCGCCACCAGAGCAAAGACCCATGAAGCAATCCTTCATTCCACGGAACCTCGACCAACCTTCTTGCATTGCATATCAACCAGAAGCTACATATCTCCATAGATACTAAGTACATTGACTTATTTTAGGGGTACACCTGCTGAGGATCCACACTTGCACCTTCGGGAATTCTTTGACCTCTGTAAGTTCTAGCACATCCAAGGCCTAAATCAAGAGGGAATCAGGTTAATTCTTTTCCCTTTTTCATCAAAAGATAAAGCTAAGTTATGGTATAATTCATTGCCTGTAGATACTATCTACACTTGGGAGGAACTATCCAGTAGGTTCCTAAGAAAATTTTCCCAGCACAAAAGACAAGGCAAATGAGAAGGGAGATTCAATCTTTCCAATAGAGGGATGGAGACATTTTCTTTGAGGCATGGGGACACTTCAATAGGCTACTACTGAAATGCCCACACCACAATCTACCTCAAGATGAGCTGGTACAAGCTTTCTATGAATGTTTGAGTAATATTAATCAAAGTATGGTGGATTCAGGTTGTGGAGGTGTGCTGATGGAGAAAAGTAGTGAAGAAGCCATGGAGCTTTTTGAGACCTTAAACGAGCACACCCAACAATTCTCATCTAGAGGAAGACCAAGAGTAAAGAGCAAGGGTATGTATAAAGTGAACTTAAATGGTGGATCTCCAAATCAGATGGCTGTTATGGAAAGAAAGATAGATATGCTTGTAAAAGCCATGACTGGTAAGAACAGCCCACCTCGTCCACAAGCTACACCACTACAGGTATGTGCTATATGTTCTCATTTTGATCACACTACTTAAACTTGCCATTTGTTTTCATTTGCAGATCCAGAGCAAGCAAACTATGTAGGACCAAACAACTATCCTCCCAAGAATGATCCATATGCAAATACCTATAATCTTGGATGGCGGAACCACCACAACTTCCATCACCTTTATGAGAACTATTGATACAAAAATATGTGTGAAAAAGGGTATTATCAGTATGATAGTAAATGGGGAGGAGATAGAATTCAATATATTTGATCCATTAAATTCACCCGAAAATGATATGGAATGTTCTAATGTATGCTTAATGAAAGGTGTTGTTGAGGAAGTTTTTTCAGGTCCATCACCTTAATCCATTGGAGTCTACCCTCACCCATGGTTTCACAAGAACGGGTATTAAGCCAGATTTTACAGATGTTACTGATGACATCATTAAAGCTGCGCACCTTTTAGAGGCCTCTCCAAAGCATCCAAGCACCAAATTTGGCATTGAAGTAGTTGCTGGTGCATTCAACTTATGTTTTTCTAAGAGGGAAAGGCTTGGCAATATTTTGTGTGTCAGATGTTGATGCCTGCTACGCACTATAATGACCTTACTGTTAAGAGAGTTGTTCTGATTTATGCCATTTTGATGGGCATGACTATTGATGTGGGCCAAATCATATTTAATTCTATCATACACACTGTGAGACAAAAGCTTGGATTATACTTCCCTTCATTAATTACCCAATTATGCATCTGAGCCGGCGTCCAGTACAATCCTGATGAGGAAGCCCAGCACCCCAAGAAGCCCATCGATGATGGCATGGTCAATCTGATTAAAGCCTCAAGGCCACCAGCTTCGGGAGAGAGAGCGGCGATTGCTGCCCCCCTTCCTCCCCCTAGGCATTTCACTATTGCAGAGTGCCTTGAGCATATAGAGATTCAGTTCGACGAACATCAGAAACTCTTGCATGATAGGTTTGATCATCATGAATGATTCTTGGCTAGGCAAGTCGATTATCAAGCGTGGGTGTACTCTTCTTTTGGTCAGATGTACCAATACCTTGCCTCCACCACCAGTTGTGATATGGATCACTTTCCCACTTTGCCACCCTATCCGGGTTCATCTTTTGATCCAACTCCAGAGGAAGGTGAAGAGAATGTAGAGCATGAAGAGGAGGACGAAGACATATAGGATTAGTTTTGGGTTATATCTTGTTTGTCTCCTTTTATTTTATTATTATCGGATAATTGTACTAACATTTATTGCGTATTCCTTTTCTTTATTTTATTTTTCGTTTTTAGTTATTTATTTAGATTTCATGTGTTAACCTAACATACGATGGGAATCTTAATTGCTTTCTTTTTGTTTGTTTTGTTCTATGTTATAGATCGAAATTTCAATAAGAAGAATCGTATGCAGTTCAAATGGTGGTGCACAATTTTCAGCTTCTGTGCACTTTTGATTACAAAGAGAGTTTCCTTTACTTTTTCTTTCACATTGAGGTTAATGCATTTTTTAAGTTGGGGGTGAAAGAAACGCATTTATTCTCTCCATTGAACTGCTTCATGTCACTTTCCCTTTTTGTTTGTTTTTAGCATGCTTTGTGTTAGACTTGGAGTTAATTCACATGTCAATGATATAAGCCTAATTGAGATAGTATATAACATTTAGAATAAGTTAAATATTGCATCAGTTTGAGAATAATTTAAGTGTCAATCTTCATTTGGTTTGAGACTTAGTCTAAAACATTTAGAGAAGTTTTATGTGTGATTATTTTGTGAATACTTTTGTGGTCTCGATAAGCTCTAGAACTTATTTGATAATCACTTGAGGCGAAATCTTAGAATGCACACTACTTAGGATATGATGTAGGCCATTTTTGGACCGTTTGAGTGCTTCAACCTTACCCTTGTTATATTTATCACTAGTCACCTGTTTGAGCATTTTTATCAAAAAAAGAAAATAAAATAAAATTGAGATTTGTTTCTTTCGATAATCCATTTACTTATCTTTATGAGCCTAAAAATATTTTATCCTTACTTTCCTTTTAAGAGAACTTAGTTTATTCACATTTGTTGAGAAACACTTAAGAAGAGGAAGGAAGGAAATATGGAAAAAAAAATATTACTACCATAACCCAAGTACATTAAAGGAGATAAGTTGGGGGTTGTGGAAAAGAGTAAAGAATGAAAACGGAGGTGAATGGTTATGTACCAAAATAAAAAATAAAGAAAAAAGAAGTGAATTATGGTAGAGAAAGAAGAAAAAAAGGTGGTGATTTATTGAGAGAAATGCTCGGAAAAAAATGATTGAATGAGTTTAGTGTTGAAGTAAGGTTATCTAGTGCTTAAAGTGGTTATGTTTAAATTAAGAGACGAAATTCTTTTACTTGTTTAATCCTTCCCATTCTTTCTTGACCTTTACCTTAGCCTAACGTTACAAGCTTATTAAAGACCTATTGATTCGATGTAGTGTGATTTTTCTACATTAGTGGAGAGTGATTTGAAAAGTGAGCTTATGAAGCTTGTTTTTGTGATTAATGTCACACAAATTAATATATTTTTATAGGCCAAGACTTGTATTCATGAATATTGTGCATAAAATCATCAAGGTGTTCGGATTAATGGATTGTGGTATGATGGATGTTAAGAGTCAATAACAATTTTAAGATTGATGTTTGGATTACTTTTGGACTTGGGTGATATTTAATGATTCTATGTGCTGTGTGTTATGTACGATTTTTGAGACAAAAAGTTGAATTACTCTTGGATTAACACTAACATTGCTTTACTAAATAAAGAATTCATTTCGTGTTTCTCGCTTGAATTGCTAGGGACTAATAATAAGCTAGTTGGGGGTTATGATGAGAGTCATAAAATGCATCTTAACAGTACTTAATTGTTAGCATTTTAGAGTTGATCTAGGTTTGAATTACACTTTTCTACCTTAACAACTCTAAAGTGATATTCTTGGATTGTTGATCTATTTTGGTGCATTTTCAGGTACTTTGAGTTCAAAAGAGATGGAAAGCTATCATAGCTTAAAGCACGATGCTTCGATGCATATCAGAGTGAAGGCATGGTTACAGAAGGACAAAATGAAGAGAAACCAAGTCTTTAGTGTTCCATGTTGCGGCCCAGAACTTTAAGCCTCGGCCTCCAGAACCATGTCCAAAAGAGCCAAGAAGACACCAGTGTGCGCTGTGGCCTGGACCAGTCTGAGCCGCAGCCTGGAAGTCTGAGCTGCGGCCTCCAAAAAGTTGAAGAAAGTCAGTGTAAAGGCTGAGCCGCGGCCTGCATTAGTGTGCACCGCGGCGCAAGCGCGATGCCCTGTTTCCTAATTAGGGTTTTAATGATAGTTTAGACCCGAAAATACCCTAGAACCTTTTGTATTATAAATAGATCACTTAGCGTTGGATAAAGAGGATATCATCAAGGCTGGAAAACTCAAGAAAGCTGCCATATTCTTCTCCATTACGGTGTTCAAGCATGAGCCTCATGGCCAAGTAATCTCCAAGCAAGGTGAAGGGATGAATTCTTAGGTGTAGTTGTTCTTATTTCTATTCTTGATTCAGTTGTAGTTCGAATTTATTGTTAAACATTGTTATGATTTACTCTTTGATTTAATTAGAAGATTTTCTCTAAATCCGGTGATTGCATATTTCTCCTCTATATAAGTCTACTCATGCTCTTCTTATGTCAAGTTGTTGGATGTGATTGATTCCGGTAGATTTATCTTTTAGGTTTGTCCATTACTGCGATATTGTTGTTTCTTGTAAATCTATAAGATAGGTCATGTGTGCTTGAATCGAAAGTAAAGAGTACTTCATAGCAATTACATTAGGGTTTATATGTGCTTCGATTGAATATTTGCCGATTGCTTGTTTGGGATGTGAAACTAGTAATTGAGATAAAAACAATTGAATCAAGATTGGAATAAGGCAACGAACCTAGGGAGGATTCCCGGAACCTTGTTATCTCTCCATTATATTCTTCATTATATTCACACAACTCTCTCATATAATTTCATTATTAAAACTCAAATTCTTTCATTTAAATTTTATCGTTCGTGTTAAGGTTTACACTTTCCCTTATAGATCATTTTTCCTCGTGGGATCGACACCTCAGCTATACACAAAAACCACGTATTAGTTTGAGTGTAATCACCTCTAATCTTCTTTGCAGATTATCATCCCTTTCTTTAGTTGCATTCATCCTCTCTATAGCACGATTAAGAGCTTCTCTCAACCCTTCTAACCTCAGATTCTCTCCCAGCTCAACTAGTACCAGCCGCACTATCAATAGGTTCCCTTGTAGGAACCACTGACTCAACTTCCTCCTCTGCTTTAGTTCTCCTAAAAATTAAGGATCTACCACATCCCCTTTGATTGAGAACTCTACCTCTAGCTCTAGCACGACCACGTGTCATCCTCAGACTTTGCATTTAAAATATAGTTTATTTAGATCTTACACTTTTTAAGTTCTCATGCAGTCTACAGAATCATAAAACCTAATGCTCTGATACCAAAATTGTAACGACCCATCCCGGGTTGGCCACCCCGGAGACGGTGTCATTACATTTTGAAAATCTCAGCATGACACATATATGAAACAATAAAAATAATACTAACATAATTTCTTTTATATCATTCTGATATTAACTTAAACATAATATATAACGTAAAATGCATGAATATTTACAAATAAAATTTTTATATTTCATTTTCTCATTTGTCTGAGGATGTTGACACGTACGTGGCTTACAGCAAAAGATTTTGTCTAACTCTCAATCCACCAGACTAATTGTCCTGTCTGCTACCTGAAATCATTGTACAATGAGAGATGAGCTTCACAAGCTCATTGAATTAAATTTACTAGAAGTATTCAATTTGTATAACTAGCCCCTTAATATTTAAATATTTATTTCCCATATGATTGGATAATAGCAAATAGTCTAACATTTAAATAATTCCTATTAGATCATATTTCTATGTCTTTTTCTCACTGTAACTATCTCTTTGTGAGACTCATTTATCTACAAATAAATGCACAATATCAACAACATTTCAGTAAAAATATTAACATGTAAAACAGATGCAATGCATGCAATATTATTATTAGGGAACGTCTTCCCACATGTCGACATATTTTTATTATCTTAGACTGGCCCCCTCTCGGTTCATTTATTTCCGACATATACTGGCTGTCACGGTGTCCCTTTTATTTCCAGCATATACCGGCTGTCATGGTGTCCCTTTTATTTCTAGCATATACCAACTGTCACGATTTTTCAATTAGACCGGCCCCCTCCCGGTTCTTTCGGTTCTTTTACTTAACGCATATGCATATGAACAGTGATATAAAATATGCATATGAACAGTATTATAAAAACTGCATGAATTCAAAATATTTAAATTTAGCTATAATGTCTTTCCTCAAATTTCTGCTTGATAAATTTCGTTAATTTCTTCTCCTTATATATCACATCAATTTATTAACTAAAACTTGTCAAGAATTTTATTTATCACCATCATTATTAAATCGACTCATTATTCTAATAATATTTCTTTTCACATAATAATTTTTTACATATCCAATATTCATATCATACCTATCAATCAAATTTTTATCTACCACCAAAGCATAAGCTAATAATTTATTTTAATAGTATCACTAGATATTTCATTTTTATTTAGATTACTTAAAGTAAATATAACTCACCACATAGCACTTAAAGCTACCCGTGGATCACCTCTTTGCCTTTCTCATTCATCTCAATAATTTCCCCCGGTTGCTGATCATCAACACTTGACATAATATTTATATTAAAATTTTAATTTATTCTTCATAAACCACACCCTTTGAAAATTCTCATTTTGAATTCCGAGAAATTTCATGAATACTAAAAATTCAAAAATAAACATTACATTATTACCTTCTGTTTTTCTGATAGCTTTTCGTGACTCTCTATAAAATTTCCTCATAAACCCTTTCAAAATTATGCTATTTCAATCTTTCTTTCGGTCCCCAAGTGTTTAAAGAAAATAGAGTAATTGAAGGAAGACTAAACGAAATTTGGTCTGTATAAAATCATGTTTATGTAAAGTATATATAAGTAAGATTTATTTTTTAAAAAAAACTTCGGTAGCCCACCCCACAAGCCTCCACGCTACTACTTACCTGTATTGCATGCAAAAAACTTGGTAGCAGGTGCTACCACTTGCTGCCACGTTTTTTTCCCTTTTTTATTTTTATTTTTCTTTTTCCTTTTCCTTTTCGTTTTCTTTTTCTTTTTGTTGGACGTCCTTGGACGTCCCTTTTTTTTAATTATTTTATAAAAATTTGACTTTTCACATTTAACAATATCTATATATTATTTTAACTCTATGTCATATTTATTAAAGTATTTCTTTACCCTTACTTTACAAATATGGGTATTACATATTTAGCATGACTCAATTGGTCAAACATATCAACAATAAGGGGTATGGTGTAGCCATTGCGAACAATGGCCTTTTTTAGAGCTCGATAGTCTACACACATTCGCAAACTGCCTTCATGCTTTTTTTGAAACAACACTGGGGCTACAAAAGGGGCCTTTGATGGTCTAAGGAACCCATACTCAAATAAATCATTCAACTGATTTCTCAACTCTACCAACTCAGGAGGGGCCATGCGATAAGGGGCACGAGAAGGTGCCTTCGTGCCCGGTAGAAGCTCTATAGCATGATCTACACTTCTACTTGGTGGAAGGTCTTTCGGTAACTCATTGCGCATGACATCTTGGTAGGTCCTCAACACTACTTGAACTGACATCAGAACAACACTTGGACCCATCTCTTCTGTTGTCAACGACACTGCTGTAAAAGAGGGCTCATGTCGTTTCAACCCTTACTTGAATTGGAGAGTCAAGAGAAGCTTCTTATAATTAGTAGGCTGAGTAATGGCAAGGACAACAAATGGATGTTCTCCCATGATCAACAGGCAACTTGCAGTTGGAATCGGTACAACTTTGACATCACTGCAAAATTTTAATCCCAGTACAACATCAAAGTCATCCATAGTCGTAGCCGTGAAGTTGACTGGACCTTTCCATGGACCCATTTCAACTATCACCCCTTTGGCCAAGCCCACCGTCGCGTGGGCCTCAAAATTTACTGCTTTCAACCAACCAGAGTCACGTTCAAGCTTCAAGTGCAAACTTTGTGCTTCTAAAGTAGAAACAAAGTTATGGGAGGCCCTTGTATCTACTAAGGCTCTTGTAGCTTTCCCATTCATTCTCAAACCCACATGCATGAGTCCTCTCTTGGGTTCTTACCTATTCTCAAGGAGTTAGCTATTCACAACAATCAAGAATCGAAGCGCCCCCATCCTTGCGGGTTGCTCTTCTTTTTCCCTCTCACGTTCTTGATGTAACTAAGAGCTTGCCACTTGTAAGGCACTCAAGGCTCCTTTGTACGGATAGTTTGCTACTCGATGGGGCTCATCATATAAAAAGTAACAAAAGGGTCTTGGTTTGCTCGTCTGCAAGTTGGATATCAGTGAAGAAGATCCTTCTCTGTAACTGAAGGTGGGTTTCTTGTCCCCTCTTGTTGTGAGTTTTAAATTACTCACAAGAGCACGAGTCGTTTGCAATATAGTGTTGTGCAAGTGCGAGGTCGAATCCACAAGGAATTGCGTTGTGAAAATATAATTTTATCTAAACTAACCTTATCTTAACCTAGTTCCGAATTTTGAATTGTATTTTGCAAAACAAATATAAACTAAGCTAAATTCATTTAAAAAAAATGATAAAAACACAAAGGTTTCTGAATCCACCCCACCAAAGTAAAGCATATATCTTCATGTTCTACATAAAAGAGATTTATCAAATGATTCCATGAATCAAACTTTAAACAAATCACAACAAATATCCCAATTAAACCAAAACCATCCAATGTATCCGTTTAATTTACAAATCATAAAGGATATCCAATTTAATCAAAACAATTCGATGTATCCATCAGATGAAACACACTGAATATCCAACTTGAACAATTTAAAAACTATCAATTGTAAGAATTTACTCAAACAATTGAAATAGAACATTTAATACTAAAAATATCAGAATTGTACGAACATATCTGAGAATATAATGCTAAACAATGGAAAGGCTTCATCTTCAACCTTAGCTGAAGATTTTAGCCACTCACGATTATGAAACTAAATTTCACAACTAAAGTGCTAAGCATTAAAACTCAAAAAGAAATAAATTAAAACTGACTATGCCTTGAGAGAAATTCCACTCGCAGTTGTTGAGCAGCGCTTCCCCCTTTGTAGCAAAGCCCTTGGAGATCCACCAGAATGCTAGTAGAAGTCCTCCAAATTGCACCAAAATGGCACATAGATTGCTCACTAAAGATGAAGTGAAGAGGGTCTTATATAGGGAAACATCACAAGTGCAATGTGTTTCCAATCCGATGTGGAATACTGTAGATTCCAGCTTTTGCTCTTTGACCTTTGTCTACTAAAACTGCCATAACATTCTCTAGAAAAATCATTTTTTATCTGTAAAATTCCCCAGAAAATAGACATCCGGATCTTTCCAAGCATATATGGCCCGGCTTCTGGTTCTTCCTGAATCAACAAAGTTAAATCCTCAAAAATGGCTAATCTGTCACTCTGAAATCATGCACAGCCTGACCTTTGTCTACTAAAACTGCCATAACTTTCTCTAGAAAAATCATTTTATTGATCTGTAAAATTATCTGTAAAATAGACATCTGGATCTTTCCAAGCATATATGGCTTATCTCCTGGTTCTTCCTGAATCAATATAGTTTAATTCTAAAAAATGGTTGATCTGTACGAGCAATTCTAGCAATTTAGTGAAACTCCTTTACAAGCTTGTAAATCTGTAAAACAACAAAAAACAACTCAAAGTAACAAATTCCTAAGCTAACAAATGTGAATTAAGGGGCCAAAACATGCAATATTTTGAACTCATCAAATACCCCCAAACTTACACATTGCTAGTCCCATAGCAATACGAAACTAAAAACTATATGAAAAACAAAGAACATAAAGATAAGTTTATCACTCTTGGTATCCAAAAATTTAAGGAGCACACATCACCATGATATTCATTCATGAGCAAGTTTAAAAAGGTAAACCCATCTTCGCAATGAATAGAAATGTTAAAATCTAATTACTTACAAAAGGCAGGTTAAGGCGTCACAGGTCCGACACTGTGTAAAGTGAATTAGCATATAAAAATGAAGCTTCCAAATAACTCCAATGTGTAAGGTCTCTGTGTCTCAAGATTCACCGAATTTCCCATCAGAATGAACGAAAATGGAATAGTTTTTATTTTCTTCTCCTTTTTTATTTTTATTATAAGGCTCTGCTATGTTTAGTTCCCTTAAGCTTTCTAATTGACCCATGTAGCGAGTGTTGAGTCAATGACTCCCAAACCAGATGGTTTTAGGGCATTAGGTGTAAAGACATCCCTAAGGACTTACTAACTCGAGTAAAAAAGGCTACGAAATTAAACTGGCCTTAATATTACCAAGCAAAATTCCCACATTTTGACGTGAACACTCACTACTTACTGAGGCAATAGGTCCAGTTACTCAGTGAAAAGTTTATTTATGATCATCCAATTTTTATTTATTATTTTTATTTATTTTTGTACTTTTTTTATGCCAAAGTGTTTATCCAACAAGTCATCCAGTTTCAATTAAGATAAGGAAACGTACACATTAAAATCACATGTCATACCTCACACAATTTGTGCTAATGTGCTCATGTTAGATTAGATCAAACATGTGAATTCTCAAATGCCTAAAGTAAGTAATTAAATTTTAAAACTTTATCACCAGATCATGTATCCAAAATTTTAAGCTCATCAATGACATCACATCACATAAATTGTTTAGATCAACCAAAATTTCAAAATAACATTAGATGCACTTATCTTTTCTTTAAAACGAAGAAAAAAACAACAAATTAGGACAAAGTGTGTGTAATGTGTCTCCCATACCCCAAAACTTAAATTACACATTGTCTCCAATGTGTGAATATTATGGAAAGAGCTGACCTGGGAGATAGAGAACTAGCTGGACTGGAATGGCTCATAGCATACCCCCAAACTTGATCTGAAGTACGTTTTGTCCCTGAAAAATAAAGACTGAAAAACAAAAGAAACACTAGAAATAAACAGTAACAATAAATATGTAAAATAACAAACAAAAGAAAAGGATATATTGTGAGGTGCCTCCTATGAGCGCTAAGTTTAACGTCTTCAGTCAGACCCAGCATTAATAATCGTGCCTAGCTAAGCGCTCCACCATCTGATCAATAAATGGGAGTGGAAAATGATCATTCCTTGTGGCAGCATTCAACTTACAGTAGTCTATACTCACTCTCCATCCTGATTGCACACAAGTTGGAACCAACTCGTCGTCTTTATTCATCACTACCACTAATCCAGCCCGTTTTGGTACGATATGAATTGGGCTCACCCATTCGCTATCAAAGATTGGATAAATGATCCCTACATCCAACAGCTTAATCATTCCAGTCCTCACAACCTCTTGCATAGCTGGGTTGAGCCTTCTTTGTGGCTCCTTCGATGGCTTGGCATTCTCCTCCAAATATATCTTGTGCATCACCACTGAGGGGCTGATTCCCTTGATATCCTTAATAGTCCAGCTGATAGCTTCCTTATGCTCTCTTAAAATGTCTAATAATTTCTCCTCTTGAGCCTCAACCAAATCTGAAGCTATAATCACAGGTAAAGAATCCGCTGGACCTAAAAACTCATACTTAAGATTGTCCGGTAAAGGTTTAAGTTCCTTCTTGAGGGACTCAGGTGCTGCGGTCTCCTCCATCTCACTGCTCTCCCGAGGAGCAAACTCCAAAATGGCATTTGCTTGCTCAAGTACTTTATCCAAATCCAAATCCTCTCCAAATTGAGCAAAGCATGCCTCCAGGGGGTCCTTGATGCGGGATTCATCCACAGTCTCCTCTGTCTCATTGCTCTCCCGAGAAGCAGACTCCAAAATGGCATTTGCTTGCTCAAGTAACTTATCCAAATCCAAATCCTCTCCAAATTGAGTAAAGCATGCCTTCAAAATGTCCTCAGACTTCCCTTCTTTCTTGGGCGCTTGTAATCTCTCAAGGTAAGGCGCTTTAGGTACAAACGACCTAGGAAGATCCTTAATAGTAGGTGTGGCTATAGATGGCTCAACATCTATCTTCTCCTTGTTGCCACTTTCTTGCCCTTGCTGGAGAGCAGGGTTCTCTTCCACTTGATTGTCCACTTGTCTTCCATACCTCAATGTGATAATCGATTGCACTTGTTCCTGCCCGTGCGTAGGAGTTGATGAATTTCCAACCATAAACTGTCCCTTCGGGTTGGGCACGGGTTGACTGGGGAACTTTCCCTTCTCTCTTTCGCCCAAATGACTTGCAATTTGACCCATTTGACTCTCTAGCTTGGCAATTGCTTGGGTGTTTACTATTGTCGCACTCCTCGCTTCGCTGATGGATTGGCTGATCATCTTCATGAAATCCTTCAGGGTATCTTCTAGAGATTGTGAAACCGGCGTTGGCGCTTGAGTGGGAGCATGGTAAGCCGGTGATGGTGCTGGATGGGCTGAACGACCATGACTTGGAACTGGTGGAGGAAATCCGGGAGGGTATTGATTGTGAGCATGATGAAGGGCTCCTCCCTGATTCATCGGTTGGTTCTGCTCCCATGAAAAATTAGGGTGGTTCACCCTGGATTATAAGGCTCGGAGTAAGATCCATTTGATTACCTTCGATAGTCATTGAAAGTGCTCACTTGTTCCATGGGATACTCGGCAAAAGCCGACATAGATGGACAATTCTGTGCTCAATGCATAAGGCTAGCACAGATGGAACAGCTATCAACATTGAATGTATTGGCTGCACTGATGGATTGGCTGGTCATCTTCATGAAATCCTTGAGGGTGTCCTCTAAATACTGTGAAACCGGTGCTCGATTCATCCACATTTTATTTATTTATTTTTATTTTATTTTATTTTTGGGCAATTGCAAATAGAAACAAATAAACTAAAATTAAAATAAAATTAAAATTAAAATAAAATAAAATAAAAAAATAAAACAAAAATGCTAACTAAACAAGTAGAAAAATAAAATCAATTCAAACAAAAATTTCACAAACAAAACAACTCCCCAGCAACGGTGCCAAAAACTTGTTGTGAGTTTTAAATTACTCGCAAGCGCACGAATCGTTTGCAATATAGTGTTGTGTATGTGCGAGGTCGAATCCACAATGAATTGCGTCGTGAAAATATAATTTTATGTAAACTAACCTTATCTTAACCTAGTTCCGAATTTTGAATCATATTTTGCAAAACAAGTATAAACTAAGCTAAATTGATTTAAAAACAAATTATAAAAACACTAAGGTTTCTGAATCCACCCCACCAAAGTAAAACATATATCTTCAAGTTCTATATAAAAGAGATTTATCAAATGATTCCATGAATCCAACTTTAAACAAATCACAACAAATATCCTAATTAAACCAAAACCATCCAATGTATCCGTTTAATTTACAAATCACAAAGGATATCCAATTTAATCAAAATGATTCGATGTATCCATCAGATGAAACACACGGAATATCCAACTTGAACAATTTAAAAACTATTAATTGTAAGAATTTACTCAAACAATTGAAATAGAACATTTAATACTAAAAATATCATAATTGTACGAACATATCTGAAAATATAATGCTAAACAATGGAAAGGCTTCATCTTCAACCTTAGCTGAAGATTTTAGCTACTCATGATTATGACACTAAATTTCACAATTAAAGTGCTAAGCATTAAAACTCAAAAAGAAATAAATTAAAACTGACTATACATTGAGAGAAATTTCACTCGCAGTTGTTGAGCAGCACTTCCCCCTTTGCAGCAAAACCTTTGGAGATCCACCAGAATGCTAGTAGAAGTCCTCCAAATTGCACCAAATGTCACATAGATTTCTCACTAAAGATGAAGTGAAGAGGGGCTTATATAGGGAAACATCACAAGTGCAATGTGTTTCCAAGCTGACGTGGGATACTGCAGATTTCAGCTTCTGCTCTTTGACCTTTGTCTACTAAAACTGCCATAACTTTCTCTAGAAAAATCATTTTATTGATCCGTAAAATTCCTCAAAAAATAGACATCCGGATCTTTCCAAGCATGTATGGCTCATCTTCTGTTTCTTCCTTAATCAACACAGTTAAATCCTCAACTGAAATCATGCACAGCTTGACCTTTGTCTACTAAAGCTGCCATAACATTCTCTAGAAAAATCATTTTATTGATCCATAAAATTCCCTAGAAAATAGACATCCGGATCTTTCCAAGCATATATGGCTTATATCCTGGTTCTTCCTAAATCAATACGGTTTTATCTTAAAAAATGGCTGATATGTACAAGCAATTCTGGCAATTTAGTGAAACTTCTTTCCAAGCTTGTAAACCTGTAAAACAACGAAAAACAACTCAAAGTAACAAATTCCTAAGCTAACAAATGTAAATTAAGGGGCCAAAACATTCAATATTTGGCACTCATCACCTCCCCCACTCACGAGCCTATCTATCCTAGCCCACTTTACCTCACTTCAACTTGGGGGAAAATAGTCATTCCTTCTCTTGAGTGGGTTCTCTGAAAGGTCATTTAGCCGTTCGGCTGCAGCCAAAGCTGTGGCTAAATCTTGTACTTTTTGCCGAAGAAGCTTTGACCTGGCCCAAATTTTCAGTCCTTCAAGAAAGCAGAACATCTTATCCTTCTCTGACATGTCTCAGATGTCAAGCATTAATCTTGAGAATTCCTTCACATAGTCTCAGACATTTCCTGTTTGCCTCAACTCTCTAAGCTTATGGTGAGCCAAGTATTCCTCATTTTCAAGAAAGAATTGGTTCTTTAACTCCCGCTTCAAGTCACCCCAAGTGTCGATGGTACACCTGTTGTTTTGGATGTCATCATATTTGCCACGCCATAATAGTTTGGAATCACATGACAAAAACATCACCGCCATAGACACTTTTTCCTCCTCAGAGGCTATACAAGTAGCTTGAAAGTACTGCTCCATATCGAAAATAAAATTTTCTAAGGCCTTCGCATCGTGAGCACTTTCATACTGGTAGGGCTAAAGGATATTTTCCTTCCCTCTATCTAAGGTTCTAGTTACGTTGTTGTCCATCACTCTCATCAACAAGTTGACTTTGTTATTCAGCTCCTCAAGTTCATTGTGGAGGGTGTCCACTGTCTCTTTCACATCATCGTTGAGGGCATTCATAGCCTCAGAAATTTCTTTTTGGGAGGTCTCAAGCTCTATTGACCTCCCATCAAAAGATCTCGAATTTGACACTAGAGCTTTAAGAGCGCTCATCTTTGCTTTTAACTCTCATAACCGCTAGGAGTCATCAGTGCTACGTGTAACCACCATGGTCACACTATTCCAAATAATCGAGCCGTGCTTTGATACCAACTGTCACGGTCCTAGCACTTTCCCTTAAAGGCGTAAGTTTGTGTGGCACTTGTCTTGGTCCCCCCAAGCAAGCCACTCTAGTAGCTTTAAGGCTTGCACACTCTGTAAGCGAAAAGGTACATATTAACCACAAAATGATATCACATAATGATCAAACGATCACGCAACAATTAATACGGGCGAGGTATGACAAGCCCTTAGCAAGCAACAAGTAGCGTGCCCATGAGCGCACACCCACTTCAAGCAACACACACCACGCACAGGTGTGTCCTGGAGCGCACACCTAAATCACCAAGCACATATGAGACAAAATAAGAAATAACATAAAACCAATTTTAGGCACATGAATGCATAAAAGATTCATTAATATAAGCATTAACACGCATGTTATTGGGGTAGGGGGCACCACCAAGCAACTAGTAGGACAATTTAGTTAATCATAACCAATGATTAACTTACTTACCCCCTAAAGAGTCTTAAGTCATTTGGAGCTCTAGTAGGAGGAAACATTGCTTATGCTTGAGTGATCATAATTTTGAAAAAAAAAATGAAACAAAATAAATAATTACAAAATTGCCTTTAGGCACCAACACAACCAAGAAACACGAGACGTGCGACTATGGGCATGGTAAAAGGCCCTGGACAAGCACGGACTGTGACAATAAAGCTTTGGTCTGAATTGATTTTATTTTTTTACTAGTTAGTTATCCAAAAAAAAACACAAGATGTGGATGAATCCAGCACCAGTTTCACAGTCTTTAGAGGACACCATTAAGGAGTACATGAAAACGATCGGCCCGCCCATCAATGCTGCCAACACATTCAATGTTGATAGCTGTTCCATCTGTGCTAGTCCTATGCATTTAGCACAGAATTGTCCATCAATGCCGGCTTTTGTCGAGTATCCCATGGATCAAATGAATGCTTTCAATGAGTGTTGTTGGCAATCAAATGGATCTTACTACGAAACGTACAATCCAGGGTGGTGGGACCACTCTAATTTTTCATGGACACGGAACCAACTGAGGAATCAAGGAGGAGCCCTTTATCAATCTCACACTCAATACCCTCCCGAATTTCCTCCGCCAGTTCCAAGTTATAGTCACTCAGCCTATCTAGCACCATTACCTGCTTACCAAGCTCCCATTCAAACACCAGCGCCAGTTTCACAGTCACTTGAGGACACCCTTAAGGAGTACATGAAAATGACTAGCCAATCCATGAGCGAAGTAATGAGTGCAATAATAAAAAACACTCAAGCAATTGCCAAGCTAGAGAGTCAAATGGATCAAATCGCAAGTTATATGGGTGAAGGAGAGAATGGAGAGTTCCCCAGTAAACCTGATCCTAACCCAAAGGAACAATTTGCGGTGGGAAATTTATCAACTCCTATACATTGGCAGGAACAAGTGCAATCAACTGTCTCATACTTGTCTGGGAGACAAGTGTACAATCAAGTGGAAGAGAACCCTGCTATACACCAAGGGGAAGAAAGTGGCAACAATGAGAAGAGATATGCTGAGCCATCTACAGCCACTCATATTATTAGGGATCTCCCTAGGTTGTTTTTACCTAAAGTGCCTTACCCTGAGAGATTACAAGAGCCCAAGAAATGAGAGGAGTTTGAGGATCCCCTGGAGGCATGGTTTGCTCACTTTGGAGAGGACTTGGGCTTAGATAAGTTACTCGAGGAAGTGAATGCCATTTTGGAGTCTGATCCTCAGAAGAGCAGTGAGACGGAGGAGACTATGGATGAATCACGTATTAAGGACCCCCTGGAGGCATGCTTTGCTCAATTTGAAGAGGATTTGGGCTTAGATAAGTTTTTTGAGCAAGCAAATGCTACTTTGGAGTCTGCTCCTCAAAAGATCAGTGAGACGGAGGAAACCACAACACCTGAACCCCCCAAGAAGGAACTTAAGCCTTTACCGGAAAATCTTAAGTATATATATTCCTAGGTCCAACAGATTCTTTGCCTGTGACTACAGCTTCAAATTTGGTTGATACTCAAGAGGATAAATTATTGGACGTTCTAAGAGAGCACAAAGAAACTATCGGTTGGACTATTGAGGATATTAGGAGAATCAGCCCCTCAGTGGTGATGCACAAGATACATTTGGAGGAGAATGCCAAGCCATCGAGGGAGCCACAAAGAAGGCTCAACCCAGCTATGCAAGAGGTTGTGAGGGCAGAAATAATTAAGCTGTTAGATACAGGGATCATTTATCCCATCTTTGATAGCAAGTGGGTGAGCCTGATTCAAGTTGTGCCTAAACATGCTGAATTAACGGTAGTGAAGAATGAGGACGACGAGTTGGTGCTAACTTGTGTTCAGTCAGAAGGGAGAGTGAGTATAGACTACCGTAAGTTGAATGCTGCCATTAGGCCTGATCATTTTCCATTCCTATTTATTGATAAGATGGTGGAGCGCTTAGTTGGGCATGTTTACTAATGTTGGGTCTAGCTGAAGACGTTAAACTTAGCGCTCATGGGAGGCACCCCACAGCTTATCCTTTATATTTATTTATTATTTTACGTTTTTATGATTAATGTTTGTTTCCAGTATTTTTTGTTTTCCAATTTTTATTTTTCAGGGACAATGCGTACTTCAGTTCAAGTTTGGGGGTATACTATGAGCCATACTAGTCCAGATAGTTCTCCATATCTCAGGTCAGCTCTTTCCATATTAGTCACACATTGGGGTCAATGTGTAATTTAAGTTTGGGGGTATGGGAGACACATCACACCTTTGTCCTAATTTGTTGTCTTTTCGTCATAAAGATAAATGCATATTCATATTCGTCTAAAAATTTTGGTTGATCTGAAAAATTGTGATGTGATTTCATTGGTGAGTTCAAAACTTTGAACACATGATCTGATGATAGAGTTTAAACTTTAGTTACTTACTTTAGGCATTTTCGAGAATTCAAATGTTTGATCTAATCTCACACGAGCACATTAGCACATATTTGTGTGAGGTATGACATGTGAGTCGAATGTATACGTTTCCTTGTCTTAACTGAAACCAGATGACTTGTTGGATAAACACTTGGGCATATATAAAAAAAAATAAATAAAAAAACTACTAATATTTATAATGATCATCATCAATAAACTTTCCATTGAGTAACTGGACCTCTTGCCTCAATAAGCAGTGAGTGTTCACGTCAAAAGGTGGAAATTTTGCTTGGTAGTATTAAGGCCAGGTTAATTTCGTAGACTTTTTGACTCGAGTTAGTAAGTCCTTAGGGGTGCCTTTACACCTAATGCCCTAAAACCATCTGGTTTGGGAGTCATTGACTCAATACTCGTTACATGAGTCAATTAGAAAGCTTAAGGGAACTAAACATAGCAGAGCCTTATACATATATATAAAAAAAAAAAAAACTATGCCATTGTTGTTCTGTCCGATGAGAAATTCTGTGGATCTTGAGACTTGAATTACCTTGTACATTGAAGTTATTTGGAAACCTCATCTGTATATGCTAATTCACTTTACACTGATTCAAGCTTGTGATGTCTTACCATGCCTCTTGTAAGTAATTAGGTTTTAAATTCTTATTCATTGTGAAGATGGGTTCGACTTATTTAAGCTTGCTCACGAATGAATCTCATGATTTTGTATGCTCCTTAAATTTTTGGATACCATGAATACTGAACTTATCTTTATAATCCTTGTTGTTCATTTAGTTTTTTATTTTGTTTTGCTAAGGGACTAGCAAAATATAAGTTTGGGGGTATTTGATGAGTCTTAAATATTGCATATTTAAGACCCTTAACTTATATTTGTTATGCTCTTAGTTAGTAGTATTTCACTTTATTTTATGTCTTTTTTGTGTTTTGTGTATTTTTATAGATTTATGGAGAAAATGAAGCATTTCAAGCGATGTGAAGCTTCAGGAGAAAAGATCATCCTGTCCACCAAATGTGATAGAGTCACAAAATTTGAAAACTTTGGAAACCACTACTTCCACCTTACAAGAAAGAGAAATTAAAGGTAGAAGCAACACAGAAAGTAGGCCTATTCAATCCAACATATATAAGAAAAATGAATAATTCCTGCAAATAATGGATTAAATGCCATTTGTATAATACTCTACAATAGCTAGAATTGAAGGGAGACAGCAGATTCTGACTGAGATATTACATTAAGCACACAATTACTTAACATTGAGTTACAACTAAACAAGATTACCTAGAGACTAACCTCTTCCTCTGTCCAGCCTCCTCTGGTTGAATGCCTAGTTGGACCAGTTATCCTTCTGCAACAACACAATAGCCCACATCAAACAAAAGTATCTGAGCAATTACATCCATAATAAAGAGAACAAAGTAAATCCATTATCTACCTTGCATGCATATGGATATGGTTCTTTGGTATTCTACAATAGGTATTAGCCTTGCCTAAAAGCCCTTAAACTTCATTCGGAATGAACCAAATTCAGAATCCAATTAACAGTGATCCATACGGCAAAACAACCAACACCGCAACTAGACATAAGCTTGATTACAATTACTTGGGGTAAACTATTACAAACGCTATAACTCCCCATAAAATTCACGTGATGAGGAAATTTTCACATTCCATTTTTTCCCAAGGAATCATGTAGATGAAGTTTAACTTGGTTTACTAGAATTTCTATATTTTAAGGTCCCGTAAACACAAAAAGAAAAATGAAGGATTCAAGACTGAAATATCTTTTATCTTCAAATGCTAAGTCTTTTAACATTGAAGAGGGTGGTATTCTTCCCCTTTATAGAAAAGGGTCTTTGTCTACCTTAAGAAATGTAGCATTCTTCCCCTTTGGAGAAAAAGGGGTATTCGTCTATCCATCTTGAAGAAGGCGGTCTTCGTGCCTTGAAGTACCCAGGGTGTAAGGCAGGAGTCGTAGTTCCTTCACTTTTGGTGGTTTCTCTCTTTATCGAAAAACTTAAAACAAAAATTTTTTTGGGTCATACCTACCCTGGGTTGGCCAGGGGCTGTAATTGACCCTGTGAGGCCAGACCCTAGGGCCAGCCATGCTTTCCTACCATAATTTTTTTTTTTGCAAAAAAGTTGAAAAAATAATTTTCAGGTCGGACTAGACCCAAGTCGGCCAAGGACTGTTGCCAACCCTATGAGCACAGCCCCAAGTTTGACTAGGCCTGTCTATAGTAAAGGAGTATTTTTTGCGACGCTTAGGGTCGGCCAGGTCTCTCTACAGTATTTTTTTTTTTTGAAAAAAAACTTGAAAAAAATAATTTTTAGGTTAGACCCAGCTTGGGCTGTCCAATGGCTGTCGACAGCCTCGTGAGGGCGGCCTCAAGGTCGGCTAGGCCTGTCTATTATAATTTTTTCATTTTTTTGCAAACAATTTGAAAAAATAATTTTTAAGTTAGACCCGACCTGGGCCTTCGAGAATTAGGTTTTTCTGCTCTCTTGAGAAGGGTGTAGCCCGAAAAAGTGCAACACTCTGGACATCTTGTTAGGAGAGGGCCTACCTTTTGTCTGGTTCGCACTAATCCTCAATCTTAGCTTCTTGATCCTTGTGCCTTAGTCATTTCTTTATAGGCATGGATCCTTAAAGCGTAGCTAGTAGGACGTATGTCTTGACTTAGTCGATCCTTTAGGGATGCTGACCCTTAAAGCGCAACCACGTGGGCAATGTTTTATTACAACTGAGGCCTCAACTGTTCCATCCATCATCACTAGTGTACCTTCCAATTTCGCGACGCGGCTGTGTTCATGTAGTTACTCAATGCTAAATGGCTGAGTGTCAATCGAGGTGAATCTTCGCTCGGATTTTGGGTTGGCTCGGAGAGCTAGGGAGTCTAACCATCTGTGGAACTCAACCCGTGTGGTTATCTAATCCCTTACGGGTGAGAGCGTGTCAACTTGGAGGTGGCCGACCCTTTACTAGTGAAAGCGTGTTAGCTAGTGCGACCTCGAGGTAGTGATCCTGAAGGTGACCAGCCCTTAGCTGCCTTGGGCAAGAGAAGTGAGCGTAGACATGTTCAGTCGTCAGCTGTTTAACTTGGTACCGAGTATCTTACTCGTCTATGCTTGATCTTGCCCCGTTTACCATGGGCAGTGACCATCTACTAAGGGGGTGCTTGTGTAATTCGGCTTGGCAGCGTCCGTTATTTCCTCATTTACCGAAGGCAGTGCCTAGGGACTTGGGGTGCCTATCAGAGGCGGCTTGCTTGTTTCTTAGAGTGTGCACGCCTTTGCAAACACTTGACATCTGTGGAGTGTTTAGGCTTTGATGCTTAGGTCTTGAAGCTTCTAACCTGAGGCCGAACCATGCCTGCTACCAGGTTTTTTGCTTTGCTTCTCTGATTATTCCTTCTGACTTGGTCCTTTTTGAAGTTCTCATCTAGGAGCCATAAAGCATGGGAGCAATAGGACTTGACCATTTTGGACTTTATTTGGAGGTGGTAGCCAGAGGATATTACTCTCGTTTCGTCTATACTAGGCCTTCATTGGATATTGTAAATAACTAGGAGCCATGACCAGGGAATTGTCCAAATACATGTACAATTGAGTGTGACCTAATGTTGTAAATTTCACACCGGACAACATTTCGATTTATGTATTTAAATGGAGCGTGTCAATTTCAGCTCGTTTTGGTGTATCGATTCGAATTTGAGATATTTTTAAAAATGTTAACTTATACATATTTAAAAAAAAATATAATTGTAAAAAGAAATTATAAGAAAAATATCACCATTCAAATATACAAATTAATTTTACGAAGATTTTTGTTTTAAAATCAATTATAATAATTATTTTGGTATAAATCCAAACTGAGACTTTCTCCTACTATCAAATTGCATACCTTATATATATAATTATAAAAATATGACATAATAAAAAAATAATCATTCAAATATCAAATGACACAAATAATGTATCGCTCATATCATCCAATTGAAGAGAAAGATTTAAAATTCCTAAATTACCGCCTTAAAATTTTCAAAAAAAAAATTGTATTATAATATTTCAATCGAAATGGGTTAAAACAAGCTAAAACAAAAAGCAAAATAAAGTACAAAAATGTTTCGTTTTGATTTATTATTGAAATTGAAATGTTCTGACCGTTTCGATCAAAATGAAACAAAACTTAACATACAACTACTCCCACCGGTAGAAGATACAGTTTCTTTGCACTGGTGTGTATTTCTATTGGTCCCTTGCCATTTATGGAATGGGTGCTAAATCAAATCAATTTTTGATGGCTAGATTCACTTTAACATCCTTTTCAAGCTACTCAAGAAATTTGAAAGGTAATCAAATAAGATGAATTATTTCAAAGGAGATCGTATGCACTAAAAAATTCTAAGCCAATATAAAAACCTTAGAAGAACTTAAAACATAGAACAAGGAATCAGAAATTTTGTCAGAAAACAAACTTTTTATCATTAAGTACCTAAACCAAAATTGCTTGATCTAACCAAGATTTTGTTAGAATTACTGAACCTTCCAATGCATTGTGCTGCCAGAAAATGTGCAAGTATAATTAAAAAATTGAATCACTGATTTCCTTAATTAATTAGTCAAATTGCAGGTCAAGCCTGCTCCTTCTTAGCTTTTGCAAGTTTGCGACAAAGCAGAAGCTGAAATCGATTTGCACGTCATTCCTCTTAATTGTGCAATGCGTTCGTCATAAAATTATAATATGTGAGAAGTTCCATTGCTGACACAAATTAGATTCAGAATCCATATGTTGATTCTTTTTGAATGATAAAAAAAGAAAATTTTATTAGTAAGCACAGAAAAGATGTAATTACAAGACAAATCCAATGACGCACTACACAACCAAACAAGCTAAATCAGAAAGACGAAGTACAACGAAGTTATAACTAAACAACTGAATTGAATAGAAACTAAAAATCCACGAGATTGCAGCAAATCACCCAACAGCAGCAAGCTAGCTCCCAACGAAGAAACAGACAAACAACTAAAGCAAAGACATCCTAACATATAAACAGAACACAGCTGCCATAACCCAAAAAGAAACAAGAAGTATCAAAAATCACAACCCACAAATAGAAAGTAGCAAGTAGAATTTATAGTGGACAAATGTTAATAATTATTTTGATTTCACGCAACATATAGCTCACCATTGTGATTTTATGCATCTCGAATAGACTTGAAATCCAGAACCTCCGATAAATCGACCTGCTTGGGTCGTCTCTTTCGACAAAATACAATCAATAAATAAATTATAATAAAGCATTGATATTTTTAAAATAATTTTTAGAATCTTAGTCTCAATATCAAGTTTGTAAATTTCGTGCTGCACAACTTGTCGGTTTAGCTATTTAAATGAAACATTTCGGTTTCTGTCCGTTTTGAAATGTCGTTTCGGATTCGGCAGTATTTATAAATATGTACATGTCAAATTATATATATTTCAAAAAAATATCTATACTATTAATAAAGTCATCATCTCTTTTGAAATGTCAAAAATACCACTACATAAAAATGGATTTATTGTGTTATTAGGTATAAAAATGTAAAACTAATCACTCCACATTTACTCTACATTTGTCTAATCAGTAACAACTTCTTGTTTCAAAAACTACTTATCTACTGTAACCACCAAAGCAATTACACATTACCCATTTCAAAAACCACTTATCTGCAATAACCATCTAAACAGTTACACACTACCCACTAATTCACACATACCTATATATATTATCTCATCCTCTTATTTGTTTATTTGTTAACTATTGGTAATTAATTCACTAAGCTTAATTTGCACTCTCTGTGTTTCTATTCTAGGTGAGATTCTTCTCAATTCTCTTTATTCATTATTGATTTTTTTCTTTAATTAAATTATATCTTCTTTTTAATATTGTTTAATCCGATAAAAGAATGAGATGCTAGTATATATAATTATAAATATAAATCATAAGAAAACAATCATCATTCAAATATATAAATTAGTCCGACTTAAATTTTTGCTTTAAAATAAATTATAAATATTTTTTTTTTGTATAAATCCAAATTTAGACTTTGTTCTACTATCAAATTACATACATTTCATATATATATATATATCAAATTTCAAATATCAATCATCAATTGAGAGAAAAAGTGAAAATTCTCAAATTAACCCCTTAAAATTTTAAAAAATTAATATTATAATATTTCGGCCGAAATGGAGTGAAACAAAAGGCAAAATGATATATAAAAGTGTTTTATTTCAATTTAGTACTAAAACCGAAATGTTTCCACCGTTTGAAAAGGAACAAAATTAATAACATTGGTGTGACCTCAACCATTGCTAGTGGTGTCTTCCATGCTTTTGGTTCAATAGCTAATTCCTGGTGACCCGTGGGAGTGCTTTGATTCTTGAGATATCTGAGGCATTCAATGCATATCTCTGCTATTGAAGATGTCATGGTGGGGACGCTGCCTTGGCCGCCATTGTCGTCGCAATTTATTAGGTCACGATCATTACCTCTTCTTCTGGTATACCGCCACCTTCCAGGTCCCTGCAGCTCTACTTGTGAGATTCTAGTTTATTAGTGCGTTTTTTTTTATTTAAATTTTTGACCCTTGTGGTGAAACTTGATGTTGAGTACTCGTAACGACTCGATGTGGACTGTCCTTGTGATGCTGGAGAGTTTTGAGGAGGTCAACCAAGACAAAGAACCAGCCTTAGAATTCTTGATCTTGGGCTCTTTGGTTAATTTATGTTGATGAATCTTTAAGGTGATCTTATTTTATAAAGGTCAAAGCCTCATCATTGACCTACTTGAACTTGGTTGTCTCAGTCCTATGATCCTAGTAGGCCGTTTCGTTGAGTTCTTTTAGCCCTTGAGCTTTGACCACAATCGGATGGTCTTGGCATAAGGTTCCCATTGGGCGTTATGACCTATAAGCTTGGAGACTAGTTCTTCTAAGTGTAGGCCCACTTTGACTTACAGAGAAATCTTTTCGATTGTCAGCCTCCCCCCAAGTCTTGGTGAGGATAGGGTAGGAAGTTGCTAAGTTCTCTTCCTGAATCTTTATTAAGGCACTGGACCTTGTGGTGTTGGAAAAAGACTTTTGATGCCGGGATACTTAGTGGTCCTTCCTTCAAGGTGTTGATTCTCACGGGCCTCTCATCCCTTAACCTTATTATTTCATTCTCCAAGTGGTAGTGTGTCCTCGGTGTTGACTTACTAATCAGAGAGCAGCTCCATGCTCGAGGTTGGAGAGCAAGGCATCGTGGACTTAGGCCGCCAACATAGTGATTGGTGAACTTATAACTAATTCCTTCAAAGGGACTAATGGAGCTAAAAGAGAGGGTTGACTATATAAGTCCGGCGAGATCAACATGATGGAGAAAGAGAGGCCAGAAGGGTCAGTAAGAACGGCTTGATCTGCTAGAGGTGTCAATCTTGTCTTGCAAGGTCAGTAGATGATCAAACCTAGGTATTTCTCCACTCAGGTCATAATAGTGTCAGCCGAACCAGAAATGTCTTCTAGTTGTTATGATGGTAAGATACCTGTCTGCGTATAGCAGGCCCACATTGAGCTCAGTTTTCAGGTGATGTCTACCTACCGGTAGGGGTCCTAACCGACGAGGTTAGCTGAACTTGCATCGTCCACTAGTACCCCTTGAACGTGCAAATGGACAGTCGAGGCGATAACCATTGGGTCTTTACACAAAATAATCGTAACATAAATCCTAAATTTGACATCTAAGATGTTTATACAATTAAAATAAATTGTTCAAGGCAAAGGTTAAAACTAAGTTTTGACGCAAATTTTTTGTATTTGTGGCACTATGAAAATTTTATCCTTTTTTTTTTGGCTAAATTCTATAATTAAAAAAATATATGGTTTACCAATGTTCATTTTATACTATGCAGATTTTTTTTTTCTCTCAAATCGGACCTTGTGCTTTGGTCTATTAGTGCAGGGATAAAATTCTGTTAAAATTTTTAGTAAATTACCACTTTATCTTTTGGTGATGCTGAAAATCTACCACCAAATGAACGGACGCGATGGGGTATCTGCGCATGCAAAGACAAAAGAAACCTTAAGGAGTCGTCAGAGGGCCAGAAAGGTAATGCTTTTGGAGGAACTTTCCGATGCCTAAGTTAGTAAACTAAATGCCTAATATAGTAGGGAGCAAGAAAACAAGAAGATTTGAGAGTGAATTGAGTGTATACATGTGATAACGAGAGCCCCATTTTATATGTGTTTAGAGGTAGAGTTCGATTAGGAAAGTGATTAATGTTGAGTATTATGATAGGATCAGAATTCTCATAGGCATAAGTATTCTGATAAGATTAGGGTTTCCATAGGCTGGAGTGTCCTAGTAGGATTAGGATTAGGATTCTGGTGTGAAATTATAATTTTTCTCTTTTCCATGTGTAGCTATTAGACTTATTACTTTGTTTTGTTTACGAAATTATTTTTTTGCCTTTGGAGAGTGCCACATGTTATTATGTTATTGGTTGTAGAATTTTCTCCTATATCAGATGCCCCCCATTTCCTTTAGTGCAGTTATGCAGTTAAGGAAATAGATTATCAAAATACGTGAAAGAGCAAGCTCTGAAATTGTCCTTTCTATGTTTTAGGTTTCTGGCACCGAATCGTCTAAGGACTTAGGGCCATGGGATTGGTAAAAATGAGCTGTCCAGGGACTCATGGCCTTAAAGTTAGTAAAAATGAGCCGTCCAAGGACTCAGGGCTCTTGGCTTAGTAAAAATAAGGCATCAGAGACTCTAGGCCCTAGGCTTGGATTTCTCAGGGCCCTCTCATTGGAATTTTTGGAAAAGTTAGTGGAGGGTTGTAGGGACTCAGGGCCATTTCCTCAAACTTTGCTTAAAAGATGGCCAGACATCTTTAACTTATATAGAAATTGAGGACTGTTCAGGTTGTATAGATGATTCCAATGTCAGGTGTCTAGGCATGTGTAATACCCATATTCATAAAGTAAGGGTAAAGAAGTAATTTAATAAATATGACATGAAATTAAAATAATATATTTACACGAAGGACTAAGTATTGAATAAAATAATTCTAAAAAAATATTAAAAAAATTTGAACGTCCAGAAGAAAAAATAAAGAAAAGAAAAAAATTAATTAATTATTTTTCTAAAAAAAAAGTCAACAAAGTGTGACAGCATCTGCTGCCAAGTGAAATGGTGCATGGTGTATGCCTTGCACGTCTCCAAAACATGGAGGCAGTTGCTGAGTTGAAAAATTTGAAGGTTGCATGTAAGGCAGCTGTGCATTGTGCACAGTGAAAAGTAGTAGTCACCGCTTCAAAATTTCTCTATAAATTGATCTTTTACCCAATCCTCTTTAGTTTCTTCATTTTACAATTCAACCAACTCTATTTCTCAAAAAATTTGGGGATAAAAAAAAAGGTCGAAAGAGCAAAAATTTGAAGGGATTTATCGCGAAATTTCATAGAGAATCACAAAAAGCTATAAGAAAAACAAAAAGTAATAACGTAGTGTTAATTTTTGAATTTTTAGCATTCATGAAATTCCCTGAAAGTCAAAGTGGGAATTTTCAAAAGATGTGGTTTATGAAGAATTGAAGAAATAATTAAAAATTTAATACAAATATTATGTCAGGTGTTGATGATCTACAACCGGGGGAAATTTCTGAGAGGAATGGGAAAAGTAAGGAGGTGATCCACATGTAGCTTTAAGTGCTACATGGTGAGTTGGATTTACTTTAAGTAATCTAAATAAAAATGAAAAAAATCTAGGGATAATATTAAAATAAATTATAAGCTTATGTTTTGGTGATAGATAAAGATTTGATTGATAGATATGATATAAATTGTGGACATGTAGAAAAATTATTATGTGAGAAGAAATATTATGATGGTGATAAATAAATTCTTGATGAGCTATGGTTTATGTTTTGATACGAATTTTAGTGGATCTTGACAAACTTTGATGGATGATTTGATGTGATTTTGGATGAACTTTAGCGGATCTTGACATGCTTTAAAGGATGATTTGATATGATCTGGGATGAGAGGATTTTAGTGGAATTTTAATATAATTTGAAAAAAATCAGGATAGTCAATTTAGATATTTTGAATTCATGTGATTTTTATATTACTGTTCATATGCATATTTCATATCATTGTTCATATGCATATGCATTAAATAAAAGAACCGAAAGAACCGGGAAGGGGCTGATCTAATTGAAAAACAGTGACAGCCAATATGTACTGGAAATAAAAGGGACACCATGACAGCCGGTATATGCTGGAAATAAATTCCGTGGCAGTCGGGACAAGCTGTAAAGAAAAGAATCAGGAAGGTAGCCGGTCTAAGATAATAATAACATGTCGACATGTGGGAAGATGTTCCCATAATAATAATTCATGCATTGCATACTCAAATGAATTATTCCGCCACTGAAAAAGAATTGCTAGCTGTAGTATTTGCTTTGGATAAATTTCGTTCCTATTTAATTGGTTCTCCTATCCTTATTTTTACAGATCATGCAGCCCTCAAGTACCTTCTTACAAAGAATGATGCTAAGGCAAGACTAATACGATGGATCTTACTCCTACAAAAAATTTGACATCACCATCAAAGACAAGAAAGGAGTAGAGAATGTAGTAGTTGACCATCTATCGAGGCTCACTTTTGAGGACACTTGCGACGACATGCCAATCAAGGATGACTTTCCCGATGAGTATTTACTCTCAGTGACTTCTTAACCATGGTTTGCTCACATCGTGAATTATTTGGCTACAGGTGAGATACCAATGGATTGGAGCGCTCAAGACAAGAGGAAATTCTTATATGAGGTACGTAATTTTTATTGGATGACCCCTATCTTTTCAAGTACTACCCTGACCAAATTTTAAGGCGTTGCATCCCTAATGAAGAGATTGCTAACATCTTGGAATTTTGTCATTCCCAAGCTTGTGGAGGCTAATTTTCAAAGAAAAAACCCGCTGCAAAAATTTACAGTGTGGATTTTATTGGCCTACCTTGTTTAAAGATGCAAACACCCATTGTCGCTCATGTGAAAAGTTTCAAAAGTTATGAGCTGTGTCTCGTCGAAATATGATGCCCTTAAACCCTATTTTAGTAATTGAAATCTTTGATTGTTGGGGCATCGATTTTATGGGACCCTTTCCTCCTTTCTTCAGATACCAATTTATCATTGTGGCAATAGATTATATATCTAAGTGGGTAGAGGCAGCAGCTTGCCGAAGCAATGATAATAGAACGGTAATTAAATTAGTCTAAGAAAATGTGTTATCTCAATTTGGTACACCGCGTGCTATCATTAGTGATCGAGGTACACATTTTTGTAATCGTTCTTTTGAAGCTTTGATGAGAAAATGTGGGGTGTTACATAAAATTTCTACTGCCTACCATCTTCAGACTAGTGGACAAGTAGAGCTTGTTAATAGGGAAATTAAACAAATTTAAAAAAAAACGGTTAACCCAGATCGCAAGGATTGGTCTTTAAGACTAGTTGATGCGCTTTGGCCTTACCGTATAGCCTTTAAAACTCCCTTAGGTATGTCACCTTATCGGCTTGTTTTTGGAAAGCCTTGTCACTTACCTGTCGAGCTCGAGCATCGAGCTTATTGGGCCATCAAGTCCTTTAATTTTGACATAGGAGAAGCGGGTAAGCTTAGGAAATATCAGTTGACCGAGTTAGAGGAATTAAGAAACGATACTTATGAGAATTCTAGAGCTTGTTTGGGGAGGGTTTTCAAAAACCTTTTTCAGTGTTCAAACACTGAAATCTCTTTTCAAACTCTAGTTTTGTTGTTTGGCAGCAGTTTTGCAAAACAGTTTTCATAAATTCAGTGTTCAAACACTGATTTTAGAAAACTCTCAAATGGGGTTTTCGGTTTTCATTTTTTACGCCTAAAACACTACTCAGAGTTCACTTTCTGCTCTCTGCCCTCTTCTCTCTTCTCTATTCTCTCGATTTCTTTCCTCATCTCTCTTAACTGTTCTCATATCACTCTCAGTCTTCTTCGTCTTCTTTTTGGGGTTTGATTTCTTTCTTCATCTGATTTTGATTTCTTTGTCTCTCCATCTGAGTTTGATTTCTTTCTTTGTCTTCTTAGTCTAATTTTGATTTCTTTGTCTCTCTAATGTCTCCTTCTTCTTCATCCCAGTCTATCTGTTTCGTCGATCTCTCGATCAGTGGTGGAGACAAAGCAGCAACGATGGTGGCACCGGTAAAAAGGTGAAGCAGTGGCGATGATGGCACCGGTAAAAAGGCGAAGTAGAGGGAAATAGGTGCAATTTTTCTGTATGTATACTCCATTTACGAACAATAGGTTTCGGGTGAGTGATTTATTTTTGTTTTTGTTTTCTTTGTTTAGTATTTGGGTGCAATTTTTTAAACAAAATCCCTAGAGCTTTTCTTGGAATTTCTTAGGAATCAGTAGCCCTTAATTTATTAAATCACTTATTTTCTGATTTGTGTTACAAGGTCAGATTATCAAGTGGATTTTGTCATTGTTTTTATCACCACCAGCGTCTGAGCAACCCCAAATTTTCGGTAACAACATCCCTTTCCTCTTTGCCATTATTGGTTTCAAATCTAAGATGGTTTAAGATGTTTGTGTAAATTAATCTAACTTTTGTTTTTGAACCATTTTTCTGTGTAAGTAGTTTTGCTTATATTTTAATTTCTTATAATTTACCTATCATTACTATATTGATTTACCATTGCTCTACACTTGTGTGTGTGCATGCACGTTTCAATTCGGTTGTAAATATTTTTTATTTACCCTGAGAAACTTTTTGTAGGCAATCATAAATTCTGCTTGCTTGTAAATTGCAGGTTCATTTTCTTAAGATTTTGGTTCATAGAAGCAACTTCTTGCCTCTTTTTCTATGGGTTTTCGATGATTAATGGTGTTCTTTAGGCTTTGTTTGATCATTTTTCAAATGAGAGAAAAGGGTAACTTTGAAATTTGGAAATGCTTTTTCTTTTTTTCTTTTTAGTAAGTGTAAATATTTGTTTTCCTTTCAATGAAGAAATATTAGATGCTAAATGTTACTTTGCTCCAAACATGGGGTCATAGAGATTTTATGGTATCTCGCAAGTCTTACTTTAAATTAACACCTTTTGCTCTTTATTGCTTCAATTCTCGAAGTTTATGATGTTGGGGAATTTTGTTCTTTACCTACAGACAAGGTTGTAAGCACAGGCTGTAGGAGTTTCGTACCAGGGTCTATGTGGTATGGCAAGTTTTGAAACAAATACGGTATATGAGCGTCTGTTTTGTGATCCTTTACTTTGCATCATATTATTATAAAATTGAATAGCTGAGGATAATGCTCTGGATTCTCTATTATTGTGATTTTGTGAGGAAAGAGTTAGCAAGTTGAAGACAACTGTTGACGACTTTATGTCTGAGAACTCATGGGAATGTAATCAATTAGTCTTTTCTTTATGTTTTCCCATGAGATATCTGATTATCAAATTTGGTTATTCCCATTCTCTATTTGATGTTTGATTTTGAGAAATCGTATTAAATGGAATTTTTAGTTTTTAGTTTGATAATATCTATTTATGTTGAACCTATATGCTGCTTTATGAATGGATGTTCAATGAACTACCCAGGAGTGTGGATTCTGTTTAAATTTGTCCCTGAGTCAAAAGCACCATTAATTGCAAGCTTAGTATTAGCTGTGCCAACTGTAAGTCTCTCCCTTAGCAAGGATTCGTCTTCATCTTATATGATTTCTTTTACCTTTTTGTCTAGCCCGCCTTGGAGTGTTGGTAAGGACATTTCTCTGCTCACTTTGTGGGCAGGGGTTCAAGGTGTGTGTGATTTTTTACAATTACAAAAATGTTTCATGTGGTTTGATTGACGATCAATCTTGACACCATATATCCCATTAGTTGCAGGCACATTTGCACGCTTGTTAGCTTACATTTCTTGCTACCCTACTGAGCTGGCAAGGACCCGCATATAGGTATCATTGTTGCATATTGACATCCTCATTTAATTTTAGCTTTTACAATATTACCATGGATTACTGCAACATTTCTAGCTTCTGATTTGTCTTGATAGGTTATCAATAATAACCTTTTCTTTTGTGTGTCATATCATAAATTCACCTGTTAGTGATAAATGCAATACATCTTTTAATGCTGGACTTTTTATCTGATCCTAAGGGAATGATATCAGTAAAATTATTTCAAAAGGCATGACTACAATGTACACAATACAGTGTTTTACTAGCTCTCTCAGTTACTTTACACATAGAGAAATTCATGAAAAATTCAGTTTCTGATGCAGCCAAGTAGAGCCTCTGTTTTCTTGTGTGTCTCACAGCAAAATCATGCCAAGGTAAGTTTGATTTCTAAAAGCTATTACTGCATCGGTAGGACTAGTTTGATCGATGGTGGATTCTGCTTTTTAATAATGAATGATACATAACCTGCTCATAGTATTCTTTTTCATTATTGTTATTTTAAATCAAAGAAATCAATTTCCATCAATCTTATTCTTATATATGTAGTGTTAATACTGATTTTAGTATATTTTACACTGTTTTTGAATTCTTCTAATCTTTCAACAGATGATATTTAAGAGCCTGTAGAAGACAATGAATATAAATGGAGTGTTCATTTAACTGCATGTTACTAATATCCTTTAGTCAAATCGGCACTGAAAGGCAGAAGAAAAATAGGAGATGATCTGACTAAAGAGAGGCCCCACACAATAGGAGCTTAGATACATCACATGCAGATTTCTGCTGTGTGAGCATATCAATATTGTTGCATTCATCTTCTACCTTAAACTTTCGTCAGAGCTCACTCAGTTCATTATATCTGTCAGCAAAACTGAAGCAAATAATTCACAGAGAGAGAGCTCAATGTTGGTTCTTTGGTTCCTCCCAGCAAAAGATGGTTCATGTACAGTACAAGCAGAGGAAAGTAGCCATGTGTTGTAGGGAAGAAGAAGATTGTACAGTTTAGTTTTGCTTTTAAGAAAACATCAATATTAAAGTCTTTTTTGAGTGGTACTAGTGGTTTTATGCATAGGCTGTGGGCTATTTTTCCATTTTATCAATTTATCAAAGTTGTATTTGATCAATGAATATTGTATCTTGTTCTCAAATATTTTATTTTTAAGAAGAAAAGTATGTCATCTTTTAGATATTGAACAAACTTAAATATTGTATTTGATAGGTTGGTTGTTCATATTTTATCAAATTGTGAAAGTTGTATTATATTTTTTATTTTTATTTTAAAGAATTTATTTAACAAACATGACATGACTAAGGAGAAGAGTGTTATCATGTTTGATCCATGATATATAAAAAATACTAACATTTTAAAAATAAAATAATATTAATTATTTTCAAGTATTTGGTGTGTGCTTAAAAAAATGTATTTAGTAAATATAAGAAATAAAATTAATTTTAGATATTAAAATTTAAACAGAACATTGAAAACTGAAAACAATTACAAGAAAGTGTAATCCAAACAGTTTTCTATTTTCAAAACAGTTTTCGAATACTGATTATCCAAACAACATTTCACTTAAAACTGTTTTGGAAACAGTTTTATAACACTATTATCCAAACATGTTTTCGAACACTGAAAACTGTTTTCAGAAACTCTTTTCGAAAATAGTTTTTGAACACTAAAAACTGAAAACTGTTACCAAACATGCCCCTAGAATCTATAAGACTAAGATGAAAGTATTCCATGATAAAAATATTTTGAGGAAAACATTTAAACCTATTGATCGGGTGTTCTTATACGATTCTAGACTCCATAAGCATCTCGGAAAACTTAGGTCGAGGTGGACCAGTCCTTTTATGGTGAAAAATGTTTTTGAAAATGGAGCGGTAGAAATTGAGGATACTAAGGATGGTCGGATCTTTAAAGTAAACGATCAACAACTTAAGATCTTAATCGATAGATAAGATCCGAAAGTGGAAGACATTCCACTTATGGATCCGGTTTATTCACCTTGACCACACAACAAAGGTACGTTTTTACTTTTATTTTTGTTTTGTTTTGTTTTGTTTTTAATTAAGTACATTTTAATTTTAATTTTTAGCTTTTTTAGTTTAATTTAACCTGATTTTATTTATTATTTATTTGACTAATTTTATTTTATTTTTCTCTTTCTTTTGGCAACAAACAAGTTTTTTTTCATTAGGATCAGTTCCGGGCCGCGCCTAGGCCCACGTCGCCCCACAGCACCAGGCCTACTTCGCCCCAGCCCGCGCCATGCCCTAGCTATAGCCGTGCCGCACCCCACAGAATGCACAACAAACCTCGCACAGCTCAAGCCGCGGCGCCCCAAATAGGAAGCCGCGACGCCACCTGTTCTAACACACCCGTGAACTGGCCATTTTGAACCCAAATCTGCATTTCTTCTTCATTTCCACTCTGAGAAAGCCCCATACTCTCTCTCTCTCTCATCCTCTCTCCAAAGCCTCACTTATCCACTCATTTTTACTCAAAATTTCTTGATTCTAACGACATTTCTTGTAGGATTTTGCACTAATATTGCAAATTTTATTGGAAATATCTCCAAAAAGCTTGGTACCAAGAAGATTTTAGATTCATCTAGAAAACTTCAAGTTGGTGGGTACTCTTCTTCTCTCCACCTTTGGGCATCAAGTAAGACAAATTTCTTCTCTTTGTTGTTCATTTGTGCTATTTGGGTGGTTAATTTTGAATTAGTTCTATTTTTCTATATATTTGATTCAAATGGCACCTAAACCTAAGAGACTAAGGGGGAGCAGCCTCAAGAGTATGATGTGAGCAAATTTGTTAGTTTTGAGGCTAGTGAGAGGTATGTTGGAATGATGCACACTAGAAAACCCATTTCTGAGAGGATTCAATATAACAAAGAGAGCAAACCCCACCTTGTTTAGAATGATTATTGATAGAAATTGGGGTACATTTGCTAGACAACCATCTCACTTCCTCACAAATGTGGTTAGAGAATTCTAAGCTAATGCAGACGAACATAGGAATGGTAAGGTGAGAGTGAGAGGAAGAATAGTTTCTTTTAGCAGCACCTCTATTAATAGATTCTATGGGCTACCTAACATAGGAAACAGTGAGTATATTGCATATTTGTCTAACATTGATTATGAAGAGATTTGCAATACTCTCTGTATTTCGGGCACAACATGGAAAATGACGGGTGATAACCCTATAACCTTGCCTGATACTTCTCAGACTGTCAATGCTAGAGCTTGGCAATATTTTGTATGCCAGAGATTAATGCCTGCCACACACTATAGTGACCTTACTGTTGAGAAAGATGTGCTGATTTATGCCATTTTGATGGGCATGACTATTGATGTGGGTCAGATCATATTTAATTCTATCATACACACTGTACAACAAAAGTTTGGATTGTATTTCCCTTCCTTAATTACCCAATTATGCATCCAAGCCAGAGTTCAGTACAGTCCTGATGAGGACGCCCAGCAACCAAAAAAGCCCATCGATGATTGCATGCTTAATATGATTAAAACCTCAAGGCCACCAGTTCCAGGAGAAAGAGCAGCAATTGCCGCCCCTCCTCCCCCTAGGCATGTCACTGTTGCAGAGCGCCTTGAGTGTTGAGAGATTCGTTTTGACAAGCATCAGAAATTTTTGCATGATAAATTTGATCGTCATAAACATTTCTTGGCTAGGCAAGCTAATTATCAAGCGGGGGTGTACTCTTCTTTTGGTCAAATGTACCAACACCTTGCCTCCGCTACTGGTTGTGACATGGATCACTTTCCCACTTTGCCACCCTATCCAGGTTCATCTTTTGATCCAACTCCTGAGTAAGGTGAAGAGAAAGAAAAAGCGGATGAAAATTTAGAGGATTAGTTTTGGGTTCTATCTTGTTTGTCTCTTTTTATTTTATTTTTTTCGGATAACTGTACTAACATTTATTATGTTTTCCCTTTTCGTTATTTTATTTTTCATACTTTCTTTTCATTTTTAGTTATTTCTTTCCATTTCATGTGTTAACCTAACATACGGTGGGAATCTTAATAGTACACCGCAATTGCTTTCTTTTTGTTGTGTTGTTCCATGTTGTAGATCGAAATTTTATCAAGAAGAATGGCATGCAGTTCAAATGGTGGTGCATAATTTTCAGCTGCTGTGCACTTGTGGCTACAAAGGGAGTTTCCTTTACTCTTTCTTTTACATTGAGGACAATGCAGTTTTTAAGTTGGGGGTGGAGGAAACGTATTTATGTTTTTCATTGAACTGCTTGGTGCTACTTTCCTTTTGTTTGTTTGATTTAAGCATGTTTTGTGTTAGCTTTGGATGTAATTCACATGTCAATGATATGAACTTAATTGAGATAGCATATAGCATTTAGAAGAAGTTAAATCTTGCCTCGATTTGAGAATAATTTAAGTATCAATCTTGATTTGGTTTGAGACTCTAGTTTGTAAGATTGTATGACTAGTCTAAAACATTTAGAGAAGTTTTATGTGTGATTGTTTTGTGAATACTTTTACGGTCTTGACAAGCTCTAGAACTTACTTGATTATCACTTGAGGCGAATTCCTAGAATGCACACTACTTAGGATATGATATATGCTATTTTTGGACCGTTTGAGCCCTTCAAACTTACCATTGCTATATTTATCACTAGCCACATATTTGAGTCTTTTTCTTTTTGAATAATTTGAACCTTGTTTCTTTCAGTAATCCATTAACTTACCTTTATGAGCCTAAAAATATTTTATCCTTACCTTTCTCTTAAAAAAACTTAGTTATACACATTTGTGGAGAAGCACTTAAGAGGAATAAGGATGGAAATATGAAAAAATATTACTGCCATAACCCAAGTACATTAAAGGAGATAAGTTGGGGATTGTTGAAAAGAAAAGAAAATGAAAATGAAAAAGGAAGTGAATGTTTACTTGCCAAAAGAAGAAGAAGAAGAAGAGAACAGAAAAAGAAGTGAATTATGGCAAAGAAAGAAGAAAAGAAAAAAAGTGGTGATTAGAAATGCTCGAAAAATGGTTAAAAGAGTTGAGTGTTGAAGTAAGGTTATCCAGTGCTTAAAGTGGTTGTGTTTAACTTAAGAGACTGAGTTCTTTTGCTTGTTTAATCCTTTCCGTTCTTTCTTAACCTTTACCTTAGCTTAACGTTACAAGCTTATTGAAGACTTATTGATCCGATGTAGTGTGATTTTTCTACAATAATGGAGAATGATTTGAAAAGTAAGCCTATGGAGTTTGATTTGTGATTGATGTGTCATGCAATTTATTATGTTTTTAGAGGCCAAGACTTGTATTCATGAATGTTATGCATAAAATCATCCGGGTGTTTGGGATTAATGGATTGTGGAAAGATGGATGTCAAGAGTCAAATAACAATTTTTAGATTGATGTTTGGATTACTTTTGGACTTGGGTAATATTTAATGATTCTATGTGCTGTTTGTTGTGTGCAATTTTTGAGATGAAAAGTGAATTACTCTTGACTTAACACTAACATTGCTTTACTTTGTTTTTGATTCCTACCGTAGAATTCATCTCTTGCTTTCGCTTGAATTGCTAGGGACTAGCAATAAGCTAGTTGGGGCTTGTGATGAGAGTCATAAAATGCATTTAACGTTACTTAATTGTTAGCATTTTAGGGTTGATCTAGGGTTTAATTGCATTTTTATACGTTAACAACTCTAAAGTGTCATTCTTGGATCATTGATTTATATCGATGCATTTTCAGGAACTTTAAGCTCAAAAGAGGAGGATAAGTTATCATTGCTTGTAGCACAAAGACTCGAGGCATACCGAAGTGAAGATCCAAGCCTCGGCCTCCAGAACTAAAGCAAAAGAGCAAGAAAGAAGCTTCAGTGGAAGCCGTGACCTAGACTAAGGAGGGCCGCAACCTCCAGAAAGGGGAGAAAGCCAAGCCCAGGTAGAGCCGCGGCGCAAGAAAAGGAAGGCCACAGCCTCCAGAAAGGAAGAAACCAGAGACTAGGCAAGAGCCGTGGCGCAAGGAAAGGAGAGCCGCGGTGCCCACCCGGTCCACTTCTCCGAGATATAATTTAATTAAGACTTTTTAGCCCTAAAATACCATTGGACCTTGTACATTATAAATAGACCACTTAGGGTTTGTAATTAAACATTCAATTAAGTCTGAAAAACTCAGAGAAGCAGCCACATTCTCCTCCAACAAAGTGTTCAACCATGACTTCCATGGCGAACTAATCTCCAAGCAAGGCGAAGGGATGATTCCCTAGGTGTAGTTGTTCTTTATTTTCCTTTATTGGTTCAGTTGTAATTGGGATTTATTGCCAAACATTGTTATGGGTTACTCTTTAATCTAATTATAAGATTTTCTCTTAATTCGATGATTGTAGCTTTATTCTTGATATAAGTCTAGTCATGCTCTTCTTATGTCAAGATTGTTGGATGTGATTGAGTCCGGTAGATTTATCTTTTAGGTTTGGCCATTACTGCGATATTGTCGTTCATGATATATTGTCGTTTCTTGATAAACCTATAGGATAGGTCATGTGTGTTTAAATCGAAAGTAAGAGTAATTCATATAAATTACATTGGGCTTTATATATGCTTAGATTGAATATTTGTCGATTGCTTGTTTGGGATGTGAAACTTGCAATCGAGATAAAAAGAACTGAATCAAGATTGGAATAAGGCAACGAACTTAGGGAGGATTCCCGGAACCTTGTTGTTTCTCTATCATAATTCTCAATTTATTTTCTCACAATTACTTAATTATCAAAATTCATATTTTCTTACTTGATTATTATCGTTCGTGTTTAGGTTTATGTCTTCTCTTGTAATTAACTTGTTTCCTTGTAGAATCGACACCCCAAAGTTGTGCTACAACTACCGCATTACTCTTTGGGCGTAATCAGGATTGTTCACAAACCCACGCAGCATAGGAAAACGTACGTTGACAAAACCTACCCTGATCCCTCAAGAGATCTCATCTTTCCCTGCAGCTTATATAAAGGAGCTTAAGTCTCTTTGGATAAGGAGAGCCTACATTGAGTTAGTAAAAACATTCTTCCACTTCGATAATTCCTTAAGCCCTTCTTTTTACATCATCTCGGTACATTTATTGACTTAAGCATCAAAGGGTCTTTCTGTTTTTTCAAACACCTATTGACTTCATCATCAGAAGGTTATCTCCGGAGCACAATGCTCTGGGAGACTTCTTTTCTAGGTACTTGCTCATTCCAAACACAAGGGAGACATTCCACGTCCTCTCTTATTCTTTTACAAGGACAATCCCAAAGAAATACCTCGTTGAGAACCAACGTAGATGGGTCAGTTTCTGCCACATTTTTTTGGCATCAACACTTCCAATCCTCAAAATGTTTACCAATGTGCCCACTAATAGGATCCTATAAGAAAATAAATCTAACAGAAAACCTAAAAAGACAGGTTAATTAAGCATCATACTCGCTCTGAAGGACGACAACCGCAACACCTTGAACGAAGTCAAACCCCAAAGGGACCAACTCTCTCGAGACTTCTCCTAAGAAGTCTCCCAAGATACCTTAAGTACAATGGGTCACAACGACTTCAATATGCCTGAGGATCAAGCCCCATAATGAGAGAAGTCCAATCGAGTCATAAGTCCTCCTCGGTGATCTTCAATACCAGGCTTCAGTCACCACTTGCCTTGCATAACCCTCTTCATACGAGTAAGCGAAACCATAAAAACAGAAGCAAACTTGTTGTGCGATAATATACCTAAATAAATGGGTAAATAATCGCACTTGTTTTACTTGCAAGTGCACAAGGTCAATAGTGTAGCATAGTGTGCGAATGCAAGATCATCTCCACAGGGATTGGTAAAGTTCGATTTAGAATTATAATTGCAATGTAAAAAGATAGAAATAATAAACTGAAGGGTGATTTGATAATAATAAAGACATAGGGCTTTGATATCCACCACTAGTCATACATTCCTGATTTTGTATAAAGTATCAGTGCTCTAGCCATATTATGTGTACCTACTGGTTGCCAACCTAAGGGCATGGTATCTACTCCTTAAGCTATTGATTTCCCTAAGCAACGAGTTAGGCATGGTATCTACTCTAACTCTTTTCTTCCTTAAGGGATTCAGCATGGTATCTGCTTGAGTTGTTCCTTAAGAAAGCATAGGTACTGTGGAAATCGACAACCACATGAGACCTAGGGCATGGTATCTACTCCCGGTTTCCCATGTTGATTAACCCGGGTATCCGGATAAGATGGTCCCTTGTTACTAATGTTAGACCCAGGACTCGGTCATCCAAATTGATCTAACTAACCTATCCATACCACATGCATACGTTGGCCTTACACATACATATGAGGAATGTAAATAAGCACAGGTGTTAATCAAGTTAAGTAACATAATAAGCTATGAAAAGATTTAATCAATGAATAAAAATATGGGAATGCATAACTAGGGCTTCAATCGAGCCCTATAAGAGAGTTAGTTACACATACTAACTGAAGTAAACATAATTAAACAAAACATAAGGGAGAAGAATAAACCCGAGAGAAGAGGCGTCAATTCTCTCCCAAGCTCTCCACTCAAAGTAAAAGAAAAGAGAAAAGTGTTTACTATCTAAGGTGTAAGGTGTGTTTTTGTGTGTGAGTTACAAGTGTATTTATAGGTCTTTGAGAAGTCCTAATAGACCCATGAGTCCTAAACTTTCCTAAAACGAAAATCTTGTATTTTCCAAAATAAGGTTCTGCAGTTTACTGTTCACGCCCGTATATTTGCGCTCGATCGTATGTGCCTTGCACTCGATCGCATGTGCCTTGCGCTCGATCGCATGTGTCCTTGCGCTCGATCGCAAGGTGCGCTCGATCCTACAATGATCGTATGTGCGCTCGATCGCACTGCGTGTGCGCTCGATCGCACTTTGTCCAGAAAGTGCTCCAGGGCTTCTAGATTTCTTCCTTAAAGTGCCAAAACTGCTTCTTTTTCTCCAAGACCCTATAAAAACATGTAAAACACACAAATGGAGTAAAAGATACCAAATTAATGTAATAAAGGATCTAACAAGTGTAAATAAGGGGGCTTAAATATGTATATTTAAGCGTCTATCACACCCCCAAACTTACATATTGCTAGTCCCTTAGCAATACTAAATTAAAAACTAAAACAGAAATATAGATAAATCCAATGTTCATAGTGTCTATAAAAAATCTAGATTTTACACAAAACAATGATGCACATTCATGAGCAAGCTTAACAAGTGTAAACATATATCTGCAATGAATAAGAGTTTTGAACGTAAATCATATTCACTAGGTATTTTAAGATATCACAAGTTTGACTTTGGTGTGTGGTGATTAGCACATAGAAGGTTGGGTTTTCAAGAAATTCAAACAGGTAATGTTTCGATGACTCAAGATTCACCAAACTTCCTATTAGAGTCAACAAATATGGCATAGACTTTTATTTGCAAGATTTTGGCCAAGTTAGTTCCTTTAAGCTTTCTTGATGACTCGTGTAACGAGCGTTTGGCCAATGACTCCCAAACCAGATGGTGTTAGGGCATTAGGTGTAAAGACACCCCTAAGGACTTACTGGCTCGAGTCAACAAGGCTACGAAACTAACTGATTTTTATGCTACCATTTAGAATTTTCCACCTTTTGACGTGACACTCAATGCTTACTGAGGCAAGAGGGCCAGTTACTCAGTAAAAAATTCCTTTTTAATGATCACTTAAGATTTTCCACCTTTTGACGTGACACTCAATGCTTACTGAGGCAAGAGGGCCAGTTACTCAGCAAAAGATTTGTTTTTATTGATCATTAGGAGCATTTTTTTCTTTTTGAGCACGAATCAATCTTTTCTATTTTTATATGCCAAAATGTCAATCTAATAGGTCATCTAGTTCACAGTCAAGCAAAAGAAACATACCAATCCAAATATCATGTCATACCCCACACAGCTATGTGTTAATGTGCTTGTGATAGTTCAAGTTAAACTTGTGAATTCTTAAATGCCAAAAGAGCAGTGATCTAGGTTCAAAACTTGTTTATTGGCCTATATGTTCAAAGTGTTAAGCTCACTGATGAAGTCGAATCATAACATTTTGTTTAGATCACAAAAAAAAAAAAGTTTATTAGACAGAATGAACATGCATTTATCTATGAAAATAACAACAGAACTAAAAATTTAGGACATAGTGTAGTGTGTGAATGTGTCCCCATACCCCCAAACTTAAAATGCACATTGTCCCCAATGTGCAAATAGCATGGAAAGATCTTACCTGGGAGATGGAGAGCTATATGGCTGGCATGGCTTGTAGCACGCCCCCAAACTTCAACTGAATGTACTAACACTGTCCTTGAAAAAGAAAGAAAAAGAAAAAAAAACAGACATAAAGAGGAAAACAAGTAATAAACAATAATAGAAAAGTAAGCTATGAAATACTAATAATAAACGATGAAAAGGATATGCTGTGGGGTGCCTCCCATGAGCGCTAAGTTTTACGTCTTCAGCCAGACGTGGTACTCTCTCACTGCTGATCATCAGGTGGTGCAGTTGGAGAGGTACCGGGTGCTGGAGGTAGGCGATCAAGTATGGCCTGCAGCATGGCCTCCTGGCGTGTAAATCGTGCCTCCAAACTGTCGATGCGCTGATGTACAAGAGTGGTGGCAGCAGCGACCTCACCTCGGAAGGAGGATAGCTCAGCTAAGAAGTGCTGGGACTCGGTGGGTCCCATATCCGAATGGTCCTCCTCCCGTACCGGGCTCATGACAAGGGCCTCGGTCTCCATGTGATCCTCCTCTACTCGCTCAGCTGCTGGAGCAGGGACTGGGGGTCCTCGTGGCATGTGTGATATGCTCTGTGTCCACTGAGCCCGCCCAAAGATAGGATGCTCTCGTACTGGCCCGTCACTATGGGTCCCCTTAATCCCCTTCTTCTTGAGGATGGAGGTGAGTAGGAACGGGAAAGGGAGTCCCCAAGCATTGGCCGTGGAAGTCTGACGGCCATGTACGTGATCCCAGAACTTGTGCAGCTGGCTCCAAATGACAGACGGGATCGAGTACCAGTGGCCTCTATGAAAGGCGTATAATGTCTAAAGAAACTGGTCTCGCCGCTGTGTCTTGTGCCCCAATGGACACACATTACGCTGGAGGATCGTATCGATGAGCCATAGTCTGGGGGGCAGCTTGGATCGGCCGGCCGCATTATTATGCCTGTCGGCATACTGGCTAGCGCACATATCCATGATGATCTCGGCCAGGGCAAAAGACTCCGGCTGCTCCTCGATATCAGCGCCCTCAGGAGGGGACTCATCCGTGCAATGAAGAGCAGTGGCAATATCGGTACTGGTCACCTCGATGGGCGTGCCCCTAACTGAAGAGGTGAGGACCCCCGGTCTGCTGCAGTCGAAAGATAAATGCTCATAAAACTGCACGACAAGCTGGGAGTAGGCAGTGGAGCACACTGGCTTAAACAGCCTCTTCAACCCTCGGAGTCGGAGTGCTTGGACGGCCCACTGAGTGGCATCCATGTGCCGGAATATGTCGTCGATGGCGAAAGCCGTTTCGAACAACAACTCCCGTTGCTCAATGCTGGGCCGGGATGAGGAGGCACGACTGCTGGAGGCCCCAGACGTGGAAACAGATGGTCGAGACATGCTGGGCTTGGCTTCTGGCTGATTTGCGATCGATCTCAGTGGTGTGCGCTCGATCGCACACTGTCTATGCGCTCGATCGCAACAACCTTGCGCTCGATCGCACCCGGTCAGGAATTACGTCGAACAGCTTATGTGCACCAAACAGGCAAGCTATAATCTGTGCAATGTGGAACTCGTTCCTACCCTTCCTGCAACCAAACACTCATTCAATCAAACACACAACAATGTATATGTAAAAGGAAATCATAGTTTCTATTTAAAATTCGTGTATGTGTACAATACCTTGTGCAGTGTATGACGGAATGTGAATAGGGAGGGGGGTTGACGGCGGTGCTGGTGGAGGACGGCGGTGATGGTAAGGTGATGATGAGGGGTTGTGGTGGTTGGGTGTGAGGTAGGGTGATGTGGGTGGTGGAGTTGTGTGCGAGTGAGAGTGAGAGTAAAGGAGAGTGCGAGCAAATGTGCAGGGGGCGAGTGAAGTGAGTGAGGGAAATGAGTGAGTGAGTGAGTGAATTTTTTTTTATAAATGTCTCTGCCTCGAGTGCGCTCGATCACACACAGAGTGCGCGCGATCGCACTCGTGCGCTCGTTCGCACATGGGGTGCGCGCGATCGCACTCGTGCGCTCGCTTATGTTTTTAGGACACGTTTGATCGCACTCTTGCGCTCGATCGCACTGAAGAGTGCGATCGATCGCAAGCGTGGCATATAAGTATAATTAAAAACTTACCTTAAAAAGAATGACTATTTGAAACAACACAACCTTACCAGTTGTTAGTGGCTTCAGTACCACTAACCTTACTAGAGGTGCTTGAGCTTAATAGATGATCAAATTTTTACTTTGCTCAAGCACTCTCTTGCGACCGTGCTAGTTGTTCGGAGGGAAGCACCTAGAGCCCACCTCGTGGAGCTCTAGTGCCTGTGTTTCGGCTGTATCCTGGACCGATTCAAGTTCTGTTGATAGTGTCTTCATCTCCCATCTTGACATCTGGTCAACATAATAAGGAAAAGTAGTATGAGTAAGTGCAGGAGGTTGAATTTGTAGAGCACACTTACTTGAAGGTTTTAGTGTGTCCTTGAAAAGGTGCACATCTTTAATCACATTATCCTCCTCCGACCTAGTGTCTACTCTTGTGTTTTCATGGTAGGGGAGAGTCTCCAACGTAGTGGTGCGAGGGACCTGAGAAGCTTTCTCACAAACACTTTGCATGAAATTCATATTAGAATTTTTATCATCATTACTGGTTGAATTTAATGTATTAAACATTTGAAATTGTATTTCCTCATCATTTACTCTCATTGTGATAATACCCCGTTTTACACTAATATTAGTGTCAGCAGTTATCATAAAGGGGCGTCCTAGGATGATGGGGAGAGGTACTGGCAAAGTACATTCTTCCATATCTAATACTATAAAATCAGCAGGTATAATGAATTTTCCTACTCTTACCAACACGTCCTCAAGGATACCTCTTGGTCGTTTGATGCTTCGGTCAGCTAGTTGCAAAGTGACGGAGGTTGGTTGAAGCTCCCCCAAACCTAGTGTCTCGTATACACTGTATGGTAGCAGGTTGACACTCGCTCCTAGATCCAATAGTGCATGTTCGAACAGCTGGTCACCTAGCCTGCAAGGAATGGTAAAACTACCCGGATCTTTTAGTTTTGGTGGTAATTTTCTTAAAAGCACAGCACTTACCTCTTCAGTTAAGGCTACCATCTCATGCTCCTGGAATTTCCTTTTGTTAGTGCAATATTCTTTTAGAAATTTAGCATATGCAGGGATTTGTTTAATGGCATCTAACAAAGGAATATTAATCCCTACTTTCCGCAAGGTTTCAAAAATATCAATTAGTTTATTGACTTTCTTTTGTTTTACTAACCTTTGCGGGAAGGGTGGAGCATTCACCTTCTCCGTCTCACTTACCCTTGATGCTGATGGTGTCTCTTTGGACGATGCTGTAAGCTCATCGGACCCTATTACCTTGCCATTTCTCAGAGATATCACAGCGTTTAGTTGTTGATGCCCACTAGGGTTGGGTAGTGTTTGAGCTGGGAGCTCTCCTTGCTTTTTGCTACTGAGCTCTTTAGCTAATTGTCCCATTTGTACCTCTAGTCTTTGAATTGCTTGCTGATGTGCCGCATTGGTTTGTTTTTGCTGAGTCATGAACTGTTCTTGCAATGTCATCAGTTGTTTTACTAGACTTTCGAGGTCGTTTCTTTTTGGTTCAGAATTAGTATGGGCAGTGGGCTGCTGATTTCGTTGCTGTTCTTGGTTGTTTTGATTGTTGCTCCATGAGAAATTTGGGTGATTCCACCATCCAGGGTTGTAGGTGTTTGCATATGGGTTATTCTTTGGCGGATAGTTGTTGGGTCCCACATAATTTGCTTGCTCCGGATCTGCAGATAAAGGACAAGCATTAGTATTGTGATCATATTGAGAGCATATTGCACATACCTGTAGTGGTGTAGCTGAGGTAGTTTGAGTAGCCATGGCTTTTACCAATAAATCTAGTTTTCTTTCCATTGCAGCCATTTGAGGGGAAGATCCTCCATTCGTATTTACCTCATATATACCTTTACCTTTGGTCATATGTCTACCTCGAGAGGAGAATTGCTGAGTGTGTTCGCTGAGGGTTTCAAATAGTTCCATTACCTCTTCGCTGCTTTTCTCCATAAGGACTCCTCCACAACCTGAATCAACAATACATTTATTAGTATCATTTAAACCTTCGTAGAATGTTTGTACCAGTTCATCTTGAGGTAGGTTGTGATGTGGGCATTTGAGTAGCAATTCATTGAAGTGTCCCCATGCTTCGAAGAAAAGGTCCCCATCCTTTTGTTGGAAGGATTGGATCTCCTTCCTCATTTGTCTTGTCTTTTGGGCTGGGAAGAATTTCCTTAAGAATTTGCTTGCTAACTCCTCCCAAGTGTGGATGGAAACTGCAGGCAAGGAATTATACCAAAGTTTAGCATTATCTTTTAAGGAAAAAGGGAATAGAATTAACCTTATTCCTTCTTGGTCTAGTCCTTGTATGTGCTGGAACTTGCAAAGATCAAAAAATTCTCGAAGATGTAAGTGTGGATCTTCATTAGGAGTTCCCCTAAAATGCGTCAAGGCATTCAAGATTTGCGGAGATATGTAATAATTTCCCGCTGCCTCAGGTTGATATGCGATGCATGACGGTTGATCAATGTTCCGAGGGATGAAGGATTGCTTCATTGGAACTCGTGCAGGTGGTTGCTGGTTTTCGAGCTGTTTCGCCATTTGTGTTTCGTTCTCGATTTCTCCTTTGTTCTCCTCAAAGTTGTCCCTAAGCCTTTGTCGGATGGTCCGTTCAAGCTCGGGATCGAGGGAAAAGAATTCCGGATGTCGGGATCGAAGTCCGTGCATAAAGCAGAAAAACCAGTGTTTGTGCAGCAGTGCAACTCTGCTGTTCGGGTACTCTCTGCCCTAAATGCGATCGATCGCACAGGATCTTGCGATCGATCGCAATTTCCACAGAAAGTGCAAGTAGGGTTTCGTGAAGTACCTGAAACAGTAAATAGCTTGATTTAAGTTTTGATAAAAGATGGTAAAAATAAAATAATAATAATGATAAAATGAAAGTAATCCTAAAAGGAACTTTTAGCGCAATCCCCGGCAATGGCGCCAAAAACTTGTTGTGCGATAATATACCTAAATAAATGGGTAAATAATCGCACTTGTTTTACTTGCAAGTGCACAAGGTCAATAGTGTAGCATAGTGTGCGAATGCAAGATCATCTCCACAGGGATTGGTAAAGTTCGATTTAGAATTATAATTGCAATGTAAAAAGATAGAAATAATAAACTGAAGGGTGATTTGATAATAATAAAGACATAGGGCTTTGATATCCACCACTAGTCATACATTCCTGATTTTGTATAAAGTATCAGTGCTCTAGCCATATTATGTGTACCTGCTGGTTGCCAACCTAAGGGCATGGTATCTACTCCTTAAGCTATTGATTTCCCTAAGCAACGAGTTAGGCATGGTATCTACTCTAACTCTTTTCTTCCTTAAGGGATTCAGCATGGTATCTGCTTGAGTTGTTCCTTAAGAAAGCATAGGTACTGTGGAAATCGACAACCACATGAGACCTAGGGCATGGTATCTACTCCCGGTTTCCCATGTTGATTAACCCGGGTATCCGGATAAGATGGTCCCTTGTTACTAATGTTAGACCCAGGACTCGGTCATCCAAATTGATCTAACTAACCTATCCATACCACATGCATACGTTGGCCTTACACATACATATGAGGAATGTAAATAAGCACAGGTGTTAATCAAGTTAAGTAACATAATAAGCTATGAAAAGATTTAATCAATGAATAAAAATATGGGAATGCATAACTAGGGCTTCAATCGAGCCCTATAAGAGAGTTAGTTACACATACTAACTGAAGTAAACATAATTAAACAAAACATAAGGGAGAAGAATAAACCCGAGAGAAGAGGCGTCAATTCTCTCCCAAGCTCTCCACTCAAAGTAAAAGAAAAGAGAAAAGTGTTTACTATCTAAGGTGTAAGGTGTGTTTTTGTGTGTGAGTTACAAGTGTATTTATAGGTCTTTGAGAAGTCCTAATAGACCCATGAGTCCTAAACTTTCCTAAAACGAAAATCTTGTATTTTCCAAAATAAGGTTCTGCAGTTTACTGTTCACGCCCGTATATTTGCGCTCGATCGTATGTGCCTTGCGCTCGATCGCATGTGCCTTGCGCTCGATCGCATGTGTCCTTGCGCTCGATCGCAAGGTGCGCTCAATCCTACAATGATCGTATGTGCGCTCGATCGCACTGCGTGTGCGCTCGATCGCACTTTGTCCAGAAAGTGCTCCAGGGCTTCTAGATTTCTTCCTTAAAGTGCCAAAACTGCTTCTTTTTCTTCAAGACCCTATAAAAACATGTAAAACACACAAATGGAGTAAAAGATACCAAATTAATGTAATAAAGGATCTAACAAGTGTAAATAAGGGGGCTTAAATATGTATATTTAAGCGTCTATCAAAACTTAACCTTACAAGAAGAAAAATCAGAACACACTCAAAATTAGCCTGCTCACCACTAACACCTAAGGATCTACCCAGGAAAGGTGAAGCAAAAAACAACTAAGTCAGGACCAATCCATGTGGAGTTCACATGCCCCAAGAGTGTATAAGCACCAAAATACTTCATCTTAACCAAAAGATCGAAGTCATATATCCAAAAAGAGTTCGTGAAAAGACCTCACCTCAATGCATCTTAAGGATAAGATCCCGAAGCAAGAAGCCATAACTCGAATCTAGCCTTCATTCAAAGACTACGATAGTTAGAGAGAAAAAACAAGAAAAGAATACAGTCTTAACACTTGAAAAAGATTTCTTATAAACAAAAGTAGCAAAAATGTAAAGGCAAAAGAAGTACCAAAAAATGTAAAGACAAATGAAATAAAAGTTACTTTATAAAAAGAAAATGTTTGTACAAGTTAAGGGCTTCGAGGCCAAAGGTACAAAAAAGAGAAGGATAAGAACAACTAAGTCTTATTCTAAGATTGAAGCTTTTCATCATTCTCAACAGGCTCAACGACTTCGGCCTCTTTAGTCCCCTCCACGACCTTCACCACTTTGACTGCCTTCTCTTCTGCCTGCGTTTCAGAAGAATCCAAGATCTCCAAGCCAGTCTAATCGAGGCCAAGCTACCTTTTAGCCCCCTATTCCTTGAACGTTTCGAAGCTAACTGAGTAGTACTCTGAAGACTCCGTTAGAAGATCTTTTCTGTAGCCTTCAGAGCTACAATACTTCTTCACTGTAAAGACTTTGTCCTGGGCAAGCTAGGACCTCAACTTCCGTTCAATGTCTTGAAGACCAACCACCTCGGCACCATGACAACTTTCCACCTTATGAAGTCGGTCGATCTCGGAGCTAAGTTGATCCTCAATGCCATGAAGTTTCACCACCTCAGCCTTCAAATACGCCACCTCCTCAGTAGCAGACGAGCAGTAGGCATTGGTAGTGATTAAGGAAGCATGCAACTTATCCCTCTCGAGCTCTAGATCACAAATCTGGCTGTAGAGGGCATCTCTTTGAGCTCGACCCTCCTCTAACCGTTTTGCAAGATCTACATCACTCCGTTGAAGTCCAGCAATGGTGGCATCCATGGATTGGATGGAATGGCTCAAGAAGAAGGCATACATGCCAGCCTACACCAAAAAAAAAAATACTTCCAAAAAATTGAAGAAAATCGAAAAAGTTAGAGATTCCAGAGAAAGGATCTTTACCTTGTAGTAGCGGTCAAGAGCATTGACCATCAATTGATCAAAGGTCATGGACCTCATCCGGAAAGCATCAACAAGATGAACAGAACCTCCAAGGAAATATCAAACGATATCCACACCAGCAAAAGCTGAGTCCGTGCACTTCACATCCCAATTCAAGTAGTAAGTATCAAAACTTGAGCTAGCCACAGAAATAAGTCCCAAAGAGCAAAAGAAGAAGCCCCAAAGACATGAGTGGAGTTCTCAAGAGCTATAAAAAGGTCCCTAAGAACATGAGTGAAGTTCTTAAGGGCGGTAGATGTCGGGCTAAAGGGAGAAATAATAAGAAACCCTTATCGTTGGTCTCTACCTCGATCCTCTGAAGAACCTGAACCTCATTAACTGATTCCTCAAACGTCTTCTCCTGGCCGCAGAAGTATCAACCTCTCAGACCTTGGTCTACTACACCTCAACCAGCTGCACCACGGTCACCTCAACCTCAGATTGCTTTGCTTCAACTAGTTGAGTCGAACACTCCTCTATCCTAGCCCTCTTCCTCCCAAATTAGTCAAGGAAGGTTCCCTCTAGTCAGGTATCTCACTGGAGTTCCACTGTAGTAGTACTTGATAAGACTCTGGCCCCTTCACGAAGAAGAACCGCTCCATCCAGCCCTTAATCGAAGAAAAGTTTTCCAAAATCTTCTTCTTACTCCTCGAGTAAAAATTGAACCACCCATTGACAAAATGTTTCTTCAAGTTATAAACCCATCCATATTTTCGATTTCCCTTTTCCCTTGTTGAACCTGAAATACTTACTCAATGCTAACACAAACTCCACAATGCACCCCATCTTATTTGGGGACAATTGAGTAGTGCAAATACCATAATGGTTTATAATCTTCATAACATCATGATCAATGGGAAACCTCAACCCCGCTTTTAAATAGTCGAGGTAACAACAAAGAGAGTACAATGCATCATCCTTCAAAGGGGCATAAGCCCTCTCATCAAGACTAGGAAACCTAACTCTCCACTCAGGAAGGAGGAGAAACCTAATGGGTACGGATTCTAAGTCACTCTAGGTGATTTGACTAGGGATTCCTCCAGCTTGAAAAACCCGACTCACAGGGACTATCACCTCCCCACTCTCAAGAACAACCTTCTCTCTCAATCCTCACCTTCTTAGATCTACCAACTCCAACTCCAGACATAGCATGATGGTAAAAAAAAAGAGTAAGAAGAAAAAAAAAAGCTTACCAGAAAAAAAAAACCCGAAAAGAAAGAGAAAACTTGCGAAGAAGACAAGAAGATACAAGAAATTTGGTAGAAAGAGTTAAAAGAACAACCAAAGAGAAAAAAATAGGAGCCAGGGGGAAAAATCCCTTAAATAGCTGCTGTCAAGGTAACCGCCACCGTAACGTGTGGTTAATGCGCCCCTCGAGCTGACTGAAAATGCTTCGAGTAGTTGAAACGTTCACTCAATCATTTAATGAGACAGCTCGTAGCGACGCCTCGAAGAACAGAATATATCGTTACAAACACCTGGATTTGTAGAATAATGGGCCAAATCTACTGAATAGGCTCAACAAGCCCAAAAACGAAGACATACGTATGAAGCCCAATTCGAATAAATACAAAGCCCATAAAACAATGTAGCCCAATCCTACCAAAGCTCATTCAACTAAGCTTCGCTCCTCTTTAGGAGCCGACTACAGTTAATGATTCCTCTGGAAGTTGAACTAAGAGCTTCAAAAGCCACAAAGTTTCACTCCGACCAGAAAGAATCACGATTTCAGTCTCCTTTGCTCCTCTTCAAGAGCTGACTACAGTTAACGATTCCTCTCTAAGTTGAAATAAGAGCTTCAAAAGCCACAAAGTTCCACTTCGGCCAGAAAGAATCACAACTTCAGTCATCTTCACTATTTTTCAGTAGCCGACTACAGTTAGTAATTCCTCCCGAAGTTCAACTAAGAGCTTCAAAAGCCACAAAGTTCCACTCCAACCAGAAGGAATCATGATTTCAGTCACCTTCACTCCTCTTCGGGAGTCGACTACAGTTAACGATTCTTTCCGAAGTTAAACTAAGAGCTTCAAAAGCTGCAAAATTACACTTTGGCCAGAAGGAATCATGACTTCAGTCACCTTCATTCCTCTTTAGGAGTAGACTATGGTCAACAATTCTTCCCGAGGTAAAGCTAAGCGCTCCAAAAACCACAAAGTTCCACCTCAACCAGTAAGAATTGTCACAAAAGGGTTTGAAAGTTCATGTCTCGTGATTCCTACTATAGTGGAACAGTGACTTCAGCCATACAATTCCCGTCAAAGTAGAACTACAACCCCTGAGCCTTAAAGTTCACTTGAGTAGAAGAGAGATTATAGCTCAAGTTAGATCTTCACCCATATAAGATCAAGGTTCCGACCGAACAAACCCTTGAAGAAGAAGCTACATAAAAAAAAATCCCATTCCAACTTATGAAAATACTAAGGTTCGAGCCCTATAATCTTTACCATAAGTGGAGCAGTGACTCTAACCTTACAATTCCTCGAAGTAGGACTATGATATATGAGCCTCACAATTCACTCGAGCAGAAGAGGAACTACGGCTCCTTTTGTGCTTCCGCTAGGATGGAATCTAGGTCTTAGACTGATAAAAATCTTCAGAAAAGAAATGGATTAACGTAAAAAAAAGCTTCGACAAAACTTACTCAATTAAAGATATAACATCGATCAAATAAGATAGCCAACCAAAAAAGCTCCCACAACTATATAACCCTCGAATCAGTAAAGAGTTACAACTTTGACCAAGCAGATGTTCCTTCCAAATAGGACGAAGGTTATTGAAGCCACTTAAGTCCCATCGAGGTAAAGGATACAATGACTCTAGTTGAGTTACCTCTAACAAAAAGCTGACTACAATCATCAAAATCCCTCCTGGTGCGAAATGAAAGACCTCAGAAGACCAAGCACCAAACACTCAAAGACTACAGGTCAAGGTCATAATCCCTGCTATTAAAGAGGTTAAAAGCTTAGTCATACAATCCATTACAGAGTCAAGGTCCCAACCATGATTCCTTGCAGACAGTGAAGAAGAACTACTCCCTTAAGAAATACAACTGAATCCCTTAAGGAGTTGGGGGCATCTGATATGACTCAAATAACACAGACCAATGAGAATTACACACGTAGCCAATCACTTCTGAGCAGTGAAATGACTCGACTTGACTACAGCAGAGAGTGCCTCACCCGTTACCAAACACTTCGATGTGATGATTTAGGCAAATGCAATTCCTTACAAATAGAAGATAATCACTTGTGAGGCTCGAGGTGCAGATGTGCCATCCCCTGCAAGGCTCGAGCTCTAAAGGTCGTATCCCAATAGTGTCGAACTTCGGAAAGCCAGATTCGGAGTGCACCAACGACAATATAAAGAGACATTCATCCTCACAAACAAAAAAGGAGAGATATACATACAAGAATTGTATATACACATATAGATATACAAAAGAATCAAAAAAGAGAACTCCACGAACAAGGAAAAAACATACGAGGAACAAAAAGAACTATTCCAGTTCTCTCCTCCTCTCAAATATCCATTCACCTCATTATAATTCTTTCTATTTTTTTAAATAACTATTGACTTAATCATCATAGGTTTCTCCCCGGAGAAAAACGCTCTGGGAGACTTCTTTTGTAGATGCTCACTCCAAACACAGAGGAGACATTCCACGTCCTCCACCCTTCTTTTATAGGGACAATCCAAGACTCCATTGAGAATCAACGAAGGCAAGTCAATCCCCATCACCGTTTTTGGCATCAACACTTCCAATCCTCAAGATGTTTACCAATGCATCCATTAATAAGATCTTATAAGAAAACAGATCTAGGATTATCCCAACAGAAAACCTAAATAAGACAAAGGCAATATCCACACCAGTAAACTCATTCAACAACTATTGGTTTATACCCGGATTACTACTCTTTACCTATATTAACCTTGAGGCTAGAAACTTTATCAAATACCTTCAACAATGAAGTTGTACATCTTAGCTTTTAATTTTGCAAGGTCAGCAACTCTAGCTCTTTTATTATTAAAAGTTGTACACCCAATCTTACCCTTATGTCTTACAATCATTTATGAATTTCTTACATCTTATTTCAGTTTTTTTGACTTAAGAGCCTCATTATTCATGCCCATCATGCTAACTTTCATCAATTTAAACTACAATCAAAATAATGACAATGATAACAAGTATAGATTTTCAACCGTCCCACCCACTCGTTTTTTAGCATGTCATCTGAAGTTCTCAACTATCACACACTTCCATTGAAGAAAAAATCTTAAGCTACCAGCAAGCTTATGGAATAGAGGCTGCATGATGAGATAAGCATCAAGAAATTGTACAATGATATGAGGCAAAAAGTCAGCAAGGTCAGTTGGGCTTCCCTGGTCTGGAATAGGCACTGCCCTTCTAAACAATCTTTCATTCTTTGGCTGGCTGTTAGGGATAGACTTCTCACTAAAGACAAGCTCCACCTTGAAGAGAATGACAAGCTATGCCTCCTATATACTGAACAGAATGAGACCAAGGACCACCTTTTCTTCTCCTGTAGGATCAATAAGGAAGTCTGGAACAACATTAATCATTGGCTGGGTAGTAGAAGGCAAATGAGAACCATTGAGAGTGCTATCAGATGGACTTTGAAAGTCAAAGGCACTGGCCCTCCTGCTGTTGCAAGAAAGACAGCCCTTGCAAGTACAGTCTACCATATATGGCTGGCAAGAAATGCCAAGATATTTGACAAAGCTCCTGCCTTACCTGCTAGCTTAGTGAAGAAGATCCAGATTGGTATCTATAGAAGTGTCTATGCTGCCTGCCCGGAGTATAGGCTGCCGATTTAGGCTGCTTCCCTCCTGCTTTTGTTGTTTGCCCAGTGTATGCCCTGTTGTATTGTATGTTTGAGTCCCTGTAATCTTTTTGGTTTGCCCAGCTCCCTTGTAAGCTCTATGATTTGTTGGTTTTTGCTGGCTGCCTGGTTAGGCCAGCTTGCTTCATGATAGTTCCCAAGGCTTGTTGGCTTGTATAGCTCTTTGGTTGGGCTTAGGCCTCTTGTCTATTTTGTTTATGCCTTATTTGTAAATCTCCTGGGTATGCCCAGTGATCATTTTGTACATTTTTGATCATTTTAATACATGTTTATTTACAGATAAAAAAAAAAAAAAAGCTTAAGCTTATGAGTTTAGGTTAACTACTATATATATGTTCTTTATTATATTATTATTTTTTTATGTGAAATTAGTTTTTCACATCTTCTCACTCACACATGAATATTTTCAAAAAATTATACATCGATTTTCAACAAGCTTTATAGATTCCACATTGCGAATCACAGACTCACCATGCAAGCATCCACCCACTTGCCACACAAGTCACCTTGTCAACGCCACACGAGTCTCTCAAGCTCCCCCGAACATCCCAAAATCAAGCGCATAATCTTTCACACCAAACGAAGACCCAATATATGATGTTGAAAAACATAATAACCTAAAACCTTAATCTGATGGGTTTTGGTTCCACAACCATATATGTCCTTCATTGATCCATTTTTTTGGATTTCACATCTCACCAAATTGTTACCACTTCAAAGGTGTTTTTAACAAAACCATGCACAAAATGAAGCAAAATTGTAGGAAAAAGGCATGGAATGCAATAAAGATTGAATAACAAATGACTGGCATATCTGTAATTAAAGCTCTCAGATCTGAGTTCTTCTTCCAGAACAATGAGCCATGCATCAATTACATTATCAAAAAATACCGCCCATACCCCATATTAGGAAACAAAAAGGAACCTTTTAACATGCCTTTCTATCTGATTAAAGAAAAAAGATATTGCTATAAATGATGTTGAGAATGAATGCAATTACAGAAACACAGACAACTTTTGATGTCTAAATTTCATTGTCAAGAAAACAGCCGTTCTGAAAATATAACCAAATTTTATTGAAATGCAAAGAGAAGTGAAGTAGATGAAAGAAAAAAATCACAATTACAGAATCAATTTAGCTCTATATTTTTTTTCTAACCAGCAAACCATATCACCTATTCTTCTACTTCAATCAAGTATGGATGTCCACATTCTACGTAGAGTTACTCATATCTGAACTTTAAACCTTTCAGAAACACCCGAGTAAAACATGAGCTATACATAGTCCCTACTATTATACAAGTGAAAATGTAAATAAATGTCATTCACAAAATTACCTATGTTGGTCATGATTTTTCTAGTTATTTGTTTTTCTTAATCTTACGTCACAATTTCTACTATCTACCATTATCAAGACATCTTTGGGTCCACCAATTTACTAAATGAAAATTTAAATTGAAACAAGAAGCACCTCTCTAAAAATGCAATTATCAAAGCATCAGACTTTTTCACAAGAAACGCTAGCATAACAAGTTCAAATTTCACTTGACAACTTAGCAATTATGCACTGATCCTGGAAATTCAAAGCCACAGCTCTCTCAACTACATGAAGTACATACATACTAGAAGAAAAGAACCGTTCAAATAGGATCACTCTAATAAACACAAGATATCCTTTTATCCTCATAAACACGTGTACACTACAAATATTAGAAAAAGTAGAAATTTAACTGGGGCAAGTAGCATTATTTCCTCATACAAGCCTAATGCACACAAATTTCATTGTAATCAGAAACAGAACTTAAAAGAATGATCCATCAAAGCAACAAGTAAAACATGCAATTGCTATAGATGAGGTAAGGAAAATTCAAGAATCAACTCCAACAGAAGGAATTTGACCATGTCGGTTGCAGCTTTCTCCCACTCATGAGGTTCTAGTGGCTGTGTGCCAAGATGCACATACCGAATATCAGTAAGCAACTAAGCACTTTTTTCTAACATCACTCTTTTCTAATAGACTTCCAGAAGCCATGTACTATAAAAACACTCTTTTCTAATAGATAGTAAGCACCCTCTGAAAGTCCACTGTCACTCCCTGTGCATAATAATAAGGACAAGTAGACATAAACTATACGGTTAGGTGGTTACTGATTTTCTTCCATATGTGCCATGTGGCAAACAAACTTTTTGTGTAAAGGAAAATACCATAGCTCTCTTTAACTGGTATTGAACATGTCTTGAAGTCCTTTAAAATAACATAAAGTAGACAAGGTATGATAATTCGCATTCAATCCTCAAAAGACTCAAACAAATTCAGTCACAATCCCTTGCAATTATAATTCAGGAAATTAGTAGAATTCACCGCAATCATGTGCCATTTGCTCAAAGATACAGAAGATCACATAATAGATCACAAAATATATTATGAATACATAGATTAAGAATGATATTCTATAAGCTTTTTGTACTTCAAAATTGTTGAGATTTATGAGTGATTCAATTTAGTTTTTCTTCATTATTAGGTAATGTGAGCACAAATTGAGTTAAATTGTTTTTCACTTTTTCTACATGGATTTTTGTTCTCTTCTCTTTTTCCTTTCATATTCTCTTCTTCATTTTTTCCCCTTTTCTTTAGGCAGGAGGGATGGGAATTGCAGAGATTTAATATTATCCTAAATCAAAGGAGAACCATCCATGTACTCATGCTGACATGATTATGAAACTACAATCTTCAAAGAATGTCTGTCAAAGATGTGCAAAACTATGACAGTGGTGAAGCATCAAATTTCATGTCTGCACAAATTAAGTCAAAAACACGAGGCAAAATGTGACAGTGGAACAGATCTTTTATTGGAAATCATTAGAAATGAAATATATTTCTTTTTCATATCTCACAGAGCAAAGAATTTAAGTATATCAACAATTTCATGTCAATTAGTGACTTAAGAAACAAAGCTGCTTACAAAATAAAAAAAATAAATGTAAAGGAAAAGAAAGTGAATGCAAAATTACACAGACCACAGAGAACGACTTCCTTCACTTCTATAGGTAGGAGACAAAAAAATCCTGCCTCTGCAATATCTGTTCTGCTAAGATGAATATCCATCACTCTTCAGGTTGACCTTCAGACATGTCTGCACTTTCCTTTTGACTGAACTTTAACTGAAGAGGTCGGCCCATCAATTCCTGTGGGAGGAAAAATGAAAGAATCAAACATTTCTCTACACGTCGATGGACAAACACACATCAAAGAGAATTGACATTTAAAATACAAACCAAAAATTCTGATTTTTGATAAAAGAACCAAAAAAGAAGTCTCCATTGTTTACATAAATTGCAATGCATAAGTATGTAAGCGCATGCTAGCATTTATGAGAATGCATGAAGATGGTTTACTAGGAAAATGCACCATTAACACTTCAAAGAAAAGGGAAAAAATCTTGCAAATTAGTCATTCATTAGATACGATAGTTTGCAAAAACATATTACAAGTCATCAATTTCCAGCCTTTGATCCTTGCCAACATAGTCCCTAGGTTGGAATCAATGTTGAGTGTTTTAAGACTATTCTCAAAAATCTCTCCTTGACAAAGCCAAGAGATCACACATCAGCAAGCAGAAAAGTGACCAAGCAAAGCAAACCAAATGCAAGTCCCAGACAATTAAAAGGAAAGATGAAATACAATCCCACCACTCCTGGAAAACAACTGAATAACTTTTTTTTTTTTTTTGATGAGTCACAACTGAAGAACTTTGTGTCCTAGAACTAAGCATACAATATGAAAAAAGAGAATAAAATTTATGGGATTTATCCATTTTTGTTCTTCATTTCCACATCTCAAATTTCTCTTAAACTCCTCCCAAGCCAGGACCAGCTGGAGCAGGAGGAGTTTTAAGAAACTTGGAGGGCTATGTTTAAGGGCTATTCTCTATCAAATATCGGTGAGGCAGAATCAAATTTAGCTGAGTTACTATCAGTAAGAGAAGCCTTGAATTTTTGTGGAAGATGGACCTGCACTTATACAAGTGTTTGATTATTGAAATCGATTCCAAAGTAGTGATTGCATGGTTGTCAGGCTTGGAAAATGTGCTATGGAAGTTTTCTAATGTGTTTAATGAGATTGAAACTTTTCTAGCTAGGCTGCCATCAGTTACTTTTAGTCATACTAGAAGGTAAGCTAATTTGATGGCAGATAGTCTAGCGAAAATAGGGGTGGGAAGGGGAGATAACTTGGCAGTGATTATGTGAGATTGTTTATGAATTGAACAGTGTTGGTGCAGTTTCCCTAAGTTTCATTCAGTACAGGTTGCAGGTGTGTAAATTTTCTCTGGAAATGCCATAGCTGGAGAAGTTTTGAGCTTTAATGAATCGTATTTGTATCTGGTTCTATCTGTGGCTTGTATCTGCAGGCTGATTGGATGGTGTAGTTTGCTGCATGTCCCCTTGATGTTTTCTTAGCGGTTAGTTTTTGTTAAGCTTGTATGGAGGTAGTCCTATTTAGTTGGAATGGAGTTCATTTTGCTTCTGTTTTGGGCAGGGTGTTTTCTTGCTTGTTTTGGGGGCGAGATTTTTTCTGTATTTGGATTGGGCTGGTGAGGTTTCTGAGGATGTTCCTTTCTGTTTTGCAGTTTCATGTTGTATTTTGCTAGAGTTTAAGTAGTGCTGTGGGTTCCTTAGTATATCTTGCATCTTTGATGCTGTTTAATAATAGAATGCTTTTTGTGATGGAAGATCAGCCAAAGATTTTTTTTTAAGAATAAATATTCCAGAAGGAAACAAAATCATAATAATATCTAGACAATAATTAGTTGATTTTTTCTTTAATAGTTTATTTTGTTTCCTTATTTACACGCATTAGGGTTTTACAAATACGGGAGACCTGTTATTTTAGAATCAATTTATGAATGAGAATACAATCAGTTTTTGAATTAAATTATTGTTTGTCCGTGTGATTTGGGCTGTTAGTTTTAGATTAGTTTCAGATTGTGTTGTTCGTGAATTAAATTATTGTTTGTCCGTGTGATTTGGGCTGTTAGTTTTAAATTAGTTTCAGATTGTGTTGTTCGTCTATTGTACGACATCAAGTGATATCAAATCCCAAACCTTGATCCCCCATCACCACTACCATCGCACCAAACTCATCTGAATACACCCACCCAAACACGTCCTAACACCAAATCAACTTTGAATAAAAAAAAAAACAGCAGCCAAACAAACAGTGAACCAGCGCACATTGGCCGTGTTTGTAGGCCACCATCAGCGTCGCCTGTCCACCACCCCCTGAGCTCGGCGCCACCATCGGGCAATCAAAACCCAGCAACCCATGCTCGATCCCCCGCCCTAGCCGGCGTCACACCTTTGTCGAGTGGTTTCAAGTCTACCCTACTCGATCCGACACTTCTAGTCACCGGACGGGCCAGACGACGTCACCACTGTGACTGACACCCCGTTTCCAGCGCAACCCCCGCATCCTGGACCACCTGCCGCCACCGTCTCTATTCTCAAAAAGCCACGACCCGTTTCAATCTTTAGCGGCCAGATCCGACATTTCCAGGCCTCCACCACCAGTTCTGACGCCCCCATCTTGACCGGCGACCACTTGCCATCCAATCCCTGCTGGTTCGGTCCCTAACAAATCGAAATTGCACTGGGTCAAATTTGACCCGATTCTTCTCTCCCTGCAACTGACTTGCCATCCAATCCCTGCTGGTTCGGTCCCTAACAAATCGAAATTGCACTGGGTCAAATTTGACCCGATTCTTCTCTCCCTGCAACTGAGCCGAGCCGAGTTGAGCCAAAATCCTCTGACCCGAGCCTAGCCATCATTTGACCGAGTCGAGTCGAGCCGAGCCGAGCCACATCTGAGTCAAGCCAAGCCAAGCCAGAGCAAAAACAAAAATTAAGTTTTTTTCCCATCTAGTTATTGTAATTCTATGTAATGTTTTTTTCCTGCTTTAAAAAAAACAAAAAAGAGAAAAAATTATACGTTTGAGCTATTTTAGTATTATGACTATTACTACAAAGGAACAGATTCAATATTTGATTGATAAAATTTTTAATGAGTACGAGTGTATGTGCCAGTTAAGATCTCTATGGACAAGGTACATATCACACTCTTTTTGTCAACATTGGAAAGAGGAATATAAAATACTTGGTAGTTGTCTTCGTGTTAAGCAACGAGCTTTGACACAACTCTATCAGCCATATGAGATAGCCCCAAGCAAGGTTGAAGTTCATGCTAAAGAAGAGATTCAAGTCGGGGTTGAACATGTTGTCCTAACTTCATGTCAGACTGTCGTGGTTGAACCATGTTAGTCACATGATGACTTAGTTATGCCCATTGAGTCTGTTGACCACAAAGATGACGATCCGGTCAACAACCAGCTTGATGTCATTGGCCATATTGAACCAGCTCTATGTGAGGTTATCTTATTCGAACCAGTTTAGCAAAATGACTAGTTTGCTAAGCACATTGAAGCAGTTGAAAAGATTCCAGACAAACAAGACGACAAGCTTGATTGTTCGATTGAGGTTCGAGTTGTAACACCTGTCTGTGATATTGGTTCCCACCCCTCGGAAACAAGCATTCCAGCTCAGTTTTTTTCACCTCCTAGTGACTTCGGCTTTCCTGAGTTTCACAACTATGTTTTGTTTCTCCACGCCTCGGAGCTCTAGCTTCTGAAACATTTTTCAACTCAATGACAAGTTCTTTCTAATTTGTGGAGAATGATGAAGAACACGAGGAAGATGAGAATTATGGATTTAAATCTAGGAATTGGGGGATATGGGAATAATTATGTAATCAAGAAATATTATAGGTATCTAGGTGTAGTTAATTCTATATTGCAATTTCTTTACATATTTCAGTTTCCTTATCGGTCTAGGACTAGGGTTTAAGATCTCTATATAAGAGGTGTCCCTATGTCATTTGTAGTCAGCTTGGAATTAATAAAATAAATTGAGAGTATTGAAAACAAACTATGTGATTGAGTTGTTTAGCGCCATGTGATTTGGTTACAGCGTTCGCGTTCATGTGATTTGAGAAGATCCGTATGATTTGGATCGGTTTTATCTTTATTTTAATTTATCTTTATTTCTTCCATACTGTATGGCATCATTTTGCCTAAAAAAAAAAAAATTGTACTCTAATAGATCTTATATATTAACTTTCCTTTCCTTATTTTGTGCTCTCCTGTAAACATCCTGCACACGCACCCCCTTTTCGGAGTTTTAATGAATATATTGCTTATCAAAATGAGAAAATTAGAAGGAAAAAAATAAGGCCTTGCAATTCTCATGACAAACCATTATCTAAAGAAGATATCTAACCTCATTGTATAAGATTTCTTTACTAATCATCATTAAGTTTAAATTTCCAAAATAACAGTTTAGTTAGCAGAAGACTTGATTCAGCACAAAGTGCTACAAAGAAAAGTCGTTCAAGAAAAAAAGCGACTTTGTAAAGGCAATTACAGCTACCATATATCGAAGTTATAATGTATTAATTCATGGACAATCATAAGGTTCTCATCCTTCATAATTAGGCCATGTAAGAAGATTACACAAACATAGGGCGCATAAGATGCATAAAACAGACACTTGAACTCAGAAATTTATGTTTTCAGGTCAGTAAAGAATAAACAATAAAACCTGACAACACGCCTGTTCAAACAGGGACAAAGAAGATGTGAGAACTGGATCAATGTTATTGATCAGTAATCAAATAGTTTATTTTATATTATCCACCTTGCAAACATAACAAAGAAAAATTCAAGTGCAAAAAGATAAATATGAAAACATGGGGAAAAGTTACTGCCAATATGGATCCAAAAATATTACTGAAAATATCTGCACAGAACCAAAGTGCTAGAAACAAGCACATAACAAAAGACAACTGAGGCTAGTAATTAGGTTCATAAGCTACCAAAGCAATTAAGATTCTCAACCACAAGCTATTCAATACATTAATGTAATTAACGAAAGTATTGTGCAGGCCCAACTACAAGAATAGCACAAAACGAAGTAGAATTCGAGCAAGATTGATTGATTAATATTTTTTTACCTTCCCCTCAAGGTCAGAAACTGCCGCATCTGCTTCCTCCTTTGTAGCAAATGAGACAAAGCCATACCCAGCAGCTCTTCCTGAAGGGCTATCAAAAACAACCCTGGCTGAAACTGGGTTAAAATTGACAGAGAAAAATTCTCTTAGATGGCTAGATCTAACTTTCCAAGCAAGATTGGACACGTAAAGTGTATGTCGTGTCTCTTTAGAGGGGAGATCCTCAGGAGATGGAGGAGATGGTTTCTTGAAACTCTTCGCAAACTCTACCCTAATTATCCTCCCAGACACTTCCTGAACCAGAAACAATACATTAAAAGAAAATATAAACGAAAAATCAGATAGAAAAATGGTTCCTTGTTTCAATCATAATGATCATTTCAATTAAAAATGGACGATATTAGCAAATACAAGCTATCCAATTTTTCCTTTGACAACCAACCATAAGCAAACAAGATTTGGAAGTGGCCAACTATATCTGCTTTTTTTTTTTTTTTGGGGGGGGGGGGGGGGGGCGGAGAAACAAAGAAATAAAGAAAAAAAAAAGGTAAAGGAAAAGACAAGAAAAATGCCTAAGTACTAATAAAGTCATTGACATGTACAGTTCTAGGAACTCAAACCAGCTCCTTGTGTGCCCCTGCAAAGTGGCAAAGTCTTAGAAAACTCTCAATCTCTGCCAAACCCAGGCATGCAATGGACAAGCATTTGCCTGAGTTTGAACAATCTCTACAGGGCTTAGAGCCCTTATCAGTAGCATATGCTACCAACGTTTGTTAGGATGTAGTTTCTCGTGTATTTCCCAAGTATAAAATTTATTTAAATATCTTAGAAGAGACCTAAAACTATCTAGTCTTAAAACTTGATCCTATATCTTGGAAGTGTTTTGTACAAGAGCGACCAATACAACTATCGATAACAGCCAAAGCTACTCTATTCATCAAGTAGAGTGGCTACAAAGATAAGATAATGGCCAAAAGCACAATCACCAATTCTTAAGTAGAACAAATAGTTCTACATAAAGTTTTATGGCTTAAAAGACCATAAAGTATCATGTTGCTGCCTACAAATACTTGGCATATAAGTTGCTGTTGGGTATTATCAATCAAAATCTTATGCATCTTCTAAATTTAATATTCACCTACGAACCGTAGAAAATATCCCCCTAAAGAAAAGAAAAAACAAAAAGTGAACTCAGCAAATAAACCAAACAATTACGGTACCTTATTAACCCAGTTCGGCATTAAAGAAAAAGAAATAAAAATATCAATGAACCTAGAAGAAGAGCCAAACTAACCAGACACCTATATGACCACTTGAAAATACATATCAAATTTTAGGTACAGATAAATACCAAAACAAATTGAAGGATATCCATTTTAGTCAAAGTTCTTAACAAAACACAACTATTTATCAGAATACAAAAACCAAGCTGAAAGCTATCCATTTAAAATTAAAATTAAAAAGAGAAAGAGAAAAGAAAACTTACATGGGAGTCAAATTTATCAACAACAGCCTGAGCTTCTTCCCCAGAGGCCATTGTCACAAATGCAAAGCCTCTATTCCTGCCACTCTTTTGCTTTATAATCTAAAATTGAACGCATATACTCAAAAACCCATATTACTTAAAGAATTTAAAGAAAAAACTGAAGAGAGAAAAGAACCTCAACATCTGCTACAGTCCCACATTCGCTAAAGAGTTCCTTAATATCAGCAACAGTGAAAGACCAAGGCAAATTTAACACAAAAAGCTTTCTTTTAGTATTTGGTTGCTGGGTTTTCTCTGTTTTCGCCTCCACAGCTGCCTCCTCCTGTACGGTAGAGCATAGTGCAAAGCAGAGTCTTCTCACTGGGTTGTTGCGAGGAGAGAAAGGGAAATTAAGTGGAGGGTTATAATTGGAAATGTGGAGCTTCACAACGGAAGGAGATGATTTGGGACAAAAACGGAATCTAGAGGAGGAATAAGGGTAGAGCGAAGAGAAGCAGAAGATAGAGAGCGCCGCTTCACACCCCGCCATTGTTAAGACTGGGAGTGCCAAGCCTAGAGAAATACGAGAAAGAAGATAAGAGGTGGGGCTAAGGAAAAAAAGAGTATATGACCGAGATAATGATCATTTTCTTTTTCTTTTTTCATATTGTGGTTAGAAAGTTTTTATACGTTTTGTTTTTCCTCATCGCCGATGATAAAAAAAAAATTTGAGGAAAAACGAGTAAATGATCAAGATAATGGTCATTTCCTTTTCTTTTTTTTTTTTTCCTTTTCATATCGTAGTTTGAATGGTTATTTACTTTTGTTTCTTCACAGGTCATTCATATGTTATCATCTCGTTTTGGGAAATTTTACGTCACTCAAAAGATTTTTTTTTGGCATGATGAGTCAAGATATGAAATTTAGTAAGTGAAATTTATTTTTCATAATTAGATAATTATGGGATAAATTACCTGGGTTCATAAAATAATTTTTAAAATATTTTATTTCTTTAGAATTCAAATTCACTAAAAACCTTTTTCTCTCTCTAAAGTCAAGAATAATTTTCTAACTTTAAACTCAAATTTAATTTTCTCTCTCTAAACAAAAATCACTTTCTCTTTCTAAAATCATTGCTATTTATCATCTCTAAATTGAAATTTCTATAGGCTAATCATTAATTGTCACCTTATATCTCTACTATTGATAGGATTTCATTGGTTCATTATCTTTAAATTAAAAACCCTAGAATTGTAAGATGCAGAATTTCAAGGTATGTCAATTTTTAATCTGTATTATTTTACTTACCATTTAGGTGTGCTAAACCTTTATGAGTTGTTTGGTATGGGGTACAAAAGTGTAATAGGACTAAATTAGTCACTCATAATCAGTTCATCCCATCTTGGTTGGAGGGATTGACTGTTCACATAGGATTAGGGTGAGGGTTGATCTAGGTTTTAATTACACTTTTATACCTTAATAACTCTAAAGTGATATTCTTGAATCATTGACTTATTTCGGTGCATTTTTAGGTACTTGATGTTTAAAAGAGATGAAAAACTATCATTGCTTGAAGCACTAAGATTCCATGCATATCAAGGTGAAAGAGTGGTTGCGAAAGGATAAAACGAAAAGAACCTCCACCAACCAAGAGAGCCGCGACCTGGACTAGTGAGGGCCGCGGCCTCCAGAAGCTAATCTAAAAGAGCCAAGAAGACAATCAGCTAGAGCCGCGGCCTGGACTAGGCAGGGCCGCGGCGCCCAGAAGGTCCTCTAGCCAAAAATCAGGCAGGGCTGCGGCCCAAGAAAGTGAGAGCCACGGCGCCCACACGATCCCTGTCACCGAGTTATGACCTAATTAGGACTTTAATGATTGTTTAAACCCTAAAACACCCTTGGACCTTTTGTATTATAAATAGATCACTTAGGGTTTAAGAGAAAACATCTTTGAAGTCTGGAAAACTCAAAAAGGCTACCACACTCTCCTTCATCAAAGTGTTCAACCACGAACTTCATGGCGAACTAATCTCCAAGCAAGGCGAAGGGATGAATCCCTAGGTGTAGTTGTTCTTATTTTCCTTTATTGATTCAGTTGTAGTTGGGATTTATTGTCAAAACATTATTATGTGTTACTCTTTTATCTAATTAAAGGATTTTCTCTTAATCCGGTGATTGTATCTTTAACTTTGATATAAGTCTAGTCATGCTCTTCTTATGTCAAAATTATTGGATGTGATTGAGTCCAGTAGATTTATCTTTTAGATTTGTCCATTACTACGATATTCTCATTAAGATATGTTGTCGTTTCTTGATAAACCTATAGGATAGGTCATGTGTGCTTAAATCGAAAGTAAGAGTCATTCATATCAATTACATTAGAATTTATATGTGCTTTAGTTGAATATTTGCCGATTGCTTGTTTGGGACTTGAAACTTGCAATCGAGATAAAACAATTGAATCAAGATTGGAATAAGGTAACGAACCTAAGGAGGATTCCCGGAACCTTGTTGTTCTTTATCATATACTTCAATCTATTTACACAATTACTTCAACATTCTTATCTTCTCACTTGATTATTATCGTTCATGTTAAGGTTTGCACTTTTCCTTTGTAGATCATTTTTCCCTGTGGAATCGACACCCCAAAGCTGTGCTACAACTACCGCGTTATACTTTGGGCATAATCGAATTTTGGCACCGTTGCCGGGGAAACGTGCTTACATACAAGGAAGATTGTCAACTCAAAGACAAGACGGTATTATTGTTCCTTTCTCTAAGTTTTTAATTTTCTGATTTCTTTTATTTGTTCTATTTTACCTATTTCTCTTTAAGATTATTTACATCCTAGCCAAACAACCACATCATCATGCATCATGTTCCCAGCCAACACTCGCCATCAAGACTTTAAAACAGGGATGATTCAATTACTCTCTACATTTCATGGCTTGGAAAACGAAAACCCATATGTACACATTAGGGAGTTTGAGGAAGTAGTTGCGACTTTTCATAGTCAAGATGCAACTGATGATATCGTGAGACTCAAGTTTTTTCCTTTTTCTTTGAAGGATAAAGCTAAGAGTTGGCTATACTCGCTGAGACCACGATCTATTGGGACATAGAATGAGATGACTCAGGTCTTCTTCAATAAATAATTCCCTCAACATAAGACCAATGCTTTAAAAAAACAAATCTCCACTTTTGCACAAAATGAGAATGAGACTTTGTATCAATCTTGGGAGAAATTTAAGGAGCTATTAAGTATGTGCCCACACCATGGGTATGAGAGTTAGTGCTTAGTAAGCTACTTTTATGAGAGACTTACCTATAGAGAGCGCTAATTCGTAGAGATGATGTGTAATGGTGAATTTCTGCAAAAAGATCCCAATGAGGCCATAGAGTACCTCAATGAGCTTGTTGAAAAAGCTCACACTTGGACTGGATCTAGTGCTACTGAAAGCACCAATAGGTCATGACTTGTAGGAAACCCAAGTAGTAGTGGAATATACCATCTTAGGGAAGAAGACAACCTAAAAGCTAAGGTCAAAATGCTCACTAGGGAGTTAGATGCATTAAAGACTAAAGGCTCAAAACCAACACACGTGGTTAATCATGCCGAATCTTCGAAACCATATTTTGTGTGTGGTGGGGTAGATCATCCCGCTCAAGAGTGCCCCACATTCGTAGATATAAGAGGGATGTATGAGGAAAAATGTAGTGCCTTAGGCATGTACAAGAAGCCTCTTGCACCCTTCTCTAACACCTATAATCCGGGATGGCGCAATCACCCCAATTTCAGCTGAAAATCTGAAAACCAGCAGCTGGCGCAACCCCCTAGATCATACCCTGCACCATATCCTACACCCTCATCCTCTAGGAGTTCTTTAGAAGATACTTTACTTGCTTTTATTGAGGCATAGGGTAAAATAAACCAAAGGTGTGAGGTATTAATTACACTGGTTGTTGAAGAGAACAAAGAGATAAGGAGCCAAGTGACCAAACTGATAGGCTCCTGAGTGTGACTGAGCGAGGTAAGTTCCCTTCCCAAGCTCAATCCACACCCCATGGTCAACATATGGCATGAAAAAATCTGAAAAATGTAAATGCCATTGTAACAAGAAGTGGTAAGTCTTTACACATCCCAACATCAAACACACCCGAGGATGTGGAAAAGGGTCAAGGTAGTAGTGATACTGAATTACCCAAGGACCATGAGGTTACCAAGAGCCCTGTTAAAGCACCATTCCCTCAAGCCTTAAAATCAAACAAGAAAAATCTGGAGCTAAATAATGAAATCTTAGAGAACCTAAGGCAAGTAAAACTGAATCTTCCACTTTTGCATGTGATTAAACAAGTTCCTACTTATGCAAAGGTTCTCAAAGATTTATGTACAATTAAGAGAAGGCACTATGTGAAGAAAACAATGTTTCGAACGAAACAAGTTAGTGCTTTAATTGAGCAAAGAATTCCCCCAAAATACAAGGATCCTGGCTGTCCAACCATTGCATGTAGCATTGCAAATCAAGAGGTTGGACAAACATTGCTAGATTTATGAGCTAGTGTAAACTTGATGCCATTTTCTATTTATTTGCAGTTGGGTTTAGGAGAAATCAAACCAACCACTGTGGTATTACAATTGGTTGATCGTTCAGTCAAAGTACCTCGGGGTGTGGTAGAGGATGTTTTAATTCAAATTGATAAATTTTACTATCCTGTTGATTTCCTAATCCTTGATGCTACTTCTGCTGTTGACACTAACTCTAAAATTCTTTCGATTTTGGGTAGACCTTTCCTTGCTATTGCAAATGCTCTAATTAATTGCAGGAATGGACTCATAAAGCTGTCATTTAGAAACATGACCCTCGAAGTGAATGTCTTCAATGCTGCAAAACAGTTCGAAGATGAGGACGAGAACCACCACTTATACATGATCGAGTCACTCATCGATAAGGGAGTTTCCATAGCTCATGACTTTGATCCTCTTGAATATTTTCTTGTTAATTCTGAGATCGATTCTATTAATGATAAAACTGATATAATTGATATTTGTGCTGTTTTTAATAAATCTCAGGATTACAGCACTCGAGTATGGCAACCAAAGTTTGAGGAGTTGCCCAAAAGAAGCGAGAAACAAATCCCCTCAAGTATGGAAACACCTAAAGTTGAATTGAAGCCACTACCTAAGGGTTTGAAGCATGCTTTCCTTGGTCCAGGTGATACTTTTCCTGTTATTATCTCATCTAAATTATCTGAGTCTCAAGGTGAGAAATTAATTCGGACCTTAAATGCCCATAAATCAGCCTTAGGTTGGAGCATAGCTGATTTAAAAGGTATTAGTCCCCTGATCTGTTCTCATAAGATAAATTTGGATAAAGGGACTAGTCCTCGTAGAGACCCTCAATGTAGGCTTAACCCCACTATGAAAGAAGTAGTGAAGAATGAAGTGTTAAAACTATTAGATGCGGGAATTATATATACCATAACTGATAGTAAATGGGTAAGTCCTACACAAGTCGTTCCTAAAAAGTCCGGAGTCACTGTGATAAAGAATGACCTAGGAGAGTTAGTCCCTACAAAACTTGTGACTGGGTGGCTAATGTGCATTGATTATAGAAAATTAAATGCTGCCACCTGGAAAGACCATATCTTACTACCCTTTATCGATCAAATTCTTGAGCGTGTAGCCGGTCACCCTTTTTATTGTTTCTTAGATGGCTATTCTGGTTATTATCAAATTGAAATTGCATTAGAAGACCAAGATAAAACCACCTTCACTTGTCCTTTTGGCACCTATGCTTTTCGTAGAATGCCATTTGGATTGTGTAATGCCCCTGCTACTTTTCAACGTTGCATGATGAGCATTTTTAGTGACATGGTTGAAAATTGCATGGATGTTTTTATGGATGACCTAACTGTTTTTGGATCTTCATTTGAGGCATGCTTAATGAATTTAGAAAGAGTGTTGATTCGTTGTGAGGAAAAGGAATTAGTCTTAAATTAGGAAAAATATCATTTCATGGTACCATCTGGTATTGTCTTAGGGCATATTGTTTCTTCTAAGGGAATAGAGGTTGATCAATCTAAGATTGAATTAATCTCTAAATTGCCCACATCTAAGATAGTAAAGGATGTAAGATCTTTCCTTGGTCATCCTGGTTTTTATAGGAGGTTCATACAAAATTTTTCCAACATATCTAGACCACTATGTGCCCTCCTAGTTAAAGATGTTCCATTTGAGTGGACTCAAGCTTCTCAAGAAGCTTTTAAAATGCTAATTGGCAAGCTTACTTCAGCACCTATAATGCAATCATCTGATTGGACTTTACCCTTTGAAATCATGTGTGAGGCTAGTGACTTTACTGTGGGTGCTATTCTTGGATAGCGAAGGGAGGGAAAACCTTTTGTTATTTACTATGCTAGTAAAACCCTGAATAGTGCTCAAATGAACTACTCCACCACTGAAAAAAAATTGCTAGCTGTAGTATTTGATTTGGACAAGTTTCGTGCTTTTTTAATTGGTTCTTCTATTCTTATCTTCACATATCATGCCACCCTCAAGTACCTTCTTACAAAGAAGGATGTTAAGGCACGACAAATACGGTGGATTCTACTATTACAGGAATTTGACATCACCATCAAGGGTAAGAAAGGAGTAGAGAATGTGGTGGCTGACCATCTATCAAGGCTCACATTTGAGAACACCTCTGATGACATGCCAATCAAGGATGATTTTCCCGATGAGTAATTACTCTCCATTACTTCTTTACCATGGTTTGCTCATATCGTGAATTATTTGCCTACAGGTGAGATACCAATGGATTGGAGCGCTCAAGACAAGAGGAAGTTCTTGTATGAGGTACATAATTTTTATTGGGATGATCCCTGCCTTTTCAAGTACTGCTCTGACCAAATTTTAAGGTGTTGCATCCCTAATGAAGAGATTGCCAGCGTCTTGGAATTTTGTCACTCCTAAGCTTGTGGAGGCCACTTTTCAATGAAAAAAACCGCTACAAAAATTTTGCAGTGTGGATTTTATTGGTCTACCTTGTTTAAAGATGCAAACATCTATTGTTGCTCATGTGAAAAGTGTTAGAAGTTAGGAGCTGTGTCTCATTGTGATATGATGCCCTTAAACCCAATTTTAGTGATCGAAATCTTCGATTGTTGGGGCATTGATTTTATGGGACCCTTTCCTCCTTCCTTTAGATATCAGTATATCATTGTGGCAACAGATTATGTATCAAAATGGGTAGAAGTAGCAGCTTACCGAAGCAATAATAATAGAATGGTAATTAAAATTTTCAAAGAAAATGTGTTATCTCGATTTTGTACACCACGCGCTATAATTAGTGATCGAGGTACACATTTTTGCAACCGTTCTTTTGAAGCTTTGATGAGAAAATATGGGGTATTACATAAGATCTCTACTGCCTATCGCCCTCAGACAAGTGGACAAGTAGAACTTGCAAATAGGGAAATTAAGCAAATTTTAGAAAAAACGGTCAACCCGGATTGCAAGGATTGGTCATTGAGACTAGTTGATGCACTTTGGGCCTACCGTACAGCTTTCAAAACTCTCTTAGGTATGTCACCTTATAGGTTTGTTTTTGGAAAGCCTTGCCACTTGCCTGTGGAACTCGAGCATCGAGCTTATTGGGCCATAAAGTCTTTCAATTTTGACATAGAAGAACCGGGTAAGCTTAGGAAATTTCAGTTGAACGAGTTAGAGGAGTTGAAATGATGCTTATAAGAACTCTAGAATCTATAAGGCGAAGATGAAAGTGTTTCATGATAAAAACATTTTGAGGAAAACATTCAAACCTAATGATCGGGTGTTCTTATACGATTTTAGACTCCATAAGCATCCAGGAAAACTTTGGTCGAGGTGGACCGGTCCTTTCGTAGTGAAAAATGTTTTTGCCAATAGGGCGATAGAAATTGAGGATACTAGAGATGGTCAAACTTTTAAAGTAAATGGTCAGCGCCTTAAGATCTTAATTGATAGGCAAGATCCGAAGGTGGAAGACATTCCACTTATAGATACGGTCTATTCACCTTAACCACACCACATAGGTACTTTTTTATTTATTTTTGTTTTGTTTTGTTTGTTTTGTTTTTAATTAAGTTTGTTTCAATATTACTTTTTAGTTTAATTTAATTTGATTTTTAGTATTTTTTTATTATTTATTTGGGCTAATTTTATTTTATTTTTTCTTTTGGAACAAACAAGTTTTTTTTAACTAGAACCAGGCCCACACCGCGGCCCACCACCAGAGCGCCTCGCCCAGCAGCTAAGCGGCCTAGTTCGCCCAGCCCAGCGCCGCGCCCCAGCATTTTGCGCACAACACCTAGCCCATCACGCCCATCTTGCACTCTGCAGCGCCCATCATCTCATGCTGCAGCGCACAACGCCTAGCCCATCACGCCCATCTTGCGCGCTGCAGCGCCCCTCATCTCACGCTACAGCGCCCACCCAAGCCTGGCCCTTTTAAATCCCTAAATTCTACCTTTCCTCTTCATTTCTCTCTTACAAAAAACCCAGCACACTCATTTCTCTCTCATCCTTGCTCCAAACCCTCACTTACTTTTACTCAAAATTTCTTGATTCTAACATCATTTCTTAAAGGATTTAGCACTGATATTGCAGATTTTGCTAGAAATTTCTCCACAAAGCTTGGTTTTAGGAAGATTTTGGGTTCTTCAAGAAAATTTCAAATTGGTGGGTAGTCTTTCTTCTCTCCAATTGTGGGCATCAAATCAAAATTTCAGTGAGAAGAATGACATGCAGTTCACATGATGGTGCACAATTTCCAGCTTGTGTGCACTTTTGCTTACAAAGAGAGTTTCTTTTACCTTTTCTTTAACATTAAGGTCAATGCTATTTTTAAGTTGGGGGTGGAGGAAACGTATTTCTTTTTCTTTTGAACTGTTTGGTGTCATTTTCCCTTTTTGTTTGTTTTTAGCATGCTTTATGTTAAACCTTAGAGTTAATTCACATGTCAATGATATGAGCTTAATTGAGATAGCATACAACATTTAGAAGAAGTTAAATCTTGCTTCAGTTTGAGAATAATTTAAGTGTCAATCTTCATTTGGTTTGAGACTCTAGTTTGTGGTAAGATTGCATGATTAGTCTAAAAACATTTAAAGAAGTTTTATGTGTGATTGCTTTGTAAATACTTTTGCGGTCTCGACAAGCTCTAGAACTTATTTGATAATCATTTGAGGCGAATTCCTAGAATGCACACTACTTAGGATATGATATAGGCCATATTTGGACCGTTTGAGCCTTTCAAACTTATCCTTGCTATATCTATCACTAGTCACCTGTTTGAGCCTTTTTCTTGAAAAAGAATTTGAGTCTTATTTCTTTCGAAAACCCATTTACTTACCTTTATGAGCCTAAAAATATTTTATCCTTACCCTTCTTTTAAAAGAACTTAGTTGTACACATCTGTTGAGAAGCACTTAAGAGGAGTAAGGATGAAAATATGAAAAAATATTACTACCATAACCTAAGTATATTAAAGGAGATAAGTTGGGAGTTGTGGAAAAGAAAAGAAATGAAAAGAATGAAAGAGGAGGTGAATGGTCTTATGCCAAAAAAAAAAGAGAAAAAAAGAAGTGAATTATGGCAAAGAAAGAAGAAAAAAAAAAGTGGTGATTTATTGAGAGAAATGCTCGAAAAATGGTTGAAAGAGTTAGGTGTTAAAGTAAAGGTTATTCAGTAGTTAAAGTGGTTGTGTTTAAAACTAAGAAATTAAGTTTTTTTACTTGTTGAATCCTTCCTATTCTTTTTTAACCTTTACCTTGGCCTAACATTACAAGCTCATTAAAAGTCCTATTGATTCAAGGTGGTGTGATTTTTCTACAATAGTGGAGAATGATTTGAAAAGTGAGCCTATGAAGCATGTTTTTGTGATTGATGTCATGCAAATTAAATATTTTAGAGGCTAAGACTTGTATTCATGAATGTCATGCATAAAACCATCTGGGTGTTCGGATTAATGGATTATGGTAAGATGGATGTTAAGAGTCGATAAAAATTTTAAGATTGATGTTTGGATTACTTTTGGACTTAAGTGATATTTAATGATTCTATGTGCTGTATATTATGTGCAATTTCTGAGACAAAAAGTGAATTGCTCTTGGTTTAACGCTAGTATTGCTTTACTTTGTTTTGATTCCTACCATAGAATTCATCTTTTGTTTTTGCTTGAATTGCTAGGGACTAGCAATAAGCTAATTGGGGGTTGTGATGAGAGTCATAAAATGTATCTTAACAGTACTTAATTGTTGTCATTTTAGGGTTGATCTAGGTTTTAATTACACTTTTATACCTTAATAACTCTAAAGTGATATTATTGAATCATTGACTTATTTCGGTGCATTTTCAGGTACTTAGTGTTTAGAAGAGATGGAAAAACTATCATTGCTTGAAGCACTAAGATTCCATGCATATCAAAGTGAAGGAGTGGTTGTGGAAGGATAAAACGAAGAGAACCTCCACCAACCAATGAAAGCTGTGGCCTGGACTAGTAAGGGCCGCGGCCTCCAGTGGCTAATCTAAAAGAGCCAAGAAGACCATTAGCCAGAGCAGCGGCCTGGACTAGGCAAGGTCGCGGCGCCCAGAAGGTCCTCCAGCCAAAAATCAGGCAGGGCCGCGGCGCAAGAAAGTGAGAGTTGAGGCGCCCACACAATCCCTGTCTCTGAGTTATGATGTAATTAGGACTTTAATGATTTTTTAAACCCTAAAACACCCTTGGACCTTTTTTTATTATAAATAGATCACTTAGGATTTAAGAGGAAACATCTTTGAAGTCTGGAAAACTTAAGAAGGCTACCACACTTTCCTCCATCAAAGTGTTCAACCATGAACTTCATGGCGAACTAATCTCCAAGCAAGGCGAAGGGATGAATCCTGACATGGGTATGTCCAACCTAGCATGGGCCTGCCCAACAAAAATCTAATAATCTCTTGTCAACTAAGCAAGGTGCAAGGTCCAAGCCCAAAGTGGAAGAAGATTCGGATGCAACAGCCTACTGGATTTAGGCTGATCATACCAGGCCCAAACAATCTCTTTTTTGAGATTTTCTTAAGTCCAAATTAAAGTTCAAGACGTCATCTTTCCAACCAAACAAGTTTCAGCCCATTTGGAGATGTTTACAAGAAGATATGACCATTTGAATTCTGGTCATTGGGTGCTCCTGAAAATCCGAAATTGTGTTCCTCTTTTTACTTTTGACCAATTCCTTGATTCCTTGCATGTTTTAGGGATTGTCTCCTTCCTTGTTTTAGGGATTGTCTCCTTGCATGTTTTATGAATTGTTTTCTTACTTTTCCTAAGCTTAGAGGGTTGTTCTAAGCTCTATAAATACTTGTGTTTGTAAGTTGAAAATCAGACTTGAGTTTATAAATTGAAATTAGCCTTTGACTTTTTAGAAGAGAGTTTCTCCTTCTTGTAATTCTGTATCTCTTTGGTATAATCCTTAGAGTGGTGAATCCCTATAGTTCTGTATCCCGTGTGTTAATCCTTTGGGTGGTGATATTCTATATCCCTTTGGTGTTATCTCGTGGGTGGTGAACTCATATCTTTCATTTCTTTGTTTGTTTGTTTAGTTTCCTTCAATTCTATTTAAATCCGGTATCAAATTGATATCAGAGCTTTGGTTTCTCAAGTGTGATATCTAACACCTTGATTTCCATAGTTCTTGTTATTATGGCTGGTCGTGGTCAAGCTATTCCAATAGTAGCTCCAGCACCACAAGGAGACCCGCGAGATATTGAGCTGGAAGCCTTGAGGAGACAAGTGCAGCAACTCGAACAACACCTAGAGCATTATGAAACTTATGAACATGGTTCTCCTCATCATGGCTCAGATGTTGAAGTTTCCAGCAATGATGGAGACGAAGTTAATCCTTTTCACCAAGCTCGTAGCCATGCCTCAAATGACAGCACCCTACCTCACCCCCGTGAGCTAAGAAATCATGTTTTCCAACGTGATTATGATGTCAAGGTGGACATTCCAGAATTTGAAGGAAGAATGCAACCCGATGAATTCATTGATTGACTTAACACTATTGAGCAGATCTTTGATTACAAAGATGTTGCAGATCACAAGAAGGTGAAGCTTGTTGCCATCAAGCTACGAAAACATGCTGCTATTTGGTGGGAACACCTTAAGAGGCAGCGAGAACGTGAAAGGAAGAGTCGCATTGTGACATGGGCAGAGATGAAGAAGGCTCTTAAGAAGAAGTATTTGCCAGATCATTATAGACAAGATGCTTTTCTTAAGTTCCACAACTTTCGACAAAACGATCTCTTCGTGGAAGAATATATAGCAGAGTTCGATTATTCTATGATGCGTTGTGACATCGTAGAGCCCGAAGAACAAATGGTAGCCCGCTACCTTGGAGGGTTACGTCGTGAAATCAGTAATGTTGTATAATTACAACCTTACTAGACCTACAATGATGTTTGCAAGCTAGCACTAAAGGTGGAGAAACAATTAATGGAAGGGCGTAAGAATACTTATCAACCTTTCAATCGCGATGAAATCACAAACTGGGGGAGTAGTTCTACTTCCAAGGCCACTCCATCAACCAAAACTGCAGCTGTCAAACCACCTGCAATGAATGAAGCTCCATCAGGTTCTAATCGCTTAAATAATTCTAATTCAAGTAGAAAATGATTTAAATGTCACAGTTTTGGACATATTGCTTCCGATTGTCCAAATCGCAAGATAATCTCCCTTGTTGAAGAAGAATTGGAAGATAATGCTGAGGAGGAGCAAGTTGAGGACGAATCCGATGAGGAGTTCACGTATGCGGATCAGGGAGAGTCTCTTGTTATTCGTAGACTCTTGAAGTCAACTTATGTAGAAGATGATTGGCTTCGAAACAACATTTTCCACACCAAATGCACTTCCAATGGCAAGGTGTGTAATGTCATCATTGATGGGGGAAGTTGTGAGAATGTGGTGTCTACAACAATGGTGGAGAAGCTGAATCTAAAAACAGAAGCTCATTCCCATCCCTACAAACTTCAATGGCTTCGAAAAGGCAATGATATTCAGGTAACTAAGAAATGCTTAGTTCAATTCTCCATTGGGAAAAATTATGAGGATGAAGTTATGTGTGATGTTGTCCCTATGGATGCATGTCATATACTACTTGGTAAGCCATGGCAGTATGATAGGAAAGTTATCCATGATGGTCTCAAAAACACCTATTCTTTTGTAAAGAATGGAATTAAAGTGACTTTAGCCCCACTGAAAATGATATTCACTCCTAAACCTTCTAAAGGGGAGGGTTGTAGTTTACTTTCTGTAGGTGAAGTTGAGAAAACTTTAACAGAATATGGAGAAGGGTACGCTCTTATGGTTGTTGAAAAGAAAGACCCCATTGAGATTCCACTTATAATACAACCACTTCTTAAGGAATTCCCTGATATTATTCCTGAAGAACTTCCACCGGGCCTTTCACCTATGAGGGGTATACAGCACCATATTGATCTTATTCCAGGTTCTGTTTTACCTAACAAAGCAGCTTATCGGATGAATCCAATGGAGCATGAAGAGTTACAAAGTCAAGTTGATGAGTTGATCTCCAAAGGCCTTGTACGAGAAAGCATGAGTCCTTGTGCTGTTCCAGCACTTCTCATACCAAAGAAGGACGGTTCATGGCGAATGTGCATTGACAGCAGGGCTGTCAACAAAATCACCATTCGGTACCGCTTTCCCATCCCACGGTTGGATGATCTCTTGGATTAACTTCATGGAGCCACAATCTTCTCAAACATCGATCTTCGCAGCGGATATCATCAAATTCGCATGAGAGATGACGATGAATGGAAGACAGTGTTCAAAACGAGAGATGGTCTTTATGAATGGATGGTCATGCCATTCGTACTATCTAATGCTCCGAGTACTTTTATGCGCCTTATGAATCATATTTTCAAACCATTTATGGGTCAATTTTTTGTTGTTTACTTTGATGATATCTTAGTTTACAGCAAGTCTCAAGAGTAACATATGGAGCATCTTCATCAAGTTTTCCAAACCTTACGGGAACAAAAGCTGTATATCAACTTGAAGAAGTGTCATTTCTTCACTAATAGCCTTGTGTTCTTAGGCTATGTTATTTGCAAAGAAGGAATCATGATGGATCTGGGCAAGATAGAGGCAATCACCAGCTGGCCTATTCCCAAGTCCCTTCACGACATAAGAAGCTTTCATGGACTTGCATCATTCTATCGACGGTTCATCAAAGGCTTCAGCACCATTATTGCTCCTGTCACGGAATGCCTTAAAGGGGGAACATTCAAGTGGACGGAGAAAGCCCAAAAGAGCTTTGAACTTCTCAAACAGAAGGTAATGGAGGCCCCAGTCCTTACACTTCCAGATTTCTCCAAAGTGTTCGAAGTTGATTGCGATGCTTCTAATTTAGGGGTTGGTGGTGTTCTCAGCCAAGAAGGTAAACCAATTGCCTTTTTTAGTGAAAAGCTCAATGAATCTTGAAAGAAGTATTCAACATATGACAAAGAATTCTACGCTCTTGTTCGTGCCTTGGGGCATTGGAGTCATTATCTACTCCATAAAGAGTTTATACTTCATTCTGATCATGAAGCTTTAAAGTACTTGAGCAGCCAACAAAAACTCAACAAGCGACATGCAAAGTGGAGTGAATTCTTACAAGCCTATTCATTCTCTATCAAGCACAAGTCAGGTAAACTTAATCAAGTTGTTGATGCCCTAAGTCGAATACACTCTTTACTTAACACTATGCAAGTGCAGGTTTTGGGTTTTGAAGTTGTCAAAGAAATTTATAAAGATGATCTTGATTTTGGCAATGCATGGAAGGAATCTTCTAATAGTCCTAACAACCATTTCTTGTTACAAGATGGTTTTCTCTTCAAGGGCAATCTTTTGTGCATTCCTCGATGTTCGTTGAGAGAAGCCATTATCAAATAAGCCCATGGAGGAGGCCTTGCTGGTCATTTTGGTAGAGATAAAACTTTAACTCTTGTGCAGGAATATTTTTTTTGGCCTAAAATTGTGAAAGATGTTGTGCGATATGTGAAGCAATGTCAAATTTGCCACCTAGCAAAGAGCCGCAAGCAAAACATCGGGCTATACATCCCATTACTTGTTCCTAATGCCCCATAGGAGGACGTTAGTCTGGATTTTGTTATAGGTTTGTCAAGAACTCAACGAAATAAAGACTCCATTATGGTGGTGGTTGATCGATTCTCAAAGATGGCTCATTTTGTTCCTTGCAACAAAACTCTTGATGCATCTCATGTTGCTGACCTATATTTCAGAGAAATTGTCAAACTTCATGGCATTCCTAAGACGATTACCTCTGATCGTGATTCCAAGTTCGTCGGACATTTTTGGCGTACTCTTTGGCGAAAGCTTGGCATTATCCTTCAATTCAGCTCCCCTTATCATCCCCAAACAGATGGTCAAACTGAAGTTGTTAATCAAAGTTTGGGAAATCTTTTGAGAAGCTTTGTGGGGAAGAACATCCGTCAATGGGATCTCCTCCTAGCTCAAGCTGAATTTTCCTATAATAGGTCTACTAGCCAAACCACTGGCTATAGCCCCTTTGAGGCTGTTTATGGTCTCAAACCTATTAGCCCTCTTGATTTGGCTCCACTTCCGACTATTACCTAATTTAGTGGAGATGCCGATGAACGAACGAAGGAGATCAAGAAATTACATGAGCAGATTCGAGCTCATATTGAGAAGCAAAATGAGAAGTACCGCAAGCAAGCAAATAAACATAGAAAGCCTGCAGCTTTCAAAGAAGGAGATCTAGTATGGATTCATCTTCGAAAGGAACGTTTTCCAGCAAAACGATGGTCTAAACTTCTGCCATGAGCTGATGGCCCATTTAAGGTACTTCAACGCATTGGAGAAAATGCTTACAAGATTGAACTTCCAGAAGATTATGGAGTATCTGCAACTTTCAATGTGAGTGACTTATCTCCCTATGAAGTAAATGAAGAAATCTTAGACTTGAGGGCAAGTCCTCATCAACTGGGGGAGCTTGACATGGGTATGCCCAACCTAGCATGGGCCTGCCCAACAAAAATCTAATAATCTCTTGTCAACTAAGCAAGGTGCAAGGTCCAAGCCCAAAGTGGAAGAAGATTCGGATGCAACAGTCTACTGGATTTAGGCTGATCATACCAAGCCCAAACGATCTCCTTTTTGAGATTTTCTTAAGTCCAAATTAAAGTTCAAGACGTCATCTTTCCAACCAAACAAGTTTCAGCCCATTTGGAGATATCTACAAGAAGATATGACCGTTTGAATTCTGGTCGTTGGGTGCTCCTGAAAATCCGAAATTGTGTTCCTCTTTTTACTTTTGACCAATGCCTTGATTCCTTGCATGTTTTAGGGATTGTCTCCTTCCTTGTTTTAGGGATTGTTTCCTTGCATGTTTCATGGATTGTTTTCTTACTTTTCCTAAGCTTAGAGGGTTGTTCTAAGCTCTATAAATACTTGTGTTTGTAAGTTGAAAATCAGACTTGAGTTTATAAATTGAAATTCGCCTTTGGCTTTTGAGAAGAGAGTTTCTCCTTCTTGTAATTCTGTATCTCTTTGGTATAATCCTTAGAGTGGTGAATTCCTATAGTTCTGTATCCCTTGTGTTAATCCTTTGGGTGGTGATATTCTATATCCCTTTGGTGTTATCTCGTGGGTGGTGAACTCCTATCTTTTATTTCTTTGTTTGTTTGTTTAGTTTCCTTCAATTCTATTTAAATCTGGTATCAAATCCCTAGGTGTAGTTATTCTTATTTTCCTTTATTGATTCAGTTGTAGTTGTGATTTAGTGTCAAAACATTGTTATGTGTTACTCTTTTATCTAATTAAAGGATTTTCTCTAAATCTGGTGATTGTATCTTTATCTTTGATATAAGTCTAGTCGTGCTCTTCTTATGTCAAGATTATTGGATGTGATTGAGTCCGGTAGATTTATCTTTTAGGTTTTTCCATTACTGCGATATCATCGTTAAGATATATTGTCATTTCTTGATAAACCTATAGGATATGTCATGTGTGCTTAAATCGAAAGTAAGAGTAATTCATATCAATTACATTAGAATTTATATGTGCTTTAGTTGAATATTTGTTGATTGCTTGTTTGGGATGTGAAACTTTCAATCGAGATAAAACAATTGAATCAAGATTGGAATAAGGCAACGAACCTAGGGAGGATTCCCGGAACCTTGTTGTTTCTTTATCATATACTTCAATCTATTTACACAATTACTTCATTATTCATATCTTCTCACTTGATTATTATTGTTCGTGTTAAGGTTTGCGCTTTTTCTTTGTAGATCGCTTTTCCCTATGGAATTGATACCCCAAAGCTATGCTACAACTACCGCGTTATACTTTGGGCGTAATCAAGTGGAAATTTTAAGGTCAATTCTACCAATTAATCTTTTGAGGCCACCCCAAAAATAAATCCCATTTATTACCAAGTGCATGCAAACCAAGGTGAAGAAACTTAAAAGAATAATTAGGTTTATGTTTGTTAACTGCGTCATGTTGCAGTAGTAGAAACTTATATTTATAGAGTATTTACAGAAAAATATCCTAATAGGACCAGGATATATTAGAGTGTTCTAATATGACTAGGGTTTCCTATTTACAATAAACTAGAATTTCCTAATATTATTTACATTAGGAATATATACATTTACACAAGGGAACTCCTAATAATGAAGGTATACTCATAGATGTACTTATACTCATAGATGTTCTAACTTCTAATAATGAAGGCTCATCTTTAATTTGTTTCTTTTTCCATAAGAAATAATCAAGATAATTAAGAAGAACAAGAACAAGTATAATCCCATGTCAGAAAAATACAAATAAATAGATAACTATATATTGAATTATCTTTTTCCTAAATCCCTTTTTGATCAGTATTTCAATTTTTCCTTGATTTGTTCAGGTTATGGTGGCCATAGCAAGCATTGTGTCGCTAGTTTTTCTATCTAAAAGCATTGTGCCTTTGGATGGGTGATCTTAGAGGTTGATTGTTTCCCTAGGGTTTATATTTGCCACAGGACCCGATTATCTAAAAGTAATATCTAAATGTATGATTTAAGACTTAATAAAAATTAAATTGAAGCTTACACATAATTAGTTGAGGAAAGTAGGTTAATTTGAGATTGTTAGTCTATGGTGCAGAGATGGCAAAACTTCAAAATAAATAAATAAAGTGTACACAAACTTTCCAATGAGTTGTGTTGTACAAAAACAAGTGTGAGCTCCAACCATTCTTTTTTTTTAGTTAAAGTGAATCAATATCTCAAACACCTATAATTTTGCATAAATTAAAAGGAAATATAGTATCAAAATCCAAAAAATTGACATATATAATAAAAACATGCCCAGATACCAAAAATCAACATCAATTGCAACAAAAAAAAATATCAACAAAGAGAATAGGGAGTATAATAATCTGCCCCCAAAGTAGGAGTACATTCATAATTTAGTTCGAAAAAATTACTCTCATTCCCTAATCATTAATAGTAATTAAAAATAAATCCATGCAAATAACTAGTGGATAAAATGTTAGTGAAAGTCAAATTCAAGCAAAGTAAATTAAGCAAATCATATAAAGATGAACTCAATCGATAGAGAAGATAGACTCAATACCTGAATAGAGTAGATGAACCCAATACTTGAAAGAGAAGAATAGGACCCAATTATTAAAACAGAGCTTACCTACGCAGGGAGACAGTGGCGCGGTGGAAGAACTGGAGCAATGGAAGCAGTGGCGGTAAAGGCAGAGACGGTGCAGGGAGAGACAGGGTGGAAAGAGAGAAAAAAGTGGAATGGAAAGAAAATAAAACAAAGGAAGGGTTAAAAAGAAAATAAGGAGAAAGAGGAGGAAGATTTGCAAAGAGAAATATGAAGGAGAGACAAAATGGAGGGAAATGTGTGCGATTGAAAATGGAGAAAAAGGAAGAAAGAAGGAAGAGATTCACGAAATTTAAGGTTCACCTCAAAAGTGACGGGCATAACGGTTGCATCTATGTAAAAAAAGGGTCACAGTTTCAGTTTAAGAATATTTAATTCTGCAATTGAAACAAAATATTAATAAAAAAAATTAATTTATTTTCAAGGGCCAGCAATCCATTGTATAAAACCGTTTATTAGGTTTAAAAATTAAAACTTAAAATCAGAAAAAGTAATTGCGACTGAAAATTAGTTTATAAGCGTGGGATTGTTTCCATTGCAAGCCATGTTTTCAACAAAATTTGTATCCCTTGCATATAAGAAGTATCTATGACTAAATTGTTGCCCGCGCAAAAAAATCCATCACGATTCTTTTTCTTGTACTGTCATGGAACACTTAAATGTGTTCGGTGGAATCGTGGATCAACTATGATAAGTTAATGGTTGTAACTACACATGTGCATTGGCCAGAGTTTTTGAATCAAGTAGAGTCATGACCATTTGCTGATTCGGGTTGTGTGTAGTTAGTGGACTTGAAGGCCAATGGTTTCTGTATGCTGCATTGACAAGCAAGTGAAGGTACAACTAATCTTCAAGGTGACAAGAATATTTGTCAAGGTGAATATTTGTTGGGATATGACTCATATTCTTGATTTGAGACCTTAGAAGCTTGATAGGTAAAATACTTGAGCAAAAAGTCTTTTATGACTTGGAGACCAAGTATCTTTAGGAAGTCTTTTTTTACTTGGAGACTAAATATCTCGAGAGAGCAAGTTTTGAGTGACTATATATGTGTACATTGGGAATATGAGGGAATACATACAAAACAACACAAAGACAAGAAATGAACAACCTAGTGAAGGAGAAAGCTGGGGATAGACTCCTTCAAGGGGCTATGTGCTTGTGGTGTATTGGCTCGTATTTTCAATAGGTTAGTGTTGAGAGTATGAGGGATAAACACAGGTAAGAGTGTTTTTTGGGTTAAGAGAGAATGTACAAGGCTTCTTGAGATTGGGTTTTCTGAATAAAAATGCAATCGGTATTTTTCTTGTACGTTTCTTATAGTAAAGAATGAGTTTATTCTCTTTTGTGGACGTAGGCAAGATTGTGTCAAATCATGTAAATCTTGTATGTTCACTCTTATTATTTCCATCTTTGTTTATTTTTTTCATTGAATTAGTGGTGTGTGATGGTTTGATTGAATCTCAAATTAATATGATTCTTCGTGATTTGAGAAAAATTCGACAGTGAGCTTGGAAGCTAGAGCTACAATACATTAAAGAAAATGCACAGTAGAAAATATAGAAGTACTATGTGTTTGCCTTCGGTTTGTTATTTGAGGTTCACTTATGATGCATCAATAAAGGTGATATATATATATATATATATATATATATATATTAAAGTTAGGGATCGACTATCTACCGTAAGAAATTGTGAAATAAAACCTGCAATACACATAAATTTGATTATAAAGTGATCCTCACCAGATCCCAAAATTTAAGAAGTCCCAATCCATATGCAAAAATAATGTATTGCAAGCTTTACATTATGCTATGCATTTTACACTAAAATGTAATTGGAGTGGTGGCCAAACTAATGTTATGGGTGTTTATTTTAATTGGTATCTCTTGTTATACTATGATAAATATTTTTGTTTTTTTATAAGGCAATGACGAATAATCAAAATGACAGAATCCATCGTAGCTAATATGCAATTCTAAGTGGCTCACTCAACCTTTTAGAATTTTACATTTTTTATAAGTCCAAATCCTAATTTTTATTGCAAATGAGTTGATCTCTTATAGTTAAAGGTGTCGAAGGCACAAGAGAAAGACTTGTTTTAATTACTATTGTGAATGTAAGCTAATGGCTTTGAATAAATATATCTTATCAATTATATCACTGATGATTTATGTATATTCTGTGCATTTTACACTCAAATATAATTGGAGTGGTGGCCAAATTAATGTTATGGGTGTTTATTTTAATTGGTATCTCTTGTTATATAATGACAAATATTTTTGTTTTTTTTATAAGGCAATGACGAATAATCAAAATGAGGGAATCCATCATAGCTAATATGCAATTCTAAGTGGCTCACTCAACCTTTTAGAATTGTACATTTGATTTTATTATAAATCAGATAAAAATGAGGAAATGATTATATCATAGTAATAGACAATTTTTTATAGAGAATATCTCATTGTGGTGGAGGGGGGTTTAGCATGGACCTCTACCGATTTATTTCATAATAAAAAAAGAGAAAAACAAATAAGGGAGAACGAAAGGGCATATCATACCTGAGGGGGACATAAAACCTTATCCTAGAAGTAACCATAAGCCTTACCAGATGAAATACATAAAATTGAGTACTTCCTAACCAAGACAATAAAGATGCAAAACATCTAAAACTAACATTACAAAACAGTAAAGTAAAATAAAACACTTATGTTATTGTTGTGCGTTTATCCACATAAATAAATAAGCAAATAATCGCACTTGTTTTACTTGCAAGTGCACAAGGTCAACAGTGTAGTATAGTGTGCGAATGCAAGATCATCTCCACAGGGATTGGTAAAGTTCAATTTAGAATTATATTCGCAATATAAAAAGATAGAAATAATAAAAGTGTTGAGAAATAATAAAGATAAAATACTAAGGATAAAGGCGTAGGGACTTGATATCCACCACTAATTATGCGACCTCAATACAACAGTATGCCAATGCTTTACTCATGCCATATATACCTAATGTTTGTCAACCTAAGGGCATGGTATATACTCCTTAAGCTATTGATCTCCCTAAGCAACGAGTTAGGCATGGTATCTACTCTAACTCTTTTCTCTCTTAAGGGATTCAGCATGGTATCGACTGAGTTGTTCCTTAAGAGAGCATAGGACCTGTGGAAATCGACAACCACACGGGACCTAGGGCATGGTATCTACTCCCGGTTTCCCATGTTGATTAACCCAAGAATTCGAATAAGATATCTTTTGTTACTATTGTTGAACCCAGGACTCGGTCATCCAAATTAATTCAACTAACTAATTCATACCACATGCATACGTTGATCAGGCACACACATATGAGGAATTTAAATACAAACAGACATTAATCAAGTTAAGCAACACAACATAAATATCACAAAGGCACCAATATTGAATTATTGAGTAAACATGATTAGAGCTTCAACCAAGCCCTTACCAAAAAGTTAATTACACATAATAAGATAAAAAGGAAAGAAGAAACCCGAAAACATTATGGAGAAGAGTCATCAATTCGTCTCCAAAATCTCTTCTTCGGGCTCGTCCGGCCTCAGGCCTCCCCAAACAAAAACTAAAACTAAAAGGGAGCTTGATCCCTCAAAAGGGAGATCTATTCCAAAGGGAGATTAAAAGATAAAAGAAGGGATAAAAGAATTGATTATTTGTGTGTGCTTTACAGGTGTATTTATAGGGCTTGAGTAGTCCTAGAAGGCTCATAAGTTCCTAAACTTTCCTAAAACACAAAACTCCTTTATTTCCAAAATAAAGTTATTTCCAAAATAGGGTTATTTCCAAATTAGGGTTCTGCAGTTTACTGTTCATGCCCGTACATGTGCGCTCGATCGCATACGTGGTGCGCTCGATCGCAATTCTGCGCTCAATTGCACAGAGGAGTGCGCTCGATCGCAATCTAGCCAGCAGCTGCTCTAGGATTTCCAGATTTCTTCCTTTAAGTGCCAAAAATGCTTTTTTTTTTCTCTAAGACCCTATAAAAACGTGTAAAACACAAAAGTGAAGTAAAATAGGCTAAAACATATAGATAAGGAACTTAACAAATGTAAATTAAGGGGCTTAAATATGAATATTTAAGCTCCTATCACACCCCCAAACTTACATATTGCTAGTCCCTTAGCAATACAAAACCAAAAACTAAATGAAAAACAAAGATGCAAAGATAAATCTAATGCTCATGGTGTCCAACAAAAGTTTAGGTTTCATATAAAACTATGATGCGCATTAATGAGCAAGCTTAACAAGTATAAACACATCTTTGCAATGAATACGAGTTTTGAACGTAAATCACTTTCATGAGGCAGGTTAAGACATCACAAGTTTGACTGAGTGTGTGGTGGACTAGTACATAAAAGATTGGGTTTCCAAATAATTCTAATGTGTAGTGTTTCGATGACTCAAGATTCACCAAATTTCCTATTAGAATCAACAAAGATGGCATTGATTTTCTTCTTTTCTTTTATTTGTGAGATTTTTGCGAAGTTAGTTCCCTTAAGCTTTCTATTTGACTCGTGTAACGAGTGTTTAGCCAATGACTCCCAAACCAGATGGTTTTAGGGCATTAGGTGTAGAAACACCCCTAAGGGCTTACTGACTCGAGTCAAAAAGGCTACGAAACTAACTGGTCTTAATGCTACCGATTAGAATATTCCACCTTTTGACGTGACACTCACTGCTTACTGAGGCAAGAGGGCCAGTTACTCAATGGAAAGTTCTTTTTAATGATCTTTAGGAGCATTTTTTTTTTCTTTTTGAGCAATAACGAACTTTTTCTATTTTCTTATGCCACCGCATTAATCTAATAGGTCATCTGGTTCACAGTCAAGCAAAAAAAACATACAAATCAAAATTACATGTCATACCCCACACAACTATGTGCTAATGTGCTCATGTTTAGTTTAAGTCGAACTTGTGAATCCTTAAATGCCTAAAAGAAAGTGATTATGGTTCAAAACTTAATTATTGGCCTATATGTTTAAGGTGTTAAGCTTACTTATGAAGTCAAATCATATTGTTTGTTTAGAACACCCAAAAATTTTGGAACGGAATGAACATGTAAATTTATCTATGAAAAACAACAAAACAAAAAAAACTGGGATAAAGTGTGTGTGAATGTGTCTCCCATACCCCCAAACTTAAATTACACATTGTCCCCAATGTGTGAATAACAAGGAAAGAGCTGACCTGGGAGATTGAGAACTAACTAGGTCGGCATGGCTCATAGCGTACCCCCAAACTTGAACGGATGCACAGGTTGTCCCTAAAAAAGAAAAACTAACGTAATACGGGAAAACAAGAAGTAATAAAAATAAATAAATAACAATAAATATGTAAAATAATAAAAATAAAAGGATAAGCTGTGGGGTGCCTCCCATGAGCGCTAAGTTTAACGTCTTCAGCCGGACTAAACTTTATTTTTCCCCAAAACTAAGAGTGGCAGTAGCTAGCATAGGAAGTGTCTTATTCTCTCCCATATAAGCATAAGATATGTGCTCGGGCAACTGCTTGAATTCCAAGTTAGGTGCTTGTACAATAAAAGGGGAAAGAATGTATTAGTAGGCCCAAGAATTTCAAATGGATCGGTGTACTTACTTGGAGGCTTTGGAAAGGCCTCTAGAAGGTGCATAGTTTCAATGATGTCATCAGTAACATCCTTGCATTTGGGCTCAATATCTGATATTGGGATACTCTAGGTAAGAGTAGTTTCTACTGGATCAACGTGATGGACCTGAAAAGCTTCCTCAATAACACTTTGCGTCATGCATATATTAAAACATTTTATATTATCTGGGGGTAATTTTAATGCATTATATCTTTTTATTTCAACCTTCTCACTATTTGCCTTCTCCATCTCACTTACCTTGGATGTGGATGCTTATGTAGGCTCATCATTTTTGATGATCTTACCATTTGTTAGAGTTGTCACGGCATTTAGTTGCTGATGTCCTCTTGGAGTAGGTAGTGGTTGGACTGGAAGTTCACCCAACTTTCTTTCACTTAGCTCCTTAGCCAATTGCCCCATTTGTTCCTAGTCTTTGAATAACTTGCTCATGTTTTGTAGTGGTTTGTCGTTGGTTAATCATGAACTGTTCTTGTGAAGTAATCAGTTGCCTCATAAGACTCTTTAGGTAACTATTTTCTGATTTCGGCACTGGTTGGGCTGCTAGTTAGAAGTGTCGTTGTTGTCCTTGAAGATTCAAAGCATTTTGAGTGTTGCTCCATGAGAGGTTGGGGTGGTTCTGCCATCCAGGATTGTAGGTATTTGCATATGCATTATTCAGTCCCTCATAATTTGCTTGTTCTTGATCTGTAGTTGAATACAGAGGACAAGTATAAGTATTATGATCAAAATGAGAGCATATAGCACATACCTGGTGTTGTGTAGCCTGTGGACTAGGTAAGTTGTTCTGATCAGCCATGGATTTTATGAGCATGTCTAGCTTTCTTTCCATAGCAGCCATCTGATTCGAAGATCCATCATTGAAGCTCACTTCATCCATACCCTTGCTTTTAATTTCTTGTCTACCTCTCGAGGAGAATTGTTGGGTGTGCTCACTTATTGTCTCAAATAGCTCCATGGCTTCTTTACTAGTCTTCTCCATCAGCACACCTCCACAACTGGAATCCACTATACCTTGATTTATGCCACTCAAACCTTCATAGAAAGCTAGGACCAGCTCATCTTGAGGTAAGTTGTGATGTGGACATTTGAGTAGCAACTCATTAAAGTGTCCTCATGCCTCGAAGAAAAGGTCTTCATCCCTCTGTTGGAAGGATTGAATCTCCTTCCTCATCTGCCTTGTCTTTTGGGCTGGAAAAAATTTCCTTAGAAATCTGCTGGATAGCTCTTCCCAAGTATGGATGGAATCTGCAGGCAATGAATGATACCACATTTTAGCATTATCTTTTAATGAAAAAGGGAAAAGAATTAACTTGATTCCCTCTTGATCTAGGCCTCGAATATGCTGGAACTTGCAGAGATCACAGAATTCTCGAAGGTGCAAGTGTGGATCCTCAGCGGGTGTACCCCTAAAATGAGTCAAGGCACTGAGTATCTGCAGAGATATGTAATAATTTTCATCTGCCATAGGTTGATATGCAATGCATGAAGGATGGTTGAGGTTCTGTGGAATGAAGGATTGCTTCATAGGTCTCCGTTCTGGTGGCAGTTGGTTGTAAAGCTGTTCCATTGGTGCTTCAACCTCAAATTCTTCTTCTCTCTCCTCGAAGTTGTTTCTAGGCCTCTTTCGAATGATCTGCTCACTTTCTATATCAAGTGAAAGGATGGTTGGGTTTCTCACTCGAAGCCCTTGCATGAATCAGCAGGAATACCTTAGTGCAGCAGCTTCAGTACTGCTGCTCGAGTAGTCTCTGGACTATTTGCGCTCGAGCGCTCCAAGCATTGCGCTCGATCGCACCAGTGCGCTTGATCGCACTTAGGTTTGCGCTCGATCGCAATGCCAGAATTAGCACTGATGCACACCTGAAACAGAAAGCAAGAAAATAACAAAAACGAAGAATTAAGTTAGATAGTTAATGAAAATAAAATAAAATAAAACAAAACAGATTAAGAAAAATATTTAATGAAAAATAAGAAAATAAAATTGAACAAAATAAGAAAAATAAACGGGAAATAATTCTAAACATAAATTTAGCACAATCCCCGGCAATGGCGCCAAAAACTTGTTGTGTGTTTATCCACCTAAATAAATAAGTAAATAATCGCACTTGTTTTACTTGCAAGTGCACAAGGTCAACAGTGTAGTATAGTGTGCGAATGCAAGATCATCTCCACAGGGATTGGTAAAGTTCAATTTAGAATTATATTCGCAATATAAAAAGATAGAAATAATAAAAGCGTTGAGAAATAATAAAGATAAAATACTAAGGATAAAGGCGTAGGGACTTGATATCCACCACTAATTATGTGACCTAAATACAACAGTATGCCAATGCTTTACTCATGCCATGTATACCTAATGTTTGTCAACCTAAGGGCATGGTATCTACTCCTTAAGCTATTGATCTCCCTAAGCAACGAGTTAGGCATGGTATCTACTCTAACTCTTTTCTCTTTTAAGGGATTCAGCATGGTATCGACTGAGTTGTTCCTTAAGAGAGCATAGGACCTGTGGAAATCGACAACCACACGGGACCTAGGGCATGGTATCTACTCCCGGTTTCCCATGTTGATTAACCCAAGAATCCTGATAAGATATCTTTTGTTACTATTGTTGAACCCAGGACTCGGTCATCCAAATTGATTCAACTAACTAATCCATACCACATGCATACGTTGATCAGACACACACATATGAGGAATTTAAATACACACAGACGTTAATCAAGTTAAGCAACACAACATAAATATCACAAAAGCACCAATACTGAATTATTGAGTACACATAATTAGGGCTTCAACCAAGCCCTTACCAAAAAGTTAATTACACATAATAAGATAAAAGGGAAAGAAGAAACCTGAAAACATTATGGAGAAGAGTCATCAATTCGTCTCCAAAATCTCTTCTTCGGGCTCGTCCGGCCTCAGGCCTCCCCGAACAAAAACTAAAACTAAAAGGGAGCTTGATCCCTCAAAAGGGAGATCTACTCCAAAGAGAGATTAAAAGATAAAAGAAGGGATAAAAGAAGTGATTATTTGTGTGTGTTTTACAAGTGTATTTATAGGGCTTGAGTAGTCCTAGAAGGTTCATGAGTTCCTAAACTTTCCTAAAACACAAAACTCCTTTATTTACAAAATAAAGTTATTTCCAAAATAGGGTTATTTCCAAAATAAGGTTCTGCAGTTTACTGTTCATGCCCGTACATGTGCGCTCGATCGCATACGTGGTGCGCTCGATCACACAGAGGAGTGCGCTCGATCACAATCTAGCCAGCAGCTGCTCCAGGATTTCCAGATTTCTTCCTTTAAGTGCCAAAAATGCTTCTTTTTCTCTAAGACCCTATAAAAACGTGTAAAACACAAAAGTGAAGTAAAATAGACTAAAACATATAGATAAAGAACTTAACAAATGTAAATTAAGGGACTTAAATATGAATATTTAAGCTCCTATCAGTTATCTACACAGTACGCATGCACTGCACCTACAGCTAAATCATCTTGCACCCACAATGTCTCCAACTCATAGTAGATGATGACACTATCTTTTTCTAAACACAGCGAGATGTTGCTTGTCATTGTTAAAAGCTTTTTTGCACCTACCAGATAATGATCCATGAGATCAGAAGAGCTCCATTTGCTCATGCACGTGACCGTATTTAGATAGGGTTTCAGTCAATTAATTACCTTCTCTGAAAATATGCTTGCTACCAACATTGGATGAAAGAAATGCTTTTATGTCTCAAATGCAATAAATTAAATCACATGGAGCATCGTAAGCATTGTTTAAAATGTCCACCAAACTTGTGAATTGATAAGTGCTTAAATATTCATATTTAAGCCCTTTAATTTAAAGTTGTTAGGCTCTTTGTTTATATGTTTCAGTATATTCTACTTCATTTTTGTGCTTTCTGTGTTTTTTATAGGTCTTTGAAGAAAAGAAAGCATTTTGAAGCTTTAAAGGAAGAAAATTGAAGATCTGGAACCAACTAGTGCGATCGAGCGTAGCATTGCCGCGATCGAGCACACAAGCAATCATGCGCACACATAGAAGGCTCGAGCGGAAAAGAACGTGATCGAGCGCACACACACAGAGAGGTGGCAGAGTCAGTTTTGGAAAGATTTCTTCCAGACTTGTTTTGGAAATTAGGGTTTCGAGGCACCCTTAGAACCCTATATATAGGCTTGTAAAACATAGAAAACACACTTTTGATTTGGCTTTTGAGTTGTAAGCTTAGGAGGAGAATTGTCGACTCTTCTCTCGGGTTTATTCTTTCCCGTTTATTTTTACTTTATGAATATGTTTAGCATCACAACCATGTGTAACTAAACCCTAGTAAGGGCTTGGTTGAGGCCCTAATTATGTTTAACCAATAATTCAGTATTGGCGCCTTTGTAATATTTACGCTGTGATGCTTGATTTGATTAATGCCTATTTTTATTTAAATTCCTCATATGTGTGTGTCAGATCAGCTTACACATGTGATATGGATTAGTTAGTTGAATCAATTTGGATGACCGAGTCCTGGGTTCAACAATAATAACAAAAGAAATCCACGCTGGGTTCTTGAGTTAATCAACATGGGAAACCTAAAGCGGACCAAGCCTTAGGTCTCGTGTGGTTGTTGATTTCCACAGATCCTATGATCTCTTAAGGAACAAATCAGTATACACCATGCTGAATCCCTTAAAAGAGAAAAGAGTTAGAGTATACACCATGCCTAACTCGTTGCTTAGGGAAATCAATAGCTTAAGGAGTGGACCAAGCCCTTAGGTTGACAAACATTAGGTATTCATAGCATGAATAAAGAAAGCATTAGCATATTGTTTTGTTGGGGTAGCATGATTAGTGGTGGATATCAAGTCCCTACGCCTTTATTATTATTAATTCAAACTCAATAATTATTTCTCTCGTTTTATCTTGCGAAACTAATTCTAAATCGAAATTTACCAATCCCTGTGGAGATGATCTCGCACTTGCACACTATGTTACTATTGACCTTGTGCACTTGCGAGTAAAACAAGTTCGATTATTTGCTTAATAATTTAGGTAGATAAATGCACAACATGAATCACTCTCAATACAATATATATGGATATTATGCCTTACCGCAAGCTTAAGCCCATCAAATAGGCTCGAACTTCTTCCTACATATGTCAACAGCACAATTATCATAATAATTCAAATAAGTAAGAATAATAGAGGAGTTATCAGACTTGAAAACATTACAACTTGCTCCTCTGCTTGCCATAGTCAAACCATCACAATTTAACTTAATACTCAAGTGCTTTGTTTTAAACCACAACAGTATATGACTGTTTGGGTCAAACCAAATGAGGGAATTACAATTACCCCTAAATTTTAATTGAGGAACATCCTCATTTTAATTCAATTTATTATAATAAATCAAAATTTAATTAACCAATGTGATGATTTGATGAATTTGTCTTCTTTTATTTTGAACATCTAAATGAAAAGTACTGAAACTAAATCCACGAGACATAAGATTGCATTAATTCTTTTACTATAAAAAGGTAGAATAACAAACTTCAACAATTTAAGATGATTTCTATAGTTCTTTTGGAAAAAAAAGAGGAAATTTTTCTTACCACTACAAAAAAAATTGACATATATCGACAGTCAGAATCCATCAGTAAAGATACAAAAACCGTATATCGATGGGTTTGAAAAGTGTAGGAAAAAGCAGCATAGCTGTAGGGATATACCGACAATTTTTTGACCATATGTATAAACATGAGAGATTTACTTACGGTTTCCAAAACCATCAGTATAGGTGGTGAATTTACACTGACAGATCTATAATCATCACCATAGGTAGGTTTTATTGACGAATAAAAACCGTCAGTATAGATCGTAAACTTATACCAACAGTTATATAACCATCACTATATGTACGTTTTACTGACGAATTAAAACCATTAGTATAGATCATAAACCTATACCGACGGTTGTATAACCATCACTATAGGTAGGTTTTACTAATGAATAAAAACCATTAGTATAGGGCGTAAATCTATACTGACGGTTTTAAAACCGTAACTATATGCAGGATTTATTGACCAAAAAATCTGTCGGTATAGCTCAAAGATGTTTTACTTACGGTTTCTAAACTGTTGGTATAGCTCCTCAGTAAACCCCAATGAGGTCACAGTACTGATAAGTGCTTAAATAGTCATATTTAAGCCCCTTAATTTACATTTGTTAGGTTCTTTATTCATCTATTTATATGGATTTTACTTCATTTTCATGTTTTATGTGTTTTTCACAGGATTTGGACAAAAAGGTAATAATTTGGAGCTTTTAGGAGCAAAAGTCAAGTTCTGCTATCTAGCAAGGTGCGCTTGAGCGCACAAGAGCACGAACACACTTGAAGAAGGCTTGAGCGCATACCACATACACTCGAGTGCAATCACTCCAGAAGCGACAGAACTAGAATTGGAAAGAAGTCTTTCGACTCCAAAAAGGAATTAGGGTTTCGGGACACCATGAAGACCCTATAAATAGTCCCGTAAAACACATAACACACACCTTTTTGTTCGAGATTCAAAGTAGAGAGCTCAGGGGAGGAATTGACGACTCATCTCTCGAGTCTTCTTCGGTTTTAGTTTTCTGTTTTTATTTAATTATGTCTAGCATGTTTAGTTTACTTAGTATGTGTAACTAAACTCCTATAGGGCTCGATTGAAGCCCTAGTTATGCTTTACCACATATTAATTCATTGATTATCTTTGCTATAGCCTTGTTAGAATATTTAACTTGATTAATACCTGTTTATATTTACATTCCTCATATGTATGTGTCTGATCAACGTATGCATGTGGTATGGATAGGTTAGTCGAATCAATTTGGATGACCGAGTCCTGGGTTCGACATTAGTAACAAGGGATATCTTATCCGTATTCCTAGGTTAATCAACATGGAAAACCAAGAGCGAACCAAGCCCTAGGTCCCGTGTGGTTCCCGATCTCCACAGCCCTCATGCTCCCTTAAGGAACAACTCAGTATACACTCATATTGAATCCCTTAAGAGAGAAAATAGTTAGAGTATATGCCATGCCTAACTCGTTGCATAGGGAGATCAATAGCCTAAGGTGTGGGCCAAGCCCTTAGGTTGGCAACCATTAGATATTCATGATAAGGCTAGAGCACTGAAACTTTAGCAAGTGGGAAAGTATAATTAGTGGTGGATATCATAGCCCTACGATCTCATTACTGTTATTTACTCACAATCAAACTATTATTTCTTTTTTAACTTGAAGAAACTAATTCTAAATAGAAATTCTCCAATCCCTGTGGAAATGATCTCGCACTTGCACACTATGCTACCACAGACCTTGTGCACTTGCAAGTAAAACTAAAACGATTATTCGCTTAATTATTTAGGTAGATAATCATCCAACAAGTACTTTTTTCAATTAGATTTTCATTTTTGTTTATCTATTTTAATATATAATCAATCAAGCATGAATACAAGGTAACATAGCCATCAATTATATTGCATTATGACAAACATTTTGAGGTGATTGTAGCTACAATTTGTATGCATCCTCTTACTGCTAGCAAGAAAAGATCCAATACAATAAATGGTACATGCCCAAATAGAAAGAACATATCCCACTTTAGATCATAACTGGAAATGTAAAATTGGAACAAAAAAATAACTAAAATCCTACTATTTTACTACTTGTTCCTTATAAAAGCATATTTGCAAAAAAATCCCACGAGTAACCTATTGTACGTTTATCTACATAAATTATTAAGTAAATAATCGAACTTGTTTTACTTGCAAGTGCACAAGGTCAATAGTAGCATAGTGTGCAAGTGCGAGATCATCTCCACAGGGATTGGTAAATTTCGATTTATAATTAGTTTCACAAAGTAAAAATAGATAGAAATAAATGTTGAGTGTGAATTAATAATAATAAGAACATAGGGCTGTGATATCCATCACTAATTATACTTTCCCACTAAGTAATGTGCCAATGCTCTAGCTCTACTATGAATACCTAATGGTTGTCAACCTAAGGGCTTGGTCCACTCCTTAGGCTATTGATCTCCTTAAGCAATGAGTTAGGCATGGTGTATACTCTAACTCTTTTCTCTCTTAAGGGATTTAGCATGGTGTATACTGAGTTGTTCCTTAAGAGAGCATAAGATCTGCGGAAATCGACAACCACATGAGACCTAGGGCATGTTGTATACTCCTGGTTTCCCATGTTGATTAACTCAAGAATTTGGCATGGATTTCTTTTGTTACTATTGTGAGACCCAGGACTCGGTCATCCAAAGTGATCTAACTAACTGATCCATATCACATGCATACGTTGATCAGACACACACATATGAGGAATTCAATAAAATAGGCATTAATCAATTAAAGCATTATAACATGGCTATTCACAAAGGCAATCAATGAATATATATATATGGGTTAGCATAATTAGGGCTTTATTTGAGCACATTCTAAGTAAACTGAACATTATAACCATAACTAAACTAGAACAGAAAAATAAAACCCCAAGAATATTGAGGAGACGAGCCGTCAATTCCTCTCCAAAGCTTACAACGTCAAGCTCAATCCAAAAGTATATTTTCTGCGTTTTATAAGTCTATATATAGGGCTCTAAGGGTGCCCCGAAACCCTAATTTCCAATTTAAGGTCCAGAGACTTCTTTCCAAATCTGGCTCTGCCGCCTCTGGTGCATGTGCACTCGATCGTATGGGTTTGCACTCGAGTGCATGGGTGCGCTCGAGCCTTCTAAGTGTACGCACGAGTGCCTATACGCTCGAGCGCACCTAACTGGTTTGTAGATCTTCATGTTTTATTCCTTAGAGCTCCAAAATGTCATCTTTTCGTCAAAGCCCTACGAAAAACACAGAAAACACAAAAATGAAGTAGAATCTACTAAAATATATAAACAAAGAGCCTAACAAGTGTAAATTATAGGGCTTAAATATGACTATTTAAGCACATATCACACCCCCAAACTTACATATTGCTAGTCCCTTAGCAATATAAAATGAAAGACTATATCAAAACAAAATTAAAGATAAATTCATTTTTCATGATATCCAAAAACTTGGGTTGCACATAAAACCATGATGACTGTTCATGAGTAAACTTATAATAAAAACACATTTTTACAATGAATAAGGATTTTAATAGTTCATTTTACTTACACAATGTTGGTTTAAGGCATCACAAGTTTGATTTGTGTGTGGTGGATTAGCACATAGAAGATGGAGCTTCCAAATAATTATAATGTATAGTGTTTCGGTGCCCAAACCTTCATCGAATTCCGTATCAGACAAAACAAAAATGACATAGATTTTTCTTCTTTTCTTTTTCTTTCATCATGAGATTTTTTCCACGTTGAGTTCCATTAAGCTTTCTAATTGACCTTTGTAATGAGTGTTTAGCCAATGACTCCCAAACCCGACAGTTTTAGGGCATTAAGTGTAAAGATACCCCTAAGGACTTACTAACTCGAGTAAAAAATGCTACGAAACTAACAGGTCTTAATGCTGCTAAGTGAAATTCCCACCTTTTGACGTGAACACTCACTGCTTACTGAGGAAAGAGGTCCAGTTACTAAGTGGAAAGTTTGTTTAATGATCATTAGGAGCATTTTATTTTTCTTTTTGCATGATGGATATTTTTCTTTATTTTTCCATGCCAAAGTGTTCATCTAAAAAGTTATCCGATTACAGTTAGGTCATGGAAACATATACATATACCCCACACAATTGTGTGCTAATGTGCTCGTGTCAGATTTAGATCAAACTTGTGAATTTCTTAAGTGCCTTGAGGTAGGTAACTAAACTTTTAAAATTCTTATTACTAGACTATGTGTTCTAGATTTTAAGCTTACTAATGAAGTTTTATCATATTTGTTTTAAATCAACCAAAAATTTTAAAACAAAATGAACATGCATTTATTTTATTTTTTAAAAAACTGGGACATAGTGTGTGCATGTGTTTCATAGTGTGTGCATGTGTTTCCTCCTACCCCCAAACTTAATATACACATTGTCCCCAATGTGTGAGTGACATGGAAAGATCTGACCTGGGAGGTTTAGATGGCTGGCATGGCTTGTCGCAAGCCCCCAAACTTGAACTTGATGTGCGCACTATGTTCCTGAAAAAGAAAAACAAACGTTGTGCTGGAAAACAAGAAATATGAATAATAAACAGTTAAATAAACATAAATACTAACAAGAAAAGAAAATGCTATAATGAAAAGGATCAGCTGCATATTGAACAGTTTGAAGTGCCAAGTCCTCGTCTTAAGGAGGCATGTTGAAATCAAGGTATGGTTTGACTCGGTGTCCATTGACTGTAAATGTCTGATTGCCATTGGAGCCATGAATCTCCAAAGGACCATGAGGAAAGACCTTGGTGACCACATACGGACCAGACCAGCGGGACTTTAGTTTGCCTAGGAACAGTCTTAATCTTGAGTTGTAGAGTAGCACCCTTTGTCCCACGTGAAACTCTTTCCTCACTAGTTGTTTGTCATGATAGGCTTTTGTCATTTCTTCGTAAAGCTGGGCATTCTCATATGCATCATACCTTAATTCTTCTAGCTAATTTAAGTGCAACTTCATCTTCTCACCTGCTTGTTTCATATCAAAGTTGAATTGTTTAATGGCCCAATATGCTCGATGTTCTAGCTCTACCGGCAGATAACATGATTTTCCAAAGACTAAGCGGTATGGGGATATCCCAATTGGCATCTTGTAAGCTGTCCTATATGCCCATAGAGCATCATTTAGTTGCAAAGATCAATTCTTCCAATTAGGATTCACGGTCCTTTCCAGGATGCTTTTGATTTCTCGGTTACTTATCTCCACTTGGCCACTAGTCTGATGGTGATATGGGGTGCCAACCTTATGGGTGATTCTATATTTTCTGATGAGTGTGGCAAAAGAATGATGATGAAAGTGGCTGCCACCATCACTGATGATCACTCTTGGTGTCCCGAACCGGGTAAAATTGTTATCCTGTAGAAACTTCACCACCACTTTATGATCATTAGTCTTTGAGGGGACAGCCTCGACCCATTTAGACATATAATCCACACCCACAAGAATATATAAATAACCAAAGGAATTGGGGAGTGGACCCATGAAATCAATGCCCTATACATCAAAAAGTTCTATTGTATGAATATTTTGTAGGGGCATCTGATTTTGGGATGAGATGTTACCTGTCCCCTGACATCTATCACATGAGCTACAGAATGAGAAGGTGTCTTTAAAAAGATTAGGCCAATAAAAACCGGATTATAGTACCTTAAGTGCTGTTTTCTTGGCCCTAAAATGTCCTCCACAAGCAAACTGATGGAAATGTTGTAATAAGCTCAAATTCTCATCTTCCGAGACACACCTTCTGATGATTTGATCGGGACAGAATTTGAAGAGGTAAGGGTCATCCCAATGGTAATGTCGAGATATAGATATTCGCCGCTTCTTTTCTTGACTGGTCATACCTGGAGGAAAAACCTTAGCAGTTAGATAATTGACAATATCAGCATACCATGGAATTGTTACCTCTAGTGCGAACAATTGTTCATCAGGGAAGTTTTCATTCAAAAGCAACTCATTTTTGTCATTCTTATAGGGTAGCCTTGATAAATGATCTGCAACCACATTCTCACTGCCTTTCTTTTCCTTGATCTCTAAATCAAATTCTTGTAATAGGAGTACCCATCTGATTAACCTAGGCTTTGCATCTTTCTTAGAAAACAGATATCTCAAAGCAGCATGATCAGTAAAAACAATAACCTTAGAGCCAATCAGATATGATCTAAACTTCTCTAATGCAAAAATAACATCTAATAATTCCTTCTTAGTGGTAGAATAGTTAAGCTGAGCATCTGTTGCGCAATTATATACCTAAATAAATAGGTGAATAATCGTACTCGTTTTACTTGCAAGTGCATAAGGTCAACAATGTAGCATAGTGTGCGAATACAAGATCATCTCCACAGGGATTGGTAAATTTAACTTTAGAATTAGTTTCGCAGTAATAAAAAGATAAAAATAATAAAAGAGTTGATTTTGATAAAGATAAAATACTAAAGATAAAGGCGTAGGGGCTTGATATCCACCACTAATTATGCTACCACAGTACAACAGTATGCCAATGCTTTACTCATGCCATGTATACCTACTGGTTGCCAACCTAAGGGCATGGTATCTACTCCTTAAGCTATTGATTTCCCTAAGCAACGAGTTAGGCATGGAATCTACTCTAACTCTTTTCTTCCTTAAGGGATTCAGCATGGTATCTGCTTGAGTTGTTCCTTAAGAAAACATAAGTACTATGGAAATCGACAACTACATGAGACCTAGGGCATGGTATCTACTCCCGGTTTCCCATGTTGATTAACCCGGGTATCCGGATAAGATATCCCTTGTTACTAATGTTAGACCCAGGACTCGGTCATCCAAATTGATCTAACTAACAAGTCCATACCACATGCATATATTGATCAGACATATACATATGAGGAATTTAAATAAAAGCAGGTATTAATCAAGTTTAAGCAACACAACATAAATATCGCAAGGCGCCAATACTAAATTTATTGAGTAAACATAATTAGGGCTTCAACCAAGCCCTACTAAGAATTTAATTACACATAATAAAATAAAAAGGAAAGAAGAAACCCGAGAGAAGAGTCGTCAATTCTGCTCCACGGTCTCCTTCTCCAAGCTAAAGCAAAAGATAAAAGAAGGGATCTAAGAAGTGATCCCCCCAAGAGGTGATGACTTTTGTGCGTGATTTACAAGTGTATTTATAAGTCTTTGAGAAGTCCTAAGAGGCTCATGAGTTCCTAAACTTTCCTAAAATAAAAAATTCCTTTATTTCCAAAATAGGGTTATTTCCAAAACAGGGTTCTGCAGTTTACTGTTCACGCCCGTACATGTGCGCTCGATCGCATATGTGGTGCGCTCGATCGCAATGCTGCGCTCGATCACACAGAGGAGTGCGCTCGATCGCAATCTAGCCAGTAGCTGCTCCAGGATTTTCATATTTCTTCCTTTAAGTGCCCGAAAATGCTTCTTTTTCTCCAAGACCCTATAAAAACGTGTAAAACACAAAAGTGAAGTAAAATAGACTAAAACATATAGATAAAGAACTTAACAAATGTAAATTAAGGGGCTTAAATATGAATATTTAAGCTCCTATCACACCCCTAAACTTACATATTGCTAGTCCCTTAGTAATACAAAACCAAAAACTAAATGAAAAACAAAGACGCAAAGATAAATCCAATGCTCATGGTGTCCAACAAAAGTTTAGGTTTCACACAAAACTATGATGCGCATTCATGAGCAAGCTTAACAAGTATAAACACATATTTGCAATGAATACGAGTTTTGAACGCAAATCACTTTCATGAAGCAGGTTAAGACATCATAAGTTTGACTGAGTGTGTGGTGGACTAGCACATAAAAGATTGGGTTTCCAAATAATTCTAATGTGTAGTGTTTGGATAACTCAATATTCACCAAATTTCCTATTAGAATCAACAAAGATGGCATAGATTTTCTTCTTTTCTTTTATTTGTGAGATTTTTGCCAAGTTAGTTCCCTTAAGCTTTCTATTTGACTCGTGTAACGAGTGTTTAGCCAATGACTCCCAAACCAGATGGTTTTAGGGCATTAGGTGTAAAAACACCCCTAAGGGCTTACTAACTCGAGTCAAAAAGGCTATGAAACTAACTGGTCTTAATGCTACCGATTAGAATATTCCACCTTTTGACGTGACACTCACTGCTTACTGAGGCAAGAGGGCCAGTTACTCAATGGGAAGTTCTTTTTAATGATCTTTAGGAGCATTTTTTTTTTCTTTTTGAGCAATAACGAACTTTTTCTATTTTCTTATGCCACCGCGTTAATCTAATAGGTCATCTGGTTCACAGTCAAGCAAAAGAAACATACAAATCAAAATTACGTGTCATACCCCACACAACTATGTGCTAATGTGCTCATGTTTAGTTTAAGTCGAACTTGTGAATCCTTAAATGCCTAAAAGAAAGTGATTATGGTTCAAAACTTAATTATTGGCCCATATGTTCAAGGTGTTAAGTTCACTTATGAAGTCAAATCATATTGTTTGTTTAGAACACCCAAAAATTTTGGAACGGAATGAACATGTAAATTTATCTATGAAAAACAACAAAACAAAAAAAACTGGGACAAGGTGTGTGTGAATGTGTCTCCCATACCCCCAAACTTAAATTACACATTGTCCCCAATGTGTGAATAACAAGGAAAGAACTGACCTGGGAGATCGAGAACTAGCTAGGTCGGCGTGTGGTAGCATAATTAGTGGTGGATATCAAGCCCCTACGCCTTTATCTTTAGTATTTTATCTTTATCAAAATCAACTCTTTTATTATTTTTATCTTTTTATTACTGCGAAACTAATTCTAAAGTTAAATTTACCAATCCCTGTGGAGATGATCTTGCATTCGCACATTATGCTACATTGTGGACCTTGGGCACTTGCAAGTAAAACGAGTACAATTATTCACCTATTTATTTAGGTATATAATCGCGCAACAAGTTTTTGGCGCCGTTGCCGGGGATTGTGCTAAATTTCTATTTAGAATTATTTCCCGTTTATTTTTCTTATTTTGTTCAAATTTTTTTTTATTTTTTCCAAATATTTTTCTTAATCTGTTTTGTTTAATTTTATTTTATTTTCATCAACTATCTAACTTAATTCTTCGTTTTTGTTATTTTCTTGTTTTCTGTTTCAGGTGTGCATCAGTGCTAATTCTGGCACTGCGATCGAGCGCAAACCTAAGTGCGATCGAGCGCACTGGTGCGATCGAGCGCAGTGCTTAGAGTGCTCGAGCGCAAATAGTCCAGAGACTACCCGAGCAGCAGTATTGAAGCTGCTGTACTAAGGTATTCCTGCTGATTCGTGCAAGGGCTTCGAGTGAGGAATCCAACCATCCTTTCACTTGATATAGAAAGTGAGCAGATCATTCGAAAGAGGCCTAGAAACAACTTCGAGGAGAGAGAAGAAGAATTTGAGGGTGAAGCACCAATGGAACAGCTTTACAACCAACTGCCACCAGAACGGAGACCTATGAAGCAATCCTTCATTCCACAGAACCTCAACCATCCTTCATGCATTGCATATCAACCTAAGGTGGAAGAAAATTATTACATATCTTCGGAGATACTTAGTGCCTTGACTCATTTTAGGGGTACACCTGCTGAGGATCCACACTTGCACCTTCGAGAATTCTGTGATCTCTGCAAGTTCCAGCATATTTGGGGCCTAGATCAAGAGGGAATCAGGTTAATTCTTTTCCCTTTTTCATTAAAAGATAATGCTAAAATGTGGTATCATTCATTGCCTGCAGATTCCATCCATACTTGGGAAGAGCTATCCAATAGATTTCTAAGGAAATTTTTTCCAGCTCAAAAGACAAGGCAGATGAGGAAGGAGATTCAATCCTTCCAATAGAGGGATGAAGACCTTTTCTTCGAGGCATGGGGATACTTTAATGAGCTGTTACTCAAATGTCCACATCACAACTTACCTCAAGATGAGCTGGTCCTAGCTTTCTATGAAGGTTTGAGTGGTATAAATCAAGGTATAGTGGATTCCGGTTGTGGAGGTGTGTTGATGGAGAAGATTAGTGAGGAAGTCGTGGAGCTGTTTGAAACGTTAAGTGAGCACACCCAACAATTCTCCTCGAGAGGTAGACAAGGAATTAAAAGTAAGAGAATGTATGAGGTGAGCTTCAATGATGGATCTTCGAATCAGATGGTTGCTATGGAAAGAAAGCTAGACATGCTCATAAAAGCCATGGCTGATCAGAACAACTTACGTAGTCCACAGGCTACACAACGCCAGGTATGTGCTATATGCTCTCATTTTGATCATAATACTTATATTTGTCCTCTGTATTCAACTACAGATCAAGAACAAGCAAATTATGAGGGACTAAACAGTGCATATGCAAATACCTACAATCCTGGATGGCAGAACCACCCCAACCTCTCATGGAGCAACACTCAAAATGTTCAAGGACAGCAACGATACTTCCAACCAGCAGCCCAACCAGTGCCGGAATCAGAAAATAGTGACCTATAGAATCTTATGAGGCATCTGATGACTTTACTGATGACATCATTGACACTATGCACCTCATTGAAGCCTCTCCAAAGCATCAAAGTAAGTACACTGATCCATTTGATATTCATGTGCCTACTAATACTATTTTCCCTTTTCTTGTACAGGCACCTAACTTGGAATTTAAGCAATTGCCAGAACACTTACCTTATGCTTATATGGGAGAGAATAAGACACTTCCTATGCTAGCTGCTGCCACTCTTAGTTTTGGGGAAAAATAAAGTTTGGTATGGCTTAAGACTTTAAACTTAGCGCTCATGGGAGGCACCCCATAGCTTATCCTTTTATTTTTATTATTTTACGTATTTATTGTTATTTATTTATTTTTATTACTTCTTGTTTTCCCGTATTACGTTAGTTTTTATTTTTTTAGGGACAATGTGTGCATTCGTTCAAGTTTGGGGGTACGCTATGAGCCATGCCGACCTAGCTAGTTCTCCATCTCCCAGATCAGCTCTTTCCTTGTTATTCACACATTGGGGACAATGTGTAATTTAAGTTTGGGGGTATGGGAGACACATTCACACACACCTTGTCCCAGTTTTTTTTGTTTTGTTGTTTTTCATAGATAAATACATGTTCATTCCGTTCCAAAATTTTTGGGTGTTCTAAACAAACAATATGATTTGACTTCATAAGTGAACTTAACACCTTGAACATATCGGCCAATAATTAAGTTTTGAACCATAATCACTTTCTTTTAGGCATTTAAGGATTCACAAGTTCGACTTAAACTAAACATGAGCACATTAGCACATAGTTGTGTGGGGTATGACATGTAATTTTGATTTGTATGTTTCTTTTGCTTGACTGTGAACCAGATGACCTATTAGATTAACGCGGTGGCATAAAAAAATAGAAAAAGTTCGTTATTGCTACCACAATATAACAGTATGCCAATGCTTTACTCATGCCATGTATACCTACTGGTTGCCAACCTAAGGGCATGGTATCTACTCCTTAAGCTATTGATTTCCCTAAGCAACGAGTTAGGCATGGTATCTACTCTAACTCTTTTCTTCTTTAAGGGATTCAGCATGGTATCTGCTTGAGTTGTTCCTTAAGAAAACATAAGTACTATGGAAATCGACAACTACATGAGACCTAGGGCATGGTATCTACTCCCGGTTTCCCATGTTGATTAACCCGGGTATCCAGATAAGATATCCCTTGTTACTAATGTTAGACCCAGGACTCGGTCATCCAAATTGATCTAACTAATAAGTCAATACCATATGCACATATTGATCAGACATATACATATGAGGAATTTAAATAAAAGCAGGTATTAATCAAGTTTAAGCAACACAACATAAATTTCGCATGCCGGCCTAGCTAAATTTATTGAGTAAACATAATTAGGGCTTCAACCAAGACCTACTAAGAATTTAATTACACATAATAAAATAAAAAGGAAAGAAGAAACCCGAGAGAAGAGTCGTCAATTCCCACGGTCTCCTTCTCCAAGCTAAAGCAAAAGATAAAAGAAGGGATCTAAGAAGTGATCCCCCCAAGAGGTGATGACTTTTATGTGTGATTTATAAGTGTATTTATAGGTCTTTGAGAAGTCCTAAGAGGCTCATGAGTTTACTGTTCACACTCGTACATGTGCGTTCGATCGCATATGTGGTGCGCTTGATCGCAATGCTGCGCTCGATCGCGCAGAAGAGTGCGCTCGATCGCAATCTAGCCAGCAGCTACTCCAAGATTTTCATATTTCTTCCTTTAAGTGCCCAAAAATGCTTCTTTTTCTCCAAGACCCTATAAAAACGTGTAAAACACAAAAGTGAAGTAAAATAGAATAAAATATATAGATAAAGAACTTAACAAATGTAAATTAAGGAGCTTAAATCTCCTATCAACATCATTTAAGGTTCTAGAAGCATAGTAAATAGCATGAGGTACCTTATTGATTCTCTGACCTAAGACAACTTCCAAGGCGAAGTCACTTGCATCGCACATCAGCTCGAATGGAAGATTCCAATCTAGTGCCATCATTATTGGGGCAGAAGTGAGTACATCCTTCAATGTGTTGAAAGCTGTCATACAGTTATCAGTCCATTCAAACTTGGTATCTTTAGCTAACAATGCACATAAAGGTCTAAAGATCTTGGAGAAATCCTTGATGAATCATCTATAGAATACAGCATGTCCAAGGAAACTTCTGACTCCCTTGACTGTTAAAAGAGGAGGCAGCTTTGAAATGATGTCTATTTTAGCCTTATCTACCTCAATACCTTTATTGGAGATGGAATGACCCAACACAATGCCTTGTTGGACCATAAAGTGATATTTCTCCCAATTCAGCAGTAAGTTGCTCTCTTCACATCTCTTTAGGACACTCTCTAGATGATTTAGACATTCATCAAAATTAGAACCAAAAACACTGAAATCATCCATGAATACCTCAATGTATTTCTCCATCATATCGGAAAATATGCTCATCATACATCTTTGAAAGGTGGCTGGTGCGTTGCATAAACCGAATGACATCCTTCGATAAGCAAATGTATCGAAAGGACATGTGAAAGTAGTCTTTTCTTGATCCTCATATGCTATGGCAATATGGTTGTACCCATTGTACCTATCCACGAAGCAATAATAGCTATGGCCAGCTAATCTCTCTAACATCTGATCAATGAATGGCAAGAGGAAGTGATATTTTCTGGTCACTTTGTTTAATCGTCGGTAATCAATACATACCTTCCAACCAGTTGTTTTTCTTGTTGGTATGAGCTCCTCATATTCATTCTTCACCATTGTGATCCCACTATTTTTAGGAACAATTTTGACCGGACTTACCCATTTACTGTCTAAGATGGGGTAGATAATGCCAACATCTAATAGTTTTAATACCTCGGCCTTTACTACCTTTTTCATGTGTGGGTTAAGTCTTCTTTGAGCATCTCGAGTGGGTTTTGCTTCATCCTTAAGGTAGATATGATGCATGCATTTAGCTGGACTTATCCCTTTTATTTCAGCAATGGTCCATCCAATGGTAGATCTATGCTCCCTAAGAACTCTTAACAGTTTCTCCTCTTCTCCCATACTTAAATTGGCAGCCACTGTAGGGATGATTATCTACCTAAATAAATACACAAATAACCGTCCTAGTTTTACTTGCAAGTGCACAAGGTCAGTAGTAACATAGTGTGCAAGTGCGAGATTATTTCCATAGGGATTGGTGAATTTCGATTTAGAATTAGTTTCACAAAGTGAAAATAGATGGGAATAAATATTGAGTTTAGATAATAATAATAAAGACTTAGGGACTTGGTATCCACCACTTATCATGCTACCCCAACAAAACAATATGCCAATACTCTACTCATGCTATGAATACCTACTGGTTGTCAACCTAAGGGCTTGGTCCACTCCTTAGGCTATGGATTTCCCTAAGCAACGAGTTAGGCATGGTGTATACTCTAACTCTTTTCTCTCTTAAGGGATTCAACATAGTGTATACTGAGTTGTTCCTTAAGAGAGCATAAGGTCTGTGGAAATCGACAACCGCACGGGGCCTAGGGTTTGGTCCACTGCCGGTTTCCCATGTTGATTAACCCAAGAATCCGGTGTGGATATCTTTTTTTACTATTGTTGAACCCAAGATTCGGTCATCCAAATTGATTCAACTAACTGATCCATACCACATGCATAAGTTGATCAGACACACACATATGAGGAATGTAAATAAAAACATGTATTAATTAAATTAAGAATCACAACATAAGTATTGCAAAGGCACAAATATTGAATTATTGGTTACACATAATTAGGGCTTCAACTAAGCCCTTACTAAAAGTTTAAGTACACATAATAAAAATAAAGGAAAGAAGAAATCTGAGAGAAGAGTCGTCATTGCTCCTCCACAGTTTACTTCTCCGATCTCCCCGAACAAAAACTAAACTAAAAGGAAAATAAGCTACTCAAAAGAGAGATACCTCTTTCTGTGTTTTACAAGGCTATTTATAAGGTTTAAGTAACCTAGAAACCCTTGGAGTAGTAAAACGAAACCCTAACTTATTTCCAAAATAGGAACTGCTGTTTTAATCTTTACTGATGCGTGTGCGCTCGATCGCACGGTTGCGCTCGAGCCTGGTTATGTGCACGCGAGTGCTTGTGTGCTCGATCGCCCTGCCTTGTGCACTTGATCGCACTAACAGCAGCTGTTGCTTCCAGATTTTCTCTTTAAGCCCGAGAAGCTTCCAAATTGCTTCATTTTCTCCAAAAACCTATATAAACCCATAAAACACAGAAAGAAAGTAAAATGGAATAAAATACGCAAACTAAGAGCATAACAAATGTAAATTAAGGGGCTTAAATATGAATATTTAAGCTCCTATCACACCTTCAAACTTACATATTGCTAGTTCCTTAGCAATACAAAACTAAAGACTATGTTAAAACAAAATTAAAGATAAATTCATTTCCATGATACTCAAAGATTTGGGTTGTGCATAAAGCTATGATAACCATTCATGAGTAAGCTTATAATAAAAAACATATTTTTGTATTGAAAAAGGATTTTCAAAAGTTCATGTTACTTACCTAAGGCTGGCTTAAGGCATCGCAAGTTTGATTTGTGTGTGATGAATTAGCACATATAAGATGGGGCTTTCACATAATTTTAGTATATAGTATTTCGGTGCCCAAACCTTTATTGAATTCCTTATCAAAGAGAGCAAAAATGGCATAATACTTGCTTCTTTTTCTTTTGCTTTTATCATGCGATCTTTGCTATGTTGAGTTCCATCGAGCTTTCTATTTGACCCTTGTAACGAGTGTTTGGCCAATGACTCCTAAACCAGATGGTTTTAGGGCATTAGGTGTAAAGACACCCCTAAGGACTTACTAACTCGAGTAAAAAAGGCTGCAGAACTAACAGGTTTTAATGCTTCTAAATGAAATTCCCACATTTTGACGTGAACACTCAATGCTTACTGAGGCAAGAGGCCCAGTTACTCAGTGGAAAGTTTTTAATGATCATTAGAAGCTTTTGATTTTCTTTTTGCATGATGAACATTTTTCTTTATTTTTCTTATGCCAAAGTGTTTTTTTTAACAAGTTATCTGATTACAGTTAGGTTATGAAAACATATATAAAAGAATTATGTGTCATACCCCACACAATAAATGTGCTCGTGCAAATTCGGATCAAACTCGTGAATTCTTAGGTGCCTTGAGGTAGGTAACTAAACTTTGTAAAATTCCTATTACAAGACTATGTGTTCTAGTTTTTAAGCTTACTAATGAAGTGTTATCAAATTTTTAAATCAACCAAAATTTTTGTTACCAAATAAACATGCTTTTATCTTTTTCTATAAAAAAAACTAGGACAAAGTGTGTGAATGTGTCTCCCATACCCCCAAACTTAAATTACACATTGTCCCCCAATGTGTGAATAACATGAAAAGATCTGACCTGGGAGATGGAGAACTAGCTGGGTCTGCATGGCTCATAGCATACCCCCAAACTTGAACGGATGCACACATTGTCCCTAAAAAAGAAAAACTAATGTAATATGGGAAAACAAGAAGTACTAAAAATAAATAAATAACAATAAATACGTAAAACAATAAAAATAAAAGGATAAGCCATGGGGTGCCTCCCATGAGTGCTAAGTTTAACGTCTTCAGCCGGACCAAGCCTTATTTTTCCCCAAAACTAAGATTGGCAGCAACTAGCATAGGTGGTGTCTTATTCTCTCCCATATAAGCATAAGTTAAGTGCTCTGACAATTGCTTAAATTCCAAGTTAGGTGCCTGTACAATAAAAGGGAAAAAATAGTATTAGTAGGCACATGAGGGTTAAATGGATTGGTGTACTTACTTGGATGCTTTGGAGAGGCCTCAAGGAGGTGCACAGTGTCGATGATGTCATCAGTAACATCCTCACATTTGGGCTCAATATCCGACTTAAGACAATGGGTGAGGGTGGTCTCCAATGGATCAATGTGATGGACATGACAAACTTTCTCAACAACACCTTGCTGTTGTTCACTCAGCTCTTTAACCAATTGCCCCACTTGTACTTCCAATCTTTGAATGGCTTGCTCATGCTTTGCAATGATTTCCCTTTGCTCAGTCTAGAATTGTCTTTCCTCTCCCATGAATTATTCTTGTGAAGTCATCAACTGCCTTACAAGACTCTCTAGGTCACTTTGCTTTGATTCTGGAACTGATTGGGTTGTTGGTTGGGAATTCTTTTTGCTGCCCTTGAAGGTTCAAGGCATTTTGTTCGTTGTTCCATGAGAAGTAGGGGTGGTGTCTCCATCCAGGATTGTATGTATTTGCATATATGTTGTAGTTGTTTGGTCCCGCATAATTTGCTTACTCTTGATCTGCAGATGATTGCAAAGGGCAAGTGTCAGTAGTGTGATTAAAACGAGAACATATAGCACATACCTGAAGTGGTTTGGCTCGCGGACTAAGTGAGATGTTTTGAGTAGTCATGGCGTTTATGAGCATATCTAGCTTCCTCTCCATAGCATCTAGACAGGTATATCTAGCTTCCACCATTGGTGCTTCTCCCTCGTATAATTTGTTGAAAAACTTCAGTGTAGCAGTTTCAGTACTACTTCTCGGGTACTTTCTGGAGCTTTTGTGCTCGAGCGCACTAAGAACAGTGCTCGATCGCACCAAGGAGTGCTGTTGTGAGTTTTAAATTACTCGTAAGCGCACGAATCGTTTGCAATATAGTGTTGTGCAAGTGCAAGGTCAAATCCACAGGGAATTGCGTTGTGAAAGTATAATTTTTAATCTAAACTAACTTTATCTTAACCTAGTTCCGAATTGTGAATGATATTTTGGAAAACAAATTAAAACTAACTAAATTGATTTTAAAACTAATAAAAAAAAGACACTAAGGTTTCCGAATCCACCCCAACAAAGTTAAGCATATATGTCCTAAAAAATAGCATATCAAAACATTCCATGAATCCAACTATAAGACAAAAAACAAAGAATATCTCAATTAAACCAAAAGCATCCAATGTATCCGCTCTTAAGAAATCACAAAGGAAATCCAATTTAATCGAAAACCATTCAATGTATCCATCAGATGAAACACAAGGAATATCCAACAGAACAATTTAAACTCAATCAATCACAAGATTAACTCAAATAATTGACAGAACATTTATACTAAAAAATGTCAGATTTGTACAAGCAAATCTGAACTACTATGCCAAACAACGGTGGGGCTTCAGCTTCAACCTTAGCTGAAGATTCTAGCCACTCATAACTATGAAACTACAATTCATAATAAAAGTGTAAACATTAAACAAAAACAACTAAATAAAAAGAAATAAATAAATAACTTTACATGGGAGAAATTCCTCTCGCTAACAGGCGGCACTTCCCCTCGTGATAGCAATGCCTTCGGGATCCACCAGAATGTTAGCGGACGTCCACCGATTAACACCAAAGTGGCTCAGGAATTGTACACTGAATGATGGAGTCAGATGGTGTTTATATAGGCAAATACCACGAGTGCAATGTGTTTCCCATCCGATGTGGGATGTGGGATATAGAAATATGTTTCCAACCAATGTGGGATATGGAATTTAAGTCTTCACATGCCCTTCAAAACTTCTGTTTATGCTGAAATCCCGCACAGCCCGCACAATATGACCTTTGTCTACTAAAACAGCCATAACTTTCTGTAAAAACATCATTTTTATGAGCCGTAAAATTCTCCAGAAAATAGACTTCTGGATCTTTCTAAGCATATATGGCTCATATCCTGGTTCTTCTTGAATCAATACAGTTTAATTTTCAAAGATGATTGATATGTACGGGCAATTCTGGCAATTTTAGTGAAACTCCTTTCCCAGTGCTTGTAAACCTGAAAAACAATGAAAACACTCAAAGTAACAAATTCCTAACCTAACAAATGTAAATTAAGTAGCCAAAATATGCAATATTTTTCACTCATCAAATACCCCCAAACTTATATTTTGCTAGTCCTTTAGCAAAACAAAATAAAAAACTAAATGAACAACAAAGATTATAAAAATAAGTTCATTATTCATGGTATCCAAAAATTTAAGGAGCATTCAAAATCATGAGATTCATTCATGAGCAAGCTTAAATAAGTCAAACCCATATTCACAATGAATAAGAATTTAAAACTTAATTACTTACAAGAGGCATGGTAAGACATCACAAGCTTGAATTAGTATAAAGTGAATTAGCATATACAGATGAGGTTTCCAAATAACTTCAATGTATAAGGTATTCAAATCTCAAGATCCACAAAATTTCTCTTCGGAAAGAATAATGAAGGCATAGTTTTTTTTTTATTTTTTTTTTATTTTTATATATGCCCAAGTGTTTATCCAATAAATCATCCGGTTTCAGTTAAGACAAGGAAACGTATACATTCAACTCACTTGTCATACCTCACACAAATATGTGCTGATGTACTTGTGTTAGATTAGATCAAACATGTGAATTCTCGAAAATGCCTAAAGTAAGTAAATAAAGTTTAAACTCCATCATCAGATCATGTGTTCAAAGTTTTAAACTCACCAATGAAATCACATCACAATTTTTCAGAACAACCAAAATTTTTAGACGAACATGAACATGCATTTATCTTTACAACAAAAAGACAACAAATTAGGACAAAGTGTGTGATGTGTCTCCCATACCCCCAAACTTAAATTACACATTGACCCCAATGTGTGACTAATATGGAAAGAGTTGATCTGAGATATGGAGAACTATCTGGACTGGTATGACTCACAGCATACCACCAAACTTGAACTGAAGTACGCATTGTCCCTGAAAAATAAAAAAACTGGAAAACAAAAAATACTGGAAACAAGCATTAATCATAAAAATGCGAAATAATAAATAAACAAACAGAAAAGATAAGCTGTGGGGTGCCTCATATGAGCGCTAAGTTTAACATTTTCAGCCAGACCCAACATTAGTAAACAAACGAAGTGCTCCACCATCTGATCAATAAATGGGAATGAAAAATGATCAGGCCTAGTGGCAGCATTCAACTTACAGTAGTCTATACTCACTCTCCCTCCTGACTGAACACAAGTTAGCACCAACTCGTCGTCCTCATTCTTCACTACCGTTAATTCAGCATGTTTGGGCACGACTTGAATCAGGCTCACCCATTTGCTATCAGAGATGGGATAAATGATCCCTGCCTCTAACAGCTTAATATCTTCTGCCCTCACAACCTCTTGCATAGTAGGATTGAGCCTTCTTTGTGGCTCCCTCGATGGCTTGGCATTCTCCTCCAACTGTATCGTGTGTATTACCAATGAAGGGTTGATTCCCTTGACATCCTCAATAGTCCAGCCTATAGCTTCCTTATGCTCTCTTAAGACGTCCAATAATTTCTCCTCTGGAGCATCACCCAAATCTAAAGCTATAATTATAGGCAAAGAATCTGTTGGACCTAGGAGCTTATACTTAAGATTGTCCCGTAAAGGCTTAAGTTCCTTCTTGTGAGGTTCAGGTGCTACCGTCTCCTCCTCCTCATTGCTTTCTCGAGGATCAGACTCCAAAATGGTATTCACTTCCTCGAGTAACTTATCTAAGCTCAAATCCTCTCCAAAGTGAGCAAAGTATGTCTTCAGGGGGTCCTCAATGCGGGATTCATCCATAGTCTCCTCTGTCTTACTACTCTCCCGAGGAGCAGACTCCAAGATAGTATTTGCTTGCTCAAGTAATTATCTAATTCTAAATCCTCTCCAAACTGAGCAAAGCCTGCCTCCATAATGTCCTTAGACTTCCTTTTTTTCTTGGGTACTTGTAGTCTTTCAGGGTAAAACGCTTTAGGTAAAAATGACCTAGAGAGATCCTTAATAATAGGTGTGGCTGTAGATGGCTCAGCATCTCTCTTTTCATTGTTGCCACTTTCTTGCCCTTGGTGCATAGCAAGGTTCTCTTTTACTTGATTGTACACTTGTCTCCTAGACAAGTATGGGACAGTTGATTGCACTTGTTCCTGCCAATGCATAGGAGTTGATAAATTTCCCACCGCAAACTGTTCCTTTGGGTTAGGATCAGGTTGACTGGGGAACTCTCCATTCTCTCCTTCACCCACGTAACTTGCGATTTGATCCATTTGACTATCTAGCTTGGCAATCGCTTGGGTGTTTTCTATTGTTGCACTCATTACTTCGCTCATGGATTGGCTAGTCATTTTCATGTACTCTTTAAGGGCGTCCTCAAGTGACAGTGAAACTGGCACTGGTGTTTGAATAGGAGCTTGGTAAGCAGGTAATGGTGCTGGATAGGCTGAGTGACTATAACTTGGAACTGGCGGAGGAAATTTGGGAGGGTATTGATTGTGAGCTTGATAAGGGGCTCCTCCCTGATTCCTCAGTTGGTTCTGCGTCCATGAAAAATTAGAGTAGTCCCACCACCCTGGATTGTATGTTTCGGAGTAAGATCCATTTGATTGCCAACAACAGTCATTGAAAACATTCATTTGTTCTATGGGATACTCAGCAAAAGCCGGAATTGATGGACAATTCTGTGCTAAATGCATAGGACTAGCACAGATGGAACAACTATCAACATTGAATGTGTTGGCAGCATTGATGGACGGGCCGGTCATTTTCATGTACTCCTTAATGGTGTCCTTTAAAGACTGTGAAACCGGTGCTGGATTCATCCACATTTTTTTATTATTTTATTATTTTTTTATAACTAACTAGTGGAAAAATAAAATCAATTCAGACCAAAAATTTTCACAAACCAAACAATTCCCCAGCAACGATGCCAAAAACTTGTTATTAGTTTTAAATTACCCGCAAGCGCACGAGTCGTTCGCAATATAGTGTTGTGCAAGTGCGAGATCGAATCCACAGGGAATTGCGTTGTGAAAGTATAATTTTTAATCTAAACTAACTTTATCTTAACCTAGTTCCGAATTGTGAATGATATTTTGGAAAACAAATTAAAACTAACTAAATTGATTTTAAAACTAATAAAAAAAGACATTAAGGTTTCCGAATCCACCCCACCAAAGTTAAGCATATATGTCCTAAAAAATAACCTATCAAAACATTCCATGAATCCAACTTTAAGACAAAAAACAAAGAATATCCCAATTAAACCAAAAGCATCCAATGTATCCGCTCTTAAGAAATCACAAAGGAAATCCAATTTAATCGAAAACCATTCAATGTATCCATCAGATGAAACACAAGGAATATCCAACAGAACAATTTAAACTCAATCAATCACAAGATTAACTCAAATAATTGATAGAACATTTATACTAAAAAATGTTAGATTTGTACAAGCAAATCTGAACTACTATGCCAAACAACGGCGGGGCTTCATCTTCAACCTTAGCTGAAGATTCTAGCCACTCACAACTATGAAACTACAATTCATAATAAAAGTGTAAACATTAAATAAAAACAACTAAATAAAAAGAAATAAATAAATAACTTTACATGGGAGAAATTCCACTCGCTGACGGGCGGCGATTCCCCTCGTGGTAGCAACGCCTTCGGGATCCACCAGAATGCTAGCGGACGTCCACCGGTTAACACCAAAGTGGCTCAGGAATTATACACTAAATGATGGAGTCAGATGGTGTTTATATTGGCGAATACCACGAGGGCAATGTGTTTCCAATCCGATGTGGGATGTAGGATAGAGAAATATGTTTCCAACCAATGTGGGATGTTGGATTTAAGTCTTCACATGTCCTTCAAAACTTCTGTTCACGCTGAAATCCTGCACAGCCCGCACAGCCTGACCTTTGTCTACTAAAACAGCCATAACTTTCTGTAGAAAAATCATTTTTACGAGCCATAAAATTCTCCAGAAAATAGACTTCTGGATCTTTCTAAGTATATATAAGTCATATCCTGGTTCTTCTTGAATCAATACAGTTTAATTTTCAAAGATGATTAATCTGTACAGGCAATTCTAGCAATTTTAGTGAAACTCCTTTCCCAGTGCTTGTAAACCTGAAAAACAATGAAAACAACTCAAAGTGACAAATTCCTAAGCTAACAAATGTAAATTAAGTAGCCAAAATATGCAATATTTTTCACTCATCAAGTGCACTTGATCGCAATGAGAACAGAAACTCCTCCTCTGTGCACCTGAACAAAAACAAAAAACGAAAAAAAGGAATAAATATGATTTTTGATAAAATAAAAATAAAATGGAACAGAATAAAATAAAATAGAATAAAAAAAACTAACAAAAATAATTCCAAAAAGAAATTTAGCACAAACCCCGGCAACGGCATCAAAAACTTGTTGGGACGATTATCTACCTAAATAAATATGCAAATAACCGTCCTAGTTTTACTTGCAAGTGCACAAGGTTAGTAGTAGCATAGTGTGCAAGTGCGAGATCGTTTTCACAGGGATTGGTGAATTTTGATTTAGAATTAGTTTCACAAAGTAAAAATAGATGGGAATAAATGTTTAGTTTAGACAATAATAATAAAGACGTAGGGACTTGGTATCCACCACTAATCATGCTACCCCAACAAAACAATATGCCAATGCTCTACTCATGCTATGAATACCTACTGGTTGTCAACCTAAGGGCTTGGTCTACTCCTTAGGCTATAGATTTCCTAAGCAATGAGTTAGGCATGGTGTATACTCTAACTCTTTTCTCTCTTAAGGGATTCAGCATGGTGTATACTGAGTTGTTCCTTAAGAAAGCATAAGGTCTGTGGAAATCGACAACCACACGGAGCCTAGGGTTTGGTCTACTCCCGGTTTCCCATGTTGATTAACCCAAGAATCTGGTGTGGATATCTTTTGTTACTGTTGTTGAACCCAGGACTCGGTCATCCAAATTGATTCAACTAACTGATCCATACCACATGCATAAGTTGACCAGACACACACATATGAGGAATGTAAATAAAAACAGGTATTAATCAAATTAAGAATCACTACATAAGTATTGCAAAGGCACCAATATTGAATTATTGGTTACACATAATTAGGGCTTCAACTAAGCCCTTACTAAAAGTTTAAGTACACATAATAAAAATAAAGGAAAGAAGAAACCCGAGAGAAGAGTCGTAAATTCTCCTCCACAGTTTCCTTCTCCAATCTCCCCGAATAAAAACTAAACTAAAAGGAAAATAAGCTCCTCAAAAGGGAGATACCTCTTTCTATGTTTTACAAGGCTATTTATAAGGTTTAAGTAACCCTGGAAACCCTAGGAGTAGTAAAACGAAACCTTGACTTATTTCCAAAATAGGAACTGTTGTTTTAATCTTTACTGATGTGTGTGTGCTTGATCGCATCCTTGATGCGCTCGATCGCACGGTTGTGCTCGAGCCTGGTTATGTGCGCGCGAGTGCTTGTGCACTTGATCGCCCTGCCATGTGCGCTCGATCGCACTAACAACAGCTGTTGCTTCCAGATTTTCTCTTGAAGCCCGAGAAGCTTCAAAATTGCTTCTTTTTCTCCAAAAACCTATAAAAACCAATAAAACACAGAAAGGAAGTAAAATAGAATAAAATACGCAAACTAAGAGCTTAACAAATGTAAATTAAGGGGCTTAAATATGAATATTTAAGCTCCTATCAGCCACAATCACAGGAAATATCTTCTTTTCTCCCAAATAGTCATAAGTTAAATGTTCTAACAGTTGTTTCAATTCCAAGGTTGGTGCCTGGACAATTGAAGGGAGAAGAGTGGTATTAGTAGGTATGAGAGATTCAAATGGAGGAGCATATTTACTTGGATGTTTTGGAAAGGCCTCAAGGAGGTGCACAGCTTTGATGATGTCATCAGTAACATCTTCAGGTTCTTGTTCAATATCCACTTTTATGAAGCTATGGGTAATAATGGTCTCCAATGGATCAATGTGCTGAACCTGAAAAGCTTTCTCAACAAAACTTTGTATCATACATACATTAAAGCATTCCATGTCATCTTGAGGTAGTTTTAATGCATCAAATATTTTAAACTCTATTTTATCACCATTTACCTTCATACTTACTATACCTTTTTTTACGCAAATCTTTGTATCAATAGTTCTCATGAAGAGTCTTCCTAATATGATGGGCAGAGGTAATGTATAAGGAATTCTTCCATATCTAACACAATAAAGTCAGTAGGTATTATAAACTCACATACTTTTACCAGGACATCCTCAAGAATATCTCTAGGTCTTTTGGTGCTTCTATCTGCCAACTATAAAGTGATGGAGGTCAGTTGAAGCTTCCTCAAACCTAGGGTTTCAAATACTGTGTATGGTAGTAAATTGACACCCGCTCCCAAATCTAGTAATGCCCGCTCAAACAGCTGGTTACCTATTCTGTAGGGAATAGTGAAACTACCCGGATATTTCAGTTTTGGTGGTAGTTTTCTTAATAGCACAGCACTTACCTCTTCAGTTAAGGCTACCATCTTATGTTCCTGAAACTTCCTCTTATGAGTGCAACAATCTTTTAAAAACTTAGCATAAACAGGTATATGTTGTATTGCATCTAATAAGGGAATGTTTATTTCGACTTTCCACAAGGTTTCAAAGATATCAAGCAGTTTATTTTCTTTCTTTTGTTTAACTAACCTTTGCGGGAAGGGTGGTGCATTCACCTTCTCCGTCTCACTTACCTTTAATGCCGATGGTTTCTCTATAGATGCTGTCGCAGATTCATCAGTCCCTATCACCTTACCATTCCTTAGAGTTGTGACAGTTTTCAGTTGCTGGTGTCCCCCTAAGTTTGGTAGTGTTTGAGCTGGAAACTTACCTTGCTTTCTGCCACTCAATTATTTAGCCAGTTGCCCCATTTGTACCTCTAACCTTTGAATGGGTTGTTCGTGTTTTATAGTGGTCTGTCTTAACTCAGTCCAAAATTGCCTTTCATCTGCTATGAACTAATCTTGTGAACTCATCAACTGTTGTTGTTGGGATACTAACTGCTATTGTTAAGTTGCTAGTTGCCTCATAAGACTCTCTAGATAATTTTTCTTTGTTTCAAGAACTGAGTGGGCTGCTGGTTGGGAGTTCCTTTACTGCCTTTGACTATTCTGATTGTTGCTCCAAGAAAAGTTAGGGTGATTTCGTCATCCAGGGTTGTAAGTGTTTGCATATGGATTGTTCTTTGGAGGATTGTTGTTTGGTCCCACATAATTTGCTTGCTCAGGGTTTGCAGATGAATACAAGGGACATGTCTTAGTATTATGATCAAATTGAGAACATATAGCACATACCTGGAGTGGTGTAGCTGGTGGATTAGGTGATGTGTTCTAAGTAGCCATGGCTTTAACTAGCAGATCTAGTTTCCTCTCTACAACAGCTATTTGAGTAGAGGATCCTCCATTTAGGTTCACCTCATATATACCTTTGCTCTTGGATCTATGTCTACCTCGAGAGGAGAATTGATGGGTGTATTCACTTAAGGTCTCGAATAGCTCCATGGCTTCTTCACTACTTTTCTCCATCAGCACTCCTCCATAACTTGAATCCACAATACTTTTATTAGTATCGCTTAAACCTTCATAGAGAGCTTGTACCAGTTCATCCTGAGGTAGATTGTGATGTGGGCATTTGAGTAGCAGCTCGTTGAAATATCCCCAAGCCTAAAACAATAGGATTCAATCCTTTTGTTGGAAAGACTGAATCTCCTTCCTTATTTACCTAGTCTTTTGGGCTGGGAAAAACTTTCTTAGGAATTTGCTAACCAACTCCTTCCAAGTGTGGATAGAAACCGCAGGTAATGAATTGTACCATAGTTTAGCATTATCTTTTAAGGAAAAATGAAAAAGAATTAACCTGATTCCTTATTGGTCTAAGCCTCAGATGTGCTGGAACTTGCAGAGATCGAAGAACTCTCGAAGGTGCAAGTGTGGATCCTTATTAAGTTTACTCCTAAAGTGAGTCAATGCACTGTGTATCTGCGAAGATATGTAGTAATGTCCTTTTGCCTCTGGTTGATAAGCAAAGCAAGATGGCTGGTCGAGGTTCCGTGGGATGAAGGATTGCTTCATAGGTCTTCACTCAGGTGGTTGTTGATTTTTGATCTGTTCTGCCATTGGTGCTTCTTCTTCGATTTCTTCTTCTACCCCTTCAGAGTTGTCTCTAAGCCATTATTGGATGGTCCGCTCAAGCTCTGTATTGAGGGGAAAGAAAGTTGGATGCTTGGATCGAAGCCCGTGCATGAATTAGTGAAAATATCTTTAGTACAACAGTTTAACACTGCTGCTCGGGTAGCCTCTGCCTCAAGTGCGCTCGATCGCATAGAGGGGTGTGCTTGATCGCAAGTGGCCCAAAAAGTTTTGGTGTAGTCCTTGAAATAAAAAATAAAAATGAAATAGATTAGATTTTTGATGCAACAAAAATAAAGGTGAAAATAGAAACTGAAATTTTTGAGATTTTTGATAAAATAAAACAGAATAAAAAAAATTACTAAACTAAATGAAAATAAATTTAGAAAGAAATTTAGCATAATCCCCAGCAATGGCGTCAAAAACTTGTTGTACGTTTATCGACCTAAATTATTAAGTAAATAATCGAACTTGTTTTACTTGCAAGTGCACAAGGTCAATAGTAGCATAGGGTGCAAGTGCGAGATCATCTCCACAGGGATTGGTAAATTTCGATTTAGAATTAGTTTCACAAAGTAAAAATGGATAGAAATAAATATTAAGTGTGAATTAATAATAATAAGAACATAGTACTGTGGTATCCACCACTAATTACACTTTCCCACTAAGTAATGTGCCAATGCTTTAGCAATACTATGAATACCTAATGGTTGTCAACCTAAGGGCTTGGTCCACTCCTTAGGCTATTGATCTCTCTTAGCAACGAGTTAGGCATGGTGTATACTCTAACTCTTTTCTCTCTTAAGGGATTCAGCATGGTGTATACTGAGTTATTCCTTAAGAGGCCATAAGATCTGTGGAAATCGACAACCACATGAGACCTAGGGCATGTTGTATACTCCCGGTTTCCCATGTTGATTAACCCAAGAATCCGGTGTGGATTTCTTTTGTTACTATTGTCAGACCCAAGACTCGATCATCCAAATTGATCTAACTAACTGATCCATACCACATGCATACGTTGATCAGACACACACATATGAGGAATTCAATAAAACAGGCATTAATCAATTAAAGCATTATAATATGGCTATTTGCAAAGACAATCAATGAATATATATGGGTTAGCATAATTAGGGCTTCAATAAGAGTTTAGTTACACATGCTAAGTAAACTGAAAATTATAACCATAACTAAACTAGAATAGAAAAATAAAACTTGAAGAATACATAGGAGATGAGTCGTCAATTCCTCTCCAAAGCTTACAACTTCAAGCTCAATCCAGAAGTATGTTTTTTGTGTTTTACAAGTCTATATATAGGGCTCTAAGGGTGCCCCAAAACCCTAATTTCTAATTTAAGGTCCGGAGACTTCTTTCCAAATCTAGCTCTGCCGCCTCTGGTGCATGTGCACTAGATCGTATGGGTCTGTGCTCGAGCGCATGGGTGCGCTCAAGCCTTCTAAGTGTGCGCATGAGTGCCTGTGCGCTCGATCACAAGAGAGGTGCGCTAACTAGTTTGCATATATTCACATTTTATTCCTTAGATCTCCAAAATGTCATCTTTTCGTCAAAGCCCTATGAAAAACACAGAAAACACAAAAATGAAGTAGAATCTACTAAAATATATAAACAAAGAGCCTAACAAGTGTAAATTAAGGGGCTTACATATGACTATTTAAGTACTTATCATAACCCAAAATCTCACAGATATTAAAATAATACAAATTTCCTTTCCCATCATGCATCACTTTGACTATCAAGAATTTAAAGTGTGTTACATCCCTACTTCATTTTATTTGTTTTCCCTTAAAATTTTCAGGTGTCTAGTTGGTTTACTTGGTATTTTGTCAATGCTAGTCAAGAATGTGACCAGTCTGATATATAAGTCTTGAAAATATTCAAAATAATAATAATTAGATGAGTCTTTGCTTTTATATTAATTAGACAATTCGGTTTCCCATTCGTGACAAACTGATAAGACTTTGATATTGAAACTGGTGATATTCATGGAACATAAATCCTGCAACATATATTGTGATGGTTATAGTTAGATCATATATGGAAGCAAAATTTGTCAGCGTAATTTTCATCGACATTAAACAGAGAAGATTAAGAGGAAGGATTTGTAGGATGAATTTCAACACTAAATTCTTTTTTCCCACGATGCTGTGAAAATGGATTCAAAAGCATTGTGATGTTTCTTAGCAAAAACGCACTACTTGGACATCAAAGGTTAAACTAAAGGGCGTTCTAGAAATTTTTATTAAATTACATGTATGAATCTGGTCAAAAACCAATTAAGCTAGAGCACGTTAATTCATTTATTGCAAAAAAAAAACAAGTTAATCATATTGATTTTCCTTCGAGTGCTCCTAAAAAATCTTTATTAATAAAATAAAAATTAATTATAAGAGCTAAAAAATCCCAATCCTAGCAAAGTAAGGATTACAATTATTGAGACTAAAGTAATAAAAGTCGTACTACTTGGGGGTTTAAGTCCATCTTATAACTAAGTTAGTATAAGAGGTATAGCATCAGACTTAAAGCTCTTATGTCAATTTTGTGACTTACTCAATAGTTTCTCTACTAATAACTCAATCCGGGGAGAAAGGAGAGATTAATGCCCATTTATGATTTGCTCAATAGTTTCTCACTCAATAAAGAGGAGAATGTGAGATTGGTGTCTAGTTAGGACTTGATACTAGACTAAAACAAAAAACTTTTCGTGAGAGAGAGTATGCTCCTCTTCATGTAGTAATATATTGTACTACTTCTAGAACTATACTCCCTAGCAAAAAAAGAAAAGAAAAACAGTACAGGATACTAAACTCCTTGCATGAAGCTTGTAAAAATTGTGGAGTAATGGATCAATTATCACCCAACCCATATGGTCCAATCCCTTTCCTTTCTAACTGCAACCCTAACTATGAGGTATCCCATTAAACCCTCACTCTCTCTTAGAGGGGCATGAGCCAAACATCACCAAATTATGGCATATAGAACACAACTCTTCTCTCTCTCTCGAGAAATATTTGGGTGCAATTTTCACGAGTGCATGTCAACCATTAATAAAAAAGGATTTAAAAGATTTGATGCATCTCTCCCAAAAAATTTCACCTCTCTCACAGTGAGCTTTAAAAAGAGTTTTTTTGCATATCTCTTTTACTTTCTCCAATGTTGTCATCAATAGATGGTAAAGAGAGCAACGTATACAACAAATCCAAGAGTTTCAACAGAGTCTTATCAACTTAATCAGCATCTTCATCACCCAATTCACCATTATCACTTTTAAAATCCTCAAAACCAAGCACAACAAAGAGCTAAATCCATGGATGAAGTTTGGAAAGATATAAATCTTGCCTCTTACCATGATCATCACTCTATAAGAGGGGACCTAAGGCTCTACAACCCTCAAAATCCTAACTTTATACTCTAAGATTTTCTTGCTAGGCCCTTTAGCAAAGAGCCACCAACAAGTATAGTCTCCACAAATGGGGACAAAACTCTTTTTGGCTCTCATCTGCCCATTCTTGCCACTGTTTTGAGCTTGAATCCTAGTGCTGAGTTTGGTTTCCTTAATACCTTTGATTCACTTATTAGGCCTAATTCTCATTTGCAGAGTCATCACACCTCAAATGTGTTTTTTTTCAATAGCCCATTTGAGGGTTTAGGTCTATCTTCTAGTTTTGGTTCTTTAGTTTTTGATACCGGATTTAAATAGAATTGAAGGAAACTAAACAAACAAACAAAGAAATGAAAGATATGAGTTCACCACCCACGAGATAACACCAAAGGGATATAGAATATCACCACCCAAAGGATTAACACAAGGGATACAGAACTATAGGAATTCACCACTCTAAGGATTATACCAAAGAGATACAGAATTACAAGAAGGAGAAACTCTTTTCTCAAAAGCCAAAGGCTAATTTCAATTTATAAACTCAAGTTTTATTTTTCAACTTACAAACACAAGTATTTATAGAGCTTAGAACAACCCTCTAAGCTTAGGACAAGCAAGAAAACAAGGCATAAAACATGCAAGCAAACAATCTCTAAAACATACAAGGAAACAATCCATAAAACATGCAATGAAACAATCCCTAAAACAAGGAAGGAGACAATCCCTAAAACATGCAAGGAATCAAGGAAAAGGCCAAAAGAAGAATACAATCGTGGAATTTCAGGAGGACCCAACTGGCAGAATTCAAACGGTCATATCTTCTTCCACACATCTCCAAATGGGCTGAAACTTGTTGGGTTGGAAAGATGACATCTTGAACTTCAATTTAGGCTGAAGAAAGTCTCAAAAAGCAGATCGTTTGGGCCTGTTATGATGGGCCTAAATCTAATAGGTTGTTGCATCCGAATCTTCTTCCACTTTAGGCTTGGACCTTGCACCTTGCTTAGTTGATAAGAGATTTTGTTATTTTTTGTTGGGCAGGCCTATGTTAGGTTGGACATACCCATTTCATGAGGCCTTATTTTATAGGTTAAAGGTTTGTTGGACACACCTGTGTCAGACTCCCTCGGTTGATGAAGACTTGCTCCCAAGTCCACTTGGTCTTCTTGATCCTCAAAGTAAGGAGAAAGATTTGAGACATTAAAGGTTGTAGAAACTCCATAAGCATAAGGTAGCTCATGCCCTCTCTAACAAGCCCCCTTTCAATCAACTCTTCAATTTGTCTCTGTAATACTTCATGCTCCTTAAGGTTCAATTGATAGGCTGGTTTGTTAGGCAACACAGATCTTGGTACAAGATCAATGCAATGTTGCATATCTCTCATAGGGGGAAGGCCATGGGGAATTTCCTCTGGAACAACATCACTAAATTCCATGAGGAATGGAATCAAAGAAGGGGTAATTTATGTTGGTTCTTTCTCTTCCTTTACCACAATTGCAAAGCCTTCACCATTCTCCATCAATGCTTTCTCAACCCCAGATCTGGTCGACAAATTAGTTCCCTCCCCTGAAGAAGGTTTAGGAACATGAACCATTTTCAATGGAACCAAAAGGACCTTAACTCCATCCTTTTCAAAAGAATAAGTATTTTTGAAACCTTCATGCTTAGTCTTTCTATCATACTACCAAGGTCTACCAAGCAACAAATGATATGCATCCATAGGCACTATGTCACAAACTACAACATCTTTATAATTCTTGCCAATGGAAAATTCAACCAAGCATCTATTATTTACCTTCACTTCATTGCCTTTGCGAAGCCACTAGAATTTGTAAGGTTCCGGATGATCTTCAGTTTTTAACTTCGGTTTCTCCACCATTGTTGATGCCACAACATTTTCACAACCTCCTCCATCAATGATGATGTTACAGACCTTTCCATAAGAAGTGTATCTAGTATAAAAAATATTGTTCTGCAACCATTCATCTTCCATATAGGTTACGTTGAGGCTTCTTTGAACCACAAGAGCCTCCCTTCGATCCGCATAAGTAATTTATTCTTCCATATCAACATGTTCATTAGTTTCTAGTGAAAAATCATGCTCACCTTCCGTTTCCATGTCTTCTTCCACAAGAGACACCATTTTGCGATTTGTACAATCAGAAGCAATACGTCCAAAATCTTGACATTTGAAACACCTTCGATGTATTATTGGAAATGACTGGATGATTTGAACCTGATGTAGTTTCATTCCTTTGCTTGGCCGTGACTGCCTTGGGTATGGTCGTGGTTTTAGAAGTGGAACCACTCCCACAGTTAGAAACTCCATCTTGAATAAAGGATCGAAAACAACTACCACGTTTTTCTTTCAGTTGCTTCTCCACCTTCATAGCTAGTTGGCAAACATCATTGTAAGTCCAATATGGTTGCAGCTACACCACATCACTGATTTCAACACGTAACCCACCAAGATAGCGGGCTATCATCTGCTCCTCTTGCTTAACAACATCACAGCAAATCATTAGATGATTAAACTCCGCTGTATACTCCTTCACGGACAACTCCCTTTGCTTGAAATTATGAAATTTCATAAAAGCATCTTGTTTGTAGTGGTCAGGTAAATACTTTCTTTTTAGCTCTCTCCTCATCTTTTCCCATGTTGTAATACGTACTCTTCCTTCACGTTCTCGCTGCCTCTTTAAATGCTCCCACCAGATTGAAGCATGTTTCCTTAGCTTGATGGCAACAACTTTCACTTTATGATTTTCTGGAACATCTTTGAAACCAAAGATTCGCTCAACGGTAGTAAGCCAATCAATGAAATCATCTGGTTGCATCCTTCCTTCAAATTTTGGAATGTCAACCTTGACATAATAATCACGTCTAAAAACATGATTTCTTAGCTCACGGGGGTGAGGTGGTGTGCTGTCACTTGAGGCATGACTACGAGCTTGGTGAAAAGGATTAACTTCGTCTCCATCATTGCTGGAAACTTCAATGTCCGAGCCATGATGAGGGGCACCATGTTCAGAAGTTCAATAACGCTCTAGGTGTTATTCGAGTTGCTACACTTGTCTCCTCAAGGCCTCTATCTTGATATCTCACGGATCTCCTTGCGGTGGTGCTTCTGGAGTTACTACTGGAATAGCTTGACCATGACGACCACGACTAGCCATAATAACAAGAACTATGGAAATCACCACCATTCCTGTTTGGATTCAACTAAAGGGCTTGCCCCTTGAGCTATGGTCAGCTAGCTGCCTTAGTAAGATTGGTACCTTAATTGGGAAGCCCCTATATGCTGACCAATTCACAAGGACTAAAGAGAGAATATCATATGCTAGATTGCTGGTTGAAATGAATGTAGCTAAAGATATACAATTCTCAGTTCCATTGACCCTCCTCAATGGAGATTCATTTGAACTAAAGATCTGCTATGAAAACCTCCATAGATATTGTTCAAAGTGTAAGGTTGTAGGGCATGACCTCCACTCTTGCAGCCAGAATGCCAACCTTGAAAGGGGTAAAAAGCCAAATGAGAAAGGGAAAGAGCCTGCTAGAAAGGAAGGATCCAAGACTAAGGGTGATAAAGCTAAAGAGGCTAGTGACCAGGCTGTGGAGCCTTGTAGAGAAAGGGCAAGATTGGATGAGCTTGAAAAGGATGGTCCCAACCATGAGCCTAGAGATGCTAGCCAAGAAGAGAATGGGGAGAATTCAGAAGATCAAAACCCCAATGTCTCAAGAGGGGAGGGGGTCCAGGATGCTAACCTCCAAATCCCTGTGGTGACTGGTCTCAAATCTCCCAACCTTCCTGACCTTCCCAACTTGGATCCTAAGGCAAAATCTAGGCTGGTCCAAAGCATTAGTGAAAGAGACAGGGGGCCAGGGGTTCAAGGGGGTGATGATTTTCAAGCAGTCAAGAGAAAGAAAGGCAGAACAGACTAAAAAGAAGCACATCCATCTAGGAAGGGAGGGTATGCCTCCCTACCTCACAAATGATAGTTGCTTGCTGGAACATCAGGGGCTTTCACAAGCCCTTGAAGCACAATGGGGTGCTAAACCTCATGAAGATGCACAAGATAGATGTAATGGGGATTTTGGAATGTAAGCTTGATGAGACAAAGCTGCTAAAGATCATGGGGAACAAATTCAATGGGTGGAGCCAGGCAAACAACTTCTCCACTCACTCTTCAGGAAAAATTATGCTTCTTTGGAACCCCTCCAAGGTCAGTGTATCTATTGTTGATTCTTCCCCCCAAGTTATCCATTGTAATGTGACTTGTTTAATCTCCTCATGTAATTTTGTGACTAGTTTTGTTTATAGGTTCAACTCCATTGTATCAAGGAGGCCCTTATGGGACAACTTATATAATTTTGGATATGACTTGTCTTCCCCCTGGTTAATCTTAGGTGATTTCAATAATGTGTTTGCTATTGATGAGAAAACTAATGGGCTGCCTGTAACAGATTATGAAATTAGAGACCCTTCATTTTGTCGTAAGGAAACTGGCCTGTCTGATGTAAATGCAAGTGGTAGCTTCTTCACTTGGTCCAACAACAAAGTGTGGTGCAAGCTGGATAGAGCAATGGTAAACAATGCATGGTTCCAAAAGGGGATGAGAGCTCAAGCTTCATTTCTTCTTGCTGGGTGCCTTTCTGACCACTCTCCCTGTATAGTCAGCTTGATGGATGAGGTTGGGGGGGTAGGAGATCTTTCAAGTTTTTCAACATGTGGGCTGATCATGAGAAATTCATGGACCTCATTAGCACTTATTGGGGCTGCTCTATGGGGGGCACCAAACAGTTTATCTTATGTAAGCTTTTAAAAGGCCTCAAACCCCTTCTTAAAGACCTCAATAAGAAGCACTTCAGTCATATCTCTGAGAGAGCCTTGGAGGCTGCTACCAAGCTGTCTGGCATACAGCAAGATCTACATGATAACCTAAATGATACTGACTTACAAGTGAGGGTAGCAAATGCTAAGTTGAAATCTTTCCAGCTTGCAGAAGCTGAGAGAAACTTCCTGTCCCAGCAAGCTAAATGCAAATACCTACTCAATAGTGACAGAGGGACCAAGTTTTTTCATGCCTTGGTAAAGAGGAAAGTTACAAAGAATCATATTGCTACTATTAGAAATGCAAATGGTTGCCAAACTAATTCTAAAGCTGAAGTGGTTCAGGAATTCTCCAACTTCTACAAGGAGCTTCTAGGTTCTTCTGGAAGATGTAACCCCATTGAGATGGATGTTATTAGAGAGGGGTCTGTCCTTCATGAGAGCCAAGCTGAAGAGTTGGTCAAGAATGTAACTGAGGAAGAGATCAAGGCTGCTTTGTGGAGTATAAGGGAGGATAAGTCCCGTGGACCAGATGGGTTCTCATTTAAATTCTTCAAGAAAGCTTGGGAGGTTTTCCACTCTGAGATTATTGAGGCTGTTCAAGAGTTCTTCCTGAGTGGGAAACTTCTAAAGCAGATTAATCACTCCTCCCTAGTCCTGATTCCCAAAGGCAAGCATGCCTCTACAGTTGAGGAATTCAGGCCAATTGCCTGTTGTAATGTGATCTACAAGGTTATCTCCAAGATTCTTGCTTTAAGATTAGCTCCCTGCTTGAATCTCATTATCAACCCAGCACAGGCTGCATTCATAAAGGCTAGAAGTATGGCTGAAAACATATACCTGGTTCAGGAGCTTCTTAGGAAGTATTTTAGGAAGAGGATCCCTCCTAGGTACATGATCAAGATTGACCTCAGGAAAGCTTATGATACTGTGGAATGGGAGTTTTTCAATAGGCTGCTTGAGGGGCTGGAGTTCCCTACAAAGTTCATAAGCTGGATTATGGAATGTGTTTCTTCCATAACATATTCCTTATCAATTAATGGTAGCCTGCATGGTTTCTTCAAAGGCATAAAGGGTCTGAGACAAGGTGATCCAATATCTCCCTACTTATTTGTTTTGAGTATAGAAAACCTTTCAAGACTTCTCGAGAGGTTGAAAGAGGAAGATGGTTTCAGATTCCACCCCAAGTGTGACAAACTCAAGATCACCCACCTAGCATTTGCTGATGATCTGATTTTATTTGCTAGGGGGGAGGCAAAATCAGTGGGGATGCTAATGGAGTGTGTCAGCACCTTCAGTGAGTGTACAGGGTTAAAGGCTAGCCTTGCAAAATCTAACATCTTCCATGCTGGAGTTAAGCCTGATGAGCTAATGGAAATTAGAAGATGCACTGGAATGGAGGATGGATGCCTCCCCTTCAAATACCTTGGGGTCCCTCTTGCCTCTGCAAGGCTAAATGCTACCCACTATGCCCCTCTCATTGAGAAAACTTCAGGCTACATTAGTGCATAGGCTGGCTCCTTTCTATCTTATGCTGGGAGAACTGAACTCATCAAGTCAGTGCTCCAAGGGGTGGAGTGCTTCTGGCTAGCAATCTTTCCTATCCCAGGTAACATACTTGAGAAGATTGTCAGGCTTTGTAGAACCTTTCTATGGAATGGTAAAAGTGGGGCCATGAGGAAGGCTCTTGTTGCTTGGGCTGACATTTACAAACCTAAGCTTGAAGGGGGTCTTGGTTTGGTGGAGCTCAAATCCTGGAGCAAAGCTCTCCTTACAAGAGTCTTGTGGAACATTCATATGAAAAAAGACTCCCTATGGATCCAACGGGTCCAGAATTACTACCTTGTGCACAAATCCATATGGGAGGTCAAGGCATGCAAGGGGGACTCCCCTCTTTAAAAGAGGATTCTGGAAATCAGAGATGAGATGGCTGGACAGCCACCTTGTACCTTGCAAGCTGCCAATAAGCTGATGGAGTAGAAGCAGAATGATGAGTTGAGCATTAAGAAAGTGTATAATGCAATGAGACAGAAAGGCAATGAGGTCAGATGGGCTTCCATGGTCTGGAATGGGCTCTGCCCTCCCAAACAATCATTCATTCTTTGGCTGGCAATAAAGAACAGGCTCCTCACCAAAGACAAGCTACTTCTTGAAGGTAATGACAAGCTGTGCCCTCTATGCTCTGACCAGGAAGAGAACAAGGAGCACCTCTTCTTCTCTTGTAGAGTCAGCAAGGAAATCTGGGTATCCATCATCAAATGGCTGGGCAACAAAAGGCAAATGATAACAATTGAGAGTGCCATTAGACAGACACTCAAAGTGAAAGGTACTAGCCCCCCTACTGTGGCTAGGAAGTCAGCCTTTGCAAGCACAGTCTACAACATTTGGCTTGCCAGAAATGCCAAGATTTTTGACAAGGCCCCTGTCACACCTGCCAGCATAGTAAATAAGATCCAGACTGGCATCTATAGAATTGTCTATCCTGCTTGCCCTGAGCACAGGCTACTACTTTAGATTCTGCCCAGAAGGTTCCTTGCCCCTTATGTGTGGGGTTTGGTTCTCCTTCTTGCTTTGTTTCCTTTGTATTTCCCAGGGTATGCTCTGGTTTGTTTTGTTCAGTTTGGCTCCCCTCCTTACTGTTTTGCTTTAATGGTTATTTCCTGGGTATGCCCTGCTCCCATGTAAACTTTTGATTGGTTGTTTTTGTGAGGGCTGCATGTTAAGGTCAGCTAGTTACTTTGTTAATCCCATGTTTGGGATTTCTTGTTTAGTTCTTTAGGCTTTGTATTAGCCTCTTGTTTTGTTGTATATGCCTCACTTGTATATCTCCTGGGTATGCCCAGTGCTTTTTGTACATTTTTGATCATTCAATACATGTTTATTTACAGATAAAAAAAAAATAACTATGGAAATCAAGGTGTTAGATATCACACTTGAGAAACCAAAACTCTGATACCAATTTGATACCGAATTTAAATAGAATTAAAGGAAACTAAACAAACAAACAAAGAAATGAAAGATAGGAGTTCACCACCCACGAGATAACACCAAAGGGATATAGAATATCACCACCCAAAGGATTAACACAAGGGATACAGAACTATAGGAATACACCACTCTAAGGATTATACCAAAGAGATACAGAATTACAAGAAGGAAAAACTCTCTTCTTAAAAGCCAAAGGCTAATTTCAATTTATAAACTCAAGTATGATTTTTCAACAAACACAAGTATTTATAGAGCTTAGAACAACCCTCTAAGCTTAGGACAAGCAAGAAAACAAGGCATAAAACATGCAAGCAAACAATCCCTAAAACATGCAAGGAAACAATCCATAAAACATGCAATGAAACAATCCCTAAAACAAGGAAGGAGACAATCCCTAAAACATGCAAGGAATCAAGGAAAAGGCCAAAAGAAGAATGCAATCGCGGAATTTCAGGAGGACCCAACTGGCAGAATTCAAACGGTCATATCTTCTTCCACACATCTCCAAATGGGCTGAAACTTGTTGGGTTGGAAAGATGACATCTTGAACTTCAATTTGGGCTTAAGAAAGTCTCAAAAAGCAGATCGTTTGGGCCTGTTATGATGGGCCTAAATCTAATAGGCTGTTGTATCCGAATCTTCTTCCACTTTGGGCTTGGACCTTGCACCTTGCTTAGTTGATAAGAGATTTTGTTATTTTTTGTTGGGCAGGCCTATGTTAGGTTGGATATACCCATTTCGTGAGGCCTTATTTGTTAGGTTAAAGGTTTGTTGAGCACACCTGTGTCAGTTTTTTTTGGTAAAATTTCATCACACACACTTTTCTTTTCTCTCCATTTTCTATCTTACTAAATACATCCTACTAGCTCAGTCAGTGTTAGCTCAAGATCTTCATAGGTGCAATATCGATGTCCCTTTAACCTAAAAAAAAACCCACTCAGCAAGATCGGAAGCTAGAAAAACAAAAATCGAGGAGCATATGTTTTCTTCAAGGCAGACCAAAATATCCAGTAGCATGTCAAATACCACTTATGGACCAAATTTCTATCAGATGATATGATTAAAAATTCCATGCCTAGAACAAACAATTTTGATGGTATAGATCTTCACCAAATTGACTAAAGAAATTCAAGCATAACACTTACATGTAACCAACTGTCATAGATTAAGCCTCCTTGCATACCCAAAGAATTAAGAACAAGGATAGCCCACAACTATATAATTAATTTCTATGATCATGCATTACATTAATCGTATGACTTCGAGCAGTACACTTACCTTCTTCATTCTCATCAACCCTATGACTTCCACTCAAAGAATGTTGATTTACTACAGGTGAGTTATTTTGAACGCTATTTGCATCAAAAGCATGTTAAAAATAAAGAAAATTGTATCATTTTGTCTGATCACTTAGAATCATGCTCTAACTATTTTATTCAATGCCTTCAAATTAAGCAGAACACAACAAAAACAATTAAAAAAACATATGCAAATTGGATAAACAAATTGCCAGTGAATGAATCATATTTCCAAGGTAAGAAATGAGTCATACCTCTTCGTCTGAGTTATTTGCTTCCATTATAATATCATCAATGTTCTCATGAGGAAACATTCTATGTATCACTAATGCAAGACTATGAATTACTCGCTGTAACCTCCCAATTTTTTTCATCACTTTTTCATAGTTAGATGGCTGAGATGACGAAGTATTAGGATCATTAAAAGATGTGGTGATCTTTCCCAAACAGTGAACACGCCCTTTTTACTCTTGTCATTTTACTTGAGAAAGCACATCATCCTTTTAAGAGAGGTTTGAATGAAAAGTTTGTGAACTGTCATACTCATTCATATACTTCTTCATTAATTCCTGAGATTTCCAAAATTAAAAATAAAAAACAATATCAATTGGTGCAAGATACTAGTGTGGGAAAATAAATAACTAGTAAACAGAAATAAGAAAAAACTTGTGTATAACCAAAAACGCACGTGAGGGAGTTTTCCCATTGTTCTCCACAATCTGTAATAACAAATATTGTAAAAAACAACCAACACATCATAAACCTTATTTTCTAAATGACACTGAAATTTTATACACACACACACACACACACACACACATATATATATATAGTCACCTTTTCATGAATTAATCTTAGAAATGATTTTGAGCCAGTGCAAAACACAAGTAATTACATATGCTAATCATAACTAAACGATTACAAAAAATATCTAGTAAAAGCCACTTTATAAGAACAAATATGTTATATGTTATACCTTTGCCTTTTCAAATTTCCAATACTGAATTAAGAATCGAAATTGGTCTTTATCTACCTTAGGATCAGGTAGGTTCTCCATATTCTCATCTTCAGTCTTGGACTCATCAAACCATTTATTGGTCTCATTTTTCCATTGTCTCAATTTTTCATCCATAATACCAACAACATGCTTCTTCATTGTTGGTAGGATTGGATCAAATATGAATTTTGCTTACAATCAAACAATAACATTAGGAATTCATCAAATAAAAGAAAAATGAAGTAACATTAGAACACACTTAGTTATTTATACCTCAATGATCTTCCACATTTCCCTCTTATTTACCAATGGAATGTAAACCCATGATTCTTGGTTGATTGGTGCAAAGTGAGCCATTCTGACCATGGTACCAATAAATTGATTAGGTGTTCCTGTGTCGTCCCCAACTGGCTGACCGTTTGCATTTACATGGATACGATTTTTCTGATTTTCTGCCAAATCCCACACATCAACTATGCGTGTGGAATCACATGCCTTCTATTTTTGTGAGGGGTATTTTCTTAAACAAATACAAGATACTTAGAAAAAAATATTGATAAAAACTGGTCAATAGGAAATTAAAGTTTTTTTTTATTATATAGTTTACTTGTTGTCAAGTTTTCAATTCATTTAGTTTTTCAAGTTGTTTAGTCAAAATTCTTAATTATATTGGGTCAAATTGTGTGCTATATAGACATAATTAAAGCTAACTGTACAACACTAGCTAGGAAGTGATCTCCTATTAGCTGTCTCTTCTACAAATTCTAGATAATGAATCTCTCTATGTTTTCTTTTTCTCTTTTCTCTATTACTGTTGTTTTCATGTTTCATCAATCATAGAAGAATTAATATTTCAACTTATATATATATGCACCCATTTGCTAAAGAACATCATGGAGAATTTTTTTATACCTAATGAGGAAGGCTACTCAGGCTAGGGCTGGGGTTATAGTTCTTGATTGTGTAGAGGTTGGGTCTGATTATGAGGCTGTGTTCCAGCGGATTCATGTGTTTGTGTACCAAAGGATGCACATGGTTATTGTTTGGACTCAGGTCGCAGTTGAGAATTCAAGTTTCACTTGAATGTATAATATTCAAGTGTGGATGCTTTCCCATTAGTTGGTCTAATGAAGGAGGTTCCAAGTAAGAACTTATTACACTGTAGGTAGAGATGAACATTGCATATATAACGCTTTACAAAGAAAATTTTAGGAAAAGTAAATATGAACAAAGAAAATATAAAGTTTTCAAAAGTTTTGACAACTATTTTGTGCCTTCCATACTCCCCACAAAAAATCTAAAGTGTTCAAAAGTTTATTAGTACATAAAAAATAAAAGAACGTGATTACTAATTACGTGATAAAATGGACAACAATGCCTACTCTGGGCATTTTCCACACTAATAAATATAATGAATTGAATTTGAATTCCATGTAAATTAGCCTAAACCTATGGTAAATACACACATGAGCCTTTCATCCCTTACTCTCCCAAACAACCCAATCCCTAACCCATTTACAAAGGCTAAATCTGAAGACCATACTAGCAAATAGCAGAAAGAATCATATAGTAGCCAAAATATATGGTGAAGCATAAGGCGATCAGATGCACATTGATTAACACTTGAGCAAATATTAGCAAGCAAATTAATCATCAAAGCAATCATGGCAGTAACATTTATTTTTTACAGGTCGAACAAACTTTCTAAAATGCTAGTTTTATTTTAAACAGTGTTGGGCTTTTGGGGCATGATTGCTGTAGGTGCAGGCCCTTTTCAATCCTGAATGCAAACTAAATCACAATGACTTGAGCCTAACCAAATGTAGCATGGAAACATACTCATTTAGAGAACAATTTAAGTGAGAAACATCATGTGAAGCAAGGCAACAAACAACAAAACTGGCATACTATGCTCATTACCATGAAATGAGATGCTCTTAAACCTTTCAATTTCCATAGCAACCAAATGTTATGGATCAAAATGGATCTGCACTAGGGATGCACATGAAATGACATGTATTGGCAAATTTCTTAGCAAGCTAACATATATTCTCAACACATAACCAAGCAAGACTGAAATCATAAAAAATTACAAAGGCCAAAGTTATGAGGAACTGTCATAGATTTGCAAAAAAAAAATTAAATAAAATTGCGCATGCATGTCCAGAGAACATAAGAAAATTCAGATAAACTTCATTTATGCTTAAAAGAACAAAAACAAGCTTACCAAACTTGATGTGAGCAATTAAAAGTCAAATTCTCCTTTTTCCTGCAATACTAACCAATAAAACACAATCAACACCACTCCAAAACATCCCAGGTCAAGTTACAATAGGAGTTTTGGCTGAACATTTGATGAAGTTAATGTTACAAATAATAACATAACCGGATCAAAGGGCTGTGTAATGCTACATTGATCCTTTAATTAAATGATAATTGTTTACAAGCATGTTTCTTTAGTTTTATGTATTACAAAAAACATCATATGATAATTGTTTACATAATAATAAAACAACAAAATATTTCCAATATCATATTATGTCATCTCCATATTCATCTTCAACTGGATTATCATCCATAAGCTCATCTTTCATCTCTAGTAAGATACCCACTCCACCACCACCATCATCATTATCAACATCATTTCGAACCAAACTGGAAGCATCAACAGCATCAAATGTGTCATTAAGCATTTGCTCTCTCGGTTGCTCTATTTCAATAGATGATTCATCACCCATGTCAAACATGTCCCCAAGTTTTGCATGTTTGACAACATGCCAATCTTTGATCCTTTCATCATTAACATAATTTACTTTTTTGGCTTGTGATGCCAACATAAAAGGGTCATCATGCAAATTAACATTAGTATGTGTCAAATGTGAGAAACTCATAAGAGAGAACCTGAGATTATCCACCTTGTAACCTCTATTAATAACAACCTAATCACATTTGAATAGTATGACCTTGAATCTACCAGAATAATTTAATTCAATAATGTCCTTCAATGCTCCATAGTAATTAACATCATCTTCAATAGGTCGTCTATCCATTGCACTAGCATAACTAGTTGTCTTGACAGTCACAACAACACCATTGTTCTGCGTTTTTAAGTATCTCTCACGTTATTTCGTGTTAAACCTATAACCATTGATGATATAACCAGTATATCTTTGAACCACTTCACTAAAACCATGAGCAAGCAATCTAATTTGGTCTGTAACTTTTGTATTCCTTTCCTCATCCATACATGCAACCTAAATATTAAGAAGTAGTCAATTTAATATTTAAACTTTATGAACTAAAAACATGTAAGATGTAATCTAATATACTTACTCTATTACAAAACCAGTCATGGAAAGTATGACATTGAATTCTCTCGATTTCATATTGTGATAAACGACGTGGTCGATTTTGTTTCTTAACAAATTCACCACGTTGTCTACATACAAATTCTCATACAAGAACCTAAAATAAAGTTTTGGAGGATTAAATAAGGTTTATGTATTTGGAAAGAAAACTAAAATTTGTCTGCTTACTTTTCAAATGGGGTGACTGCATCATAATTAAAAACAATATGTCGATGTGCTTGCACCAAAGTTTTCTTGTCAAGTGTAACTCGTGAGACCCTTTTACGCTTCTTCACATTAAATATAATTTTTTTCTTCTTCCCCAAAGGTCGATCGGAGGTGAATAAAATAGATTTTTTCTTCAAATTTGGATTGTCATCTTCATCATTTTGTATTGGACGATTAAACCTAGTCTCAACTCCTGATAGGTAGCATGAACAAAAAGTCAAGCATTCTTGTGCTAAGTAATTTTCTGCAATAGACCCCTCTAGATGAGCTCTATTATACATAGAAGACTTGAGTGTAAGAAGGAACCTATATAAACATAAGTTTAAAACACAAGCATAAGGAACATTTGTAACGACCCATCCCGGGTTGGCCAACACCGAGACAGTGTCATCACATTTTGAAAATCCCGGTACGACACATATATGCAACAATAAAAATAATACTAATAAAATTTTTTACATCAATTCTCAACCCTCAACAGGGGAGAAACACTATTCTGATCTTGACTTAAACATTATATATAACATAAAATGCATGAATATTTACAAATAAATTTTTATTTTATTTTTTCATTAGTCTGAGGATATGGATACGTATGTGGCTTATAGAAAATGATTTTTTCTGAATCTCAACTCACCAAACTATTTGTCCTGCTTGCTACTTGAAATCATTGTACAATGAGGGATGAGCTTCACAAACTCAGTGAATTAAATTTACTAGAAGTATTCAATTTATATAAACAGTCCTTTAATATTTAATCATTTATATCTCATATAACTTGATAATAGCATATAGTCTAATATTTAGATAGTTCTTATCATATTATACTTCCATGTTTCTTTCTTACCATAACTATCTCTTTGTGAGACTCGTTCATCTATAAATAAATTTATAATAACAAACAACACTTCAACATTTTAGTAATACAATCAATATTTAGAATAGATGCAATGCATGAATTATTAGGGAACGTCTTCTCACATGTCAACATGTTTTTATCTAAGACCGGCCCTCTCCCAGTTTTTTTATTTCCAGCATATACCAACTGTCACGGTTTTCATTTATTTCCAGCATATACCGACTGTCACGGTTTTTCATTTAGACCGGCCCCTTCTCGATTCTTTTATTTCATGCACATGCATATGAACAATGATATGAAATATTCATATGAACAATAATATAAAAACAAGCATGTATTCAGATATTTAATTTAGTTATCCTATCTTTTCTCAATTTACTATTTGATCAATTTCAGTAATTTTTTCTCCTCATATATCACATCAATTTATCAACCATAACTCATCAAGAATTTAATTTATCACCTTCATTATTAAACCAACTCATTATTTTAATAATATTACTTCTCATATAATAATTTTGTACACCTCTAATATTCCTATCATACCTATCAATCAATTTTTTATCTACTACCAAAACATAAACTAATAAATTATTCTAATATTATCACTAGATATTTCATATTTATCTTGATTACTTAAAGTAAATCTAACTCACCACATAGCACTTAGAGCTACCCGTGGATCACCTCCTTTCCTTTCCTGCTCCTCTCAGCAATTTCTCCCAGTTGCTGATCGTCAACATTTAACTTAATATTTGTATTAAAATTTTAATTTATTCTTCAATTCTTCATAATTTACACCCTTTGAAAATTCCCACTTTGAATTCCGGGAAATTTCATGTATGCTAAAATTCAAAAATAAACTTCATATTATTACCTTATATTTTTCTTAGAGCTTCCCGTGACTCTCTATAAAATTTTCTCATAAACTCCTTCAAAATTTTGCTCTTTCAACATTTCTTTCGATCCCCAAATGTTTAAAGAAAGAGAGTATTTTGAATCATAATTGAAAGAAAACCAAACGAGATTTGGTAAGAATTAAAATAAAAGCAAAACTAAACTATTTATATGCAAAAATTTGTTTTAACACTCGGCAGCCCTTTCTCCATTTTGCTTCCATGCAAGAGGCCTTGCTGCCTTACATACAACTTGGCCTCATTCTCTTGGCAATAGGTGTTGCCATCTCACCTGTTGCGACAATTTTTTTTTTCTTTCTTCTTTTGGACGACGCTAGATTTGTTTTTTTTTTTAATTGTTTTACAAAAATTAAACCTTTCGCATTTAAATATATATATATATATATATATATATATATATATATATATATTATTTTAACTCTATGTAATATTTATTAAAGTACTTCTTTACCCTTACTTTACAAATACGGGTATTACAATTCTACCCACCTTAGAAAAATTTCATCCCCGAGATTTTCTTACCTAATTCATGAAAGAGTTGGGGGTATTCCTTTCTCATTCTTGCTTCATGCTCCCAAGTGACTTCTTCGACATCTTTGTTCCGCCATAACATTTGAATCAAAAGAATGATTTTATTTCGCAAGACTTATTCTTTTCTGTCTAAAATTCTGACTGGTACTTGCATAAAAGTCAAATCTTCCTAAAGTTCTATCTCCTGATTCGAGATACTATGGGATTCATCATGTAAGTACTTTCTTAACAGTGACACATCAAACACATTATGTAATTGCTTTAACTCTGGGGGCAAATCCAATCGATATGTTACTGGCTTAATGATAAGTGCTTAAATAGTCATATTTAAGCCCCTTAATTTACACTTGTTAGGCTATTTGTTTATATATTTTAGTAGATTCTACTTTATTTTTGTGTTTTTTTATGTTTTTTTATAAGTCTTTGAAGAAAAGAAGACATTTTGGAGCTCTAAGGAAGAAAAAGTGAATATCTACAACCAGCAAGGTGCACTCGAGCACACCTCTTATATGATCGAGCACACACTTAGAAGGCACGAACGCACCCATGTGCTCGAGTGCAGACCCATGTGATCAAGCACACACGCACAGAGAAGCGACAGAACCAGTTTTAGAAATAATGGTTCAGGTCTTATTTTGGAAAATAGGGTTTCGAGGCCTCCTTAGAATCCTATAAATAGACTTGTAAAACACATAAACAATATCTCTTTTTTAGTTTAGTTTTAGGTCGGGAGGTCGGAGGCCAGAGGGGATTCTAGAGAAGAATTGAGGACTCTTCAATGGAGCTCTCTCAGGTTTCTTCTTTCCTTTAATTTATTATGTGTAACTAAACTTTTAGTAAGGGCTTGATTGAAGCCCTAATTATGCTTAACTTGATTAATGCCTGCTTTTATTTAAATTCCTCATATGTGTGTCTGATCAACATATGCATGTGGTATGGATTAGTTAGTTGAATCAATTTGGATGACCGAGTCCTGGGTTCAACAATAGTAACAAAAGATATCCACGCCAGGTTCTTGGGTTAATCAACATGGGAAACCAGGAGCTGACCAAGCCCTAGGTCTCGTGTGGTTGTCGATTTCCACAGATCCTATGCTCTCTTAAGGAATAACTCAGTATACACCATGTTGAGTCCCTTAAGAAATAAAAGAGTTAGAGTATACACCATGCCTAACTCGTTGCTTAGGGAGATCAATAGCCTAAGGAGTAGACCAAGCCCTTAGGTTGACAAATATTAGGTATATATGACAGGATTAAAGCATTGACATACTGTTATATTGTGGTAGCATGATTAGTGGTGGATATCAAGTCCTTACGCCTTTATTATTATTATTATTAATCTAAACTCAATATTTATTTCTATCATTTTATACTATGAAACTAATTCTAAAATGAAATTCACCAATCCCTGTGGAGATGATCTCGCATTTGCACACTATGCTACTGTTGACCTTGTGCACTTGCAATTAAAACAAGTTCGATTATTTGCTTAATAATTTAGGTGGATAAACGAACAACACCTAATTCTCTCAATCACCTAATATGGCCCCACAAATCTCGGGCTCAACTTTCCATTCTTTTTAAACCTCAACACAACCTTCCACGAAGATATCTTCAAAAATACCCAATCACCAACTTGAAACTCAAGAGGTCGTCTTCTTTTATCAGCATATCCCTTCTATCTGTTCTGAGGTTCTCCCTAACCAGTTTGATCCTCTCAGTAGTCAAGTCTATCATTTCTAGACCAAATATCTTTCTCTCTCCAACTTCTTCCCAACATACTGGAGTTCTACACCTTCTACCATATAAAGCCTCAAATGATGCCATCCCAATACTAGTTTGATATCGATTGTTGTATGCAAACTCGATCAAAGGCAAATAAGCATCCCAGCTCATTGAGAAACTCAATACACTTGCCCTAAGCATATCTTCTAGTATTCTAATGATTCTTTCCGTCTGCCCATTAGTTTGTGGATGGAAAGCTGTACTAAACTGCAAATACGTACCCATAGCTTCTTGGAAATCTCTCCAAAATCTAGAATCTCTATATGATACAATGCCAAAGGGTACTCCATGTAATTTTACTATCTCTGCTACATATAATTTAGCCAACTTTTTTGGACTCCAGGTAGTTTTAATAGGAAGAAAATGTGAAGACTTAGAAAGTCTAACCACTGTAGCCCACACAGTGTCATGTCCTCTTTGGGTACGGGGAAAACCTGAGACAAAATCCATAATCAAATTTTCCCATGGCCACTTAGGTACTGGAAGAGGTTGTAATAAACTTGCTGGATGTCTATTCTTAGACTTTACTTATTGATAAGTCAAACATCTAGAAATATATTTCGCTATGTCCTTCTTTATCCTTGACCACCAATAATTCTGTCTCAGTCCCTTGTACATCTTATTATTACCCGGGTGCATGGAATAAACAGAATCATGAGCCTCCCTTAGTATCTCCTTTCTCATCTCCACATTATTGGGAACACAAACTCTATGCCCCAATACTACCATATCATCTTCTCTAATTCTAAACTCAGTTGGCTTTCCACTCAACACTTACCGTTTAATCTTCTCTACCCCCTCATCTCTACCCTGCATATTTAATAAACGATCAATAATAGAAGATTATAACACCATATTTGCCATCAATACTCCTCTATCATTGACACTTAACTACATCCTCATTCTTCTTAATTCTATCATCAAGCTAGTATTATAACTCCTAATAGCAGCTAATCTCCCTGTAGCGTTTCTACTCAATGCATCAGCTACTACATTAGTCTTTCTTGGATGATAATGAATTATACATTCATAATTATATATCAACTCCATCCACCTCCTCTGCCTCAAATTAAACTTTTTCTGGGTCGGTAAATGCGTCAAGCTTTTATGATCAGTAAAAATTTCACAATTGGCTCCATATAAATGATGTCTCCAAATCTTCAAAGCAAAAACTATGGCAGCCAATTCTAAATTATGGGTTGGGTAATTCCTCTCGTTGTTCTTCAATTGCCTAGATGCATAAGCTATAACTTTCCCATGTTGCATAAACACACATCCCAACCCCTGATATGACGCATCACTATATACCACAAATCTTTCATCACCATAAGAAAGCACTAATACCGGGGCAGTAGTCAAGTTTTCTTTCAACAGCTGGAAACTTCTCTCACATTCCTCTGACCACCTAAACTTCACGTCTTTTCTGGTCAATTTAGTCAATGGTTCAACAATCATAGAAATTTTTTGGATAAATCTCCTATAATAACCAGCCAACCCCAAAAAGCTTCTAATTTCAGTTACGCTCGTGGTTCTTTCCTAATTCAACACTGCTTCTACTTTCTGTTGGTCAACTACTATCCCTTCTCCTGACACAACATGCCCCAAGAAAGATATTTCACTCAACCAAAACTCACACTTAAAGAACTTTGCATATAATTTCTCTCTCCTTAAAATTTCCAACACTATCTCCAAATGTTGCATATGCCCATCTTCATTATTAGAATATACCATAATATCATCAATAAACATAATCAAAAATCTATCCAAAAATAGTTTAAACACCCGATTCATCAGGTCCATAAATGCTGCAGGAGCATTAGTCACCCCAAATGGCATCACCAGGAACTCATGGTGGCCATAACGTGTCCTAAAAGCAGTCTTAGGCACGTCCCCCTCTTTTATCCTCAATTGATGATAACCCGATCTCAGGTCGATCTTATAAAACACCCTAGCTCCCTGTAACTACTTGAATAAATCATCTATCTTGGGCAAAGGATATCTATTCTTAATGGTGATCTTATTCAACTGTCTATAATCAATACACAACCTCATTGTCCCATCCTTTTTCTTGACAAACAGCACAGGGGCTCCCTAAGGTGACATACTAGGTCGAATAAATTATTTATCTAGTAACTCTTGAAGCTGAACTTTTAACTCTCTCAATTTAGCTGGTGCCATTTTATAGGGTGCTATAGATATGAGTAATGATCCTGGAATCACTTCAATAGAAAACTCAATCTCCCTATTGAGAGGCAAACCAGACAACTCCTTAAGGAATATGTCAGAAAAATCTTTCACTACCAAGATTTCTTCTAACTTCCTACTTTCTTTGCTAGAATCCACCACATATGCCAAATACACCTCACAATCGTTCTTCAACCATTTACTAGCAGCTAAGGCAGAAATAAGATAGTTAGCAAGTATATTACGTTCTCCCTGAAAATTAAACTCCTCATGTCTGGGTATCTTGAACACCACATTTTTCCTAAAACAATCTACCTAAGCATGATATGCAAATAACCAAATCATCCCCAGAATCAAATCAAAATTTGTCATATCTAAAGGCAATAAATCAACTTCAAATTCTCTATCAGCAATATTAATCACACAACCTTGATAAATTGTCCTGAGAATAACCATATCTCCAGTAGGAACCTCAACAATAATCGCATGCATCAAAGGACTAGTACAAGCATAAATAGATTTCATATAAATACTAAATGCAAAAGAATGGGTTGCACCAGGATCAATCAATAATCTAGCAGGCCTACCAAGGATAAATATCATACCCATAACAACATCAGGAGTGGATTGTGCATCATGTTAGGTCAACGCATAGACTTTACTATCTTTGGATTGAAACTGGCTGCCACGTCCTCTCTCAACTACTGATCCTTAACCTCTGCCCCGCACACTCCCTGATCCACCACATTTCTCCACCGATCTTCTCCCAACACTTTCAATGCCTATATCAGCAAATTTCCCCACTGAACAATCTACAGCAACATGTCCTCTCTCACCACAAACAAAGCATATCTGCATAGGGCAATTTCGAGACAAATGCCCCGTCTGATTACATCTAAAGCAAACCCTTGCCTCTCGATCATATATCAGGTTACCACTTCCCCCTAGTGGCATACTTACTCATCTACCATAACTCCCAATTCCCATAGCTTGTCTCCTAAATCTAGGGGTCCTACTGATATTACTCTGAGCTACAGAAGTAATAGATCCTGCTTGCCTCTGACTCTGTACTACAGTTCCTTGTGATAAGGAATGCCCATTCTGGGGTGGTTTCCCACCCTGTACACCCATACTACTACCACTTCTAGGTCCTTCAAATCTAGACTTCTTTAGCTAATCTCTCATACCTCTAAACTCCATCAAATCATTCTCAATTTGTAATGCTTTATCCACCAGTATAGTGTAATTTTCTATGCCCATATTAGAGAGTTTAGTCCGAATGTCATACTATAATCTGTCTAAAAATCTCTTATATTTCTTCTTCTTCGTATTCACTAATTCAGGTAGAAACCTTGACAGGGCTACGAATCTACTATCATATTCAGCCACCGATAAATTACCCTACTTTAGATGAAGAAAATCTTTCTCTTGTTGTGCCCGAAAGGTATCTGAAAAATACTTCGCAAAGAACTTGCCCTTAAACTTACTCCAAGTTAAAGGTTATTCTACCTGTATGCTTACCATGGGCAAAATATCCTCCCACCGTTGAGAAGCCTCACCCTCCAGCATAAATGAAGCAAAAGCAACCTTCTGTCTATCTATCACTGGTAAGACCTCAAAATATTTCTCGACATGTCTAATTTACTGCTCAGCTTCTACAGGATTTACAGATCCTCTAAAAGACTGGGGTTTAAACTTAAGAAATCTCATAAAACAATCACCTTGCATCTTATGTGCAAACACACCTTTTCTCTCGTGAACCTTTTGTCTCACCATATCAGGTTCTCATCTACCCTTTTCCTCTAATCTTCTCTGCAGATTATTAGCCCTTTCTTCAGCTACATTAATCCTCTCTATAGCACGATTAAAAGTTTCTCTCAATTCATCATTCCTAACCTCAGATCCTCTCTCAGCTCTACTAGTATCAGTTGTACTATCAATATGTTCCCATGCAGGAACCATAGAGTCAACTTCCCCTTCTGCTTTAGTTCTTCAAAATATTGGGGGTCTGCCACATCCCCTCTGATTTTGAATTCTATCTCTAGCTCTAGCACGTCCACGTGTCATCCTCAAACTCTGCATTAAAATATAATTTATTTAGATCTTCCACTTCTTAAAGTTCTCATGCAGTCTACAGAATCATAAACCCTAATACTCTGATACCAAAATTGTAATGACCCATCTCCGGTTGGCTACTCTCAAGACGGTGTCATCAGATTTTGAAAATTCTAGCATGACACATATATGCAACAATAAAAATAATACTAACATAAATTTTTACATCAATCTTCAACCCTCAACAGGGGAGATACACTATTCTGATCTTGACTTAAACATTATATATAACGTAAAATGCATGAATATATACAAATAAATTTTTATTTTATTTTCTCATTAGTCTAAGGATGTGGACACGTACGTGGCTTACAGAAAATTATTTCGTCTGAATCTCAACCCACCAAACTATTTGTCCTGCCTGCTACCTGAAATCATTGTACAATGAGGGATGAGCTTCACAAGCTCAGTGAATTAAATTTACTAGATGTATTCAATTTGTATAAATAGTTCTTTAATATTTAATCATTTATATCTCATATAACTTGATAATAGCATATCATGTAACATTTAGATAGTTCTTATCATATTATACTTCTATGTTTTTTTCTCACCATAACTGTCTCTCTGTGAGACTCGTTCATCTATAAATAAATTTATAATAACAAACAACACTTTAGCATTTCAGTAATACAATCAATATTTAGAACAAATGCAATGCATGAATTATTATTAGGGAACATCTTACCATATGTCGACATGTTTTTATCTTAAACTGGCCCCTTCCCGGTTCTTTTATTTCCAGCATATACTGATTGTCACGGTTTTCATTTATTTCCAGCATATACCGACTATCACGATTTTCATTTATTTTCAGCATATACCAGCTGTCATGGTAATTACGCTCAAACTAATACGCGGATTATTGTGTACAGTTGAGGTGTTGATCCCACGAGGAAAAGCGAACTACAAGGAAAAGTGTAAACCTTAACACGAACGATAAAATCCAAATGAGTAAATCTGAGTTTGATAATGAAATAATGTAAAGGAAATTGTGTAAATGTAATGAAGAATATAAATGAGAGATAATAAGGTTCCGGGAATCCTCCCTAGGTTTGTTTGGAGATTAGTTGGCCATAGGGCTCATGCTTGAACACCATAATGTCGAGCTCTCTCCTCAGTTTTCAGCCTTCATGATTCTTCTCATATCAAACCCTAAGTGATCTATTTATAATACAAAAGTTCCAAGGGTGTTTCCAGGTTTAAACCATCATTAAAGTCTTAATTAGGTCATGACACGGAGCAGGGGATCGCGTGGGCGCCGTACCTCTCATTGATCCAGGCCGCGGCTCAGACCTTTGGGCTTTCTTCTTGCTTCTGGAGGCTGTACCTCTCATCAGTCCAGGCCGCACCTCTCTTTGCCAGGCCGTACCTCTCATTGATCCAGGCCGCAGCGCCCACTAATGGCTTCCTTGCTCTTTTGGTTCTGGAGGCCGAGGCTTAGACTTCTTCAGGCCGCAGCGCACACACCTAAGACTTGGTTTTTCTTCATTTTATCCTACTGAAACCACTCCTTCACCTCGATATGCATGGAATCTTAGTGCTTCAAGCAACGATAGCTTTCCTATCTCTTTTAAACACAAAGTACCTGAAAATGCACCGAAATAAGTCAATGATCCAAGAATATCACTTTAGAGTTATTAAGGTATAAAAGTGTAATTCAAACCTCGATCAACCCTAAAATACTAACAAATAAGTACTATTAAGATGCATTTTATAAATCTCATCATAACCCCCAACTAGCTTATTGCTAGTCCATAGCAATTCAAGTGAAAACAAGACAATATGAAACGAATTCTATGGTAGGGATCAAAACAAAGTAGAGCATTGTTAGTGTTAAACCAAGAGTAATTCACTTTTCATCTCAAAAATTGCAAATAACACACAGCACATAGAATCATTAAATGTCACCCAAGTCCAAAAGTAATCCAAACATCAATCTTAAAATTGTTATCGACTCTTAACTTCCATCTTACCACAATCCATTAATCCGAACACCTGGATGATTTTATGCACAACATTTATGAATACAAGTCTTGGCCTCTGAAAATATATTAATTTGCGTGACATTAATCACAAAAACAAGCTTCATAGTCTCATTTTTCAAATCACTCTCCACTATTGTAGAAAAATCACACCACTTTGGATCAATAGGTCTTTAATAAGCTTGTAATGTTAGGCTAAGGTAAAGGTTAAGAAAGAACGGGAAGGATTCAACAAATAAAAGAACTTAATCTCTTAGTTTTAACCACAACCTATTTTAAGCACTAGATAACCTTACTTCAACACCCAACTCTTTCAACCATTTTTCGAGCATTTTTCTCAATAAATCACCATTTTTTTTTCTTTTCTTGTTTCTTTTCCATAATTCACTTCTTTTTTTTTATTTATTTTGGAATAAGACCATTCACCTTCTTTTTCATTTTTTTTCTTTTCTTTTCCACAACCTCCAACTTATCTCCTTTAATGTACTTGGGTTATGGTAGTAATATTTTTTCATATTTCCATCCTTACTCCTCTCAAGTGCTTCTCAACAAATGTGCATGACTAAGTTCTTTTAAAAGAAAGGCAAGGATAGAATATTTTTAGGCTCATAAAGGTAAGTAAATGGATTATTGAAAGAAACAAGGCTCAAATTCTTTTTCAAGAAAAAGGCTCAAATAGGTGACTAGTGATAAATATAGCAAAGGTAAGTTTGAAAGGCTCAAACGGTCCAAAAATGACCTATATCATGTCCTAAGTAATGTGCATTCTAGGATTTCTCCTCAAGTGATTATCAAATAAGTTCTAGAGCTTGTCGAGACCGCAAAAGTATTCACAAAAAAATCATACATAAAACTTCTCTAAATGTTTTAGACTAATCATGTAATCTTACCGCAAACTAGAGTCTCAAACCGAATGAAGATTGATACTTAAATTATTCTCAAACTAAAGCAAGATTGAACTTCTTCTAATTGCTATATGCTATCTCAATTAAGCTCATATCATTGACATGTGAATTACTTACAAGCCTAACACAAAGCATGCTAAGAACAAACAAATAAAAAAACAAAAAAATGAATTAAAACGAAAAAGAAAAGGGAGGTGACACCCAACAATTCAATGTATGCAATAAGAAATGTGTTTCCTTCTCCACCCTCAACTTAAAATAAGCATTGTCCTTAATGAAAAAGCAAAAGTTAAGGAAACTCCCTTTTTAACCAAAGGTGTGTGGAGTCGAAAGTTGTGCACGACCAATTGAACTGCTGCGTATATTTTTCCCTAAAAAAAATACAAAGGTAATATTAGAAAACAATAAAATTCTAATAATAAACAAGAAAAATAAATATAAAAAAATAATAAAATTAAAAGATATGCTGTGGGGTGCCTCTCATGAGCGCTAAGTTTTATGTCTTAAGCCAGATGCTGCATCACTCTCATTGCGGCCTCATTGTGGTGCTGAAGATAAGGCTCCAAACTCAATGGCCTCAGTGCTAGTCTTTTGGCAAGGAATACTTAAAGTCTACCACATGTGGCTCAAGTGTTCTTGGTGTTGCCTATTTACTATCAGCAGTAGGATATTTGATTCCCGCACCCATGTGACTTCTCTCAAGCAACTCCTCAAAACATGGTTGCCATGATTTCTTAATAACTCCATGTGACTTATCAAAAACATCAACAACATTAACAGCATGGGGATAAATTAAAGAATCATCGAACTCAAAATTATTAGGAATGAATTTCGAAGAGTAAGAATTATCTTTAATGTAATCATCCTCTTCATGTGGCTGCTTTGAGACTTAAAAAACATTTACTTCTACAGTCATATTTCCAAATGATAATGTTATTATGCCATTCCTAAAATTAATAAGGGCATTGGCGGTGGTAAGAAATGGTCTTCCAAGTATCAAAGGAATTTTTGACTTCGTGTTCACAATAGAAACGGTATCTAAAACCAAAAAGTCAACAGGATAATAAAAATTATCAATTTGCAACAAAACATCTTCCACAATACCTCTTGGTTTTCTTACCGATCTATCCGCTAATTGAAGTACCATGGAGGTTGGTTTGATCTCACCTAGACCGAGCTGCAAGTACATGGAGTATGGCATGAGATTCACACTAGCATCCAAATCTAGCAATGCTTGACCACAAGATTTTTTTTCCAATTTAGTAAGCCACCATTGGACAGCCCGGATCTTTATATTTGGGCAGTGTCTTGCTGTCAATTGCTACACTTGCTTGCTCTATCAAAAATGTCTTCTTCTTCACATTACGCCTCCTCTTGAGTGTGCATAGATCCTTGATGACTTTAGCATAGTTGGGAACCTATTTTATTACATGAAAAAGAGGGAGGTTAATTTTAACATGCTGAAGTTGTTCAAGAATCTCACCTTTTAATGCTGAATTTTTCTCCTTAAGTTTAAGGAGAGCTTGAGGGAAAGGCACCGGTGGAGAATAATCATCGTGGGCCTCTTGTTCCTTTGGGGCTTCATCCTTGTTGCTCATGGTATTAGGAATCAAGTGTGATGGTAGAATGGGTCCATCAATTTTCTTACCACTGCGGGTGATTATGGCATTAATCTCTCTAACATTTTGATTTTCAGGTTCAGAGGTTTGTACCATATGTTGTCCCCTTGGATTAGGTTGTGGTTGTGAAGGAAAATAACTTTGCTCTTAAACCATCAAGAAACTAGTCAACTTGTTGAGTTGACTTTTTATCACCTTTTGTTCCTCTTTGATCGCTTGTTGCTCCTCTAGCAACCGTTGATTTATCTTGCCTTGCTCTTCCACACTCTTGGGATGTACCTGCATAAATGACTTAAACATATCTTCCAAAGGTAAAGATTGTTAAGGTGCATTAGATGAGGTTGCTTCCGGTTGCCATTGGGTACTAGAGTGGGGATTAGGGTTGTATATCGGATCTCCAACTAAAATTAGGGTGATTCTTCCACCCGAGATTGTAGGTGTTAGAGTACAGTGAGTCTGGTTTCCTAAAGGGTATACCTAAAGCATTACACTCTCTCTTCATCTCAAAATAAGCTGGACAATCCTTAGGTAAATGATCTACCCCATTACACATGAAACAAGGCTCGTGGGACTCTACCCTAGCAACCAGTTCGGGGGTTCTAGCATCCTTGGTTTTTAAGGCTTCAATTTCCTTAGTTAGGGCCTCTAAACGGGCTTTAAGGTTGTTCTCTTCCTTAAGTTGATAAATCCCAGTGGGTTGATTTCTCCTAGTGCTTTCCATGGCATTTGGTCCTGTCCAAGTGTGGGCTTTTTTCGATAGGTCATCTAGGAAATCTATGGCTTGATCAGGATCTTTTTGAAGAAAATTCCCATTACACGTCACTTCTATGAATTGCTTTTCCCTACTTAGAAGTCCATCATAGAAGTAGCTAACTACCCACCAACTCTCATACCCATGGTGTGGACAAGAATTCAACAAGTCCTTGAAACGTTCCCAAACTTGATATAAGGTTTTGCTCTCCTTTTGTGCAAAGTTTGAGATTTGTCTCTTAAGGTTATTGGTTTTATGGGTTGGGAAGTGCTTTTGGAAGAAAACTCATGTCATCTCATCCCAACTACCTATGGACCTAAGTCTTAACAAGTATAGCCAAACTTTGGCCTTTTCTTTAAGTGAAAAAGGGAAAAACCTAAGTTTGATGGTGTCTACCATATCAGCCCTATGTTGGAAGGTTGCTACTACTTCCTCAAATTCCCTAATATGGATATAGGGGTTTTCATTCTCAAATGGAAGGTTGTTAGCAATTGGATCATGCCCGGCTTAAACTCAGGTTGTTGAACATTAGGGGGGAACATGATACAAGATGGTATGGCCGTTCAGCTAGAGTGCAAGTAGTCTTTAAGTGTCCTAGCAACATTTTCATTGTGATTTTTGGTTTCACTTGGGTGTGCACTATGGTTTGATTTAGGCGAGGTTTCACTAACGGGCATGGAAGGTGAGGGTAACTCTAATTCGGGTCTTTTAATGAATCTATCTCGCGAATCTCTCAGTCTATGCATACACCAAAGGGATTAGAGGGAAACAAATAAAACAGAAAAATAAAAATTAGAAAATCAAAACAAAGTACATAGAACGATATTACCGTGTTGTCTCAAAGTTGACAATCTTCCTTGTACTTAAGCGTGTTTCCCCGGCAACGGTGCCAAAATTTGGTTACCCTCAAACTAATACATGGTTATTGTGTATAGTTGAGGTGTTGATCCCATGAGGAAAAGCGAACTACAACGAAAAGTGTAAACCTTAACACGAACGATAAAATCCAAATGAGTAAATCTGAGTTTGATAATGAAATAGTGTAAAGAAAATTGTGTAAATGTAATGAAGAATATAAATGAGAGATATCAAGGTTTTGGGAATCTTCCCTAGGTTTGTTTGGAGATTAGTTGGCCATGGGGCTCATGCTTGAACATCGTAATGTCGAGCTCTCTCCTCAGTTTCTAGCCTTCATGATTCTTCTCCTATCAAACCCTAAGTGATCTATTTATAATACAAAAGGTCCAAGGGTGTTTTCGGGTTTAAACCATCATTAAAGTCCTAATTAGGTCATGACACGGAGCAGGGGATCGCGTGGGCGCCACACCTCTCATTGATCCAGGTTGCGGCTCAAACCTTTGGGCTTTCTTCTTGCTTCTGGAGGCCATACCTCTTATCAGTCCAGGCTGCACCTCTCAATGCCAGGCAGCACCTCTCATTGATCCAGGCCGCGACGCCCACTGATGGCTTCCTTGGTCTTTTAGGCTTGGTTCTGGAGGCTGAGGCTTAGACTTCTTTAGGCCGCAGCGCACACACCTAAGACTTGGTTTCTCTTTATTTTATCCTACCGAAATCACTCATTTACCTCGATATGCATGGAATCTCAGTGCTTCAAGCAACGATAGCTTTTCCATCTCTTTTAAACACAAAGTACCTGAAAATGCACCGAAATAAGTCAATGATCCAAGAATATCACTTTAGAGTTATTAAGGTATAAAAGTGTAATTCAAATCTCGTTTAACCCTAAAATGCTAACAAATAAGTACTGTTCAAATGCATTTTATGACTCTCATCACACGGTTTTTCGTTTAGACCGGCCCCCTCCCGGTTCTTTTATTTCATGCATATGCATATGAACAATGATATGAAATATGCATATCAACAATAATATAAAAACAAGCATGTATTCAGATATTTAATTTAGCTATCCTACCTTTTCTCAATTTACTATTTGATCAATTTCACTAATTTCTTCTCCTCATATATCATCAATTTATCAAACATAACTCATCAAGAATTTCATTTATCACATTCATTATCAAATCGACTCATTATTTTAATAATATTACTTCTCATATAATAATTTTCTACACCTCCAACATTCCTATTGTACCTATCAATCATTTTTTCATCTACCACCAAAGCATAAACTAATAATTTATTCTAATATTATCATTAGATATTTCATATTTATCTTGATTACTTAAAGTAAATCTAACTCACGACGTAGCACTTAGAGCTACCCGTGGATCACCTCATTGCCTTTCCTGCTTGTCTCAGCAATTTCTCCTGGTTGTTGATTGTCAATACCTGACATAATATTTATATTAAATTTCTAATTTATTCTTCAATTCTTTATAATTCAAACCCTTTGAAAATTCCCACTTTGAATTCCGGGAAATTTCATGTATGCTAAAATTCAAAAATAAACTTCATGTTATTACTTTCTATTTTTCTTAGAGCTTTTCATGACTCTCTATAAAATTTTCCCATAAACCCCTTCAAAATTTTTCTCTTTCAACCTTTCTTTCGGTCCCCAAGTGTTTAAAGAAATAGAGTATTTTGAATCGTAGTTTAAAGAAAACCAAACAGGATTTGGTAATAATTAAAATAAAAGCAAAACTAAACTATTTATATGCAAAATTTTGTTTTAACACTCAGCAGCCCTTTCTCCAATTTTCTTCCATACAAGAGGCCTTACTGCCTTACATGCAGCTTGACCTCATTCTCTTGGCAACAGGTGTTGCCACCTATTGCCACAATTTTTTTTCTTTCTTTTTTCTTCTGAGCGACGCCAGATTTTTTTTTATTTATAAAAATTAAACCTTTCACAAATATATATATATATATATTATTTTAACTCTATGTCATATTTATTAAAGTACTTCTTTACCCTTACTTTACAAATATGGGTATTACAACATTAATCATTGTATTACCTTTATAAGTGTAAGTAAAAATATTATACACCTAAAATGGTACCCTTCAATATGATACATCTATCGGTAAGCTACTGGTCCAACAATTTTTGCCTCGGGTTCCAAATGCACCATGATAGTGAAAAAAGATGGAGGGAAAATATTTTCCATTTGGCAAAGAATTAAAGTAATCCAGGACTCAAGTAGCTTGAGGTCATGCTAATGTAAAACCTTAGAGAAGATGCATCTGAAATAATGACATAAATCAATTATAACAGAGCTAACTCTATCAGGTAAATAACCTCGTATAGCTCTAAGAAGAAGTTCTTGCATGAGAACATGGCAATCATAGCTTTTGAGGCCTATCAACTTTCGTTGTTTGAGCTGACACAACGAGAGATATTGGATGAGTATTCATTTGGAGTTTTCGTCTCCTTGAGAACCTTTAGAAAAAGGAAAATTTTCTTTTGGAATCATAGCATAACAAGCTTTAGGCGTAACCTTTTTCCCAGTGATAGGATGCTTTCTCAACTGAAGTAAACTTCTTATACCCATATGTTCGAGGTCACGCCATGCATTATTGTTATCCTTGGACTTCCCTTCTTAACCTAACAACGTACTAATAACATTATCAAAAACATTCTTTTCTATGTGTATCACATAAAGGTTGTGACGCAATAGATGATGCTTCTAATAATGCAAAGTGAAAAAAATGCTCTTCTTCTTCCAATGCCCCTCCTCATAATCATTACTATCATCTCCAAGGCTCTCTAATTGCCTCAACACTTCAGTCCCTTAGAATGGTTTAGGTGCACATCTATGTTATTCAGTTCTATGAAAAGAAGGCTTATCAGTTCGAAAGTTATAGTTAGGTTTTAACCATTGTCAATGACACATGTAATAATGTTTTCTGCTATGATGCAAATAGAAAGATGAGTTGTCAAAGCCACAATGAGGAGATGCATATCTCTCCCTAGTACTCCACCCAGACAAGATGGAATATGCAAAAAAGTGATTAATAGTCCACATTAATGCCATACGCATTTGCAAACTTTGATTTGCTGAAGCATCGAAAGTCTCAATACCAAATTCCCAAAACTCTTTTAATTCATTTGTTAAAAGTTGCATGTATATATCCAGATTATTAACAAGGCCTTTTGGACTAGGAACCAATAATAAGAGTATGAAATTAGGTTGCTTCATGCACATCCATGGAGGCAAATTTTAAGGTATCAATATGACAGGCTAAGTACTATGAATGATAGTCATGGTACTGAATGGATTAAAGTCATCAGAAGCCAATCCTAAGCGAACATTGTGAGATTCCAAAGAAAAATCAATATATCGAGAATCAAATTTTTTCCAAGCCTGAGAATCAGCAGGATGCCTCAATAATCCATCCTTAGTACGACCCTCATCATGCCATTTTATAAAGGAAGTGGTCTTTGAAGACATGAAAAATCTTTGCAGTTTTGGTTTCAAAGGAAACCAATGTAAAACCTTTGTAGCTTTCTTTTTCCTCTTTTTGAAAGTACCCTCAAATTTACCTTGTGCATCATTTGCACTAGCTTCCCACCTAGAAGCACCACATTTTGAACATGCTTCTTTATCTGCATTATTCTCCCAAAACAACATGCAGTCATTGGGACAAGCATGGATCTTCTTTTACGTTGGACCTAAGCCCTTCATGAGCTTTTTGATTTCATAGTAGGATTTTGGAAAAATGTTTTCTTTCGATAATACATTTTTGAACAACTCTAATAACATGGAGAAAGCTTTATTGCTCAGCCTATTAAGACACTTTATATGATAAAATTGTACTACAAGGAAAACTTTGAGTAATTCTCGCAGTTTGGGTACAATCTCTCGTCAACATATTTTACTAATTCATGAAACTTTTTCAAAGACACATTCTCTCTTAAAGGTTGTTGTCGTCCAAAGCCATCACGTACTTGTTTATTTTCTTCATCCATATTCACATCTATACCCTCTGCACATATACACTGGAAATGAATCATGTATTAGGCCATGAATATCATGTTCAAACCCTCATCCTTCACTAGGTCCACTAGTAGAAATAGATGCACCCAAGGTCTCCCGATGGAAAATTTATCAAACATAACCTTTGAGAAAACCCTTATAAATATATGAAGAATTTATAAATGAAAAAAAAAAGAAAATAATTATGTTAGACTATTATATAAAAAGATATAAATTGTACTTTAAATACATCACTGCTGAAAACAATAAAAGCAGAATTGTTCCAAGATATTTTAATTAGTTGCAATCCCATATAGGCAAACTCCATTAGTCCTCTACATAAGCTGCATAAATCTGTATCCATCTAAAGCATCAAGATAAATAATATTTTCATTTTACTATTGACAAAGCCCCCTGATATTTTTCGTTGGCATCAATAGTAGAGTTTATTAACTGGTAGATTAGATAGTATAATCCCAACAAATATCATTATTTCAAATGTTAGTTCTCAAGGTCTAGCTAATCCTGATAGAGAATAATAAACATAGTTTAATGAAATGAAGAAATAAATAATTGAAGACAACACTAAACAATGAATGTTTTAGTCATGTGTAACAAACGATCAGATAAAACTCCAATGAGTGAAAACTTTGTGAAAATTGATGTCATCAGATGTGATTAAAGGCTACATAATTAAATGATATATTAGAATTTAAGAAGATAGCCTAAGGACAACTTCTCACTCAAATAAGGTCTCAGGTTCATGTTTTAGGACTTCAGGGTCTAGAAAATTTAGCAAACTTGAATAGAGAAACCCTTTTCTTTTTGGCCCCAAGTAGACCAAGGTTTTGTTAGGTTGAGCAGACTCTTGGAGCATTTATGCCAAACAACAAAATAATTGAATTTATTACATTAACCTGCCATATTTACTTCGGAGTACAATTTAGAGGGGAAAACATGACTTTGCCTGTCATAATAATAAAGTTAAAAACAACAATGCAATAAAATTATGATTCAATTTATAGTATAATTGCAAGGATGGAGAATGAGGCCACATATTGTACTTAGGTGCATGAGTTTATTTTTCAAGAAAAGAAAATAACTTAAAATTGATATGTTTAACAAAAATTAATCCTCAATATTGTAAGAAGCATCCCATCCAGAATATATACTAACATGAAGTACTACATTACCTCTAACTGTCTCAATGTGTCAAGCAAATTTGATCGTTCTTCACATAGAACTTGAAGTTGTCCTTGTACTTCAAAGAATTCTGAGAGCATGATCTGTTCACAATCCTTTACAAGATTCTCATTGATTCCCTCTTCAAGTAAGTGTTCCTTGAGACTCTCAGTTGATATAGAGAAATCATTTGGTACAAGGGAGAGATTATCATTCAGTGATCTCAAAGGAAAGAGACTTATAGTTGAGACTAAAGCAAATATCCAAGCTTTTCTATCTCTTCTAGAATTAGTTCTCAGATGAAGGGTCTTTAGAGCAGTAAATATGTAAAACTTCCTATCATTAGATTTGCTTTCTTGAAATGATGAGATCTCCTAAAAAAAATTGAATAAAATCTCCATAAATTACAAGGAAGAGCCCTATAATTTTGGCATTATGAAAAACATTGAGCATGGATTTGTTAAATATACATAAAATAAACTAAAAATTCAAAAAAAAATATTCGAAATCCACTAGAAAAATACACAAAATTGAAGGCAGAAGCAATAAAGAAAATATGAAAAAAAAGCATTGTATCAAATCAAAAAAGAAACCAAAAAATTACCACACAGAAAATCGACATGCAAACCAAACCAAACCTAACATGGTTATACCAAAATTAGTATACCCATAACTAAAAATTGACCAATCTATTTTATATTTATATATATATATATATATATATATAGAGAGAGAGAGAGAGAGATAGCAAACCTGAACTTTCTCGATAGCTAAAGTAAAGGATTCTTGAAATGATTTGGAGAACGGATTATTGATGTAAAGGGTATAGGTTTCTTGCACGAAAAAGAGAGACAATAAAGGGTATGGTTGAGAACCAGAGAGAGATGAGATTGTGAGCATGGGTACTGAGAGCGAGTGAGAGCTTAAGAGCCAGAGAGATATGAGAGTGTGAGAACGGGTATTGAAAGTGAGAGATAGAGAGAAGAAAGGGGGTTTCAAAGAGAGATAGATGAGGTTTCGAACAATCCTTTTTTTTCATTAAAGAATTTTTTTTTCTTTGCATTCAAAAAGTTATTTAATTAAACAAGTCAACAGAATCTCTCAACGAGCGGGTGAAGTAGCGCCTTATTTTTACTCTATACTGACGGCTTTTCTAATTCCGGTAGTATAGACATGATCTATAGTGATACAATATTTAATCTGTTAGTATATGATACGCTTCTACTGATGAATTTAAAATTCGTTGGCATAGGGTTTGAAATTATAATAATAAAAATAAATTAAAATTAAAATTATTACAATAATGATAATAATTATTATTATTTTCATCATTATAATAATACTGATAGCAATTTTATTTTTATAATTAAATATAATGATAATAGTAATTGTAATAATTATAATTATAATTATATTAATAATAATAAATCAATTTTAAATTCAATTCTTATCTTGCATTGTAGGCTTAAAGAAAACCAAACAACCATTTTTAGATTTTAAATAATTATTTAATATTTTAAAATTATAAAATCAATTTAAATTCCATGAATTTTAATTATAAATTAAGTTCATCAACCAACAAATATATATTATCATTGACGGACACATGTCCATCAGTGATGGTCCGGATTGAAAATCATTATACCGAACGTACTGTTAATTCTACCAAACTGTCAAATCTTAAACCCCTAATTAACTAAAACCCTAAATCGAAACCATAATTACCCTAAACCCTAAACCTTAAACTCTGAAATTCTAAACCTTAAAACTCTAAACCGTAAAACCCTAAACCTTAAAAACCCTAAACCATAAAACTCTAAACTTTAAAACCCTAAACCTTAAATTGAAGTTGAGATCGATTATAGTGTTTTGTTGGAATCTCATTACATTTTTTGTTATAATGGAAAAGATAAAATTGAAATTAGGATCGATTACAGTGCTTGGTTAATTAGCATATTCATATATGGTATTTTCATGTATTTACATGTATTATTTATATAATATATATTTACTATAACAATATATGTATTATTTAACTATATATATTAGTTAATTATATTATTTTTTAATATTTACTATTATAAAATATTTAATTACATTTCATTTTATTAATTATATGAGTATAATTTACTGTATTTTATATACTATATATTATTTGCACATAATTTCAATTCATTATCTTATAGTAATTTGTTATTATGTTACACTAGTTAATTATAATAGAATTATTATTTATATATTATATATATATATATATATATATATTACAATAATATTAAAATATAACTATTTTATATTATCTAATTAATTAATTATACCTGTTTTAAATATTTAGTATTATATAAATATTTAATTATATTCTTATTAATTATTAAAGTATATACATGATCTATACTTAAGGATTTTTAATTCGTCAATATATATATGATCTATACTTACGGATATTTAATCCGCCAATATATACATGATTTATAGTGACGGAAGTTTTAATCTGTCATTGTATATATGAGCTATAGTGATAAAATTTTGAATCTGTCGGTATAACTCAAATTTATACTTACGAATTTTAAATCTTTCGATATAGACTGAATACACTAACTGATTTTAAATCCGTCAGTAAATTACATTTTTTGTATAGTATAACTATATATTTTGTTATAAAACATATTTTTGATGATTAAAACAAAAACATTGATGATAAAAATAATTTTACCGTTAAAAATATATATTTTATTAAAAATATAAATTTTATCACCAAAATTATATTTTTACCATACAAGACAAATTGTAAGACAGCAGTGTAGCCACCTTCTTTTAATTTATTTATTTTTATTTTTAACCTTCCCGAGCTCATATATCAACACCTAAGGAGTTCAACACCCAAGGAGTTGACACTCGATTTTAACACTCAAATAGTGCATTAATAACGTTGCGACACATTTAGAAGCATTACTAATAAATAATTATTTTTCTTTTAAAAGTCACAATGACGAGTGAATGAAAATCACTGTATGGTGTCTGGCGTTTTTTTTGGGGTGCTAATTAAACTTGGGTGTCAAATTCCGAGGGTCGAAAAATAGTAACCGTGTAAGTAAATAAGTTGAAGGCAGCTAATGTCTTGTTTCCTTCCATATCCTGTACAAGGTATTACTTTTCAAAAAGCGATTCTCAAAGCTAAAATACCCTTTTAAAAATTATATATTATCACTTGCATGCTTTACTAACTTTTCATGGATCCAAGGTAAGGAACCAAAAAGTGTGGCTTGTGGGGTTATTGGATGACAAAAGCTGTATCATGTAACCATTTTTTCCACGCATAGATCTATACCCTACACGTTATTCTCTTTCTATTTCAATATTTAGATCTCCAAAAACAACAAAACAAAACTCAATCAGACAATCTCCACACTCAATTCTCGTCTCTCAACAAAGATCAATGGCACTAAGCAATAACGTTATCGGTTGTATCAACTTTGTTGCTGTGCTCCTCTCCATTCCAATCATCGGTGCTGGAATCTGGCTTACAATGGAACCAGACAACTCTTGTGTGAAGATTTTAGAATGGCCTATAATAATTTTGGGGGTTTTGATCTTGGTTGTAGCTCTAGCAGGGTTTATCGGAGGGTTTTGGCGAATCCCATGGCTCCTTATTTTTTACCTTGTTGCAATGCTCATTCTTATCATATTGCTTGCATGTTTAGTTGTTTTCATCTACATGGTGACCGTTAGGGGTTCGGGTCACCCTGAACCAAGTCGAGCTTATTTGGAGTATCATCTGGATGATTTTTCGGGTTGGCTTCGTCGAAGGGTTAGAAGTTCGTATAAGTGGGATCGGATTAGAAGTTGTCTTAGTTCAACAAACATGTGTGCTGAATTGAACCAGAGTTACCGTATGGCTCAAGATTTCTTTAATGCTCACATTAGTCCCATACAGGTAAAATCTTCTTCTTTTTTTTAATGGAGTACTTGTTTTAATCTTTTTAATAACCAGATCTACCTAGTTGAACTTGTTGAGAATGAAAATCTTCATGAAACCTTTTCTATTTTGTTAAAGAGTAACTTCTAATTGTTGTTACTGGATTTAACGCTTTTTTTTTTCTTTTTATGTGAAAATAATAATAGGACATACATATATTGTGAAGGAAACTTGTGGGTTCACGTTGTAGAGTATCTCTCCAGTTTTTCATGAAAATTTCGCATTTAGAAAACATTTTTTGGAAAAAATTTTCTTGAGAACTTGAAACCTAATTAAATTAATTGGTTTGTCTATCATCTTTCTGAGTTCTTTTTTTTTCTCACTTTTAAAATTCAGGCAATACCATTTTTATTGATATATTACTTTTTTTGTTGGGTGCTGTAGCTATTGATATATTACTTCACAATAATTTTAGGATAAAAAATAGAACTTTAAGTTTAATTAAAGTAATAAAAGCATAATTTTTTTTTTTTTATGAAATACAAAAGCATAAGATTACTCTTTCTTGGAGTGATGAACAAGGGTACGTGGTTTCTAATCAAGCATAAAATAAAGAATAATTAGTTAGATAATGCAAAGCAGTTAGATTCTTAAACCATGCGTCTTCTTTTACAAAAATATTCCTTCTTTATCTTTAATCTGTTCCTTGCTTTATTTTCCTTTTACAGTCTGGATGCTGTAAGCCCCCAACAGAATGTGGTTACACTTTTGTAAACCCAACATATTGGATTAGTCCCATTAATAACGCAGCCGACATGGATTGCTTGCAATGGAGCAATGACCAAATGCAGCTTTGTTACAACTGCGATTCTTGCAAAGGTGGATTACTTGCAAATTTGAAGGAAAAATGGAGAAGAGCAGACATAATTTTGCTCATAAGTCTTGTTGCTTTGATTTGTGTATATTTGATAGGGTGTTGTGCCTTTAGGAATGCTGAAACAGAAGACTTATTTCGCAGATACAAGCAAGGTTATACATAAAGAGATAAAGAGTACTAGCTACCTAGTTGTCGTAGTAGGCTATTAGGGGTGCAAGGTAATTTACAACTGGGGATTGGTCTGAACTTTGAAATGTGCTTTTTGGTCCTTTTGGATATTTTCATGACTTCATATGAGATTTTTTTACTGTTCACATTTTGTTTCAAATGGCATTGGGTTTGATTGATGGATTTTAGGCTTTTAGCCAAGAAAATTTATTAAAGTTCTGGTGGGGTGTGCGTGATCTGCGGAGGCACCGAAAGTAAGTTGTTTTTTTGGGCCAGAAAAGGAACACGTACACCACTTAACAAAACCATGGTAATTTTGAAAGTAAGTTGTTGATTGCTTTTATATCTCCTCATTCTATAATTAAAGATTCATGATATTTAACAGGATACTAAGTTCAATAATGCACAATTAAACAAGTAGTTGGTTGGTCATCGCCCCAAATAAAATGTAAGGTGAAAAATAGTGTAGGTTAAATTATCACTTTAAATAAAATAAAATGCACTTTTAATTATTAAAAAAAATAAAAAAAAACATGGTATAATTCATTGGTTATTGTCTTAAATCAAAAGTATTTTACTATCTTGAAGTTTTTGGATCAATCTCTAAACCAATAATTTTTTATGAATTAACAATTGGAGAGTCATTTCCAAATAATCAAACTCCAAATAATTTTTCTTACAGAGGTTCATATACCACATTAATGTAATCATAAGAATAAGGTCAACACCTAGCTTCTTTCTTCATTGGTTTTTAGCCCGTGCGACGCACATACAATTTTTATATATAGATTTAATAATTTGATTCGGTCATAACGTTAAGAAATCATGTCGAATTGATATCCCACTAAACTGTTGTCGATAAACTCGGTAGAAGCAGACGTGCAATCTTATTTCCATTTAATTTGCAATTGATTATTTATGCTCATCCGAAAGCACTATACTCATTGTAGTAAATAAGTTGGTTCAGATCAAGAGTTACCCTGTCCTGCTTAGCTGTATCAGATGAATTAAAAAGATTCCTTAAACAAACAATAACAAAATGATAGAAACGTTAGCAATCAAGTATAGAAACTCTACTTGAATTTTCTTGCAGCTGGGAACCTGGACACTGATCCACAGATGTTATAAGACAAATCTTTCAGTCATCATAGCCATCATAAGCAATATCCGACAAACAATAACAAAATGATAGAAACGTTAGCAATTAAGTATAGAAACTCTACTTGAATTTTCTTGCAGCTGGGAACCTGGACACTGATCCACAGATGTTATAAGACAAATCTTTCGGTCATCATAGCCATCATAAGCAAAATCCTATCGGATATTGCTCGTTCTCGGGCAAAACTCAAATTCATTTTCCTAAAAACACCAAGGTTGCAACGCCATCAACAAAGAACAATCAATCTCTTAAAAACTCATAATATATCATGAACAAACATTCTTAAACAACTTACAATTACTTATTAATCATTTTCACTCGAAGATGGATTAAATTAAATATGTAGACCGTCACGGAAATAAACACTCGACTCTCATGTGTTTGAAGGGTATGTGTTTTGCTCAAATTCATTCCAATGGAAATGATCTACCATAGGCTTGAATATCTTCTCATTCTCCACCACTGGGATCACATGCATAACACGAATCATAAGAACTTTTCAAGGATTGTAACAAGGTTTAGGATCAAGGTGGAAAATATTTGGGAATGTAGCTTAAAAGCCATCGAAACTAGTGGAGCAAAAATGAATCAACTCAAGCTCGAATATATAAGACATGTAAAACCAATCACTCCATTCAGCAGCTTCTTCAATTCGGCTTTAAAGCCATGTAAAACTCTTGCATTGAAAAAGAGGTCGTTCAAAGGAACACTTTTTATTTGCAGTAGGGAACAATCATTCGCAACAATTTCCATCTTTGTATATATCATGTATAAACAGACTCATTTCTTGGAATTTTAGGATGAATTATGAATATGGACAGTTTGTAACAATAAAAGTAATTTCCTTCATCACTTCTTTTATTCTTTTCTCTTTTATTTTTTAACAAATTACATCAACAATAGAACTCACGAATTGAGAATGAAAACATATTCTATTCACTAGTTATAGCCATACCACAAATCCAAACACCCCCACACTTACTTCTTGTATACCCATACATATCATAGTGATGAACAATGCTTCACTAGCTCTACGGCTTGGGTAAAGGCATTGTTTTTCAGGTTTAAAGCTTGTAACGTGGGTTCACAAAAAAAAAAAAAAAACCAATAAAGCTCAAAGAGGTTCAACAAAAGGGAAAAATTAATTACAAGGTAGGCTATTTGGCTTATATAGCTTATAACAAAGAGGGCCTTAATCATGTTCACGTATGCATGTGTCAATATGACCTCAAAGATAATCAAGGCAAGTTCTAGAGAAACAAATCCATGGAAGAATATCTCACATGAAAGAAAATAGTGAGACTGATATGGATGTGTCAATCAAAGGCTTAAAATCTCACCAGCTTTTGTCTACTAAATTTAATCATTACCATTCTCAAGAAAAATAACTAAACTAATTAATTCCAAGTGGGAATATTACTTATTCCATCATGTTATGAATTTTTCAAGCTTAATTGAATCTTGCTCATGACATACACAACCAAAAATCGTTGAAAACCACAAAAACAAAAAGTAAAACTCCTTTTTTTTTAGAGATACAAAATTAAAACACAACCTAAATCCCCTCCCCCACACTTAAAATTTATATTGTCCCCAATATACAGCAAAGAAAGCAAATACATGGTAGAAAGAAACTTCCTTGACCACTGGCGGAGACGGATCACGCTCCCTTCCCTCAATATCTCCATCAACGCGTTCAGGTTTCGGAGCAAGGAAGTAAGGAACTGCATCATTGCCACACCCATGTAAAGAAAAAAAATCCGAAATCAAAACACACAGAAAGCAATTGAGGAAAAGAATAATTAGAAAATTGAACCAATTGCAGGGAATAATGAAAATAACAAAACAAAGGTTTAGAATGCTTGGGTTGCCTCCCAAGAAGCACTTAGTTATAGTGCAATACCCGTATTTGTGAAGTAAGGGTAAAGAAGTAATTTAATAAATATGTCATGAAATTTAAATAATATATATTTATGCGAATGATTAGTACTGAATGAAATAATTTTTAAAAAAAATTTGGGACGTGGACATCATTAAAAGAAAAGAAAAGAAAATTTTAAAAAAAAAATATGGACGTCCAAAATGTCCAGAAGAAGAAAAATGAAAAGAAAAAAAAAAGTCAAAAGGTAAAAAAAAAAAAGTTTAAAGTCAAAAATTGTGAAGAAAAGAGAAAAACAACGACATTTGGTATGAATGATATTTGTTCTGTTCGTGGCAGCAAGAAAAGTTGGGGAGAGGGCAGTTGCAAATTTAAGAAGACAATTGCAAATTGCCTTACACGTTTCCAAAGCGCGGAGACCTTGGGAGGGGGGCTACTGAAGTTTTCAACCCAAGCTTTCATATATATGCACAATAGGTTCAGGCAAGTTACGCGAAGGGAGTTCATTTAGTTTCATGTAATTCATTTGTTTTCTTAAAACATTTGGGAGCTCAAAGAAATGCTGAAAGAGTAAAATTTTGAAGGGATTTTATGTGGAATTTCATAGAGAATCAGAAAAAGCTATCAGAAAAGCAGAAGGTAATAATATAATGGTTATTTTTGAATTTTTTACATTTATGAAGTTTCCCGAATTCAAAGTGAGAATTTTCGAAGTGTGTGATTTATATCGAATTGAATAATAAATTAGAAAATTTATATAAATATGATGTTAGATATTGACGATCTACAACTGGGAGAATTTCTGAGAGAAACGAGAAAGACAAAGAGGTGATCCACGGGTAGCTTTAAGAGCTACGTGGTGAGTTAGATTTACTTTAAGTAGTCTAAATAAAAATCAATTATTTGATAATAATATTAAATTTAATTGTTAGAGTATGATTGGGTGGTATATAAATCTTTGGTGGATAGATATGGTATAAATGTTGGACTTGTAGAAAAATTTTATGTGAGAAGAAATATTATTAGAAAAATGAGTTGATTTAAAAATAAAAGCAATAAGTGAAATTCTTGATGAGCTATGGTTGAGATTTTGATATGAATTTTTAAGGAGATAACTTTCAGTGGATCTTAACAAACTTTGATGGATGATTTGATGAGATTTGTGATGAAATTTAGTGAATTTTGACAAGTTTTAACGGATGATTTGATGTGATTTGGGATGAGAGAGTCTTAGTGGAAAAATTTTATATAAATTTGAGAATGATCATGATAACCAATTTAATTGTTTTGAATTTATGTTGTTTTTATATTACTGTTTGTATGTTCATTTGATATCGTTGTTCATATGCATATGCATTAAATGAAAAGAAAAGAACTGGGAAGGCAGCCGGTCTAATTGAAAAACCGTGACAGCTGGATTATATTGGAAATAAATTCCGTGACAGCCGGAATAAGCTGTAAAGAAAAGAACCAGGAAGGCAGCCAGTCTAAGATAATAACAACCTGTCGACAGGTGGAAAGATGTTCCCATCATAATCATTCATGTATTACACCTATTTTAAATTTTGCATATATTATGGAAATGCTGTGTGTGGTATATTGTGGTGAGTTTATTTAGAGATGATTGAGTCTCCTAGAGAGAGACAGTTACAGTGAGAAAAAGAGAAAGAAACATAGAAATATGATAATATGGGAATTATTTAAATATTAGACATTTATGCTATTATCTAGTTATAGGAGAAATAATTGTTTAAATATTAATGGGATATTTACAAAATTGGAATACTTTTAGTAAATTTAATTCACTGAGCTTGTGAAGCTCATCTCTCATTGTACAATGATTTTCATGTAGCAGACAAAATAAATAGTCTGGTGGGTTGAGAGGCAATCAAGGCCATTTTCTGTTAGCCAGGTATGTGTCAATATCTTCAGACTAATGAGAAAATAAAATGAAAATTTTTATTGTAAATATTCATGCATTTATGTTTAAAGTAAATATCATATTTGTTTACCTCCCCTGTTGAGGATAAAATTAAAAATTTCGGTTAGTATTTTATTTATTGTTGCATATATGTGTCGTGCTAGGATTCTCAAAATGTGATGACACTGTCTCGGGGGTGGCCAACCCAAATGGGTTGTTACAATTTTGGTATAAGAGCATTAGGTTTTAAGATTCTGTAGACTGCATAAAAAGAAAGAAAGTGGAAGATTAAATAAATTATATTTTAGTGAACAGTCTGAGGATGACACGTGGACGTGCTAGAGGTAGAGTTAGAGTTGTTGATTGGAGAAGGGGTGGTATGCCCTAATATTTTTGACAAGTCGAGGTTGAGTCTGAACTTGTGGTTCCTAGAAGGGAACGTGTTGACAACATAATTGACATTGGTAAAGGTGTGAGATAATCCGAAGTTAAAAGAGATGAGCTAAGACAAGCTCTTACACATAATCTTAAGAAAAATGAATGTAATAAATAATAGAATTGATAACTCATAGTATATACTTGATGGACAGGCTGGAGCAATGTTTGAGGTTGTAAATCTAGTAATGATGAACGTTTAAAAAGGGGGAAAGGTGGGTTTATGCATAAGACGCAGGAATATATATTAAGTTGAATGCCTTAAAGGATCTATGAATTCTTTTAAGCTTGAGTTTTAGGAGAAATATGTAGAGAGATTATTTGGTACTTTACTGGTAACTGATAGGCAGATGGTCACTTTTGTTTCATTCGAGTTAGAATGAGAAGTTTTAGAATGATGAGAGGATATTCTTCCCAGGGTAAGTACAGATGTTGTTAGACCCTTAACCTGGAATAGGTTTAAGGAGGTTTTCTTTGATAAATATTTTTCCTTAGACCTTTAGAGCCCAACAAAATAAAGATTTTATTTATTTGGGGTAAATATATTGACTGTGGCTTAGAATGATAACAGATTTGCGGTCTGGTCAATGGTTGTACCGAAAAATGGTAAACCTAAAAGAGAATAAGTGTAAGAGGTTCAAAGATGAACTATGTTTTGAGATTTGATCAAAACTATCTTATATGAGGCATATGAATTATGTCAGATTGGTGGATACAACACTTCAGATTGAGAAGGATGTGATGGAGTTTAAAGGAAAGAGAAAGAGTGGTTAAAAAAAAAATAGACATGAAGATTATAGAGTTAATAGTAGTATGAATTTACAGAGTGAGAAACCACCCTAGAGGAGGCATTCCTTGTTACAGGGAACTGAAGTACAGAGTCAAAGGAAAGCAGGATCTATTATTTCTGTAGCTCAGAATACTATTGGTGGGACCCTTAGATTTAGGAGACAGGTTATGGGAACTGGGAGTCAGGGTATAGGAAGTAAGTATGCCACCAAGGGAAAATGATAATCTGATGTATGATTGAGAAGTAGAAGTTTATCATAGATATATTTTATCCCATAATTATTGTAATTTGAGGTGCCTTATATATAGAAAAAGTGGATATATCAATGTTGGTTGATCTTGGTGCAACCCATTCTTTTGCATCCAATATTTATATGATGTATATTAAAGTATGTATTAGCCCTTGGATACAAAATATTTTTGTTAAAGTTCTCACCAGAGGTAGAGTGATAATCATAAATGTTTACGAAGGTTGTGTGATTCATATCAGTGATAGAAAATCTGAAGTTGATTTATTATCTTTGAATATGGTTGATTGTTTCAAAAAGAATGTAGTGTTCAAGATATGAATATGAAGAGTTTAATTTTCAGGGAGAACATAAGATACTCTCGAACTATCATATTTTTCTCTAACCACTAGGAGATGATTGAAGAAAGGTTGTGAGGAGTATTTAACATACATAATGGATCCTAGAAAGGAAAATATGACGTTAGAATAAATCTTAGTGATAAAAGATTATTCTAATATAATTTCTTAATGAGTTGTCTATGTTGCCTCCAAGTAGGGAGATTAAATTTTCTATTGATATGATACCAGGATCATCACATATATTTAATAGCACCCTACAGAATGACGTCAGCTGAATTGAGAAAGTTGAACGTACTATTTTAAGAATTTGTGGATAAACAATTTATCTGACCTAATGAATTTGGGGAGTCAGGTGTTGTTAGTGAAGAAGGAAGATGGAACGATAAGAGTATGTATAGACTACAGATAGTTGAATAAGAACAAATATATTTTCCCAGGATAAATAAAGAGTTTGAGCAGTGTAAGGAGTGAAGGTGTTTTCTAGGATAAACCTGAGATTAAGTTATCACCAATTGAAGATAGAGAATGGAGACATGCCTAAGATTGTTTTTAGGACACGTTATAGTCATAGGTTTCTTGTGATGACATTTGGATTGAATAGTATTCCAGAAACATTCATGGATTGGATAAATAAAATGTTTGAACCATTTCTTGATAATCTTGTGGTTGTGTTCAACGATAACATTTTGGTGTATTTTAAGACTAAGGAAGAGCAGGTAAAACATTTAGAAATTATGTTGGAGATTTTGAGGAGAAAGAGATTGTATGATATAAGTTCTCTAAGTGTGAATGTTGGTTGAATGAAATAACTTTCTTGGAACCTGTTGATGAGTCTTAAATATTGCATATTTAAGCCCTTTAATTTATATTTGTTAGGTTCTTAATTTGTATTATTTCACTTTATTTTATGTTTTTTTTTGTGTTTTGTGTATTTTTATAGGTTTGTGGAGAAAATGAAGCATTTTTGGAGATATTAAGCTTCAAGAGCAAAGAGGATGCATAGTGCGATCGATCACACAAGATATGCGATCGAGCGCACTTGCCTATGAACGAGTGCAAGGTCAACATCCCACATCAAAATATTTGCAGTTCAGTGCATCTGCGATCGATCGTAACAGACATGCGATTGATCGCACCATTCTGCGGTTGAGTGCACTCGGGCCAGCGTCCCACATCGAATCTGAAACCTACAGTGCTCCGAGACTCCCCCTATATAAACACCATCTGACTCCATCATTCAGTGTACAATTCCTAGGCCACTTTGGTGTTAACCGGTGGACGTCTGCTAGCATTCTAGTGGATCCCGAAGGCTTTGCTACCACGAGGGGAAGCGCCGCCCATCAGCAAGTGGAATTTCTCCCATGTAAAGTTATTTATTTCTTTTTATTTAGTTGTTTTAGTTTAATGTTTAGCGCTTTTATTATGAATTTTAGTTTCATAGTTATGAGTGGCTAAAATCTTCAGCTAAGGTTGAAGATGAAGCCTTGCCGTTGTTTGGCATAGTAGTTCAGATTTGTTTGTACAAATCTGACATTTTTTTAGTATAAATATTCTGTCAATTATTTGAGTTAATCTTGTGATTGATTGAGTTTAAATTGTTCTGTTGGATATTCCTTGTGTTTCATCTGATGGATACATCGAATTGTTTTCGATTAAATTGGATTTCCTTTGTGATTTGTTGAGAGCAGATACATTGGATGCTTTTGGTTTAATTAGGATATTCTTTGTTTTTTGTCTTATAGTTGGATTCATGGAATTTTTTGATAGGCTATCTTTAGAACATTGAGTTATATGCTTAACTTTGGCGGGGTGGATTCAGAAAGTTTAGTGTGTTTTTATTAGTTTTTAAAATCAATTTAGTTTAGTTTTTATTTATTTTGCAACATACAATTCAAAAACTCGGAACTAGGTTAAGATAAGATTAGTTTAGATAAAATTATATTTTCACAACATAATTCCCCGTGGATTCGACCTCGCACTTGCACAACGCTATACTGCAAACGACTCGTGCACTTGCGAGTAATTTAAAACTCACAACAAGTTTTTGGCGCCGTTGTCGGAGAGTTGTTTTGTTTGTGAAATTTTTGTCTGAATTAATTTTATTTTTCTACTAGTTAGTTAGCATTATTTGTTTAATTTTTCTGTTTGGCAATTTTATTTTATTTTATTTGTTTATTAAAAAAATAAAAAAACATTTTGCAAATTTCTACTGGCAGGTTATTTTAGTGCTTTTTGTTCGGTTTATGCTTGGTCGGAGATCCTTGAATTTAGATTTGACACATTTAGATCCCGACTTAGAAAGAACTCTTAGGAGGCAGAAGAGAGCACCAGTTGAAATGGGAGAAAATTTTAGGAATACAAATCATCCTGAACATGTAAAGCAACATAGAGCTTGGAACGTGGATTCCACTACATCCCTTAGGGATTTGTTCGCATCCGTTGCGACTAATTCATCTTCTTGCATAGTGTTGCCACCTACCAATGCCACCCATTTCGACTTGAAGCCACATGTTATCCAACTCTTACCCTTATTCCATGGCTTAGATCTTGAAAATCCTTATAGTCATGTGAAGAAGTTCAAAGACATTTGTGCCACATTTAAATTCCAGAACTTCTCTGAGGAGTCAGTCCATCTTCGACTCTTCCCTTTTTCTCTTCACGATAGAGCTAGGGCGTGGTTGGATTCCAACACGCCCGGGTCTATTACATCTTGGGAAAACCTGCTTAGCAAATTTCATCATAAGTTTTTCCCAATGTCTCGAGTGAATGAGTGCCGAAAGGAGATTAGCTCTTTCATTTAGGATGAGGATGAAAAATTTTCTGAGAGTTGGGAACGCTTCAAAGAGCTACTGATCAGATGCCCTCCACATAGATATGAGAAGTGGAGACTCGTTCAGTTCTTCTACCAAGGGTTGACTCAACCTAACCGTAGCATGATCGAGTCTATGAATGGGGGGTATTCTTAAGTCTGACGGGAGATGAAGCCTACAACGCATTGGACAAGTTGTCCGATAACTTGCAGTAGTGGGATTTTTCAAGCTGTCGATATAAGTCCGTCCGTGCTCCTAAGAGGGGAGGCATCTATGAGGTTAGGGAGGACGCTGATTTGAAGATAAAGTTTGATGCCCTCACTAAGAAGATTGATGCTCTCACTGTGAGCCAATCCATCAATGCTGCCAACACATTCAATGTTGAAAGCTGTTCCATCTGTGCTAGTCCCATGCATCTACCACAGAATTGCCCATCAATGTCGGCTTGCGCCGAGTATCCTATGGAACAAGTAAATGCTTTCAATGACTATCGAAGGCAGTCAAATGGATCATATTCTGAGACGTACAATCCAGGGTGGCGGAACCACCCAAATTTTTCATGGAGGCAGAACCAACCAATGAATCAGGGAGAAGTCCCTCATAATGCTCAAAATCAATATCCTCCCGGATTTGCCCAACAAATTCCTGTTCATGGTCGTTTTGCCTATCCAACACCATTACCTACTTACCAAGCTCCCACTCAAACACAAGCGCTAGTTTCACAGTCACCAGAGGACACCATTAAGGAATACATGAAAATGAATAGCCAATCCATGAGCGACGTAAGGAATGCAACAATGGTAAACACCCAAGCAATTGCCAAGCTGGAGAGTTAAATAGGGCAAATTGCAAGTCACTTGGGTGAGAGAGAGAAAGGGAAGTTCCCCAGTCAGCCCGTGCCCAACCCGAAAGGACAATTTATGGTTGGGAGTTCATCAACTCCTACGCACGGGGAGGAACAAGTACAGTCGATTGTCACACTGAGGTCTGGGAGACAAGTGGATAATAGAGTGGAAGAGAGCCCTGCTATACAGCAAGGGCAAGGGAGTGGCAACAAAAAGAAGAGAGATGATGAGCCATCTACAGCCACACTTACTGAAAAAGACCCTCCTAGGTCGTTTTTGGATGCCATCCATCAAGTGCCATCATATGCCAAGTTTTTAAAGGACTTGGTCACTATCAAGAGGAGGATGAATGTCCCAAAGAAGGCATTTTTGACTGAGTAGGTCAGTTTAATCCTTCAGTGCAAGCTACCCATTAAGTATAAGGACCTAGGTTATCCTACCATCTCTTGCACAATAGGAGTCAGCCATATTGAGAGGGCTCTTTTGGATCTAGGGGCGAGTGTGAATCTTCTACTCTACTCAATCTATTTGCAGTTGGGGTTAGGAGAATTGAAGCCCACATCCACGACACTTCAATTGGCTGACAGGTCAGTGAAAAGACCACGGGGAGTAGTTGAGGACGTCTTGATAAAAGTGGATAAATTCTATTTCCCAGTGGATTTTATTGTGCTTGACACAGAGCCGGTCCAGAATGTAGGGATTCAAATACCAATAATTCTAGGGAAACCATTCTTAGCCACAGCTAACACCCTAATCAATTGTAGGACAGGGGTGATGAAGATCTCCTTCGAAAATATGACAGTGGAGTTAAACATATTTGATATCACTAGGCAACCACTGGAGTATGATGAAGTGAGAAATGTATGCTTGATAGAGGAGATTTTTGAAGAGACTGTGGATGAATCAAGCATTGAGGATCCCCTGGAGGCGTGTTTTGCTCACTTTGGAGAGGACTTGGGCTTAGATAAGCTACTCGAGGAAGTGAATGCCATTTTGGAGTCTGATCCTCAGGAAAGCAATGAGACAGAGGAGACCGCCGAACCTGAAACCCCCAAGAAAGAACTTAAGCCTTTACTAGATAATCTTAAGTATAAGTTCTTAGGTTCAACCGATAATTTGTCTGTGATTACAGCTTCAGATTTAGGTGAAGCACAAGAGGAGAAATTATTAGATGTCGTAAGAGAGCACAAGGAAGCTATCGGGTGGACCATTAAGGATATCAGGGGAATCAGCCCCTCAGTGGTGATGCACAAGATACATTTGGAGGAGAATACCAAGCCATCGAGGGAGCCACAAAGAAGGCTCAACCCAGCTATGCAAGAGGTTGTGAGGGCAGAAATAATTAAGCTGTTAGATGCAGGGATCATTTATCCCATCTCTGATAGCAAGTGGGTGAGCCCGATTCATGTCGTGCCCAAGCGAGCAGGATTGATGGTAGCAAAGAATAAGGACGATGAGTTAGTGCCAACTCGTGTTCAGTCAGGGTGGAGCGTGTGTATAGACTACCGTAAGCTGAACGTTGCCACAATGAAGGATCACTTTCCACTGCCATTTTTTGATCAGATGGTGGAGCGTTTGGTTGGTGTTGTGAGTTTTAATTTACTCGCAAGCGCACGAGTCATTTGCAGTATAGTGTTGTGCAAGTGCGAGGTCGAATCCACAGGGAATTGTGTTGTGAAGATATAATTTTATCTAAAATACTCTTATCTTAACCTAGTTCTGAATTTCAGATGATAATTTGCAAAAGAAATTAAAATTAAACTAAATTGATTTTTAAAAACTAATAATTAAAACACTAAGGTTTCCAAATCCACCCCACCGAAGTTAAGCATATATGGTCTAAAAATATAGCCTATCAAAACATTCCATGAATCCAACTATAAGACAAAAAACAAAGAATATCCCAACTAAACCAAAAGCATCCAATGTATCCGCTCTCAACAAATCACAAAGGAAATCCAATTTAATCGAAAAGCATTCAATGTATCCATCAGATGAAACACAAGGAATATCCAACAGACAATTTAAACTCAATCAATTATAAGATTAACTCAAATAATTGACAGAACATTTATACTAAAAATTGTCAGATTTGTACAAGCAAATCTGAACTACTACGCCAAACAACGGCGGGGCTTCATCTTCAACTTTAGCTGAAGAGTCTAGCCACTCATAACTATGAAACTACAATTCATAATAAAAGTGCTAAACATTTAAACTAAAACAACTAAATGTAAAGAAATAAATAAATAACTTTACATGGGAGAAATTCCACTCGCTGACGAGCAGCGCTTCCCCTCGTGGTGACAAAGCCTTCGAGATCCACCAGAATGCTAGCGGACGTCCACCGGTAAACACCAAAGTGGCTCAGGAATTGTACATTAAAGATGAAGTGAAGAAGGGCTTATATAGGGAAATATCACAAGTGCAATACTCTTCAAATCCGATGTGGGATACTGCAGATTCCAATTTTTGCTCTTTGACCTTTGCCTACTAAAACTGCCATACCTTTCTCTAGAAAAATAATTTTATTGATCCGTAAAATTCCCCAGAAAATATACATCGGGATCTTTCCAAGCATATATGGCTAATCTCGTGGTTATTCCTGAATCAATACAGTTAAATCCTCAAAAATGGCTGATCTGTCACGCTGAAATCATGCACAGCCTGACCTTTGTCTACTAAAACTACTATAACTTTCTCTAGAAAAATCATTTTATTGATCCGTAAAATTCTTCAGAAAATATACATCCGGATCTTTCCAAGCATATATGGTTCATCTTCTGGTTCTTCCTAAATCAATACAGTTTAATCCTAAAAAATGGTTGATCTGCACGAGCAATTCTGGCAATTTAGTGAAACTTCTTTCCAAGCTTGTAAACCTATAAAACAACGAAAACAACTCAAAGTAACAAATTCCTAAGCTAACAAATGTAAATTAAAGGGCCAAAATATGCGATATTTGGCACTCATCAAATACCCCCAAACTTACAATTTGCTAGTCCCTTAGCAAAACAAAATAATAAAAAAAAACCTAAATGAAATACAAAGAACATAAAGATAAGTTCATCACTCATGGTATCCAAAAATTTAAGGAGCACACATCACCATGATATTCATTCATGAGAAAGCTTAAAAAGATAAATCCATCTTCACAATGAATAGAAAAGTTAAAATCTAATTACTTACAAAAGACAGGTTAAGGCATCACAAGTCTGACACTGTGTAAAGTGAATTAGCATATAGAAATGAAGCTTCCAAGTGACTCCAATGTGTAAGGTCTCTATGTCTCAAGATTCACCAAATTTTCCATCAGAATGAACAAAAATGGCATAGTTTTTATCTTTTTTTTTTATATAAAAAGCTCTGCTATGTTTAATTCCCTTAAGCTTTCTAATTGACCCATGTAGCGAGTGTTGAATTTTTTTTATTTTTTATTATGCTTTTCTATGCCCAAGAGTTCATCCAACAAGTCATCCAGTTTCAGTTAAGATAAGGAAAAATACACATTAAAATCACGTGTCATACCTCACATAATTTGTACTAATGTGCTCGTGTTAGATTAGATCAAACATGTGAATTCTCAAAATGCCTAAAAGTAAGTAATTAAATTTTAAAAATTTAGCACCAGATCATGTGTTCAAAATGTTAAGCTCACCAATGACATCACATCACAGAAAATGTTTAGATCAACCAAAATTTCACGATAACATGAGCATGCATTTATCTCTACGACGAAAAGACAACAAATTAGGACAAAGTGTGTGATATGTCTCCCATACCCCCAAACTTAAATTACACATTGACCCCAATGTGTGACTAATACGGAAAGAGCTGACCTGAGATGTGGAGAACTATTTGGACTGGTATGGCTCATAGCATACCCCCAAACTTGAACTGAAGTACGTATTATCCCTGAAAAATAAAAAAAAACTGGAAAACAAAAAATACTGGAAACAAACATTAATCATAAAAATGCGAAATAATAAATAAACAGAAATGACAAGCTGTGGGGTGCCTCCCATTAGCACTAAGTTTAACGTCTTCAGCCAGACCCAACATTAGTAATCGTGCCCAACGAAACACTCTGCCATCTGATCAATAAATGGGAATGAAAAATGATCAGGCCTAGTGGCAGCATTCAATTTACGGTAGTTGATACACACTCTCCAAATTGACTGGACACGAGTTGGAACCAACTCGTCGTCCTTATGCTGCACTACTGTTAATTCAGCACGTTTGGGCACAACATGAATCTGGCTCACCCACTTGCTATCAGAGATGGGATAAATGATCGCTGCCTCTAACAGCTTAATATCTTCTACCCTCACAACCTCTTGCATAGCAAGGTTGAGCCTTCTTTGTGGCTCCCTCGATGGCTCAGTATCCTCCTCCAAATATATCCTGTACGTCACCACAGAGGGGCTGATCCCCTTGACATCCTCAATGGTCCAGCCTATAGCTTCCTTATGCTCTCTTAAGACGTCCAATAATTTCTCCTCTAGAGCATCACCCAAATCTGAAGGTATAATCACAGGCAAACTATCGAATGAACCTAGGAACTTATACTTAAGATTATCTGGTAAAGGCTTAAGTTCCTTCTTGGGGGTTTCAGGTGCGGCGGTCTTCTCCGTCTTATTGCTCTTCCGATGAGGAGACTCCAAAATGGCATTCACTTGCTCAAGTAATTTATCTAAATCCATATCCTCTCCAAATTGAGCAAAGTATGCCTCTAGGGGGTTCTCAATGCGGGAGTCATCCATAATCTCCTCCGTCTTACTGCTCTCCTGAGGAGGAGACTCCAAAATGGCATTTGCTTGCTCAAGTAATTTATCTAAATCCAAATCCTCTCCAAATTGAGCAAAACATGCCTCCAGGGGGTCCTCAGTGCTTTATTCATTCACAGTCTCCTCAAGAATCTCCTCTATCAAGCATATATTTCTCACTTCATCATATTCATGTGGTTGCCTAGTGATATAAAAAATATTCAACTCCACTGTCATATATCCGAAGGAGATCTTCATCACCCCTGTCCTACAATTTATAAGGGAGTTAGCCGTGGCTAAGAATGGTTGCCCTAGAATAACCGGTATTTGAATCCCTACATTCTGAACCGGCTCTGTGTCAAGCACAATAAAATCCACGGGGAAATAGAGCTTATCCGCTTTTATCAAAACGTCCTCAACTATTCCCCGTGGTCTTTTCACTGACCTGTCAGCCAATTGAAGCGTAGTAGATGTGGGCTTCAATTCTCCTAACCCCAACTGTAAATAGACTGAGTAGGGTAGAAGATTCACACTCGCCCCTAGATTCAAGAGAGCCCTCTCAATGTGGCTGACTCCTATCGTGCAAGAGATGGTAGGACAGCCCGGGTCCTTATACTTGATCGGTAGCTTGCACTGAAGGATTGAGCTGACCTGCTCGGTCAAAAATGCATTTTTTGGGACATTTGTCCTCCTTTTGATAGTGACCAAGTCCTTTAGAAACTTGGCATATGATGGCATTTGATGGATAGCATCCAAAAATGGGATATTGATTTGGACTTGCTTGAATACCTCCATAATTTCCTCATACTTCCCTCATTTCTTCGGTGCCTGTAGTCTCTCGGGGTAAGGTGCTCTAGGTACAAATGACCTAGAAGGGTCCTTCTCAGTAGGTGTGGTTGTAGATGGCTCAGCATCTCTCTTCTCTGTGTTGCCACTTCCTTGCCCTTGCTGTATAGCAGGGCTCTCTTCCACTCGATTGTCCACCTGTCTCCCAGACCTCAGTGTGACAATCGACTGTACTTGTTCCTCCCTGTGCGTAGGAGTTGATGAACTTTCAACCATAAATTGTCCTTTCGGGTTGGGCATGGGTTGACTGGGGAACTTTCCTTTCTCTCTCTCACCCAAGTGACTTGCAATTTGCCCTATTTGACTCTCCAGCTTGGCAATTGCTTGGGTGTTTACCACTGTTGCACTCCTCACATCACTCATATTTTGGCTAGTCGCCTTCATGAACTCCTTAAGGGTGTCCTTTAGCGATTGTGAAACTGGCGCTGGTGTTTGAGTGGGTGCTTGGTAAGCAGGTGAAGGTGCTGGATAGGCAGATCGACCATGATTAGAAATTTGTGGGGCAAATCCGGGAGGATATTGATTTTGAGCATGATGAGGGGCTCCTCCCTGATTCATTGTTGGTTCTGCCTCCATGAAAAATTTGGGTGGTTCCGCCACCCTGGATTGTACATCTCAGAGTACAATCCATTTGACTGCGTTCGAAAGTCATTGAAAGCATTTACTTGTTCCATAGGATACTCGGCACACGCAGGCATTGATGGGCAATTCTGTGCTAGATGCATGGGACTAGCACAGATGGAACAACTTTCAATATTGAATGTGTTGGCAGCATTGATGGATTGGCTCACAGTGAGAGCGTCAATCTTCTTAGTGAGGGCATCTAACTTTATCCTCAAATCAGCGTCCTCCCTGACCTCATAGATGCCTCCCTTCTTAGGAGCACGAATGGACTTATCTCGACAGCTTGAAAAATCCCAATGCTGTGAGTTGTCAGACAACTTGTTCAACGCCATATATGCTTCATCTCCTGTCAGACTCAAGAATGCCCCCCATTCATAGACTCGATCATGCTACGGTTGGGTTGAGTCAACCCTTGGTAGAAGAATTGAACGAGTCTCCACTTCTCATATCCATGTGGAGGGCATCTGATCAGTAACTCTTTAAAGCGCTCCCAGCTCTCAGAGAATTTCTCATCCTCATCCTGAGTGAAAGAGCTAATCTCCTTACGGCACTTATTCACTCTAGACATTGGGAAAAACTTATGATAAAATTTTCTCAGCAGGTTTTCCCAAGATGTAATAGACCCGGACGTGTTGGAATCCAACCACGCCCTAGCTCTATCATGAAGAGAAAAAGGGAAGAGTCGAAGATGGACTGACTCCTCAGAGAAGTTCTGGAATTTAAATGTGGCACAAATGTCTTTGAACTTCTTCATATGGCTATAAGGATTTTCAAGATCTAAGCCATGGAATGAGGGTAAGAGTAGGATAACATGTGGCTTCAGGTCAAAGTGTGTGGCATTAGTTGGTGGCAACACTATGCAAGAGGATGAGTTAGTCGCAATGGGTGTGAACAAATCCCTAAGGGATGTAGTGGAGTCCACGTTCCAAGCTCTAGGTTGCTCTACATGTTCAGGATGATTAAAATTCTCTCCCATCTCAACAGTTTCTCTCTCAACTGGTGCTATTTTCTGTCTCCTAAGAGTCTTTTCTAAGTTGGGATCTAAATATGTCAAATCTAAGTTCAAGGATCTCCGACCAAGCATACACCAACAGAAAACAATGAGATACTAATCAGTAGAAACAATAGAATAAAGCAAACACATAACTCACAATTTATTTTTTTTCTAACTAGTAGAAAAATAAAATCAATTCAAACCAAAAATTTTCACAAACCAAACAATTCCCCGGCAACGACGCCAAAAACTTGTTGTGAGTTTTAATTTACTCGCAAGCACACGAGTCGTTTGCAGTATAGCGTTGTGCAAGTGCGAGGTCGAATCCACAGGGAATTGTGTTGTGAAAATATAATTTTATCTAAACTAATCTTATCTTAACCTAGTTCCGAATTTCAGATGATAATTTGAAAAAGAAATTAAAATTAAACTAAATTGATTTTTAAAAACTAATAATTAAAACACTAAGGCTTCCAAATCCACCCCACCGAAGTTAAGCATATATGTTCTAAAAATATAGCCTATCAAAACATTTCGTAAATCTAACTATAAGACAAAAAACAAAGAATATCCCAACTAAACCAAAAGCATCCAATGTATCCGCTCTCAACAAATCACAAAGGAAATCCAATTTAATCAAAAAACATTCAATGTGTCCATTAGGTGAAACACAAGGAATATCCAACAGACAATTTAAACTCAATCAATTATAAGATTAACTCAAATAATTAATAGAACATTTATACTAAAAATTGTCAGATTTGTATAAGCAAATCTGAACTACTACGCCAAACAACGGCGGGGCTTCATCTTCAACCTTAGCTGAAGAGTCTAACCACTCATAACTATGAAACTGCAATTCATAATAAAATTGCTAAAAATTTAAACTAAAACAACTAAATGTAAAGAAATAAATAAATAATTTTACATGGGAGAAATTCCACTCGATGACGGGCGGCGCTTCCCTTCGTGGTGACAAAGCCTTCGAGATCCACCAGAATGCTAGCGGACGTCCACCGGTAAACACCAAAGTGGCTCAGGAATTTTACATTAAAGATGAAGTGAAGAAGGGCTTATATAGGGAAATATCACAAGTGTAATATGCTTCCAATCCGATGTGGGATACTGCAGATTCTAGTTTCTACTCTTTGACCTTTGTCTACTAAAATTGCCATAACTTTCTCTAGAAAAATCATTTTATTGATCCGTAAAATTCCTCAAAAAATAGACATCAGGATATTTCCAAGCATATATGGCTCATCTCAGATTCTTCCTGAATCAATACAGTTAAATCCTCAAAAAATGGCTTATCTGTCACACTGAAATCATGCACAGCCTGACCTTTATCTACTAAAACTGCCATAACTTTCTCTAGAAAAATCATTTTATTGATCCGTAAAATTCCCCAAAAAATAGACATCCGGATCTTTCCAAGAATATATGGCTCATCTTCTGGTTCTTCCTAAATCAATATAGTTTAATCCTAAAAAATGGTTGATCTGCACGAGCAATTCTGGCAATTTAGTGAAACTTTTTTCCAATCTTGTAAACCTGTAAAACAACGAAAACAACTCAAAGTAACAAATTCCTAAGCTAAAAAATGTAAATTAAAGGGCCAAAATATGCAATATTTAGCACTCATCAGCTGGGCACGAGTATTATTGTTTTTTGGATGGTTATTCTGGATATAACCAGGTCCCTGTGTACCCCGAAGATCAGGAGAATATGATGTTTACCTATCCTTTTAGGTCATTTGCCTACCGTTGCATACCCTTTGGGTTATGCAATGCACCCGCTACTTTTCAACGATGCATGGTCAGTATATTCTCTGACATGGTAGAGCGGTTCTTAGAGATTTTCATGGACGACTTCTCCGTCTTCGGTTCAACCTTTGAAGAGTGCCTGCACCGTCTCACTTTGGTTTTAGTGCGGTGCAAAGAGATGAACCTAGTGCTTAATTGGGAGAAGTGCCATTTTATGGCTAAGCAAGGCACTGTACTGGGGTATGTCGTATCTCATCAGGGGATTGAGGTCGACAAAGCGAAGGTGGACCTGATTTCCAACCTTCCACCCCCACGTACAGTGAAGGAGGTTCGATCTTTTCTGGGCCATGCAGGTTTCTACAGGCGCTTTATCCAGAATTTCAGCAAAATCACCAAGCCCTTGTGCCAGTTATTACAAAAGGACGCCCCATTTATATTTGATGAGGATTATAAGAAAGCTTTTGGGGATCTGAAGAAGATTCTGACGTCCACACCCATTATTCAGCCACCCAACTGGGGTGTGCCCTTTGAGATTATGTGCGACGCATCAGACTATACTATTGGAGTTGTTTTGGGCCAACGTGTTGATAAACTTCCCCATGTTATCTACTATGCAAGTCAAACTCTAAACGACGCACAACTCAATTACTCTACCACTGAGAAGGAGTTGCTTGCAATCGTTTTTGCATTAGACAAGTTCAGATCCTACTTGTTAGGATCTAAAGTCATTATCTACTCGGACCATGCAGTATTGAAGTATCTTTTCTCAAAAAAATATGCTAAATGTCATCTTGTCTGATGGATCTTGCTACTTCAAGAGTTCAACATTGAGATTCGGGATAAGAAAGGTTCAGAAAATGTGGTGGCGGACCATTTATCTAGATTGATTGTGGATTTCACTGAGGTCGCCACTCCCATTTTTGAGACCTTTTCTGATGAGTGGTTAATTCTCATTGCTCAAAATCCCGCTCCATAGTATGCTGATATAGTAAACTATCTTGTCATCGGACACATGCCTTTGCATTGGGGGCAACAAGATAAATCAAAGTTTTTAGCCATGGTAAAACATTTTTTCTGGGATGATCCTTATCTGTTTAAGTATTATCCCAATCATATCATCAGAAGTTGTATTCCTAAGCATGACCAATCTAACGTCATCGCCTTTTGTCATGATCATGCTTGTAGAGGCCATTTCAGTGCTAAAAAGACCGCTGCAAAGATTTTACAGCGTGGATTTTATTGGCCTACCATGTTCCGAGACTCTCACACTTACTGTGTATCTTGTGAGCGTTGCCAAAAGCTACGGAGTCTTTCTAGGAGGAATATGATGCCTCTCAACCCTATTCTGATTGTTGAGATTTTTGACGTGTGGACCATTGATTTTATGGGACCGTTCCCAAACTCCTTTGGTAACTTGTACATTCTAGTTGCTGTGGATTATCTATCCAAGTGGGTGGAGGCCGTTGCGTGCAAGACTAATGACCATAGAGTTGTAGTCCAGTTTTTGAAGGACACCATTTTTGCTCGATTTGGTACACCTCGAGCAATCATAAGTGATGGAGTTAAGCACTTTTGCAACCGAATTTTTGAGCAGTTAATGAAGAAGTATTTCATCACACACAAGGTTGTCACCCCATATCACCCGCAGATGAGTGGACAATTGGAAATTTCTAATCGCGAGATCAAACACATTTTAGAGAAAACTGTGAACCCTAGTAGAAAGGATTGGTCTTTGCGATTAACTGATGCACTATGGGCATATCAGACAGCCTTTAAGACACCAATTGGCATGTCTCCCTATCGTATTGTGTACGGAAAGGCATGTCACCTTCCGGTCGAATTAGAGCATCGTGCGTATTGGGCTATCAAACAACTAAATTTCAGTCTTTCTAAGGCTGGCTCACAACGAAAGCTCCAACTTAATGAATTGGAGGAGCTGCAGAATGATGCATATGAGTGTGCCCGATCATATAAAGCACAAATGAAGAAGATTCATTACCAAAACATTTTGAGATGAGCTTTTGAGCCGGGTCAGAAAGTTCTTCTTTACAATTCGCGCCTGCATCTTTTTTCGGGCAAGCTCAAATCTCGATGGACAGGCCCATTTATGATTCGGTCGATTTTTCCTCATGGGGCCATCGAGATTGAGGATCCAAAGAATGGTAATACTTTAAAGGTAAATGGACAGAGGCTAAAACCATTCTTGGAGTTGAGGAGTCCGGACATTGAGACGATACTGTTGGAGGATCCTAGTTACTCGGATTAAGTGTAGTTTTCTACGGAGAGTCTGGCTGAAGACTTTAAACTTAGCGCTCATAGGAGGCACCCCACAGCTTATCTTTTTATTTGTTTATTATTTTACATATTTATGCTTAATGTTTGTTTCCAGTATTTTTTGTTTTCTAGTATTTATTTTTCAGGGACAATGCGTACTTCAGTTCAAGTTTGGGGGTATGCTATGAGCCATACTAGTCCAGATAGTTCTCCATATCCCAGGTCAGCTCTTTCCATATTATTCACACATTGGGGTCAATTTGTAATTTAAGTTTGGGGGTATGGGAGACACATCACACACTTTGTCCTAATTTGTCGTCTTTTCGTCGTAAAGATAAATGCATGCTCATGTTATTTTGAAATTTTGGTTGATCTAAACATTTTATGTGATATGATGTCATAGATGAGCTTAAAATTTTGAACACATGATCTGGTGATAAAGTTTTAAAATTTAGTTACTTACTTTAGGCATTTGAGAATTCACATGTTTGATCTAATCTAACACGAGCACATTAGCACAAATTGTGTGAGGTATGACATGTGATTTTAATGTGTACGTTTCCTTGTCTTAACTGAAACTGGATGACTTGTTGGATAAACACTTGGGCATAGAAAAGCATAAAAAAAAGAGAAAAAATATATATAATAATAATACTACTAATGATCATCATCAATAAACTTTCCACTGAGTAACTGGACCTCTTATCTCAGTAAGTAGTGAGTGTTCACGTCAAAAGGTGGGAATTTTATTCATAACGATCATTGCAAAATTTTTTGCTGAGTAACTGGACCTCTTGCCTCAGTAAGCAGTGAGTGTTCACGTCAAAAAGTGAAAATTTTGTTTGGTAGCATTAAGGTCAGTTTAGTTTCGTAGCCTTTTTGACTCGAGTTAGTAAGTCCTTAGGGGTGTCTTTACACCTAATGCCCTAAAACCATCTGGTTTGGGAGTCATTGACTCAACACTCACTACATAGGTCAATTAGAAAGCTTAAGGGAATTAAACATAGCAGAGCCTTATATATATATAAAAATAAAAAATAAAAAATAAAAAAGAAGAAAATAAAAACTATGCCATTTTCGTTCATTCTGATGGGAAATTTGGTGAATCTTAAGACATGTAGACCTTACACATAGGAGTTATTTGGAAGCTTCATTTTTATATGGTAATTCACTTTACACAGTGTCAGACTTATGATGCCTTAACCTGCCTTATGTAAGTAATTAGATTTTAACATTTCTATTCATTGTGAAGATGAGTTTATCTCTTTAAGCTTGCTCATGACTAAATATCATGGTGGTGTGTGCTCCTTAAATTTTTGGATAACATGAGTGATGAACTTATCTTTATATTCTTTGTTTTTCATCTAGTTTTTATTTTGTTTTGCTAAGGGACTAGCAAAATATAAGTTTGAGGGTATTTGATGAGTCTTAAATATTGCATATTTAAGCCCTTTAATTTATATTTGTTAGGTTCTTAATTTGTATTATTTCACTTTATTTTATGTGTTTTTTTTTTTTTTTTTTGTATTTTTATAGGTTTGTGGAGAAAATGAAGCATTTCTGGAGATATCAAGCTTCAAGAGCAAAGAGGATGCATAGTGCGATCGATCACACGAGATATGCGATCGAGCGCACTTGCCTACGAACGAGTGCAATGTCAACATCCCACATCGAAATATTTGCAGTTCAGTGCGTCTGCAATCGATCGTAACAGACATACGATCGAGCGCACATGCTATTGGTCGCACCATTCTACGATCGAGCGCACTCGGGCCAGTATCCCACATCGAATCTGAATCCTATAGTGGTCCGAGACTCCCCCTATATAAACACCACCTGACTCCATCATTCAGTGTACAATTCCTAGGCCACTTTGGTGTTAACCAGTGGACGTCTGCTAGCATTCTGGTGGATCCCGAAGGCTTTGCTATCACGAGGGGAAGTGCTGCCCATCAGCGAGTGGAATTTCTCCCATGTAAAGTTATTTATTTATTTTTATTTAGTTGTTTTAGTTTAATGTTTAGCACTTTTATTATGAATTGTAGTTTCATAGTTATGAGTGGCTAGAATCTTCAGCCAAGGTTGAAGATGAAGCTGTGCCGTTGTTTAGCATAGTAGTTCAGATTTGCTTGTACAAATCTGACATTTTTTTAGTATAAATGTTCTGTCAATTATATGAGTTAATCTTGTGATTGATTTAGTTTAAATTGTTCTGTTGGATATTCCTTGAGTTTCATCTGATGGATACATCAAATTTTTTTCGATTAAATTGGATTTCCTTTGTGATTTGTTGAGAGTGGATACATTGGATGCTTTTGGTTTTGTAGCTCGAGGTTTCAACCCAAGAGGGGGGGTGAATTGGGTTTTTAAAAACTTTTGCGGAATTTATACAAGTTTATAAAAACTGATAAGCAACAAATAATTGATATAAGTAGAAAGCTGTAAATAAAGAGTTTAAGGAAGGAGGATGCAAACACAGTTATAGTGGTTCGGCAATATCGGATTCGTTCCGACCCTACGTCCACTCTCTTCAAGGAACTCCTTGAAGTAATCCACTAAGAAAACTTAGTCGCACAACTTAGCCGGGTGTTGCACAAACCGTACACAAGCAATTTACAGGAATTGCTTAAACCGAAAAATCCCCTTCCTTTCGGAAGTTTCCCCTTCCTCTCGGAAGTAATCCCTTTACAAAGATGGTGTAAAGTAAAAGGTAGAGAGACAACAAATGAAAGCTTATTACAACAGAAATGTCTCTCTTTCAAAGTAAAGCTTGAAGAAATGGCTCAATAAGATTATTTCAAAGCTTTTTGTGTTTCAAGAGTATAAAAACTTGATTATATGAGATCAACTCTTTTTGAATATGTGCTGCATCTTATTGAATGCTTTGCTGAGTGGGTTTATATAGCAATCAATTAATATGGCCGTTTTGGACTTTAATTTGAAAAAGATTTACTTTAAAACGTTCAGATTTGGAGTCCAACGGTCATATTTTTGAACTACCAATCGACTGGGTCGAGATACCAGTCGACTGGGTTCACTTGAAAAATATACGTTTTCAGACCTTCTGGGTATCCAGTCGACTGGTATATATCATCCAGTCGACTGGGGACTTTCTGTCCATTGTGCCAGTCGACTGGGTTGATTCATCCAGTCGACTGGGAAATTACTGGTCAAAGTACCAGTCGACTGGGTTAATTCATCCAGTCGACTGGGTACCTTCTGACCCATATACCAGTCGACTGGTATATGTACCCAGTCGACTGGGTTGTCTTCCAACCCAGTTTTTCTTCTGTTTTTCATTTAAAAACATTTTAAAATTAATGGTTTTAGATAAACCATTTGTGTTTGAGCCATTGAACAAGCTAATACAATGTATGAGTGAGACTTACATTGGTTCTAAACCTTAAGACCTATACTAGATCTTCAGTCTTCACTTGATACTTGATTTGGTTCGAGTTTTTGCACTTTGTTCCTTGGTTGAATGTGTTTGATCCTTAATACAACTTAGTTTAAACATGTTAGTTAAATAACAGTTGTGTTTTGCCATCATTAAAATACGGGCGAGGGTCAACAATCTCCCCCTTTTTGATGATGACAAAACTAATAATGTAAAAACAGTTTTAAAAACTAAGTGTTAAGATTTTACAAAAATTTGGACAGAGTCTCCTCTGTTTTTCGAGAAAAACCACCCTGTAAACAAGCAAACACAGTTTATATTTCTTTCAACCAATCCAGAATTAAACTCAACCAATCAATAAACATTTTTACACAGATATGGAGCAATGCTCCCCCTAAATCTATGCATTGGTTGCATTTTTACTTAGATTTTCTCGTTACTTAGATTTTCTCGTTTTTCTCATTTTTCTCCCCCGTTTTGACAACAGCAACCAAAGGGGGCATAACATAAAAAATAAGCTAATTAGCCAATACAGTCAAATAGGTTATAATAATACAAATATGTACGCGAAGATGTGTCTTTATTTGAATTTCAGAAGCCTTCCCGGGAAGAACCGGAAGTTTTTCAAGCATATAAGCATTTTATATCAAATTTAGTGACTAAACAGATATTTAAAACAGTTCTAACATATCACAAATAGCTTAAATAAATGCAAGAAATATGGCTTATAGTATTACATCATCATAGAAAAAGTCAATACAAGTAGAGTCTTATAGAGCCATAACTAAGAAAAACAAACATGAGATGTCCGTGCTAAGTGACAAATACTGGAAAAGTGCTAAGAACTGATTAAATGAATGAGACTCATGGTGCGGGAGAGTCCGAGCTGTCACGAAGAAGTTCCCTAATCTCAGCTAGGGAACCCTCGGTGTGCTCTCGATGTAACTCGAAGTCATCCCGTAGGTGGTCTATGGAGGAGCTCAGCCTCTGATAATCGGACTGCATGGACTGAAAACCAGACTCCATCGTCATCTGAAGACTCGCGATAGCTCGTAGGATGTCACCATATCCAGTCTGACCAGTACTCGAGTCACCAATGGGAGGTGCTCGGGTATCTGTCTCCATCTCAGCAGCCGTATCAGCATCCTCACCACTGTCACTCGCATCCTCTCGAATCCTTAGGCGCTTTCCAGCCTTAGGATAGAGAAACCCTTCACGAACAGTACATCCCATCTTCTTTAGAGATGAGATGTTGATGATATCCGTCAATCCGATATCCTGAGCCTCGGAGGCAGGCAAAGGTACCCGGAAGTGCTGGAGGATGAGTGTAATGAGCATCCCATAAGGAAGACACCCGGAGTCGTTTGCTTCACCGTTTATCATGTTGGCGAGCAGCAGAGGATATATATTGAAGTGGTGCCCAGATTTTAGGCACCAAATCAATACCGTATCTATTTTAGATAGATACCCTCGACTCCCGAGTCTCGGGTGGATGGTCCAACTGACAATCAATTGAAACATTTTTGAGTCGAGGGGCAAGTCACTACATGTGTGAAATGTAGTGGGTCTGTACACATAGTTAGGGTCGCCCCTGACTATCCGACAGGCCTCCTCAACTTCAAAGTTGTCTGGCCATCCATCCAGACTCCATTGAACCCCCCTTATAGGGATTCTCAGAATGCTCATCAAGAGGTCAGTGTTGACCTCAAACTCCACACCGCTAACTCTGGTTCTGAATCTCAGAGCCAGAGGACTGGGTTTCACCAAGTTCGCATAGAACTGGTGAATCAGTCGCGGGTAATATTTTTCATGAATACTGACCAGTGGGGTCAGATTTATTGCCTCAAAGGCTGGAAGAATATCGAAATTACCATGACGAATGGAGTCGAAATCAACGACTCTACCCGTCATGATTTTCTTGTGACGGATTATAGAGTTATACCTCTTATGAGCCGCTGGGCTGAAAAACAGAGCCTGCTCCAACTCTGTTCTGGGCTCCTTGCTGGATGACCCTGCTACTCCCTTCCCTTTTGATTCCGAAGCCGAAGGTTTTGAAGATCTTGGCTTTTTGGGCGCATTAGGTCCACTTGTTGTGAGTTTTATACGGATTTTGTCACTCATTTTTAAGAAATTTGAAGTTTTTGGAAAAAGGAAATTTGGTAAAAATGAGAGATTTTAACCGTAGAAAGTTAAAAATCTCTTTAGGAATGAGTAGATCGGTGTGTTTAGAAGGGATTTGGATGATTTTTAGATCAAAAAGATGAATTTTTCTAGAGAGAGAAAGCTTGGGTTCTTTGAAAATGGCGTAAAGAGGGCGAAAATGAACAGTCCCTTTTATAAAATCGCGATACCAGTCGACTGGGTAAACTTACCAGTCGACTGGGCCCTTTTGTAAAGATGAACAGTTTCTCTTACCAGTCGACTGGGTAAACGTACCAGTCGACTGGATCAACTGACAGTGAGATACCAGTCTACTGGGCTATTGTTACCAGTCGACTGGGGGTTCAAAACAAATGAAAAAATTTGGCTCCAAGCATGATTTGATTTTATAGACGACTGGAGAAGACTTACCAGTCGTCTGGGGTTTTTGGCAGAGAGTTACCAGTCGACTGGGTCAAAATTACCAGTCGACTGGAAAAACAGGCAGAGACTTACCAGTCGACTGGAGAAAATTTACCAGTCGACTGGATCCTGAGTAAAATTTCCAGTCCTGAATTTTTAGCACGATTTTGTTTATCTATGACATTTTTGAGTGAAGGGAATAATTAAACATGGATTAATACTCTATCACTCAATGTCAAACATGCAAATGATGAAATGAGATGCAATCAAACATTCAATTTATCAAAATCAAGCAATCCCATCAACTTTCTTATTTTGCAAAAACTAGCTTCACTTAAGGGTTTTGTAAGAATATCAGCTATTTGATCTTCTGAAGGTATAAATTCTAATCTTATATCACCTTTTTGAGCATGGTCTCTTAAGAAATGATGTCTAATCTCTATATGCTTGGTTCTAGAGTGCTGAATAGGATTTTTGGTTAGGTTGATGGCACTAGTATTATCACAAAATATAGGAATATTTTTGAGACTCATGCCATAGTCTTCTAGTTGTTGTTTCATCCATAATACTTGGGCACAACAACTGCCAGCTGCTACATATTCCGCCTCAGCGGTTGATAGTGCAACTGAATTCTGTTTCTTGGAGAACCAAGAAGTTAACATAGCACCTAAGAATTGGCATGTTCCACTTGTGCTTTTTCTATCTAACCTACATCCAGCAAAATCAGCATCCGAATATCCTACTAGCTCAAAAGATGATTCTCTAGAATACCATAATCCTATGGTCTGGGTCCCTTGTAGATATCTAAGGATTCTTTTTACTGCAACTACATGTGATTCCTTAGGATTAGATTGAAATCTAGCGCACATGCATACACTGAACATTATATCAGGTCTACTTGCAGTCAAGTACAGTAAAGCACCTATCATGCTTCTATAATATTTAGAATCTACAGTTTTACCTCCTTCATCAAGATCAAGTTTGGTGGTTGTGCTCATAGGCGTTCCAATTGGCTTTGAGCTTTCCATCCCGAACCTCTTTAGTAGATCTTTGATGTACTTTTGTTGATTGATGAAGATACCTCCTTTTAGTTGCTTGATTTGCAGTCCAAGGAAGTAGGTAAGTTCTCCCATCATGCTCATTTCAAATTCACCTTGCATGCACTTTGCAAACTCTTGACACATAGATTCATTAGTAGCACCAAATATAATATCATCAACATATATTTGAACTATCAAAGTGTCATTTTTGTGAGTTTTTGTGAAGAGAGTTGTATCTATTTTTCCTCTTACAAAATCATTATCAATCAAAAATTTGCTTAGTCTTTCGTACCATGCCCTTGGAGCTTGCTTCAGCCCATATAAAGCCTTAGAAAGCTTGTAGACATGATTTGGAAGACTAGGATTTTCAAAACCAAGAGGTTGTTCAACATAAACCTCTTCTTCTATAAAGCCATTTAAAAAGGCACTTTTCACATCCATTTGAAATAGCTTGAATTTATTAAAGCATGCAAAGGCTAATAACATTCGAATAGCTTCTAATCTAGCTACGGGAGCATAGGTTTCATCAAAATCTATTCCTTCCTCTTGATTATATCCCTTAGCAACTAGCCTAGCCTTATTTCTAGTTACTATACCATTTTCATCCATTTTATTTCTATATACCCATTTAGTTCCAATAATTGAATGATCTTTAGGTCTTGGAACTAGTTCCCAAACATTGTTTCTCTCAAATTGATTTATCTCTTCCTGCATTGCAATTATCCAATCATTATCTTTTTCAGCTTCTATAAATGTCTTAGGTTCTACTTGAGACAAATAAGCTACAAAATTGCAAATATTTCTAATGGAAGAACGAGTTCTTACCCCTTGTGAAGGATCACCAATTACTTGATCAATTGGATGATGATTTACATACCTCCAATCCTTGGGTAGATTTTCCTCTTGTTGACTTGAGGATGGTTGGTCCAAATTTGGAGTTGCCATCCCTTCATTTGTTTGAGAAGAACTCACTTTTGGGTCAACAATGGGAGTAGAAGTTTCCATTCTTGGAATAAAATCTGCATCATCTTTAAAGGAAACTTCTCCACTACTCATTGGGTTAGATTCATCAATAGTTACATGCACAGATTCTTCTACTACTAGAGTTCTCTTATTGAAAACTCTATAAGCCTTACTAGTAGTAGAATATCCTAAAAATATCCCTTCATCGGTCTTGGAATCAAATTTACCCAAGTTAGTTTTATTGTTATTTAAGATGAAGCACTTACTACCAAAGGCACGAAAATAGGAAATATTGGGCTTTCTCCCTTTCCATAGTTCATAAGGAGTTTTATCAAGCAGGGGCCTTATCAAAATTCTATTTAAAATATAGCAAGAAGTATTCACGGCTTCAGCCCAAAAATATTTTGGTAAATTATTTTCACAAAGCATTGTTCTTGAAAATTCTTCTAGAACTCTATTTTTCCTCTCAACAACTCCATTTTGTTGAGGAGTTCTAGGAGCTGAAAAGTTGTGATTAATTCCATTTTCATCACAAAATTTTGAAAAGCTTTGATTTTCAAATTCTTTGCCATGATCACTTCTTATGCTTGAAATACAAATTCCTTTTTCATTTTGTACCTTTTTGCAAAACTTTTCAAATCCTTTGAAAGCTTCATCCTTATAAGCAATAAAAATAACAAAGGTATATCTTGAATAGTCATCAACAATAACAAGAGCATATTGATGGCCACCTAGACTAATGGTACTAATTGGACCAAATAAGTCCATATGCAAAAGTTCCAAAGGTCTAGTAGTTGAGACAACATTTTTTGCTTTGAAAGATATCCTTGATTGTTTTCCCATTTGACAAGCATTGCAAATTTTATTTTTCTCAAAATTGATTTTAGGAAGACCAATAACTAAATCTTTTCTTGAAACAATTTTTAGCAAGTTCATATTTACATGACCAAGCCTTCTATGCCATAGCCATTGATTTTCACTAAAAGCAGGAAAACATTTTTCATTATTGGAATGTAAGGATTTCAAATCAACTATATAGACATTTTCATGTCTATGGCCAATGAATTTGATCTTGTTGCTCTTGATGTCTATAACTAGACAATGAGAGGTCTCAAATGTGACTTTATATCCTTTGTCACATAATTGACTAATGCTAAGTAAATTTGGCTTTAAGCCTTGTACTAGCAATACATTATCTAAAGTTGAGAAATCATTACCGACTTTTCCATGCCCGATGATCTTTATTTTAGTATTGTCTCCAATGGTCACAAGTCCACCATCTCTTAGAGTTAGCTCCTTGAATACGCTTTTATCACCGGTCATATGCTTCGAGCAACCGCTATCAAGGTACCAACAGTTACCTTTCTCCTTGGTATGAAGGCAAATCTACATCACACAAGGATATACGATAGCATTTTTAGGTACCCAAAATTTCTTGGGTCCTTTGGGGTTAGTTCTTGAAAATACGGTTCCTTTTGGGACCCATACTTTCTTAACAATATATGGTGCTCTATGAACATGTTGATGATGCACATACCTAGCATTATAGTCATAGTAATTTCTAGGAAATTTTACATGTGCATTCCTATAATCCTTAGGATGATAGTTCCTAGGATACATGATTCTACGGTAAGGGGTATGAAAATGCATGTCATTTCCAGAAAATGAACGATGATGCATTCTAGGATACATGCTAGTATATGTATGCAAGTTATTTCTAGAATAGCCATGATGGTGATTCCTAGGATGAGCAGAATGCATTCTTTGATTATACACATTGTTCCTAGAATGAGCATGATGATTATTTCTAGGATGTGTATGAGCATTTCTAGAATGAGCATACAAATAAGCATGAGTATTTTTAGGATGCTTCAATTTAGTATGATCATTTAAGTTTCTAGAGTTCCTCGGATTTATTAAGGGAGTGCTTTTAACAAGGTTAGGAGCTTTCGAAGTAGAAGCTCCATCTACACAAGAGGCTTTCATGAATAAGCTCTCTTTTGTTTTTTGTTTTCCCAATGGAGAATATCCTACACCAGATTTTCCTCCACTTAATCTTTGGGAAGAAAGCACTTCATCAAGTTTTTCTTTACCAAGCATAAGTCTAGATACAGTGCTGTTTAATTCAGAAATTTTATTTTTCAAATTCTCATTTTCATCTTTAAGAAAATCTTGAGACGAATTATACAGTAAAGATGATAATTTTTCTTTTTCTTCTCTAAGAACTATCATTTCCTTAGAAAGAGATGATACTTCTTTCTTAAGAACAGAATTTCTAGAATCAAATTTCTTTAATTCTTCATGCATTTCATTTATGACTTCTAGTAATTCTTCACTACTAGTAACAATATTATTTTTTGAAGAGGGAGAAGATGTTACCTCACTTTCATCATCGATTGCCATTAAACAGAGGTTGGCAATCTCTTCGTATCCAATTTCTTTGTCTGATGACTCATCTTCTTCGTCATCGCTCCAGGTAGTTGCTACCATAGCTTTCTTCTTGAAGCCCTTGTATGGTTTGCTTGAAACTGGACAGTCAGCTTTTATATGTCCTGGCTTCTTGCAGCCATAGCACATAAGTGGTTCCCTTTTTGAGGTGGGATCCTTTGAGTAAGGTTTCTTGCTTTTCTTCAAGAACCTATGGAATCGTCTGGTGATTAAAGCCATTTCACCATCCTCTTCACTGCTCTCTGCTTCTTGTTCTAATTCCTTTTCTTTGTTGCTCGTAGAAGCTTTGAGAGCAATTTGCTTCTTCTTCTTCTCATCATCATTGACGATGGGAGTCATTTCTTCCATCTCGTATGTCAATAATGACCCAAGCAGCGTCTCAACATCAAGCTTGTCAAGATTTTTGGCCTCTTGAATGGCTGTCCTCTTTGGTTTCCATTCTGGAGGTAGAGATCTTAAGATTTTTCTGGTTAGTTCAACTTCCTCAATATTCTTGCCAAGCAATTTTAAACTATTTATAATAGTAGTAAATCGTGAGTGCATTTCAGAAATGGTTTCATTAGGAGACATCTTAAAAGATTCATATTCAGAAATTAGCATGTAAATTTTAGACTTTTTTACTTCACTTGTTCCTTCATATGTGACTTGCAATTTGTCCCATATTTCTTTAGCAGAAACGCATGCAGATATTTTGTTATATTCAGAAATATCTAAAGCACAATGTAGCATGCTTGTTGCTCTGCTATTGAGAGACATTGTTCTACAATCCTCGTCAGTAAACTCAGTTTTGAGTTTAGGCATTGTATGAAGAGTCTCTCCAATAACTATTTCTTTTGAGGGAATTTTAGGTCCCTCTTCTATAATTCTCCATAGATTGTAATCTTGTCCTTCGACGAAGATTTTCATTCTATTTTTCCAGTAGTTATAATTTGATCCATTGAACAATGGAGGTCTAGTATAAGAGTGTCCCTCAGAGTAGCTATTTGCTGCCATTGGATCAACTCTAGGAATTTAAGCCTTATAAAGAGAACTAGGCTCTGATACCAATTGTAGCTCGAGGTTTCAACCCAAGAGGGGGGGTGAATTGGGTTTTTAAAAACTTTTGCGGAATTTATACAAGTTTATAAAAACTGATAAGCAACAAATAATTGATATAAGTAGAAAGCTGTAAATAAAGAGTTTAAGGAAGGAGGATGCAAACACAGTTATAGTGGTTCGGCAATATCGGATTCGTTCCGACCCTACGTCCACTCTCTTCAAGGAACTCCTTGAAGTAATCCACTAAGAAAACTTAGTCGCACAACTTAGCCGGGTGTTGCACAAACCGTACACAAGCAATTTACAGGAATTGCTTAAACCGAAAAATCCCCTTCCTTTCGGAAGTTTCCCCTTCCTCTCGGAAGTAATCCCTTTACAAAGATGGTGTAAAGTAAAAGGTAGAGAGACAACAAATGAAAGCTTATTACAACAGAAATGTCTCTCTTTCAAAGTAAAGCTTGAAGAAATGGCTCAATAAGATTATTTCAAAGCTTTTTGTGTTTCAAGAGTATAAAAACTTGATTATATGAGATCAACTCTTTTTGAATATGTGCTGCATCTTATTGAATGCTTTGCTGAGTGGGTTTATATAGCAATCAATTAATATGGCCGTTTTGGACTTTAATTTGAAAAAGATTTACTTTAAAACGTTCAGATTTGGAGTCCAACGGTCATATTTTTGAACTACCAGTCGACTGGGTCGAGATACCAGTCGACTGGGTTCACTTGAAAAATATACGTTTTCAGACCTTCTGGGTATCCAGTCGACTGGTATATATCATCCAGTCGACTGGGGACTTTCTGTCCATTGTGCCAGTCGACTGGGTTGATTCATCCAGTCGACTGGGAAATTACTGGTCAAAGTACCAGTCGACTGGGTTAATTCATCCAGTCGACTGGGTACCTTCTGACCCATATACCAGTCGACTGGTATATGTACCCAGTCGACTGGGTTGTCTTCCAACCCAGTTTTTCTTCTGTTTTTCATTTAAAAACATTTTAAAATTAATGGTTTTAGATAAACCATTTGTGTTTGAGCCATTGAACAAGCTAATACAATGTATGAGTGAGACTTACATTGGTTCTAAACCTTAAGACCTATACTAGATCTTCAGTCTTCACTTGATACTTGATTTGGTTCGAGTTTTTGCACTTTGTTCCTTGGTTGAATGTGTTTGATCCTTAATACAACTTAGTTTAAACATGTTAGTTAAATAACAGTTGTGTTTTGCCATCATTAAAATACGGGCGAGGGTCAACAGGTTTAATTGGGATATTCTTTGTTTTTTGTCTTATAGTTGGATTCATGGAATTTTTTGATAGGCTATCTTTAGAACATTGAGTTATATGCTTAACTTTGGCGGGGTGGATTCAGAAACCTTATTGTGTTTTTATTAGTTTTTAAAATCAATTTAGTTTAGTTTTTATTTATTTTGTAACATATAATTCAAAAACTCAGAACTGGGTTAAGATAAGATTAGTTTAGATAAAATTATATTTTCATAACACAGTTCCCTGTAGATTCGACCTCGCACTTACACAACGCTATACTGCAAACGGCTCGTGCGCTTACGAGTAATTTAAAACTCACAACACCTGTAATATCCGAAAATGGCATAACAGTTGATCCACAAAAGGTAGAGATAATGCTAAGTTGGGAGAAACCAACTAATGTAACAGGTTCCCTACTCATGACTTAGAGTTGGCTGCTATAGTCTTTACTTTAAATATTGGAGACATCATCTGTATGGAGCCACTTGTGAGATAGTCATGGGTTATAAAAGTTGGACATACCTATCCCGAGGGAGTTGAATTGGAGGCAAGATGGTAGATGAAGTTGATTAGTAACGATGATTATACAATTCACTATCATCTAGAAAATGCGAAAGTGATAGTTGATACATTGAGTAGAAAGTCTACAAGAAAGTAAACTGCTAGTGGGAGCCCTGATGTGAAATTGATGAAGGATTTAGAGAAATGAGAATAAAGTTGAATATCAGTGGTAGAGGACCATGGATAAAGAATATAGTTGTACAACCATTTATAGTAAAATGCTTTAGAGATGCAAGGTAGAGATAAAGAGATAGAAAAGCTTAAGCATTGAGTGCTTACTAGAAAGCATTTTGAGTTCAAAATTTGGAATTAGGGTATTTTAGTATTGGAATATTGGAGTTGTGTTCCCAATAATGCAAAGTTGAGGAAAGAGAGAATGAGAAAGGCACATAAGGATGTAGATTCGATGCAACCAAGTAATAATATGATGTATAGAGAATTAAGACAAAATTTCTGGTGGTTAAGATGGAAGAAGGGTGTAGTGGAGATTGTAAGGTTGTATGGAGTACTATTGAGAATAATGTCATATAGAGATGCTAGAGTTACATCTTGGTTTTGGAGAGACTTTCAAAAAGCCACGGGTATGCAGTTACAATTTAATATTGCTTTTCATCCTCAATGGATGAGTAGAAGGTGAAGAACTTCAGTATGTTGGAAAGAAGTGAAAGAGAGAAATATATTTGGTCCATCAATTTCTGAGTTAACAACTAAGAGGATCAAATTGGTTATAGAGAACTATAAAGTTGTACAAAGTAGACCTCTTGAGTTTCCAGAAGGTGATGGGGTGTATTGAAAAATATCTCAATGAAAAGGTGTATTGAGATTTAAGCAAGAAAAAAAAACTGAATCAGAAGTAAGTGGGACCTTATAAGGTTGTTGAGAAAGTTGGAATAGTCACGAATAGACTGGATTTGCCTCTAGAATTAAAACATTTATATAATGTATTTCATGTTTCACTTTTAAGAAAGTGTTTACATGATATTTCGAGTTAAACTATAGAAATTCAAAAAGACTATGCTTATACACAAGTACCAGTGAGAATTTTAGACAAAAAAGCAAGTCATGTGTAATAGAATAATTTCACTAGTTTAAAGTTCGGTGGCGGAATAAGGATGTTGAAGAGATTTTGTGAAAGTGTAGGACAAGTATGAAGAAGTATTATTTATATTTGTTTCTGGAGTAAGGTAAAGAAATTTCGAGGACGAAATTTTTATAAGGTGGGTAGAATTGTATTACCCGTATTCGTGAAGTAAGGGTAAAAAAGTAATTTAATAAATATGTCATGAAATTTAAATAATATATATTTACGCAAAGGATTAGTATTGAATAAAATAATTCTTTAAAAATAATTTGGGATGTGGACGTCATTAAAAGAAAAGAAAAAAAATTTAGACGTCCAAAACATCCACAAGAAAAAAAAAGGAAAAGAAAAAAATAGTCAAAAATTCAAAAAATAAAAAAAAAATTTAAAGCAAAATATTGTGGCAGTAGGTGGCTTGCTGCCAAAGTAAGAAAAGAGAAAAAAAAAAAAAGGGCATTTGGTATAAATGCCATTTATTCTGTTCGTGGCAGCAAGAGAAGTTGGGGAGAGGGCAGTTGCAAATTTAAGAAGACAATTGCAAATTTCCTTACACGTCTCCAAAGTGTGGAGACCTTTGGAGGGGGACTGCTGAAGTTTTCAGCCCAAGCTTATATATATATATATATATATATATATATATATATATATATATATATATATATATATATATATATATATATAATAGGTTCAGGCAAGTTACGCTAAAGGAGTTCGTTTAGTTTCATGTAATTCATTTGTTTTCTTAAAACATTTGGAGTTCAAAGAAATGCTGAAAGACCAAAATTTTGAAGGGGTTTTATGTGGAATTTCATAGAGAATCAGGAAAAGCTATCAGAAAAGCAGAAGGTAATAATATAATGGTTATTTTTGAATTTCTGACATTTATGAAGTTTCCCTGAATTCAAAGTGGGAATTTTCAAAGTGTGTGGTTTATATTGAATTGAAGAATAAATTAGAAAATTTATATAAATATGATGTCAGGTGTTGACGATCTACAACCGAAAGAATTTCTGAGAGAAATAGGAAAGGAAAGGAGGTGATCCACGGGTAGTTTTAAGAGCTATGTGGTGAGTTGAATTTACTTTAAGTAGTCTAAATAAAAATCAATTATTTGGTGATAATATTAAATTTAATTATTAGAGTATGATTGGGTGGTAGATAAATCTTTGGTGGTATATATGGTTTAAATGTTAGACTCGTAGAAAATTTTTATGTGAGAAGAAATATTATTGGAAAAATGAGTTGATTTAATAATAAAAGCGATAAATGAAATTTTTGATGAGCTATGGTTGAGATTTTGATATGAATTTTTGAGGAGATAACTTTCAGTGGATCTTAACAAACTTTGATGGATGATTTGATGAGATTTGGGATGAAATTTAGTGAATTTTGACAAGTTTTAACGGATGATTTGATGTGATTTGGGATGAGAGAGTCTTAATGGAAAATTTTTATATAAATTTGAGAATGATCATGATAGCCAATTTAATTGTTTGGAATTTATGTTGTTTTTATATTACTCTTTGTATGTTCATTTGATATCATTGTTCATATGTATATGCATTAAATGAAAAGAAAAGAACCAATAAGGCAGCCGGTCTAATTGAAAAACTGTGACAGCTGATATATGCTGGAAATAAATTCCGTGACAGCCAGAATAAGTTGTAAAGAAAAGAACCAGGAGGGCAGCGGGTCTAATGAGAATGAAAGAACCGGGAAGGCAGCCGGTCTAAATGAGAATGAAAGAACTGGGAAGGCAGTCGGTCTAAATGTGAATGAAAGAACTGGAAAGGTAGTCGGTTTAAGATAATAACAACCTGTCCACAGGTAGGAAGACGTTCCTATTATAATCATTCATGCATTACATCTATTTTAAATTATTGCATATATTATGGAAATGCTGATGTGTGGTATATTGTGGTGAGTTTATTTAGAGATGAATGAGTCTCCTAGAGAGAGACAGTTACAGTGAGAAAAAGAGAAAGAAACATAGAAATATGATAATATGGGAATTATTTAAATATTAGACATTTATGCTATTATCTAGTTATAGGAGAAATAATTGTTTAAATATTAATAGAATATTTACGAAATTGGAATACTTTTAGTAAATTTAATTCACTGAGCTTGTGAAGCTCATTTATCATTGTAATGATTATCAGGTAGCAGACAAGATAAATAGTTTGGTGGGTTGAGAGGTAGTCAAGACAATTTTCTGTTAGCCACGTACGTGTCAATATCCTCAGACTAATGAGAAAATAAAACGAAAATTTTTATTGTAAATATTCATGCATTTATGTTTAAAGTAAATATCAGATTTGTTTACCTCCCCTGTTGAGGATTAAATTAAAAATTTCGGTTAGTATTTTATTTATTATTGCATATATGTGTCGTGCTGAGATTCTCAATATGTGATGACACCGTCTTGGGGGTGGCCAACCCGGGACGGGTCGTTACATATAGTTAGTAGCTTGACTATTGCTCTTCTTCTAGGCCAGATCAAGGAGAATTGTGGTGTTGTTATTGTCAACTCCACCATTCAAATAAGGCTTCAAACGTTTTCCATTTACTTTAAATGTCCCATTCTCATGAGTGACTTCTACTGCTCCATGGGGAAAAACTTTAACGACCGTGAATGGGCCTGACCATCGCAATTTGAGCTTTCCTAAAAAGAGGCGAGGTCGTGAATTGTAAAGCAAAACTTGTTGTCCGGGTAAAAACTCCTTCTTTGAGATGTACTTATCATGCCAAGTCTTGGTCCACTCCTTGTAGATTTTTTCTTTCTCATAAGCTTTATTGCGAAGCTCATCCATCTCATTAATTTGCAAAAAATGCTTTTCACCTTCCGCTTGGAGATCTATGTTTAGACGCTTCATCGCCTAATAAGCTTTATGCTCGAGCTCTATAAGAAGATGGCTTGCTTTCCCATAGACCAACCGATAAGGAGACATTCCTAAAGGTGTTTTGAACGCTGTCCGATAAGCCCATAGCGCATCATCTAACTTTTTAGCCCAATCTTTTCGGGAGATGTTAATTGTTTTCTCTAGAGTTTGCTTCACATCCCTATTTGATACCTTTACTTGTCCATTTATCTAAGGATGATAAGCTAATGTCGTCCGGTGTCTAACTCCATATTTTAATAATAGAGCTTCAAATTGCTTGTTGTAAAAGTGAGTTCCTTCATCGCTAATAATGGCCATTGGAGTCCCAAATCTGGTAAAAATATTCTTTCGGAGAAAATTAAGCCCCACTTTTCCATCATTAGTGGGAGTTGTGATTGCCTCTACCCACTTGGACATATAATCCACTGCTAGAAGAATGTATTTGTTGTTGTAGGATGAAGGGAATAGTCCCATGAAGTCAATACCTCAAACGTCAAACAACTCCACCTCTAGAACATTTTGCAAAGGCATTTCATTTCATCTAGATATGTTCCCAGAATGTTGGCATCTATCACAAGCAGCAATAAAAGCATGAGCATCCTTGAATAAGGTTGGCCAATAAAATCTGGATTGGAGAACTTTAGCTGTGGTCCAGTAAGCTCCAAAATGCCCTGCACATTCTAGTGTATAGCAATGCATCAAAATGTCTGTCATATCCTCTTCTAGAACACATCACCTAATGATTTGGTATGCACAATGCCTATAGAGTACCAGTTCTTCCCAATAGTAGTGCTTTGATTCCGAGAAAAATCTCTTCTTTTATTGGTAATAAAAATCTGGAGGAACGATTTTTCTTGCAAGAAAATTGACATAATCTGCATACCAATGTAGAGACTTGTTAGAAGAAATTACTAAAATTTTCTCATCCGGGAAATTATCATCTGTGGGCGATAGTTGGGACTCAAGTTGCTCTTGTAACTCCAGCCATGAGAGATGATCCGCCACCAAATTTTCAGTTCCCTTATTGTCTTTAATCTCAATATCAAACTCTTGCAATAAGAGAACCCAACGGATGACTCTTGACTTAGCTTCTTTCTTGATAATAAGGTATTTAATTGCAGAATGATTGGTATAGACTATTACCCTATTCCCAATGAGATATGGCCAAAACTTGTCAAAAGCAAAGACTATAGCAAGTAGCTCCTTCTCGGTTGTGGCGTAGTTGAGTTGGGCATCATTAAGGATCCGGCTATCATAATAAATTATGAGAAACTGCTTGTTCTTTCACTGCCCCAATACCACTCCAACCGCATAGCCACTTGCATCACACATCAATTCAAATGGTAGATCCCAATCCGGTGCTAAAACAATTGGAGCTGACACAAGCTTCTCTGTAAGTAACAAGAACGCTTTCTCACACTCTTCATCAAAGACGAATGGAGTTTCCTTCACCAGTAAGCTACAAAGGGGTTTGGAAATCTTGGAGAAATCCTTGATGAATCTTTTATAAATCCTACATGTCCAAGAAAACTCCTAACTCCCTTTAGAGTTGATAGAGGTGGCAGCTTCTCTATTGTTTCAATCTTGGCTCTATCCACTTCAATCCCTTTAGAACAGATCCGATGACCCAAGACTATTCCCACTTTTACCATGAGGTGACACTTCTCCCAATTAAGCATAAGGTTAGTTTCTTCACATCACTCCAAAACTAACGCCAAATTCCCAAGGCAATTATCAAAAGAAGATCCGAATATAGAAAAATCATCCATGAAAATTTCAATAATCCATTCTACCATATCCGAAAAGATTGCCATCATACACCTTTGGAAAGTGGCTAGCACATTAGAAAGCCTAAAGGGAATTCATTGGAAAGCAAAAGTACCGTAAGGGTATGTGAAGGTGGTCTTCTCCTGGTCTCCCAATGTTATAGCTATTTGATTATACCCTGAATAGCCATCTAGGAAGCAATAGTAATCATGCCCGGCTAGCCTATCCAACATTTGATCAATGAATGGCAAGAGAAAGTGGTTCTTCCGAATGACTTTGTTCAGTTTTCGGTAATCCATGCAAATTCTCCACCCAGTGTCGATTCTTGTAAGGATTAACTCATTGTTAGCATTTTTCACCACCGTCATTCCTCCTTTCTTTGGTACTACTTGAATAGGACTAACCCATGAGCTATTAGAAATTGGGTAAGTCACTCCGGCATCTAAACAATTTAAGATCTCTTTACGCACCACTTCCTTCATTGTCGGATTGAGTCTTCTTTGGTGCTCTATCGTCAACTTGCACTCTTCTTCCAATAAAATTCGGTGTATACAAATAGAAGGGCTAATTCCCTTGATATCAGCTAGTGTCCACCCAATAGCTGCCTTATGTTTTCTAAGCACTCTCAACAACTTTCTTCTTCTTTAGTAGAAAGCTTAGATCAAATAATTACCGAAAAAGTAGATGATTCACCAAGATAAGCATACTGAAGGTGTTTCAGTAAAGGCTTGAGCTCTAATACAAGTGACTTTTCAATAGATGGAAGAGGCATCTATCGCTTGGATGCTAAAACAACTCTCATTTGTATCTGGATACTTGATAGCATTAAAAACATTAAAGGTTACCTCCTCCTCTTGTACCCTTAACCGTAATTCTGCCCTTTAGACATCAATAAGAGCTCAACTAGTAGCTAAGAATGGTCTACCAAGAATGATGGGGATTTCCCAATCCTCCTCCATGTCTAGAATGATGAAGTCAGCTGGAAAAATAAACTTGTCCACTTTAACAAGCACATCTTCAATAATTCCCCGTAGGTGTTTTATTGAGCGGTCCACTAATTACAATGAAACTGTAGTAGGTCTCGCCTCACCTAATCCAAGCTTTCTGAAAATAGACAAAGGCATTAGATTAATACTTGCACCTAAATCACATAAAGCTCTTTCAAACATAGAATTTCCAATTGAACATGGGATAGTGAAGCTCCCTGGGTCCTTAAGCTTTAGAGGCAATTTATTTTGTAGAATTGCACTGCACTATTCAGTAAGGGCTACCGTTTCATACTCTTCCAATTTCCTCTTATTTGACAAGATATCCTTCATAAATTTCACATAGCTCAGCATTTGTTCGAGGGCATCTGCAAAAGGAATGTTAATATGCAATTTTTTAAACACATCTATAAATTTAGAAAATTGCTTATCAAGCTTATTCTTTTTTGGTCGTTGAGGGAATGGAACTCTTAGTGCCGGATCCTGTGGTGGGATTGGTTGAATTTCGAAAATCTCCTTCAATGGTGTTATGTGAAGTTGCACCTCTTGACCTTCTTTTTCGAACTTCTCACATCTTGTTGGAGTTTCTAACTCTTTCTCGCTTCTCAAAGTGATTGCCTTGCACTGCTCCTTTGGATCAATTTAGTCATGCTAGGCAAATTACTTTGTTGTCTCCCAGTGAGCATATTGGCCAATTAACCAACTTGGACTTCTAAATTCTGAATGGAAGCTGCTTGATTATGAAAATTGGTCTTAGTTTATGTTATGAATCGGTTGGTGTTATTTGCCAATTGTGCCATTGCTTCTTCAAGTGCCGATTTCTCTTTTGGTGGGTCACTAGATGACGGACCAGGTGGCGGCTTCAATACATTTTGATTATTCCATGAAAATTTTGGATGATTCCTCCATCCGGAATTATATGTTGCACTGTATGGATTGTTCTACCGATTGTAATTTGCAACAAAGTGTGCTTGCTCGGCTTGGGATTGAGAGAAGGGGTTTCCCACTTGACATTCTTCACTCGGATGGTTTCCATGGCAAAAATCACAAACTGGTGGTGTCAAGTGAATGGAATTAGCCGTCAGTTGGTTAGCCTTCAATTGTTGAGTAAGAGTGTGGACTTGAGCTGCCAAGGTAGTTATAACTTCAATCTCATGTAATCCCATTGCCTTCTTCGATAAAATCCTCTCACTCGGCCATTGATAGTTGTTCATGACCATCTCCCCCAACAGATCATATGCATCATCCTAGTTTTTCCCATAAATAATCCTCCTGAAGCTGCATCTATCGGAGTTCTTGAAGAACCACTAAGTCCATTATAGAAGTTTTGAACTTGCATCCACTTCAGCAATCCATGGTGAGGGCATCGCCTAAGTAGGTCTTTATATCACTCCTAAGCCTCATAAAGTGATTTGCCTTCAATTTAAGCAAAATTTGAAATTTCGTTGCTCATCTTCGCTGTCTTGGCCGATGGAAAAAATTTAGCAAGAAACTTCTGAGCTAACTCCTCCCAACTAGTGATTGAATCTGTGGGAAGTGAATTTAGCCAATTCTTTGCTCTGTCTCGAAGAGAGAATGGAAATAGCTGGAGGTGAATGGCATCATCAGTAACGCCATTGTGCTTGAAAGTGTCGCAAATTTCCAAAAAACTTGCTATATGAGCATTAGGGTCATCACTTGGCAGCCCATGGAACTGAATTGATGTCTGGATCATATGTAGGATAGATGGCTTAATCTCAAAGTTGTTGGCTTCAATAGTAGGCTTCCTGATAATTGAATGGATTCCTGTGACCTGTGGTAGAGCAAAATCCCTTAGTGCCTGTGTGTCACGTCTTGGATTCTCGTTGTCTGCCATAGTGCTGGAACGTTTTTGAGCTTCTCACTTCTTTTTCCTTAGTCCCTTTGTAGTTTTCTCGATTTCGGGATCGTAAGGTAGTAACTCCAAACTCTTGCGTCGTCTCATACACTAAACAAAAACCTGAAAATAAAAGACAAAATAAATCAAATTAGACCAAGTTTGACTAGTATTCCTATTATCAATAATTTTCTCTAAGTCCCCGACAACGACGCCAAAAACTTGTTGATAAAAGCGTAAGTGCACGAATCGTAACAAGCAATAAAGTGAATGAGTAAGAGTATCGTCCCACGAGGATTGAAAAATTACTAATAAGTACCAAAATTTATTAAACTATAATTTATTTGATAATTCGAATGAGAGTGAATTTTTGAACTAGAGAGTTGAAAATAATGAAATTAAATAAGCAAGTTAAGATCAAGGAAACAAGATTCTAGGGCTTTTGATTCACCATAACTTATCCTATGCGAATTTCCTATTTGAACTAATTGCAATTATTTCCTATTATTGATAATCGAGTCTCTAATTTATTCATTAATCTTTCTTATGCATTAACAAAATATTCCAACAAGAAAATCTTCTATATCTCTATGAAAACTCTAAACCTGTCAAAATTCAGTTAGAACAAGAAACCCCATAAATATTACGCAAGTCCATAGATATCTCTATCCTACAGATTCCTTATGGTATCTCAAACATATGCTGAAACAATTATCACTTTTCAATCTCAAAGTGAATCCCAAATCATGCAAATGTTGATCAATCATTCACAAGCATTAAGTCTAGAATGAAATACTCAACAATATGAAACAACTACTAAATTAGTTCAATTAAAGGAAGATTCAAATAATCATAGTTAGGCTACATCTTGACCCCAGAAAATGGAGATTAGTTCATGATAAACTTGAATAAAAACATAATCAAAGGGTTTAGCATCAAGAAATTGAAAAAAATTCGGAATAAAGAAAAAAACTTAAAAACCAGTCTTCTCTTTGATGTTCTGCTTCCTTTGATTGCTCCAAAAAATGAATCCCCAAAAAAAAACTGTGAAAGAAGCTAGCATGCATCTGGTTCTCTCCCAAGTGATAGACCCCTCTTCCCCCTTTCTCTGGAACCAACCTCCCAAGGAAAGAAAATAATTCCCCCTTTCTGAATTGTAGATTCTGCAAATTTTTGGCCTCATATTGTGGGGTTGTTTCCGCCTCCAAAACATTCAAATCACAAGACTTCTATTTGAGGAACAATTATAACCCATTGACATAGCTTTCCAACACTTCTTAAATCAGCTCAATAAAATGTCATACGAGTAAGATATGGTGAGATTACTTGAGACTGTCCAGAGACATTTCCAATTCGAGATTACATTAAGATCCCTTCCATTTAGCTTTCATTTCTTTTGATTGGGTTAGGCTAAGCCCACTTGAATTGAGCTCTATCTTTTGGGCCATGGGATTTATTATTTTTAGCTTCATCTTACTAAGATAGCAAACTTGACTCGATTTGCATTGCAGGCTAAGGGATGTTCCAGAACGCCAACAGTGCAGGTGCAGCAGCTTCAAGCCCAGTTTCAACCTTGATGCAACCAGTATCTCTGAAAACTCAAAACATGAAAGTTGTAGAGATTATTTTTGGCATTCCATAGCATCTTTAATCATCTCAATTAGAGCTTTGATGAGATATTTATTTCTAGATTATGAAGCGATGTCGAAACTGTCCAAAATCGCCCAATTAGCTTCGTTTTGTACTTAACGCCTCCATTTGCATCCTAAATCAAAATATAAGAATAATGAGTACATTTGGGCACCAAATAAATATAAAAGACTAAACATTAAGGGAGAAAAATATGATATTTTGCATTCTCATCAGATATTTAGTTTAATCCCAAATGTTTTGATGTAGACAAACTCTGCATTTATTACTGATGAGTTCATTAAGTATGCAGAATCAGAGAAAGATTTGGAATCAAAGATTAGAGGGTCAACCAACAAAGAAGCCAACCAATTGGCAGAGGATCGATAGAGAAGGACCAACCGACTGACTAGTTACCTATCTAATGAGGAAGTCAGCTGACCAGCCAGCTACCTCGTGAGGCAGTCAGCTGCTTAGTCGATCGGTACGAGAAGTTTTGCATATAAAGACATGTTTGGTTGAAGTTAAAATCCAGAGGAGCTACAAAGGAGGAACCAATCGACTGATGAGGAGCCGGTTGACTATCACAGTGCAAATAAATTTTGGACCGGCTTGAAGACTCGGTCTATTGAAAAAGAAGACCAATCGATTGGAGATGTCTGTTGGAGATAAAAATATCTGCATTTAAGAAGAATTATAGTCAGAAAAGGAATGTTTGGAGTTGCTTTTTATGAAAGCTTAATTGGAGCCATAAATTAGAGGTTGCTCAAGGGCGTTCAGTAATAAATAAGAATCAGTCTCAAGTTTTTCTTACAAGCTAAAAATCTAGTTTTGTTTACTACTCTAGTAGTGTTTAATTTGTAATCTGTAAGCGCTGTGAGACCATGAGTGATATCTCTTTAAGGTTGCTTGCTACTTGTAAAGTCAAGGAGAGTGTAAAGCTTTTCTTGGTACCCAAAAATCCAAGTAGATGCAATGTTTGAGGATCAGTGGAACTGAGTAAACCGAGGAGGCCTATTTGAGAATTGGACGTAAGCACGATTATTGTCAAACCACTATAAATCTGTGTTCCCTTTTTCTCTCTCTTTAGATCTTTCATTTCTGTTTAATTCTTCAATATTGTTTATTGTGCTAATCATTCAAATCTCTTGTAGAACGAGCTCACCTCCACTCATATTTCCTAACAAATCCAATTACTCGTATATTGAATTCACAATTGCACTTCCAAATCAAAAAGATTTCAAGACTATTTTGATTTTCAAGTCTGAAAAAATGATAAAACATAAATAAACATACTGAGAGAGAGAAACTCATACTCATATGAAATTAAGTTATGGGATTTTAACTAAAGACATGTCTAATCAATGATCAAAATTCTTCCCAAAAAATTATTGTTAACTACCATTTTATAGTAAATAGACAAAAGGAAAAAGTGAGAGCTATATTAGTAGTGTGTTTATCTAACACTAGTAAGCTTAACTTGAACAACCTCGTTGATTACGCCCAAAGAATAATGCGGTAGTTGTAGCACAACTTTGGGGTGTTGATTCCATAGGGAGACAAATTAAAAGAATATTAGAACGTACAAAGAAACTAAAGAATAATATCGAATGATTGATGGAGAATAAAGATTAATTGTAAATGCAAATTTAAAACAAAGTAAAGATAAACAGTAAAGCGTCGGGAATCCCTTGCACAAATAAGGTATTTTAATTACTCTTAATTCGTTGAATAACTCAATTGGGAACTCAATTTCCAAAATTCCCAATCGGAAGATATAGATTTATAAACCAAGATTAAACCACATGTAACCCTTTTGAAAAATCATCTACCACTTTTAAAATACGTAAATTATTATCACTATTGAGAAAATCCAATGACGACAATATACTCAGGAAGCGATATTGCAGCAAAGAACTAAATCAATATAGATAAATAATTAATCCCAACATAATCAAAGAGCTAAACCATTCAATAGAAAAAGCATGATTGAATCTATAAACAAAATAAATTCTAAGATTATTCAGAAAAAAAACATCACCAATGAATTGCAAATGATAAAACAACAGAGTTTTAGTAATTAAAACTCAAATACATAAATTAAAAATAAACAGAAATATCATTAACTGTGCAAGTTCATTCCTAGCCCCACTTAAGAATTTAGTTACCCATAAATATAATGGACAACAAAAATCTCAAGGGAAAGAATTGATCTTGATGTAAGCATCCCCCCTTGGTAGCAAAGCCTTGGAGATTCCTCAGCTTGCCCTCCAAAATCCTCCAGATTGCTCCCAAAAGCCCCAGATCTGCTCCCAGATGATCCTCAAACCTGAAGTGGAGTAGGCCTTTTATAGGGAAACACCATGAGTGCAATGTGTTTCCAATCCGATGTGGGATGTGAGATGTAGAAATGTGTTTCCAAATGATGTGGGATGTGGGATTTAAGCCTTCACATGCCCTTCAAAACTTCTGCCCACGCTGAAATCTTGCACAGCCTGACATTTGTCTACTAAAACTGCCATAACTTTCTCTAGAAAAATCATTTTTATGAGCCGTAAAATTCTCCAGAAAATAGACTTCCAGATCTTTCTAAGCATATATGGCTCATCTCTTGGTTCTTTCTACATAAATACAGTTTAATTTGCAAAAATGACTGATCTGTACGGGTAATTCTGGCAATTTAGTGAAACTCCTTTCCAAGTGCTTGTGAACTTGTAAAACAATGAAAAATAACTCAAAGTAACAAATTCCTAAGCTAAAAAATGTAAATTAAGGGGCAAAAATATACAATATTTGGCACTCATCACTCGTCCACAAACTTTTCCAAATCCAAAATATTCTCTTTTCTTCCTGACTGAAAATTAGAAAAAGGAAAAACAAAACAAACAATTAAGTTCAATATAAATATCAAGATATAGCAACTATAAACAAAAATGATTCCGTAACAAATATATTTTTTTAATTTTTTTAAAACTTATTGTAAGAATTGTAATACAACAATCCTACCCTAGAATGAATCATAACCGGATTGTAGAACACCTAATAGAACATAACTAAAATGATAACCTTAGAGCGTATCTATTTTGGACTCCATAATGAACCACGCAACGAAAATTAGAGATCTTTATGAAGTCATACGAACAAGAATGCCAAACCTGAAACTATTAGTGAAAATAAATCGACTAGAGCTTTCCTTCATTTTTCCTCTTGTTAATTAGCTTCCTCAATGAGATAGAAAACTGTATAGTTATCTTTTTTGGAATAGGAAGAGGAAACCTAACCATAATCCTTATATAGTATCCTATTGGACTACTTATCAAAACCCTAATGGGTTACTATAACCCACACCAGTCAATCCATACTCAATGCACAAGATTTAAGCCCAATTAACAGATCACCGTATATGAGCTCTCTTTAAGTCTTACCGATAGAGTAATTACTTAGCCTATTTTGACTAAACCCAAAATCTAGAAATAATGTAAGCCCACCTTATAGGAAAATACTAACATTCTCCCACTTGGGCAATATTAGTTGTAGTTAGTTTTGAAAAGCAAATTTAATAATTATTTTAAAATGACTCTTAGGCCAAAACAACTATAAAACTTTATGTATGCACATTTTTTAAAAATAAATTGGTCTGAAACTATTTTAAGTGTCAATCCGGTCCAATAAAACCCTTAACCCTGAATTATGGCGACATCTGTATCATTGAGCGACACAAGACCTTCCATGGTTACATGACCCAATCAACTTTATTGACTTGGACCTAGTGTGGTAGCGTAGCAAGCAAATTAGCATCCTTATGTGATCTAAATATACTATTTTTACTTGTTGGTCATTATTTTCTCTTCTTTAAAGCAACACAAGCACACTTAGAGAAAACCTTTATAGTTCTAATAATAAACCTGTATGTCTCAACAGTAACTCAATATCTCGAGATAACCTTTACGTGTCAAGAGACATACTCACAAGGATTTAACTTTAAAATAAATGGCCCAAGCTTTTATGCTTAAGAATTACACCTGTCTTAAGACTTAAAACATACATATATGACATGTCATAATTTTAAGTATTTACTAGCACAATAATATAATAATATAAAAACTATAAGAATATAAATTATATATAACCAAAAGCAAGTAATAATCATTAATACAATAATCCAGAGTACATCGCCAAAAAATGTAAATATATATGAAAATTGAATAAACATATAAAGTTAAATTAACATCTCCCAATAACCAAGTATATCAAAAGATTCAACTAAACCTATATTGTCAACATGTTTCTTAAAAACATTAGGGTGTAGTCCCTTGATCAACGAATCATAAATCATATCATATGTTTCAAGATGCTCCACTGTCACGTCACTTCTCTTCACAAATTCTTTAACTGGCAAATACTTTACTTTTCTATGCTTAGACCCTATGATACTTTTATTATGCTTAGAGAACAATGCTACAGAAATGCTATCGTAGTACAATTGTATGGGCCTAGTGATGGACTCAACTATAGATAATTCGATAATAAAATTCCCCAACCAAACATCAAACTCAGCATGCATAATAGAAAAAAGTAATAAGTGTCTGTTTGACACTTTTCCAAGAACTGCTCATCTTGCCATCTTGAACATAAACCTCGATGTGGACCTTCTATCATCCTCATAGTTAGCAAAGTCTAAATCTATATAACCCACTAGCTCAGGGTTTTTAACTCTACAATAAACCAATTTAAAATTCATTGTTCAGGTACTGATGAGAGCTATAAAATGCATCTTAATAGTACTTAATTGTTAGCATTTTAGAGTTGATCTAGGTTTTAATTGCACTTTTATATGTTAACAACTCTAAAGTTTCATCTTTCGATCACTAATTTGTTTTGATGCATTTTCAGGTATTTTGAGTCTTAAAGAGATGGAAAAGCTATTATTGAATGAAGCACAAAGATTCCATGTATACTGGAGAAAATGAGTGCTTTCGGAAAAGCTAAACAAAAAGATCCAAGCATGTTCATCGCGTCATAGAACCAGTTGGGCTGCACCCTCCAGAATAGAGGCCAAAGCAAGCAAAGAAGGCCATCAGGTCAGGGTGCGCCTTGGACCAAGGGGTGCCACGCCCTAAGGTGTGAGGTGCGCCCTGGATTAATCTAGGGTGTGCCCTGAAGGGCTGAGGTGCACCCTGGATGGAGCTGCGCCGCACCTTCCAGCAAGTTCATAAAGTTGGCCTAAAACCAAGTCTAGGCGCGAAAAAATCCAAGTCTAGGCGCACACACAAACTTTGTTCTCTGAGTTATGATGTAATTAGGTCTTTAATGATTGTTTAAAACCCTAAAACACCCTTGGACCCTTGTATTATAAATAGATCACTTAGGGTTTGATATTAGACACGGATTAAGCTTGGGAAACTCAAGGAAGCAGCCGATTCTCCTCCATCAAAGTGTTTAACAATGAGCCCCATGGCCAACTAAAATCCAAGCAAAACGAAAGGATGAATCCCTAGGTGTAGTTGTTCTTACTTTCTAGTCTTGATTCGGTTGTAAAGATTTAATGTTAAAACATTGTTTATGATTTATTCTTTGATCAAACAAGAAAAATTAGGGTTCATGTGACAGCTGCACTTTTTATTCTTCTTATCTTAGATTTTCTTAATCCAGTGATTGCATGCTTCTTCTCCATATAAGTCTAGTCTTGCTCTTCTTATGTCAAGTTGTTCAGTTGTGATTGAGTCCAGTAGATTTCTCTTTTAGGGTTGTCCATTACTGTGATATTGTCATGGTGATATATTTTTGTTTCTTGATAACTCTATAGGATAGGTCATGTGTGCTTGAATCAAAATCAATAAGTATTTCATAAGCAATTACTTTAGGGTTTATATTTGTGCTTAATTGAATATTTGCCGATAGCCTGTTTTGGATGTGAAACTTGCACTCGAGATAAAAACAACTGAATCTTGATTAGGATAAGGCAACGAACTTAGGGAGGATTCCCGGACCCTTGTTGCTTCTCCATAATATATTCACACGACTATTTACACAATTACTTTCAAAACTTAAATTCTTTCATTTAATCTTTACCGTTCGTGTTTAGGTTTACCTTCTCTTATAGTTAACTTGTTTCCCTGTGGAATTGACACCCTAAAGCTCTGCTACAACTACTGCGTTACTCTTTTGGTGTAATCAAATTTTGGTGTCATTGCCGGGAAAACGCGCTTAAGTACAAATAAGATTGGCAACTCTAAGACGAAACGGTAATATCGTTCCTTTATTTAAGTTTTTGATTTTCTGATTTTATTTGTTCTATTTTATTTATTTTGTTTTTGACTCATTTATTTTCTTTAAGTTTCGATTTCCTGATTTCATTTATTATTTATTTATTCTGTTTATTCTATTAACATGGCTGAAAACCCTAATGAGAATGTTGCTAGGACACTTAAAGATTATTTACATCCTAGCCGAACAGCCACCCCATCTTGTATCATATTCCCCCCTAATGTTCAACAACCTGATTTCAAACCGGGCATGATCCAATTGCTACCAACCTTCCATAGGTTTGAGAATGAAAACCCCTATATCCACATTAGGGAATTTGAGGAAGTAGTAGCAACCTTTTAAGGTAGGGCTGATATGGTAGACACCGTCAAACTTCGGTTTTTCCCCTTTTCACTTAAGGAAAAAGCCAAGGCTTAGCTGTACTCATTAAGGCCTAGGTCTATAGGTAGTTGGGATGAGATGACACGAGTTTTCTTCCAAAAACACTTCCCAACCCATAATATCAATAACCTCAAGAGACAAATCTCAAAATCTCAAACTTTGCACAAAAAGAGAGCGAAACTTTATTTGGGAACGTTTCAAGGACCTGTTGAATTCTTGTCCACACCATGGGTATGAGAGTTGGGGGGTAGTTAGCTATTTCTATGATGGACTCCAAAGTAGGGAAAGGCAGTTCATAGAAATGATGAGCAATGAGGATTTTCTTAAAAAAGATCCCGACCAAACCATAGATTTTCTAGATGACCTATCAGAAAAATCCTACGCTTTGATAGGACTAAATGCCATGGAAAGCATTAGGAGAAATCAACCTACTGGGATTTATCAACTTAAGGAAGAGGATAACTTTAAAGCCCATTTAGAGGCCCTAACTAAGGAAATTGAAGCCTTAAAAACCAGAAATACTAGAGCCCCTGAACCAGTTGTTAGGTCAGAATCCCACGAGCCTTGTTTCATGTGTAATGGGGTAGATAATTTACCTAAGGATTGTCTAGTTTATTTTGAGATAAAGGAAGAGTGTAATGCTATAGGTATACCCTTTGCGAAACCATACTCACCCTACTCTAACACCTACAATCCCAGTTGGAAGAATCACCCTAATTTCAGTTGGAAATCCAACATGCAACCCCCTACCCACTCTAGTACCCAATGGCAACCGAAAACAACCTCATTTAATGCACCTCAACAATCTTTACCTTTGGAAGATATGTTTAAGTCATTTATGCAGGTACATGCCAAGAGTGTGGAAGAGTAAGGCAAGATAAATCAATGGTTATTAAAGGAGCAACAAGCAATCAAGGAGGAACAAAAGGTAATAAAGAGTCAACTCACCAAGTTAACTAGTTTCTTGACGATTCAAGAACAAGGTCGGTTTCCTTCACAGCCACAACCTAATCCAAGGGGACAACATATGGCACAAACCTCCAATCCTGAAAATCAAAATATTAGAGAGGTTAATGCCATAATTACTCGCAATGGTAAGAAAATTGATGGACCCACTCTACCATAAAACCTGATTCCTAACACCGTGTGCAACAAGGATAAAACCCATGATAATTATTCTCCACCGGTGCCTTTCCCTCAAGCACTCCTTAAACCTAAAGAGATAAATACAGCACTAAAAGGTGAGATTCTTGAACAACTTCAGCATGTTAAAATTAACCTCCCTCTTCTTCATGTTATAAAACAGATTCCCAACTATGCTAAAGTCATCAAAGATCTATGCACACTCAAGAAGAGGCATAATATGAAGAAGATGGCAGTCTTAACGGAGCAAGTAAGTGCAGTAATTGACAGCAAGACACCGCCCAAATATAAAGATCCGGGCTGTCCAATGGTAGCTTGCCAAATTGGAAACAAATCTTGTGGCCAATCATTGTTAGATTTAGGTGCTAGTGTGAATCTTATGCCATACTCCATGTATTTGCAGCTCGGTCTAGGTGAGATCAAACCAACCTCCGTGGTACTTCAATTAACGGATAGATCGGTAAGAAAACCAAGAGGTATTGTAGACTATGTTTTGTTGCAAATTGATAATTTCTACTATCTTGTTGATTTTTTGGTTTTAGATATTGTTTCTACTGTAAACACGAAGTCAAAAATTCCTTTGATACTTGGAAAACCATTCCTTGCCACCGCTAATGCCCTCATTAATTGTAGGAATGGCCTAATGACATTATCATTTGGAAATAGGACTCTAGAAATAAATATTTTTCGAGTCTCATGGCAGCCATATGAAGAGGATGAGTACATCAAAGATAATTCTAACTCTTCGGAATTCATTCCTAATAATTTTGAGTTCAATGATTCTTCAATTTATTCCCATGTCGTTAATGTTATTGATGTTTTTGATAAGCCACAAGAATTTATTAAGAAATCTTGGCAACCATGCTTTAAGAAGTTGCTTGAGAGAAGTCACATGGATGCGGGAATCAAATACCCTACTGCTGATAGTAAATGGGCATCACCAAAAATACTTGAGCCACATACGATAGATTTTAAGTATTCCTTGCCAAAAGACTAGCACTGAGGCCACTAAGTATGGAGCCTCATCTTCAGCACCACAATGAGGCCAGCAATGAGAGTGGTGGAGCGTCTGGCTGAAGACATAAAACTTAGCGCTCATGGGAGGCAACCCGCAATATATCCTTTTATTTTTTTTCATATTTCTTTTTCTTGTTTATTATTATTATTTTGTTGTTTTTCAGTTTTACTTTTGTATTTCTTTTTCAGGGACAAATATACGAAGTAGTTCAAATGGTGGTGCACAAATTTCAGCTTCTGTGCACTTTTGGCTACAAATGGAGTTTCCTTAACTTTTGCTTTCACATTGAAGACAATGCTTATTTTAAGTTGGGGGTGGAGGAAAGGAGGAAACATATTCCAGTTTTTCATATTTTTCTTTGAACTACTTGGTGTCATTTTCCTTTTTGTTTGTTTTTAGCATGCTTTGTGTTAGCCTTAGAGTTAATTCACATGTCAATGATATGAGCCTAATTGAGATAGCATATAACGTTTAGAAGAAGTTAAATCTTGGTTCAATTTGAAATTAATTTAAGCGTCAATCTTCATTTGGTTAGAGACTCTAGTTTGTGGTAAGATTGTATGATTAGTCTTAAACATTTAGAGAAGTTTTATGTGTGCTTATTTTGTGAATATTTTTGCGGTCTCCACAAGCTCTAGAACTTACTTGATAACTACTTGAGGAAAATTCCTAGAGTGCACATTATTTAGGATATGACATAGGCCATTTTTGGACCGTTTGAGCCTGTCAAACCTATCATTATTATATTTGCCACTAGTCACCTATTTGAGCCATTTTGTTGAAAAAAAAAAAGAAAGAATTTGAGCCTTGTTTCTTTCAATAGCCCATTTACTCACCTTTATGAGCCTAAAAATATTTTATCTTTACCTTTAAAGAACTTAGCTATACACATTTGTTGAGAAGCACTTAAAAGGAGTAAGGATGGGAATATGAGAAAATATCACTACCATAACCCAAGTACATTAAAGGAGATAAGTTGGGGGTTATGGAAAAGAAAAAAAATGAAAAGGAGGTGAATGGTCTTATGCCAAAATAAAAAAAGAAAAGAAAAGAAAAGAGAAGTGAATTATGGCAAAGAAAGAAGAAAAGAAAAGAAAAGAAAAATGGTGATTTGAGAAAAATGCTCGAAAAATGGTTGAAACAGTTGGGTGTTGAAGAAAGGTTATTTAATGCTTAAAAGTGGTTGTGTTTAAAGCTAAGAGATTAAGTTCTTTTACTTATAAATCCTTTCCATTCCTTCTTAACCTTTACCTTAGCCTAACGTTACAAGCTTATTAAAGACCTATTGATCCAATGAAATGTGATTTTTCTACAATAGTGGACAGTGGTTTGAAATGTAAGCCTATAAAGCCTGTTTTTATTCATGAATGTTATGCATAAAATTATCCAGATGATCAGATTAATGGATTGTGGTAAGATGGATGTTAAGAGTCAATAACGATTTTAAGATTGATGTTTGGATTACTTTTTGGACTTGGGTGGAATTTAATAATTCTATATGCTATATGTTAAGTGCAATTTTTGAGAAAAAAAGTGAATTAGTCTTGGTTAACACTACTATTGCTTTACTTTACTTTGATTACCACCGTAGAATTCATCTCTTGTTTTTGCTTGAATTGCTAAGGACTAGCAATAAGCTAGTTGGGGGTTGTAATGAGAGCAATAAAATGCATCTTAATAGTACTTAATTGTTAGAATTTTAGATTTGATCTAGGTTTTAATTGCACTTTTATACGTTAACAACTCTAAAGTGTCATCTTTGGATCACTAATTTGTTTTGATGCATTTCAGGTCTTTTGAGTCTTAAAGAGATGGAAAAGCTATTATTGAATGAAGCACAAAGATTCCATGTATACCAGAGCAAAGAAGTGCTTTCGGAAAGGCTAAACAAAAAGATCCAAGCATGTGCACCGCACCCTGGAACCAGCTGGGCCGCACCCTTCAGAACAGAGGCCAAAGCAAGCAAATAAGGCCATTAGGTCAGGGTGCGCCTTGGACCAATGAGCGTCGTGCCCTGAGGTGTGAGGTGCGCCCTGGATTAATCTAGGGTGTGCCCTGAAGGGCTGAGGTGCACCCTGGATGGAGCTGCGCTGCACCTTCCAACAAGTTCACAAAGCTGGCCTAAAACCAAGCCTAGGCGCGAGAAAATCCAAGCCTAGGCGCGCACACGAACTTTGTTTTCTGAGTTATGATGTAATTAGGTTTTTAATGATTGTTTAAAACCCTAAAACACCCTTGGACCCTTGTATTATAAATAGATCACTTAGGGTTTGATATTAGACACGGATTAAGCCTGGGAAACTTAAGGAAGCAGTCGATTCTCCTACATCAAAGTGTTCAACCATGTGCCCCATGGCCAACTAATCTCTAAGCAAGTCGAAGGGATGAATCCCTAGGTGTAGTTGTTCTTACTTTCTAGTCTTGATTCGGTTGTAAAGATTTAATGTTTAAACGTTGTTTATGATTTATTCTTTGATCAAACAAGAAGAATTAGGATTCATGTGACAGCTGCACCTTTTATTCTTCTTATCTTAGATTTTCTTAATCCGGTGGTTGCATGCTTCTTTTCCATATAAATCTAGTCTTGCTCTTCTTATGTCAAGTTGTTCAGGTGTGATTGAGTCCAGTAGATTTCTCTTTTAGTGTTGTCCATTACTACGATATTGTCATGGTGATATATTGTCGTTTCTTGATAACTCTATAGGATAGGTCATGTGTACTTGAATCGAAATCAATGAGTATTTCATAAGCAATTACTTTAGGGTTTATATTTGTGCTTAATTGAATATTTGTCGATTGCTTGTTTGGGATGTGAAACTTGCAATCGAGATAAAAACAACTGAATCTTGATTAGGATAAGGCAACGAATTTAGGGAGGATTCTCAGACCCTTGTTTCTTCTCCATAATATATTCACATGACTATTTACATAATTACTATCAAAACTCAAATTCTTTCATTTAATCTTTACCGTTCGTGTTTAGGTTTACCTTCTCTTGTAGTTAACTTGTTTCCCTGTGGAATCGACACCCCAAAGCTGTGCTACAACTACCGCATTACTCTATGGGCGTAATCAGGTACCTCATCACCTTTTTAATAGTCATCCAATGATCTTCACCTAGATTAGACTGATATCAACCAAGAAAACTTACTGCAAAATTGATATCAGGTCTAGTACAAGCTTATGCATACATAATGCTTCTAAGCGCACTAGCATTTGGTACCTTCTTCATGGACTCTCTCTCTCAACCTCATTCCTTGGACATTGTGCCAAACTCAAATTATCACCTTTAGCTACTAGCACATCTCCAAGTCTACAATTATGCATTAAAAACCTATCTAAGACACGCATAATGTAAGCCTTTTGTGAGATACCCAAAAGTAACGAGATCTATCCCTAATGATCTTGATCCTACATATTAAAGATGTTTCACCATGATCTTTCATATCGAAATGCTCATATGAAAAATGCTTAGTCTCTCACAACAATCTCAAGTCACTACTGGCAAGTAAGATATCATCCACATATAGGATGAGAAAAATAAGCCTACTCCCACATATCTTGGAGTATATATATTGGTCTACCTTATTCTCAACGAAACCAAAAGAAGTAACAACTTCATCCAACTTAAAATACCATTGTCTAGAAGCTTGCTTGAGCCAAGTTGTTTCACCTCACTTTGATATCTCGATTATGCTAACTACATTGATTATTAAGTTTAATTTATACTTTAAATTATTGTAGTTTGATTTAGAAGTGATTCATGGAACTTTATATGAAAATAAAGCAAGTTTGAGTGGTAGTCAATTGTGAAAATTTATTGACTTGATGACAGTCGATAGTCGACTATCGAAAGTTTCTGTCTTGATGATAGTCAACTATGGTAAACCACAGTTGATTGTCTAAAGTCTTTTTCCAAAACTTCATATTTAGGACAGTCGACTATGGTAATCACAGTTGATTGTCAAAATTTTTTATCCTGATATTTTTATCGACTACCCATAAGGGATAGTCAACTATGAATGCAACACTTAATATTCATTCTTTTACATTTCCTTTTTCACACCTAAAATCAATTATCTTTGTGTTCAAATGATATTTAAATGTTTTAAGGATTCCATACATGTTCTAAACTTTATGAACACACTAAATTTAATTAATCTACCTGAATCTAGTATAAACTAGGGAATGATTAATTGAACAAATATCATCCAGAACCCTAAAATATTTTTCTATATATACATATATATGTGTATATGTATACATATACATATACACATATATATATATATATATATATATATATATATATATATTTGATTCATATGATCATGCAATTGAAACTTTATAATCGCAAGAATCTAACATACAATCTACATACTTTATTGCTATTATCGATTATAAAAATAACTTAATTCATAATTCAAACCTTGGTATGCTTTTCAATTAATCAATCAAATTTTTTGATTAGGAATCTAAACCCAAGTTATGGCATTTCTGATACCACACATAAGAATTGTAACACAACAATCCAACCTTAGAATCAACCATAATAGGATTGTAGAACACCTAATAGAACATAATTAAATTTATAACCTTAAAACGTACCTATTTTGAACTTCATGATGAATCGTGTAACAGAAGTTAGAGATCCTCATGTAGTCTCATGAACAACAATGCCAAACCTAAAATCATTAGTGGAAAGAAATCGACTAGAGCTCTGTCCTCATTTTTTCTCTTGTTAACTAGCTTCATCGATGAGACAGAAAACTGTAAAGTTATGTTTTTTTGGAACAAGAGGAAGAGACCTAGCCATAATCCTTATATAGTATCCCATTGGGGTGCTCATCAAAATCCTAATGGGTTACTACTTGTTGTGCGATTATCTACCTAAAAAAATATTCAAATAATCATACTTGTTTTACTTGCAAGTGCACAAGGTCAATGGTAGCATAGTGTGTAAGTGCGAGATCATTTCCACAGGGATTGGTAAACTTCGATTTAGAATTAGTTTTTTCTAAGTAAAAAGACAAATAGATGTTGAGTGTGAGTTAATAATAATAAGAACATAGGACTGCGATATCCACCACTAATTACACTTTCATACTAAGTAACTTGCCAATGCTCTAGCCTTGTTATGAATATTTAATGGTTGCCAACCTAAGGGCTTGGCCCACACCTTGGGCTATTAATCTCCCTATGCAACAAGTTAGGCATGGTGTATACTCTAACTTTTTTCTTTCTTTAGGGATTCAGCATGGGTGTATACTGAGTTGTTCCTTAAAAGACCATAAGGGCTATGGAGATCGGCAACCACACGGGACCTAGGGCTTAGTCCGCTCCCAGTTTCCCATGTTGATTAACCCAAGAATCCGGTGTGGATATCTTTTGTTACTATTGTTGAACCCAGGACTCGGTCATCCAAATTGATTCAACTAACTAATCCATACCACATGCATACATTGATCAGACACACACATATCAAGAATTTAAATACAAGCAGGCATTAATCAAGTTAAACAGTCTAACATGGCTATAGACAAAGGTAATCAATGAATATATATGTGGAAAAGCATAACTAGGGCTTCAATCGAGACCTATAAGGGTTTAGTTACACATGCTAGTTGAACTAAACATTATAACCATAATGAAACAAAAATAGACAAATAAAACCCAAAGAAGAATCGGGAGATGAGTCATCAATTCCTCTCCTAAGCTTGAAACTTCAAGTCAAAAACAAAAGGTATGGTTTCTGTGTTTTACAAGACTATATATAGGGCCCTCAAGGTGCCCTGAAACCCTAATTTCCTATTTAAGGCCCGAAGACTTCTTTCCATATCTGGCTCTGCTGCCTCTGGTGTGTGTGTGCTCGAGCGTATGCAGGCTACGCTCAAGTGCATGTGTGCGCTCGAGCCTTCTATGTGTGCGCTCGATCACAAGGGAGGTGTGCCCGAGCGCACCTTGTTGGATTTGCAGAACTTTACTTTTCATCCTTTAAAGCTCCAAAATGTCATCTTTTTGTCAAAGTCCTGTGAAAATCACATAAAACACGAAAATGAAATAAAATCTACTAAAATAGATAAACAAAAAGCCTAACAAGCATAAATTAAAGGGCTTAAATATGACTATTTAAGCACTTATCACTATTATAAAATCTTCGCCTTAAGAGTGGGGTAATTTAGTAATTTCACATTAAAAAAGTGGTGGCTACAAGAAATGTCTGAAAACGTACATAAGTTTCCATATGTTGTCAAATTTATAATATTATATAATATAATTATAATATATTAAAAAAAGATGCAGCAAAAGAAGAATATGTGAGTCTTCATGTTCATGTGAAGATAATGTTTAAAGAATTGATATTTATAATAAAATAATATAATACTATATTTAAAAAAATAAAAGAAACAAGAAAAAAAAAAGAACAAGTGAGTCTTCATATTCATGTAAAGACATTGTTTAAGGAATTGATATTTATAATAAATAATTTAGTAATAATATATTTTTAAAAAAAGGCAAATGAATAACAGGTAAATCTTCATGTTCACGTGAAGACAATGATTTAAGGAATTGATATTTATAATAAAATAATATATTTTTCTAAAAAAAATAAAAGTGGCAAAAAAAGAACATATAAGTCTTCATGTTCACAAGATAGTCTCTCTCCATTCATTTCTCTTCTTCTTCAACTCTATTTCTCTCTAGCAAAAATTTGGACATAAATTCTCCAAAAATTTTAGATAATTTAAGTTATCCAATTTCAATATCAAGATTTCATATCATTTGGGGGTAAGTTTCCAATAAAACTCATATTTTAATCTTATGTTACAGATAAACATTTAGCTAAAGAATTTTTTGTTTCATCTATTTAGACATAACTTCAATTAAAAAATTTATTGGAATTGTAAAACTAAGGACATAACTAAATAATTATATTGTTTGAATTAAGCTATGAGATAGTAAGATTGATAAGTATATTCTGGTTAGGTAGAGGTGAACCATCTAGGGGTGTTACTGAGACGAGCGCACAATATAAGAAGTGATCCACGGATAGTGTTTAGTGCTTCACGATAAATTCACTTTACTGTTAGTAAGTGAGAAGAAATAGAGCTATGAATAAAACTTGAAACGAGAAAAGTTAATGAATATGCTATGAATATGTTAAATCTAATGAAATATAGGATATCAGTATGAAATTTATTGATATAACTCTTAATGATGAACTGATGTGGATTATATCTTTGAAAATATGAGTAAATCTCATATATTGAATTATTTTGACATATTATAGATTTTTACAAAGAGAAAAATATTTGAATTGCATATTGTTATGTTATGCTTGTATGTATGTGATTGTACATATGCATTTTCGGGCCATAAGTTTGGAGTATGGTCCGGAAAAGGCTAGACCCATGGCTGGTTTGGATGTAAACGTATCGACACGTGGGGAGACGTCCCTAACAGCTACATCAGAGAATTGTACGAATACCCAAAAATGGATGAGATATGATGTGGAAAAAAAGTTCAAGAATCTTGCATATGCACTCATGAGATATCCTATTATTTTATTGAGATGTTGATACTTCAAAATGATTTTCAAAAAAAAAAAAAATTTGTGATAAGATAATTGTGAAGTCATCTGATGTTGATTTGGATATCTAGAGTGATATTTATATGTTGAATGAAATACATGAAATATAGTATGATATGAAAAATGATGATTGAATGAAAATATATTGATTGATATATGAATTGTAATTATAATTATGAATTGAAGTGTACAAATCGAATACTTATGGAAAATTGAGCATCACTGAGCTTGAAAAGCTCACTCCTTTTATTTTAATTAAATTTCAGGTTGTGAGCATGAAGGTTGATAAAAATCCTTGATTTGAGGCTATTTTTTAGTATTTAGGTGGGTTCTATCAACATCCTCAAAAAGGAAAAAATATATATATATTTGTGAAAATTGTAAATGTGTCTTGTACATAAACATACATGGATGCATATATTTTTATGAAAAATGTAATAAAATTTATATTGTAAATTTTTTAAGTTATGAAAATATTTTTTGCATTGTCGTGCTTCGTACTAAAAGGTAACGACACCATCTTGGGTAGGTCCATCAGGGATGGGTCATTACAATTTTGGTATCAAAGCTATAGGTTTAATATTTTGTAGATTGCATAAAAAATTTGGTCTTGTGGTTTCTAAAATAATTTCTTTTGATGTAGGTCTGAGGATGTCGTGCGGACATGGTAGACGTAGAGCTAGGGTGAAAAGATGAAGAGGGCATGGTAGGCCCCCTTTGTTTAGAAGAGAAGAGGTTGAAGTTGAGGTTGATTCTTTGGTTTCTAAAAAGGAACATATAAATAGTGCACTTGGTGCTACTAGTGATGCAGTGAGAAATTCTAAGGCTGAAAGAGATGAGTTAAGAGAAACTCTTACTCAGACTCTTGATAGGTTAAATCATATATAGACTTCTTGAGTCTCCATACCAGATGATCCTTACCATCTTCCTTAAATCCCTTAAGTTGCACCATATGGACTTCCTCACAAAGATCCCCATTGAGAAAAGAAGTTTTCGTGTCCATCAGATGTAGCTTTAGATCATAATGAGCTACTAGTGTCATTATCAATCTAAAAGAATCCTTAGTGGAAACTAGAAAAAAATTACCATTTTAGTCAATACCTTCTCTCTAAGTGAATCTTTTGACAACTAATTTGGCCTTAAACCTATCAATTTTCCCTTTGGAGTCCTTCTTGGTCTTGTACACCCATTTGCAGTTAATGGACTTGCAATAGTCAGGAAGCTCTATAAGGTCCCACATATAATTATGTCCCATAGAATTAATCTCATCTCTCATTGCATCCCACCACAAATCATATTAAGAACCAAAAACAACTTTTGAAAAATTCACTGGATTTAGTATATGGCCAATATCAAAATCACTTTTATCTAAGTAGACCATATAATCAAGAGGAATGGTGGATTTCTTCTGCCTAACAGATCTTCTAACTGGTATTTCCATAACTTTTTCATGTACTTGAGGTATCTCATCAGGTGCTTGCTGAATAACTTACTCCTGCTCCACTAAAGGTGTCACCATAGATACCACTAAATCCTATTATATACTTAAAGAATAATATATTATTCTATTCTCCCTATTTTTTTTCCATGTCTAAAGAGAAACTTCTTTGTTCAGCAGTATCGTTCTCTAAAAATTTAGTTGTTTGAGATTCAATAACTCTAGTGTCTCATATGGGGAAATACAATCTGTAACTTTTGAATGATTTGGGTACCCTATTAAATAATAGTGAGTCGATTTGAGATCCATTTTACTTTCAGTGGGAACATAAAGACAAACTTTTGCAGGACATCCACAAACTCATAGGTGGTTAAGGTTAAGTTTTCTACTGGTCTAAAGTTCAATCGATGTTTTAGGTACATCTTTACTAGGGACTCTATTGAGGACATACAAAGCACATTTGATTGTCTCACCCCAAAGATATTATGGTAGTTTGGTTCTACTCATCATGCACCTCATCATGACCTTTAGGGTGCAATTTTGCTTTTTGACCGTACCATTTTGTTCAAGACTACCTGACATAACGTACTGACCCACTATTCCACAGTCCTATAAGTATTTGAAAAATAGACCTTTGTGTTGTCCTGTTGTGTCATATCTACCAAAATACTCTCTTCCCTGGTCAGACCTAACTATCTTAATGACTTTCTCAATTTGTTTATGAACTTCAGTCTTAAAGATTTAAAACTCATCAGGAGCCTCAAACTTTTCTTTAATTAAGAATAAACAACTATAACGGGACTAATCATTAATGAAAGTTATAATTTTTTTTTTTTGCATAATGTGGCTGAATGTTAGTGTGGACAATTTTTAAAAGGTTCAAGCTACCATATGCATTATTTTTCTGTCTTAGTTAATTTTCCTCTAAAGCGATCAACACATGTCCTTAGTTCACCGAAGTCAAGAGTAAGTAAGATGGCATCCTTTATTAACCTTTCTACTTTTTCTCCAGAGATGTGGCAAAGTCTTTTATGCCACAACATGGAAGATTTTTCTTTTATGAGAAGTGTTTTGGTAACAACCTTTTTAATATTATAAGAAGTAGTATAGATTTCATTTCGATCTAAACACAGTATATATAAGCCATAAGACAAAGTGCAATGACCAATAATTTTTTACTCAAAAATAAAATTAACTATAGAATCTTTAATGTCAAAGGCATAACAAACTTTGTCTAAAACCAAAATAAAACTAAATTCCACCTAAATGATGATATATAAAAAGTGTTTCTCAAAATTTATTTAAATCCATAAGCTAGATTAAAAACTACTACTTTAATGTATTATATGTCCACTTCTTCATTGTTGCTAACTATAAGCTTGGACTCTCCTTTATTTGGTCTCCTTTTGCTTATGAACCCCTGTAATGTAAAAGCAGCATGGTTAGCTACACCATTATCAAGCCACCAAGACTGGATGGGGCTTCAGTTAAATATGATTCATGCAAGACAAGAGCCAAAGAGTTACCTTCACTTTTACGTTTTTCTAACCAAGATTTAAATTTTCTGCTTTATTTTTCTGTATGACCCTTATTCCTACAAAAGAAAAACTTCTATTTTTTTCTTGAAATCAGCACTTATGGATCATTTACCCTACTAAACTAACCAAGTTTATTTTCTTCATTAGATTTGAGAGTAGTTGATTTAGGTCTCTTACTCCTTTTATTGGCTTTGGTAACACAATTTGGTTGTTTTCATTCTTAAGCTTTTCATCCTCAACCACACATCTAATTATGAGATCGTTGACTTTTCAAGCCTCATCTTGGGAGTAGTAGGTAGTTTTAAGCAAAATAAACTCGGGTGCTAAAATATTTAAAGCTTAGTGAACAATTCAAGGTTCAGGAAGGATAAAACCAAGTTTAGCTAATTTGGTTTGACAATAGACCATCTTAAAAATGTATTCCTTAACCCTTTCTACTAAGTCATACCTCATATAGAATAACTCTTACAAAAAATCTCAATTTCAATATTCGATGACATTCGGTATCTATTCCCCACAATAGTCATGAATTCTTTTGTCATAGCATTGACTGAAAGACTACTCTTCAAATGGCTTAGAATAAACCTTTTCATTGAGGCCAGCCACACATAATTAGATTTGGTCCATGTGGCATAAAATTGTTTCTCTTTCTCAGTACTCGTGGTAGTGAGTTTTACAAGCTTATCAATGATCAATGCAATGTCTACATCTGCTATTTCTATGGCAAACTCCACATCATACTTCCATTTCTTGAAATTTGATCCAATCGGAAGCCCAATTGTGATGATGTTATAAATGATATAAAATGTGACTGTAAAATTAAATAATGTAACTTATTAGCAAAAATGTGATGTTATACTGTACTCTAAAACCATTAATGAGTACATTATCCGGGATTCCAAACTCATTATCGTGAAACACCTTTGGACTGAATACATGACACATGGTATGAAAACCCATACATAAAAGTGGCCTTGAGAATCTATTCTTACCTTTGCAAGACTATCACCTTTAAGTGAACAAACCACTAAGGTAAGTTATTTCCCAACCATATACTTTCATGAGTAACCATTTAACTCTAATACACAATCATCACCTTCGGGTGAATGAATGTATACTCAAATTATAGACATCCCTAAAACATACGGGACTGAAAATCCATAAAATCCAACTGAAAGACCACTTTGGCGTATATAATTCAACTAGACTCATGAAACTATCCCATAATAGAATATGATATATATGATTTGTTTGACTAATTATAGGGAGCTAGGGTAGTTTCTAGGATAGATTTGATATCATGGTATCACCAATTAAGGATTAAGGAAGGAGATGTTCCTAAGACTAATTTTAGGACACTTTATGATCACCATAAATTTCTATTGATGCTATTTGGGTTGACAAATGCTCCAACTGTTTTTATGGATTTGATGAATAGAGTATTTAAACTCTTCTTGGATAAATTTGTGGTGGTGTTTATTGATGATATCTTGGTGTACTCTAGGAGAGAAGAAGAACATGTAAAATAGTTAGAGATTGTATTAGAAATTCTTAGAATAGATAAATTGCATGCATATTTTTCTAAGTGTGAATTCTGGTTGAGTGAAGTAACATTCTTAAAGCATGTAGTATCAGAAGATGGAATAGCAGTTGACCCTTAGAAGGTTGAGGTAGTGTTGAATTAAGAGAAACCTACTAATGTGACAAAAATTTGAAGTTTCTTGGTGTTAGCCGGATATTATAGAAGTTTATCTAAAACTTTTCAATTATTGCAACACTTTTGACCAGATTGACTAGAAAGGAAATGAAATTTGAATGGTCTGAGGATTGTGAGAGGTGTTTTCAATTGTTAGAAGAGATGTTAACTATTGCTCCAGTATTAATACTTCTTTCAGGAGATAAGGGATTTATAGTGTATAGTGATGCATCACATCAGGGATTGGGTTGGGTATTAATGCGGCGTGGGAAAGTAGTAGCTTATTATAATGACCCATCACGGATTGGCCACCCCGAGATGGAATCGTCACATTTTACTATCCCAACATGACACATATATGCAACAATATAAAAACATACATTAACATAAAATAATAATTACATCCAAGCCTTATCAGAAACCATATATAAAAACATAAAAAAAAATGCATGAATATTTATAGATTTTCAAAATTTTCTTTCTCTTTCTTTCACAAGCCTGGGGATGTTGACCACATGACTTATTTAAGGTAATTACTCACTCTGAGTATCAGCACAACTATCTACCCGCCCTGCCTGCTGCTTGAAATATTTCAACAATGATGAGTGAGCTTCACAAGCTCAGTGAATTAAATTTACTAAAAGTACTCAATTTGTACACTTCTACTCATAGTTCATAATTAAATCATCTATCTCTTCTCATAACATATAAAATCAATCATCATACTATCATAATTTACCTCGTTATAAGGTTCACAACATAAAATCAATCATTATCTATCATACCATATTCAATCAATCATTAGACTCATCTTTCCATCATTATTATTCAATCAACTGATGATAAGACATCTTAATCATCAATAATAAAATATTCAAATAAAATGCATGCAATCATATCATCATCATTTCTTTCTTTCTTTCTCATCGTTTCCTCATCATTCCATACTATCAACATATGGGAAATACTAATTTTGGTATATCATTCGGGAACATCTTCTCACATGTCGACATGTTTCATCAAGACTAGCTACTTTCTTGGTCTTCCATCTGTGCATATGATCAACAATATATAAGCAAACATATTATACTATCAATACAAATCAAACTATCTCTTCATATAATATCAACTTATTGATCACAACCTTAAGAGATTCATTCTCTGTTCAATATACATTTCTTTCAATTAATCTTTCATACATACAACATTAATTCAATAATTTTCATTTCATTATACTATCTTTTTATTTCATCCAAATATCATATGTGTGTGTGTGTGTGTGTGTGTGTGTATATTCAATAATCTTTTCGTATTATTTATCATATCACTTTCCATACAATTTTCATTTTGGTCTCGTTTACTAAAAGTAAATTCAACTCTCTTAGTAACACTTAAAGCCACTTTTGGATAACCTTTTTTCCTTTCCTTTTCTTTTTCAGCAATTCCACCCGATTGCTGATCACAAACAACTTTTTCAAAGCTTTTCTCGCATTTCTTGAAAATTCTTTCGTAAACTTCAACAAATTTCAATCTTTAATTATCAAATCCTTCAATCCCAAATGTTTATCAATGTTTTTCAGTCCTTTTCTAGGAAGAGTAGTCTTAGAGAGAGAAAATTATTTCATAAATTAATTTCAAACTTCAAAATCCTTCATATAGAACATTTTTGAAAAATTTACAAATCTGTCATTACCAATTGGCTACCCGGCCAACTAGTTCACCCACCAGTTGGCTACCCGATTGATTGGTTCACCCATCTGTTGGCTACTTGGCCGACTGGTTCTCTACACCACCATTAAATTGGCAATTACCATTTTGCCATTATCTTCAAAAAATCAATTTTTCTTCCAAAAATTTCTGAAAATTTGTTGAAAATATAGAAAATTGTATTTTCTTCCACCAAATTTTTTGATTATTTTCCTCAATCTCATTCCATATTTGTCTTCAAAACAATTTCAATTCAACTTAAATTTCATAAAATTTAAATATATTTTTTTCTTCAAAAATTTGTAACTCTTTACAATAAAATTCACAATATTATTCTTCTAAATTCTTTCAAATTTGATAATCAATCTTTCATGTATGCATATTTAATTCAATATAAATATCAAATTACTTCTTTACCTTTACTTTCAGGATATGGGTATTACAATTCTATCATCCTTATAAAAAAACTGTCCTTGAAATTTTCTTAACTAATTCATGATAAAGGTGGGGATAATCTTTCTTCATACTTGCCTCACACTCCCAAGTAATTTTCTCAGCATATTTATTCTGCCATAAAACTTGAACTAATGGAATCATTTTATTACATAAGACTTGTTCTCTTCTGTCTAATATTCTCACTGGTACTTGCATAAAGGTTAAATCTTTCTTAAGTTCAATAACTTGACTCGGAATACTATAGGATTTATCATGTAAACACTTTTGCAAAAGTGAAACATGAAATACATTGTGCAACTGCTTTAACTCTATAGGCAAATCAAATATGTATGCCACTGGCACAGCTTTTTCAATCACCTCTTTAGTAGTCAAATCTATCATCTCTAGACCAAATATCTTTCTCTCTCCCACCTCTTCCCAACACACAGGAGTTCTACATCTCCTACCATACAATGCCTCAAACGGTGTCATCCCAATACTAGCTTAATATTGATTATTATATAAAAATTCAATCAAAGGTAAATAAGCGTCCTAATTCACTGAGAAACTTAATACACGAATTCTCAACATATCTTCTAGTACTCAAATGGTCCTCTCTGTCTATCCATCTATTTGAGGATGAAAAGTTGTACTAAACTGTAACTGTGTACCCATGGCTTTCTAAAAACCTCTCCAAAATCTCGATGTAAATCTAGAATCTCTATATGACACTATGCTCGAAGGTAATCCATGTAATCTAACTATCTTAAGTACATATAACTCATCCAACTTTCCAAGACTCCGGGTAGTTTTAATTGGAATAAAATGAGATGATTTAGAAAGTCCATCTACAATCACCCATATAACATCATGACCTCTCTGGATACGGGGAAAACCAAAAACAAAATCCATACTAACATTCTCTTATGGCCACTCAAGCACGAGAAGAGGCTATAGTAAACCTGTTGGATGTCTATTCTCGGATTTTATCTGCTAACAAACCAAACATATAGAAATGTGCCCACTTACATCCTTCTTCATTCCTGATCACTAGTAATTCTGTCTCAATCCCCTATACATCTTATTGTTATCCCGGTGCATCTAATATACTGAATCATGAGTCTCTCTCAATATCTCATTTCTTATCTCAACTTCATTAGGAACACAAATTATATGTCCCAATACTAACATGTCATCATCCTTGATTCTGAACTAAGTTTGCTTTTAACCCGGCACTTCCTAATTGATCTTCTCTATCTTCTCATCTCTACCCTGCATCTCCAACAAACGTTCTACAATAGAAGACCATACACCATATTTTCCATCAACACTCCTCTATCATTGATACTTAATTACATTGTCATCTCTCTTAACTCCACCATCAAATTCACACCATGACTTTCCAAAGCAGTTAATCTCACTATAGACTTCCTACTCAATGCATTAGCCACCACATTCGCCTTTCATAGATGATAGTGAATTGTACAATCATAGTTATTAATCAACACCATCCACCTCTTCTACTTTAAATTCAACTCCCTCTAGGTAGGTAAATACGTCAAACTCTTGTGATCAATAAAAATCTCACAAAACATTCAATTTTTGTTGACTAGACTAATGAAATGCAAAAGTGACAAACAAGTGTGGAGCCACTAGGTCTAGAACAATCTCTTTATAAGTAGTAAAGGGGCTACCATGGAGGGCGAGATTTTAAGTGTTAATTTTTATGTTTGACATTTCATTGTTTGTGGTGCTAGGCCTTTCGAGGGACATTTTTTGACAGATAATCGAGAGATGTGTTATCTGATGTAGCGAAAAATTTTCCAACTAGTAACAAAATGGAACGCGACACATTTTAAAGGCGAAAAAGTGATTTCATAAGCAAGACAGAATAACTAGTTGAATGACAACACGTGGCAAAGGGAAAAATGATAATCTTATACCATAATCCTAATCCTCCTAGGACACTCCAGCCTATGAAATCCCTAGTATTATCAAAATTCTTTAGCCTATAGGAACTCTAATTCTATCATACTACTTATCATTAATCATTTTCCTAATCGAACTCTACCTGTAAGCACTATATAAAGGGGGCTCTCATTGTCAAAGGTACAGCCTCAATTCACTCTAAAATCCTACAGTTCTCTTATTCCCTAGTTTATTATGCCTTCAGTTTACTAACTTAGGCATCAGAGGGTCCCATTTGACGCACAACCCCTTTGGTCCTCCGGTGACTCCAAGGGTTTCTTCTGTCTTTGTGTGTGCAGGTATCCCATCACATATATTCATTTTCCTGGAAGATTTTCAGCATCAACAGATTGGCTTCGTCCATGGCAAACCAGAAAAAGAACTCATCTGTCAAGATGTCCCTCAAGAATGCTTCCAAAAAGGCCTTCGCTATTGCTACCACCACTATTGCAACAACAATTGTTGCCGCTATTGCTGCAAATACCTTTACCACTCGGACCTTAACCAATCGCGGCCTATGTATTGGTATTGAACTCCCTACCACCCTTGAACATGCTACCATCAGACAGAATCCCAACGAGCCATCTAGCGAGCAGTTGTGGCAGAATCAACAATCTCAAACCACTCGGTTCACCAAGGCCAGATAAACCTAGATGCCCCAGTCACACAAAGATAGTTCATGGAGCTTACCCAGCTAGTGGCTGACCTAGCCACTTGATTTAATGGGCAAGCCTCTCCCTCTCAGGCTCAAATGTCACAACCAAGCCTTCATCCAACGAGACACCAGAATTTCAGTCACCATATTGTAGATCACAAGTCCATTACAGAGTCTTCTCCTGTCAACCATTGATAGAAGTCTTGAGCCTACTCTACCTCCAAAAATCAAACTGATCTAGACAAAAAGTTGGAAAATACGAATAAAAATATAGGTGAGGCTTTCAAGCACCGGAGAGCCAATTTCCTAGATGAGCTTGATTTCCAAGAGCCTCCATTCACTCAAGAAATTTTAGAGGCTCTACTTCCTCGGTACTTGTAGATGCTAGTCATCAAAGCTTATGATGGCACTACCAATCTGATGGATAATCTCCATCTTTACAAGACAACAACGCTTCTACACTGTCACCCAGACGTGATCCTATGCCAAGCATTCTCACCAACCCTGGAAAAAGCTACCAGTACTTAGTACTTCTGCTTGAAACCCAGAATCATTAGCTCATTCAAGGAACTCAATTTTGCTTTCGTCGTGCACTTCTTCAGTAGTAAAAAACCAAGGAAAATGTTCGAAAGTCTTTTTAATGTTATCCAGTGAAGAGACAAAAAGCCCCTTGAGTATATTTCCCGCTTCAATACAGCTGCATGGGAAATCCCCAACCTCGACCCTAAGATATAGAGTGTAGCATTCAAAAAGGGGCTCAGGTCCGAGACTTTCAACTCCAAGTTCACCAGTCTCCCAACCAAAGACTTGAACGAAATTCTCGCCTGAGCCAAGGAGTACATACTTGTGAAGGAAGACCAAGAGATCTGAAAAGAAATGAGAAGAAAGTGAAGATAAAACGAAGGGTGAACAGTCTGAACCAAATAATGACTCGATAAAAATAGATCGGGGGGACGATAGTGGAAAAATATGTTAGATGTTCGACGGTTATGCACCTCTTAACACCCCTAGGTCCAACATCCTAATGAACATCCAAGATTGCGACTTTATTCACTAGCCTACAAAGCTCATGAACGTTAATGAAAACAAAGACAAGTCCCAATGGCGTCGCTTCTGCAGAAACTATAGGCATGATACCTAAGAGTGCAAGGCCTTCAAGAACCAAATAGAGTCACTTATCTACCAAGGATATTTGAAGGAATACACCTGGGCTCCCACACACTGAAGGGGTGAAAGGGAGTGGCCAAGACGAAGCCCTTAATGTCTTCATAGAAGAAATCCTAGGCACAGCCCAGGCGGGGTCCTAAGCGAAGTCCCAACCGAAGTTTGAGAAGAGACACACAAGATAACAAACTTCGACAAGGTAACAAGAAAGATCATACCACCATAGTCAGCACCATCAAAACCATCTTCAAAGGCTCGATAGCCGGCAGAAATTCGTTACAAGCTAAAAAAAGCCTATGCTAGATCGATCGCCTTAGTCAGCGAGCCTAACAAGAAAGCAAGAACCGATCAAGTAATCTCCTTCACTGATGACAACTTAGAAGGATTACAAAAAAAATGTATGACTACGCTATGGTCATCGCCTTACCAATCAAAAAATTATGCTGAAAGGATATTAGTCGACAATGGGAGCTCGATCGACATCCTATATTACGAAGCTCACCAAAAAATAAAGTTCAGTGAAAATCAACTTAAGCCAGTGGAATCTCCACTAAGGATTTTCAAAAGAGCCAATATTTTTAGAAGACAACATCATTTTGCCTGCAACTGTAGGCTCTGCCCCTAAGCAAAGCACTGTCATGACCACATTCCTAGTCGTCAGTCGTCAAGCACCCATCCTCTTACAATGCTATTCTCGAAAGATCGAGTCAGAATTCTATGAAGGAGATTATATCCACATACCACTTGAAGATGAAATTCACTGCTGAAAATGGAATTAGAGAAGTTTAGGGGAATCAAACTACACGAAAACTGTTTCTAAAAACAGTGAAATATTATTTGGATAATCTTATTTTGAAAATAGAAAACTGTTTGAATACATCTTCTTGTAACTGTTTTTAGTTTTGAGTTTAAATTTGAAATCTATATTAATTTTATTTCTCATATTTACTAAATATATTTTTCTAGAACACACTAAATACTTGAAAATAATTAATATTATTTCATTTTCAAAATTTCTATATTTTTTATATACCATAAATCAAACATGCCTAAACCCTTCCTCCTCCTCATATCATATTTGTTTGTTTGTTAAATAAATTCTTGTAAACCGAGGTTCAAACCCAAGAGGGGGTGAATTGGGTTTTAAAAACTTTTTCTAATTAACTTACAAGTTTTTAAATAGTTAAATACACTAAGCACACAATCAAATAATATGATTGAAAATAAAGAAGTTAAGGAAGAGAAAATGCAAACTCCATTTATAGTGGTTCGACAATATCGAATTCTTTCCGATCCTACATCCACTCTCTTCAAGGAATCTCCTTAAAGTAATCCACTAAAACTTTAATCATACAACTTCACGAGTGTTGAACAAAATTTACAACTGATCTCTTCCTCACTGAAGCTACAATGAAATGTTTAATCGTAAACATTCTAAGAGTTATACCAACTATTTCCCTTTACAATAAATGAAATTTACTGTAAAGTAAATGGTAGAGAGATAGCAATAAGTTCTTTTACAAATAAACAATATCTCTATTTCAAGAACAAGCTTGAAGAATGGCTCAACAATAAATATTTCAAAGCTTTTGAGAATTAATGAGCTATCTTGTGAATTGAATATGTTCTTTTTCATTTTTAAATGCTCATTGAAGTGGGTTTATATAGTCTTGAAGCAATATAGTTGTTTGACACTGACTTGGTAGGTTTGGGGTATTAAATGCTCAAGGCTCGCGTCTCAAAATGTCATATTTTCGAATTACCAGTCAACTGGGTCAAGTGAGGATTTTTTCACTTTTTAGGCTAAGGGAGAGTACCAGTCGACTGGGTCAGAGGACCAGTCAACTGGGTCTTTAGCATCAGTCGACTAGGAACTTTTTATCCCATATCTCAATTGACTGGTATAAGGACCTAGTCGACTGGGTTGTCCTTTAACCCAGTTTTCCTTTTCAAAAACAATTTTTGACTTAAAAACTTTTTGTATTTTTAGTTTTGTCAAAGTCTTTTGTAAAGCTACAGATCAAGCTATTTAATTGAACATAAGAGATGTACAAGTTTTTCAATTACCTTAATGCCTATTCTAGATCTTCTGACTTGTTTTGTTATCTAAATCGCGTTGAGTTGTTGCATCTTATTTCTGTACTAAATACTTTTACTGCTTAAACACTTAGATAAAACTGTTAGTGTAATTAGAGTAGTGTTTTGTCATTATTATAATCAAATACGAGTCAACAATTCTAAAAAATTAAAATAAGAAATACAACATAATTTTCACAATTTGATAAAAACGTGAACAACTAACCCATCATTCTTCTTGTAAAATGGTTCAATATCTAAAACATGACGTACTTTTCTTGTTCAAAATAAGATAGTTGAGGACAACTTTAAGATAACAATAATTATGGATCAAATGCAACTTTGAGAATTTGATAAAATGGGAATGAGTGACCGAAAATTCTTCTTGCAAAAGGGTAATGGATTGCAAGAAAATCTTCGCCAAAATTTCCTCTTGGAACTTCAATATACTATTCTCTGAGTTCCACCTAGATCCGATAAGGGTCAATAATGAAGAGATCATCTTATGCTCATTTCGAAACATAAAAAATTTATGTTTAAGATGCTTAAGGTTGAATTGTTGCCCACTCCTGTTAGACATCTGATCCGCCATATGATGTCATGCTTGATTCGTAAATGTTTCCATGTTAAAGCTGTTATTTCAAACTTATCTACCATCAATTGGAAAAACATTATCGTCGCCTCAACTGTCTAATTAGGTTGGTTTGTCATCCTCACACCATATAAGTCAAATAATATATCAATATGTGAAATATATTCCTAAGAATAACAACAAAAAATTCAGTACTAAAAAAACTAAAATAAACACTAATAAGAACATTAAATTAACTAACTCTTACCGACAAATCATAAAATTATTACCAGATATACAATCAAATACCAAAATGGTCTGGCCATATCTGATTCGCAATAAGCTCATGAAACGCAGGCATAGCGCTGCATACACATCAGACAAATCAACTACATGATTATTTGCAATTGTTCTCGACCCCCCTCCACTTTCTACTTCATGGCCCCCTACTTCCCATTCATTAAACAGTTTATCACTCTAAGAACAATGACGTACAATGCTATGTACGACAAAACAAACAACAACTATAAGAAGTTGTTTAGCAGGCTTGAATCTAAGCATTATTTTTAATATTGGAAAGCGCACCTTCAAGACCCCAAAGCAACGTTCTATAACATTACATATAGATTAGTTCCTATAGCTAATTAGTTCTATGTAACTCGTTGGTTGGCGTGTTCTACCTTGATATTCATTTAAATGATACTATTCACCTCTAAATGGTGGAAGAAACCCAGTTGTACATGGATAACCGCAATCCACCAAATAATACTCACCTATAAGTCATACAAATTCTCTTAGTATATATCAATGAATTAATATATAATATCCACTTAGAACTAAAATATATTTACCATTAGTAGGCCAAGGAAATTGAACATCTGATCGCGTTAAGGTGTCTAAAAAGACTTGTGAATCATTAGTCGTACTTTCCCATCCACTATACACGTATGTGAATTTCATTTCGAATGAGCATGCACACATCATATTTTGTGTCACAACCGATTTTCTACCTCTATAACTAGTAGCTTTTTCTGTTGGCACCCATGCACTGATGTGTGTTCCATCAATTGTTGCAATACATTTCTACGTCCATTAAATTACTTACGATTAGAATCAGTTTGGTATTATATATTATATATACAAAGCTAAACTAATAAACTAACAATCAACCATAAGATACATTACTTTAAAATATAGGTAAATTCTTCAATAATATCTAATTTGTGGAGGCACCATGTGGTCATTCGATGGTCAAATGATGTTCTTGGCAAATTTGTTTAATGCTCTCATCATTGTCTTAAAATATTGAAATTGATCAGCTACAACTATGTGCCCCACATTGTGTCCTACCACAAACAAGAAAATGATCATCTTTTCTTCTACTGTGACACCCCTAGAGTCTTCTATATAATTATATTGCTTCAATGTATTAAATAAGTGAAGAAATGTTTCCTCGTCCATGCAAAACAATTCATAAACTACCATTTAATAATTCGGTTATATATTTATGTCCATTGAGTCGTAATGTTCGCATAGGTAATTTATTCATAAATTTTTCTTCATATTCAACAAACATAGTAAGCATCAACAATGAGAGCATTTCATACTCATCTTTAGATGAAGAACTTCATGAATTAGATTGGCTACCACAATTATTGTTTTCTGAGTTGTCCATTTTTTAACCTAAATAGAAAATCAAGTCACATGATGGTTATCATGAAGTATAGTTTATATTCCATAAATCTAAATAGTATGAAGTTTAATTCTATTTTTTTATTAAAAAAAATCGACAGCACCTCCTCTGTTTTCAATGATTTTCCAAATATAATTAGATATGTATACACAATTCTAATAATTCATCATCCAACAATACAAGGAATGTCAAGTGTATATAATTAATCCAAACAAATAACATATCATCCATAAACTAAAAAAAATGCAATAAAAATATTCAAGTATAAATATAAACACACATCAAAGAAATAAAAGTCTCCTTAACACACGAACATAATTTAAAACCAAAGGTAGTGTCTCCAAATCTCAACCAATTCTAGCTAACTACACATTCTTCCTCTCCAAAGGCAATTTAATAAATGCCTCCTTCAATTCAAAATTATTAGTGAATTTCTCTAATGCCTTCATATATATGTGTCATCATTCATACGATTTTCCATTTCATCAAGAACTTTCAAACATGCTGCCACCGAATAATCCGCTAAAACCACCAAATTTGTTCCCTCAACACTTTTCTCTCTATACTTCCCAGCCCTAGCCAAAGAGACTTTTGTCCTTGTTTTTGTGGCCTCCATGAAACAGACAAAAACTTCACTTAGTTGATTATTTCTAGTTTCCTTTTTTTTTTCTCTTATCAATGATTTTAGAACGCTTGCCAGAACATTCAAGCTAAGTGGGCTAAGTGCTTATGGTTTTAAGGTCAACCAGAGTATTTAGGTCATTTAGATCAACAAGGCCATCAACTTCTACATCTATATGCACTCCACTATTGAGAAAAACTTCATGCAATTCATTCTACTCATTGGAATTAGGTAAATCTTGGGTAGAAGCATACTGAAGAATTCCTGTGGCAATTGACTTGTTAAAGATAATCCCCAACAATTTGTAGTGTTCACATCCTTGCTTACTAAATTTGGAAGCTTTCGGGTGTGCCTAGGATTTATCATAAGAAATTATCAATTGCTAAGATTATTCAAAGAAATTATCATAAGATAAGTCCACCTTATGAATTTTAGGGGGAATAAAGATACCCGAGTGTAATTTTGCAAAGTCTCTTATAAGGCTGTGACAATATTACTTTATCCATTCCAACGAAACCCAGTGTGCTCAAGCAGTTGACTAAATAGTCGGTGTTTAATACACAACCTTTGATATTTCTCCCTTAATTGTTTCAGTATAAAGAGCTTGTTGGTCTTCATATTCAATTCTTTACAAATTGAATCCCAAATCTTTCTACGAAACTGATCATCTTTCATGTGTCCCTTGTTTACCTCATCAACCATGATATCAATAAAACATTTGATATCAACACTTTTAGAAGCTATCTACATTAAAAGAAAACTTAACAGATTATTACTAAATAATACGACCTAACTGATCACTATTTTACCAAACTTAAATTGGACCTAAATACATCCACCAATTATCCTTTGTCATAAAATAATACAATACATCTACCACTTATCATTTGTTCTACTACCATGTTACTAAAATTTACAAGGAAAATCAAATAATGAATTCATTCATTTGCATATCCTTGCTAAAAGCAAAGGAAGAGAAAAAACAAAATAATTAACCATCTAAAACCACGCATACCTTGTTGACACTTTAGGGAGTTCTTTTACTCTCTTCAACCAAAGACAGTCTTTCTCCCTTCCAATTTGAAACTGAAAAGAACAAAACAAAATTACAAAGCTATACTTCAAAGTAGTCAATTCAGATTTGGGAACATCGCTATACTTCAAAGCAGTCAATTTAGCAAGGCCTTACTTTTAAAAAAATAATAATAATAAATACAAGGCTTTAGTGCCAAAAGTGGATTCCTAAAGCAATAAGGTGTTTCATTTCTCCGATCATTAGTCATGTCAATAAAAAAAATGTACAAGTTAACGGCAAATATGTCACGTAAAGAACTACTCTAATATAGGTAATCCAATCTTAAATGCTTTGATCACCTATTCACCACAATGTTTAGTAAGACAACCAAAGATGTTATGCTTCATGATTCTTTTTTTTTTAAGTATATCTTCTAAAGTTCCAAGCATAAATAAAAGAAAGAGCACAACTAAACATTAAAAGCATAAGTATGCACGTGAATTAATTATTTAAGACTACTCTAAATCTAGAAAATCATACCAATGATCCAGTTGTGGTCTCAAGCTCTTATATCATCTTTTATACTCCTAAATCATAGACATCATGTTCATGCCTAAGAATTTCAGGATGAATAATGACCCAAAAGCATGCTAAATGAATGAGAGATGTTAGCATTAGTCAAGAAAAATAGTGCCAGTTCCAATGGGTTATAAATTCTGGAGCAAAAGAAAATATCGAGGTTGTATGATGAGACTGATATGCTATCATCGAGTCAAGAATACAAAATTGAACATCCAATGCATTGTCCAGCATGAACACCTGGCATGAAATTCTTCCAAAACTAGATTATCCTATATGTTGTTTTTTCCACATATTCAGGTTTTTTTTATTTTTTTTTATTTTAAAGAAAATGGATTTCATTCTTGATTGAGTTTACTAGCATAAATTATTGCTTAGCCTAGGTGCATTTTAATAACCGAATTTGAGTGGAAACTTAAATTTCTGAGTCTCAAGTGGCAGAGATTTTTACATGATACTACAAACTTATTTCAAATTCACAAATTCAGGCACCTCCAAAACCTATGAACCTAAAGAGTCTGCTGAGAAAAACCAAAAAATGTTTTATTAGAAACTTATCCCTTATTTCAAGGCTCACATAATATCAACATTGCAGAAAGAGAGCAATATGAGTTAATTACATCAAACATTCAGAACTTCATTAGACGTTAGATGTGTTAGAATAGTCAAAGAAGGTTCATGGTAAAACCTGCCTTCACTTGCAACCAAGCTGAAAAAGATTAGCACTTAGACATTTCAAATCAAAATCATATATGGTTTCTATATTTTGGGGTTTTTTTTTTTTTTTTTTTTTTTTTTGAACAGAATGGCCTTCTATTGGAAAAAAATTAACAAGTCATGTCATTAACATAACAGAATGGAATGAATTATCCTAGTCACACTTACAAAAAATGTGGATTTGTCAACAAAGTCGATAAATCAATTTTAGTAAAAATAAAAAAGAATGCTTATGAAACTAGACATACAATGAAGTTTGAAACATATGATTTGATGCGGTTAAACCAATGATTAAGATCGATGATATAAGTCCGAAGAGTTAATCAAATAACTCTATTTGCTACTCACTCACTTAGAAGCAGAGTACCATGCTTATTTAGGTGGATGGAACCCATGGAAAACCCGAATTCCTTCCGCCGCATACCAACCAATTCAGAGTCCCATAAACAAATTTGCCTGACTCGTCCAAAGGAACCCCATAGGCAAAATCATGAATCCTCCTCCAAGAATTGGTTCTCAATGTCCAAATCTTGACTCTACTCTCAAGCCCACCCCTCATTATGGAAACAGAACACACCCACCACTTCATAATCATAATGTGAGCAATCATAACCAAACCTGTATAACTCCCTAGACTCTTCTTAAACCTAGAAGCTGGCAATCTTCTACACACCCTAATAGCTGGGTTCCATAAAAGGATAGTGTGTTGTTCTACGGAAATACAAAGCAAACCATCACAAGAACCCACAACCCAATCATAGCGATAACGGTCCCTTACTGGATAATTGAGTTCAAGAGCATCGCAATGTGACTCAGAATAAAGTAAGCAAGATTTGAGACTAAAAGGACTCATGCAAGAGAAAACTAATTTTGGGTTACTAGTTGATATTTTTAGGTGTCTTTTAATGAAATGGGGATCATGAAATTCACTTTTTCCGAACTCTAAAGCAAAAAAAATAATCACTGATTAAACCAAAATAGTAGTAAGTTTTGGGATTTTATTTTATTTTTTTTTAGCTTAGAGAGTATATTATTTTTACCGAAAAGCAAAATCAAAATCAATGAATAACGGGGTAACAGATTGATCAAGGGATTCATTTGGATTTCACTTTTTAGGTATTAGATCATGACTTCTTCAAATGGATATTGTGAAGAAATCTACAAACACAAAAAAAAAAAAGATAAAAGTGAACACATAGAGAAAAGTTAAAAAGATTTTAGAAGAAAATTAAATGGATTTACCTTGTCTGAGTCTAGGTTTTGCTTGGAACTCTGTCATTGTTGCGAGGTCTGAAGAAGAGAAAGAGAGACCCGGTTCAGAAAAATGATGGAGAAAGAAAGAAAAAGAAAAAGAAAGGAAATAGGGAGAGAGAAAGATCAAAGAGTTGTATAGAGAGAGGGAAGATGGAGAGAAAGAAACGAAAAGAAATTCGTGGGTGTTTTTTAAAAATTAATCCCGAAAACACCAAAAATAATGTTTGAAAAGAATTTTTTTTTTCAAAAAAAGAGTTATTAGAAAAAAAAAATTGAAAATAGTTTACCCGAACATGAATTTAAATTTTGAAAATAGTTTTTAACTTTAAAAAAGTAAAAACTATTTTTAAAAACCCAAAACAAACATTCCTGTATATTCTGAGACAGAAGCAAGCTTTTTAGTTCACCTTGATGCCTGCCTTTTTTCTTTTCTTATATGGGGGACGTTAATGTCATTCTTACGCATACAGGCTAGATTTCATTCCAATAGCAAGGATCCAACCTATCTAAATCATTCGATTAGAAGTCGTGCAAATCTGCTAGGGGTTTCGGTTGGAATATTTTATAATGTCTAGACCAAAACATGACTTAATGGTTGGAACTTTTTTTAGTAACAGTAACATTTTTTAACAAATAATACAACCCTTCCAAAAGTTGTATCTTTGTTGAAGAATCACTAATATTAAGATTCTTCATTTATCAAAATTAATTTTAATTCTCTGCAATATTAACATACTAAGAGTCACCAACAATAGATTTTAGACTCTTATATGTGAGATCAACGCTCACGACAACAGTCATCCTTGACATTCAATGGTATCAGAGCCATTCATTCATGTCTGTACAATCAATAATTTCACAAATACCATTCTTAACTCCTCTTCAAATTCATTTCACCAGTATCCTTCCAATGCCTAAAAAGAAACAAAAAAAAATTTATTTTAAAAATTGGAGGACTCAGTTTCGACGTCGCAATCTGCTTCAAGAACAACCACCAAAGGTTATCGAAATTTTAAGAGACAAGGAAGACCTAAGTGAAGAGTCACTACCAACACCCAACCCAATCGAAGAACTTGAAGAATCTATATTTTCATCATCACCACATGCAATCACTGAATCGGATTGGTGGTTACACAAAAACAAACCGAAAAGGGCAAAGAAAACTCCCCGGAAATCGGTCCGTTTAGGAGAAAATAATTTTTCACCAATTTTTTTTGAAATCCCCTAACAATTGCCGAAAAAATCTAGAGATTGAATCAAAAGCTGCCACGTCATTTCCTTCATCTAAGCCCATCACCGTTCCGACCGTTTCAGACGAAAAAAAATGCTGAAAAAATTGAACAACCAGGCACGAATCGCAAGCCCAGTACAGTGGCTGCCAATGCACCTCCACTCCAATCAGCGCAGCTGGCGAGCAGCAGTGCACTCCGGCCTTACCTCGCGTCCTGTCCCTGCAACCCCGACCGGTCACCATCGCATCAAACGGTGAACGACGAAGGTGCCGTTTCAACGCACCTACTGGAGAAGAAAGAAGAAGACCCACATGGGTCCTATCTAATTTTTAAACCTGGTTCATCAAATAGGATCTAATTGGATCATATTTCACTTAAATCTGTTGGCCCACAATTAACCAAAGCCCAAAACATTGTTAAGCCCAATTTTTATTATAATCCTTTTGAGCCTAAAAATTATAATATTAGCCAACAAGCCCATCTATATTACTTAACCCGAAATTAAAAGGGACAACAAATTTAGCCTAAAAGTTTGAGGCAAATACCAACTCCTCCAAAATTACATATTGACCCCTTTTGATTCCTCACAATTTTACCCTTACTAAGGGAATTACCCAGGAAATTATTTTACACATTACAAGCGTCACTTCAATCAAGGATACTCATATTCAATGAAGAGGTTTCAATGGAGCCACTTCCATCAGTTAAAGGCACCATACAATTATTAATTATTTAGATTATTATTATTATTATTATCATTATTGCGTTTACACACATTAGTTGGGTTGTATTATATATTGTATTTGTATTACTACTGATCAATTGAATTTTATTAGTTATATTAACCATAGCTAATAAAGATTCTAATTACACAATGAGAATAGAAAAACTCTCTAGCAAAAATTACAACAAATGGAAATGTAAAATTGGTTTTGCCCTCACACATGAGAAAACTAATTACACCTTAACCATAGACAAGCCTGAAGAAAAATCCGATGACAATGTTGATATAATTGCAAAGAGAAAGAAATTGATAGAAGATTACGAAATGGCATGTACAACTATTTTAAACCATATGTCCGCCGAACTAATTCTCTTTTATGAAAAATACAACACCGCAAAAGAAATAATAGATGTTTTTTTAAAAAATTTAACACAAAGTCTGAAACTTATATACAATTATTAGTAAATAAGTATTATGGCATGATGATAACAGAAAATGACAAAGTTAGTGAACATATCCAAAAGATGGAATTAATAGCCAATGAATTAGCAACTATTGGTCATCTTCTCTTTGATATAACTTAAGTTTTAGCAGTCTTAAATAGTGTTCCAAATGCATGGGAACATGTGGTGACATCGTTGAAATATGGTAAAAAAGATCTAACAATATCAACATTGCAGTCATATTTAGCCCTTGAGGAAGAGTGAAAATTAAGACAAAAACTCAAAGAAATAACCACAATAGTTTGTTTTTGACTGAAGACTCAATGAGGTATTCATAAAAGGGAAAAGGTTTTAAAACAAATGCTAAATCCAAGTTCTCTAAGAAGCAGCATAGAATTCAATGATCACAAAGAAATCAAGACCAATGAGGAATTTAAATAGGAAATGTTTTGTCTGCAACAAAATTGGTCATCACAGCTTCAACTGCAAATAAAATAAATTCAAGAAAGAACTTGCACTAACTGTTTCAGAGATAATGATGGCTCGTCACAACAATCAAACTTGGTGTGTTGATTCGGACACTACAAGGTATGTGTGCAAGGATAGAGACAGCTTCATCAAATTCAAGGCAAAAGATCTAGAAGTTTTGAAGTTATATATGGGAAATGATACTCATGCAAATGTAATAGGAGAAGGTGATTGTAGGATCACGTGTGATGGGACTGGTACAATACTACGAGATGTATTATATGCTCTCAACCTTAGAAGAAATCTAGTTTCTGTATCCACATTAGATGATAAACGTTATGAGATCAGGTTTAGGAAATGGTGCGTTTCAATAGGTAGAAATGGAAAGCCTTTTATTAAATGGTGTAAAATATGGCAATATGTGCTATCTAATTAAGAATAAAAGTATTTCAAATTTTGAGTATATTAATGAGTCAACCTCTGTTTCTTCCCTCATTTTCAACAATTCTTACTTATGGCACTTGAGATTGGGACACATAAATAAAGACAAAATGCTTAGAATGAATAGATCTAGATTATTACCTCAATTATATATAATTGACTTTGGTGTATGTGAGCCACGTGTCAAAGAAAAATTAAGTAGAAAACCTTTTCCAAAGGGTGGAAATCATCATAACTACTTGAGGTAATTCATTAAGATAATTGTGGACCTCTGAGAACTAAAACTCATAGAGGCTCGTAGAGGAATGTAATACTTTATAATATTCACCGATTATTATTCAAGATTCGAGTACATATATCTTATTAAACACACAACATAAACCTTGGAAAAATTCAAAGAATTTAAAAAGGAAGTTGAAACACACCTAGAAAAATCTATTAAAGCCTTAAAAAATGATCGAATGGGGGAATATGAAGCTTTGGATGAATTCTGTAAAGAAAATGGGATAAGATATATATATATATTGTCTTATACACTTGACAAAAATGGAGGCTTATGCAGATTTGCCATTATACTTTTGGAGTAAAGCAATTTCATTAGCTGAATATGTTCTTAATAGAGTCAAAACAAAGGCTAAGGAACTAACCCCTTATGAAAATGAATAGGAAATAAACTTGATTATCAAAATTAAGAGTATGGGGATGCAAAACACATCTCCTGATCCATAAGCCATTACGAAACAAACGAGATAGTAAGGTTTTGGCATGTAAATTTATAGGATATTCTGACTCTGGAACTAAGTATAGGTTCTTCCACCGAGACAGAGGTTTAATAAAAAACAAGGACGTTGTTTTCTATGAGAAGGCTAATCAAGTAAAGTCAATAGAAATCATAAAATTTCTTGAAAAATGGGAAGAACATCAAATACCAAAAGGCAAAACTACTTCTACATATTATTATTCAAGAAATCAAAACAAGTTAAATCAAGATGATCTAAAAAGCAGGAGTGATCCTATGAAAGATAATAATGATCAAGAAGATGAAAGTGTTGTTCCAATGGATTTTGAAACAACTAAAAATACTCAAATTAGAGGGAGAAAAGTCCAATAGAGCCACAACAATGGATGAAGGATCATTATGTTTACGATGTTGAAGATACACTCCAAAAGTAGATTTCTATTGAAGATGACCCAAAAGATTATGCCAAAGATATAAGACATAATGGTTATGATAAATGGTATAATGCAATGATAAAAGAACTCAACTCCAGTGAAGGCGATGGAGTTTTCGAATTAGTTGAGCTCCCTAAAGGTAGACAACCCATTAGTTGTAAATAGGTGTTGAAGAAAAAGCTCAAATCATTTGGCACTCTAGATAAATACAAAGCAAGATTGGTTGCTAAAGGTTTTACACAAAAAACCAGGTATAGACTTTGTAGACACATACTCACCAATAGGAAAGTTTGCTTCTATAAGAATTATAATGTCTATTGTGACTAAATTAGATCTAGAGTTGCATCAGTTAGATGTTAAGATTGCATTCTTAAATGGAGAACTACAAGAGGACATTTACATTGTGCAACTTGAGGGTTTTGTTCTAAAAGGATAGGTCGACAAAGTTTGTAAATTAAGAAGATCGCTCTATGGACTCAAGCAATCTTCTAGAAAACAGTATCTAAAGTTTCACCAAGCAATACTAGAATTAGGATATCAAATGAGTCCACTAGATCATTTGTTTACACTCAAAGGTGTAAAGATAAGTTAATAATATTATCATTATATGTTGATGATATATTAGTAGCTAGTAATTGCCAAGAAATGATAGATAAAACTAAATCATTCTTGGGATCCAAGTTTGAAACGAAGGACATGAGAGAAACTTCTTATGTTCTAGGCATGCGAATTACAAGGGATCAAAAATCAAAGTTGTTATACTTTGATCAAGAAATGTATCTAGAAAAGTTTAACATGAGTAACTATAAAGCTATAAGCACTCCAGTACTAAAAAGAACTTGTTTAAGCAAAGCCATGTGTGCAAAAGATGAGATAGAAAAAAAAATGAGTTTAGTTTCATATGCTCATGCAGTAGGGAGTCTCATGTATGCCATGACAAGAAATATATCAGATAATTATCATGTTGTGGGTTTGGTAAGTCAATTTCAAGCCAATCCAGGATGAGCACATTGGCAAACTATTAAAAGAATTATGAGATACCTAAAAGTTACCATCAAACTGAAATTATGTTTTGGTTTAAGTGATCTAGAGATTATTAGATACTTTAACGTCGACTTCGTCGGAGATCAAGATGATAGAAAGTCAACCACTGGTTATGTTTTTCTATTTGGTAGAACAACAGTTTCTTGGGGAAGCAAAAAACAAGGATGTGTTGCGAAACACACTATGAAAGCTGAGTACGTTGCATGCAGCACTGCTTCTAGTTCAACAGTTTGGATAAAGAGATTTGTGGAAAGTCTCGAGATTGGTATACCATGTAAAGTAATCAATGTGTTCTGTGATAATAAGTTTGTCATCTCATTGGTTAAAAGTGGAGTAAACAACTCAAAAGGTAAACACATTGACATGCATTATCACTATATACAAGATATAGTGGATAAATGTGAGATTAAGGTCGACTATATCTCATATGAGAAGATGGTAACAGACCTTATGAAAAAAGGATGGTCTCTAAATAGGTTCAGAGATCATGTGGTCATCATGGAACTGAGATAGATCCCATGACAATAAGATAATTATGTTGGATAACAACAGGGTGTTTTGGCAATAATTTAGTGACCTATTACAATGCGAATAGAGTCCACGATGAGTGCATCGATCAAGATAAGGATGAGATCCAAAATAATATGGAATCGATGCGACTTTCACTTTCTGACGGGATCGAAAAGTGAAAGGCCACCGGGGAAGTAACGAGGTTGGATCATAGTATGTATACTCTAAAGCTTGGATGAAGAAGGTATAAAATTTTAACCATTCATTCATGGGCCACGGTGAGAACAAAATTTGCTAACTTAGTATGACAGAATGGAAGAACTCGGTTATTTGAACTAAGAGTTAGTGTAGGTCGTGGAATGTCATAGGAAGAGTATAAACATAACTAAAATTGCAAAAGATACAGGGGCGGAGCTAGTTAATTCCAATGTATCTGGGAACTTGGTGTCATTTGAAATATGACAAAGTCATTTTGTAACATTGTGACGCTTGGACAAAGCAGATCATAGAAATTGGCAGGACGTGGTCAGATTTATATAAATCGTATGCATGCGTAATAAAAGTAATCTGGTGGCTGCACTCTTGAAGAGTGAGGTAGATGTTGTTTTTTCTAATGAGTTGCGATATTAAGAAAATAACTCTATCAACCCATTGTCCGTAGGCTCAGAATTGTGAACATGTTCTGGTGTGTCCAAGCGGGAGCTGTTGGCATATTTTATAATGTCCACACCAAATCATGACTCATAGCTGAAACCTTCTCCAGCAAGAGTCACAATTTTTGACAAATAACACAATTATTCTAAGAATTATGTCTTTATTGAAGAGTCACTAATGTGTTATTTGGTATACTATAAATAAGACTTTTCTCATTTATTAAAATTAATTTTAATTATCTGTAATACTAACCTATAGAGACTAACAATAGATTGTAGACTTTTGTACATGAGATCTATGGTCTCATGACATGGACCTTCATTTTCATATCCTAGATGACATGGAGAGCCACCGGTTGTCCGTGGTCAAGCGCTATGAGGTTACGCCTCTCTTTCTTTGCTTTTCGTTTCTTGTCGGCGGCTTTCATTTTCGAGATTCTTAGAATTCACATGTAGGCACACGTAAGCTTATCTCACATAAAGCTGTGGTGATGTGAAACCTACACTACACTTATAGGCGTTTCAGTATTTTCACGTGCACTTTATTGTGCATGGTTATTATGCATCTTATTCATCCAATTCTAGTTTTTATATATATATATATATATATATATATATATATATGTTAATAACTTTATTTGGTTAAGATTTAATCAAATTTAAATCAATTTATTTAAATTTTTTCGAAATAATATTTTACTTAAATTTTTTTTAAGTAACCTAATTTAAACTTGTTTAAATCCCAACCAAATAATATTGATAAAAAAATGATAAAGATAATAAAATATAAATAATCTGTTAAAAACAAAATTTGATACTTCATTTTATAATTTTCTCTCTTTTGAAAAGAAATATAAAATGCGCAGACATAACTAAAAGAAAAAAAAAAGGTAAATCATCCATACATCCCTTCAAGTATGATATAATTATATGTATCTCTTTCATTTTTGAAATCTACGCTGCACTCCTTTTCTGTGTTAGTCTACTAATTTAACTAACTAAAAATACGTGTACTGACTATATTGCCCTCATGTAAGTAAAGAGATAATTATCAACCCTTTCATTTCCACACACCCAATTTTCCTCCCTCTTTCCCTTTCTCTATGGCCTGCAAATCTATCCTTCTCCCCATATTCATCCACTCCACCTTCTTGCTAATCGAATTGGCCTCTCCCCATCATATCCCCATCGTTGAATGTTGCGCAAACAGATGAACCAGCCGTTATATCCACATCAAGAATCTCCAATCACGCTTCAATCTCGATCTAACTGTAGTCTCGTCATCAATCAATGACACCGCACAACCAATCAAGATTAAAGTCTCCACGACACCACCACTCAATCGCCATTTCAAAAACAGTGAAACCAAAACCAGTTTACCATCATGAACGCCTCCAGGTTTCAAGTCGGCAACCGGACCGTCGATGTCCACGGCAAAGAGCTTTGCTTCGGCGCAAAGTTCTTCATCTCTTTTCTTTGTTTTCGTTTATGATTTCTTGCTAAGTTTGGATTCCTGTAGAGAAGTTATTTTTTGTTTGTTGTTTGGTGGGCAGGGATAAGTTACCTTTGCTAAAGCATATATATAAAAAAAAATTTCCTTCATTTTATTCTTTGTACACATTTTGTGGTTAATTTTTTTCACTCTAATTATAATTTAGATTTGATTCATTCCAACTTAATTGATTAATTTAGCATTTTATTGATTTACTTAGTTGATCAGTTTTTGAATAAGTTAGAATATAATTGATTTTTTTTTGTTAGTTGAATAATAATTTATTAAGTTAGAACTTAATTGGTTTATATTCTTATTAAGTTAGCATTAGTATTGGTTTGTTTAGTTGCTTTTTACTACACCAAGCCCGAGTCTTTGTACAGCAAGGGCAATTTTGGATTCAAAAAGAGTGACATCATCATCAACACACTTTCATGGTCAACCAAAGCTATGAAGGGGTGCAGCCTAAGTTTAAAAAATGAGAGGGAGGCATATCTAATTATAGTATCTCAAGGTTTAGTTTACGGATAATTTACCCAAAAACAAGGAATTTAGATCTACCGATTATCCCTTTAAAACATAGGTCTAAAGGTCCATTTAGTTGGGGGGATTGAAATGAGATATGATTTTTTTTAATTTCACATGAACAGTTAATCTTATATTTGGTTAGAAGAATTTACTGTTTATATAGGATTAAGGTGAGACAAAATTAATCATAATCTCAAATTTTTTATGGTTTCAAGAAAAAAAAAAGGAAAAAAAAAAGAAAAAAAGAAGAGAACAACCACCTAGACGCTAGTCGTCCAGGTGTAGAAGGCATAAGTGGGGTGGGTGTCTTGCATGCAAGACACATAAGGACAACCATAGTGCAAAAAAAACAAAACAAAACAAAAACAAAAAGAACAACAACGGTGCAAAAAACATTGAGAGTTAATATAAAAACGGTTTTGTTTGTTTTGTTTTATTATTATCCTACTAAATCCTGTTTGGTTTTCTTCTTTCTTCAATTCAAATTACTTTATTTTTTAAAACATTTTGGGACTCAAAGAAAAGTTGAAAGAGTAAAATTTTGAAGAGGTTTACGGGAGAAATTTTAAGAGAGTCGAGGAAAGCTCTAAAAAAAACCAAAGGTAATAATGTGAATTTTATTTTTGAAATTTAGCATACATGAAATTTCTATGAACCTAATGTGAGAATTTTTAAAGAGTATGAATTCTGGAAGAATTAATGAATAAATTAGAAATTTTAATATAAATATTATGTCAGGTGTTGACAAACAACAATCGGGTGAAATTTATGAAAATAGCAGGAAAGCAAAGGAGGTGATCCATGGGTAGTTTTAAGTGCTACGTGGAGAGTTAGATTTACTTTAAGTAATCAAAATAAATATGAAATATATAGTGATAATATTTGAATAAATTATTAACCTATGATTTGATGATAGATGAAAGTTGGTTGATGAGTATGATAGGAATAATTGATATGTAGAGAATTGTTATATTAGAAGTAATATTATTGGAATAATGAGTCGATTTAATAATAAAGGTGATAAATTAAATTCTTGACGAACTTTGGTTGATAATTTGATATGATATATGAGGAGAAGAATTTAGTGAAATTGATCAAATAATAATTTGAGAGGAAGCATGATTGTTAATTTGAATGTCCGAATACATGCTTGTTTTTTTATATTATTGTTCATATGCATATTTCATATCATTATTCATATGCATACATAAAATAAAAGAACTGGGAGGGGGCCGGTCTAAATAAAAACCGTGACAGCCAGTATATGCTGGAAATAAATGAAAACCGTGACAGTCGGTATATGTTGGTGAGAAATGAAAAACCGTGACAGCTGGTATATGCTGGTGAGAAATGAAAACCATGACAACCATATATACTAGTGAGCAATGAAAACTGTGACAGCCGGCATATATTGGTGATAAAAAAACCGGGCAAACAGCCAGTTTAAGATAAAAATATGTCAACATGTGGGAAGACGTCCCCAATTAATAATTCATGCATTGCATTTGTTTTAAATATTGAGTTTTATTACTAATATGCTAAAGTGTTATTCTTGATTGTAAATTTGTTGATAAATGAATGAGTCTCACATAGAGACAAATATAGCGAGAAAGAAATATGAAAGTATAATATGATAAGAACTATCTGAGTGATAAACTATATGTTGTGAACCTCATAACGAGGTAATTATGAGATATAATTGATAGTCTCGAGGTGAATAAATATATGAGAAGAATAGACTGATAAAAAATGGGGATTATGATATGAGTAGTGATAATAGATCATATTATCAAATTATATGAGATATAGATGAATGAATATTGGAAGACTATTTATACAAATTGAATACTTCTAGTAAATTTAATTCATTGAGCCTGTACAAATCCCCGGCTACGGTGCCAAAAACTTGTTGTGAGTTTTAAATTACTCGTAAGCGCACGAGTCGTTTGTCTAAACTAAACCTATTTTAACTTAGTTCCGAATTTTGAATTGTATTTTGCAAAGAATATAAACTAAACTAAATTGAGTTGAAAGAAATGATAAAAATACTAAGATTTCTGAATCCACCCCACCAAAATAAAGCATATATTTTCATGTTCTGTATAAAAATAATCTATCAAATAATTCCATGAATCCACCATTATACAAATCACAGCGAATACCCTAATTCAACCAAATCATCCAATGTATCCCTTTAGAATCACAATGGATATCCAATTTACTTTGGATGATCCGCCGTATCCGGCAGATGAAACACAAGGAATATCCAATTTAAACAATTTAAACACAATTAATCATAAGAATTTACTCAAACAATTAAAACAAAACATTAATACTAAAAATATCAGAATTGTACGAACATATCTGAAAATATTATGCCAAACAATGGCGAGGCTTCATCTTCAATCATAGATAAAGGTTTTAGCCTCTCATGATTATGAAACTAAATTTCACAATTAAAGTGCTAAACATAAAACTTTAAACTCACAAGAAACAAATTAAAACTGACTATATATAAATAGAGAAATTGCACTCGCAGCTGTTGTGCGGTGCTTTCCCTCTTGGTAGCAAAGCCTTGGAGATCCCCCAGATTGCTCGTAAAAGTCCTTCGGATTGCACCCCCATTTGATGAAGTGAAATGGAGCTTTTATAGGGGAACTCCATGAGTGCAACGTGTTTCCAATCTGATGTGGGATGTGGGATATAGAATGTGTTTCCAACCGATGTGGGATGTGGGATTTAAGCCTTCGCATGCCCTTCAAAACTTCTGCCCACGCTGAAATCCCGCACAGGCTGACCTTTATCTACTAAAACTGTCATAACTTTCTTTAGAAAAATCATATTTACGAGCCATAAAATTCCCCAGAAAATAGACATCTGGATTTTTCCAAGCATATATGGCTCATCTCTTGGTTCTTCTTGAATCATTATAGTTTTAATCCGCAAAAATCACTTCTGTCGTGCTGAAATCACACACAACCTGACCTTTGTCTACTAAAACGGCCATAACTTTCTCTAGAAAAATCATATTTATGAGCCATAAAATTCTCAAGAAAATAGACATCCGGATCTTTCCAAGCATATATAGCATATTTCTTTGTTCTTCCTGAATCAATATAGTTTAATCAACAAAAATGACTGATCTGTACGGGTAATTCTTGCAATTTAGTGAAACTCCTTTCCAAGTGCTTATAAACCTGTAAAACACGAAAAGAAACCAACTCAAAGTAACAAATTCCTAAGCTAATAAATGTGAATTAAAGGGCCAAAATATGCAATATTTGGCACTCATCAAAGCTCATCCTTCATTTTTAAATAATTTTAGGTAGCAGGCAGGACAGATAGTTAGTGAGTTGAGATTCAGACGGAGTCATTATCTGTAAATCACGTAGTCCACATCCTCAGACTAATGAAAAAAAATATATTTGTAAATATTCATGTATAATTTATTGTATATAAGGTTTGATTGAGATCTAAATGATGTATCTGCCCTGTTAAGGGTTGAGGATTGATGTATGCAAATAATTGCAGTTGTTATTTTTTTATTGTTGCATATATGTGTCGTGTTGAGATTTTTAAAATGTAACAACACCATCTCGGGGGTGGCCAACTAGGGATGGATCGTTACAATTTTGGTATCAGAGCATTAGGTTTTATAATTTTGTAGACTGCATAAAGTAAAAGAAAGTGGAAGATTAAAATAAATTATATTTTAATGAAAAGTTTGAGGATGACACGTGAACATGTTGGAGTTAGAGTTAAAGTTGTTAACTTAAGAGGGCGTGGTAGGGCCCAAATTTTTTTGACAAGCTGAGGTTAAGATGAAAGTTGAGTATGAGTTTGTGGTTCCTGAAATAGAACATATTAATAGTATAATTGATATTAATAAAGGTGTGAGAGACTCTGAAGTTGAAAGAGATGAACTAAGATAAGCTCTTGCACATGCTCTTAAGAAAATGAATGTAACAAATGATAGATTTGATAGTCTATATCATTGACTTGATGAACAGGCTAGAGTAGTGCCTGAGGTTATTGTAAATCTAGTAATGGTAAATGTTCAAAAAGGGAAATGTGAGTTTATGCATGATATGCAGGGAGATTGTTTTGTTAGATATATTAAGTTGAATGCTTTGTTGTTTAAAGGATTTATAAATCCTTTTGAGTCTTAGCTATGGGTAAAATATGTAGAGAGATTATTTGGTATTTTACTAGTGACTGATAAGCAAATGAGTCACATTTGCTTCGTTTAAGTTAAAAAGAGAAGCTTTAGAATGGTTACAGGAAACTCTTCCCTGGGTAAGTGCATATGTTGATAGACCCTTAACTTGGAATAAGTTTAAGGAGGCTTGTTCTTTTATAAATATTGCTCATATACTTTCAGAGCCCAACAGAAGAGAGATTTCATTTATTTTAGGTAAAAATGTGTTGACCGTGGCTCATTATGATAACAGATTTGTGGTATTGTCAATGGTTGTATCAAAAACGGTAGACATAAAGGAGAAAAAGTGTAAGAAGTTCCTAGATGAATTATATTTTAGGATTTGATCGAAATTATCTTACATAAGGCATACGATTATGTCAGGTTGGTGGATATAGTACTTCAGATTGAGAAAGATGTGATGGAGTTTAAAGAAAAGATAAACAGTGGTTAAAGAGGCTTAGACATGAAGATTCTAGAAGTAGTGGTAGTATGAGTATATAGGGTAAGAGACCACCCCAGAGTGAGCATTCCTTGTTACAGGGAACTGTAATACAGAGCCAAAGATAAACAAGATCTATTATTTTTGTAGCTCAGAGAAATATTAGTGGGACCCCTAGATTTGAGAGACAAGTTATAGGAATTGGAAGTTATGATAGAGGGGGAATGTACTACTTAGAGGATATGGTAATGTGATAGAAAGACTCGAACGTGTTATAAAGGTACTCAGATAAGATATTTATCCTAAAATTGTCCTAATTTGAGGGCTTTGTATGTAAAAATGGTGAACATAACAATGTTGGTTGATCTTAGTGCAACCCATTCTTTTGCATCCAATGTTTAGGAAGTCTACTTATGTATGTATTAGTACTATGATGCATAATATTATTGTTGAAGTTCCCATTAGAGATAGAGAGTTTGAAGTTGATTTGTTTTATTTGAATATGATTGATTTTGATTTTGCTTTTAGAAATGAATTGGTTGTCGGCGTATCATGTCTGAGTTGATTGTTTTAAGTAAAATGTATTGTTCAGGATACCTAGACATGAAGAGTTTAACTTTCAGGGAAAAATGCTAGATACTAGCAAATTATCTTATTTCTGCCCCGACTGCTAGTAAATGGTTAAAGAAGGATAAGAGGGGTATTTGGCATATGTGGTAGATTTTAGAAATGATAGTAGAGAGTTAGAAGAAATCTTAGTAGTTAAAGATTTTTCTAATTTATTTTGTGATGAGTTATTTATTTTGTCTCCCAATAGGGAGATTAAATTCTCTATTAATGTGATACCGGGTTCATCACATACATTTATAGCACCCTACAGAATGACACCCATTGAGTTAAAAGAGTTGAAAGTTCAAGAGTTGTTTGATAAACAATTTATTCGACATAGTGTGTCATCATAGGGAGCCCATATAGTGTTTGTGAAGAAGAAAGATGGAACGATGAGATTGTGTATAGACTATAGATAGCTGAATAAGATCACCATTAAGAAGAAATATCATTTGTCCATGATAGATGATTTGTTTGAACTGTTGTAGAGAATGAGGGTGTTTTCGAAGATAAACCTGGGATCAGGTTATCACCAGTTAAGGATAAAGGAGGGAGACGTGCCTAAGATTGCTCTTAGGACACGTTATGGTCATAAGTTTCTTATGATACTATTTGGGTTGACTTATGTTACAGCTGCATTCACGGATTTGATGAATATAGTGTTTAAACTATATCTTAACAAGTTTATGGTTGTATTTGACATTCTGGTATATTCTAAGAATGATGAAAAACATGTAAAATATTTAGGAATTGTGTTGGAGATTCTGAAGAGTGAGAGATTGTATGCTATAATTTTCTAAATGTGAATTTTGGCTAAATGAAATATTTTCTTGGGGCATGTAGTATCTGGAGATGGTATAGCAATTGATCCACAGAAGGTAGAGGCAATGTTGAGTTGGAAGAGACCAACTAATGTGACTGAGATTAAAATCTTTTTGGGGTTAGCTGGTTTTTATAGAAGATTCATTCAAAATTTTTCTATTATTGCAGTACTATTAACTAGATTGATCAGGAAAAATGAGAGATTTGTATTGTTTGGGGAGCGTGAGAAAAGTTTCCTATTACTAAAGGATAAATTGACTACAGCTCTAGTATTGGTGCTTCCTTCTTGTGATGAAGGATTTGTGGTGAATAGTGATGCATCCCATCAAAAGTAAGGATGCGTGTTATTGCAACATGGGAAGGTAATGACATATGCTTCTAGGAAATTGAGGAATCATGAGAGAAATTACCCTACCCATGACTTAGAGTTAGCTGCTATAGTGTTTGCTTGAAATTTGGAAATGTCATCTATACGGAGCAACTTGTGAGATATTTACTTATTATAAGAGTTTGATATACTTAAATACCTAGAGAGAATTGAAATTGAAGACAGAGGTGGTGGATGGAGTTGATTAGTGCTTATGATTATATAATTCACTATCATCTAGAAAAGGTGAAGGTGGTAGTTGATGCATTGAGTAGAAAATCTACAGAAAGATTAACTGCTATTGAGAGTCAAGATGTGAAATTGATGATAGATTTAAGGGAGCTAAGAATAAAGTTGAATATCAGTGATAGAAGATCATTGTTAGCAAACCTGGTTATACGGTCATTCATAGTAGAATGATTGTTAGAGATGCAAGGTAGAGATGAAGAAATAGAAAAGATTAAGAATAAAGTGTTTACTAGAAAGCAATATGAGTTCGAAATTTGAAATGAGGGTATCTTGGTATTGGAATATAGGATTTATATTCCCAATGTAGCTAAGTTGAGAAATAAGTTATTGAGAAAAGCACATGATGATGTATATTCGGTGCACCCGAGTAACAATAAGATCTATAGAGGATTGAGACAGAATTACTGGTGGTCAAGATTGAAGAGGGATGTAGCTTATAATATTTTTAGATATTTAGTTTGCCAGTAAGTGAAGTCTGAGAATAGACATCCAGTAGGTTTATTACAACCTCTTCTAGTACTTGAATGGCCATGGGAGAATGTGAACATGGCTTTTATGTCTGATTTTTCCCATACTCAAAAGGTTACGATACAGTGCAAGTGATAATAGATAGACTTTCTAAGTCATCTAAACTTCTTCAATTAAAACTAATTGGAGTCCAAAAAAGTTGGATGAACTTTATGTAGCTGAGATTGTGAGATTGTAGGAGTACTATTGAACATAGTGTTAAATAGAGATGCTAAATATACATCTTGGTTTTTGGAGAGGCTTTCGAAAAGCAACAGGTACGTAGTTACAGTTTAATACAACCTTTCATCCTCAAACAAATGAGTAGATAGAAAGGATTATTAGAGTACTAAAAAATATGTTATGGCAAGTGTGATGAGTTCTCAGTAAGATGGGATGCTTAATTGCCATTAATGGAATTTGCTTATAATAGTCAATATCAATCTAGTATTGGAATAACACCATTTGAGGCATTATATGGTAAGAGGTATAGAATTCCTATATGTTTGGAAGAAGTGGGAGAGAGAAATATATTTGGTCCATAAATTATTGAGTTAATAACTGAGAGGATTAAACTAGTTACAAAGAACCTTAAAGCAGCACAGAGTATGCCGAATAGTTATGATGATAATAAAAGAAGACCTCTTGAGTTTCAAGTAAATGATTGGATGTATGATAAGTTCTTAAATATTCGTATTTAATTTACATTTGTTAAGTTCCTAGTTTGTGTTATTTCATCCTATTTTATTTTCTTTCTGTTTTTTCTGTGTTTTTCTAGGTTTTTGGAGAAAATGGAGCATTATTGAATTATCTGGCTTATAGAGCAAACCTGGAGTCTGCTAGTGCGATCGAGCACAGAGACTTGCGATCGAACGCAACAGCACTCAAGCGTCCAAGCCAAGGATTGAGTGCACCTATTCTCGGGCGCGCAAGAAGAAGGCTCGAGCACACATGCGCTCGAGCGCACTATTCTATGATCGAGCGCATATATGCATCAGTAAATATTAAAACGACTATTCCTATTTTGGAAATAAATGTAGGGTTTTGTTTTACGAGTTTTAGGGTTTCCAGATGTTCCTAAACTCTATAAATAGGCCTGTAAACACATAAATATGGGGGAGGATTGTCTAGGAAAGATTTTGCAGAAGAATTGATGACTCTTCAAGGAAGCTTTTCCGGGTTTACTCTTTCCTCTTTATTTTACTTTATGAAGATGTTTAACATCAAAATCATGTGTAACTAAACTTTTAGTATGGCTTGATTGAAGCCCTGATTATGTTTACTCAATAATTCAATATTGGCACCTTTGTGATAGTTATATTGTGACGCTTAACTTGATTAATTCCTATTTTTTTGAATTCCTCATATGTGTTTGTCTGATCAACATAAGCATGTGGTATGGACTAGTTAGTTAAATCGATTTGGATGACCGAGTCCTGGGTTTAATAATAGTAACAAAAGAAATCCACGCCGGGTTCTTGGGTTAATCAACATGGGAAACCGGGAGTATATACCATGCCCTAGGTCTCGTGTGTTTGTAAATTTCCACAGATATTATGCTTTCTTAAAGAACAACTTAGTATACACCATGCTAAATCCTTTAAGAAAGAAAAGAGTTAGATTATACACCATGCCTAACTCGTTACTTAGGGAAATCAATAGCTTAAGGAGTATACATCATGCCCTTAGGTTGACAACATTAGGTATTCATAACGTGATTAAAGCATTGGCATATTGTTTTATTGTGAAAGCATGATTAGTGGTGGATATCAAGTCCCTACGCTTTTATCATTATCGAATCAAACTCATTTATTATTTTTACCGTTTTATATAGCGAAATTAATTTTAAATCAAAATTTATCAATCCCCGTGGGAATGATCTCGCACTTGCATACTATACTACTATATTAACCTTGTGCGTTTGCAAGTAAAATGTTCAATTATTTGCTTATTAATTTAGGTAGATTTTTGCACAATAGTGTATTTGAAAATATCCCCATAGAAAGGTGTGTTGAGGGTCAAAAAGAAAAGAAAGTTGACTCCGCGGTATGTGGGACCCTATGAGATTATTGAGAAAGTTTGACTAGTTGTGAATAGCCTAGATTTGCCTCCGGAGTTGAAGCAGTGACATAACGTATTCCACGTTTCACTTTTGTGAAAGCACTTACATGATGAATCTACTAATATTTTGAGCCAAACTATAGAAATTTTGGAAGATTTAACTTTTAAACAAGTACCAGTGAGAATTTTAGACAGAAAAGAACAAGTCTTATGTAATAAAGTAATTCTATTGGTTCAAGTATTATGGCAGAACAAATATATTGAAGAAATTACATGGGAGCATGAGACAAAGATGAGAAAAGAAAACCCCCAACTTTTTCACGAGTTAAGTGAGGAAATTTTGGGGACGAAATTTTTTATAAAGTGGGTAGAATTGTAATACATGTGTTCTTAAAGTAAAGGTAAAGAAGTAATTTGATAGATATTACATGAAAATAAAATAATATATACATGAAAGATTTATAATTGAATAAAATAGCTCTTTTGAAGAAAAAAAGTTGGACGCTTGGAACGTCCAGGTGTAATTTTTATGATTTCAAGAAAAAAATACAAAAAAGAACAAAAAAACTAGATGCTTGGAATATCAAAGTGTAATTTTTATGATTTCAAGGAAAAAAATAACACAAAAACTAGACGCTTGGAACGTCCAAGTGTAATTTTTATGATTTCAAGGAAAAAAAAAAGAAAGAGAACAACCACATGGACGTTAATCGTCCAGGTGTAGAAGGCATAAGTGGGGTGGGTGTTTTGCATGCAAAAAAAAAAACAAGGACAACGACAGTGTAAAAAACGGTGGGAGTTAATATAAAAACGGTTTTTTTGTTTTGTTTTATTATTTTCCTACCAAATCCTATTTGGTTTTCTTCTTTCTTCAATTCAAATTGCTCTATTTCTTTAAACAGTTGAGGACTCAAAGAAAAGTTCAAAGAGTAAAATTTTGAAGAGATTTACGGGAGAAATTCTAAGAGAGTCAAGAAAAGCTCTAAGAAAAACCAAAGGTAATAATATGAATTTTATTTTTGAAATTTAGCATACATGAAATTTCTCAGAACTCAATGTGGGAATTTTTAAAGGATATGAATTCTAGAAGAATTAACGAATAAATTAAATTTTTAATATAAATATTATGTCAGGGGTTGACGAACAACAATCGGGTGAAATTGCTTAAAAGAGCAGGAAAGCAAAAGAGGCGATCCACGGGTAGTTTTAAGTGCTATGTGGAGAGTTAGATTTACTTTAAGTAATCAAGATAAATATGAAATATATAGTGATAATATTTGAATAACTTATTAACCTATGATTTGTTGATAGATGAAAGTTGATTGATGGGTATGATAGGAATAATTGATATGTAGAGAATTATTATATGAGAAGTAATATTATTGGAATAATTAATCGATTTAATAATGAAGGTGATAAACGAAATTCTTAATGAGTTATGGTTGACAATTTGATATGATATATGAGGAGAAGAATTTAGTGAAATTGATCAAATAATAATTTGAGAAAAAGCATGATAACTAATTTGGATGTCTGAATACATGCTTATTTTTATATCATTATTCATATGCATATACATGAAATAAAAGAACTAGGAGGGGGCCAATCTAAATGAAAACCGTGACAGCTGGTATATGCTGGTGAGAAATGAAAAACCGTGAAAACCGGTATATGCTGGTGAGAAATGAAAACCTTGACAGCTGGTATATACTGGTGGAAAATGAAAACCGTGACAGCCGGTATATACTGGTGAGAAAGTAAAACCGTGACAGTCGGTATATGCTGGTGAGAAATGAAAACCTTGATAGCCGGTATATGCTAGTGATAAATGAAAAACCATGACAGCCGGTATACGCTGGTGATAAAAGAAAACCGTAACAATCGATATATGCTGGTGAAAAAAAAGAACAGGGAAGGCAGCCAGTCTAAGATAAAAACATGTCGACATGTGGGAAGACTTTCCTAATTAATAATCCATGTATTGCATCTGTTTTAAATATTGAGTTTTATTATAGAGATGCTAAAGCGTGGTTCTTGATTGTAAATTTATTGATAAATGAATGAGTCTCACATAGAGACAGATATAGTGGGAAAGAAATATGAAAGTATGATATGATAAGAACTATCTAGGTGATAGACTATATGCTGTGAATCTCATAACGAGGTAATTATGAGATATAATTGATAATCTCAAGGTGAATAAATATATGAGAAGAATAGACTGATAAAGAATAGGGATTATGATATGAGTGGTGATAATAGAATGTTATTATCAAATTCTATGAGATATAGTTGAATGAATATTGGAAGACTATTTATATAAATTGAATACTTATAGTAAATATAATTAACTGAACTTGTAAAGTTCATCCCTCATTGTTAAATAATTTCAGGTAGCAGGCATGACAGATAGTTGGTTAGTTGAGATTCAGACTGAGTCATTATCTGTAAGCTACGTGATCCACATTCTCAGACTAATGAAAACTAAAATATATTTGTAAATATTCATGCATAATATGTTATATATAAGGTTTGGTTGAGATCTAAATGATGTATCTCCTTTGTTAAGGGTTGAGGATTGATGTATATAAATAATTGCAGTTGCTATATTTTTATTGTTGCATATATGTGTTGTGCTAGGATTTCAAAATGTGACAACACAGTCTCGGGGGTGCCCAACCCGAGATAGGTCGTTACAATTTTGGTATCAGAGCATTAAGTTATATGATTCTGTAGATTGCATAAACTAAAAGAAGGTAGAAGATTAAAATAAATTATATTTTAATGAAAAGTTTGAGGATGACACGTGAACATGTTGGAGCTAGAGTTAAAGTTGTTGACTTGAGAGGGAGTTATAGGCCCCAAATTCTTTTGACAAGCTGAGGTTAAGATGGAAGTTGAGTCTGAGTTTGTGGTTCCAGAAATGGAATGTGTTGACAGTATAATTGATATTAATAAAGGTGTGAGAGAATCTGAAGTTAAAAGAGATAGTTAAGATAAGCTCTTGCACATGCTCTTGAGAAAATGAATGTAACAAATGATGGAATTGATAGTCTATAGCATAGACTTGATGAATAGGCTAGGGTAGTGCCTAAGGTTGTTGTAAATCAAGTAATGGTAAACGTTCAAAAGGGGAAAGGTGAGTTTATGCACAAGATGCAATGAGATTGTTTTGTTAGATATATTAAGTTGAACATTTTATTGTTTAAAGGATTTATGAATCCTTTTGAGCCTGAGCTATGGGTAAAACATGTAAAGAGATTATTTGGTCTTTTATTAGTGACTGATAGGCAGAAGGTCACCTTTGCTTTGTTAAAGTTAAAAGGAGAAGTTTTAGAATGGTAACATAATACTCTTCCCAGGGTAAGTGCATATGTCGATAGACCCTTAACTTAGAATAAGTTTAAGGAGACTTGTTCTTTTATAAATATTGCTCATATACTTTCAGAGCCCAACAGAAGAGAGATTTCATATATTTGAGGTAAAAATGTGTTGATTGTGGCTCAGTATGATAGCAGATTTGTGGTATTGTCAATGGTTGTAACGAAAAGGGTTGACTTAAATGAGAAGAAGTGTAAAACGTTCCTAGATGGATTATATTTTAGGATTTGATCAAAACTATCTTTCATAAGGCATATGAAATATGTCAGGTTGGTAGATATAGCACTTTAGATTGAGAAAGATGTGATGGAGTTTAAGGCAGAGAGAAAGAAAAGTTAAAGAGGCTTAGACAGAAAAGTTTAAGGCAGAGGATTGAGAAAAGTTTAATTCCCTTAAGCTTTCTAATTGACCCACGTAGCGAGTGTTGAGTCAATGACTCCCAAACCAGATGGTTTTAGGGCATTAAGTGTAAAGACACCCCTAAGGACTTACTAACTCGAGTCAAAAAGGCTATGAAATTAAACTTGCCTTAATACTACGAAGCAACATTCTCACATTTTGACGTGAACACTCACTGCATACTGAGGCAAGAGGTCCAGTTACTCAGTGAAAAGTTTATTTATGATCATCAAAATATATATATATATATATATATATATATATATATATATATATATTGTATTTTTTTTATGCCAAAGTGTTTATCCAACAAGTCATCCAGTTTCAGTTAAGACAAGGAAACATACACATTAAAATCACATGTCATACCTCACACAATTTGCTAATGTGCTCGTGTTAGATTAGATCAAACATGTGAATTCTCAAATGCCTAAAGTAAGTAACTAAATTTTAACACTTTATCACCAGATCATGTGTTCAAAATTTTAAGTTCACCTATGGCATCACATCACAGAAATTGTTTAGATCAACCAAAATTTCAAGATAACATGAGCATGCATTTACCTCTTCTTTTTTTTATATGAAGAAAAACTACAACAAATTAGCACAAAGTGTGTGTAATGTGTCTCCCATACCCCCAAACTTAAATTACACATTGACCCCAATGTGTGAATAATATAGAAAGAGCTGACCTGGGATATGGAGAACTATATGGACTGGTATGGCTCATAGCATACCCCCAAACTTGAACTGAAGTACGTGTTGTCCCTGAAAAATAAAGACTGGAAACACACATTAATTATAAATATGTAAAATAATAAACAAACAAAAAAGATAAGCTGTGGGGTGCCTCTCATGAGCACTAAGTTTAAAGTCTTCAGTCGGACTCCCCCTAGTAGACGACACTCAATCTGAGTAACTAGGATCCTCTAATAATATCGTCTCTATATCCGGACTCCTCAACTCCAAGAATGGTTTTAGCCTCTGTCCATTTACCTTGAAAGTGTTACCATTATTTGGATCCTCAATCTTGATGGCCCCATGAGGAAAAACCGACCGAATAATAAATGGGCCTATCCAACGAGATTTGAGCTTGCCTGGAAAAAGATGCAAGCATGAATTGTAAAGAAGAACTTTTTGACCTGGTTCAAAAGCTCGTCTCAAAATGTGTTGATCATGAGTCTTCTTCATTTGTGCCTTGTAGGATCGTGCACAATCGTATGCATCATTCCGTAGCTCCTCTAATTCATTGAGTTGGAGCTTCCTTTGTGTGCCAGCCTTCGAAAGATTAAAGTTCAACTGCTTGATAGCCCAATAGGCTCTATGCTCTAATTCAACCGGAAGGTGACATGCCTTTCTGTACATAATACGATAGGGAGACATGCCAATTGGCGTCTTGAAGGCTGTTTGATATGCCCACAGTGCATCAGTCAATCGCAAAGACCAATCCTTTCTACTAGGGTTCACAGTTTTCTCTAAAATGTGTTTGATCTTGCAATTAGAAATTTCCACTTGTCCACTCGTTTGCGAGTGATATGGGGTGGCAACCTTGTGTGTGATGAAATACTTCTTCATCAACTGCTCAAAAATCCAGTTGCAAAAGTGCTTACCTCCATCACTTATAATTGCTCGAGGCGTACTAAATCGAGCAAAAATAGTGTCTTTCAAAAACTGGACCACAACTCTGTGGTCATTGGTCTTGCACGTAACGGCCTCCACCCATTTGGACAGATAGTCCACAACAACTAGAATGTACAAGTAGCCAAAGGAGTTTGGGAACGGTCACATAAAATCAATGCCCCACACGTCAAAAATCTCAACAATCAGAATAAGGTTGAGGGGCATTAGTGGGTGTTGAATCCAACAAATAATAAAATTCTCACTCTCGAAAAATACAAATTGTAACAGTGATGAGTAAGGTCATATCCACAGGGATTGGGTAGATTTATTTTAATGAAAATTAAAGCAAAGAAAAATGGAGTTTGAAATTTCATAGTGAAATAAAAGAGAAAACAATTATAATCAACTAAAAATTAAGGAGAAATCAATATCAGGCAAATATCTAACCAAATGTATAATTTCAGAATTGGTTCAGAGAATTGATCACAGATACAAGGATAAAATCTTCTATTCTTCACTAAATTGGTTATGGTTGTTAACAAGCTCTAACAACCTATCTCTCCTTACTTTCTCGATAACCAAAACAAGCTCTTTGATTACTTCCCTTGCTAATAAACAACCCTAAACAAGCTCTTAGGATTTAATCTATCAACAACATTAATAATTAGAGAGACTACCAATTCTAGCCAACAAATACACAAGCTCGATTCATTTAGACTAGGTTATATATCTCCATAACATAAATCGAAAATCTCTCTATAATCAACTTTGTTATTTTACCACTAATATTAGAACAATTAAACAATTACGGATTTAAAGTTCTAAATGGAAATTTATTGACCTGATAATTGAAGAACGGGCCCTTTGCATCAATCAACCAAGACAATAATTTTTAATAAACACAAAAGATATATAAATAGAGAAGAAATAAAAGAGCAATGAAAATTATTTAGATCTCACAATTCTTGAAGAACCAAAACTTCAATTATCCTTCAGCCAGAAGAAAAGTATTTAGCTACTCATAATTAAAAGAAAACCTAAAGAAAAGAGAAGAGGAATTTTCTGTTCAACAGCCGCGCCTTCTATCTGAGCTCTTTTTTCGTTCGGCTAGGGTTAGTATTTATAACTTTCAAAACCCGCGGGCTGGCGCTGCAGCGCCAACTTCTCGATGCTGCAGCTCCAAGTTGCTGCCCAATCTTCACATATTATCACCATTTCAACGCTGTAGCTTCAGCTTTCTGGCACTGCAGCTTCAGCATTCTGGCACTGCAGCTTCAGCTTTCTATCTTCTTTTCATAATTATCGCCATTTCTGGCGCTATAGCTTCAGCTTTCTGGTGCTGCAGCTTCCACTTTCTGTCCAATCTTCACAAATCTCTTGATTTTGAATTCAGTTTGATTTAACTCCTCAATATACTCTACAAAATACGAAACATAATCAAAATCCAAGATTTAAGCAATTATAACTATTAAAACATGAGGAAATATAACAAACATATAGATATTATGAGTTCTTATCAAATTCCCCCACACTTAAACAATGCTTGTCCCCAAGCATACAATAGCTCAAGTTCGTCACCTTTTCTCATCATCGTTCCTTCTTCTACCTTTACTCATCCTCTATAATCCAAATTATCATGCCTTAAAGATTTAAATCTAAAGACAAATAAGAAACGAACAATTTCATAGTGTAAATTCTTATAAACCACACCATGAACAATCACCTCAATGATCTTTTCGAAATCAAAATGCAATAGGATCTAACACCCTCTCATTGGATTCACTCAATACACTCAAAGTGTTTAGGATATCAATGAACTCTTAAGTCAAAACATAGAAGATTTTTACCATAAGCTTGCTAATATATCACATCAATGGATTGAATTGAATGCAAAGAATCTAAGAGTCTTAAATGGGTTGTAACGGGGCTTAGGTAAGGTGTGGTGATAAGGAATTTTTAGGTACTTTTATCAAAGGAATTATACCAACTTCTCCACACAAAGCACAACTCAATAACATCAAATGTTTTCTTCAATCAATTCACTTCCAAACAATTGAAATTGCACAACTTTTCTCTCTTTTTGGCCGGCTATATTTTTTTTTCTTTTTCTCCTTTTTTTTTCTTTGTTTTTTTTTTCTCTGGCCGCCAATTTTTTTTTTTTTGCAATTCAAGGCACTTGTAACTTGAATCACTTTATTCCCAGCATCTTTCAATCCTTTCAGAGATAATTTGAAGCTTAATGTGAACAAGCTAGTACGATCCTTCAATTAGAGGTTCAAAAGAGAGAAAACGATAAAAGAATTGGTTGACATTGCTTATACCATGGTTAACTTCCAACAAAAGGGCCAAGGTTCAAAATTGGCTTTCTACAGTAAAAATCAAGGTAGGCTTTTTAAGAAAGCTAAATGGCTCCACCTAAATGCCCTTATTAATTCAATGCATCCCATTCAACAATGTAGTTTCTTGACATGCATAACAAAGCAAGTTCTAGAAAAATCAACTATATATGACAATCACTCAATTAAAAAAATGGAGCATAATATAATATGAATGTTCATTGGCTCAAAAGCGCACAAAAAAGGTCATGTGCATTAGATCCCACACACTTTTCATTCAATCAATCATCAAGAGCAATTAATCACTGTGTAGTAAATAAGAATTCAACCATTCATGCTAATCCCTTATTATGCCTCAATTTATCTCAATAATTCACAATAATCCAGATTATTTAAGACAAGCATTGACAGAATCTAGAATTCAGAAGAGAATGATCACAAATAAGAACTAAAGTATCACTTGGATTTTGAAAATTTTCTTGAAAAATTACGCAAAAATTTGATCAAAATGGAGCTAAAAATGAAGTTCAAAGTGAAATCAAATTCATATGTCAACGACCCTCCCCCACACTTAATCCATACATTGCCCTCAATGTATCAAAAATAGATGCTCAAAAACTATAAAATAATAAGAGTAAGTAGAAAACTCCCCTGAAAATGTTGTGCATCAACCAAGATATCAGTCAAGTGCTTGGGGTGAAGGTGGTGTGAATCCCATGTAAGCAAAGAAAGTTGTCATGTTCCTGTCTAATCTGGCAACATGGTCTTCGAGTCTCCCAAGCTGATCGCCAAAATAAAAAAAAAAGAGTATAAAACAAAGAAAACAAGGAGAGTAAGATGAAAAGTTGGGTTGCCTCCCAAAAGTGCCATTCTTTAACATCTTTGGCTAGACATTGCCACCTATTAATCGCCATAAGTCGGACATTCCAAAATAATTTGATCAACATTATACACTTGAAAACCTTCATAAAAAGGTTTCAAACGATGACCATTGACCTTAAAAGTTTTACATGTATCCGAACTTTGTATTTCAACTGCACCATGAGGAAATACATTAGTAACAATAAAAGGACCTACCCATCTAGAACATAATTTACCAGGAAATAACTTCAGTCTAGAGTGATAAAGTAAAACTTTCTGACCAATAGAAATTTTTTTCCTAGAAACTAGTTGATCATGAAAGGCTTTGGTCTTTTCTTTGTATACTCTCGAGCTTTCATAGGCATTATTGCGGATTTCCTCCAATTCTTGCAATTTTAATTTCCCATGTTGCAATGTTTGACAGCTCAATATGTTTTGTGTTCTAGTTCGACTGGGAGATGACATGGTTTGCCAAATACCAAAAGGTAAAGAGACATACCTATGGGGGTCTTATAGGCTGTTCGGTAGGCCCATAGTGCATCATCAAGCCGTATACTCCAATCCTTCCTATTTGGGTTGACAGTTTTCTCGAGTATGGACTTGATCTATCTATTAGATACTTCAGCTTGCCCATTTATTTGCGGATGATAAGCAGTGGAGATGCGGTGGGTAACATTATTTTTCTTAAATAAAGCCTCCACTACTCTGTTGCAAAAATGAGTCCCACGATCACTGATTATAGCTCTTGGTGTCCCGAACCTGACAAAAATATAAGATTTGATAAAATCTACAACAACTTTAGCATCGTCAGTCCGAGTAGCCTCAGCTTCTACCCATTTTGAAACATAATCCACAGCAAGAATGATGTAAACATTACCATAAGAAGAAGGAAAAGGGCCCATGAAATCAATACCCCACACATCAAATATTTCACAAACAAGAATAGGGGTGAGTGGCATTTGGTCTCTATGCCCTAAATTTCCAGTTTTCTGACACTGTTCACATGCTTTACAAAACATATATGAATCACGAAACAAAGTAAGGCAAAACAATCCATATTCTAACACCTTACGAGCTATTCTTTTGGGACCAAAATGTCCTCCGTATGCATATGAATGACAAAATTTCAAAATGGAAGGAGTTTCTTGTTGAGAGACGCACCTTCGAATAATTTGATCAGAATAATGTTTCCACAAATAAGGATCATCCCAAACATAATATTTAGCATCACTTTTGATTTTATCTCTTTGAGCTCTAGACAAATCATCTGGTAGTTTTCTAGTAACTAGATAATTAACCATATCAGCATACCAGGGGATTAACTTTTCAATAGAAAAGAGATACTCATCTTGAAAATCATCTTGTAATGGTGATGGTTTTTCATTTGTGGGTAATCTATTGAGATGATCTGCGACCAAATTCTCTGCACCTTTTTAATCGCGTATCTCCAAATTGAACTCTTGTAGCAAAAGTATCCACCGAATGAGTCTGGGTTTTGCCTCTTTCTTTGACAGCAAATACTTGAGAGCTGCATGATCAGAATAAACAATTATTTTAGTGCCAAGTAAATATGGACAAAATTTTTCTAAAGCAAAAACAATAGCTAGAAGTTCTTTTTCCGTCGTTGAATAGTTCCTCTGCGCACTATCAAGTGTTCTTGAAGCATAGTAGATGGCATGAGAAACTCGTCCAACTCGTTGTCCAAGAACAACACCGACTGCATGATTGCTTGCGTCACACATGATTTTGAACGGAATATCCCAATTCAGTGGCTGGATAATTGGCAACGAAGTCAGCATATCCTTCAACTCATCGAATGCACCTTTGCATGGCTCATCAAATTCGAACACCACATCTTTTTGCAATAACCTATATAAGGGTTGAGTGATTTTGGAAAAATCCTTGATAAAGCGTCGATAAAATCCTGCATGTCCAAGAAAAGAGCGAATTTCTCGCACATTTGCGGGGTAAGGCAAAGATTTGATAATTTCTATCTTAGCTTTATCAACTTCAATTACAAACAGAAAAATCAAACAAATAATGCTAACTAACTAGTAGAAAAATAAAATTAATTCAGATAAAAATTTCACAAACAAAACAATTCCCCGGCAACGGCGCCAAAAACTTGTTGTGAGTTTTAAATTACTCGCAAGCACACGAGTCGTTTGCAATATAGCGTTGTGCAAGTACGAGGTCGAATCCACAGGGAATTGCATTGTGAAAATATAAATTTATCTAAACTAATCTTATCTTAACCTAGTTCCGAGTTTTGTATTATATGTTGCAAAATAAATAAAAGCTAAACTAAATTGATTTTAAAAACTAATAAAAAGACTAAGGTTTCTGAATCCACCCCGTCAAAGTTAAGCATATATCTCAATGTTCTAAAGATAGTCTATCAAAAAATTCCATGAATCCAACTTAAGACAAAAAACAACAAATATCCCAATTAAATCAAAAGCATCAAATGTATCCGCTTTTAACAAATCACAAAAGAAATCCAATTTAATTAAAAACAATTTGATGTATCCATCAGATGAAACACAAGGAATATCCAACAGAACAATTTAAACACAATCAATCATAAGATTCTACTCAAATAATTGACAGAACATTTATACTAAAAACATCAAAATTGTATAAACAAAACTGAAACTAATATGCCAAACAACGGCAGGGCTTCATATTCAACCTTAGTTGAAGATTCTAGCCACTCATAGTTATGAAACTACAGTTCATAATAAAAGTTCTAAACATTTAACTAAAAAGAAATAAATTACTTCACATGGGAGAAATTCCACTCATTGTTGGGTGGAACTTCCCCTCGTGGTAGCAAAGCCTTCGGGATCCACCAGAATACCAGCAGACGTCCACCGGTTAACATCAAATGGCTTAGGAATTGCACACTGAATGATGAAGTCAGATGGTGTTTATATAGGGGGAGTCTCGGAGCACTGTAGGTTTCAGATTCGATGTGGGATACTGCCCGGGTGCGCTCGATCGCATGTCTTCTGCGCACGATCGTATGTGCGATTGATCGCAATTCTGGCACACCCGATCGTGGGAACACTGCAATGCAAAGATTTCGATGTGGGATATTTTCCATGCGCTCGATCGCAGCACGGTGCGATCGATCGCATTTGCTCTTGAAGCTTGACCTCTCCCGAAATGCTTTATTTTCTCCACAAGCCTATAAAAACACAGAAAACACATAAAATAAAGTGAAATAATACAAGTTAAGAGCTTAACAAATATAAATTAATGGGCTTAAATATGCAATATTTTAGACTCATTAATCAACTTCAATTCCCTTTGAAGATACAATATGGCCTAGAATAATACCTTGATCAACCATAAAGTGACACTTTTCATAATTAAGAACAAGGTTTGTTTCTATGCATCTTTTAAGCATTTTTGTAAGGTTAGTTAAACAAGTATCAAAAGAATTACCATAGACTGTAAAGTCATCCATAAATACCTCTATGATATTTTCTACGTACTCTGAAAATATACTAACCATACACCTTTGAAATGTAGCAGGAGCGTTGCAAAGTCCAAATGGCATTCGTCAGTATGCAAAAGTGCCAAACGGGCATATAAAGGTGGTTTTTCTTGATCCTCCGATGCGACTGAGATTTGATGAAAACCTGAATAACCATCAAGATAACAATAATGAGTACAACCAGCCAAACATTCAAGCATTTGATCAATAAATGGAAGAGGAAAATGGTCTTTTCTAGTTGATGCATTTAACTTCTTATAATCTATACAAACCCGCCACCCATTTTGAATTCGAGTGGGCACCAACTCACCATCAGGATTTTTTATTACTATTATACCTGTTTTCTTTGGCACAACCTGAACCGGACTTACCCATTTACTGTCTGAAATTGGATAGATCATACCCGCATCGAGAAGTTTCAAAATCTCTTTCTTTACCACTTCCATCACTGGTGGATTCAGTCGGCGTTGGGCTTCTCTAGACGGCTTACAATCTTCCTCTAATAGTATCCTATGTATGCATGTGGAAGGGCTTAATCCATTAATATCAGCTATAGTCCAGCCAATAGCCTCTTTATATTCTCTAAGCATCCGAATAAACTTTTATTCCTTTACTATGGAGAGTTTGTTTGAGATTATCACCGGAAGAGTTTCTCTTTCTCCCAAAAATGCATATTTCAGATGATTTGGTAAGGGTTTCAATTCCAATTTCGGTGTCTGCATAGTAGAAGGAAGAAATTTGTGTGAGAAAGAGGCAACTCAATGTAAGACACATCATACCTTATAGGTTTAAGTGATTCTAATTCGTAGATTGCATCTTGCAGGTCGGACTCCAACATAAACTTCTTCATGATCTTCTGTAGCCCTTTAAGAGTGAGATGCCTGCTAAGTATAACTTTTAGCTTATCATCATCAACTAGATCAAAGATTTCCTGTGCCAACGGGTCAATAACATCCATAACAAAAATAGAAGACATATCATTAGGGTACCTCATGGAATCATAAATATTGAATTTAATAATTTCACCATCAAATTCCATTGTGAGTGTACCATCATGCACATCAATTTTTGTCCTAGATGTTTTTAGAAATGGCCTTCCTAATAACATTAGTGTTGAATTAGAACATTCATCTTCTTCCATGTCAAGAACATAAAAATCAGCAGGAAACACCAACCCATTAACTTGTACTAAGACATCCTCCAAGACTCCTTCAGGATATACATTAGATCTATCAGCAAGTTGAATAATCACGCCTGTTTCTTTTAATGGATCAAGATTCAAAGATGAATAAATAGAGAGAGGCATGACATTTATTGAAGCTCCTATATCTAACATTGCTTTCTCAATCCTAACATCACCTAGTTTGCAAGGGATAGTAAACATACCTAGGTCCTTGCATTTTGGAGGTAATTTTTTTCTGGAGGACAGTTGAAACATTTTCCCCCATACTTATCTTTTCATTACCTTTCAACTTCCTCTTGTTGGTGCACAACTCCTTAAGAAATTTAGCATATCGAGGCACTTGTTTAATTGCATCAAGTAAGGGAATATTTACCTCAACCTTGCGAAAAGTTTCCAAAATTCCTTTATCTTCATCTTCTTTCTTTGATTTAGTCAGTCTAGTATGAAAGGGAGGATTTATCACCAATGCCTTTGGTTGTTCACTATTGAGTCCTCTAGGCTGGTCAGTTTAAGGTTGAGGAGAAACTACTTCTTTTTCAATTTATTCTCCACATGCTGCCTTACTGGGTTCCTTCAACTCCTTCCCACTTCTCAAGGTAACTGCACTAGCATTTTGTTTTGGGTTAACAACAGTTTGTGAGGGCAATTTACCTTGAGATTCCAATCGGTTCAGAGAAGATGCCAATTGACTCATTTGATTCTCCAGTTGTTGAATGCTTGTTCTTGTCTCCTGTTGAAATTGTTGCGTGTTAGTTGCAAGTGATTTAACAATTTCTTCTAGAGACATACCTGAACTTGTGGAGGTTAGTTGTGGTGGTGGAGCAGGTGGTCTATGCTGAAAGTGTTAGAATTGTGTTCTTGCTCCATAGCTGAAATTGGAATGATCCCTCCATCCTGGGTTGTAGGTATTTGAGTAAGGATCATATCTCCTTTGTGGTGGGCCTGGAAATCCTCCAACTACATTGGTATGCTCATAGGAATCATCTCGAAGTGTAGGGCACATGTCAGTTGGATGACCGATGGTAGCACAAATCCCACAAGCTTTCACTTGTTGCATATTTCCTACAGCTAACTGTTGAACAATAGAAGTTAGCTTGGATATTTGATTTTCAAGGGAAGATATACTTACCTCATTCACTCTTATTGGAGATGTGTCCTGTCTGAATCCAAATTGTTGTGAGTTAGCGGCCATGATGGAGATCAAATCTCTAGCGGCCAATAAAATAAATCTAATTAACACCAATCCCCGGCAACGGCGCCAAAAATTTGGTGGGTGTTGAATCCAACAAATAATAAAATTCTCACTCTCGAAAAATACAAATTGTAATAGTGATGAGTAAGGTCGTAACCACAGGGATTGGGTAGATTTATTTTAATGAAAATTAAAGCAAAGAAAAAGGGGGTTTGAAATTTCGGAGTGAAATAAAAGAGAAAGCAATTATAATCAACTAAAAATTACGGAGAAATCAATATCAGGAAAATATCCAATCAAAGGTATAATTTCATAATTGGTTCAGAGATTTGATCACAGATACAAGGATAAAATCTTCTATTCTTCACTAAATTGGTTATGGTTGTTAACAAGCTCTAACAACCTATCTCTCCTTACTTTCTCGATAACCAAAACAAGCTCTTTGATTACTTCCCTTGCTAATAAACAACCCTAAACAAGCTCTTAGGATTTAATCTATCGACAACATTAATAATTAGAGAGACTACCAATTCTAGCCAATAAATACACAAGCTCGATTCATTTAGACTAGGTTATATATCATCATAACATAAATCAAAAATCTCTCTATAATCAACTTTGTTATTTTACCGTTAATATTAGAACAATTAAACAATTACGGATTTAAAGTTCTAAATAGAAATTTATTGACCTGATAATTGAACGACGGGCCCTTTGCATCAATCAACCAAGACAATAATTTTTAATAAACACAGAAGATATATAAATAGAGAAGAAATAAAAGAGCAATGAAAATTATTTAGATCTCACAATTCTTGAAGAACCAAAACTTCAATTATCCTTCAGCCGGAAGAAAAGTATTTAGCTACTCATAATTAAAAGAAAACCTAAAGAAAAGAGAAGAGGAATTTTCTGTTCAACAGCCGCGCCTTCTATCTGAGCTCTTTTTTTGTTCGGCTAGGGTTAGTATTTATAACTTTCAAAACCCGCGGGCTGGGGCTGCAGCTTCAGCTTTCTGTCCTCTTTTCACAATTATCGCCATTTCTGGCTCTGCAGCTTCAGCTTTCTGGCGCTGCAGCTTCCACTTTCTGTCCAATCTTCATAAATCTCTTGACCTTGAATTCAATTTGATTTAACTCCTCAATATACTCTACAAAATACGAAACATAATCAAAATCCAAGATTTAAGCAATTATAACTATTAAAACATGAGGAAATATAACAAACATATAGATATTACGAGTTCTTATCAAGCATTATATTCCTCCTAGAAAGACTCCCTAGTTTTTGGCAATGCTCATAAGATACACAGTAGGTGTCAAAGTCTCGGAACAAGGTAGGCCAATAAAATCCACACTGCAAAATCTTTGCAGCGGTCTTTTTAGCACTGAAATGGCCTCCATAGGCATGATCATGACAAAAGGCGATGATATTAGATTGGTCATGCTCAGGAATACACCTTTTGATGATCTGATCGGGACAATACTTGAACAGGTAAGGATCGTCCCAAAAAAAATGTTTTACCATGGCCAAAAACTTTGATTTATCTTGCCGCCCCCAATGTAAAGGCATGTGTCCGGTGACAAGATAGTTCACTATATCAGCAAACCATGGCACGGGACTGTGAGCAATGTGCATCGATTGCTCATCAGGAAAGGTCTCAGAAATGGGAGTGGCAACCTCAGTGAAATCCACAATCAATCTAGACAAATGGTCTGCTACCACATTTTCTGAACCTTTCTTATCTCTGATCTCGATGTCGAACTCTTGAAGTAGCAAGATCCATTGGATAAGACGAGATTTAACATCTTTTTTAGAGAAGAGATACTTCAAGGCTGCATGATCCGAGTAGATAATGACCTTAGATCCTAACAAGTAGGATCTGAACTTGTCTAATGCAAAAACGACTACTAACAACTCCTTCTCAGTGGTAGAGTAATTAAGTTGTGTGTCATTTAGAGTTCGACTTGCATAATAGATAACATTGGGAAGTTTATCAACACGTTGCCCCAAAACAACTTCAATAGCATAGTCTGATGCATCACACATAATCTCAAAAGGCACACCCTAGTTGGGTGGCTGAATAATGGGTGTGGACGTTAGAATCTTCTTCAGATCCCCAAATGCTTTCTTACAGTCCTCATCAAATATAAATGGGGCATCCTTCAATAATAACTTGCACAAGGGCCTGGCGATATTGCTGAAATTCTAGATAAATTGCCTATAGAAACCTGCATGGCCTAGAAAAGAACGAACCTGCTTCACCGTACGTGGGGCGGAAGGTTGGAAATCAAGTCCACCTTCGCTTTGTCGACCTCAATCCCTCGATGAGATATGACATGCCCCAGTACAATTCCTTGCTTGACCATAAAATAGCACTTCTCCCGATTAAGCACCAGGTTCTTCTCCTTGCACCGCACTAAAACCAAAGTGACACGGTGCAGGCACTCTTCAAATGATGAACCGAAGACAGAGAAGTCATCCATGAAAATTTCTAAGATCCATTCTACTATGTCAGAGAATATGCTGACCATGCACCGCTGAAAAGTAGCGGGTGCATTGCATAACCCAAAGGGCATGAGACGGTATGCGAATGTCCCAAAAGGACATGTAAACGTTGTCTTCTCCTGATCTTCAGGGTCCACGGGGACCTGGTTATATCCAGAATAACCATCCAAAAAGCAATAATACTCGTGCCTAGCCAAACACTCCACCATCTTATCAATAAATGGAAGTGGAAAGTGATTCTTTCTTGTGGCAACGTTCAGCTTACGGTAGTCTATACACACTCTTCACCCTGACTGAACACGAATTGGCACCAACTCATCGTCCTTATTCTTTACTGCCATCAATCCCGTTCGCTTAGGCACGACAGGAATCGGGCTCACCCACTTGTTATCAGAGATGGGATAAATAATCCCTGCATCTAACAGCTTAATTATTTCTGCCCTTACAACCTCTTGCATAGCTAGGTTGAGCCTTCTTTGTGGCTCCCTCGATGGCTTGGCGTTCTCCTCCAAATGTATCTTATGCTTCACCACCGAGGGGCTGATCCCCTTAATATCCTCAATGGTCCAGCCGATAGCTTCCTTGTGCTCTCTTAAAACATCTAATAATTTCTCCTCTTAAACCTCACCCAAATCTGAAGCTATAATCACAGGCAAACAATCTGTTGGACCTAGGAACTTATACTTAAGATTATCCGGTAAAGGCTTAAGTTCCTTCTTGTAGGTTCAAGTGCTACCATCTCTTCCTTCTCATTGCTTTCTCGAGGATTATACTCCAAAATGGCATTCACTTGCTTGAGTAACTTATCTAAGCCCAAATCCTCTCCAAAGTGAGCAAAGCATGCCTCCAGGGGATCCTCAATGCTTGATTCGTTCACAGTCTCCTCAAGAATCTCCTTTATCAAGCATACATTTCTCACTTCATCATACTCTAGTGGTTGCCTAGTGATATCAAAGATGTTTAACTCCACTGTCATATTTTCGAAGGAAATCTTCATCACCCCTGTCCTACAATTGATCAGGGCGTTAGCCGTGGCTAAGAATGGTCGCCCTAGAATAACTGGTATCTGAATCTCTACATTCTGAACCGAATCTGTGTCAAGCACAATAAAATCCACGGGGAAATAAAACTTATCTACTTTTATCAAAACGTCCTCAACTATTCCCCGTGGTATTTTCACTGACCTATCAGCCAGTTGAAGCGTTGTGTTGGTGGGTTTCAGTTCTCCTAACCCTAACTGCAGATAGATTGAGTAAGGCAGAAGATTCACACTTGCTCCTAGATCCAATAGAGCCCTCTCGATCTGGCTGACTCCTATCGTGCAAGAGATGGTAGGACTCCTCGGGTCCTTATACTTGATGGGTAGCTTGCACTGAAGGATTGAGCTATCCTGCTCGATCAAAAATGCCTTCTTCGGGACATTCATCCTCCTCTTGATAGTGACCAAGTCCTTTAAAAACTTGGCATATGACGACACTTGATGAATGGCATCCAAAAATGGGATATTGATTTGGACTTGCTTGAATACCTCCAAAATTTCCTCACACTTCCCTCCTTTCTTGGGCGCCTATAATCTCTCGGGGTAGGGCACTTTAGGTATAAATGACCTAGGAGGGTCCTTCACAGTAGGTGTGGCTGTAGATGGCTCAGCATCTCTCTTCTCCTTATTGCCACCTTCTTCCCCTTGCAGCACAACAGGGGTCACTTCTACTCGATTGTCCACTTGTCTCCCAGACCTTAGTGTAACAATCGATTGCACTTGTTCCTCCCCGTGCGTAAGATGTGAAGAATTTCCAACCATAAATTGCCCCTTCGAGTTGGGCACGGGTTGACTGGGGAACTTTCATTTCTCTCTCTCACCCAAGTGACTTGCAATTTGCCCTACTTGACTCTCCAGTTTGGCAATTGCTTGGGTGTTTACCACTGTTACACTCCTCACATCACTCATATTTTGGCTAGTCATCTTTATGAACTCTTTAAAGGTGTCCTCTAGCGACCGTGAAACTGGCGCTAGTGTTTGAGTGGGTGCTTGGTAAGCAGGTGATGGTGTTGGTTGGGTAGAACGACCATGACTAGGAATTTGTGGGGAAAATCCGGGAGGATACTAATTGTGAGCATGATGAGGGGCTCCTCCCTGATTCATTGGTTGGTTTTGCTTCCATGAAAAATTTGGGTGGTTCCACCACCCTGGATTGTACGTCTTGGAGTACGATCCATTTAACTGCCTCCGATAGTCAATGAAAGCATTTACTTGTTCCATAGGATACTCGGCAAAAGCCAGCATTGATGGACAATTCTGTGCTAGATGCATGGGACTAGCACAGATGGAACAACTATCAACATTGAATGTGTTGGCAGCATTGATAGACTGGCCCACAGTGAGAGCGTCAATCCTCTTAGTGAGAGCATCTAACTTCATCCTCAGGTCAGTGTCCTCCTTTACCTCATCGATGCCTCCTCTCTTGGTATCACGAGTGGATTTATCTCGACAGCTTGAAAAAACCCACTGTTGCGAGTTATCGGATAACTTGTCCAATGCCTTGTATGTTTCCTCCCCCGTCAGACTCAAGAATGCCCCCCATTCATAGACTCGATCATGCTACGGTTGGGTTGAGTCAACCCTTAGTAAAAGAACTGAACAAGTGTCCACTTTTCATATCCATGTGGAGGGCATCTGATCAGTAACTCTTTGAAGCGCTCCCAGCTCTCAGAGAACTTCTCATCCTCGTCCTGAGTGAAAGAACTAATCTCCTTTCGGCACTCATTCACTCTAGACATTGGGAAAAACTTATGATAAAATTTACTAAGCAGGTTTTCCCAAGATATGATAGACCCGGCGTGTTGGAATCCAATCACGCCCTAACTCTATCGTGAAGAGAAAAAGGGAAGAGTCGAAAATGGACAGACTGCTCAGAGAAGTTCTGGAATTTGAATGTAGCACAAATATCTTTGAACTTCTTCACATGACTATAAGGGTTCTCAAGATCTAAGCCATGAAATGAGGGTAGAAGTTGGATGACATGTGGCTTTAAATCAAAATGGGTGGCATTGGTAGGTGGCAACACTATGCAAGAGGATGAATTAGTCGCAACGGGTGCGAACAAATCCCTAAGGGATGTAGTGGAGTCCACGTTCCAAGCTCTAGGTTGCTTTACATGTTCCGGATGATTTGCATTCCTAAAATTTTCTCCCATTTCAACTGTCTTTCTTTCAACTAGTGCTCTTTTCTGTCTCTTAAGAGTTCTTTCTAAGTCGGGATCTAAATGTATCAAATTTAAATTCACGGATCTCCGACCAAGCATACACCGCACAAAAAGCACTAAAATAACCTAACCAACAGAAATTTACAAAAATGTTTTTTTATTTTTTATTTTTTTTATTTAACAAAGCAAATAGAAACAAATAAAATTGCAAACAAAAAAATCAAACAACAATATTGCTAACTAACCAGTAGAAAAATAAAATTAATTTAGACAAAAATTTCACAAACCAAACAATTCCCTGGCAACAGCGCCAAAAACTTGTTGTGAGTTTTAAATTACTCACAAGCGCACAAGTCGCTTGCAATATAGTGTTGTGCAAGTGCGAGGTTGAATCCATAGGGAATTGCATTGTGAAATTATAATTTTATCTAAACTAACCTTGTCTTAACCTAGTTCCGAATTTTGAAATATAAACTTAAACTAAATTGGTTTAAAGCAAATGATAAAAATACTAAGGTTTCTGAATACACCCCGCCGAAGTTAAGCATATATCTCAATGTTCTAACAATAGCCTATCAAAACATTCTATGAATCCAACTTAAGACAAAAAACAACGAATATCCTGATTAAACCAAAAGCATCCAATGTATCTGCTTTTTAACAAATCACAAAAGAAATCTAATTTAATCGAAAACAATTCGATGTATCCATCAGATGAAACACAAGGAATATCCAACAGAACAATTTAAACACAATCAATCATAAGATTCTACTCAAATAATTGACAGAACATTTATACTAAAACATCAGAAACAAAACTAAAACTAATATGTCAAAAAACGGCGAGGCTTCATCTTCAACCTTAGTTAAAGATTCTAGCCACTCATAGTTATGAAACTACAGTTCATAATAAAAGTGCTAAACATTTAAACTAAACAAAATAAAATGAAAAGAAATATTTACTATACAAGGGAGAAATTTCGCTTGCTGTTGGGCGGCGCTTCCCCTCGTGGTAGCAAAGCCTTTGAGGTCCACCAGAATGCTCGCAGACGTCCACCGGATTACACCAAATGGCTCAGGAATTGCACACCGAATGATGAAGTCAGATGGTGTTTATGTAGGGGGAGTCTCGAAGCACTATAGGTTTCAGATTCGATGTGGGATACTGCCCCGAGTGCGCTCGATCGTAGATCTTGTGCTCACGATCGCCTGTGCGCTCGATCGTGAGTCAGGTGCGATCGATCGTAAGAACACTGCACTGCAAAGATTTCGATGTGGGATATTGACCATATGCTCGATCGCAGCATGGTGCGATCGATCGTTAATGCTCTTGAAGCTTGACATCTCCTGAAATGTTTCATTTTCTCCACAAACCTATAAAAATACATAAAACACATAAAATAAAGTAAAATAATACAAATTAAGAACCTAACAAATAAAGTGAAATAATTTCCTAAATGTGAATTTTGGCTGAATGAAATATTTTTCTTGGGGCATGTAGTATTTGGAGATGGTATAGCAAGTGATCCACAGAAGGCTTCGTCATCCTCATCGAGCATTGTTGTGAGTTTTAAATTACTTGCAAGCACACGAGTCGTTTGCAATATAGTGTTGTGCAAGTGCGAGGTCGAATCCATAGGGAATTGCGTTGTGAAAATATAAATTTATCTAAACTAATCTTATCTTAACCTAGTTCCGAGTTTTGTATTATATGTTGCAAAATAAAAGCTAAACTAAATTGATTTTAAAACTAATAATAAAAATACTAAGGTTTCTGAATCCACCCCACCAAAGTTAAGTATATATCTCAATGTTCTAAAGATAGCCTATCAAAAAATTCCATGAATCCAACTATAAGACAAAAAACAAGAATATCCCAATTAAACCAAAAGCATCCAATGTATCCGCTCTTAACAAATCACAAAGGAAATCCAATTTAATCGAAAACAATTCGATGTATCCATCAGATGAAACACAAGGAATATCCAACAGAAAAATTTAAACTCAATCAATCACAAGATTAACTCAAATAATTGACAGAACATTTATACTAAAAAATGTCAGATTTGTACAAGCAAATCTGAACTACTATGCCAAACAACGGCAGGGCTTCATCTTCAACCTTAGCTGAAGATTCCAGCCACTCATAATTATGAAACTACAATTCATAATAGAAGTGCTAAACATTAAACTAAAACAACTAAATAAAAAGAAATAAATAACTTTACATAAGAGAAATTTCACTCGCTGATGGGTGGCGCTTCCCCTTGTGGTAGCAAAGCCGTCGGGATCCACCAAAATGCTAGCAGATGTCCACCGGTTAACACCAAAGTGGCCCAGGAATTGTACACTTAATGATGAAGTGGAGTGGGTCTTATATAGGCAAACACCACGAGTGCAATGTGTTTCCAATCCGATGTGGGATGTGGGATATAGAAATGTATTTCCAACCGATGTGGAATGTGGGATTTAAGTCTTCACATGCCCTTCAAAACTTCTGTTCACGCTGAAATCCCGCACAGCCCGCACAGCCTGACCTTTGTCTACTAAAACGGCCATAACTTTCTGTAAAAAAATTATTTTTACGAACCATAAAATTCTCCAGAAAATAGACTTCTAGATCTTTCTAAGCATATATTGCTTATATCCTGGTTCTTCTTGAATCAATATAGTTTAATTTTCAAAGATGATTGATCTGTATGGGAAATTCTGGCAATTTTAGTGAAACTCCTTTCCTAGTGCTTGTAAACCTAAAAAACAACGAAAACAACTCAAAGTAACAAAATCCTAAGCTAACAAATGTAAATTAAGTGGCTAAAATATGCAATATTTTTCTCTCATCAAATACCCCCAAACTTACATTTTGCTAGTCCCTTAGCAAAACAAAAAAAAAAAAAACTAAATGAAAAACAAAGAACATAAAGATAAGTTCAGTATTCATGGTATCCAAAAATGAAGAAGCATTCAAAATCATGAGATTCATTCATGAGCAAGCTTAAATAAGTCCAACTCATCTTCACAATGAATAAGAATTTAAAACCTAATTACTTACAAGAGGCATGGTAAGACATCACAAGCTTGAATCAGTGTAAATTGATTTAGCATATACAGATGAGGTTCCCAAATAACTTCAATGTACAAGGTAATAAAGTCTCAAGATCCACAGAGTTTCTCATCGGAAAGAACAACGATGGCATAGTTTTTTTTTATTTTTTATATATATATAAGGCTCTGCTATGTTTAGTTCCCTTAAGCTTTCTAATCGACCCATGTAGCAAGTGTTGAGTCAATGACTCCTAAACCAGATGGTTTTAGGGCATTAGGTGTAAAGACACCCCTAAAGACTTACTAACTTAAGTCAAAAAGGCTACGAAATTAAACCGGCCTTAATACTACAAAGCAAAATTCCACCTTTTGACGTGAACACTCACTGCTTACTGAGGCAAGAGGTCCAGTTACTCAGCGGAAAGTTTCGCAATGATCATTATGAATAAAATTCCCACCTTTTGACGTGAACACTCACTTCTTACTGAGGCAAAAGGTCTAGTTACTCAGTGGAACGTTTATTGATGATGATCATTATAAATATTAGTAGTATTAGTTGTTGTTGTTGTTTTTTTTTATATATATATGCCCAAGTGTTTATCCAACAAGTCATCCGGTTTCAGTTAAGACAAGGAAACGTATACATTCAACTCACTTGTCATACCTCACACAAATATGTGCTGATGTGCTCGTGTTAGATTAGATCAAACATGTGAATTCTCGAAAATGCCTAAAGTAAGTAACTAAAGTTTAAACTCTATCATCAGATCATGTGTTCTAAGTTTTAAACTCACCGATGAAATCACATCACAATTTTTCAGAACAACCAAAATTTTTAGACGAACATGAACATGCAGTTATCTTTACGACAAAAAGATAACAAATTAAGACAAAGTGTGTGATGTGTCTCCCATACCCCCAAACTTAAATTACACATTGACCCCAATATGTGACTAATATGGAAAGAGATGACCTGAGATATGGAGAACTATCTGGACTGGTATGGCTCATAGTATACCCCCAAACTTGAACTGAAGTACGCATTGTCCCTGAAAAATAAAAAAAAACTGGAAAACAAAAAATATTGGAAACAAACATTAATCATAAAAATGCGAAATAATAAATAAACAGAAAAGATAATCTGTGGGGTGCCTCCCATGAGCGCTAAGTTTAACATTTTCAGCCAGACCTAACATTAGTAAACATGCCCAACTAAGCACTCCACCATCTGATCAATAAATAGGAATGGAAAATTATCAGGCCTAGTGGCAGCATTCAACTTACGGTAGTCTATACTCACTCTTCCTCCTGACTGAACGCGAGTTAGCACCAACTCATCGTCCTCATTCTTCATTACTGTTAATTCAACATGTTTGGGCATGACTTGAATCAGGCTCACCCACTTGCTATCAGAGATGGGATAAATGATCCTTGCATCTAACAGCTTAATTATTTCTGCCCTCACAACCTCTTACATAACTGGGTTGAGCCTTCTTTGTGGCTCCCTCGATGGCTTGGCATTATCCTCCAAATGTATCTTGTGCATCACCACCGAGGGGCTGATTCCTCTGATATCCTCAATAGTCCAACCGATAGCTTCATTGTGCTCTCTTAAAACGTCCAATAATTTATCCTCTTGAGCATCAACCAAATCTAAAGCTGTAGTCACTGGCAAAAAATCTGCTGGACCTAGGAACTTATACTTAAGATTGTCCGGTAAAGGCTTAAGTTCCTTTTGGGGGGGTTTAGGTGTTGTGGTTTCCTCCGTCTCACCGATCTTTTGAGGAGTAGACTCCAAAGTAGCAATTGCTTGCTCAAACAACTTATCCAAATCCAAATCATCTTCCAATTGAGCAAAGCATGCCTCCAGGGGGTCCTCAATGCGTGATTCATCTATAGTCTCATCCGTCTCACTGCTCTTCTGAGGATCAGACTCCAAAATAGTATTCACTTCCTCGAGTAACTTATCTAAGCCCAAGTCCTCTCTAAAGTGAGCAAAGCATGCCTCCAGGGGATCCTCAAACTCCCTTTCTTTCTTGGGCACTTATAATCTCTCAGGGTAAGGTTCTTTAGGTAAAAATGACCTAGGGAGATCCTTAATAATAGGTATGGCTGTAGATGGCTCAGCATCTCTCTTTTCTTTGTTGCCACTTTCTTGCCAATGCATAGGAGTTGATAAATTTCCCACCGTAAACTGTTCCTTTGGGTTTGGATCAAGTTGACTGGGGAACTCTCCATTCTCTCCTTCACCCATGTAACTTGCGATTTGATCCATTTGACTCTCTAGCTTGACAATAGCTTGGGTGTTTTCTATTGTTGCACTCATTACTTCGCTCGTGGATTGGCTAGTCATTTTCATGTACTCCTTAAGAGTGTCCTCAAGTGACTGTGAAACTAGCGCTGGATAGGCTGAGTGACTATAACTTGGAACTGGCGGAGGAAATTCGGGAGGGTATTGATTGTGAGCATGATAAGGGGCTTCTCCCTAATTCATCAGTTGGTTCTGCTTCCATGAAAAATCAGAGTGGTTCCACCACCCTGGATTGTATTTTCGGAGTAAGATCCATTTGATTGCCAACAACAGTCATTGAAAGCATTCATTTGTTCCATGGGATACTCGGCAAAAGCCGGCATTGATGGACAATTCTATGCTGAATGCATAGGACTAGCACAGATGGAACAACTATCAACATTGACTGTGTTGGCAGCATTGATGGACGGGCCGATCATTTTCATGTACTCCTTAATGGTGTCCTCTAAAGACTGTGAAACCGGCACTAGATTCATCCACATTTTTTTTATATGCCAATGCAAACAGAAACAAATAAAATAAAATAAAATTACAAAAAGAAAAATCAACAAAAATTGCTAACTAACTAGTAGAAAAATAAAATCAATTCAGACTAAAAATTTAATTTTCACAAACCAAACAATTCCCCGGCAACGGCGCCAAAAACTTGTTGTGAGTTTTAAATTACTCGCAAGCGCACGAGTCATTTGCAATATAGTGTTGTGCAAGTGCGAGGTCGAATCCACAAGGAATGGCGTTGTGAAAATATAAATTTATCTAAAATAATCTTATCTTAACCTAGTTTTGAGTTTTGTATTATATGTTGCAAAATAAAAGCTAAACTAAATTGATTTTAAAACTAATAATAAAAACACTAAGGTTTTTGAATCCACCCTACCAAAGTTAAGCATATATCTCAATGTTCTAAAGATAGCCTATCAAAAAATTCCATGAATCCAACTATAAGACAAAAAATAAAGAATATCTCAATTAAACCAAAAGCATCCAATGTATCCGCTCTTAACAAATCACAAAGGAAATCCAATTTAATCGAAAACAATTCGATGTATCCATCAGATGAAACACAAAGAATATCCAACAGAACATCCAACAGAACAATTTAAACTCAATCAATCACAAGATTAACTCAAATAATTGACAGAACATTTATACTAAAAAATTTCAGATTTGTACAAGCAAATCTGAACTACTATGCCAAACAACAGCAGGGCTTCATCTTCAACCTTATCTGAAGATTCTAGCCACTCATAATTATGAAACTACAAGTCATAATAAAAGTGCTAAACATTAAACTAAAACAACTAAATAAAAAGAAATAAATAACTTTACATGGGAGAAATTCCACTCACTGATGGGTGGCATTTCCCCTCGTAGTAGCAAAGCCTTCGAGATCCACCAGAATGCTAGCAGATGTCCACCGGTTAACACTAAAGTGGCCCAGGAATTGTACACTGAATGATGAAGTGGAGTGGGTCTTATATAGGCAAATACTACGAGTGCAATGTGTTTCCAATCCGATGTGGGATGTGGGATATAGAAATATGTTTCCAACGGATGTGGGATATGGGATTTAAGTCTTCACATGCCCTTCAAAACTTCTGTTCACGCTGAAATCCCGCACAGCCTGACCTTTGTCTACTAAAACGGCCATAACTTTCTGTAGAAAAATCATTTTTACGAGCCGTAAAATTCTCCAGAAAATAGATTTCTGGATCTTTCTAAGAATATATGGCTCATATCCTGGTTCTTCTTGAATCAATACAGTTTAATTTTCAAAGATGATTGATCTGTACGGGCAATTCTGGCAATTTTAGTGAAACTCCTTTCCCAGTGCTTGTAAACCTGGAAAACAACGAAAACAACTCAAAGTAACAAAATCCTAAGCTAACGAATGTAAATTAAGTGGCCAAAATATGCAATATTTTTCTCTCATCAAGCATGTATTTCTCAACCCAAGCCAAGATCTCATTCATATCCTTTGGCAGTGGTCGGATGAGTTTGGAGTTGAAGATCCTAGACCTTAGCCTATTTTTAAACGCTAGTATCTATATGTTGGGGTTGAGGTTTAAAATCTCCTAAGCGACAGTGTTAAACCTTAAGATGTATGCTCGGAGTTTCTCCCCTTGATGCTGAATGATATTGAAAAGACTTTCTAAGGTCTTCTTAGGTCCTTTACTGCTGAGAAAGTGTGAGGCAAAGGCATAATTAAGCTCATTGAAAGTACCGATACTTCTCAGCTTTAATATGAAATATCATGTACTAGCGACCTTATCGAGTGTTAGGGGGAAGGCTCGATACATGACAGGATTAGAGTACTAGTGTAACATCATAGTGGTCTTATAGAGTTATAGGTGATCCAAGGGATCCATCAAACTGTTATAGGGCTTGAAAAATGGCATCATGAAATTTGACGAGAGTGGAGCTTCGAGAACTTCTTGACTGAACGATGGATCTTGGATATTAAGCTCGTCTAGAATGTTATCGCTTTGACCTTTGAAAGCTTCGTTGGTCCACTCTTCAATTTCTTCGATCTGTTTGTCTAAGTAGAAATTGCTTCTAGAAAAGGAGCCTTCCTTAAATCTGTTTGTGTAAGGTGGTGAAGACTTCGCAGTGCAGCGACTGTTAGTGGAGCACCCGTGGCTGGGATGATTGGTTTGCCTAGAAGCATGACAAGGAGATAGAGGCAAGGGCTATCTACCCCTCCCCTAAACTTCTACAGCGAGATCTGTCAGTAGACAAGAGATTTTTAAAAGTTGTGCCTGGATCAGTGGGATGGCGGAGTGCACTGAGGGAGGTTCCCTAAAATCTTCTGGAGGACTCCGTCGACCCTTGACAAGGGTACTATACTCCCAGAAAAGCAAGTGGGTCGTGATTAGGGGTGATGCATTCAGATATTGTGAGGAATCGCGAACCAAACTATTGGTTATGGGTACCAGTTTGCATAGGTGCAGTACTGGTTCCGGAGATTCCTTTGCTGGTATTTTTGGTGGTATTTCTGGGTGGCTTGGAAACAAATGAGTTCTTTTAAGTTTTCTTCGCTTCTATTGGACAACGAAAGATTATGGATTGCCCACGAATGGTGTCAAAAATCTGCTGTCAGGTCGGAGAGTTGAAATGTTGGATCTGAACACAATAAAAGGGAAAAGGTGATCTAAAAAGCCACTGGAAAGAAAGGGGGATGGTGCCTCCAGGGACTTTTTAATGCTTCAATTAGTATTGTTTTTAGAGAAAGATAATAGTAATAGTGTTTAATGAATAGTGAGTGAGTGCTTTTGTACCTTGAGGGCCCTTTTATATCAATAATCTGTTGAGGAATCAAATCAGTTATTAGCCATCAAAGATGACATGGTCCTTAGAATATCGCGTAGGTTATTGTGCCTTGACGCACGAGAAGGTTATTGGCTATAACGACCTTGTGGTGCCTTTTTCCAAGTGTCATTTGCCGGGTGTCATCATCTAGTTACTCAGTTATGGAGATTTTATTTTTCCACGTGTCCAGATATCATTAAAGGGTGAATTCTCCTTACATCAAATGCTAAAAATACCCTAAGGTTTATATCTATTAGCAAAAGGGATTAGCCCTGTTAAAATGTAAAAAGAAAATACTATTATACCCTCCTTCATTCAGCAAGACCAAAGCTTCTCATTATGTCTCCTCTCATATCTCTCTAACTACAACTAGATCACTCTCTTCCTGCTCCCAAATCCCTAAATCCCCAAATCTCTCTATATAGTTGTTTCTGCACGACCAGTTGATATTGTTGTTGATTCACTCAAGCAACGACGCAAATCCCATGGTCATCTCCCTGTACATACACACACTGTCCGTGTGATCGGAAAAAACTAGACTTTAAATATGAGATTTTCTTACAGTTATTTTCAACCAAATTTTGAAATAATAAGGGAACGTGGAAGCGCAACTATGAATTATGGCCGAGTGACGCAGCAAGCGTAAAATTCCATATTTTACCCAAGCGGAAAGCGTGACTTTAAATATGCATTCAACTCCAAAGTGGATTGTAGAGGATCTATTCTCGATTATAGGATTCAATTTGTTGCATACATGATAGGTATTAATTGGGAAAGTCGTCCACGTGTAAAGATACTATACATAGTGATACCCAATTTCAATACTACCGTTGTACTAGAATTTTTTCCGATGAGGATACATGTAGTGATAACTGACTTAAGTATGATAAGGGAAGAAATTAGAGGACCAAAATCAGTGGGGCTGAGTAGGGATGGTAACAGAACAGGGAATGGGCGGGGTTTGATTTCTCATCTCTGTTCTGTCAAGTTTATGTGGAAAAAAAAATTCTCCATCCCTACCTTTGGGGATGAAGGAGGGAAATTTTTTTTCCCTATCTCGGTTCTTCACAGGAATCGAGCCCTGCAAGGAATTTTCCCTAGCAAAACCCATGTTATGAGACTACATAAAATCTGAACTATTTTAAGCCAATAGCCCATAAAAAGAAGATTTTTAAAGGCCCAAGTTGGGTAAAGCTGAAAATTTTAACACTTCTTTTTGTTAAAGTCTAAGTTAATCTTGTTTCCATTAAAAAATAGAGTGTTGTAAAAGAGGAAATGCAAGCGGTATTTATAAGATATGAATTTAATAAATTATCATTAAGATATTAATTATTATTTATGTTAAAATCTTGTAAATTTGAAGTGGGGATTCAATAAATTCATTTAATAAAAAATATAATATATTATTTATAGAGTTTGGAAAATTCAGGGCGGGGACCTATATCCCCGTCTCTGTCCCTGTCAAGGCAACGGGGAAAAATTTTTCCCCATTCCCTTTCCTGTCCTCAAATAGAACGAAGATTTTTTCCCAAATCGAGACTGGGTGAGACGATCGGCGGTTTTGAACAAAATTGCCATCCCTAGAGCCGGGACAGATGTATTGACATGAAAGACATCGTTGGCAAGGTAGTTTGACATGAAAAACCTAAGGCCAACAAACTTTATCTTGGGTATGCAGATAAAGAGGGACCATGAAAATCAAAAACTGTGGTTGAGTCAAGAAAAGGTATATTGAAAAAGTGTTGAACAAATTTAACATGTCTGACAGCAAGCCGGTAGGGACTCTCATGCCTTTGGGAACTAAGTTATCTGCGGAACAATGTCCGAAGATCGAGGAAGAAGCTGAAGAGATGGCACACGTACCTTATGCTAGTTCAGTTGGAAGCTTAATGTACGCTATGGTGTGTACGAGACAAAATATTGCCCAAACAGTGGGAGTATTGAGTAGATATATGTTTAATCCTAGGAAAGAGCATTGAGCTGCAATAAAGAGAGTTCTTAGATATCTTCATGGCACGTTAGAGTTTGTATTGTGTTATGAAGGTATGGGAGGTAAAAAGAATCTTGATATTGTAGGAACTGTTGATGCTGACTGGGGAGGAGACATTGATAGCAGGAGGTCTACAAGCGGATATGTGTTCAATCTGTTTAGTGGGGCGGTGAGTTAGATGAGCAAGAGGCAAAGTATTGTTGCTCTTTCATCTATAGAAGCAGAGTATATGGCAATAACTCATGCTGGAAAGGAAGTGGTTTGGCTTCAAAGGTTGTGTGTTGAGCTTGGGTTTAAACAAGGAGCAGTGAAAGTGAAATGTGACAATCAATGTGCTATCTTCTTAGCAAAGAATCTTGCATTTCAATCACGGATGAAGCACATTGATATCCAATATCATTTCATCCGGGAAAAGATTGAAGAAAATGTGATAATCTTGGAGAATGTCGATACAGCAGTGAACAACACAGATTTCTTGACTAAGGAAATTAGTCTAGTGAAGTTTGAGTGCATACTTCAACGGATCTAGATCTGTAGAACCCCGATGACCACAGGGGAATAGGCCCTGTACATGAGTTGGGTCTAGTTTTTTGTTGGACGTAACCCTATTCTGAGGTGAACCTGAGTAAATCTTGTCTTTTTTTCTTTTTGTTTATAATTTGTGTAATTGACAGGTCTTGAATCGTTCAATACTGCTGGTTGCACTAAGTGATCTACAATCATTGTAGCAATCATGTTGGCTAGTAACTCTGCCATTTCTCGATAATCTAAAATTGAAAAGTTGTTTCAATCAATAAGAGGACAATCTTATCATGAGAACTAGTGAAAGTAACAAGGTGGATTGACAAAAGGAATTAAAAAAAAAAAATTTGGTGCTATCGACCTTGTACAATGAGTAAGAGAAGTATCTTCCTAGCTACTTGAATCTGCAACTATTGTAGGATTGATGTATAGCTGACTGTGAGGAATTGTGGAAAATAATTGGTGAGGACGTTGAAGTAGCTCTAAATCGTCTCCAACCTATAAGCTTCCTTAACCTTAAAGTGGTCGCTATAAAAAATTGCAACAAATTGAAAATGTTGTTATTATATACACATGTTAACACTAATCCATTAAGTAAATTGAGTCAAAATTTATTAGCTTTTCGTATTTCCATCATTTTGTTCCCTGATACATGATAGTGAGTTCTGATGTTTTGTATTTTATTCTTTCATTGCTTCCTAGGAACCCCAATTAGTGAAGGAAGAAGATAATATAATGTCCTCCATACATGGAAGAATGACCTGCAACAACTCAAGCATGAGGTAAATATGGCTGCATTCTATTTATTCCTTTGTATTTCTTGTTTTTTTTGTTGTCATGATTCTGAAGGTTCATTTTTTTATAACTCCATAATTGTACACACGCAGGATAGTGCATTATTTAACTCGCACGTGGAAAGGCTTCTTAGGAGATATGATCATTTTCAATTTCAACTGCCTCAAATCTTCACTAGAGAAATGGTTCCTTGCTAAACTCCAAAAATTTAAGGTGACCCCTGTGTTTACTTAGTTACTTTTTCGTTCTCAAGAAATACTTCTTTTCTGGGTCTCGTTTCTGTTATATTTTCATTGTTGGACACTAATAATATTGTGTTGTGTAAGTTTGTAAGATTAGTTTCTTTTCTATGTTTTGGAAATGAAAAGAAATCGTGTTTTATTGCAAATAGCAAGTCGAGAGGTGCAATAATGATAAAGAGACTTGATTGATAGCTGCACATCCATCGGAGCAAAGGACTCAAGGCAACCCTTCGTTTTACGAGCTCAATTACCAGCTTTTGAAAGAAAATGAAAAAAAAAAAAACAGGAAAAAGTGTAAAAGATTATAACGACTCGGGCATGATAAAATACTTATAAAGCCCATGACAAAAGAAAATGCTTATAAAGGCCCATGTAGGGAAAATTCATGAACGCGCACCTCATCCCAAGTAAAGTCCTTACACCGCATGTGCCTTTAGGGGACTAAAGTTGATACTCGTTTTTTCGCACCACGTGTTAAACATTTATTGGTTAATAAAAATCCCATGAAACTCGCCAAACAAACACTCCTTATCAAACTTGGGGCTCCACCTAAAAGAAAAACCCAAAGTAAAATTCTAAAGTACCATTAAAGAGCTAAAAATATAATAAAACCTAAATTAGGTTAAATTATCATGATATGCTCATAGAGGTCTATTATATGATAAAGTGCATGGAGACAAAACTAACATGATAAGCTTATAGAGGCCCATTATATTATAAGATCCATTAAGGCAAACTAATATAATAAGTCCATAGAGGCCATTACATGATAAAGCCTATGAAGACAAAACTAGTATGAAAGTCCATTGAGAGCAAAAAAATATATGATAAAGTCCAAAAAGGCTACTACACACAATACAACTCATTGAAGGCTAAAATAAATAAATAGCCAATAAGGGGCCAAGAGGCCCAATAAAACATAAAGGCCCAAGAGGCCAACAAGGCATAAAAAGCCCAAGATGACCAAGGAAACATGAAGGCATTCAAAAATACATGATTAAAGGAGAATTAAAGCTTACCAATAGGCTACAATTAGAGAGAAGGTAAATCATCCCCAAAAGGTATGAGCAATTTAAATACATGATTTTACTCTTTTCTCCTATCTATTTATTTAGTTGATCATTTATTGTGTGTATGGACCCCAAGCCGCATCATCAATCCTTGGTATGATATATGGAGTAGTGGTATAGAATGTATAGAGATTTGATGTACTGTCACATATGCGTAATGTGGATTATGTTTTGGGGAAATTTCTTATGGCTGTTTATAAAAAAGAATAAAAGATAATAAGAGAAATGACTTCAAAGCACGACTAGGTCGCTTTGCTTAAGGTTTAATTTGCCCTTCACCAGTGCAAGAAGATTTCTAGCGAATTTCTTCCAAGATACAATAAAGTTATGTTATTGTTTTACACTTTGCACTCATGAAAAACAACCCACAACAGCTTCTATCAGTTTATGGATAAAGAACAGTTATACTTGAAAATTTGCAGGATTTTTAAACATAAGAAGATTAGTTTTTTAGAGAAGGAGAAGAAGAATAAGAAAGGAAAATATGAATTCTATAAATTATGGCAATAAAACGCCCTTTTTATAGTGTTTAATTAGTGTCTTTTCATAATAAACATTTTAATTCAGTAATAAACTGACTTAATTGAGTGTTTCTTTTCAAAAGACACTTCAGTTCACGAACAACTGCTGTTTTATGTTCTGAAAATTCAAATTTTTCGAACATTTAGTTGATTGAATCATTTGCTCAGCCAACTGAGCAACTAGCAGAGAGTTTCTACCTTCCATTCAGTCAACTAAATCAATCATTCAGTCGATTGAATGAGTCGATTCAGTCAACTGAATGAGTCATAAAAAGTCTCTTCTTGATTATCTAATCGATTGTATCAACTTCCATGAGTTAAACTTAATTTTCCTTTTTATTTTCTCCTTACCTTTGATTTTCTAAAACATCCCAAAATTAAAACCAAGTTTATTTTGAAAATCGTCATCAATCCCCTACCATTTTCAAAATAATTTGACTCGATATAACTTTGAAAATCTTATCTTTTATCATCCATTGAAGTTCATTCCTAAATGAAGATATCTTTTGGACTTGAATTTTCACTTAGTGAAAACACATCAAAGTTAAACAGAATATGTGGTAGTATAATACTTTGAATCACAAATCATATTTGTTTAACTGGACATGTCTCACATAATAGACTTCTCCTAATAGGATTTTTCAGAAAATTTGTCGACACTTTTGAAAGCCTTGTGTCATGTATCTTATATCATGAGCGCTTTAGAGTCAAGCCCTTGAACTCAACAAAAGTGCCCACACTTCACACTTACTAGGTAAGCTTATCAAGTATGTTATATACCTCAACGTATCAAAGAAAACTTTTATAAGCCTTATTAAGAACTTAAAGTTCACCCTTCACTTTATCACTATGGTTTCCAAACACCCTTCTCTTGGGATGGAATGTTTATTGTAGGTATTTGCAATCATAATTGATGATGTGCTTTGTCTCATTGAACCAAGACTTATGGTTAGTAAGCGTTGAGTCGAGGTTCCATCATAGGTGATTAATCGTATGGGCTTGATCCTCATCCTTTATAAATTTTAATCATTTGTTAGCTAGGAACTTGTTTAACGTCTATAATTTTTATACTTAGCTAAATGCCCAGGATAATTCATTGTAGTGCATTGCGTACGTAATACTAATCGCACTTACACTCATAATCACCTTCACCACAAATGATATTCATTATACAATGCTAACTGTAGCATATACTCATATCACTAGTCCAAGTGTCATTATTATCCAAACTGGATTTTATCATAAGTAGCTTCTTAAGATTCGTATTCGTGTAAATTTCTACCACAAGAATATATCTGATTCTAAGTTAAGTACTAACCAAAACATACTAGAGGTCTTCTCAAAACTTATTTGAGAATTCATACTTGTCTTAAGCAATGTTTCAATATATATGTTTAACTCTTACATATATAATAACTCTAGAAAATATATAACTTTTCATTTAACAAGATATAAGATTTATAAATCATTATAAATTAAATTAAATATGAATTTCATTGAACTTTTGAAATTCTTCTAGCGATTTTAATACGCATACAATTTTCATTCTTATATCAATTTTAGGAAATAACTTTAACTTAACTATAACACGATCTTTAACAAATATACCAAAGTAAATTTAATAATAAAAAATCAAACATAAATAATACTCTTATTATTAATTTTGTGTTTAAACATTCTCTCATTCACTTAAATATAATCTCATATATTTAAGTACTAACAAACACTCCTCACTTAGACATTATACATTCTTATCAGCCTTAAGCAACAAACTCTTGTTATGTTTTACCCCTTTTCTTCAGTATTCGAAAATCTTTCTGGAAGTGTCCTAGTTTCACGTGATGGAAGCAAGCACCCTCTGTCTTCTTGTTATTCTTTCAGAATTGGTTGAAGGATTCTTTATCTTGTGAGAATCTTGAGAGATTTTTTTGAAGTCTTTTCTTCCTCTACCAAATTAATATTGGAGAGAGCTTCTTCCTTTCCTTCTTTCCGTAAATCCTCCTCAATTCGGAGATGATTGCCTAACTCTTCAAGAGTTAGGTCTTTCTTTCAGTGCTTTAAACGATTCCTGATATTTTTCCAAAGATGAGGTAGTTTTTCTATAATAGTTGTGACCGTTATAATCTCATCCATTTTCAGTTTATGTTGAGAGAACTAATCTAATATAGTTTTTATTTCACTAAACTGATCCATGATAGAATGAGTATCAACCATTTTGGAAGCATTAAATTTTGTAATAATAAATCGCTTACTTGTAGCATCTTTCTTCATGTACAATGCTTGCAACGAATCCCACAACTCATTTGCAGTCTTTACATTGTGATAAGTATCCAAGATAGTGTTGGACATCGCATTTTGGATATGATCCTTGCATATGTCGTCATCTTGATCCTATTTCTGCCTATCACGGGTCTAGGTAATCATCTCATTTTCTACAGGTTTCAGCCTTGGTGTAGTGATAAAATAACACACTCACAGTGACATCAAAATGAAGAATAGTTTCTTTTGCCAGCAGTAAAAATCTTCTTCATCGAAACGCTCGAGCTTGTTGAAGTCCAACGCCATATCTCCTAGGGAACTCAAAGAGGTAGTCATTTTGATAAACAAAGTAAAAATTAAACCTTAAGATTGTTGGGAAAAATTTTTAGGGCTGTTTATCAAAAAGAATAAGAGAAATTAAGAGAAATGGCTTCAAGGCATGACAGATTACTTTCCTTAAGGTTTAATTCGCCCTTCACAGGTGCAAAAAGGTTTCTGGCGAACTTCCTCCAAGATACAATGAAGCTTTGTTATTGTTCTACACTTTGCACTCCTGAAAAACAACCCACAATAGCTTCTATGAGTTTATGGATTAAGAACACTTATGTTTGGAAATTTGCAGGATTTCTAAACATAAGAATATCAGTGTTTTTTAGAGAACAAGAAGAAGAATAAGAAAGGAAAATCTGAATTCTGTAAATTGTGGCAGTTAAACACCCTTTTTATAGTGTTTAATTAGTGTCTTTTCATAATAGACACTTTGATTAAGTAATAAACTGATTTAACTGACTTAACTGAGTGTATCTTCTCAAAAGACACTCTAGTTCACGAGCAACTATCATTTAATGTTATGAAAATTAAAAAATTTCAAACATTCAGTCAACTAAATCATTTATTCAATCGATTGAATAAGTAACAAAGAGTTTATGCCTTCCATTTAGTCAAAAATCAATCATTCAGTCAATCGAATGAGTCACAGAAAGTCTCTTCCCAACTATCCAATCGATTGGACTAATTCATTCAGTCGACTATATCAACTCCTATGAGTCAAACTCAATTTCCCTTTTTCTTTTCTCCTTACCTTTGATTTTATAAAACATTCCAAACTTAAAACCAAGTTTATTTTGAAAATCATCAACAATGTGGGCCATATGTGACTTGAGTACCTCTAGCACACATGACAATCCACTTGGAAGTCTAGGTGGTCGCTTAATGAGATATTTTAACAATGCACACGTGGCATTCATTAGTTGGACAACTCTTTTCGAGCCACAGTAGTGGTAGTACCCAATTATGCAGTTCAGTCCTAATTAAACTAAAATCTAATTTGGTTCAATTTAAACCTTCATTAAGCTTCAAATCAGAGTTATCAAGCCTTAATCCACCATCATCACCTACCCATCACCTTTCTCCACCTGGACACTCCACCCCCTAGCAACCATTGCGAGATACTATGGCCCCGTGGATAATGGTTGCCTAGCACGTCTCTTCCACCAAGAAAACTTCTAGTTGCAACAGTTGTCATTATGTCCTATAATTCTCCACAGTAGGCTACAACATATGCAAATTTTGTTTGAAATCCCCAAAACTGAGTTGCGGAGTAACGACTAGGGGTTGGAACAATTTCTTTGGGGTCTAGAAACCCTTGGATAAAAGGAAAAGAATCATCTCCGCCCCTATAAATAGCGCACACTTCTTCTTCAAAAAAGAGAGTAACAAAGGAGCTAAAATAAAGCATTGTGTAGAAATTAAGAAAAGCATAACAACTCCTTTTAAGCCTATGAAACACCCTAAACATTTGCAAAAATCTCTCTTACTTTACAGAAGCCTTAAAAGACCTTGTATATCCTAGAAGAAGTGATTAAACACATAAAAAGGTCAATCTTTCTTGTGTCCAAAAACGGAGTACCAAAATAGTGACTCTGAGACCTTTTTCCATATTTTCCAAAGGTTTTTCTCATGAATTTCTCTTCTTCTGCAATTATATAGAACTTTCCAAAATAGATTAAAATACCCAAAAAGCCTCCCCACAAAGCAGTGCAATTTTTGTGGCACACAAATACCTTTAATATTTTACATTTGCGTTGTGATCCTGTTTTTCTTAACTAATGTGTTTTGGGACGTCTAAGGCGCATACAAAGACTACAAAACACGAGTTTTCCCAGTAAAAACTACTTTATGATTTCCATCTAGTAGCATGGTTGCAGTGTTATCATTGTAGTGCCACTTCGAGTTCCTTCTGCAATGATTTTTTGCACGGTACATGCCTTAATAAGCAATTACATCGTTTCTCTTCTCCCTTAATCACTCGGACATATTTTATTCTCTTTGTTGTCATTGTATTGCTAATCTTTTCTGGTCTTCTAAGTTGTATTTGCAGGCAAGACAGAATAACAGGGTTCACCCTAACATGACAAGTGTTTCAGTGCAATTTTGGATAACACAAGCGAACCCAGGCTGAGCCATATCTACTGTGGTGGCATATTTGCGGTTGTAGACTGTGGGACTAGACCAAGTGCTAGAGAACAAAATCCCTTACAATCGAGCACTCTTTGATCCCAGTTAAAGCCACCAAATCGTAAACATGAGTCCCCCTTTTAAGTACGTGTTACAGAACAAAAAAAATCCACCCCAACAACCATAAACAAGCTTGTATGAAGTATTTGGATAAATTTTAGAACGAACATATAAATGAGTTGTTCATGAATTTAAACTAACCGAGCACACCTATGTTCAAGTTCGTTTTGTTTAATTAATGAGATTTAAAATTTTGTTCATACTTGTATGTATAATAAATGAATGAAGACAAATGAGTTCACCTCGAATTTTCTCATAAGCTTATTCATGAGTGTATTATTTCGCTTACAACCCTAATGCATACCAAATCCTTCTCAGCATGTACACTCTCTCATAAAGCCTATTAATATTTTTTATTATTTGCAATTAAGATATTAAGTGGAAGATGTTGTATTTGATGCACTGCAGTAGAGTTAAGCCTAGCTAATCGAGGGAAACTATTAGTACAGTACTATAGCTACATACAAAAACAAGAGAAACTTTGCTGCAAGAAACAAAAAGTAGGTGGCATTATACATAAAAACCAAAGGTATTTTGGGCACTGCCGCACTAATTAATTAGACATTTGCTCAACGCAAGGCACCTTCCTCCTCAATTATTCTAAGCATGTGGTGAACTGCCCCTGCTATATCATCTACTGAAGTGAGTTGGCAACCTTCTTCAACCTACATTCAAAATGTTCGAATTTTAGCCCAAAAAATCTATTGTTTCTAAAACTATAAGCATGAAATATACTTCTAAATATAAGAAGCACAACACTACAAAAAAAGATTAAAAAAAAAAATTCCTTTTTTTGGTAGAAAAAGGAAATACCCTCTGTCTGCCCATTCTCCCCATATGACAATAATTCAGAATTGTCCCTAGCTAGCAAAGCATCAAGAGGGTTCAAATTTTTTTACTCCAAAGTTTTTATTTCCCAAAAATATTTGCAGTAACATATTTTTAAATTCAGAAAACACTACAATACGAAGAAGAAACGCTCTCGTGGACCCCATACGTATGAAAATAATTCAATATCATCTCTGGTTAAAAGGATTAAACACCCCTCTAAGGCTCTAAATATATGTAAATTATTCTCGAAATATAAACACCATACTATAACTTTTTTTAAAAGGCAAAAAAAGCCTTGCAAAAACATTTTATAATGAATCATGGGACCACTTCAAAAGAAGATTCTCTTTAAACGGACAAGTTTTTGAAAGACATCTCCATGGCCCGTTACACGTATATTTTGTACCAAAATTGTACCATTATATGGTTTTTTTTTTTTACATGAAATATATATATATATATATATATATATATAATATTAATAATAATAATAATTGTTTATTATTATGTTTGATTTTCTGAAATTGGAATTGAGTAAGAATTATAATTTTTTTTAACGATTTTAATATGAAAAGAAAAAAGAATAATTTCACTTCAATTTTAATTCTCAATTTCATTTCTTAAATTCTATATAATCAAAAGTAAAGCGGTAAATGCATAAAGAGAATTGAATTATTGAAGGAGCAAGATCTTGAACCTATATGAGGGGTAGCTAACTAAATATTCTCTATGTTTGAATTTTGAATTATTTTTAAAAAAAAATATTCAAAAGAAAATAAAAATAAAAAACAAAAAAAGAAATATTTTCATTTTTTTTTGTTTTGTTTTAATATTAAAAGAAAAGTTAGAGAGAAAAAACTAAATAACACAGTTTAACAAAATTAAGTTAAAAAATGGGTGTCAAATGATACTTTTATTTCTTTTTCCTTGCAGATTATAATTATTTTTCTTCATGTTTTTCTAGGATCCAAACTAAGTGTTAAAATAAATAAAATATATAATAATTAGATAAGAAGATCCCAGAAAAGAAAAAAAAAGTAAACCGAAATTAAGGAAAAGCATGAAGATTTGCTTAAATATAAAATTGCTTACCTTGGCACTGATAGAGTAAAGGACCAAGGTTTCCATGGTGGTGACATTAAGATGAAGGACAGTGAGATAAAGTGAATGGAAACCAGCAACCAACTTAGGGAGCTGTTTAGGGCTTCTTCTTGAGAGGATTCTAAGGTTAGCATGAGTTTCAATCAGTGTAACCTCGATATCAGCTATTGCAGCTTTAGTCGTTGATGTATACTTGTCTGTTCCTGTGATCTGAGTCGACCACGTGTATTGTGGATACAAAAAAAACTGTGAAAACGGTGGTGGCCGCAGGATTTTGGAGCTACTGTTGTCTTCTTCGTTAGCTACTGCAGATCTTACTTCTCGTTGTAATAGTTTGAGCTTTTGTGGTTCAAGTGATTGCAAGAGATACTCAAGTTCCTTCACAAATTCTATAGCACCACCAACTATAGATGCCTGGTCACCCTACACACAAAATTATCATTTTTTTCACTTAAAGATAATAAAAAATTTTAATACATAAATTCAAGTAGTATATATATTATGAGAAGCAAATTGTTGACATCGTAGACCATATATGGTAATGAATACTACCTCGTTAACGTTACTATTATCTCAATTAAATTATTAATTTTGTTTCTAATGTTAAATTAATAAAATCCAAAAAAATAGATTTCGAAATTTTTTTAAAGTATATATTTTTTATAATTTTATAAATCAAATAGAATATTTATTGAAAATAAGAGTCAAAATTATTTTGCAAAATCAAATGTGACCCTTAAAATGGAAGAAAGAGAATATGTAAGTTTGTACTATAACACCAACGATGAAGATAATAGAGAGTATAAATCCGCGTTTTCATAGTTTCAATCATAACTAAGGAAATTAAGAGCTAATCCCTTCATTTTTATTTTTTTGTAATTACCATTTCATATAATCATTAATCACATTAAGAATATAAGACTTACTTTTCAGTTGTTGAGATAAAGGTTCTCATGGTGTACTCTCAGTCCCACGTGACAAAAACAAATGAACAAGCCAAAGAAAAGCGAAAAGCAGTAATGAAAGCGTTTATATGGTTTCAAACTTTTACAATTTCCAGCTAAAACTTTATCCTGACTGCTTCTGATTTTTGATGCATTATTGTGCCTAAACTATTTCTTATCTGAACTTTAAAATCCATCAACTCAACTTTTCAGAACTTTACTGAATCACCTACAGTTTTGCCCCATTACTAAACTTTTGACCATAGATTTTACCTAACATGCAACTGACTCCAATTTTCAAGTTGCAGCTTGAACATGTGATTATGGTGATATAAGATAAAAACCATCCTAAATTTGAACCATATTTTACCAATCTTGCTATAAGGGTTTAACTTATTACACTAAATAAAGTAACCCAAGTTACTTAACATTGTAATGAACCCTGCACATTTCTGTGCAAAAAAAAAAAAAAAATGCACTGCACATTGTCTTTAATTTGCATGGCTACTCTTCACTAGGAGATTAACCCATTTTTATGTACAATATATAATGAGTGCCCTTAATGCAAAACAACTTACCACGCTTCACGGATACATCCTCGTGAATATGGTGAGAGATGAGATAATAAAGAAAAGAGAAAAACAAACCCTTTGGACATAAGATTCAGGCATGAGAGAGCGTAAAACAGCAAGATGCTCATTCATTTGTTTTCGCCGATTTCTCTCAACGGCAATGTGAGTCATTCTCTGTGTCTCAGCTTCTTCTTTGTTTTTGCAAACCCTTGGCTTTCTCCTCCTCTTCTTCCTCCCTTGAGCCGCCAAATTCTGCCTCCGTTCTACGGCTCCCAGCTTCCCCATTGAGTTTGTTTGTTGAGTTACCAGTGAGCGACAACTTGTGGCACCAACTTGGTCTTCAGTACTCATGCTTTTCTCCACCGAGAAACTCGTTTCCAAAGAGTCATGGCTGCTATAAGGGGTTGCAGATATAGTGTCGTAAATAACGAAATTCAAGAGCTCGTTGGAGGATAAGGCTTCTAATGCCATTTTTCCAACTGTTTACACCTCTAAATGAAACTTGAATGACCGAACACCGTTTGCTAGTTTCATTTCCAATTTATAGCAAAACCCAATTCTTCAAACTTTGAGAGAGAGACAGAGAGAGAGTTAAAATGGAGTTAGGAGGGTAATGTAGGGTGAAGGATTCGGTGCACGTGAGAGAGCAGAAAAGGTTGTGTGCTTTTCTGCTTGCAAAAAGTGGGGGGAAAAAAGAAAGAGGCTACTCTCTCATCCTTGTTTTGGTTTCCCTTCCCATTTTGATAGATACTGTCAACATTGGCATAGTCTCTGGCAAATTGAAGGAGTGGGGGACCCAAATCTATATAGAAATATGCATACAAACAACACAAGCAGCTGTGGTAAAAGCTACACCTCATTCAAATCTGTGTTGGGTTTTGCAGGAAATGACTAGTTCACGTACCCTAGATTTTCATATTTCTTTTGATGGAAAGTATTAACATGTGCTTGACAACCCATTCTACATTATACATGTCAAAAACTTTGTCTAGATTTGGAGTTTGGATAATGAGAACTGATTTTATCTGGGCCACCCATCATATGCTTTTGCCGATCCAATGGTGGATATCAAATGGAAATGTGAGAATTTGTACAGTACAGAATGATGGCATTACTATGATTATTATACTTAGGTTATTAATTAAGGGCTAGTTATAATTACTACAGCAAATTGTGTATTGCATCCATAATCACCAGACAGCCACAGTAAAGTCATGGTGTTGTCAATTGTCAATCCTGCTGATGAAAAGAAGGAAATCTATGAAATTGAAGTAACAGGGGATGGGAAAACCAAAATCATCCCTTAAATATGTTGACTCTATGAATATGTTTCTCTCAACATAAGAGGGGAAAAAAGAGAGGATGATAAGATACATACCCTGATTTTTTGTTTGGATGTTTAAAAGGTTATTATAAAAACTAAAATCCTCTTGATTTGAAATAGTTATAACAAAAAAAATTAAATAAAAAAAAAGAATTTGAAAGACAGATGTGTACATGTTCTCTCTCCATTTCTTTTTTTCGTTTTTTAATTTAAGAATCTTTTTTTCTTACCCTTCATTTCCTTTCCCGATCATTCCTCCTAAATCCAAAAAAGAGGCAAAAAATTGGTAAGCATTTGGCTGTTTTAAGTTATGATCGTTGTAAAGAGGAAATATGCTTGATATATCTTATCACCATCTGAGTATTGACAATGTGATTTTCGCTCACATTGAAATTCAGTGTGCCACAAAGTATCAAACATATCTTTTGCCTTCAATGATAGGTATAATAGTACCAATAATAGCATATTAGCAAATCGTATTATCATTCCATGACAAAAGTACGGGTCATCAATGATAAATCCGATGCTGATATTATGACAATTATAGGGCTACCTAATATTTGAAGATAAATAGGATGCTACTGCTACTCGAACCATTCTCACTAAACTTGATTGTTAATAGAGTAGAATAAGAAGAGCCCTTTTCCGTTATACAAAGCCCCATATTGTATTACTTAATTTTGTGTACAAATCAATTCTTCGGGAATAAAAATTGTCAAACACTCATCACAAATATTTAAAAAATGCATTCTAAAACTTATATTTATTTGAAAATATAAATAATAATTATCACTCAAATTTTTACCTTTATTCTTCAAACTTTCATCTAAGTCCTTATCTTCTCCTAGACATTAGTTTGTATAGGTAACAAATCACTAAGAGGAAAGAAAAATGGATCTCTTTTTTTTTCTTTCCTTTTTTGCCTTTTTGAACATCGTTTTCTTAAAAAAAACTAAATTGAAAAAATTATAATTTAAAAAGATTAAAGAGTAAAAAATAAAAGAACAAAGATATGAGATACAATTTTTTTATTATTTTTCCACTACACCAAACAAAATAAGAAAAAAATTACTTTATTTCTTCTTAATTTTTCATCATCTCTATTAAACATATAAAAAACATCAATCTTCTTATATTTATATTTTTTTAATTTTTCATCCACTCGCTTAAATAACGAACTAAACAAACCTTAAAACAGCCACAAATACGGTAAATTAACAAACTATGGTCCAGAATACTCTATTTTTCTATATGAGATCTATTAGCTAGCATGCTGTCAAAGTCTGTATAATAATACTACAGAAGTGTGTTCACGATTATATACGTGTCAGCTAACATGCATACATGTGTCTTGGTAGAGAGAGAGAGCACGCATATCATGAAAGGAAAGACTACAAACAAAGTTATCTGATGACGAGGACTGATAGGAAGATGGTCGACCTTGGACCACGGTCCAAGCTGTCAGACTGTACAGAGTAATCCATGTGAACTTTCCTTCGAAAGTACATTTTATGAAATCATCCAAATATCAAATTTTTTCACTCCAATTTCTGCCCCTTTTCCTAATTGGCTAAAGTTGTTCTCGGATTTTCTTCTCCTCTTTTGTTCTTTTCTACAGTTGAAACTTGAAAACCACCATACATACTACTCAAATGCACAAAAACGGTGTATTAAATACATGTAGACACCAAAGAATTGAGTTGTATGTTGTCTTTTTTCTGTTTTTTGCCAATCACCAAGCATATGAGTATACGCAAAAGATAACATCCATGTGCATGTCAATGGATGTGCCAAATAATTTACGTGCCATATGGGCCATGTATCAGTTATCCTCCTGCATCATCATATGGCTTTGTAATGGTGATCTACTAGTATTACACTAGATATTGAACCCAAGTTGAAGGATATAGAAATCATACCCAAGCGCCTCAGTTTTGGGACTAAAATTTTCTAAACAATCGTCACCAAGTCCACAAATTTTAGCATATAGAAAGTTTATTCAACAATTGCTAAAAGAAAAGTCTTATTATCTAGATTCCGGCTTCTACAAAAACTTTATATGGTAGACCAAGGCGATCCTACCAATATTTCAACCTAAAGCCATAAAAATTGACAGTTCCAAAGACAGCAGACAGAGTAAAAGCATAGGCAAGCAATATTAGAAGGGCTGAGATCGATGAGGTAAATATAGTATCCACAGATAAGTTTACCAGTCCTGTGAGCACATTTGCCTGCATCGAAAAAGCAAGAAAACTCAACATATTATTGCTCTGTGCTTGAGAGTGAAGAAATAAAGATTTTTTAGCAAATTAACAAACGTAGAAGATATTTTGCCCACCAGAAGAAATAATGCCAGTAAATTCCGGTCGAATGCTTCTTCAAGAGCTGAAGTTTTACTTCCAGGGAGAAAATCAGAAAGCATAAATATTCCTAAAACCTGAAAATGAGCAAAATTCTAGCTAGTAAGCAGCATCATGTCCGAGAGAGGTGAATATTTACTACTGTATTTCACAATTACTATTTCCAGAACAGAAAGCATGGGTCAAGTTAGGGGCCCACTTAGGAGCCTGCTTCAAATAAGAGTCCTTAAAATCAGCTTTATATTCTGCAAGAGAATCAACCAAGTTCTTGCCCCGTAAGTTTCACATGGTTAACCTAACTCCCAATCAAAATGGATTTGTTTTACAATATTTTCAGTGATAAAATCATCCCACACTACCACCGCATAAATTGATTTGGCCTTTAAACTTTTGGATACCCTTTTCTACCATATGACCACACCAATCATATCTGTGCTATTCTTCTACTCCAAAAGTACTTGAGTCAACTTCATATGCAGTCAGAAGTTCAAGACCCTACGTCCACATTTGAAACGCCCAAGATGTCAAAATAACCGAAACAGTTTTGAGTGACTGACTAAATAACTAAGACAATGGCATGTCATGCACATTACTGCATTACATTAAACATAAGTAAATTGAAAGAAGAAATCAACAATATCATGAGATCATGTTTCAATCTCAGAGAAAAAGAAGAATCATCACCTTTACTGCAAAGAAACCTTGTCACATGAAAAAATCACTGCTCATTTAGAAAGATTGCTCCTCAAAACTACAATCGGAAGAAACTCCTCATTGGCAATGAAAATGGCCAACACTACAATATTTCGAGCAATACCTAGAGAAAGATGACCACACGAGACCGTAGCATGATTGATTGGACTCTAAAAGGATCTATGATCAAAGCCTACACAACCTTACTTCTTAACAAAATAACATCTAGATGAGGTAACAAGTTCTCCAAGGTGAGAATGTTTATACATGAATCACACATATAGGATGCTTACTACACCGACAATGAATAGGAACAAGATGTTTTCTCTGATTTAGGAGAAGAAAAAAAGAGGATAAATAAAGATCACCTGCTGCTTCAAGAGATGATGCTACAAGAGTATGCACCATGCCTAACAACTGAGGGAATGGATCCCAAATCTACATGTTTTGCCTTTTCGTCAAGCTAAGAATACACCTTCAGTTACATGCACTATAAGAATGATGTAGGACGACAAGTGGAAACCTTTAAGGATTTATATTAGGGTTAGGTTTGCATAGTTTTGTGAATGATTAGCAGGTTTGAACTCATCGATTAAACTACTAGCCTCATACTAGTGGGGTTCTAGGAATCACACCTAGAAAGAAAGCCTCGCACTTTATAGGGATTTTGGAATAAAATGAAATTATTGAAAAATTTAATTAATTCGAGAGAATACAAAGCTTGTATAGTGCTCAACCCTAATGACAATTAATCATAACCGGTCAAATAAACTAAGATGGGCCCTACAATTTAACTAAATAGCATCCTACTAGTTGGACCCACAAATCAAGAAAGGAAAAATAAAATAAACCCACTAAGCACTGTGACCAATGCCGGGCTACACTACTGTGAACAGTACTTTACTACAGTGATCAATTCCCACATAAAGCCTGAGCCACTATCATCCCACCAAATCAAAGCTTGAGGCTAATAAATCTGTGCTTTCTTGTTCCTTCCATAAACCTTTACCCTTACACCTTAAAACATTGGTTTCCTCACCGAGAGATTTTTCATCCTTTGAAATTTTTAAATTTGCTTTTATGCTGTCCCTTTGATAGCTGCATTAAGGAATGTTTCTTAAGTTTCAATAATTGTACTTCAAAAAGTATGACCCAAGCAAGCATTTACCAAATAAGTAGCAATCCATCACTCCAAAAACTTGAATATATGACCAACTGGCCGAATATCCAACCAGTTTTTGTTTTTCTCTAGTCCCCTTCTATCATACAAGGAATACTGACTTAATGAAGCATTTTGTCCTTTTCTTTTCTTTTCAGTCTTCTTTGCAAAAAACCACCTTTTTATATTGATAAGTCTGCAATAAACCACCATAATAACTCCATATACCTCCACTTCACCAACTTCAATTGGGGAGAAGGAAGCACCCAGAAACAAGTAAGAAGCCTCCCACTACTAAGCATGTAATTATAATGTCCGTATGCTCACTCTCAACTCATTTTCCAATATCGTGACTGATCTTCCTTCAGAAGACAAGGCCATAAAACCATCTCTTTGAAAGACCAAGACTATACCAAACAGATTTTCTGCCCAGTCTAGAAACCATAAACCAAGTAAATAAAAAATATACTTTAGAAAAAGGACTAATAAAGTTATTTATGAAGGTAACACCCGAGACTGATACTATCACAAAGAACCATTTGACATATAATTAATATACCACTAAGTCAAGGGGAATTCAATCAGCATTAGTCAAAAGCAGTTCAAAACAAGTGAACCAAAACATTTGACAGCAATGAAACAAGTTATTAAAATATATATATATATATATATATATCAAAGATCAGGTACAGAACCTGAGTTTAAACCATTCAACAAGTGTTTGATCTTCTATGGTGATGATGGTTTCTATGTTTTGCGACCTTTATGCTAGATTGATTATGAATATCCACATCAAAAGCAAACAAAAGAAATGGTCATAACCTGTAGGTTCTGAGCCAGCACCCAAGTAACAAAAGCCAGGTTGCACTGCAAAAAGTTATTTGATTCCTTAAACATCAAAATTGTTTCTGAAGTAGTTTCAGATAATAGTGAATCAAACAAGAGTATCACATCATACCATTCTACGGGATACTCTTTCAACGTAATTATCCAGAAGCACAGTCAGTAACCTGCAACAGACATAGAGGAAACGAGTTAAGAAGCCACCTTCAGAGTGAACGTTCTATTGGAAGGATGCTATTATAATGAAAAATATTGTTTGCAACAGAATACGTACCATACCAGAAGAGAAAGAAGCCAGACTCTGATAATCGCCTGCTTATTGCTTCTCAATTTAGCAGATGAACGGTTTCCGAAAAAGAGATAATAGCCCATGTGGACACCAATAAGATACATACCCCAATATCCTACGAATAATGACAATCAATTACTTGAAAGAAGTTTAACTGCAAAGGCAGCACTGACCTAAAATACTAGCAAAAGCATATTTGGGTACACAGATAACAACACACACACACACACACACAAACACATGCAGAGGCATCAGAACTCTACATCCATCTTTCTCTCACTTTATATCATGATTGCCACCATCGTATAACAGTATACCCTTGCCTTTACGAAACTTAGCTTCTAAATTTAAATTACTGTCATCACCATCAAAATATTTTTAGTTTTTTCATAACTCTCTCCAAATGCAGAAGTATAATACAAACATGAGTATTTGTTACAAGTGAAAAGACAAAGCTGTCAAAGCAAAAAGTGACAAACTGTTACAAAGATTTCCAAAATTATCCTCACCAAATATGCTAAATATCCCCTCCTTATTTTTGCTTATAATATCTGCTCCTCTTTCATTGGAAAGCAGATAGGTACTTAATCCATGATTCAACCAACCTTGATACCCTGAAAGTTAGAAAGCCAAATAAGTTAACAAGGACGATCAAATAAATTTTCTTAAGGCATATATGGGGATAAAAACAATAAATTGAAAAAGTTACCAATAAGAATTACTGAACCAAGAATTCCAGAATATTGTGGAGGTACATTAACTATGGATGTAAGCAATGAGATAGAAGCAAGTGTGAAAAAGAAATTCCAGTGCACTCCATATTCACCAACATGGACCTACAGAGAAAAAAGCGCAAAAGGTGGCCTCCTGATTAAGAATCACAAGGTGAAAGGTTGAACTAGGAAACCATTAAGAAAGCTTAGGATATATGAACTAAATAGCATACAACATATTTACAGCACATTACACGAGCAATATATTGTAGGATCCATTATGAAATATCTCATGAGAATAAATATATATATAATGTTTATCTGCCAATACAATCGTCCACATGAAAAAAATTATGTCAATAACAGCAGTAATTGCACTCCTTGATTCCAACAAGAATTGGCTGAAATTATTTCATATATGAAGATATCTACACAAGGTTACTAGTTTTGATATGTTCTTATCCTTTGACTGGAATAATTAAAAGTTGAATGTCCATAGAAAACCAAGGCTGCTGACTCCTGAAGATCTCTCAAAGTTTTATAAGAGTTAGACCAAGTTTGATGATTTCTTTACTATGTTACATCAATTCAGCCATTCAGACAAGGGAACTGGTGCAACAAAAGTAAGGCTACAGTTATGAAATCCGACTCTAAATACTGCCGGGAAACTTGAGGCACAGCTGTTTCAAAAAACACGACCAAGAGGGACAGAACGATGGAGAAAATGAAAGAGACAGAGACAGAGGGGGAAAGAGAGAGAATCTCAAAGAGTGGCTTGAGACAGACAGCAGAAACAACTCAATTCAAAGAGATAGAAAGGAAGGAAGAATTGAGAATAAGGTTATCATTGGTAGGAAGGAAAAGTGGGAGGAAGGAATAAGGAGAGGAAAGCACTTTTCTGCTGATTGCAAAGAGATATGTATGGGGAAAGAAAATAGGAGGATCCAACTTTTCCTCTTCTAGTTATATATTTGGGAGTATTGGAGAGTGGAAAGTAAAATGAGCTGAATTTTTGTCTTTTTCTTCTTTCCTTCTACTGTTCCATCTCACTATCAAACACAGTGGAAAGACCTATCTTTTCTTTTTTCTCATTTTTCTTTCCTCTCTTTCTTCTTTCTTCTCACTGTTCTCGCCTCTCATATTTCTCTCCTACCAATCATAGCCTGAGAGAAAGGAAAGAATTAAGGACACACACCTTGTATACCTCAAGCTAACATGGGCTCTTCTCTACCTTTCAATTCTTCGACCAAATAGTTAAACTTTTAAAGACGGGCACGTGAGCTGCTTTCTAACTTTTTAATTGATCAACACTAAAGAGAAACATTTGAGCACTGATATAAGTAGCCGTTTTTGTACCAGATCCCTGCACCCGTTGATGTCCTGCCTACGTGTGCTAACATGACGCACACTTGTACATCATCACATCAACAGGTGCAGAGATCGTATGTAAAAGACGGGTGCATGTAAAATAAGTCATATCATGTTGTCAAAAGTGGAAAACAGCTGGCAGAAACATCTTTTCTGATAAAATAACAACGAAACTTATATCAACCTGAGAGTATGTCAGGGCAATTAACTTTGATTTCCTAATATAGTTGCAATCTTATTAAATAAAAAGATAGTGGATCGCACTGGTACAAAGATAAGCAGAAATGTAATTTGTTGATATTGAACATTTTACATAATTTTTTTTTGAGTGGGAGAACTTTTTTACTTTCAGAGTTTATGTTCACAATATGCAGGGAATTCCTCCATATTAGCATAGTAGTTTACAGGATACCCATTTTTATGAGTCCGTACACTTTTGAATTGCATCTTTATCTACTCAAGAATGTGAAGAATCAAAAAATTTATCAGAACGCCTTTCAACACATGATCCAAAATGATATCGGACATATTACACTAAAATGACTATAATCAAGTTTGAGGTGGGCTAGGCTTTAGAAAGTAGGGATTTTAGCATTTAGCAATTCAGAGAAATGGATTTAGGTTTTATTTGTTTGAATTGAGTTCGTAAAATGTTAAGATTGATGCTGAAATGTTGAAGTTTCATAGAAAAATTAGTAGCTATGATTTTCTGGTTTTAAGAGGAAGAAGAATAAAGAGTGCAAAGAGATAGCTAGATAGTGAAGAAGTGTGATTGTGGAATTTGCAATTTTTAGTGGAAAGTAAGTAGCTACGAGTTTTTGGTTTTTGAACCGACAAGAATAGAAGAGCACAGAGAGAGAATGAGAGAGAGAGGGAACACTAGGCATCAATGCCTCAATAAACTAAAACACCTAGTATTCCATTAATAAAATCCTTTGAAAATATGAAGAGCAAAAAGCATTTAGAAAAAAGAACATTAAGACTTTTCCTTAAGCTATTAATCAACTAAGACTTAATGACATAAAAACTATGCCTCCGAGAAATAAATTTAAGTAGGGGTGTTCACAGGCCCACTTGGTACGGTTTAAGTTCAATCGGTTTCTGTAATATGTGATCAAATAAAAAAATTAGAGCTGAAATGGAATTACTTTTTTTTTATTGTTAAAACCCCCCACACATGCCTCGAACCAGTAAGGTAGGGAAATATCCTTACCAATGGTCCTAGCGAAATGAAAATATTCAATTAGGTTCAGGTTATTTATAGGGTTTTTTTAGGGGAAAATTTAACAGAATCAGCTACTTTTAAATGAAATTTGTTGTTAAGGTATAATTACAACCTAGAAATGTCGTAAATAACAAATAGAACTCCAACTATAAAAGTCCTTAACATAACTCCACAGAAAAGATAACGTGACAATTTTTATTTTTTTCCAATTATGTTGGGAAAACAATAATTATACACGGATGAGTGCACCTAATAATAGTGAGCCAACCAATGATAAGCATGTTATATATATAGGTAGGCTCAGCTCAGTTTTTTTTGGTTTTTTATAGTATAAACCAAACCGAACCAATAAAAATATGCTTAGTCTAGTTTATCGGTTTTCTCGAGTTCGATGAACACCCCTAAACCTAAGGACATGTTTAGGATGTCTTTTTCAGAACATTTTTCTATTCTCAAAAGTAAAACAGTTCTCTAATACCCAAAATATATTTGGTTGGTACTTCCAAAATAAGTTATTTGAAATCTGCTATCAAAAGTAAGGTATGTTTCTGAGACCACCTTTTACTTTTCTAGAATTGTCCTTAGAACAGTTTGGAAAGAAAAAAGTTTATCAGTAAAAAAAGTATCATTATTCACAACGAGGGTACAAAATGGAGCCTTAAGGTCAATGGTTACCTAAGCATATTTTTGGTAGAAAGCCAATAGAAATGTGTTCCTATTCTTGTTTTGAAGAACTTATGTTTTGAGAATAGAAACAAGAAACAAAAATTAAAATGCTTTAAGGGTCTCAAAAACTTTTAGAATACTCTTTTATTGAGCTTCTTTAGATAGCCTTTTACATCAATTGCACCCCTCGATGCTTTTTTATTGAATTCCTTTGCTTATCAAAAAATAAAATTTAGAATACTCCATACTCAAATAAATTATGAAAGTAACCCCAATGCACAGAGATTACTAAATTCTGACGTTGCCCTCCTTACGAAAGAGCCTATAAGTTTCACATAAAATTTTAAACAGAAAAGCCAACCTTAAAAAATAACAAGGGTTCAACACAATAAATAACCCAAAGTTGCTATAATTAGATGATAAACAATAGAGCTTTTATACCAGCTCTTCCAGGATTGCATCATAATAAATGTGTAATTTTCTAAAAAACATGTATATATGCAAATAACTATTTTATTTCATAAAGGAAAACTAATAAAGAAATATTCTACCTGATAGTCCACACCTTCCGTAAAAATAAGCCGGCCAAACCCAAGTAATATTAGTGGACTGATAGTTTTAAGTACAGTCATCCAATTCCTAGGGAGCATGGAAAAATGATAAAGAAAAAAAAAATCACCAGCTTCAAGTTAGTGCTCAATGATAAGAGTTCAATGTTCACCATCTAATGCATTTAAGTAAGCTGTAACTACCACACATATGTTACAACACATGTTACAAAAGAAATACTGAAATACAACCACAAAACCAAAGAGATAAACCTAACAGCATCTAGAGATATCCCAATGATGGTATTCATAACAAATACAGGAACAGGCTCCAGCATATCATATTAATATATTAGCAAGAAGACCAATTAGTTGATAACACAAACTTGGAGAGGCCTAATAATATAGATATGACACAACAACCAGCAATTTATAGAACCATAGTAATAAGGTTTTGATATGAATAGCTAAGAAGACTTGTTTGTCTTAAGAAACAGAACAGTCAGAGTGTAAGCACAGGCCCAAATGAAGAGAACAGATTGAACATATTTCAGTCAGAACTCAAAAGTTGCTCCTTGTAGATATAGCACTAAATAGCAACTATACTTACTCGGATGGATGGGCAACTTAGATGGATGAACTATATGTTCACAAAAACTTTCAACCACGCTGGAAACTTAAAAGACTAGATTACAAAGATTAATAATTAGTAGATTTTAAATGTTTGTTATGTTTAACATATTTAATTTGAACTGTATCTGTTTAACAAGCTCAACATGGGAAACTGCATAAAAAACATGGCATTTCATGATTTTGTTTTTATCTTCACAAAATTTCTAATTGTTATAGCTGTGTAGTATTCATATAATTTGAAGTTCTTTAAAGATAGTCAGTATCTACTATTTATCAACTGCTAAAAATTAATCACTTTCAACCTCTATCAGATGTTATGGACTACTCAAAAAGTGTATTACTCGTGTTTGTAGGAAACCATGATTGACCTAATATCAGGTTATTCCCTTCAATCCAAAGTCAAATTAATCTCCTGAAGGCGGCTAAAAGCCGAAAATTGCAATGAGAACTTTAATAAGTGGAGTTGAGACTCAAAGTCAAATTAATCCCGGGTTTAGATAAGGACGTACCCTGTCATTCTGAAGTTAGAAAGCTTGGTAACAGAGATATTAGTACTGATAGTGAAAGCTCAGTTTCACACAATGGGAAAACTGATTGCTTAAATCAAACTTGTATAAATATTGAAAATGGTCAAACAGGTGAGCTGAATCCAGTTTATTCAAAATGTAAGGGAATGGAAGGTAAAATGGAGGATGCACCTTTGGAGCAACCACATTCTTCAGGTTTCCAGGAAAGTGTTAGTAATTGTTGTAGTGTTGACGATTCTAGTGATAATGGAAAACCTACTGAACAAAATCAGCAGAGTAATTCCCAGTTGTCAGATGGAAACCTCTCAACAGAGAGCTTCAAAACAAATGAGAAAGACTTATTCATTGATCGCCCCTTTCTATTTTTTGAATTATTTGAATAAGAGAGCTTTTGAGTTTTGATGGTGTAGAAAGACTTTTAGCCTCTATTAAGGGTGGTTAAATACTTTTTGGTTTTGGTTTAGACGGTATCTTTTTGTAAATGTAGAGGACTTCATAGACTTAATTAATATACTATCTTGTAGCTATTTTTTTGTAAGCGAGTGGCACCTGTGGTGCCTTTGAAATACAATTTTACTTTACTTAAAAAAAGTGCTAGGTTGCATGCTTTGTCAAGCCTGAGCATGAGAATAATGTTGCTTAAATGTATCTCCAGAGTTAAATTAAGCAGCACAAAGAATGCCACAATAACAAACAATAGGAGCAGGAATGCCATCCCTTGGTGCCTTTGAAATACGATATTACTTTTAACTTATTAAAAAAACCTCTTGTAAAAAAATAATTAAAAAAACAGCTAGGTTGCAATCTTTGTCAAGCCTGAGAAGGAAAACAATAATTCTTAAATGTATCTCCAGAGTTAATTAAGTAGCATAAAGAATGCCGCAATACTAGGAGCAGGAATGAACAAATCCAAGCCAGATACCAGATTCATTAAAGCTAAATCTTAAGCAAATAGGTCACTTTCAAGCTAAGCTTGATCGTAACACAATTTCAAGTTCCCTGTTCAAGCATCTTTAGTTAAAGTTTCCCATTCTCAAAGCTTGTTTACAAGAAAAACTTACCTTAATAGAGTCCATCTGAAAGCAGAGAACAAAAGAAATGCAGAAAGGATATAAAAGACATAAAGCCCATATTCAATTGAGCTTAACTGAATCTTGATGGCATGGCAAGAAAGACTAATATTTGTATTAATTTGTAATTTAGGGTTTTTGGGTTATTTGTGGGATTATTTTGTAATTGCACTTTTCTTGAGAATCAAGTAGGAAACTTCTAGGTTTTTAGGTTTAGGAAATTAGGGATGTTATTTAGGATTTGATTTTATTTCTTTGTTTAGTTATTAGTGGTGACTATAGGAGACCACATCTATTACGGTTTTAGGGGGGACTTGGATTATTGAATAAATATTTTTGTACCTCCCCTCTTTGTATTTTGTTGAGGATATTCGTGGTATTATGTTATTAGTGTAAGGGCAATATTGTATTTTTCCCCTTCCCCTATATAAATTTTTTTCTCACCTTAGTCTCTTCTCTCTCAACTATAATCTCCAAAACTCTTAACACACACACATCATAATAACTTGGTATCATAGTAAACATGGGATCATGACTAAATCCGACAAGACCTTCTTTCTCTGGCGACCATTCTTCCTATTTTTTCCCTTTTCCGGCAAGCTCTACAAATCCATCGAAACATCTCTGTTTTTCGTATTGTTCTTCTCTGGCACCATCGGTTCCCGACGTCGACTCGGTGATCGAAGACCACCATCAAGTGTGCGCTGCGATGGCAACCAAAACCCACCAGTGGGCGATCTATTTTGGCACCTGTATGGCATCCAATTTCACTTGACGCGGTTCACGAACCGTTTATTCAAGCCAAATTTGTTTTCCTTTTGTGTGTGAATCCAAATCTGTTCTGACCCACTTTCTACCCCAGTTTGCCCAGATTCATTGACCCAACCCCGATCTGTGAGGTAAGAGAAATAAAAAAGAAAAGAATGTTCTCCTAATTTGTCTAATGCTATTTATGATCCTATATATCTATTTTCTCTCCTTGATGGTCCTGTAATGCACTAGTTGTCTCTTTGTGTTACGGTCTTTATGTTTGTCGAGCCAACCTTTGTTAAGTCTGTTGTGTAGTTGTTGTTAGTATGGATGCTAAGTCTAGTTCCGGATTGGTTCTTCCAATCACTACTTGTACGTTAGACGATCTTAATTATGTTCAATGGACTCCTGCAATGAGTGTGGTTAGTCAATTTCTTAATGCTCTCGGACTAGTCATTGGGAGGTTGTAATTCATATTTTGAGAGATCTTAAGGATGTCACTGGTGGTTTACTGTATCAAAATCTTGGTCATACTCAGATTGAGGGATATACCGATGCATATTGGGCGGGTTCTCCATTGGATAGGAGATCCACTACGAGATATTGCATGTTTGTTAGGGCTAAACTGATGTCATGGAAGAGAAAGAAGCAAATAGTGGTTACAGGATCTAGTGTGGAGTCTGAATACAAAGGCATGGCCCATACTACCTATGAGTTAGTCTAGTTGAGACAGATTCTAGCTGAACTTGGGTTTAAACGTCCATGTCCTATGAATTTAACCTATGATAACCAAGATGCTATTCACATTGCAACTAATCCCATGTTTCAAAAGAGGACAAAGCACATTGAGGTCGACTGTCGTGTTGTTCGCACGAAACTTTTACAGAATATGATTGTCGATGTGTTCACTAAACCCTTAAATGGTACGCTGAGTGTTGAGGGTATTAGTGATATTGGGTTATTAGAGTAAGGGTAATATTGTATTTTCCCCCTTCCCCTGTATATATCTAAGTTCTCTCTCACCTTGATCTCTTCTCTCTCAACTCTAATCTCCAAACCCTAACACACTCATCATAATAACATCTCTTCTCCTTCCTCTGTATCTTCCCCTCTCCCTTTCTATTCCTCTATTTCTCCCTATTCCTCTATAACATCCTTAAGTGAATGGGGGATAGTTCCATGAGTGAATTCCTCTACTCACTCATGTTGCACCTAGCTCCCTTTCTATTCCTCTATTCCTCTATAACATCCTTCTCAAATGAATTTGGGGATAGTTCCACCTGAGAAGGATGCTGAGATTAGAACCCACTAGGATCTCTCATGGGTTGGGGGGGGGCGGTGTTTCAATGCTGTCCTCTATCCATTTGAGAGATCTCATCGATTTGCCTTTATCAGGAGGCTTCACTTGGTCGAGTTTTAGAGAATCTCCCTCTTTCTCTAGAATCGATCGATTTTTAGTCACTGACAGTTGGGAAGCTCTTTTTCCTAATTTTGTTCAAAAGTTCTTGTCTCGACCCACCTTAGACCATCATCCTATTGTTCTTGAAGTGGGGGATCTGCATTGGGGTCCGATTCTGTTCCGTTTTGAAAACATGTGGCTTAAGGTGGAAGGTTGTCAAGATCTTATTAGAGGTTGGTGGCATGGTCGAGATGTGAAGAGCTTTGCTAGTTTCATGGTGTCTTTAAAATTGAAATCTCTAAATGAGGAGCTTAAAAAATGGAATAAGGTGTATCTTGGGAATGTCAACTCCCCAATTAATGCGTTAATGGGGAAGTGAATGGGCTCAATGAGAAGGAGATTTATTCGGGTCTTTCAGAGGACGATAGAGAGAGGAGGGTGTGGGCTAAGTAAGAGCTGTCCAAGCTTAGTTCGATGAAAGAAATCTCGTGGAGACAAAAATCTAGAGAAATTTGGCTTAGAGAGGGTGACAGGAACAATAAATTCTTCCACCATATGGCAAATGCCCATAGGAGACTCAACTTTATTGCCTCCATTGAAGTAAGGGACTCGATGTTTGAAGAGGAGAGTTTGAAGAGGAGAGTATGAAGGAGGCTATTTGTTCTTTTTACAAGTCTCTCTAGAAGGAGACTAGCGATTCTAGGCCGAACTTGGATGGTTTGGAGTTTTCTAGTTTTGATAATAGGGAGACAATTTGGTTTGAGCGCCCTTTTGAGGAGGAGGAGACTTTTTGTGCTCTTAGAGAGTGTGATGGGGACGAAGCCCCGAGTTCCGATGGCTTTTCTATGGATTTCATTAAGCACAATTAGGAAGTCTTTTTTTATAAGAAGCACAATTGGGAAGTCCTTAAAGAGGATATTCTTTGGCTCTTTGAAGAGTTCAATTTAACGGGTGAATTTGTGGATAGTCTCAACTCCACCTTTATTGTCCTTATTCCAAAGAAAGCGGGAGCTTCTAATATCAAAGATTTTCGGCCAATTAACCTTGTGGGGTGTATTTATAAACTCCTTTCGAAGGTCCTTACTTGTAGGCTGAAGAAAGTTATCTCTAAAGTGGTTAGTCCCTTCCAAAATGCTTTTGTAAAGGGAAGACAAATTTTGGATGCCGCTTTGAATGCTAATGAAGTAGTGGATGCTCACTTAAAAGATAGAGGGGGAGGAGTGATTTGCAAGCTTGATATGGAGAAGGATTTTGATCGTGTGTGTTTAAGTTTTGTGATTTACCTCTTAAAGAAAATGGGTTTTGGGGAGAAATAGTGTAAATGGATCTTCAAATGTATTTCTTCGACCTCCTTTTCGATCCTTATTAATAGTTGTCCTTCTAATTACTTCAAAGCCCCGAGGGGTCTAAGACAAGGTGCCCCTTTATCTCCTTTTCTGTTCACTTTGGTTATGGAGGCATTAGAGCAAAATGTTAGTGGAGGCGGTAGATGGAGGGCTTTTGAGTGACTTTAAGGTGAGAAGAGAAGGGAGTTATGTTACAGTGTCGCATCTTCGTTTTGCAGATGACACAAATATCTTCTGTGGGGCTGAAACTAATCAAATCTTGCATCTTCGATGTATTCTTCTTTGTTTTGAAGCAGTCTCAAGGCTCAAGGTCAATCTTAACAAGAGTAATTTAATTCTTCTTGATGAAAGCATTAATGGTCGTCTTCTTGCTAGTTTGTTGGGGTGCAATGTAGGATCGTTTCCTATTACTTATCTTGGTCTCCCTCTTGGAGCCAAGTTTAAAGACGTAAGTGTTTGGAATCCAATTGTGAAGAGGTTCGAAAAAACGGTTAGCCAAGTGGAAAAATTGCCTTCTCTCTAAAGGAAGAAGACTTACTCTCATTAAAACCACTATTTCTAGTCTCCCTATTTATTTCATGTCTCTACTTCCTATCCCTAGTGTTGTGGCTAAGAGGTTTAAGGATATACAAAAGAGATTCATGTGGAGAGAAGTATAAATATCATTTGGTGAGATGGGGAGTGGTTAAGCAACCAATGGAAAGAGGGGGTCTTTGTTTGAAGTCTCTCACCTTATTCAATTAGGCTCTCTTGGGGAAATGGCTCTGGATATTTCTTGTGGAGAGAGATCACTTTTGGAAGAAGATGATGGAAGCTAAGTTTGAGATGGATTCTTGCGAGTGGATGTCAAAAAAGGGGAGAGGGGCTTATTGTTTAGGGGTGTGGAAATGGATAAAGAAGGGTTAGGAAGACTTGAGTCCTTGTCTTTCAATGTCGGTGGGTGAGTGATGGGAGGAGAACTAGGCTTTGGCATGATTCATGGTTTGGGAACACTCCTCTTGAATATCAGTTTCCGAATATTTTCGCAATTGTGAGGGATAAAGAAGCTCCTATTTCTTCGTGTATCTTGGCATTTAATGGTAACATTTCATGGGACGTTCCTTTGATTCATAATGTTCAAGATTGGGAGGTTGAGATGGTGAAAAGTTTATTGGAAATTTTGTATAGCTATAAGATGGATTTGTCTAGGGAGGATGTGGTTAGATGGAGGGATACTCAATGTAAAGGTTTTGAGGTGACATCTTTCTATAAGATTCTTGTGGATGGGGATTCCTCATATGACTCCTCCAATTTGCAATGAAAAGCAATTGGTGTTCCGGTGCCCCAAAGTAAGTGTGTTTTTTTGGGTGGGAAGCCGCTTGGGAGAAGATTCTTACCTTAGATAATTTACAAAGAAGATGGAGGGAATTGGTGAACCGTTATTTCATTTGCAAAAGTTGCGGAGAATTCGTGTTTCATCTTTTGCTGGAATGTTCTTTGGCTCAAGCCTTATGGGAGATGGTTTATAAGATTTTTGGTGTCTTGGATTTTTGCCGGCTCCGTGAACAATGAAATTTGGGCTTTGAGTGGGTTTCAGACATCAAAGAGCCTTAAGAAAGCTTACTCTATTATCTCCTTTCTATCTTTTGGTTACTTTGGAATGAGAGAAATCATAGAGCTTTTGATGGCGTTGAGAGACCTTTAATTGTAATTAAGTAAAGTTGGTTTAATGCCCTTATTTTTTAGGTCACAGAAAATTCTTTTTTAAATGAAGTAGATGTAATAGATTTTGTTTAGTCTTTCTCCTATAGATAGCTTTATACATGGGTTGCACCCCCTTGGTGCACTTCTCTTTTTATATATACAATTTACTTATAAAAAAAATGTTTTTATTATAGCAATTAGGGAATTCCTTCACACATGCTCAACAGAAACGTGAAAGTTTGTATATAAGTGTGGAGTATAGGTAAATGGTAGAAAGAAAAAAAATCACCTCTTTTATAAAACATGTATTTAGAAGAAAAAATAAAATAATTAACCATTTTTACAAAGAGTAGCTGTGCTCACTACCAAAATGTCCAAGGAAATAAAGCCTAGAACAACTCACATTGCTGAGACACATCGTGCTTGCCGCGAAAGTACTGAGTTGGACAACACAAAGGAGCCAATCCCAAGATCCATCTAATGTATTAGCAAAAGGATTATGATCATTAATTGAATATGGCAAATTTTCATAATTGCCAGGCACCAAGGCAAGCAAGTACAAAAATATATAGTAATCTAAGAGTGAGACAGAAAGAAGGGGGAGGAGGAGAGGGGAGAAAGAGAGAACCTTATGCCAGAAAATGAAGCACAAAGAATGAATGTAAAATGTATGAGAACATAAAATTCACGAAACCAGAACCTTACACCAAAAATGAAGTAAAATCAATGAATGTAAAATGTACGAGAACATGATACTCATTGAACCAGAGTTCTTAAAACCCCAGATACTAGATAACTAATGTAAAGAGCTATTTAAAAAAAACACCATTCCTGTTCTCCAAGCAAATTTCTAGGAAGCTTGATGCAAATTGAACCTCAATATGTAGTTTACATCTTCTACCTACCCTCCGTCCCTCCCTTGTGCCAACATATAAACAATAAATGTAAAATATACTGAAACATAAAACCCGCACATCCCAAAGTTCAATTCCAATTTGATACTAATGTTAATGAATAATAATCATAATATGGCATTGAAAAAAGAAAACGAAAATAATCAGACAAATAACAAAGGGAATACTCCACGTTGGCTACAGCCTGAAAGATCTTACCAAGCTAGTACCATAAGTCTCAGTCTTAGCATATTTCCTTGGAAATATTCTGAAGTCAACAGCCAAGATACACAAGCATGTAATAATCATCTGCAGCAATTATCCCCATAAGACAAGAAGAAAAGGTAACAGGCAAATCCATTTCACCCAAAATAAGGCAACACATAGACCATGTAGATGTAAGTGAGACAGTGTACCAGCGTAACCCTGCATGATGATATATTTGTCCTAAAAGAATGAGGCTGTCCTTCCAAATAAGCAGAAGAAAAACTAAATCTGTATTGAAGTTTATAAAAACTTGGTCAATAAATTGAATCAAAGTCAGTTACACACCAGGTACTTAAAATATCCTGGGGTATTTTGAATGTGAAAACTAAACACGTTAACAACCACAACAATGAAAAAAAAAACTATAGTAATAATAATAAAAATAACAACAACAATAACAATAAAAAGAAGAATAAGAACATACAACTTATAAGTTCTACCTTTTGGCTGCAATAGAGAAAATAAGCAACGTCAACAAAATTGTCCATAGATAAGTCCAGTCTGCTAGAACCTGTATTAAATAAATACTGTTTTGAATAAAGAACAAAATATGAAACTAACATAAATGCAATGAAGAAAGTATTCGTATTTTTTTCCAAGGGAACTTATGGTAAGATGGAAAAAAAGCAATATATGAATGGGAAATCATGGTCATAATCCCAAGACAGATTAATAGGAAAATAATTGAGTGCTAAGTAAGAAAACTTACAGTGAAAAATAAGACCATGGGAAGAACAATGAAGAGAAAATCCACAGAGATTGTAACCATGTAAGCCCTCCAACTTTTAGAAGTAATTGCATTATCACTTTTCTTCAATGATGTCTCCGTGGCATTGCGATCTGAGGAAACAGATTAGTAGAAGCATAACAAAAGGCACTACGAGCATATTGTTACAAATTTATTCCTTGTTTGACTTGATAAGTATTGCCTAACAAATACTTTGTATAGCAAGAAATGGGAATACTGATATAACTGTTTGACAGTCAAAAGTAAACACTGAAAAATAGTACTCCATATAACGAGGTTGAAGTGCAATAAGATAACAGCAAAGCTCTGATCACAGAAAAACCAAGAAAAGTCCATGCCTCAGAAAGGTTCTGCAATTGCAGCTCAAGAAGAATGCAACAATGCAGTTCAACAAGAAAGACTAAATACATTATCAATTCCTCTTATTTTCCATATAAGCAACAAACCATTCTAGGCACCTATATCATCTCAAAGAAAGATTTAAGAAACTCAGAAGATCATATTCTAAGAAGCACGGTACCCTTTTGTCTTATGAGACATTCAAGGAAAACAAGGACATGCCATAGACTTAGTTAAGCAATAAACATATAAGAGTGAAATCCTTCAATGGTGAGTGGAGACTCATTTCCTATCAATTTTGCTGATATTAAGGTCCCTAGAATCTTTCCAAGGATGCCAACCATAATGATCAATCCCTATCTAACATAAGGCAAGCTGTTCTAACAGTTTTAAGAGATCAGAGTGGTAATTATGCCCAAATCAGTTGAATTTGTACAGTACGACCACAAGATATCCCATTATAATCTGGTATTCTTTTCCAGTTAATCTATTTTCCTTTTTCCCTTTTATTTCTCTCTTTCCTTTTGGACAACTAAATTTCTTCTTTGAGTAAATATTACTTTTCATCTTGAACCTTTCTACCTCAATTCATTTTGGTCCTGACCCTTTCAAACATATCAACTAGGTTTCAAACGTTATGCTAATGATTCAATTAATTCCAGGCATCGAATATTTGTGGACTAGACTAACAGAATGCATGCATGGCATGAAGTGTGGCGTGCACTAAGTAGCATGCCAGCAAAAAGTAAAAGATAAATAGCTAAAAAATAAAAAAATAAAAAAAATATTAATAACAATTAGAAAATAATCAAATAATCAAAAATTAAAAACCATATATAAACACTCCAGCCTCAGCTCGCGGCAGCAGGTTCTGCCACAGGCTGAGGTCACCAGCGGCCTCGCCGAGGCTGAACCAAGTTGTTTTTTTATAGTTTTTTTGTTTCTTTTAGTTTTTTTAATAGAAACAGAGCATATAAAAAAGGCATCAAGGAGATGCCAACCCATGTACAAAAGCCTTACTTACAACTCAAAATCTAAAAGAAATCAAGAACATCAACCCCATTTACATTAGCCTTTCCTGTAATTTTTGTTTTCTTTTAGCTTTTTAATTATTTTTGCTAATGTGGCTGCTTTGTGGGCTCTTCACTCTTGCCATGTATGCATTCCGTTAGTCTAGTCAAAAAAATTAGATCCCAGAACTTAATTGAACCATAAACATATTGTTTGGGACCCAATTGATACGATTAAAAGGGTCAGGAAAAAATTGAACGAGGCATAAAGTTTTAGAACGAAAAGTAATATTTACTCTCTTTCTTCAATCAAAATAAAGCTCGCAAAAGTATCATCAGTGCAGATAAAAACACAAAACACCAATTTAAGAATAAATTAAACCCATCAAGAACAATAAAGAGTTTCAACCCAACTCAAGCCAACTAACACATAATAGCAAACTGGTTGGAGTCAGGTGAGTGGATCGTTTATCTCCAATTTGGCGAATAAAAACAATATATTTGGTAAGACAATAAGGATTAAGTGCCCTCTAACTATCTCAACCCATATAAATATCAAGTTTACCCATTACCTTGTTTGGACTATCTATTAGGCTGAGAGTCGAGTGGCTATTGCACACCCAGTGGTGCATCCTTAGGCCTATGCTGCACATGCCTGAACCATCTAAGAAATCCTCTCAATTTGATCCTCTATCTGTGCTACCTCTAACTTTTGGTGAATAAATTAATTTCTTATTCTATATTTTCTTGTACCAACGGATATCCACCTTAGCAACCTCATTTCAATTTTTTTTTTCAAGAATGACCATACATATATCTACATCAACATCTTCATTTCAGCATCACTCATCTAATATTTTGTTTCTTGACCCAAGCAGTCTATACCATATAATATAGCTGGTCTTATTAATATACACTCACCAATTTAAGAATAAGGCAAACCAACCAAGCAAAAAGAGTTTATTGTATGTTATTAAGGTTGTCTTAGACCCATAAAATTTTTACCACTATTTTCAACTGCAAACAATACACATTTTCTTTAGCCTTCCTCTTTCTCTCACTCAGTTGTAGCACTTTTATTACTAGCAACGAGAATCTTGAGCAACAATTCCTCATCTAATGCTCATTTCGTGATCTCTTGGACTTATCATGAATGCACTCATTTACTCAAAAGAATTTTATTTGGTGGAGAATTTGAGCCAAGTTGGAGATTTGTTGAGATTTTGACTCAAATCCCCACCAAGAAGACTTCTAATTGGTTTAAGAAAAGTGTTTTCTATTTTATAGTTGTTTATTCTAGTAGAATTAGTAGTAGTCATATATGTTGTTGTTGTTCTTTTTCTAGTAATATTAGAAAAATCTTTTCTATATAAAGGGTCATAAAGAAGGTTTGAGGCGCACTCATAGATGGTTTAGTACTAGAGGTAAGATGAGAGTTTTGGGTGTATTGGGGTTTTGAGTTGTCAAATAAAAAAGGCACTTACAAGGGTTAAGTTGAGAGCTTTGATTGTATTGGATCTTTTAGGTTTTGAAGTAATGACAACTTTGATCAAAGTTTAGTTTTCATTGAAGATTGATAAACCTTGTTGGTGAACAAGCAAAATGTTGCTAAACGACGTTAAATTCTTGTGTTTTGCTCATTTGTTTTGTCTATATAATTGTGTTGTGAGTGTGTTTTATGCAAGAAAGTAAATTCCAAACCATTTTTAATTTCACAAAGAAAAATACATTTTCCAGTATGAATACACGTAAGAAGCAATCAATGAGCTTACCAGTTCCTCGGTAGGAGCTGATCGAGTGTCGCAAAAGCACTAGAATCTGAGTACGAAACGAATCAACAATGCAATCAGTGAGCTTATCAAGAAATTGTTTATTTAAAAAAAATCGATGAGAGGAATGAAAAATTATGGCAACTTACAGGGAAAATGGTCAAAAGCGCGTTAATTTCTAGCATAGAAGAGCCCGTCAAATTGCTTACAAATCTGCGCATTGAAACGAATATAGGGCGAGAGAATTAGTTTATATAAATGAAAATGGTGAATACGAAAATTGCGAGAGAGAGAGAGAGAGTAACTGTTCTTTGAGGTGCTTGTTGGGATTGAGAGAGTGAGGAAGAGAATCCATAGTCGAAAATGAAAGATTCAAAACGCATGCAACGATGTAGCTGAGCAGATGAAAATTATAGATAAATCGTGTCCCCAGTACAGAGAGAGAGAGAGAGAGAGAGAGTGAGAGTGAGAGAGAGAGAAGCGCAAAGGTTTGTTATACCATTCCTGGAGGTCAGCGGAGAATTTGGGTGTTTGGTTCTAGGAAAATGCTTCGATACTTTGGAAGACAATTCTTTTAAAGGGAAAAATGTCACTTTTTTTATAAAAAAAATTTGGGAAAAATTTATTGATTATGAAAATAATACATATAGGATAATAAGGATTATCCACAAACATGTTTGGACATCTTTAAGTCTAATCTTAAACAAAAAAAAATAAAATAAGCTTATGTTTTTCGATAGATATACAACTGAGAATAATCAAAATGTAAAGCAATTAGATTAGATGGAGTAATTCATTAGTACTCAAAAAAAAAATTTACTACTACCATGAATAGGACCATATTTAGCGAGAGAGTTCGCAATCATATTGTCTTCTCGAAAAATATGGGTAATAGTTATGTGTGTAGTAATTAGTGATTTAATTTTTCGAATTAAGTACTCCAAATCCCATGGACAAGTACATAAACCAAAAATTAAATCAATAAGTAATTTTGAATCACATTCTATGTTAGTCAAAGTAAAATGATGTTCATGTATTAATTTCAAATCAGATAAATAGGCTACTGTTTCCGCTTTATTATTGGAGCAAGATTCAAATGAGTAAGAATAAGCTAGAAGGAATGAAGATCTATTTCTAAATACCCCACACCCGCACTACCTTTAGCTGAACAAGAACCATCAGTGCTAAGTTTAATTTGTCCAAGAGGCACAGGGTTTTATCAAATCCAAATACCTTTACGAATTGAGGGAGAGATGATTTTAATGTTAATAGCATTAATGCATAACATTTCATGAAAATATATAGAAGATTTAGGCTTAATGAACTTAGAACTATCCATCATACCTTCTTTAGTACGAGCAATCAATATTTTTAGACAAATAGTTTACCTTCTGGTCTACTTTCATTACGCATTCTCCAAATATTCCAGCATCCCATAATAAAGTACAAATACGAGTGATACCAAATTGAGATAATAGATAATTATTACTAAGCTAATTATCAAATAAAGCATGTATGGAATGAGCATGATTAACATCAAGTCTAACACCAAAATAATCTCAAACCACATTAGCAAGAATATTATGAACAAAAAGATGATCTATTGTTTCACTGTTTCCCAAATGACAATATGAACATTTAGAAGCCAAATGAATGCCTACTTCTTTTATTTTTGAGTCTACGGAGAGACCACCAAAAATTAATTTCCAAATAAAGAACTCACTTTTGGTGGAATCCAATTATTGCATATTTTTTTGGCCCATTCTATTTTTAATTCTAATTTTGTTCAAATATTCTTTAGTTGTAAATATATCTGATTGAGAATGTGTCCATATTAATTTATCATGTGTACCATTAAGATTAATAATTTTTGCAGCATCAAATAATAGACAAAAATCTAATTTTAGTATGTTCATTTTATCTACATCTTCAACAACCTCCTTAAAAGAAGAAGACTCAAAAGGAGGAAAATCACTATAGATATTCAAATTATTCCATTTATCATTCCAAAAATTTATAGGTCCATCACCTAAAATCCATATAGATTGTTCTTTTAAATAAATGATATATGGTGCTATAGATTTCCAAATATTTGAAGCAAACCATGAAACTCTAAGACCTGGAATTTGGATTCCATACTTTCTCTTCATAAAACAACTCCATAAAGAATTAGATTGTAAAAAATTCTAGGCTAATTTGGCTTGAAGACTCTTATGAATTTCACATAGTCTTCTAATACCTAGACCTTTGTCATCAAGAGGTTTGCAAATACAGTCCCATGAGATCCATTTTTTTTCTAACTTGAAATCCTGAATTCCACAAAAAAATAAGAGAATTTACTCTCCAAAGATTTTAGAAAGCTAAGGGGAGGTGAAATAGCTGCTATAGTATAAATATGTATGGTTGAAAGAACACTCTTAATTAAAATAATTTTACCAACCATTGATAAGAATTTAGATTTTCATAAAGCAAACCAATTTTGAATTTTATCTAGAATATCAATGAAATAAAGATTTTTACTCTTGCCTTTAAATAAAGGTACTCCTAAATAACGAATAGGTAAAGGAGAATGTTTAAATCCTGACCAAGAATGAATATGTGCAATCCTAAATGAGCTATAAGTATTACTAGTTATGTATGAACTTTTTTCCCAATTAATTTGTTGACCTAAAACAGCTTCATATTATTGGAGAAGTTTTTTACAAGCACTAACGAACTATTTTCTACCATTTAGGAATAAAAGCATATCATCTGCATATAATAAATGAGTGATTTCAAACATCTTTTAGTACGGTTGAGATGCAAAGAAGATTTCTCTTTGATATGGTCTTCTAGTTCAAGAAAGGTAGGAAAGACTCTCTACCGATTATTCAAATGGACTAGAACTTTTAACTCAAAAACTGAAATTCTAGCTACTGTGGTTTGGATCCATTTTCCAAATCTTCCTCTTCATTATTATCATGTTTCATTGCCTGAGGAACTTTCCAACTCATTTGCACAATTTCTTCAAGTTAATGAGAAAACACAATTAATAGAAAATCCAAATTTTGCAAGAGTGTGTGTTGAATTAGACCTCACTTTACCAAGAAAATGTCACTTTTGCACCTAATTGCATCAAATAACATTTTATTACAAAATACTAAATTTGCATCCTAGGGTTAGATTATAAAAGCTAATGGCAACCATTGTCAGACATGGGAATTGATGGGTGTTTTGAGAAGTGGATTTGAGCCGAATGGAGCTCGAATACTAAGTTATTCGAGCTCAGCTCGAGTTTAAATGAATAGGCTTGAGTTCGAGCTCGAGTTCGAATCGAGCACAAAAATTTGGCTCAAGTTCGAGTTCGATAAATTTTATAAAGGCTCAACCTCGGCTCAGCTCGAGCTTGATAACAATCAAGTCTATTCGAGCTCGAACTCAAGCTTGAACTCGAGCTTGAGCTCAAGCTCGATAAGACCTTATCGAACTGTTTGATATGAGTTGAACCTTAAGGCATTCGAGCTCAACTTGATAAGCTATTCGAACCTAAGTTTCAGACTTGAGTTCGAGCTCAAGCTCGATCGAGCTGAGCTTTGACCGAGCTCGAATATTAGAGAAAAGCTCAGCTCGATTCCAGCCCTAAGTGTTTTTCATACTTTCTTTTAGGGTGTGTTTAGTAGGGGAGAAAAATAAGTGGGAAGAAAAGTAAAGGAAAAAAAGTGTGTGAAATAAACTTTTCTTTTATTTAATAGGAGAGAAAATTTAGAGGAACAAAAACTATGAGTATTGATGTTTTCAACTTGCATGTACGAATCATAATCCTCCAAAATTGAAAGGATTGAAGAGTAAAAACTATGATAGAAAATATATGAGATTAGCAATTTACCAATTAATCCTCATATAATATCCCACACTAATAATATTAGTTAACATTATGAAGGATACAATGGTAAAAGTAATACTATTTACATTTTATTTACTATCACTTTTTCACTTTACTAAACAGGGTAGGAGAAACTATTTTCTTTCCTCTTAGTTTTCCATCATCTACGACTAAACGCATGAAAGAAAAAGTTAATCTACTTATTTTTCTAGCCTTTTAGTTTTCTTTCCTTCTACTTTTTCTTCACCTTACTTTTCCCTTCTATTAAACACACCCTTAATCTCTCATTTTAGGCTTGTAACTAGTTCCTCATTTATTGATTAAATCACACAAAACCCCAAATCTTTTTAATCTAACAGAGAGGAAACCTAAAATTTTGGTAACAACAACAATGGATCGTTGGATGAAACCTAACCAATGTTTACAGCAGCTCATGAAAGCAAAACCTCAACTGATTGTGGGTTGCTCCATTAAATTGCGCATTCACTTCTTTTTCCTTTAGTTCACTCGAGACTTTCTTTATTGCCAACATCTTGTTAGGAATAGTGAAATGGATCAAAGGATTGGATGATGATGATGCAACATATTAGATAATGATACAGTAGATTTGATAATTGTGACAACGAAGATCTTTAATTCAAGAAACGGAATAAACTGCAAAAAGATTTGATTCAAGAGTGATACAATTCAAGAATATATCCTTTAATTCGAGAAAAGGAATAAACTCCAAAGAAAAAGAAACAATTTGGTATTAATTCTTCAATGTCCTGTATAAGGATCTTGTATCTATTTATAGTTTGTAGTTACTGATGTTGGTCATTTCTGTTATAACTGCCACCCTTTCTAACTGTTTTCTTGACCCCTCCCTTAATTCCTGGATCTTTTAATTTTGTTAGCCTTCTAACTAATTGTAATCCTTCATCCATTATGGAACTTTTCTTACCCATTCGGATATTCTCCTATCGGTAACCCCATTCTCTTCCTCCAATAATGTTGCCTCTTTAGTCATACATACAATTTCAGTTATTAGACTTTCTCCAATTGAAGGACTTGCTTCTTCCCTACTTGTTGCATTCCTGACAATACAACCCTTATTGAAACCATCCTTGTCCTCAAGGTTGTATTTATTATAGGATTCTAGAAACAAGCTCTCATCTTCCCAAGTAGAATCTTCTAAAGGTAAGCCTTCCCATTTTACCTATAACTGTTGAATCCACTGAGATAGTTGCTTAAGCTATCTATGATCTAGAATAGCAATAGGTCAGAAAAAATATTGTCCTTCCCAATATACTTCAGGCAAAGGGCTGCAAGGCTCATCAAGATTCCCTATAAACTTCTTGAAAGAAATATGAATAACATGATGGTTCTTGGATTGAGGTGGAAACTGTAGTCTATAAGCTACTTTCCCTGTTGAATTAAGTATCTTGAAAGGACCAAAATATCTTCTGCCTAAATTTTAATATGAGCTTACTTTTAAAGATATTTACCAGTAAAGTTGTAGTTTGACCAATACCATTTCACCAGCTTTAAAAACAATAACTCTTCTTCTTGCCATCAGCTTGTGCCTTCATTTTTACTTGAGCTTTCTATATATTGGTTTTTAGAATGTCCAAAAAAGTAGACCTAGTCTAGGGCTTAAATTCCATTGTGGTTGAACCATATATATAGTCTGTCAATGTGGGTGTTGCCTGTAATACCCGTAATCATAAAATAAAAGTAAAGAAGTACTTTAATAAATATGTCAAAGAGTTAAAATAATATAAATATTTTGAAATGCGAAAAGATAGATTTTTATTAAAAAAAATTTGGGATGTGGACATTCAGAAAAGAAAAAAATTTGGATGTGAACGTCCAAGACTCAGAAAGAAGAAAAAAAAATTAAAAAAAATTAAAAATTTTTTTTAAAAAAAAAAAAGTTAACAAAAGGGGGCAGCGAGTAGTAGTACCTGCTGCCAAGCAAAGTAAAAAAAAATGGTTTACTTGACATATTTTAGTGTCGTGGCAGTGAATTAAGAGGGGGATGTGTGTGTGGAGTTGAAAAAAATTTTGGGGCTGCACGTTGCAAATTCGTGGCATTGGTTGGGAGGGGGTGGCTGAGACAAATAGAGTATATAAACAACTTATCTTTCATTCTTAGGAAACCTTTGGTTTCTCCTTTCCTCAATTCAATTTCTATAAACACTTAGGAACCAAAAGAAACTTTAAAATAACAAATTTTTAAATGGGTTTACGACAGAATTTCATAGAGAATCACGAAAAGCTATCAGAAAAACATAAGGTAATAACATAATGTTTATTTTTGGAATTTTTAGCATTCATGAAATTTCTAAGAAGTCAAAGTGGGAATTTCCAAATTGTGTGGTTTATAACGAATTGAAGAATAAATTATAAATTTAATATAAATATGATGTCAGGTATTGACGATCTATAATCAGGGGAAATTTCTGAGAGGAACGGGAAAGGCAAGAAGGTGATCCACGGGTAACTTTAAGTGCTACATGGTGAGTTGGATTTACTCTAAGTAATCTAAATAAAAAAAATTTAGTAATAATATTAAATTAAATTATTAGCTTATGTTTTGGTGATAGATGCAGATTTGGTTGATAGATATGATATGAATATTGGAAACTTAGAGAATTATTATGTGAGAAAAAAATATTATTAGAATAATGAGTTGATTTAATAATGATGGTGATAAATAAATTCTTGATGAGCTATGGTTGATGTTTTGATACGAATTATGAGGAGATGAAATTTAATGGATATTGACAAGCTTTGATGGATTGATTTGATGTGATTTGGGGATAAAATTTAGTGGATCTTGACAAGCTTTAATGGATGGTTTGATGTGATTTGGGATGAGAAGAATTTAGTGAAATTTTTATAATAATGTGAGGAAAGACAGGGTAGCTAGATTTAAATATTTTGAGTTCATGTTGTTTTTATATTACTGTATATATGCATATTTCATACCATTGTTCATATGCATATGCATTAAATAAAAGAAAAGAACCGGGAAGACAGTTGGTTTAACGAAACTGAAAAAACCGATAAGGCAACCGGTCTATATGAGAATAAAATAACCGGGAAAGCACCCGGTCTAAGATAATATCAACCTGTCAACAGATGGGAAGACGTTCCCATCATAATAATTCATGCATTGCATCTCTTTTAATTATTGCTTGCATTATTGAAATACTAATGTGTGGCGTATTATTGTGAATTTAATTATAGATGGATGAGTCTCACAGAAAGATAGTTACGGTGATAAGAACCATTTAAATGGTAGACTTTATGATGTGAACCTCATTAGGAGGTAATTATGAGATAATTGATGGTCTTAAGGTGAGCCAATAAATAAGAGGAAGAGATTGATAAAAAATGGATATGATGACTTATGTAGTGATAGTAGAGTGCTAGTATAAAGTGTATGAGATATAAATTTATTTAAATATTAAAAGACTATTTATATAAATGAGTACTTCTAGTAAATTTAATTCACTGAGCTTCTGAAGCTCACCCCTCATTGTACAATGATTTCAGGTAGCAGGCAAGACAAATAGTTTGGTGAGTTGAGGTTTTAACAAAATCATTTTCTGTAATCCACATACGTGTCAATATACTCAGACTAATGAGAAAATAAAATAAAAATTTATTTGTAAATATTCATGCATTTATGTGTTTATAATGTTCAAAGATCATATTGATGTAACTCCCCTGTTGATGGTTAAGGATTTATGAATGAAAAAAAAATTAGTGTTATTTATTTTTATTGTTACATATATGTGTCATGCTGGGATTTTCAAAATGTAATGACACCGTCTCGGGGGTGGCCAACCCGGGATGGGTCGTTACAATTTTGGTATCAGAGCATTAGGCTTTATGATTTTGTAGATTGCATAAAAAGTAAGAAAGTGGAAGATTAAAATAAATTATCTTTTAAATAGTCAGAGGATGACACGTGGACACGCTAGAGCTAGAGTTAGAGTTGTTGATTTGAGAGGGCGGGGCGTAGTGGGCCCTAATATTTTTGACAAGTTGAGGTTGAGTCTGAATCTGTGGTTCCTAGAAGGGAACGTGTTGGCAATATAATATATATTGGTAAAGGTGTGAGAGAATCTGAAGTGGAAAGAGATGAACTAAAATAAGCCCTTATACATGCTCTTGAGAAAATGAATGTAACAGATGATAGAGTGGGTAGCCTATAGCATAGACTTGATTAACAGGCTAGAGTAGTGCCTGTGGTTGTTGTAAATGCAGAAATGATAGATATTTAAAAAGGGGGAAAATGAGTTTATGCATGAGAGGCAGGGAGATATATTAAGTTGAATATCTTGTTGTTTAAAGGATTTATGAATCCTTTTAAGCCTGAGTTTTGGAGAAACAAGTAGAAAAGGATTATTTGGTATTTTATAAGTGACTGATAGGCAGATGGTTGGCTTTGCTTCGTTTGAGTTAGAAGGGGAAGTTTTAGAATGATGAAATGATATTTTTCCCAAGGTAAGTGCAGATGTTGTTAGACTCTTAACCTGGAATAGGTTTAAGGAAGTTTTCCTTGATAAATACTTTTCTTAGACCTTTAGAGCCTAACAAGATATAGATTTTATTTATTTGAGGTAAGTGTGTTGACTGTGGCTCAGTATGATAGGAGATTTATGGCTTTGTTGAAGTTTGTACCGGAAATGGTATACCTAGAGGAGAAAAAGTGTAAGAGGTTCATAAATGAACTATGTTTTAAGAGTTGATCAAAATTATCTTACATGAGGCTTATGAATTATGTTAGATTAGTAGATATAACATTTCAGATTGAGAGAGATGTGATGGAGTTTAAAGGAAAGAAAAAGAGTGGTTAAAAGAGGCTTTGACATGAAGGTTATAGAGATAGTGGTAATATAAGTGTACAAGGTGAGAGACCACACCAAATGAGGCGTTCCTTGTCACAGGGAACTATAGTACGGAGTCAGAAGCAAACATAATATGTTGCTTCTATAGTTCAGAATACTATTGGTGGGACCTTTAGATTTGGGATACAGGTTATGAGAATTGGGAGTCATGGCAGAGGAAGTAAGTATGCATTAGTACTTCGATGCAAAATATTTTTGTTGAAGTTCCCTTTAGAGATAGAGTGCAAATCATAAATGTTTACAAGGGTTGGGTGATTTGTATCAGTGATAGAAGATCTTAAGCTGATTTGTTATCTTTGAATAAGGTTGATTGTTCCAAAAAGAGAATGTAGTGTTCAAGATATAGACATGAGAAGTGTAACTTTCAGAGAGAACATACAATACTCTCTAACTATCTTATTTTACTCTGACCACTAGAAGATGGTTGAAGAAGGACTTTAAGGAGTAGTTTTTGGCATACATAAGGAATTCTAAAAAGGAAAATAGTAGTTAGAATAAATCTTAGTGGTAAAAGATTATTCTAATGTAATTTTTGATAAGTTTTATAGGTTGCCTCCAAGTAGGGAAATTAAATTCTCTATTAATGTGATACCAGGATCATCACATATATTTAATAGCACCCTACAAAATGGCACCAGTTGAGTTAAGAGAGTTGAAAGTTCAAGAATTTTTGGATAAACAATTTTTTTCGGACCTACTGTATTTGGGGAGCCCCTATGTTGTTCGTGAAGAAGAAAGAAGGAATGATGAGATTGTGTATAGACTACAAATAATTGAATAAGAACAAATATCTTTTACCCAGGATAAATTAATTGTTTGAGCAGTTGTAAGGAGTGAGAGTGTTTTCTAAGAAAAACCTAAGATCAGGTTATCACCAATTAAGGATAAAAAATGGAGACGTGCCTAAGATTTTTTTTTAGGACATGTTATGGTCATAACTTTTGTGATGTCATTTGAATTGAATAATGTTTCAAAACATTCATGGACTTGATGAATAGATTGTTTAAACTATATCTTAACAAACTTATGGTTGAATTTAAATTTCTGATATAATCTAAAAGGGAAGAACAGCATGTGAAACATTGATAGTGTGTTGGAAATTCTGAGGAGGGAGAAATTATATGCGAAGTTATCTAAGTGTGAGTGTTGGCTGAATGAAATAACTTTCTTGGAACATATAATATTAGGAACTGGCACAACAGTTGATCCACAAAAGGTAGAGATAATGTTAAGTTGGGATAAACCAACTAATGTAACTGAGATTAGAATCTTCTTGGGGTTAGCTGGTTATTATAGAAGATTCTTTCAAGAATTCTTCTATTATTGAAATACTGTTGAATAGACTGACCAAGAAGGAGGTTAGATTTGTATGGTAAAGGAAGTGTGAGAAAATTTTCCAATTTCTAAAGGAGAAATCGATTATAGTTCTTATATTGGTGTTTTTCTTTTGGTGATGAAATATTTGTGGTGTGTAGTGATGCGTCACATCAATGATTGGGATATGTGTAACATAGGAAAAACTATGGCCCATACTTTTAGGCAATTGAAGATTCATGATAGAAATTGCCCTACTCATGACTAAAAGTTGGCTGCTATAGTGTTTACTTTAAAGATTGGAGATATCAGCTGTATGGAGCCACTGGTGAGATATTCATGGGTTATAAGAGTTTGACATACTTACCTGCCCAGAGAGAGTTGAATTTGAGGCAAAGATGGTGGATGGAGTTGATTTGTAACTATGATTGTACAATCCATTATCATTTAGAAAATGTGAGGGTGATAGCTGATACATTGAGTAGAAATTCTACAAGAAGGTTAACTGCTATGAGGATTCTGATGTGAAATTGATGATAGATTTAAAAGAAATAAGAATGAAGTTGAATAACAGTTATAGACTGAGGTTTCAACCCAATAGGGGGGTGAATTGGGTTTTTGAAAACTTTTGCGGAATAAATACAAGTTTATAAAAACATATAACCAATAGGCAATTAAACAAGTAATATGCTGTAAATAAAGAGTTTAAGGAGTAGAGAATGCAAACTCAGTTTATGGTGGTTCGGCAATATCGGATTCGTTCTGACCCTACGTCCACTCTCTTCAAGGAACCTCATTGAAGTAATCCACCAAGAAACTTAGTCGTACAACTTTACCAGTGTTGTACAAACCTTACAATCCCTTCCTTTCAGAAGCTATCCTCTTCCTCTCAGAAGTAATTTCCTTCCTTTCGGAAGTAATCCCCTTCCTCTCGGAAGTAATCCCTTTACAGTAAAAGCTGTAAAGTAAATGGTAGAGAGACAGCAAATGAAAGCTTATACAACTGAATAATGTCTCTCTTTCAAAGTAAAGCTTGAAGAATGGTTCAACATGAGTATTTCAAAGCATTTTTGAGTTTCAAATAATGAATGACTTGATTGTGTGTGTTCTTCTCTTTTTGAATGTCTTCTCCTTCTTGTTGAATGCTGAATTGAGTGAGTTTATATAGCCATGAATTAAAATAGTCGTTAGACTTTAATTTGAAATGTTTATGCCTTTAAAATCTCATATTTCGAGTCCCAACGGTCATATTTTTGAATATCTAGTCGACTGGGTCGAGATACCAGTCGACTGGGTCCTCTTTAAAAATCACATTTTTAATGCTACAATGTTACCAATCGACTGGGTATGACTTACCAGTTGACTGGGAGCCTTCAGTGTTTTCAGGATGAACAATGTTTTCAGCATGAACAGTATTTTCAACATCAATTTTCTTTATATCTCTTTATTCTTTTTGAATTTTTGAGTTCTAAAAAATCTCCTAATTGAATCAAACTTTCTTGCGCATTAAACACACAAGTTAAACACTTCAAAAGTGTTTTGTTATCATCAAAATTAATTTAATCAATTTCTTGATTAAGGCTTTTTTTATGATGACAAAACGTATTACAGATTTAAGCATAATGTGTGTGCAAGATATATGAAGAATGATATATTACAATTGCTCAAGTAATTTTCTATGTCAACATAAATTCTTCTTAAGTTCAATTAGAGAATGTTAAGTATTGAGCCCAATTAATTTATTTGCATTTAATTAAATCACATGGAGATTTTATATCTTCAATTAATTAAGACTATATAATAAAATGCAATGCAAATATAATTAGCTCCTAACAATTGAAATGCTTACAAAGAGTATCTTAGGATTCAAACCTATAATTTATCTCTATTGTCTTTGAAGTTGCATTTCAATTATTCTCCTTGAATTTGATCTTTTGGAGAGCTTATTGACTTTTGAGATCATCAACTTTGATTCACCAATTTCTACAATCTTGATCTCCTTTGATGTATAAGCACTATTAACAATCTGTATTACTCAAGTAATATTCATTAGTGCTTAATTAAGATTTTTGTCACTATCAAAATCATTCAGGGTCAATAATCTCCCCCTTTTTGATGGTGACAAAAATCTTAAGAATAAGGTCTAACAAGATCTCTAATATTCTTATTTTTCTCCCCTTTTTTGTCATAATCAAAAAGGGTAGATTTCAAAAAAAAGGGCTCCCTCTCAAAATATGCTATTGAAAACATGTTGATGAAATATTTTGAGAAAAGAATCATTTTACAAGATATCAAGAAATATAAAACAATTTTCAAGCATTATAAATCTTCAAAATAACCTCAATGCTTAGAGTATCTTACATTTAATCAATAAAGGACAAGAGTTTAAACTCATTGCTTGATTTACTAATAAGTTTTCTCTTTTACCAATAAATCATATTTTCTCCCCCTTTCAAAAAGTCTAAAATAACTATTTTTAACTTTTAAGAGACATAAAATTGGATAAAACTTAACAAGCCTTATTGGTAGTTGATTATCAATTTAATGCAAAGATAATCATTATTTTCAAACTCAAGCATATATAATAGAAAGTTTCATATTTAGCTCATGCTTGATAAATAAATAGCTCAAAAGTAATTCGTAAATCTAAATTCAAGTTCATCACTTGATTTATCCAATGCCAAATCAAAGAGAATTTATCAAAAATCAATTAATATTTGAGTATTAAATGTCTCCAAACAAAGTCTAGTCGTCTGGTATAGCTTTACCAGTCGACTGACAAATTAGGCAGAGACTTACCAGTCGACTAGGATATACTTACCAGTCGACTGGACCCTTAAGAAAATCTCCAGTCTTTGAGCTTTAGCACGAAATTTGTTTATCTATACCATCTTGAGTGAGGGAGTGATTAAATGAGGTTTAACACTCTTTCACCAGATGTCAAATATGCAAAATGATGAAATGTAGATGCAATCAAGCATACAGTTTATCATAATCTAACAGTCTCATTGACAGTCTAACTTTGCAGAAACTAGCTTCACTTTGAGGTTTTGTGAGAATGTCAGCTATTTGATCTTCTGAAGGTATGAATTCTAGTCTTATATCACCTTTTTGTGCATGATCTCTTAAGAAATGATGTTTGATTTCTATGTGTTTGGTTTTAGAGTGATGGATAGGATTCTTGGTTAGGTTAATAGCACTAGTATTATCACAAAGTATTGGAATGCCTTTTAGGTTCATGCCATAGTCTTCTAGTTGTTGTTTCATCCATATCACTTGGGCACAATAATTTCCAGCTGCTACATATTCTTCCTCGGCGGATAATAGTGCAACGAAATTTTGTTTCTTGGAAAACTAAGAAGTTAACATTGCACCTAAGAATTGGCATGTTCCACTTGTGCTTTTTCTATCTAACCTACATCCAGCAAAATCAGCATATGAATATCCTACAAGCTCAAAAGATGAATCTATAGAGTACCATAATCCTATGGTTTGGGTTCCTTGTAGATATCTAAGGATTCCTTTTACTACAACTACATGTGATTCCTTAGGATTAGACTGAAATCTAGCACACATACATACATTGAACATAATATCAGGTTTACTTGCAGTCAAATAAAGCAAAGCACCTATCATGCTTCTATAATATTTAGAATCTACAATTTTACCTCCTTCATCAAGATCAAGTTTTGTAGTTGTGCTCATAAGTGTTCCAAATGGCTTTGAGCTTTCCATCATGAACCTCCTTAGCATGTCCTTAATGTAATTTGATTGATTGATGAAGATACTTCATTTTAGCTGTTTGATTTGAAGTCCAAGAAAGTAGGTAAGCTCTCCCATCATGCTCATTTCAAATTCACCTTGCATGCACTTTGCAAACTCTTGACACATGGACTCATTAGGAGCACCAAATATAATATCATCATATTTGAACTATGAGAGTGTCATTTTTGTGAGTTTTTGTGAAGAGAGTTGTGTCTATTCTACCTCTTACAAAATCATTGTTAATCAAAAATTTGCTTAGCCCTTCATACCATGCTCTTGGAGCTTGCTTCAACCCATATAGAGTCTTAGAAAGCTTATAGACATGATTTGGAAGGCTAGGATTTTCAAATCCAAGAGGTTGCTCAACATAAACCTCTTCTTCTATAAAGCCATTTAAAAAAGCACTTTTTACATCCATTTGAAATAACTTGAACTTATTAAAGCATGCAAATGCTAATAACATTCGAATAGCTTCTAATCTAGCTACAGGAGCATAGGTCTCATCAAAGTCTATTCCTTCTTTTTGATTATATCCCTTAGCAACTAGTCTAGCCTTGTTTCTACTTACTATTCCATTTTCATCCATCTTATTTCTAAATACCCATTTAGTTCCAATTATCGACTGATTCTTAGGTCTAGGAACAAGATTCCATACTTTGTTTCTTTCAAATTGATTTATTTCTTCTTGCATTGCAATTATCCAATCATTATCCTTTTCAGCTTTGTAGATCGAGGTTTCAACCCAAGAAGGGTGTTGAATTGGGTTTTAAAAACTTTTTGTGGAATTATTACAAGTTTATAAAAACAAATAAGCAGCAAACAATTAAAATAAGTAATGTGCTATAAATAAAGAGTTTAGAGAGAAAATGATGCAAACTCAGATTATAGTGGTTCGGCAATATCGGATTCGTTCCGACCCTACATCCACTCTCTTCAAGGAACTCCTTGAAGCAATCCACTAAGTAACTTAGTCATACAACTTTCCCAGTGTTGTACAAACCTTATAATCCCTTCCTCTCGGAAGCTATCCCCTTCCTCTTGGAAGTAATCCCCTTCCTTTCGGAAGTAATCCCTTTACAAAGATGATGTAAAGTAAATAGTAGAGAAAAAACTAATGGAAGCTTATACAACTGAATAATGTCTCTCTTTCAAAGTAAAGCTTGAAGAATGGCTCAATAAGAATATTTCAAAGCTTTTTTGTGTTTCAAGAGTATAAAAACTTGATTGTGTGAGATCAACTCTTTTTGAATGTATGCAGCTTGTTATTGAATGCTCAATTGAATGGGTTTATATAGCAATCAAATAATATGGCCGTTAGGACTTTAATTTGAAAAAGATTTGCTTTAAAACATTCAGATTTGGAGTCCAACGGTCATATTTTTGAACTACCAGTCGACTGGGTCGTGATACCAGTCGACTAGGTTCACTTGAAAAAATCATGTTTTCAGACCTTCTGGGTATCTAGTCGACTGGTATATTTCATCTAGTCGACTGGGGACTCACTTTCCATTTTACTAGTTGACTGATATGAATGACCCAGTCGATTGGATACCTATTGTCTCATATACCAGTCGACTGGTATATGTACCCAGTCGACTGGGTTGTCTTCCAACCCAGTTTTTCTGTTTTAATTTAAAATATTTGTTTTAAAACGATCGGTTTAGAAAACTTTTTTTGTTCGAGCCATTGAACAAGCTATTACAGTGTATAAGTGAGACTTATATTGGTTCTAAAACCTTAAACCTATACTAGTTCTTCAGTCTTCACTTGATACTTTGATTCGGTTTGAGTTCTTGAATTTTGATCCTTGGTTGAACGCTTTTGTTGCTTACTGCACTTAGTTAGTATAATAACAGTTGTGTTTTGTCATCATAAAAATACAGGTGAGGGTCAACAATCTCCCCCTTTTTGATGATGACAAAACTAATGATGAGAAAACAGGTAAAAAGGCTAAGTGTTTGATTTTTACGAAAAATCGGACAGTCTCCTCTGTTTTTCGAATAAAACCACCCTGTAAACAGACAAATGTAGTTCATATATATATTTCAACCAACCACAATTAACTCAACCAATCAAAGAATAAGTTTTGGAGTAGTGCTCCCCCTAAATCTATGCATTGGTTTCTTTTACTTAGTTTTTCTCATTTTTCTCCCCTGTTTTGACAACAGCAATCAAAGGGGCTAGAAATAAAAAAAATAAGCTACTTATCTACTACAATCATCTAGAGAATGATTAAATAAACCTGTATTCAAAATTTTGGCTTCATTCAGATTCCGGAAGCCTTCCCGAGAAGAATCGGAAGTTTTCATACAAGCATTATCAGTTTCATAGCATTTTCGTGAATAAAAGCAGTTTGAAACTATGCAAACATATCAAAAATGATGTAAATAGATATATTAAATATGGCTAATAGAAACATAACATCATATATAAAAAGTCAATACAAGAACGGGCTTCATAGAGCCATAACTAAGACAAAATAATTCAAAATATGTCTGTGCTATGTGGTAAAAGCTGGAAAACCCTAAGTACATAATAAGGAAAACAAAAACTCAAGGAGCGGGAGAGTCTAAGCCATCACGAAGAAGTTCCCTAATCTTAGCTAAGGAACACTCGGTGTGCTCTCGATGTAACTCGAAGTCGTCCCGTAGGTGGTCAATAGAGGAGCTCAATCTCTGGTACTCCGACTGCATGGACTGGAAACCGGACTCCATCGTCATCTAAAGGCTCAAGATAGCCTAAAGTATATCTCTGTATCCAGTCTGACCAGTACTCGAGTCACCAATCAGAGGTACTCAGGTGTCAGTGTCCATATCAGCATAGGCAACTGTCTCCTCCTTCTCATCATCATCACTCTCATCTCCTCGTATCCGTAAGTGTTTCCCGGCTTTTGGATGGAGGAAGCCATCACGAACCGCACATCCCATCTTCTTTAGTGATGAGATATTGATGATGTCCGTCGATCCAATATCCTGAGCCTCGGAGGCTGGCTGATGCACTCGGAAGTGCTGGAGTATGAGCGTAATGAGCATCTCGTAAGAAAGTCACCCAGAGTCGCTTGCTTCGCCATTTATCATGTTGGCGAGCAGTAGAGGATAAATATTGAAGTGGTGCCTAGATTTAAGGCACCAAATCAATATTGTATCTATCTTAGATAGATACCCTCGACTCCCGAGTCTAGGGTGGATGGTTCAACTGACAATCAACTGAAACATCTTTGAGTCGAGGGGCATGTCACTACACGTGTGAAATGTAGTGGGTCTGTACACATAGTGAGGGTCTCCCTTGACTATCTAACAGGCCGCCTCGACGTCAAAGCTGTCTGGCCATCCATCCAGACTCCACTGAATCCCCCTTACTGGGATTCTCAATATGCTCATCAAGAGGTTAGTGTTGACCTCAAACTCCACACCGCTGACTCTGGTTCTGAATCTCAGAGCCAGAGGACTAGGTTTCACCAAGTTCTCGTAGAACTGGTGAATCAGTCGCGAGTAATATTTTTCATGTATTCTGACCAGTGGAGTCAAATTTATTGCCTCAAATGCTAGTAGAATATCAAAATTTCAATGACGAATAGAGGAATAGAGTCGAAATCAACAACTCTACCCATCATGATCTTCTTATTACGGATTATGGAGTTATACCTCATATGAGCAGCCGGACTGAAAAATAGAGTTTCCTCTAACTCTGTTATGGGCGTTCTGCTAGATGAGCACGCTGCTTTCTTTCCTCGTGACTCCGATGCCGAAGGTTTTGAAGACCTTGGCTTTTTAAGCGCATTAAGTCCACTTGTTGTGAATTTTACACGGATCTTATCGCTCATTTTGAAGAAAAAAGAAGTTTTTGGGTAAAAAAGATTTTGGTGAAAATAAGAGATTTTAACCGCAGAAAGTCAAAAATCTCTTTGTGGATGAGTAAATCGGTGTGTTTAGATGAAGTTTGGATGGTTTTTGGATCAAGAAGGTGAATTTTTCTAGAGAGAGAAAACAGAGATGCTCGAAAAATGGCGTAAAAAATCAGAAAAATGAACAGTCCCTTATATAGAATCGCGATACCAGTCGACTGGGTAGCTTTGGAAAGATAAACAGTTTCCATACCAGTCGACTGAGTTTATGAACCAGTCGACTGGGTGAACTGACAGTAAGATATCAGTCGACTGGATTGAATTGACCAGTCGACTGGATGACAACTGATTTTCAAAAAATTGGCTCCAAACAGGGTCTACAAATACCAGACTTCTGGACAGGATTTACCAGTCGTCTGGAAGAAGAGACAGAGACTTATCTGTCGACTGGATGAAAGGGTAGTGACTTTCCAGTCGTGTGGTATAGATTCACTAGTTGACTAGACCCTTATGAAAATTTTCAATCTTGAAATATAGCACGAAATTTGTTTATTTATGACATCTTGAGTGAGGGAGATATTTAAACAAGAATTAATACTCTTTCACTAGATGTCAAACATGCAAATGATGAATTATGAAGCAATCAGATATTTAGTTTATCATAATCCAGCAATCCCATTAACATTCTTATCTTACAGAAACTAGCTTCACCTAGAGGTTTTGTAAGAATGTCAGCTATTTAATCTTCTGAAGGTATGAATTCTAGTCTTATGTCACCTTTTTGAGCATGGTCTCTTAAGAAATGATGTCTTATTTCTATGTGCTTTGTTATAGAGTGCTGAATAGGGTCTTGGTTAGGTTGATAGCACTAGTATTATCACAAAATATTGGAATGTTTTTGAGGTTCATGCCATAGTCTTCTAGTTGTTGTTTCATCCATAATACTTGGGCACAACAACTTCTAGCTGCAACATATTCTGCCTCGGCGGTGGATAGTGCAACGGATTTTTGTTTCTTGGAAAACCAAGAGGTTAACATTGCACCTAAGAATTGGTATGTTCCACTTGTGCTTTTTCTATCTAACCTACATCCAGCAAAATCAGCATCTGAATATCCTACAAGCTCAAAAGATGAATCTCTAGAGTACCATAATCTTATGGTTTGGGTTCCTTATAGATATCTAAGGATTCTTTTTACTGCAACTACATGTGATTCCTTAGGATTAACCTGAAATCTAGCACATATGCATACACTGAACATAATATCAGGTCTACTTGCAGTCAAATAAAGTAAAGCACCTTTCATGCTTCTATAATATTTAGAATCTATAGTTTTATCTCCTTCATCAAGATCAAGTTTAGTAGTTGTGCTCATAGGCGTTCCAAGTGGCTTTGAGCTTTCCATCCCGAACCTCTTTAGTAGGCCCTTAATGTACTTCTGTTGATTGATGAAGATGTCTCCTTTTAGTTGCTTGATTTGAAGTCCAAGGAAGTACGTAAGTTCTCCCATTATGCTCATTTAAAATTCACCTTGCATGCACTTTGCAAACTCTTGACACACAGATTCATTAGTAGCACCAAATATAATATCATCAACATATATTTGAACTATCAAAGTGTCATTTTTGTGAGTTTTTGTAAAGAGAGTTGTGTCTATTCTACCTCTTACAAAATCATTGTCAATAAAAAATTTACTTAGTCTTTCATACCATGCTCTTGGAGCTTGTTTCAACCCATATAGAGCTTTAGAAAGCTTGTGACATGATTTGGAAGACTAGGATTTTCAAATCCAAGAGGTTTCTCAACATAAACCTCTTCTTCTATAAAGCCATTTAAAAAGGCACTTTTCACATCCATTTGAAATAGCTTGAATTTATTAAAGCATGCAAAGGCTAATAACATTCGAATAGCTTCTAATCTAGCTACGGGAGCATAGGTTTCATTAAAGTCTATTCATTCTTCTTGATTATATCCCTTAGCAACTAGTCTAGCCTTATTTCTAGTTACTATACTATTTTCATCCATTTTATTTCTATATACCCATTTAGTTCCAATTATTGAATGATCTTTAGGTCTTGGAACTAGTTTCCAAACATTGTTTCTCTCAAATTGATTTATTTCTTCCTGCATTGCAATTATCCAATCATTATCTTTTTCAGCTTCTATAAATATCTTAGGTTCTACTTGAGACAAATAAGCTACAAAATTGCAAATATATCTAATTGAATAGCGAGTTCTTTTCTAATTGAAGAGCAAGTTCTTACCCCTTGTGAAGGATCCCCAATCACTTGATTAATTGAGTAATAATTTACATACCTCCAATCTTTGGGTAGACTTTCCTCTTGTTGGCTTGAGGATGGTTGGTCCAAATTGGGAGTTTCCATCTCTTTATTTGCTTGAGGTGAACTCTCATTTGGGTTAACAATGGGAGTAGGAGTTTCCATTCTTAGAATAAAATCTGCATCATCTATAAAGAAAACTTCTCTACTACTAATTGGGTTAGACTCATCAAGAGTTATATGTACAGATTCTTCTACCACTAGAGTTCTCTTATTGAAAACTCTATAACCCTTACTAGATGTTGAATATCCTAAAAATATTCCTTCATCGGTCTTAGAATCAAATTTACCCAAGTTAGTTTTATTGTTATTTAAGATGAAGCATTTACAACTAAAAGCACGAAAATAGGAGATATTAGGCTTTCTTCCTTTTCATAGTTCATATGGAGTTTTATCAAGCAGAGGCCTAATTAAAATTCTATTTAAGATATAGCAAGAAGTGTTCACGGCTTCAGCCCAAAAGTATTTTGGTAAATTATTTTCACAAAGCATAGTTCTTGAAAATTCTTCTAGAACTTTGTTTTTCCTTTCAACAACTCCATTTTGTTGAGGAGTTCTAGGAGCTGAAAAGTTGTGATTAATTCCATTTTCATCACAAAATCTTGAAAAACTTTGATTTTAAAATTCTTTGCCATGATCACTTCTTATGCTTGAAATACAAATTCATTTTTCATTTTGTACCTTTTTGCAAAACTTTTCAAATCCTTTGAAAGCTTCATCCTTGGAAGCAATAAAAATAATAAGGTATATCTTGAATAGTCATCAACAATAACAAGAGCATATTGATGGCCACCTAGACTAATGGTACTAATTGGACCAAATAAGTCCATATGCAGAAGTTCCAAAAGTCTAGTAGTTGAGACTAAATTTTTTGCTTTAAATGAAATCCTAGTTTGTTTTCCCATTTGACAAGCATCGCATACTTTGTCTTTTTCAAAATTGATTTTAGGAAGTCCAATAACTAAATCTTTTCTTGAAACAATTTTTAGCAAGTTCATGTTCACATGACCAAGCCTTTTATGCCATAGCCATGGATTTTCACTAAAAGCATGAAAACATTTTTTATTTTCAGAATGCAAGGATTTCAGATCAACTATGTAGACATTTTCATGTCTATGGCCAATAAATTTAATCTTGTTGCTCTTGATGTCTATAACTAGACAATAAAAGGCCTCAAATGTGACTTTGTTGCCTTTGTCACAAAGTTGACTAATACTTAGTAAATTTGGCTTAAGGCCTTGTAATAGCAATACATTATCTATAGTTGAGAAATCATTACCAACTTTTCCATGCCCGATGATCTTTATTTTTATGTTGTCTCCAATGGTGACATATCCACCATCTCTTAAAGTTAGCTCATTGAATACATTTTTATCACCGATCATGTGCTTTGAGCATCCACTATCAAGGTACCAATAATTACCTTTTTCTTTGGTGTGGAGGCATATCTACATCACACAAGGATACACGATTGCACTTTTGGGTACCCAAAATTTCTTGGGTCCTTTGGGGTTAGTCCTTGAAAATACGGTTCCTTTTGGGACCCATACCTTCTTAACAACATATGGTGATCTATAGATACGTTGATGATGCACAATCCTAGGATGATAGTTATTAAAATTTCTAAGATATCTTAGATGTGCATGCCTATAATCTTTAGGATAATAGTTCCTAGGATACATGTTTCTATGGTCAGGAACATGAAAATGCATGTTATTTCTAGAAAATATATGATGATGCATTCTAGGATACATGCTAGCATTATTATGAGTATGCAAATTATTTCTAGGATAACCATGATGGTAATTCCTAGGATTAGCATGAGCAGAGTGCATATTTTGATTATACATATTGTTCCTAGAATGTATATGATGGTTATTTCTAGGATGTGTATAAGCATTTCTAGAGTGTGCATACATATAAGCATGTGTATTTCTAGGATGCTTCATTTTTGTATGAACATTAGATTTCTAGATTCTCTAGCATTCATTGAGGGAGTGCTTTTAATCTTGCTAGGGGTTTTTGAAGTAGAGGCTTCACTCACACATGAGACTTTCATGAATAAGCTCTCTTTTGATTTTTGCTTTCCCAATGGAGAGTATCCTAAACCAGATTTTCCTCCACTTAATCTTTTGGAAGAAAGCACTTCATCAAGCTTTTCTTTTCCAAGCATAAGTCTAGATATAGTGCCATTCAATTCTAAAATTTTATTTTTTTAAATTCTCATTTTCATCTTTGAGGAAATCTTGAGAAGAATCATACAGTAAAGAAGATAATTTATCTTTTTCTTCTATAAGACTTATCATCTCCTTAGAGAGAGATGATACCTCTTTCTTAAGAATTGAATTTCTAGAATCGAATTTCTTCAATTCATCATGCATTTCATTTATTACTTCCAGTAACTCTTCACTACTACTTACAATTTTATTCTTAGAAGAGGGAGAAGATGTTACCTCACTTTCATCGTCGATTGCCATAAGACATAGGTTGGCAATTTCTTCGCATTCGATCTCTTTATTCTAGAAGTCTTCTTCTTCGTCATCACCATCACGATTAAGATCTTCAATTTCCATAAAAGGTAAGGATGTGGTGGAACCATCAATTTTGTAATCCAAGTAGCTTTCATGCTTCTTGAGGGATTCTATAAGCTCTTCTAAACTTTTACTTGTAGAATGCTTTGTCAAAATAATTTTCCATTGATTTGACAGAGATCTAAGAAATATTCTCACAAGTTCAAGGTTAGAATAAATTTTACCCATGAAAGATAAAGTTTTAACAAGTATGGTAAAACGAGTTTGCGAATCAAAAATTGATTCATTTTCATTCATTTTAAAATGCTCTAAGTCATGAACAAAGTTTTTTAATTTGAAATTCTTTTCTTGCTCATTTCCTCAATGTATGACTTCCAATAAATCCCAAATTTCTTTTGCAGTCTTACATGAGAAAATTTAATCAACTTCGTTTTGATCAAGAGAACTATAAAACATGTTCATAACTTTAGCATTTAGTTGAATGAATTTACTATCATTTACATCAAAGTCATTTTCATTTTCAAGAATGAAATACCAAGCATAATAATAATGTGCTTGAATAAAAATCTTCATTTGAGCTTTCCAATGGGTGAAATTTGTTCCATGGAGAAGAGGAGGACTAGAAGGATCTCTTCCTTCTAAAAATATAGTTACCATAGGATCAACTCTAGGATGTTAAGCCTAAAATAGAGAACGAGGCTCTGATATCAATTGTAGATCGAGGTTTCAACCCAAGAGGGGGGTTGAATTGGGTTTTTAAAACTTTTTGTGGAATTATTACAAGTTTATAAAAACGAATAAGCAGCAAACAATTAAAATAAGTAATGTGCTATAAATAAAGAGTTTAGAGAGAAAATGATGCAAACTCAGATTATAGTGGTTCGGCAATATCAGATTCGTTCCGACCCTACATCCAATCTCTTCAAGGAACTCCTTGAAGCAATCCACTAAGTAACTTAGTCATACAACTTTCCCAGTGTTGTACAAACCTTATAATCCCTTCCTCTCGGAAGCTATCCCCTTCCTCTTGGAAGTAATCCCCTTCCTTTCGGAAGTAATCCCTTTACAAAGATGATGTAAAGTAAATAGTAGAGAAAAAACTAATGGAAGCTTATACAACTGAATAATGTCTCTCTTTCAAAGTAAAGCTTGAAGAATGGCTCAATAAGAATATTTCAAAGCTTTTTTGTGTTTCAAGAGTATAAAAACTTGATTGTGTGAGATCAACTCTTTTTGAATGTATGCAGCTTGTTATTGAATGCTCAATTGAATGGGTTTATATAGCAATCAAATAATATGGCCGTTAGGACTTTAATTTGAAAAAGATTTGCTTTAAAACATTCAGATTTGGAGTCCAACGGTCATATTTTTAAACTACCAGTCGACAGGGTCGTGATACCAGTCGACTAGGTTCACTTGAAAAAATCATGTTTTCAGACCTTCTGGGTATCTAGTCGACTGGTATATTTCATCTAGTCGACTGGGGACTCACTGTCCGATTTACCAGTCGACTGGTATGAATGACCCAGTCGACTGGATACTTACTGTCTCATATACCAGTCGACTGGTATATGTACCAAGTCGACTGGGTTGTCTTCCAACCCAGTTTTTCTGTTTTAATTTAAAATGTTTGTTTTAAAACGATCGGTTTAGAAAACCTGTTTTGTTCGAGCCATTGAACAAGCTATTACAGTGTATAAGTGAGACTTACATTGGTTCTAAAACCTTAAACCTATACTAGTTCTTCAGTCTTCACTTGATACTTTGATTCGGTTTGAGTTCTTGAACTTTGATCCTTGGTTGAATGCTTTTGTTGCTTACTACACTCAGTTAGTATAATAACAGTTGTGTTTTGTCATCATTAAAATACGGGTGAGGGTCAACAAGCTTCTATAAAAGTCTTAGGTTCTACTTGAGACAAATAAGCTACATAATTGCAAATATTTCTAATAGAGGAACGAGTTCTTACCCCTTGTGAAGGATCACCAATCATTTGATCAATCGGGTGATAATTTACATACCTCCAATCTTTGGGTAGACTATCCTATTGTTGGTTTGTAGATGGTTGGTCCAAATTGTGAGTTTCCATCTCTTCATTTGCTTGAGGTGGACTCTCTTTTGGGTCAACAATGGGAGTAAGAGTTTCTGTTCTTAGAATAAAATCTGCATCATCATTAAAGAGAACTTCTCTACTACTAATTAGTTAGACTCATTAAGAGTTAACTCATCAAGAGTTATATGTACGGATTTTTCTACCACTAGAGTTCTCTTGTTGAAAACTCTATAAGCCTTACTAGATGTTGAATACCCTAAAAATATCCCTTCATCGGTCTTAGAGTCAAATTTACCCAAGTTAGTTTTATTGTTATTTAGGATGAAGCATTTACAACCAAAGGTACAAAAATAGGAGATATTAGGCTTTCTACCTTTCCATAGTTTATATGGAGTTTTATCAAACATAGGCCTAATTAAAATTCTATTTAAGATATAGTAAGAAATGTTCACGGCTTCAGCCCAAAAGTATTTTGGTAAACTATTTTCACAAAGCATTGTTCTTAAAAATTCTTCTAGAACTCAGTTTTTCCTCTCAACAACTCCATTTTGTTGAAGAGTTCTAGGAGCTGAAAAGTTGTGATCAGTTCTATTTTCATCACAAAATCTTAAAAAGCTTTGGTTTTCAAATTATTTTCTATGATCACTTCTTATGCTTGAAATACAAATTCTTTTTTTCATTTTGAAACTTTTTGCAAAAGTTTTCAAATCCTTTGAAAGCTTCATCCTTGTAAGCAATAAAAATAACAAAGGTATATCTTGAATAGTCATCAACAATAACAAGAGCATATTGATGGCTACCTAAACTAATGTTACTAATTAAACCAAATAAGTCCATATGCAAAAGTTCTAAAGGTCTAGTAGTTGAGACTACATTCTTTGATTTAAAAGAAACCCTAGTTTGTTTTCCCATTTGACAAGCATCACATACTTTGTCTTTTTCAAAATTGATTTTTGGAAATCCAATGACTAAATCTTTTCTTGAAATGATTTTTAGCAAGTTCATGTTCACATGACCAAGCCTTCTATGCTATAGCCATGGATTTTCATTAAATGCAGGAAAACAGTTTTCATTTTCGAAATACAAGGATTTCAAATAAACTGTATAGACATTTTCATGTCTATGGCCAACAAATTTGATCTTGTTACTCTTGATGTCTATAACTAGACAACGAGAGGTCTCAAATGTGACTTTGTTGCCTTTGTCACAAAGTTGACTAATACTTAGTAAATTTGGCTTAAGGCCTTGTACTAGCAATACATTATCTATGGTTGAGAAATCATTACCAACTTTTCCATGCCCGATGATCTTTATTTTTGTGTTGTCTCCAGTGGTGACAAATCCACAATCTCTTAGAGTTAGCTCATTGAATACACTTTTATCACCGGTCATGTGCTTCGAGCATCCACTATCAAGGTACCAACAGTTACCTTTCTCCTTGGTGTGGAGACATATCTACATCACACAATGATATACAATTGCACTTTTAGATACTCAAAATTTCTTGGGTCCTTTGGGGTTAGTCCTAGAAAACACGGTTCCTTTTGGAACCCATACTTTCTTAACAGTATATGGTGATCTAAGGACATGTTGATAATGCACAATCCTAGGATAATAGTTATTGAAATTTCTTGGATTTCTTAGTTGTGCATGTCTATAATTCTTAGGATAGGAGTTCCTAGGATACATGTTTCTATTATGAGGAATATGAATATGCATGCCATTTCTAGAAAATGTATGATGATGATTTCTAGAATACATGCTTGCATTATTATGAGTATGCATATTATTTCTAGGATAACCATGATGGTAATTCCTAGGATATGCATGTGCAGTGTGCAAGTTTTGATTATACATATTGTTTCTAGGATGCACATGATGGTTATTCCTAGGATGTGTATAAGCATTTCTTGAATGAGCATAAATATAAGCATGAGTATTTCTAGGATGCTTCATTCTAGTATATACATTAGAATTAGTATTTCTACACCTACTAACATTCATTGAGGGAATACTTTTGACCTTGCTAGTGGTCTTTGAAGTAGAGGCTTCATTCACACATGATGCTTTCATGAATAAGCTCTCTTTTGATTTTTGCTTGCCTAATGGAGAATAACCTAACCTGGATTTTTCTCCATTTAATCTTTGGCAAGATAGCACTTCATCTAGCTTTTCTTTTTCAAGCATAAGTCTAGATATTGTGCCATTCAATTCTATTATCTTCTTCTTTAAGTTTTCATTTTCATCTTTAAGAAGATCTTGAGAAGAATCATAAAGTAATGAAAATAGTTTATCTTTTTCTTCTCTTAGACCTACCATCTCTTTAAAAAGAAATGACATCTCTTTTTTAAGAATGGTGTTCCTAGAATCAAAATTCTTCAATTCTTCATATATTTCATTTATGACTTCTATCAATTCTTCACTACTACTAACAATGTTATTTTTTGAAGAGGAAAAAGTTGATATCTCATTTTCATCGTTGATTGCCATAAGACATAGGTTGGCAATTTCCTCGCATTCGATCTCTTTATTCGAGGAGTCTTCTTCTTCTTCATCACCATCACGATTAAGATCTTTAATTTCCATAAAAGGAAAGGATGTGGTGGAGCCATCAATTTTGTAATCCAAGTAGCTTTCATGCTTCTTGAGGGATTCCACAAGCTCTTCTAAACTTTCAGTTGTAGAATGCTTTGTCAAAATAATTTTTCATTGATTTGACAAAGACCTAAGAAATACTCTCACAAGTTCAAGGTTAGAATAAATTTTACCCATGAAAGATAAAGTTTTAACAAGTATGGTAAAACGAGTTTACGAATCAAAAATTGATTCATTTTCATTCATTTTAAAATGCTCTAAGTCATTAACAAAGTTTTTCAATTTGAAATTCTTTTCTTGCTCATTTCCTCTATGTATGACCTCCAATAAATCCCAAATTTCTTTTGCAGTCTTACATGAGGAAATTTGATCAACTTCGTTTTGATCAAGAGAACTATAAAACATGTTCATAACTTTAACATTTAGTTGAATGAATTTACAATCATTTACATCAAAATCATTTTCATTTTCAAGAATGAAATACCAAGCATAATAATCATAAGCTTGAATAAAAATCTTCATTTGAGCTTTCCAGTGGGTAAAAATTTTTCCATGGAGAAAAGGAGGACTAGAAGGATCTCTTTCTTCTAAAAATATAGTTACCATAGGATCAACTCTAGGATATTAAGCCTAAAATAAGAGCACCTTGCTCTGATACCAATTGTAGACTGAGGTTTCAACCCAAGATGGGGGTGAATTGGGTTTTTAAAAACTTTTGTGGAATAAATACAAGTTTATAAAAACATATAACCAACAAGCAATTAAATAAGTAATATGCTGTGAATAAAGAGTTTAAGGAGTAGAGAATGCAAACTCAGTTTATAGTGGCTCGGCAATATCGGATTCATTCCGACCCTACGTCAACTCTCTTCAAGGAAACTCCTTGAAGTAATCCACTAAGAAATTTAGTCGTACAATTTTACCGGTGTTGTACAAATCTTACAATCTCTTCCTTTCGGAAGTTATCCCCTTCCTCTCGGAAGTAATTTCCTTCCTTTTAGAAGTAATCCCTTTCCTCTCGGAAGTAATCCCTTTCCTCTTGGAAGTAATCCCCTTCCTCTCGAAAGTAATCCCCATCCTCTCGAAAATAATCTCTTTACAATAAAAGCTGTAAAATAAATGGTAGAGAGACAGCAAATGAAAGCTTATACAACTGAATAATGTCTCTCTTTCAAAGTAAAGCTTGAAGAATGGCTCAACATAAGTATTTTAAAGCTCTTTAAAAATCACATTTTTAATGCTACAGTGTTACCAGTCGACTGGGTATGACTTACCAGTCGACTGGGAACCTTCTGCCCGTTTTACCAGTCGACTGGGTCACTATTTGTGCATTGCTACAGTGTTTTCAGGATGAATAGTGTTTTTAGCATCAATTTTCTTTATATCTCTTTATTCTTTTTGGATTTTTGAGTTCCAAAAAATCTCCTAATTGAATCAAACTTTCTTGCACATTAAACACACAAGCTAAACATTTCAAAAATGTTTTGTTATCATCAAAATTAATCTAATTAATTTCTTGATTAAGGCATTTTTGATGATGACAAAACATATTACAGATTTAAGCATAATGTGTGTGCAAGATATATAAAGAATGATATATTACAAATGCTCAAGTAATTTTCTATGCCAACATAAATTCTTCTTAAGTTCAATTAGAGAATGTTAAGTATTGAGCCTAATTAATTTATTTTCATTTAATAAAATCACATGGAGATTTTATATTTTCAATTAATTAAGACTATATAATAAATTGTAATGCAAATATAATTAGCTCATAACAATTGAAATGCTTACAAAGAGTATCTTAGGATTCAAACCTATAATTTATCTCTATTGTCTTTGAAGTTGCATTTCAATTATTCTCCTTGAATTTGATCTTTTGGAGAGCTTATTGACTTTTGAGATCATCAACTTTGATTCACCAATTTCTACAATCTTGATCTCCTTTAATGTATAAGCACTATTAACAATCTATATTACTCAAGTAATATTCATTAGTGCTTAATTAAGATTTTTGTCACTATCAAAATCATTCAGGGTCAACCACAGTGATAGAAGATCATGGTTAATGAATATGGTTGTGCAGTCATCCATAGTAAAATGCTTTAGAGATATAAGGTAGAAATGAAGAAATAAAAAAAAAGATTAAGCATTGAGTGCTTACTAGAAAGCAATATGAGTTCAAAAAATTTAAAATGAGGGTATTTTGATATTGGAACATGGATTTGTGTTCCCAATGATGCAGAGTGGAGAAATAAGATATTGAGAAGGTACATGATAATGTAGATTCGTTGCAACCAAGTAACAATAAGATGTATAGAGGATTGAAATAGAAATTATGATGGTCAGGATTGAAGAGGGATATAGCTGAGATTGTGAGGTTGTATGGAGTACCATGAAGCATAAAGTCAAATAGAGATGCTAGATTTACATCTTGGTTTTGGAGAGGCTTTCAGAAAGCCACGGGTACACAGTTGTAATTTAATATAATTTTTCATGCTCAGACAGAAAGGATTATTATAGTACTAGAAGATATGTTAAGGACAAATGTGATGAGTTTTTCAGTAAGTTGGGATGCTTACATGCCATCAATTGAAATTGCTTATAATAATCAGTATCAAACTAATATTTGGATGGCACCGATTGAGACATTGTATGGTAAAAGGTGTAGAACTCCTATATGTTGGGAAGAAGTAGGAGAGAGAAAGATATTTGGTTCATAAATTATTAAATTAACAAATGAGATAATCAAATTGGTTAGAGAGAATCGTAAATCAACACAGAGTAGACCAAATAACTATACCGATATTAAGAGAAGATCTCTCGAGTTTCAAGTTGGTGATTGTTGTATTGAAAAATATCTCAATGAAAAGGTATATTGAGATTTAAACAGGAAAGGAAAGCTGAATCCGAGGTATGTCGGACCCTATGAGTTTGTTGAGAAAGCGAGGTTAGTTGTGAGTAGCCTGGATTTTCCTTCAGAATTAAAACATTTATATAATGTATTCATGTTGCACTTTTAAGAAAGTGTTTACATGATATTTCGAGCTAAGCTATAGAAATTCAAAAAGATTGGATGTACATACAAGTACCAGTGAGAATTTTAGACAAAAGAACAAATCATGTATAATAAAATAATTGCATTAGTTCAAGTTCTGTGGCGGAATAAGGATGTTGAAGAGATTACGTGAAAGTGTAAGACAATTATGAAGAAGTATTATTCATTTTGTTTCTGGAGTTAGATAAGGAAATTTCGGGGACAAAAGTTTTATAAGGTGGGTAGAATTGTAATACCCGTAATCATAAAATAAGAGTAAAGAAGTACTTCAATAAATATGTCAAAGAGTTAAAATAATATAGATATTTTGAATTGCGAAAAGATAGATTTTTATAAATAAAAAAAAATTGTGGGACGTGGACGTCCAGAAAAGAAAAAAAAAATTGGACGTGAATGTCGAGGACCCAGAAAGAAGAAAAAATAAATTTTTTTTTAAAAAAAAAATAGTCAACAAAAGGGGACAGCGAGTGGCAGCACCTGCTTCCAAGCAAAGTAAAGAAAATGGTTTGCTTGACACATTTTAGTGTCGTGGTAGTTAATTGAGGGGGGGATGTGTGTGTCGAGTTGAAAATTTTTTTGGGGCTGCACATTGCAAATTCGTGGCATTAGTTGGGACAGGGCGGCTGAGACTAACAGAGTATGTAAACAGCTTATCTTTCATTCTTAGGAAATCTTTGGTTTCTCCTTTCCTCAATTCAATTTCTATAAACACTTGGGAACCAAAAGAAATGTTAAAAGAGCAAAATTTTGAGGGGGTTTACGATGGAAATTCATAGAGAATCATGAAAAGTTATCAAAAAAACAGAAGGTAATAACATAGTGTTTATTTTTAGAATTTTTAGCATTCATGAAATTTCCTAAGAAGTCAAAGTGGGAATTTTCAAAGGGTGTGGTTTATAACGAATTGAAGAATAAATTATAAATTTAATATAAATATGATGTCAGATATTGACGATCTACAATCACGAGAAATTTCTGAGAGGAACGGGAAAGGCAAGAAGGTGATCCATGGGTAGTTTTAAGTGCTATGTGGGGAGTTGGATTTACTCTAAGTAATCTAAATAAAAATGAAAAATTTAGTGATAATATTAAATTAAATTATTAACTTATGTTTTGGCGATAGATGCAAATTTGGTTGATAGATATGATACGAATATTGGACACGTAGAGAATTATTATGTGAGAAAAAAAATATTATTAGAATAATGAGTTGATTTAATAATGATGGTGATAAATAAATTTTTAATGAGCTATGAGTGATGTTTTGATACGAATTATGAGGAGATGAAATTTAGTAGATCGTGGCAAGCTTTAAAGGATTGATTTGATGTGATTTGGGGATGAAATTTAGTGGATCTTGACAAGTTTTAATGGATGGTTTGATGTGATTTGGGACGAGAAGAATTTAGTGGAATTTTTATAATAATTTGAGGAAGATAGGGTAGCTAGATTTAAATATTTTGAGTTCATGTTGTTTTTATATTACTATATATATGCATATTTCATACCATTGTTCATATGCATATGCATTAAATAAAAGAAAAGAAACGGGAAAGCAATCGGTCTAATGAAAATGAAAGAACCAGGAAGGCTACCGGTCCAATGAAAATGAAAGAACCGGGAAGGCAACCGGTCTAGTTAAAATGAAAGAACTGGGAAGGCAGTCGGTCTAATGAGAATGAAAGAATCGAGAAGACAACCGGTCTAAATGAGAATGAAAGAACCAGGTAGACATCTGGTCTAAGATAATAACAACCTGTCGACAAGTGGGAAGACATTCCCCTCATAATAATTCATGCATTGCATATGTTTTAATTATTAGTTGCATTATTGAAATGCTGATGTGTGGTGTATTATTGTGAATTTAATTATAGATGGATGAGTCTCATAGAGAGACAGTTATGGTGATAAGAACCATCTAAATGGTAGACTTTATGATGTAAACTTCATTACGAGGTAATTATGAGATAATTGATGGTTTTAAGGTGAACCAATAAATAAGAGGAAGAGATTGATAAAGAATGGATATGATGACTTATGTAGTGATTTTAGAGTGCTAGTATCAAGTGTATGAGATATAAATTGATTTAAATATTAAAAAACTATTTATACAAATGAGTACTTCTAGTAAATTTAATTCACTGAGCTTGTGAAGCTCACCCCTCATTGTACAATGATTTGAGATAGCAGGCAGGACAAATAGTTTGGTGAGTTGAGGTTCTGATGAAATCATTTTCTGTAATCCACGTATGTGTCAACATCCTCAGACTAATGAGAAAATAAAATAAAAATTTATTCGTAAATATTCATGCATTTATGTGTTTATAATGTTCAAAGATCAGATTGATGTAACTCCCCTATTGAAGGTTGAGGATTTATGAATGAAAATTTTCTTTTGTTGTTATTTATTTTTATTGTTGCATATATGTGTTGTGTTGGGATTTTCAAAATGTGATGACACCGTCTCGAGGGTGGCCAACCTGGGATGGGTCGTTACACTGCCCTACCATACATAACTTGAAATGGTGCCATGCCATTGTAGGCATTAAAATTTGTATTGTACCAATACTCAACCCAATGTAAGTACTTAGATCACTTACTTGGCTCTTCCATCATAAAACATCTAAATTATTGTTCCAAATATTTGTTCAACACCTCTGTTTGCCATCTGACTGTAGATAATAAGAAGAACTAGTGCAAAGAGTTGTTCTATTCAATTTGAACAATTTCTTTCAAAAATTGCTCATGAAAATGTGATCTCTATTTATAGACACTCAATTTCGTTCAAATTATTAAAATGGACCATGTGTGTAGCCAATGATGAGAATTTAGTCCAAAAATGCTCAAATTTGGAAAGAATAAGAACTGAGACTTCGTTTTTTAGGAAGAACCAATTTAAAATCTTATAGACAAAAATCTTTGAGATCCAAATCACATTCTTTAAGGCCTATTGGATTAACTTTCTTGTTGAATGCCCTAGCAATTATCTTTTGGTAACATTGCACATGATGTATGGCTCTCAAGCTTTTCTCATCCATTAAGATGACTTCTTTATATGTAGTGCACAACCAATTTTCCTTAAACGCTTTGCTTACCAAAACTACTCTCAGTGATGGCACCTCAATTTCAACAGGCAACACTGCTTCCATACCATTGACCAAATCATACAGTGTAGCACTAATAGAAGTACGAAAGAAGTTCTATAACCCCGTAAGGTATAAGGAAACTTCTCATGCGAATCTTTATATATCTTGGTCATCTTTTCAATAATTATTCTGACATTCTTATTAGTAGCTTCAACAACACCATTGGTTTGAGGAAGATAGAGTGATAACTTATGACGAACAATCTTCTATTCTTGTAGCAAAATCTAATACCTCACCTTGGAAGTGCGAACCATTGCAAGAAATCATTTCATAAGGAATTCCATAATGACTAATGATATTTGTACGAATGAATTTAGCAACATGCTTACCTTTCAATTTAGCATAAGACGCTGCCTCAATCCATTAGGTGAAATAATCTATAGCTACTGAAATATAATAATGTCCATTTGAGGATTTATGAATAATCTTTCCAATGACATCAATTCTCCACACTAAAAATGACCAAGGTGTAGTCATGTTATACAAAGAAGATGGTGACATGTGCTTGAGATTCACGTGAATTTGACACTTATAACATTTCTTGACATAATTCACACAATTAATTTTTATAGTGACCTAATAGTATCCTAACTTCAAGATTTTATTAGCAAGCTTTTTTTCGTTCATATGCAAACCACAATCACCAGCACGCATTTCTGCAATTAACTTGGCAATAGAATCTTCATTAACATAAAAAAAGTTGTATTCCATCATATGACCTTTTATATAGCTATCCACGACAAAGGATTTATTGGGAAGCTAACAATCGAATGGCTCTTCTATCTCTCTTTTCTACACCTTAGGGTTATTCTATGTTCTTGATGAAGTTATTGATATCAGTAAACCCTGACAAACAATCAGAGGCTTTCGCTACAATCTCAACTTTATGAAAATACACAGGCTCTTCTCGTTTCTTGATGGATAAAGGTCTTAACTCAAACCCTTCGAGCATGTCAACCAATGAGCCTAAGGTAGCCAAAACATAAACAAACTGATTTTGAGCCCTAGCGAGATAAGTGAGGTAATATTCTCAAACTCTTGGATAAGATCCTCAATATACTCTTGGTAAGGTCTAAGCTTCTTTTCCTTAATTTTCCACTTCTTTTGCAGTTGAAGTTTAACCAAAGTTGAATCTCCAAAAATATCAATTTCCTTAATTCCTATGGCTATTAGAGCATCCAAACCAGTTATGCATGCTTCATATTCGACATATTGTTCATTGTTGGAAAATCCAATTCAACTACTAAAGGGGTAAGATTATTATGGAAACACCATCACTATACTAAAACTATAACCATTTTGATTCGAAGCTCTATCAAAGTATATTTTTCATCCTCAATTGGTATCAACATTCATAAACTCTTCATCTGGGAATACATACATTGAATCTTTTTTCATTTTCTATGGGGTGCAAAATGAAGTGCTCAATAATAACATTACCTTTTATAGAATTATTAGTGGCATACTTGAGATCAAATTCAAATAAAAACATGAGCCAACGAGACATTCTTCCAATCACATCTGACTTTTCAAACAATGATTTCGAGAAATAACTATGACTTGGAAACCATGTAGTGCCTTAACTTCTTTGTGGTCTATACTAATGTCAAAAGAAATTTCTCAATATTAGTATATCTAACCTTGTATTCCTACATCTTCTTACTCAAGCAATAAATGGCTCTTTATTGCTTTCCTTTATATTCTTAAGCTAGTATGCACCCCATAATGGTTTTTTTAGTAGCAAGGTACAACAATAAAGGTTCCCCTTATCAATGAGGGACTAGAACTAGAGAATTGGCTAGGTATTCCTTGATCTTTCAAAAGCTTCATGAAGCTGAGGATTTCATTCGATCTTGGTGTTCTTTTTCAATAATTTGAAGATAGGTTCACAAATGTTAGTGAGTTTTGCTATGAAATGATTGATGTACTAGATCTTTCCTAGGGAGCCTCTAACTTCTTTCTCGATTTTTGGTACTGGAAAGTCATCAATTTCTTTTATCTTGGATGGATCAATCTCAATACCTCTCCAACTTACCACAAATCCTGAAACCTTACTAAAGGTAGCACTAAACACACATTTCTACAAATTCAATCAATACTCTCGAATTATTCTAAAGAACTTCTTTAACGTCTCCAAATGGCCTTCTCTATCCTTAGAATTTAAAATCACACAATCTACATAAACCTCAACCTCCATATACATTATATCATGGAGCAACGTAGTGGCTAACCTCTGGTATGTCAAGCCTACATTCTTTAAACCAAAAGGCATAACTCTATAGACAAAGGTACCCTATTGGGTGATAAGAGTTGTATTTTCTCTATTCTCAGGAGCCAATTGAATTTGGTTATTAGCAGAGAACCTATCATAAATGATAACAACACATGACTAGCAGTATTGCTAACAAGCATATTTATGTGAAGCAGTGGAAGATCATCATGTGGACTGGCCTTAATGAGATCTTTATAGTCAACACAATAACATATCTTTTCATCTTTATTAGTAACTTGCACAATATTGGAAACCCAACTTGGAAACTCGACAACGATCAAGTACTTGGCCTTTTAACTGCTTGGTGATCTGTTCTTTGATTTTTAGTACCCATTCTGGTTCATTCTCCTTAACTTTTTCTTTACTAGTTTTATTTGTTCACATAAGGATTTGTGATGTTATAAAATTTTAGGATCAATGCCAGGCATATCCTCATATGACCATGCAAACATAAAATAAAATTCATGTAAGAGTGAAACAAGTTGTTCTTTTTCTAGTAGTGAAAGTGAATTGCCAATTTTGACTTACTTAGGTTCATCATTAGTTCTAAGATTAATAAAGATAGATCCATCAAATTTTAGTTGAGTGTTGCATTTTTTTCTCTATTTCAATCTTTTTTTTTTTTCAAGTTCACCATTATGGGACTCTTTATTGCAAGACAAAAGAAAATGATGCTCGGAATCTAAGCATACTTTATTAAACTTAAGAGTTACAAATTTGATATCTGACTCGACCTCATAGATAGTTTTAAGACTGAAAACATCAAAACAAAATTAAGTAGACTTAGACCCAGACTCTGACTTTAGATTAAAAACTAGTTTAAACTAGAATTAGAAAATAAAAATTCTTCTTCACTCATGGGTGGGCCAAAATTAAACTTAACACTAGATTCTTCTTCATATTTCCATTGACTCTGTTGACTCTTGGAACCAATAATCTTGGATGTGTCTGCCACTCTATCTTCTTTGAAGAATAGCTCCATTACTTCATGCTCATCTTCCCTCATCAAGTCCCCTACTTTCTTGCCATTTATGGGCTTATTTTCTTCCTTGCTCTCTCAATCCACTTCCACATCATGAAAATTTTTGAAACCATGATATATAGCACCATTAACAAAATTAACCCAAGGATTTGCAAATCCATAAATCATAATAAGAAAAATATTCTCCACTTTTTATAAACAAGCCATTAAGTGTAGGGTACTTACGACACCAATTTTCAGTTTTACTTTTCATGTGCGGCTCATATCTTAGCCCTCGGTGATTTTTTTATAGAAATAATATTAGGAAAATTAAGAATGCCTTGGAGATCTTTACCAAACCCTTTGTGTTATATATAACTTATCTTCTTCATGAGGTTCTCAACCATATGATTAACACCTATCATATCCACAGAGAAATCAAATCCATTCAACACAATCTAATCCATTTTAATTCTAACACTGAGTACTTTTATGGAAATTTAATCTCCATTAATAGTAATGACTTCACAGCCTAGCTTGATCTTCACCATTTAATGCAAAGCAAAGGGAATAGCTTTAATAGATTACAACCAAGGTCATCCTAGCCGTAGGTTGAAAGAAGCATGCACATCAATCACATAGATCTAAATTTCACACACCATTGGTTTTATCTTAGCTCCAATTTGGATTACTCCCAATTCTTTCCTCCTAGTGTTGTAATAGGCTTTCGTAATGTGAGAAGTTGGAAACAATTCTTTAGTATCAATTCTGAGGCATTCTATAATGCACGAAGGATATATATTAAGTCTGGATCCATCGCCAACAAGTATCATAGGAATATTCTTACCAAGACATTCAAGAGTGATAAGCAAGGATTTGTTATGGTTCTTCTTTTCAACTAGGAGATCATTATCAAGGAATGTTCTTTAGGACAATACGGACTTGGTCTTCTTTAGAAGGGTGGTTGGTCATTTTGGTTACTTTATCTCTCCATTGTGTGATGAATTCATAAAAGGTTTCATCGTATTTTTGCTTAGTGGTTTCAAGGTCTTGAAGGTTGATATCAAGTTAGGTATTGTAGAAGTACAATTTGACGAATTCAATGGCAATGTCTTCAAGGGTGCGGAATTTAGACGTGTTGAACCCATTTTGATTTTGGTAATGACAAAACATGATTATTAAGCTAACCATCTCTTGTATAAGTTAGATCTAAATCACAAGGTGCAAGGCACACACGTAAGGTGCAAAGCATGCATTCAAAGTGAAAGGTACGCACGAAAAATGCAAGGCATGCACATGAAAATCCATTTAGCCTTAAATATCATCCAAATAAGAAGTTGAATAAGTTTAGAGACATTTAAAGATCTTTTCTCTCTCAACTCTTAGCTCTATTATGGCTCAAATTATTTTCTCTAAAATGTCTTACTTGAAAATCGATTTAATGATTCAAAATATTTATAATTTTTTAAGTAAAATAAATAATTTGGGTATCCACAGTCAATTAGGTTGGTATTACAGTCGACTGGAGGCTCAAGATTTTTTAGCTGTTATTTCCAAAGCCAAATAGAAGTCGATTATAATATTTTGTAATTGATTGTAGAAGAGTCCAAGACTTTTTATGGTAGACTAGAAGAATATCATAACCAATTGAACCCTCAACTTTTGCCTCACTGATTCAAAAATTCAAACAGACAATCATCTGGCTAAGAGTCATAGTCGATTGTAATATCGAAAATAACAGTTAATTTTCAATTTGAATTGTGAGTTAAAGCATTTAATACACCAAATGGCCATTCAATATTTTTAACGGATAGTAGGAGTTAGAATTATAAATACACATCGTCAATGAGCATTTGAAACTAACTAGAACATTGCTCATTAATTGCATTAGTGAGTTTTCAAAATATGAAATTGAGCCATTATTAATCCAAAAGCTTGTAAGAGAGAAAAATCTGAGTTGTAAAGATTCATTGTGATCTCTTGAAACTAACTAGAACATTACTTTATGATTAAGAAGAATTAAGTAAAAAGGCCCATGCTAGAGATGATTCAATCAAGAGTGATCAAATAATTTGCTTTGGATGCAAAATACTCAAACATATTAGGGAAAATTGTCCTTTAACGAAGAAGCCTATCAAGAACTTCAAAGAAAGCAATAGTGGCTGCTAATTGGAGTGATGAAGAGAAAAAAGATTTAGAGGATGATGATACATATCAAGATATTACCAATATTTACTTGATGGCAATTGATAATGAACATGAGGTAACTAACTCTTTAGATATTGTTATTGATAATGAAATTGTGCATGAAGATTTACTATAAGCTTTCAATGAATTACATGATGAGATTTAGAAATTTGGCATGAAAAATGTTTCTCTAAAAAAAAAGATTTCATCTCTCAATAAAGAAATTGAGTTTTTAAAAGAACAAAATGAAAAGTTTTCTATAGAAGTTGGTAACATAAAACAAGACAATTTGAAAATTGAAATGAAACTTTAAAGAAGAAAGTGATTGAGTTAGACAACATTATATCTAGACTTGTTAAAGGAAAAAGAAAAAGTAGATGAAATGTTGGCATGCAAAAGAATGAGAAGAGAACAATCTAGATTGGGATACTCTCTTATGGAAAAACAAAAATCCAATAGATTCGTCTTTGTTAAAGTAACAAATTTAAACGAGACTTCTAGCTCTCATCCTTCTAGCAAAGCATGAATGCACCATTTATAGGAAATCTCATGACATCCCTAGAAATACTAAGAATGTTCCTAACATAAATGCTTCTCATAGAGATGCTCAAAACACTCATTCCAAAAACTCTTATGCTAGAATGCATATATTGGAAATGCTCGTTCATTTACAAGAAATGCTAATTCTAGATATGCAAAGAATTAATATGCTCATCATTCTTGTTCTAGAAATGGAAAGTATGCTTATAATGATCATAAAATATTATGATGATAATGGAATGGATCATAATTTTTTGGCTCTTTAATTCCATTAACAAAATGGCGTTGTTAAAAGGAAAAATAGAATTTTAGAAGAAATTGGTAGAACTTTTTTTTTTTTTTTTGTGAAAATAGCAACACTTGTTATATTTTAAATGTAGTTTTGATTAGACCTATACTCAAGAAAACTTCATATGAACTATGGAAGGGTAAAAAGCCAAATATTTCATATTTTCATGCTTTTGGGTGCAAATGCTTTATCTTGAATAATAACAAATATAATTTAGGTAAATTTAATTCTAAGATAGGTGAAGGTATTTTCTTAGGTTATTAAACCTCTAGTAAGGATTTTAAAGTCTTTAATAAAAGAACTCTAATGATTGAAGAATCGGTGCATATTGTATTTGATGAGATTAATCCTCTTGGTGGGTGTCGAATCCAACAAATAATAAAATTTTCACTCTCAAAAATACAAATTGTAACAGTGATGAGCAAGGTCGAATCCACAGAGAATGGGTAGATTTATTTTAATGAAAATTAAAGCGGAGAAAATGGGGGTTTGAAATTTCGGAGTGAAATAAAAGAGAAAGCAATTATAATCAACTAAAAACTAAGGAGAAATCAATATCGGGCAAATATCCAACCGAAGGTATAATTTCAGAATTGGTTCAGAGAATTGATCATAGATACAAGGATAAAATCTTCTATTCTTCACCAAATTGGCTATGGTTGCTAACAAGCTCTAACAACCTATCTCTCCTTACTTTCTCGATAACCAAAACAAGCTCTTTGATTACTTCCCTTGTTAATAAACAACCCTAAATAAGCTCTTAGGATTTAATCTATCGACAGCATTAATAATTAGAGAGACTACCAATTCTAGCCAACAAATACACAAGCTCGATTCATTTAGACTAGGTTATATATCTCCATAACATAAATCGAAAATCTGGTTATAATCAACTTTGCTATTTTACCACTAATATTAGAACATTTAAACAATTATGGATTTAAAGTTCTAAATGGCAATTTATTGACCTGATAATTGAACAACGGGCCCTTTGCATCAATCAATCAAGACAATAATTGATAATAAACACAGAAGATATATAAATAGAGAAGAAATAAAGAGCAATGAAAATTATTTAGATCTCACAATTCTTGAAGAACCAAGACTTCAATTATCCTTCAGTTGGAAGAAGAGTATTTAGCTACTCATAATTAAAAGAAAACCTAAAGAAAAGAGAAGAATGATTTTCTATTCAACGGCCGCCTCTTCTGTCCAAGCTATTTTTTTTCTTTCAGCTAGGGTTAGTATTTATAACTTTCAAAACCCGCGGTCTGGGGCTGCAGCACCAACTTCCTGGGGCTGCAGCGCCAGGTTTCTGTCTACTCTTCATAAAATCTTGCCATTCCAGCATTGCAGCGCCAATTTCCTGTGGCTGTAGCGCCAAGTTGCTGTCCACTCTTCATAAAATCTTGCTTTTGACTTCAATTTGATTCAACTCCTCAATCTACTCCACAAAATACGAAACATAATCAAAATCCAAGATTTAAGCAATTATAACTATTAAAACATGAGGAAATATAACACATATATGGATATTATGAACTCTTATCAAATTCCCCTACACTTAAACAATGATTGTCCTCAAGCATACAATAGCTCAAGTTCATCACCTTTTCTTATCCTCGTTCATTCTTCTACCTTTACTCATCATCTATAATCCAAATTATCATGCTTTAAAGATTTAAATCTAAAGACAAATAAGAAACGAACAATTTCATAGTGTAAATTCTTATAAATCACACCATGAACAATCACCTTAATGATCTTCTCGAAATCAAAATACAATAGGATTTAACACCCTCTCATTGGATTCACTCAATACGCTCAAAGTGTTTAGGGTATCGATGAACTCTAAAGTCAAAACATAGAAGATCTTAACCATAAGCTTGCTAATATATCACATTAATGGATTGGATTGAATGCAAAGAATCTAATAGTCTTAAATGGGTTGTAACAGGGCTTAGGTAAGATGTGGCGAGAAGGAATTTTTAGGTGTTTTTGTCAAAGGAATTATACCAACTTCTCCGCACAAAGCACAACTCAATAACGTCGAATGTTTTCTTCAAGCAATTCACTTCCAAACAATTAAAATTGCACAACTTTTCTCTCTTTTTGGCCGGCTAAATTTTTTTCTTTCTTTCTTTCTTTGTTATTTTGTTATTTTTTTTTCTATTCGCTTATTTTATTTTTTTGTTTTTTTTTCTTTTTGCAATTCAAGCACTTGTAACTTGAATCACTTTATTCCCAGCATCTATCAATCCTTTCAGAGATAATTTGAAGCTTCATGTGAACAAGCTAGTACGATCCTTCAATTAGAGGTTCAAAAGAGGGAAAACGACAAAAGAATGGGTTGACATTGCTTATACCATGGTAACTTCCAACAAAAGGGCCAAGGTTCAAAATTGGCTTTCTACAGTAAAAATCAAGGTAGGTTTTTTAAGAAAACTAAATGGCTCCACCTAAATTCCCTTATTAATTCAATGCATCTAATTCAACAATGTAGTTTCGTGACATGCATAACAAAGCAAGTTCTAGAAAAATCAACTATGTGTGACAATCACTCAATTAAGAAAATGGAACATAATATAATATGAATGCTAATTGGCTCAAAAGCGCACAAAAATGGTCATGTGCATTAGATCCAACACATTTTTCATTCAATCAATCATCAGGAGCAATTAATCACTGTGTAGTAAATAAGAATTCAACCATTCATGCTAATCCCTTATTATGCTTCAATTTATCTCAATAATTCACAATAATCCAGATCATTTAAGACAAGCATCGACAAAATCTAGAATTCAGAAGAGAAGGATCACAAACAAGAACTAAAGTATCACTTGAATTTTGAAAATTTTCTTGAAAAATTACGCAAAAATTTGATCAAAATAGAGCCAAAAGTGAAGTTCAAAGTTCAAAGTAAAATCAAATTCAAATTCATATGTCAGAGACCCTCCCCCACACTTAATCCATACATTGTCCTCAATGTGTCAAAAAGAGATGCTCAAAAACTATAAAAGAACAAGAGTAAATAGAAAACTCCCCTGAAAATGTTGAGCATCAACCAAGATATCAGTCACGTGCTTGGGGGCGAAGGTTGTGTGAATCCCATGTAAGCAAAGAAAGCTGTCATGTTTTGTCCATTCTGGCAACTTGGTCTTCGAGTCTTGCAAGCTGATCGCCAAAATAAAGAAAAAAGATAAAACAAATAAAACAAGGAAAGTAAGACAAAAAGTTGGGTTGCCTCCCAAAAGCACCGTTCTTTATCGTCTTTGGCTAGAAGTTGTCACCTCTTAATCGCCATAAGTCAGACATTCCAAGATAATTAGATCAACATTATACACTTGAAAACCTTAATAAAAAAGTTTCAAACGATGACCATTGACCTTAAAAGTTTTACCTGTATCCGAACTTTGTATTTCAACTGCACCATGAGGAAATACATTAGTAACAATAAAAGGACCTACCCATCTAGAACACAATTTACCAGGAAATAACTTCAGTCTAGAGTGATAAAGTAAAACTTTCTGACCAATAAAATTTTTTTTTCTAGAAACCAGTTGATCATGAAAGACTTTGGTCTTTTCTTTGTATACTCTCGAGCTTTTATAGGCATTATTGCGGATTTCCTTTAATTCTTGCAATTGTAATTTCCTTTGTCCTCCTGATTCATCCATTCCCATGTTGCAATGCTTGACAGCCCAATATGCCTTGTGTTCTAGTTCGACTGGGAGATGACATGGTTTGCCAAATACCAAACGGTAAGGAGACATACCTATGGGGGTCTTATAGGCTGTTCGGTAGGCCCATAGTGCATCATCAAGCCACATACTCCAATCCTTCCTATTTGGGTTGACAGTTTTCTCGAGTATGGACTTGATCTCTCTATTAGATACTTCAGCTTGCCCATTTGTTTGTGGATGATAAGCAGTGGAGATACGGTATGTAACATTATATTTCTTAAATAAAGCCCCCACTACTCTGTTGCAAAAATGAATCCCACGATCACTGATTATAGCTCTTGGTGTCCTGAACCTGACAAAAATATGAGATTTGACAAAATCTACAACAACTTTAGCATCGTCAGTCCGAGTAGCCTCAGCTTCTACCCGTTTTGAAACATAATCCACAGCAAGAATGATGTAAACATTACCATAAGAAGAAGGAAAAGGGCCCATGAAATCAATACCTCACACATCAAATATTTCACAAACAAGAATAGAGGTGAGTGGCATTTGGTCTCTATGCCCTAAATTTCCAGTTTTCTGACACTATTCACATGCTTTACAAAACATATATGAATCACGAAATAAAGTAGGCCAAAACAATCCACATTATAATACCTTATGAGCTGTTCTTTTGGGACCAAAATGTCCTCCGCATGCATATGAATGACAAAATTTCAAAATGGAAGGAGTTTCTTGTTGAGAGACGCACCTTCGAATAATTTGATCAGAACAATGTTTCCATAAATAAGGATCATCCCAAACATAATATTTAGCATCACTTTTAATTTTATCTCTTTGAGCTCTAGACAAATCATCTGGCAGTTTTCTAGTAACTAGATAATTAACCAAATCAGCATACCAGGGGATTAACTTTTCAATAGAAAAGAGATACTCATCTGGAAAGTCATCTTGCAATGGTGATGGTTCTTCGTTTGTGGGCAATCTACTGAGATGATCTGCGACCAAATTCTCTGCACCTTTTTTATTGAGTATCTCCAAATTGAACTCTTGTAGCAAAAGTATCCACCGAATGAGTCTGGGTTTTGCCTCCTTCTTTGACAGCAAATACTTGAGAGCTGCATGATCAGAATAAACAATTACTTTAGTGCCAAGTAAATATGGACGAAATTTTTCTAAAGCAAAAACAATAGCTAGAAGTTCTTTTTCCGTCGTTGAATAGTTCCTCTGTGCACTATCAAGTGTTCTTGAAGCATAATAGATGGCATGAGAAACTCATCCAACTCTTTATCCAAGAACAGCACCAACTGCATGATTGCTTGCGTCACACATGATTTCGAATGGAAGATCCCAGTTCGATGGCCGGATAATTGGCGTCGAAGTCAGCATATCCTTCAACTTATCGAATGCATCTTTGCACACCTCATCAAATTTCAACACCACATCTTTTTACAATAATCTACATAAGGGTTGAGTGATTTTGGAAAAATCTTTGATAAAGCGTCAATGAAATCCTGCATGTCCAAGAAAAGAGTGAATTTCCTGCACACTTGCGGGATAAGGCAAAGATTTGATAATTTCTATCTTAGCTTTATCAACTTCAATTCTCTTAGAAGATACAATATGGCCTAGAATAATACCTTGATCAACCATAAAGCGACACTTTTCATAATTAAGAACAAGGTTTGTTTCTATGCATCTTTTAAGCACTTTTGTAAGGTTAGTTAAACAAGTATCAAAAGAATTACCATAGACTGTAAAGTCATCCATAAATACCTCTATGATATCTTCTACATATACTGAAAATATACTAACCATACACCTTTGAAATGTAGCAGGAGCGTTGCAAAGTCCAAATGGCATTCGTCGGTATGCAAAAGTGCCAAACGGGCATGTGAAGGTGGTTTTTTCTTGATCCTCCGGTGCGACTAGGATTTGATGAAAACCTGAATAACCGTCAAGACAACAATAATGAGTACGACCAGCCAAATGTTCAAGCATTTGATCAATAAATGGAAGAGGAAGGTGTTCTTTTCTAGTTGATGCATTTGACTTCCTATAATCTATATAAACCCGCCACCCGTTTTGGATTCGAGTGGGCACCAACTCACCATCAGGATTTTTTATTACTGTTATACTTGATTTCTTTGGCACAACCTGAACCGAACTTACCCATTTACTGTCAGAAATTGGATAGATCATACCTGCATCGAGAAGTTTCAAAATCTCTTTCTTTACCACTTCCATCATTGGTGGATTCAGTCGGCGTTGGGCTTCTCTAGATGGCTTACAATCTTCCTCTAATAGTATCCCATGCATGCATGTGGAAGGGCTCAATCCCTTAATTTCAGCTATAGTCCAGCCAATAGCCTATTTATACTCTCTAAGCATCCGAATCAACTTTTCTTCCTCTAATATGGAGAGTTTGTTTGAGATTATCATCGGAAGAGTTTCTTCTTCTCCCAAAAATGCATATTTCAGATGATCTGGTAAAGGTTTCAACTCCAATTTCGGTGCCTGCACAATAAAAGGAAGAAGTTTTGTGTGAGAAAGAGGCAACTCAATGTAAGACACCTCATACCTTATAGGTTTAAGTGATTCTAATTCGTAGATTGCATCCTATAGGTCGGACTCCAACACAAACTTCTTAATGATCTTTCATAGCCCTTCAAGAGTGAGATGCCTGCTAAGTGTAACTTTTAGTTTATCATCATCAACTAGATCAAAGATTTCCTGTGCCAACAGGTCAATAATATCCATAACAAAAATAGAAGACACATCATTAAGGTACCTCATGGCGTCATAAATATTGAATTTAATAATTTCACCATCAAATTCCATTGTGAGTGTACCATCATGCATATCAATTTTTGTCCTAGATGTTTTTAGAAATGGTCTTCCTAATAACATTAATGTTGAATTAGAAGAGTCATCTTCTTCCATGTCAAGAACATAAAAATCAGCAGGAAAGACCAACCCATTAACTTGTACTAAGACATCCTCCAAAACTCCTTCAGGATATACATTAGATCTATCAGCAAGTTGAATAATCACACTTGTTTCTTTTAATGGACCAAGATTCAAAGATGAATAAATAGAGAGAGGCATGACATTTATTGAAGCTCCTAGATCTAGTATTGCTTTCTCAATCCTAACATCACCTAGTTTGCAAGGGATAGTAAACATACCTGGGTCCTTGCATTTTGGAGGTAATTTTTTCTGGAGGACGGCTGAAACATTTTCCCCCATACTTATCTTTTCATTACCTTTCAACTTCCTCTTGTTGGTGCACAACTCCTTGAGAAATTTAGCATATCGAGGCACTTGTTTAATTGCATCAAGTAAGGGAATATTTACCTCAACCTTGCGAAAAGTTTCAAGAGTTTCCTTCTCCTCCTCTTCTTTCTTGGATTTAGCCAATCTAGTAGGAAAGGGGGGATTTGTCACCAATGCCTTTGGTTGTTCACTATCGGGTCCTCTAGGCTGGTCAGTTTGAGGTTGAGGAACAACTACTTCTTTTTCAATTTATTCTCCATGTGCTGCCTTACTGGGTTCTTTCAACTCCTTCCCGTTTCTTAAGGTAACTGCACTAGTATTTTGTTTTGGGTTAACAATAGTTTGGGAGGGAAATTTACCTTGAGATTCCAATCGGTTCACAAAAGATGCCAGTTGACTCATTTGGTTCTCCAATTTTTGAATGCTTGTTATTGTCTCCTGTTAAAATTGTTGCGTGTTAGTTGCAAGTGATTTAACAATTTATTCTAGAGACATGCCTAAACTTGTGGAATTTTGTTGTGGTGGTGGAACAGGTGGTCTATGCTGAAAGTGTTGGAATGGTGGTCTTGCTCCATAGCTGAAATTGGGATGATCCCTCCATCCTGGGTTGTAGGTATTTGAGTAGGGATCGTATTTCCTTTGTGGTGGGCCTGGAAATCCTCCAGCTGCATTGGCATGCTCATAGGAATCATCTCGAAGTGTAGGGCACATGTCAGTTGGATGACCAATGGTGGCACAAATCCCACAAGCTTTCACTTGTTGCATATTTTCTACAGCTAACTGTTGGATAACAGAAGTTAGATTGGATATTTGATTTGCAATGGAAGATATACTTACCTCATTCACCCTTATTGGAGATGTGTCCTGCCTGAATCCAAATTGTTGTGAGTTAGTGGCCATGATGGAGATCAATTCTCTAGCGTCACGAGGAGTTTTGTTCACTATGGCACCTCCACTGGCTGCATCCATCATCTTTCTTTCCATAGATAGGAGTCTTTTGTAGAAATATTGAATAAGGAGCTGTTCAGAAATTCCATGTTGTGGGCAGCTTGCACAGAGTTGCTTAAATCTTTCCCAATACTCATGAAGGGTCTCTGTATCCTTCTGTTTTGTTCCACATATTTCCCTTCTAATGCCAGCAGCTCGTAATGCAGGGAAAAATTTATCAAGAAACAATCTCACCATCTCCATCCATGTGGTTATAGAGCCAGGGGGCAAATAAAATAACCAATCCTTTGCTTTTTCAGTCAGTGAGAATAGGAAAGCACGTAATTTGATTTGTTCTTCGGTCACTCCTTGCGGTCTCATGCTTGAACACACCACGTGGAATTCCTTCAGATGCTTGTAAGGATCTTCATTCTCAAGACCACAAAAAGTTGGGAGCAAATGGATTAATCCAGATTTTAACTCAAAACCCACTTCCAAAGCTGGATATGTAATGCAGAGTGGCTGTTGATTTAAATTTGGTGCAGCCAATTCCCTTAAAGTTCTCTCTTGATTGGCCATTGCTTCTTCTGTTTCAGAATTGCTAAATGAATCAACTAAGTTAGGTACTGAATTAAATCTGGGGGGTGAGGATGAAGATGCTTGTTTGTCACGCAATTTAGCTTCCTTCCTCAACTCCCGAGCTGTCTTCTCAATCTCAGGATCGTATTGGAGTTCACCTGCACGAGAAGATCGAAGCATTAAAATAAATCTAATTAACACCAATCCCCGGAAACGGCGCCAAAAATTTGGTGGGTGTCGAATCCAACAAATAATAAAATTCTCGCTCTCAAAAATACAAATTGTAACAGTGATGAGCAAGGTCGAATCCACAGAGATTGGGTAGATTTATTTTAATGAAAATTAAAGCGGAGAAAAAGGGGGTTTGAAATTTCGGAGTGAAATAAAAGAGAAAGCAATTATAATCAACTAAAAACTAAGGAGAAATCAATATCGGGCAAATATCCAACCGAAGGTATAACTTCAGAATTGGTTCAGAGAAATGATCATAGATACAAGGATAAAATCTTCTATTCTTCACCAAATTGGTTATGGTCGCTAACAAGCTCTAACAACCTATCTCTCCTTACTTTCTCGATAACCAAAACAAGCTCTTTGATTACTTCTCTTATTAATAAACAACCCTAAATAAGCTCTTAGGATTTAATCTATCAACAGCATTAATAATTAGAGAGACTACCAATTCTAGCCAACAAATACACAAGCTCGATTCATTTAGACTAGGTTATATATCTCCATAACATAAATCGAAAATCTGGTTATAATCAACTTTGCTATTTTACCACTAATATTAGAACATTTAAACAATTACGGATTTAAAGTTCTAAATGGCAATTTATTGACCTGATAATTGAACAACGGGCCCTTTGCATCAATCAATCAAGACAATAATTGATAATAAACACAGAAGATATATAAATAGAGAAGAAATAAATAGCAATGAAAATTATTTAGATCTCACAATTCTTGAAGAACCAAGACTTCAATTATCCTTCAGTTGGAAGAAGAGTATTTAGCTACTCATAATTAAAAGAAAACCTAAAGAAAAGAGAAGAATGATTTTCTATTCAATGACCGCCTCTTCTGTCCGAGCTATTTTTTTCTTTCAGCTAGGGTTAGTATTTATAACTTTCAAAACCCACGGTCTGGGGCTGCAGCACCAACTTCCTGGGGCTGCAGTGCCAGGTTTCTGTCCACTCTTAATAAAATCTTGCCATTCCAGCGCTGCAGCGCCAACTTCCTGGGGCTGCAGCGCCAAGTTGTTGTCCACTCTTCATAAAATCTTGCTTTTGACTTCAATTTGATTCAACTCCTCAATCTACTCCACAAAATACGAAACATAATCAAAATCCAAGATTTAAGCAATTATAACTATTAAAACATGAGGAAATATAACAAATATATGGATATTATGAACTCTTATCACCCCTTTGTGCAAGAAGAATTTCTAGTGATGATGATGTAGGTATTATGCAAGGAGTGGACAATTCTAATACCGTTGTCGACCTCAAGTAAAATAAACCTCAAGTTGCTCAAGAAGAAGGTGTATCAAGAGTTGATCAACCTTCCATTAGTCAACAAGAAAAGAAGATTGATGATCTTCCAAAAGATTTGAGGTACGTGAACTATTCCCCAATTGATCAAGTAATTGTTGATCCTTGACAACTATTAAGGACTCGATCTTTTATTAGAAATATTTGTATTCATTTTACTTTTCTTTCTCAAGTTGAACCTAAGTCAATTGAAAAGGTCAAAAATTAAGGATGATAATTGTCTTCTTACTATGCAATGAATAAGGTTTAGACCTTGGTTCCTAAGCCAACGAGTCATTCCATTATTGGAACTAAATGGTTATTTAGGAACAAAGTGAATGAATCCAAAATAATAACTATGAATAAAGCTAGACTTGTAGCTAAAGGATATAATAAAAAAAAGTATTGATTTTGATGAAACTTTTGCTCTGGTAGCTAGATTTGAGGCCATTGGAATGTTGCTTGCATTTCATGTTTTAAAATCTTTAGATTATTTCAAATGGATGTGAAAAATACTTTTTTAAATGGTTTTATTGAAGAAGAAGTTTATGTTGAACAACCTCTCGGTTTTGAAAATCTAAAACTCCCAAAACTTCCAAACTATGTCTATAAGTTTCTGAAGCTCTTTATGGGTTAAAACAAGCTCCTAAAGTATAGTATATAGTTTAAGTAGGTTTTGACTTGATAGTGGTTTTTCTAAAGGAAAAATTAACACTGCTCTTTTTACAAAAACTCACAAGCATGATATTCTTTTAGTGCAACTTTATATTTACGATAGTATATTTGGTGCTATTGATGAGAAAATGTATGAAGATTTTTCTAAGTGTATGCAAGGTGAGTTCGGGATGAGTATGATGGGAGAGCTCAACTATTTTATTGGACTTCAAATAAAGCAAACTAAGACATCTTTATCATTCAATCTAAGTATACAAAGGACTTGATTAAGCGTTTTGAGTTTGAAGATGCAAAGCCATACGAAACTCTTATGAGCACTTCAACTAAGCTTGACAAGGATGAGAAAGTAAAAATTGTTGATATTAAGAAATATAGAAGCATGTGATAAGAAAAATGATCAAATTACTCTTAAAACTGAAGAAAAAAAATGTCCAAATTACCCTTAAATTATTGCTACAATTTCAATTTGATTTGGATAAAGACATAGGTCTATTATTGTATTGGGTGGATGAGAGAATCAAATAATTGAGAAATATAGTTGTTAAAGTGGGTGCCAACTAGCTTAGGGTCTATTTGGGATTGCTGAAGAAACCAACTCACCACTTAATCAACACCATATTATAATTTAGTGCGTGACTTATTTTTATCAAATAAGTTGTTTAGTGTTTGGGTAATCCTATTTAAATTTTTGAATAAGTTGTGGATGTATTTGGTAAAAGAGTTTTGAAACCAACTTAGAGCTGTCAAAATTACCAATAAGGGAATGCGTTAGAGAAGCTAGGAGAATTGTGAATGTTAAAAAAGTAGAGCAATAAAAAATACAATTTCACGACCAACTTAAACTATAATCTAAAAGCTGATTAGAGAATGTGGGGCCCCAAACTTCTCAAAATCCATTTATAATCTCTCTACAATTAAGTGCATCCAAACGTAATAGTGGTGCTTTAGTTCACTTTTAAACTAGTTTGACAAGCTTATAAATGGAACCAAACAGACTATTTAGTTAGTAAAGTCATCTGTTATTACACAAGAGACCAGAGATTACTTACATCAAAGATGAGGAGATAAGAGATGGAAAATTGTTCTCTCTCGTTGCCTAATGGCTATATGCAGATAGCTATTAAAGAAACTTAATGGAGAGAATATAATTATTGCATGGTTGAATCAATGACACTGATGAGAAATTTAAAGCTAGAGTTCAATTTCATTTCAAAAAAAAATTATGGGTTTATTTGAAACAGGAATAACAACAATTTAGGTTGCATGGATTTTGATTATGCTTAGCACAAAGAGAGAGGTTAACGGTGAACCAAATAACTTCAACCAAAATCGAAGAAATTAACAATTAAATAAGATTATTAACATTTAATCCACTAAAAACTAGCATAATACCAACTCATAAGCAATAAGTTTCTTCTTTTAAGATATGATTTTAAAATTGAAAACAAAGGCCAATTGATTAAAGAGATAAATGGTTGTGTTTAATATAACGTCTGTTAGGACTTTATACATGAAAGAGGTGATATGGATTATGAACATTTAATGTTTTTGTTACATGTTTTATATGATAAGACATGGTTATCATTTTCTACATTTATGGACCTGATTATAATTAGGTCCCAAAGTAGAAGATGGAACTGTAATTTACCAAAATAATATCATGGTCAATTCATCCATTAACTAATGTTAAACAATATAAACTCTTCCATTATTATTTTTTGGGTTTTTTTTATTATTTTTCACCCTAAACTTTTGTCCAAATAACAGATATTCTTTTAATTGCACAAATTAGCATCCTACCCTTGTGTAACGACCCATCCCGAGTTGGCCACCTTTGAGATGGTGTCGGCACGTTTTGAAATCCCAACATGACATATATATGTAACAATACAAAAATACATCAACTGAATTTAAAATTTTCATCCAATCCTTAACTCTTCTCAGAGGAGATACATCATCATTCTCCTATCTGAAACAATATATACATATAACAAAATGCATGAAAATATTTTATTACAAATTTTTCTTTCTTCTTTCTTACAATGTCTGAGGACTTGACCACGGGACTTACTTAAGGTAGTTACTCTGATATCAGCTCTAAACTCTATCTACCTTGCGTGCTGCCTGAAAATTTTCAACAATGAGGAGTGAGTTTCACAAGCTCAGTGAATTAAATTTACTGGAAGTACTCGATTTGCATACTTTCAATCACATCTTATAATTCAATCGTTTCTAATTCACCAATATTAATCATCTATTTCTTCACATATAATAATTCAATCTTTCAAATAATCTTCCAATATTCATTCATCTATTATCTCATATAATTCAATAATAGCATTCTATTATCACTACTCATATCATAATTCCAACCATTTATCAATCTCTTCTTAAGTTAATCATCAAACATATCAATTTTTCTTCTCATATATTTAATCATCTTGAGATTATCAATTCAACATCATTATTTACCTCGTTATGAGGTTCACAGTATAAAATCAATCAATCAAATAAATTTTTATCATATCATACTTTCATATTTCTTTCTCATCATGTTTGTTTCTTTCTGTGAGACTCATTTGTCTATCAATAATTTCATAATCAAGACTGATATTTTAACATATCAATCAATAATAATAAAATAACCGAATGAATAAATGCATGTATTAAATCATCTTTCTTTCTTTCTTTCTTTTTCATCACATCATCTCATTATTTCATATTATCATCTGGGAGCGTCTTCCCACATGTCGACATATTTCAGCCAAACCATTTGCCTTCCTGGTCTTTTTGACTAGACCAGTTGCCTTCCTGGTCTTTTCGACTATACCAGTTGCCTTCTTGGTTATTTCAGCTAGACCAACTATCTTCTTGGTCTTTTCAACTAGACCAGCTGCATTCGTGGTATTTTATTTTATGCATATGAGAAATAATATGAAAACAAGCAGACCAGCTGTCTTCCTAGTCTTTTATTTTATGCATATGAGCAATAATAGGAAAACGAGCAGACCAACTGCCTTTCTGGTCTTTAATTTTATGCATATGAGTAATAATATGAAAACAAACATACATTCAAGCATTCAATTCAACTATTTAGCTCTTTCTCAAAATTATTGTTTTTATCATATTTATTAAATTGTCTCCTTATATATCATATCAACTTTTTCAATCATATTTTCCAGAAATTTCATAAAACTTTTCAACAGATTTTTCATCTATCCATCCTTTTTAAAATATAAATTCTTATATAATTAATATTCAATATACTTTCAAATTCCTAATCAATAAATAAATCAATTTTCATATATAACAGAAAATACATCATTAAATTATTATAATTCACTCATTTATTCAAATATCATAAATTCATATTTTTATTGGTTTCAATTACTAAAAGTAAATCTAACTCACCATGCAACACTTAAAGCTACTCGTGGATCACCTCTTTACCTTTCCTGCTACTTTCAGCAATTTCTTGAGATTGCTGATCACCAACACCTAATCATAAATTTTTATAAATCTTACTATTTCACAAATTAATTCAACAATTTAATTATTTAGTTATGAATCGTATTAAAAATTTACCCTCAATTAAGATGAAGTCTTGATACTGAAATTAGATAATTGTAATTATCCAAAATATTGGAGAAGTTTCTGCATAAAGTTTTGCTAAAAAAAACTTAATTTGAAGAACGAAAGATTAAACCAAACAAATAATTGATTTGTGTGACTAAAACGAATCACATAAAGCTCTTCTTTTTTATCTTATCCTTCATACCATACTTGATCCTCCTCAATGCAGAGGTTATTATCCAAGTCCTTGAGAGACATCATTTTTTTATGCTTCAAATTCTTCTTGAAACCATTCAAAGATGGAGGAAGTTCATCAATAATGCATAACATAATAATAATTTTATTTACTTTCATTTTGTATTTCATATAGTGTTTAAGAATGTGTTCAAGTTCATACAATTTGTTGAAAATCACCTTGACAAGATGCCTAGGTGGTGATCTTCCAAACACCCAAGTCTAGAATGACTTGTAGAAAGAATTGGAATCGAAAACAGGAACAGAAAATCAAAGAAAGAAATAAGACAAGAAATTGTTATCGAGGTTTGGTAATGTGCCTACATCCTCGTGAGTTCCTCCGAACTCTCTGCACTAAATCAATGGTTCTCACAAGTTACAGCAATCTTCTTCAAAAAACCTCAAGTTCTTGAAGAAACCAAGAAGAGAAGAAATGAAGAAGATAAGAATGAACAATGCTCTCTATCTAATCTAGACTTCTCTCTCTTTACAACCAGCCTCACTACATAGAGTCCTTCTTGTATTTATGTCTCTCACACAATTCTATCTTGTATTACAATTGATCTCAAAGTATATCACAAACTTGTGTTGTTCTATATATGGAAAATGAGGCTAGGGAACCCCTTTTATAGCCACCCACTTCTTGGTCATTCTTGAGATTCAATCTTCACCCTTTGATCATGATTACCACTTAATCATGGCCCTCCATCACTCCTAAGTGGTGCTATGCATTTTAACCTTGCACCCACGCACCTAAGAAAGGGCTAAAATAGGCTGTCCATGTGTGCTGCACTTTGCCTAGCGCCTAGGTGCTCAACAGGGCGCGGTGCGGTGCTGGCAGATGGGCGGTGAGGTGGTGGTGCGTTTCTGGAGTCATGCATTCTGGACGGTGCGGTGCTGGCCATCACCTGTAGTGCGCACACACCTTCAGCTTGTGTGCAAAAGTGCACACACTAGTGCGCCTAGCCTTACCTTGCTCCCAAGTGATGCACACACATGTGCGCAGACCTTTAACTTGCTGAACTTTAATCCTCCAACCTTGGTTTAGACTTTAACCATCTTTGGACCATGTTTTGACATGTTTAAATCTTAGATAAATACCAACAATCTCTACCTTTGTCTAAGTGTTTAAACCCGAACCATTTTTGTAGAGAGCTTCGGGATCCAAACTCATCTTGAGTCATCAATTAGCCAACTCTAATCCTAAGTAGTCCAAGTCAATGATTAAACTTACTTAGAGGTAGAATTTTAGTACCTAAATCCACAAAGTTTTCTTCCATGGCTACCTTGTCCACATGGATGCATCCTTTCGTAACATTTTCCCGAATAAAATGATACCGAACATCCATGTGCTTTGTCCTCTCATGGAACACCGAATTCTTACACAAGTACAATGCACTTTGACTATTCGAAAACATCACAACCTACTCCTCCAGTATCTTCAACTCTTCAAGCAACCCTTTCCACCATATAGCCTTCTTAATGGCCTCCGTAGCTGCTATTTACTCAGCCTCAGTTTTTGAGAGTGCTACCACTGGCTGCAATTGAGCCTTCCAACTTACACAAAATTCATTTAAGTTGAAAAAGTATGAGGTAATCGATCTCCTTTTATCCCGGTCTGCTCCATAGTCAGAATCAGCAAAACCCTCAAGGTAGATGGACTTACCTCTCTTCTCATACACCAGCCCTACTTCTGGGCTTCCCTTCAAATAGCTCAGCAACCACTTCATCCCAAGCCAATACTTCTTTCCGGGATTACTCATAAACCTGCTGAAAACACTTATTGTATGAGAAATGTCAGGTCTAGTACTTACCATGGTGAACATAACAGAACCAACCACACTAGAGTAGGGGACTTTCTCCATTTCTTTCTTCTCCGCCTCCGATCTTGGACATTGATCACTGGAGAACTTGAAATGACCACCAAGGGGAACCTTTACTGGTTTGTTATTTTCCATAGAGAATTTAGATATCATCTTCTCTATGTAGGAAGTTTGAGAGATCTTCAATTTGTTTCTCTCCCTTTCCCGGATGATATACATCCCAAGGATCTTTTGTGCTTGGCCAAGATCCTTCATCTCAAACTCTTCACTGAGTTGAGCCTTCAATTTCTTTATCCTCTCCATGCTGCTCCTAACCAGCAACATGTCATCAACATAGATGAGGATGATCACCACTTCCTCAACCTTCTACACTTATGGTACAAGCACGAGTCGTAGTAGCTCCTCATGAAACCCAAGCTGATTACAAAAGAATCAAACCTCTTATTCCAATGCCTAAGTGATTGCTTCAGGCCATAGAGAGATTTCTTCAATTTGCACACTAATTCTCCCTGCTTTCCTTCCTCATAGCCTTCGGGTTGCCTCATAAAAATGGTCACATCGAGCTCTCCATGTAAGAACACTATCTTCACATCCATTTGGTCAATTTCCCAATCAAATTGGACCACCAATGCTAACACTATCCGGATCGTCTTGTACTTCACAACCGGTGAGAAGATTTCGGTGAAATCTATGCCTTCATTTTGTGTGAACCCCTTCGCCACCAGCCTAGCTTTATACCAGACTTCATCCCCTTGAGTATTCCCTTCTTTGATCTTATAGAGCCATCTACAATCCACAACTCTCTGTTTTTCTGGTTTGGGCACCAACTCCCAAGAGTTGTTCTTCATCAAAGAGTCCATTTCTTCCTCTATAGCCAGCTGCCACTTTGACCAATCCTACACTCCATGGCATTCATATAAGTTTCTGGTTCAACCTCTTATTCTATCCAAGGAGCTACTACATTAGCATCCGCAAACCCATATCTCAAAGGTGGTCTAACCACTCTCCTTCCCCGATCTTTTGTGAGCTGGTAGTCATTCCTGACTAGCTGCATCAACCTCTTCTTGAGTTTCTTGAGCTTGGCCTTCATTCAAGGGCTCTACCTAGTCCGAACCCTCTTGGCTCATTTGCTCTACCTGAACCGAGTTCTCCTTGATGCGATGCTCCATAACTTCCAAACTGGTTTGCTCACTAGCCCCTGCAGGGTTAGTTTTCTCCAAGTAGGGAAATAATAATTCATTAAAAATAATATCCCTTCTTATAATCAGTTTCATGCCTTTCTTTTCTAAGGACCACAACCTATATCCCTTAACCCCATCACCATATCCTAGAAATACGCATTTTCTAGATCTAGGGCTAAGTTTATCCTTTTTTTGATGTGCATATGCAGCATACCTAAAAGTCCTAAGGTTGTTTAATTCAGGGGGTTTTCCACTCCACATCTCCATGGGAGTCTTGAGCTCTAAAGCTCTAGAGGGTGATCTATTTATCAAGTATGCAGTTGTAGCCACAGCTTCTCCCCAAAAATATTTTGGTAACCCGGATCCTATTAACATGCGTCTAACCTTCTCCATAAGGGTTCTATTCATTCTTTCAGCAACTCCATTTTACTGTGGTGTTTTTACAACCGTCCTATGCCTTAGAATGCCATTTAATTCATAGAATTTATCAAAATCATTATTGCAAAATTTTTAGCCATTATCGGTTTGTAAAGCCTTAACTACCCTACCCGTTTGAGTTTCCAGCAACTTCTTCCACACAACAAATTTATTCAAGGCATCCGATTTATTTCTAAGCAAATAAACCCACACTCTTCTTGAATAATCATCAATTAAAGACAGAAAGTAAATGTTACCTCCCTGTGTTGATGTCCTTGTTGGTCCTCAAAGGTCTGAATGAATATAGTCAAGAATCCCCTTAGATTTGTGCACTCCGGTGTTGAAGCTGACCCGGTGTTGCTTCCCAAGAAAGAAACTCTCACAGAAATCCAGTTTCTCTACTTTGTCTCCTCCAAGTAGACCATCCTTACGAAGAATTTGCAGGCCCTTTTCGCTCATGTGACCCAAGCGAGTGTGCCAAAGGGCTGCCTTATCCATCTCAGCCATCAAGCTTGTTGCTTGATCATTGATTTCTGTCTCTCCGATCATCTCATAGAGTCCATCGTTTCTTGCTGCCTTGATCACTACAAAAGATCCCTTGGCCACCTTGATCTTTCCTCCCTCTACTTTTCATGTATACCCCATGGAATCCAGCTGCCCCAATGAGATCAAATTTCTCTTCAAATCTGGAAAATACCTCACATTTCGCAGCAACCTTGTGACTCTATCAAACATCTTCAATTGAATGTCACCAATCCCTCTTACTTAGCAAGAATTGTCATTCCCTAAGAATACCCTTCCATCATTGATCTCCTTGAAATTCTTGAACCATTCCTTGTGAGGGCATATATGATAAGTGCACCCGGAATCAAGAATCCACTTTTCACTGCCTTGCCTCCTGCTCACATTTGAGCATACAACAAGAACATCATCTTATTGTTCTCCTTTGGCAACCGAAGCTTCTCCATTGTTGGTATGGTTTCTCCCTTCATCCCACATCCTCTTCTTGCAATCTTTCTAGAAATGGCCCTCCTTGTTGCAGTGGAAGCATCTCCTTCCTCTTCCAAGTCTTGTTTTGGAATGAGATCTCTCATGGTTCTGCCATCTACCTCTTGATTTCTCCCGGTAGTTGCCATGGTTGCTACTGTCATTCCGAGTTGCTGGCCTTCCTCTTACAAACAGCCCATCTCTACTTGATGTCTCCTTCATCTTGGCCTTAAAATTATGTGCCCTTATGGCATTGATCACAATCTCCTTTGTTAAAGTATCCCTTCCATACCCAATAGCATTAATCAAATTATCAAAGCAATCAGGAAGAGAATTTAACAAGATAACAGCCAATTGTTCATCCGGAAAAATAATGCTACAACTATTCAAATCTTGAACTAGCTTATTAAAGAAATCAAGATTATCTTGTAACTCTTTTCTAGGATCCATTTTAAAAGCAAAGATTCTTTTAAGAAGATAAATCTTGTTAGGGAGAGTTTTGGTAAGAAACAACTCATCTAGTTTCTTCCATATGACAGTCGGATCCTCCGAGTCTCCGCACTCCCTTGTGACACTATCCAACATGTGCAAGAAAATGGTGTTGTAAGCCATCTTCTTCATCTCGGTCAACTGGTCCTCCGTGACACTTGCTGAAAAAACATCATCTTCTCTAATAGCCAAGTCCACTTTCTGTTGTATTAGAACAGCCTTGATCTTCCGCTTCCAAAGGGTAAAGTCTCCCTTTCCATCAAACTTCTCAATACAGAAATTTGAAGGTATCTTTTGCGGACAAGATCCCTGATTTATGCACTACCCACAAATGCTTTCTTCAACCTCAAGAACACAGATCGAAGATGGATCTTAACACCATTCTTGAATCACCCTCAAGAACACGATCAGATCTTGATCTTTACACCGTTCTTGAATCACCCAAGAAGTTGATCTTTGATTCTTGGAGTCTTAGCTCCGTCACCTTCTTGTTCTTGCTCTAATACCCAGCTGTGCAGCTCTGATACCACTATTAAAAATCACCTTGACAAGATGCCCAGGTGGTGATCTTCCAAACACCCAAGTCTAGAATGACTTGTAGAAAGAATTGGAATCGAAAACAGGAACAGAAAATCAAAGAAAGAAAGAAGACAAGCAATTGTTATCGAGATTCAACAATGTGCCTACGTCCCTATGAGGTCCTCCGAACTCTCTGCACTAAATCAATGGTTCTTACAAGTTATAGCAATCCCCTTCAAGAAACCTCAAGTTCTTAAAGAAACCAAGAAGAGAAGAAAGGAAGAAGATAAGGACTAACAATGCTCTCTATCTAATCTAGACTTCTCTATCTTTACAACCAGCCTCACTACAAAGAGTCCCTCTTGTGTTTATGTCTCTCACACAATTCCCTCTTGTATTATAATTGATCTTAAAGTATGTTACAAACTTGTGTTGTTCTATATATGAAAAATGAGGCTAGAAAACCCTTTTTATAGCCACCCACTTCTTGGTCATTCTTGAGATTCAATCCTCACCCTTTGATCATGATTACCACTTAATCATGGCCCTCCATCACTTCTAAGTGGTGCTGTGCATTTTAACCTTGCACCTATGCACCTAAGAGAGGGTTAAAACAGGCTGTCCATGTGTGCTCCACTTTGCCTAGCACCTAGGTGCTCAACAGGGCGCGGTGCGGTGCTGAGCAGAGTTCCTTTGCACACCTTCTGGGCGGTGCACCACTAGTGCGCATCAAGCAGCACACCTACTGGGCGGTGCGGTGTTGGCAGATGGGTGGTGAGGTGCTGGTGCGTTTCTGGAGTCATGCATTCTGGACGGTGTGGTGTTGGGCTGTGCGCGGTGCAGTGCTGGCCATCACCTGTTGTAGTGCACACACACCTTCAGCTTGTGTGCAGAAGTGCACACACTAGTGCATCTAGCCTTACCTTGCTCCAAAGTGATGCACACACATGTGTGTAGACCTTTAACTTACTGAACTTTAATCCTCCAACCTTGGTTTAGACTTTAACCATCTTTGAACCATGTTTTGACATGTTTAAACCTTAGACAAATACCAACACAATTGTTTCATAACTAATTTACCATCAATCTTCTTATAATTATTCAAAAAACTAGCAAGAAACTTCTTATTAATTACATCCTCTACCATGTACCATGACTCAAGATTCTCCCACAACTCCTTTGCAATAGTATTTTGATAGACATTAAAGAGTCCATCAGACATTCCATTTAAAATATGCCCTATGCATATTTAGTCATCATTGTCCCATTTCTGCCTTTCTCGGGTTTCTACCATATATTCATCTTCATTCTTTGCAAGCCTTGATGTGTTCAAGACTCATACGACCTTTAGTGATGCAAGTAGAAAGTGCATCTTCCCCTGCTACCTTATGAAATTCCATTCTTCAAACAGTTCCAGTTCAATAAAGTCTTTAGCTACATTTCTAAGTGTTGTAGCAGACAATTTAAAGAATGAAATTAAACCAAGACTGTTACATACATGAAATAAAATGAACTGTTTTAAAATGAAAAAAAAAAGACTTTAAGGTGTATAGCAAAGCCACTTCCTTTAAGGCTTAATTTTCCCCCATCATAAACTGCTTGGTGTGTACAAGGGATTCTGAAAATCGCCTCAAAGATACAATGAAGCCTAATGAATGATTTTGTTTTGCACAAAACAAAATTAAACAATATAGCATTCACTAGTGTATACAAATAAGTCTAAGAATTGTATATTGTCTTTTGTAGTAAAATAGAATACAATATAAGTATAGATAAAATGTGTATGATGTAAGAATTTATATTAAGTGATTTTATGACAGTTCTATTGATTAAGACAACCTGAGAGAGGTGAATTGGGTTTAAATTTTTTTTCAATTAATTAAAAATTAAACACAAATTAATCAAGCAAGCTAAATTAAAGCTTGTAAACAATAAATAACAATTAAGAACTTCTGGAAATTAAGAGAGTAGGGGAGGAGATCTTTCAAACTTGATTTATAGTGGTTCGATTACTCCTTGTGCCTAGTCCACTCCTCAAGAGATCTTCTTGAGAGTTTCCTTCACTATTTCAACCAAAGAAACAAACCAAGCAACTTTAAGGTGTTTACCAAGCTCTTACAAGAGATTTTCTCTCACTAGAAAATACCTCACAAGTGTTTAACACCTAAACACTCAAGAAACCTCACCAAGAGTTACACCAACTCTTTTACAATAAGAGAATGAGAGATTAATTGTGGAAAAACAAAAGAGAGATCTTTAATGGAAAATTACAAGTGAAATTTCTCTCTCTAAAGCTCTTAACTCAACAATGGCTCAATTTGAAAAATTGAAAGTTTGATTCTTGCAATATATGTGTTTTCTTATGATCAAGATGGTTGTTGGAACTTATAATGGCTAGGTATATATAACATTAAATCCAACTAGCCATTCGGGAAAAAATAAGACTGTTTGAAGAATTTAATGCAACTGTTCTGTGTTAGATTTTGAAGAAAATAGTTATTACAAGACTAGTGTAGCCGACTATACCCTTGGTGTAGTCGACTACACCTTTGATTTTTGAAGACTTGATGAAAAATTGTGCTTATAGTCGACTATTATAGGGTGTAATCTACTACAAGAAGGATCTGCATGAAAATTCATCTTCTTATAGTCATTCCTGTGATCGACTATGGCTTCAAAGAATCAAGATTTTACTTTATATGCAATTGACTACACTCTCTTGTAGTTTACAATAGCTTATCAAAACTTGATTTTTTTTCACTTAAAACCTTTGATCAAAACGTGTTTAGATGATAAGTAAAACATTTTGCAAGAAAATATTTGAGCTATAACTGATCTAAGAGCATAGAGAATGATTAACAATATGCTTAACATGAAAATTTGTGCACACCTTCTACAGTGTGTGCCTTGTGTCTTGCAATAAATTTGTTGTCCCTTTAAATACACACATTTTGTGTCTATTCCAGATAAACACAACTTTTATGTCCAATAATGTTTGATAGTTTTAAAATTGTCCATTTGAATTTCAAATTTAATCAATTTAATTCAAAATCAAAATGGATTAATTCAAAAATATAATTAGGAATTAAATACCACTATCATTGCACGTGCCAGTGTCTATAAAAACGTTTAGAGTGTGCTATATGCGTTGTGCGCATGTGCATTGCACTATATCATAATCACTCTTACATAAGCCAATAAAACGGTGAAGTAATTTTGTTATAACTCATCTGTGCAACACTACTAGCACTCTCTTAACATCAACACTCATTAATTTTAACAAAACGCAACATAACTTTCTTTACTTCATCTCCAAAGTTATGATTTTTTAACTAAAACTCTTAAATCCTTTATCAACAACATATGAACACCAACTTTCCATAACTTGAAGTTAATGAAATTAGACCCAAAAGATCTCAAACAAGCCTCTACTACTCACTTTAAACTTCCTCCCACTTACAGAAATCATACAAGTCTAATCATCTTCATATAAAAATAAAAAAAATCTCCAACAATACCCATCTCAAGATTATGTTATACAAAAATCAAATTCAAACTTTGAACAAAATTTCAATATAAAATCTTTTCACTTCAAAAATTCACAACTTCATCAAATTATATCCAAATGACCTCAAACAAAAGCAAAAAAAAATTAACTTTAAGAAATCCTTACGTCCCAAACACTCAAATTTCATAAAACGAACTTTTCCCAACATATTAATTACATAAAAAGAAACATACATTTCCGTTAAGTACTCTTTCCATGATTTTATTAATAAAACCTTTAAATCTGGATACTTTCCTCTTAATACTAACAAGAATTTAAACTCTAAGTAAGTTTCATAATTCCATAAGCTAGCAAACTTTCCATTTACAAAGTCAACCATCTCAAATTTTTAATTTAATGTAATTACTTAAATTTTTTATTTTTTTTAAAGTGTCTTTTCAAAGCCATTAATTTCAACAAGGAAAGGAAGTCTCTTTTTCAAAGAGGTTCATTTAGCTTCATGAAGATTTATAACTCAAACCTAAAATTTTCATGTTACAACACACCCAACGCACTGCTACGTAAAACTATATTACACTTTATAGATTCAATCTAACAATTTCTCTATAATCATCTTGGAAATCTTTCCATTCTCAAACACATTACTACTAGCACTCCCTTAACATCAAGACTCATTAATTTTAACAATACTCAACATAACTTTCTTTATTTCATCTCTAAGTAAAACCTCATAGCCAAATTATTTTTAGTGAAAAACAGATTTTGTTGGGGAAACAAAGAGAAGAGCTAAAGCTAGTCTTGTTATTCAATATTTAAAATGAGAAATGATGTTAATATTAGTTTCATAGTAGATGGCAATGTCTTATATTGAGTATTAGTAAAAATATGAAGTGTAAATTGTAACAGCTGAAAATGCTGAATGATAATTAGTATATGGACGAAAGTACCCCAATGGTATATGTATGTTAAAACCCCTCCACTTTTTTTTTTATATTTACATTGATCCTTACTTATGAATTCATATACTAAGAACTATATATAGGATTCAAAGCACTTTTATTGCTCTATGCTATTGATGAGAAAAACACCAAAAGCTAGAAATTCTTATTCCAATAATTTAGCACTCAACTTGAAGAGTTGTCAGCAAAGAAGAACACTTGCAATATTAAAGGGGGAAATTTTTTTTTAACCACAATTAATTGAAGTATAAGATGCATTATCACATAAGCAAGACAATGTTAGCTACATGTGTGTCTCAGGGTTTATCTGAATTCGAACTTCTAACTGTAAATTGCAAAGTTGCAAAAAACTTGATTAGAAGAAACCTTTTACTTTTTGTATATTCTTTTTACAATTTTAAAAATATTTAATTATTTATATGGACTACAGAGAGTAAAAAAGAGAAAAAAAAAAAAAGAAAACATAAAAGTTAGAACAGAGCTTATACTATGTTAATGTCACCCCATGAGCATCCATATACCTTCCCAAAGCCACCATCTTTTGCGGCTGCAGAGCTTGAAAGGTCTCCAAATACAATACAACTTTTTGTTGCATTATGTCCCCTTTTGATTTTTATTTTTACGTGCTTTGACAATCTTAGTGTATACCTATTTTCCTCTTCTTGAATCCTAACTATTGAATGTCCTGTAGAGTGTGACCTTGAAAATCTCTCTGGTTTCTTGTGTCTAGTTTCATCCTGTTTCATTGTACTAGGAGTTGCTGCTTCTTCTTCTCCGTTAACTTTCTCATTGAAGTCTTCTCTAACGACAATGGTAATAGCATCTTCTAATGATCCATCACTTCTATGATCTCGCAAAAGGCTGCTATGGATAATTACTAGAGATTTTTTCAATTTATTTTGAGGAAAATTAAGCTCTCTGCGACAAACAGGACAAGTTTTATGAGATCCAAGCCAAATATCAATGCATTCTTGGTGGAAAACATAGTAGCAATCTGTTAAAAGTCGAAACCTGTCATCGTCCATAAACTCTGACAAGCAAATAGCACATTCAAGGCCGTACTTTTCACAGCAAAAATCTTTGGCAGATGAAAATATAAAACATGGAAAAGATCGTATTATTTTGGGATCAAGGCCGCAATTGATAGGTGTACTAGTCGTTTGCACAAGATTACCTAAAGGGGTACGGTGAAAATGCCAAGTATGCATAATATTTTCAAGAAAACGCCTACAAAAGTATATAGCGAAGAAACCAACAAAGAAGAAAACAAGGAGAATGACTGTCAAAATTATGGTTATAGGTGGGGAAGTGTAAGTATCTGGTTGAGGTGTATAATGTGTGGTACTTATTGACATTTAATAACAAGTAGTAGTCTAAATGTGTGGCCGGAGATTGGATTTTTTCCGGCCTTGTGTAATTGCATAAGGAGAAGAGATAATCAAACAACAAAGAAATGATCATTAGAGAAGCAAATTTAGGTGAAAATGGGCTTAGATTTTTCTAGAGACACTAGGAAGAGAAAAACAAGGAGGCGTGTGAATTATGTTTTGTGAGCATTATAGAATGATGGCTTAATTTGGGATGGTTATGTGGAGTGGTTGGTTTGTTGTGTTTGGTAAGGATTATGTCAATTGAGCGAGTCCTTGTGAGAAGTATGAGGAGCATTGTCGAAGATTAGCAACTTTGGATTCTATTTACTATTGTTGCAAACCAGTGGCAGTTTTTTCTTTTTGCAATATTTTGAAATCAGATGATCTTCACTACTAGCTACTCCAAATCATCAATTTTCTTGTTTGATTGCACAATGAATTAAGAATTGCAATTCTGCATATGTCAAAACATTGCTCTCAAATCTAGAATAGAAAATCACAAGTTTCCTTTGTCATTTGTAATTTCTTAAACACATAATTATTTTTGGTTCTATTAAGACGAAAAGTCCTTTCTTTTGAGTATTTTATTCCAAAATTATTCTTGATATTTATTTCTACTCTACTCATTTCTCTTCATTATTTTAGCTATTAGGACCAAAAAGTCCTCTCTTATGAGTATTTTATTCCAAAATTATTCTTGATATTTTTTTCAACTGTACTTATTTCTCTTCATTATTTTAGTCGCAAAAATTTACTTTTGAATTAATTTATAAAAAATATATTTTATAATTTATAATTACATTCAAATATTTTGTTATTAGGATGATTTAATTATTTACACTATGTTGATGATTTTCAAATAAATAAAATTAAGTTTGGGATGATGTAGAAAATCAAAGAAAAAGAGAAAAGAAGGAAAAAAATCGATTTTGTTCAAGGACAATCGACTATAGGATGAGACAGAAACTTTTTATAGTTAACTGTGGGACTACACAATCAATTGTATGAGTCAAGAAATAAGACATAAAGTTTGGACAATTGATTGTAGTAGGACCACAATCGACTATCAATCCGATACTTGATTGTTATATTGAAAATTTTGAGCCACGGTTGAATACCAAAACGCAAAATTTGAATTTTCTTAACACTAAATACAGTTGTGATAGTTGAACTATGAACCAAAGCGTCATTTATGAAGAGACACTTAGTAGCTCAATATAAGATCTTATCAACTTACATTTTCTATAGATTTTTTTTACAACTTTTCCTTCATCTTCCTTTTCTTCTCTTTTCTCTAAAAATTGATCATCTTATGATTTAAAAATCTTTTAAATTTCCATACACATGTTCTATATCCATAAACTCATTGAATTTGTTGTGGGTTGTTCTTCACAAATTCAAAGTGCAAAACAACAACGGGGCTTCATTGTATCTAAGAGAAAATTTGTTGTTAACCTTCTTGCACCATAAAGGGGAGAATTAAACCTTAAAGACAATGACCTGGTTGTGCTTTGAAGCCTAATCTCTCATAATTTCTTATCTTTTTATAAACAAGCCCTCTAAAACTCACCCAACAATCTTAAGGTTTAGTTTCTTCTTTGTTTGTCAAAATGATTATCTCACTGAGTTCATTGAAAGATATGGTGCTGAACTTCAACAAGTTGGGGCATTTTGATGGAGGAAATTTTTATTGATGGCAAAAAAAGATGTTTTTCCTCTTAACTTTGTTGTGTGTACTTTATGATCACTCAACTAAGGATTGAACCTGTAGAAAATGAGTATGTTGCCTAGACTCATGATTGGTAGAAATGGGATCAAGACGATGATATCTGTGAGGGATATATCTTGAATGCAATGTCCAATAGCCTATTTGATCCCTGCAACAATGTCAAGACAAAAGAGTTGTGAGATTTCATGTAGGTAATGTACATGAAAGAGGACGCTGCAAGTAAGTGTTTTATCATTACTAGACGAATGAAAGATATAGTTAAATTAGAATTGTTTCCAAAAATATATATATAAGTATGAAAAATTGCAAAACTTGTATGCTTACTAAAATCATTAGAAAACCATTTCCAAATGTTCAGAGAAATTCAAAAAATTTGGAATTAGTTCATAATGATTTGTGTGATATGCATGCTACACCATCCTTAGGAGGAAAGAAATATTTTGTTAGTTCTATAAATGATAGTACAAGATATTGTTATGTTTACTTGTCACATTCAAAGGATGGGGCTATGCATAATTTTTTGTATTTAAAAATGAAGTAAAACTTCAATGTGACAATAAAATTAAGTGTCTTAGAATAGATAGGGGATGTGAGTATTATAATCCTTCATAATTTGAATTACATTGTATAATTCATGAAATCACTACCTCTTATACACCACAACAAAATGATGTAACAAAGAGGAAAAATAGAACTCTAAAAGAGATGGTTAATGTCATGCTTTCCAACTCTGGTCTAGGACATGGGTCTTGAGGTGAAGCTCTTTTAGCAACGTGCCACATTCTAAATAGAGTCCTTACAAAAAGAAACAAAGTGACACCTTATGTATTTTGGAAGAATAGGGAGCCTAACCTAGACTACCTTAAAGTGTGGGCTTATAGAGCTCTAGTTAGAGTTCCTAAACCAAAAAGGAAAAACTTAGGTGAAAGAGGAATAGAATGTATATTCCTTAGACATGCATTTCATAGTAAAGCTTATAGATTCATGGTGGTGGAGCCAAACAATTATTACTCAATAAATTCCATAATTGAATCAATGGATTCTATTTGTGATGAAAATAGGTTCAGGTAACTTCTTAAGGTTGTTTCAGGTAATAATGAACAAGAACCAAGTTCAAGTAAGGAAGTAGACAAAAATGGAGTTGAACTTAGAAGAAGAAAAAGAGTTAAAATTTCTAAAAATTTTAGACTCGATTTCTATATCTACTTGGTAGATGGAACTACTAGAAACTCAATAAGTAATTCAATTCCAGTTGTCTTGAATATTGATTATGACCATCAAACTTATAAAGATGCTATAAAGTCTCAAGATGCTGCATTTTGGAAGGAAGACATAAATAATGAAATGGATTTTATATTTCATAATGGGCAACAAAACCTGAAAATTGGTGGATCTTCCACCTAGTTCCAAATCCACTAGATGCAAGTGGATATTCAAAAAGAAATTAAGAGTGGATTGAATAATTGATAAATTTAAGTCAAAGTTAGTGGCTAAGAGATTTACACAAAAAGATGATGTTGATTATTTTGACATTTATGCATCGTTTACAAGGATAGCCACAATTAGATTACTTATTGTTTTAGCTTCCATATACAAGCTTGAAATTCATCAAATGGATGTCAAAACAAAATTCTTGAATGGTGAATTAGAGGAAAAAGTGTATGTGAATCAACCTGAAGGTTTTGTAATTAAGGGACAAGAGCATAAAGTATGCAAATTGGTTGAGAATTTATATGAACTTAAACAGGTTCGAAAACAATAGCATGAGAAATTTGATCAAGTAATTCTATCAAATGGTTTCACAATGAATGAGTCGGATAAATGTGTGTACAGTAGATTCATTAACGGTAAAGGTGCCATTATATGTTTATATGTAGATGACATGTTAATATTTGGTACTGAATTAGAACAAGTTCAAAATAGCAACAACAAAAAATTGTCTGATAAATTTGACATGAAAGATATAGGTGTTAGTGATGTAATATTAGGTATCAAAATCATAAGAGATATTGATAGCCTAATGTTGACATAATCTCATTACATTGAGAAGATATTAAAGAAATTTGGTCACTTAGATAGCACACCATTTGATACTAGTATCAAATTGTTTAAGAATGATGATAGAGCAATTGCACAACTAGAGTATGCTAGAGCAGATGGTTGTTTGATGTGTGTCATGACTTGTAAAAGGCTTGATATTTCTTTTGTTGTAAGAAAGCTATAAGTTCTCTAGTTGTCTTACCAATGAACATTGGGAAGATGTGTATAGAGTCTTTAGATATCTGAAAAAGACTATGAATTGTGGCATAAGTTACAAAGGGTATCAAATAGTTTTAGAATGATAAACCAATGCTAGTTGGGTAAACAATCGAAAGGAAGACCACTCATCCAGAAGTGGTTGGATATTCACTCTTGGCAAGGATGCAATATCTCGAGCTTCCAAGAAGTAAACCTGTATCACCGATTACACCATGACATCTAAATTTGTGGCATTAGCAGCATGGGGTAAAGATGTTGAGTGGTTAAGGAATTTATTATTATAAATTTCTATGTGGCATAAACCCATGGCTCCAATTTCAATTCGATGTGACATGCAACACTAGCAAGAGCCTATAACAATTTCTACAATGGAAAGTCTAGACATATTGGATTGAGACATAGTTATGTAAGACAGTTAATTACTGGTAGAGTAATTATAATCGAGTTCGTAAAATCCACAGGAAACTTGGTGGATTCGTTAACCAAGGAACTTACAAGAGAGCAAGTGGTTAAGATATCACAAGGGATGCGTCTTAAGCCTATATAATAGGATCACCAATAATGGAACCTCGACTCAACTCTTACTAGACCGAAATCTTGAGTTTAGTGAGACAAAGTACATCATTAGTAGTGTTTAAAAGCACCAAAATTATAATTCCATCCCAAGAGGAGTGGTATTTGAAACCGTAATGTTAAAGTGCAGGTGAACTGTGAGTTCTTAACAGGCTTCTGAAAGTATTTTTTTGGTATATTAAGTTATGAAACATACTCGATAAGTTTACCTAACGAGTGTGAAGTATGGCCACTTCTGTTAAGTTCAATGGCTTAACTCTAGAGCACTCATGATATAAGATACATGATACAATGCCTGCAAAAATGTTTACATTTTCTATGAGAAGTTTCATGTGTGAGACATGTCTGATTAAACAAATAAAATTTGTGGTTCAAAGTTTCATACTACCATACATTCTGTTGTGTTTTCACTAAGTGAATATTCAAGTCTCAAAGACATCTTCATTTAGGCATGAACTTGAATGAATTATGAAAGATCGTACTTTTCAGTTTTATAGAGTCAAAAATATTTTGAAAATAGTGGGAGATTATTGATGATTTTTAAAATAAAACTTGTTTTAAGTTTGGGATGATTTAGAAAATAAAAGGAAAAAAAAATGATAACTCGGTTTTACTCAAGGACAATAGACTGTAGGAATTAGACATAGGTATTGCCACTGGCATGGTGTCAGGAAGTCTTCAACCAACAAAGCACATCCCCTCTCTAAAATGCCATACCAAGTTTATGTTATGCAAATTCTGAAAAAGTTTAATCCACTGGCCGAGTTTCACTTATATTCTCCACAACTTGAAATTGTATTAGACCTATGTCAACCATATCGGGTAATCCTACATTTAGAACCCTGCCAGAAAGTTTCATGTCCGATGAAACAAAAGAAGAATCTGTGCCCCCAAAACTGTACTACAATCAGAAACATCACAGAGCAAGCAAGAGCAATTATCTGAGACATCATAGTAGAACAAAAGATGTGTTATGAGGTCCAACAGGAAAAGAAGAAATTATGCAAAGAGAGAATTGTCATATCATAGAGTCCACCACAGCACACCAATACAAAAAGAGTGAAACTGCCCATATCCATTCATAAAACCAAACTATCAATAATTATAGAGGAGAGAAAAAAGAAAAGAAATCACACTAAATACAACAAATATATCATCATCATCATAATACCACCATTTAAATTTGTTGTGACCAAGATCATCAAAGAGCATATCATCTATCTACACATTCCATCTTTGCAGAATTGGTTTAATAGAAATGTTTCAGATTACCTTCCACTTCAAAAGCATGCACGCCTGATGACTTAGCCCATCTCTTACAGAATTTGGTCATTTTCTGCAGAAAATTGGAGAATATTTGGGGACATGGATGATGAGAGGGGATTTTTTCAGAACAATATGCCTTTCATACAAGGTGTTTGTCAAAAGAACAGGGAAAAAAAACCTTTCATACAAGGTATAAAACTATTTTAGGTATATTTAGTGTCCATCCTATGCTGCAGCAGAAATCAAGGTTCTTGCTACACTTCAGATTACATTTCACTTAGCTCAGACACAATACGTCACCCAACAACATAAAAACAGCTCAACAAGGAAAACATAGCCATTGGCGATAAACACCAGATGAGTTTTTTAAGTTTCTAAATTCTAATTGAAAAATTCAACGGACAAAACAGATTCACAATATAGGCAAAGCATCAAAGAATAAATACATAAAAGTTTATAATGGTCCTCAATGTGTGTATATATGCATAGAAAATGTTTCGAGATTCAGTTGGAGCATTCTAATTAAAACAAGAGATTTTATTTATAAAAAAAATAAGAAGAGAGAGCATAGTTTGTAATTTATAGTGAAGTGGTACAAAGATGGCAGCTGTCTCCTTAGATGAAAGGGTCATCTAGTAATCACATTTGATAACAACAACAAAGACTAGTTTGTAATTTATAGTGAAGTGGTACAAAGATGGCAGCTGTCTCCTTAGATGAAAGGGTCACCTAGTAATCACATTTGATAACAACAACAAAGACTACTTGGGCAAAACAAGCTTCAAATTTCCAAACCTGAGAGGAAATATTGGTACATTTATATATAAGAAGCTAAGACGCCATCAAGGAATTCACTGAAAACTTGAAGCAAGAAATGAGAAGCTTCTCTAACACATAACCCGAAGCTACATGATCTTATTGTCCTAAGGATATAGGATCTTTTCACTTTCCACATGAAGCTTCTCAAAGGAAGCTATTCAAGCTCTCATTATTCTTCCTTCAAATTTGCAAGTGCAGGATTCCAAATTCTACTCAATATCATCAATCCAGTCACCATATATCCTACTGATTTTATCTGGACCCTTCCATTTTTGATGAGTTCTTTGTCCTGGCTTCTGGATCACAATAGATGGCCTTTGTGATGGAACTCCAATATGATAAACATCTGTATGAGGAACTGAAGTGACTGAAGCAACCACAATATCGGCTGCAGTTTTTGAAGCCACTCCTCCCTGTTTCAAGTCAGAAGGGGCAGTAGAAGCATCCTTAGCATCCGTGTCAACAAGCCCCCCACCATACCGGTGTAACTCTGCAGTCAGAGAAAAATCAGTTCAAAGTTAAATAAACAATTTTACTCCTACCCCGTTATATTGAGTCCCATCAAATGCAACATCATGCTAGAACACAGGAAGCACCCACAAGCAGATAAAGATCTAATTACCTCGCACCATTAGTTAGGCAACCTAAATGTCAAGGGCTAAGCAGAACACATGACAGTATGCACCAATCTAAGATCAATGTTATAGAGCTAGAAAACAATTATTTCAAATCTACAACAGATGAAGCAGAAAAGGAAGATCACGGTTGGGGTCTTTGGTGTTATAAGTTTTTCTTTTTGGGATCAAGGGAAACTTTAATTATCCATTATTGTTTTTTTTTTTTTGGGTTATATTAGAATATTCTAGGATTTTAAGAGTTTCTTGGAAATCAAGTAGATTTAGAATTTAAGGTTTTGATTTAATTTCCTTTTATGATTAGGATTTGGTTCTTATTTATAGAGTACCTCTACCGGGACTGTACACTAGAGACTTGATGATTGAGATTTGATAATTTTAGAGTAAAATTATTGAATTTTGGTCTCTCTTCTCTATTTCCCCCTCCATCCCCTTATCCTAAATCAATTTGATATAAGAGTACTATTGTCCTGTATCAACAACATTTTAAATACTTGACAAAGGAGACTTCCCATGGAGGTGACAGCAGTTCTCGCTTGCACTAGTTCCCAGACTTGTAAGCTACTTCCATTCAATAGGGGCTATGGTGTACGATACTATGGGCTGGTCAGATGCCAAATGACTCCCCCACCCCCCTCTTTTTGAAAACAATTACCGATCATAGGAATTTCGACAACACACAGGACGGAAGACTCAGAAACTTAACTGAAAGTGGATTTCCGTCTTTTAAAGTATATCTTGGTTTTAGTTGGCTTGGAAGGAAGAATTGAACCAAAATAAAAGGGGAAAAAAAGAATAAGGCAAAAGAGAACCAACTGACCATCCTTTCCTCCACGTACCACTATAGAGGGAGCTTCCTCTTCCTGGTCTTCTTTCTTTGGAATAATGTTTCACTAAGTGAGAGACCGAGTGATTGGACGTAAGGCATGCAAGAAAAGACAGGAAAATAATTCGAATAACAAGTCCTCTTCGTCGGCTTTGGTTTTTCTTTCATCGTAACAATGGTAACCCGAATTGTAGGTGTCACCACTCATGAGCCAACGGCCACATGCCTTTTAGGGTTTTAAGACTAAAAAAATTTGCAGTTCTCCATTAGAGATATATGACATTTTACAGAGACTTTACAGTTTAAAGCTCTGTGCTTGTTTGCTTTTAGGATTTCTTTTTTTTTTTTTTTTTTTGAGTCTTTTAGGATTTCTTGTTTCTTCCTTGCTTTCTTCTCTATTCACTTGTCTCTTCTACATTAAACTCTTCTAATTACACCATACTATTTTTTTTTGGTGATAAGCAACTCCTCTAAGGGTTCAGATCCCCTCCAGTCCTACTGTGTCCATTTACCTCCAGTTTAGTCCTACTGTGTCCATTTACCTCCGGTTTAGTCCTACTGTGTCCATTTACCTCTGGTTTAGTCCTACTGTGTCCATTTACCCCTAACTTTAATCTCATCAGCCTCCCTGTGTCTCCTTTTTTTTTCTTTTTTCTATTCTCTCTTGTCTAAAAGCACAAGGAAGGTGACGATGGAGACGGTTAGTCAAACTCCATCAAAGATAACTTCGTTTCTATAGAGAATGCATCCATGTATGATTCAATGACTCAAGGAGACCCGCTTCAATCCTCAATCCAGGTCTAAAAGAATATCAAGGAATTTTAGGAGTCGAGAAAACGAAGAATATTGACAGTGAAAAAAAAAGGATTTGAGGGTCAAATTCAGTGCTATGCAATTTTGGATGCGGTAAAGAAGAAATGTAACATTTGGCCGTAAAAAACTCTGAAACATTTTTGATTTAGGCAGATTCTGACCCACCAAATTGAACTCGAGCCAATTCCTCGCCATAGGAGCTGCATGGTTACAGGGTCAGATCAATGGAAGTGCCAGATCTGTTTGTGTTTGGCAACCAAAGCATCTTTATTTTTATAGAGACCACAACAAATTTGACTCAATGTATATGAGCAAAATCTGGCAATTATTTTTTCTCTGCTGCAAGAAGCACTAGAATATGAGAAAGAGAGAGAGAAAGAATGATTGTTGGTACTTCAATTAGTACAGGACCTTAAATCACAACTAAATGGTTTAAATGGATCTTTGTAGAACATCCATTCTCAAAAAAATTACTATCTATTTGTTGCCCAGTTCCAATCCAAGAATTGAGAGCTTAGCCTTTAATTTAAGAAATGAAGAGAAATGTATGACTGTTGAGAGAGAGAGAGAGAAGTAAAGAAAAAAATAACAACAGAATTGAAGAATAACAGGGAAGATTCTATTTCCGTTAACGGAGTTAGGAATTAAAGTTGAAAAATTTCCCATGATGTGGCGCTACAAAACCCATTGGATTAAGGTGAATCAATATCAGCCATAAACTGGAGGTAAATGGACACAGTAGGACTGGAGGGGATCCAAACCACTCTTGTAATTTCTCTTTTTTTTTTATAATAAAAGTTTTTATATAAAAGAAAGGGCAACAAGGGAGTACCACCCAAGTACAAAAAAAACTATGTACAAGATATAATCTCAAAGAGATCTACAATATCTTCATCATTTACAAAAAAATTCCCATTAAACCAAAACCCAAAAGTATGCAACCACCCATCCTTAATAATGGCTAGTGGTTTTTCCTTACCATCAAAAGCTCTCATATTCCGTTCAAGCCAAATAACCCAAAAAATGGAAAAGGTAATCAAGGAGTAGACTTTCCTCCTAAGCTTTGAGCCTTGCACCTCACACCAAGCCCACACCTCGTACTGAACCGAGCCGGCAATCACCCACTAAATTCCCACCAAGCTAAAAGCCATCTCCCAACACCTATTAACCAACACCTTCCCTCTTTTTTGAAGATTATCAAGGGTAAAAAAGCCACCCCAACTAGCTTCTCAAGCAAAGAAAGCAACCTTTGTTGGAGCTAGGTTGTTCCAAATCGCTTTCCAAGGGAGGTTGTCCATGACCTCCGTACTTTCTAGCAAAAAACGTTTCTTGTAACTTACTTAACCCCAAAATTTTCACCCAAATTCAATCTCCACTTAACCTTATCTTTGTCAAGCAAGTTCATTTTTGCGTTGTGAATGCTTTCAAAAAAAAAAAAACTAATCACATCCCCTAATCCCATCTTGTAATTTCTCTTATCTTCTTTATACACCTTTATAATTCTTTTGCTTCTGATTCAGATCTGTCCAGCCACTGAACCAAAGGAAAAGGCTCCAAGTCTTTCCCCAATAGTCTCTTATCTATGATCCCAATTCAACCCTATATCCTTCTACATCAAACCCTAACCCTAATCCCTAATTTTATTGCAGAAATTTGAAATTTTCACAGTTGTCCTGCATCAATTCTTCTCGTTTAGATGTAAAGAGCAGGGACCTTAGATATTTTAGGTTCTTTCCTGAACCTTTGTAGCCACTAGTCACGTTCGAGGTTTGGAGCTCAAGCCTCTGATTGTCGTATGCTAAAAGTCATTCACACTTACACTCGATAAGATCTTGTTAATCATAAGGAGATAAACTCCTTAAAAACATCGACAACTAGTTTCAAGGCCACAAAGTGAACAGAAAACAATGAGAGGGGCAGGGATATATTTGCAGTTCCTGCATAATAAATATGAGTAATAAGGTGCATCCTAGTCAAGTTTCAAGAGATGATTCAAACAAGCTAATTCAAATACCTACAAGGTAAAGATTAAATTGCCACTTATATTTTAAAATTAATTCTGCTGATGCCCGAAAGGAAACTAGTAAATGCTCAAATGTATCCTAAATTTGTGAACACAAAGACAAAAACAGAATTTTAGCCTTGGTAACGGGGGAAGCTTGACAAGCTCCCAGGTAAAATACAATAAGATACTGTATGTGTTCCATGAAACTAATATTTCTATTCTCATCAACTTATGTTCCTTTATGTACAAAAAAAATAATGGTAATCTTCAAGAGTGATGTACACATAGAAAAAAAAAATGCCAGTATTGAAACAATTTAGGATACTTTAGGAACTGAGACATCATGGAATATGAATCAATCAAAAAAGCAACTACTGTAGTAACTATGTAATTCTAAAATATTTCAGCAAAGCAACTCAAAACTCAAAAGCATTCACAGATTGGCACATTCATATTTAAACATTGGTCAAGTTAGGAGAAGATACATCTCATGTTGAAAGCACTTGACATGCTGAGAGCTTGCAAGTTTAAGACTTACAGTGCAATTTTCACTGAATTCTAATTCTATAGGACATTTAACATTATTAAAGCAGAGACTTAATCCTTCAAATAGACTCTTCAAGACGGCTTGTGATTCCCAAAAGAAAAGCATGTCAATCTAGAGAGATAATGTCAACATAGTGAAGTCCCTGCAGGCCTGCACTGCCATAATTTCTGTCTTATACTAGCACTAGAAAATCAAAATATTTACTTGTCTTCTTTAAATTGAAGCATCTCTAGTTAGCACAAGCAAGCAAAGTTCTCCTTCTACACCAATAATTCAACAATATGTTCAAGCATAACTAGCATCAACAATTAAAAAAGTGGCATCACACATTATTTCCTTAAATCCTAAAAATTTCAAATGAATCAATCATACCTCCAACTCCATGTGCAAAATGACACTTAATCCCAAACGGGCAATACCCTGTGAGCTCCCATTTGTTACAAATCCTCGTCTTCCAATTCGAAGGCTTGACATTCTGCCCTCCAGCACCGGCAGCAGCAGAAGCACCAATAGCACCACCATTTCCTCCACCACCACCTCCTCCACCCCCACCACCACCTCCTCCATATCCACCAGGCCCCAAACTTATCGCCACGCTTTCCCTATTCTTCGACTGCTCGTCGTGCAAAAACGTGCAGTTTTCTCCGTAAGGACACCCCTCCCCTGTATAGAACTTCTTGCAATGCCTGCCCTTATACGACCTCCCCATTTCTCCCACAAACGCCGAAGACCCCAATGTAGGAATCTGAAATTCCTCCCTCGGCTCCACAGAGGAATTCACCGCCGCCTTCTCCTCCTCGTGCGCCGCCACGATCTCCTGCCAATTCGGGGGAGGGCGCCGGAGCTCCTCGATGCTGTGGGCAAAGTTGCAGTTGGTAACATAAGGGCAGGTCCCGGCGCGGAACTTGCAGCAGAGTTTGGTTTTGAAGAACATTTTTCCGATCGCTTTGGCCCTGTTGTTGGTGGAGGCATTGGATTCCTGGGAGCTTCTGGTCTTCTTGTTCGGGGGCTGCTCGCTGCCGGACCGCGATTGGGAGTGGTGTTGGTCGTAGTTGGAGTTTGAAGGGGTATCAGAGGAAGCTTCGGGGTTTGTCCAAACCCGGTAGTCGTCTTCCGTGGCCCAAACGGCTAGGTCGTTGGGATTTGGAATCCAATTCTCGGGTGCCACGTTCCCGGTAATCACGTGGACTACATTTCCACCGGAATCTCGATCGTAGCCCATTGTCGAAGTGAACAGACGGGGAATTTTTCGGAAAAAGAACAAAACCCTAGCTTGTCTAATCAAAGTAAGTGATACAGCATAAATACAAAATAATACCCAGTCACTCTAATCCATGGATTTGATGAGAACCTACGCGAAAACGGTGAAATTTGAAAAATTGAGAAATGAGTGATTTCTATAACCACCCAACACAGAATTATACAGGTTTTAACGATGCAATTTGCGTCAAAAATAAAAAGGAGATTTTTGAACTTGAAGACAAGAACAACAATAGATACAACAGATGAAGAAGAAAGTAGCAGGAAAATTATTAGTGAGTAAAAGAGGGAACTAACCTACTAGATCTACAGCCTTAAAATATCAGAAGATGATTGAAGTATTTGCAATAAAGGGAAATTTTAAGGTAAATAAAATAATAGTAGGAGGAAACATGGGAAATTGGATAGATTTGATAACGAGAAAAAAAAATTATAATTTAGAGATAGATAAGGTTAACGAAGGATTAAAGAAACTCCAAAAGAAGGAGAAAATTTCCAAAAATTGCACTACATCTGCATTTTGTAATGTAAAAAGAAAAAAAAAAAGGAGGTAAACTCTCTGCAATCAAAGAAGTTTGGAGTAGAGGCGGAGTTGTTATGTCATATGAACTTTGTCTCCATTTATTTCACGTGGTATATGTTTCTCTCTTTGGATGAGATCCTGTGTGCCATCATGAGATTCATGATGTGAAAATCTAATGATATTGGTGACGTGGCAAGTATCACGTATCAACGGTAACTGTAATTTCTTGATAAAAAAAAGTTACAAGGCATTACCTTCTTTTTTTGGTTATTGGATAAGTGGGCCTAATATTTTAGTGAGCCCAACAGCAACTAGCCAGCCCTACCTATTAGTCATACTTCTCCGGAGAGGTGGCAATATTAAATTGGGTTCGGACCATATTAAGTTGTGGATCATTCAGGTCGCGAATCACTAAGATCGGATCAGATTTGGGTCAACTTCAACCTCGATAGCTTGGGTCACATGTCACTTTAGGTTCGAGTCATCTCGGCTTCGGATAATTTCGACTTTGGGTTGTATCGAGTCTCGAATCATGTCAAGTCAAGTCAAGTCAGATCAGATCTAGTCAACAAAATAATTATTTATACTTAAATAAAAAAAATAAATTACATTAATCCACTTGAGGTTAGTTCATGGTTACACTTACCTCACACAGTATTTAGAATATTCACTTACATACCTGTCATTAGTTTTCCATTAGCTTTTCATTAGTCAATTGCTCAAAATTCAGTCAAACATTATACCAACTCATCAAAACTTATTGAAAACCTGACTTTACCCTTAATAATTTGTGTTGATGCCGAAAATAGGTCGGGTCAAGTACCAAAGTCGGGTCGGATGCTTGGAGTCGAATAGGTGCTAGAATCGGGTCAGATACTAGATCGGAGTATGGTGTGAGCAGGGTACGGGGAACCTGAAAGAAATCAGACTCAGAATAATTTGCTCCGAGAAGGACCCTCTGAAGATTAAGTCAGACTATGAGTTAGAGGGAACAGAAATCAAGTAGTGAAATTGAATTCTTATTGCTTGAGGGACCCTCTATTTATACAAGTGTATGGATCGCGTAAAACCGAATTCGTCTTTGATGGCCCAACCAGGGATATGGTGCACAGAATCAAATGCCCAGGAAGAACCCACAACAGCATGCATCAAAGGCTGGTTAGTCTCTGCATCCATCAAGGGAGATTTCTCGCCTCTCGTATGCATACCAAATGAGGACAGCCCACCTAAAAGAGACCCATTGACTTGAGATGTAGTAGGGATACTAACTCGGTGGTTCGTTGGGCTGGAAGCGACAGTGATTGATCTACCATCACCACCAACAAACTATGCATCCTGAACCTCTCTGGTGTTTTGGTCTTTCATTTCACTCGCCACTGCCAACAAAGAGATTTTGTTAAACATTTCTTCGAAACAATAAAGAGCACGCATCAGGAACTATAAAAAAAATAAGGATAGTGAAGATACCATTATCATCATCACCTGCTCTTCAATGTTTACTAGTTCAACTCAAGGGAAAAGTTGACCCGGGATCCTGATAATGCTTGACCATATGAACGCCTCTGTAGTGAGATCGTCGGAGGAGGATATGATGAGGAATCAGTTCTGAAAAAAGTCCAGAGATAGAGTTCAGGAAAGTCAGATGCAAGATACGATAAATTTATAGCATAGGTACCAAGAATGTAGAGTCAATTGAGCCGGAGCTAAGACATACCATTCCAATATCATCTTTGTAAAAGGATGAAAAGGAAGGACAAACCCAACCTCCAATACTGGCAGATATTGGGCACATTGTCCACCATGAAAATCACATGTAGTTTCAAACGACATCGGGATCCTAAAGCATAGGTACCAAGATACGATAAATTTATAGCATAGGTATCAAGATTGTAGAGTCAACTGAGCCGGAGCTAAGACATACCATTCCAAGATCATCTTTGTAAAATGATGAAAAGGGAGGACAAACCCAACCTCCAAGATTGGCATATATTGGGCACATTGTCCACCTTGAAAATTACATGTAGTTTCAAACGACATCAGGATCCTAAAGTGGATGGAATGGGATAAGCCTCTCTCTTCCAAACCCATCAGATAGTGTGAAGGCATTTTTCGTCGGATACTCAAGAGCTGTAAACTGGGGTCTTCTCCCCCCATCTGTAAGTTGTTCAATAATGACTCCTAGAGCAAAGTCTCTTAACACTATTTTCGGTATTGAACCATCTCCTTCTTTCCCATTCGAAGAAGACAATGCCATTTTTTACAAATATATTTTTATAGCAAGAAGGGAATAGGAATGAAAACGTACCTAACAAAGAAGAAGCCTTAAAAGCTCTCAAAACCTTAAGGAATGATGGTGAATGTGAAGAAAAATGTTCCAACAACGATTCCTTTATATAAAGATCCAAAAAATAAAGTCAGCAACTCTTATTTTCCCTCACTTGACAGTTAAGATTGAAAGATTTAGAGATATAACTGATCACGTTGAAGATGTGCAAAAAGAAAAGTCAAGACACAAACTTGGTACAATTCTTGTAGGACTTATAAGTTTTTTGTGGTGGATAGGTTTGGTTAGCCTTAGGGGCTTCCCTCTTAAGGCCAGCGACAGCCCCTTGCCGGCCCATGGCAGGTCCGACTAAAAATATATTTTTTAAGTTTAATAAAAAAATTCCTAAACAAGACTGATCAACCTTGGAAGCCACCCTTTTAAGGCCAGCAACAACCCCTAGTCAACCTGGGCCTGGTTCGACCGAAAAATTATTTTTAAGTTTTTTCAAAAAAATATATTTTTAAGTATTTTTGAAAAAAAAATCGTGGATAAGCCTGGCTAACCCTGGGAGCAGGCAACAACCCTTGGTCAGCCCAAACTGAGTCAGACCAAAAAATTATTTTTTAAGTTTTTCGAAAAAAAAATTGTGGACAAGCTTGGTGTGCCCTAGAGGTCACCTACTTGAGGCCGATGAGAACCCCTAATTGAGCCGGGTCAAGTTCGATCGAAAAATTATTTTTTTTCTAAAAATAAGTAAAATAAAATAATATTTTTTGGACAAGCTTGGTTGGTCTTGGGGAACGCCCTCTTGGGGCTCGCGACAGCCTCTTATCGGCCCAAGCAGGGTCTGACTCAAAAAATTTCTTTTTAAAGTTTTTTTAGAAAGAGAAATAAAGTACTAAAACCAAAGAAACCATGACCCCAACCTTATGCTCGGGGGGGGGGGGGGGGGGGTGGGGGGGGCTCCAAGGCAAGAGAACCACCTTCTACAAGGAAAACAAATGAAGGCCCCCCTGTCCAAAAGGGAAGAAGGAAACATTTTCCTAAGGTAGACAAAGACTCCTCTCTCCAAGGAAGAATGAGGCTACATTTTCCAAAGGTAGAAGGAGACCACTATCTCTAAAGTAGAAAGACTTAGCAATTGAAATATTCGGCTTGTCCGCCAGGTTTTGGACTTGGACACCTGAAATGTCACGCCAACAACTACTTCCTTAACACCCCAAGTAGCTCAAGGAAGTGGTGGGCTTATGATGTGAGAAAAAATTCACCGTCTAATAAGGAGATGACACGTGACTTAACTATAGACACTTCATTTGTACACATTTAATTGATAAATATCATTCCTTTTGGATAAAAAAAAATGTTTGAGACTTTGAAAGTTATTTGCGAAGAGGAATTCCGACAATTATGACTATAAGCACGTGTTAAAAATGAAATTCAGGCAAAGGATAGAAAGATTAGTAGGTTTAAAGCATGTATGAAGAACGAATAACACAAACAAGGAAATCTGAGCCTTTGCGCAACTCTAAAGTTGCGTAGAAGACACTTGTAATACTCTAGATATGCACAAAGTAGTACAGTCCTCAAATCAAATTTCTAAGTTGACAGATAGTCTGCACACCACCTCAAAAAGTACTAATTAAAATAGTTTTGCTATTGGAGCAAGAATGAAGCCTGCACATATCTAGAGTTGTGCAAGGCTATCCTGCACAACTCTTGATATGTGCAAGTTAGATATAAGTTCAAACTCATGGATAAATGTTTGACCAACCTTTCTTTATCCATTAAAGACTGTTAATTAACTCTAAGCGAACATGTGAGCCTTGGAGAATTTCGTTTTTATCTACCTACCTAAAAACCTATTTAGAACCAACTCTATCACTTAAACACTATAAATAGGGCATTTAGGTTCAGAATTTAAGAGAAAAGAAATGATGGGAAAAGGTTGATACTGTACTTCACTTTTCTCTATAATTGTTCTTGGTGAGACTTTTCCTAAATCAAAGCTTATAAGCAGTTGAGAGATTTCCAAACACGAGTGTGGGTTTTCTCCATTGGGTTATGTCAATTAAATAGAAGAGAAACACTTGACTGAGAGTTTGTATTTTGTGTCTAATTTGTTATGGTTTCTTGAGTCATCTCTATGCTCAAGGAATTTTAATTCATTTTAATCACCAACATACTAAGCCATAATTGAAGGAAGAAGTTGTTGCAATCATCTTCAATAGTTAGAATCGACATCTTCTTCTTGAGAGGTTCAAGAGGAAACAACCAAACAAAGCATCTGAACCAAATTGGAGACAAGTGTGGGCTAGATTCTTCTTCAACATGCAATCGTTTGGATCTAGTAACGTTCTCTAAAGGTAGGTATGGATGAATATCATTTGCCAAAATAAATTATTTGTATGATCATCTTTTTTGAAATGACATGAAAATAATTGTTTGGTGATTTCTTGTTAATCTGATATGACAAATAATCCTAAAATGATTGAGATGTTTTAGGCAATAATTCATGTAGTAATCTGTAGTAAATTAATTGTATGCTATAGAATCTATATTTTACCTAATTTTACTATAGGATCAAGCTAGGGTTTCACTAAGGTACGTGTTCTCCTCATCATTTTTCTCAAAATAAAAAATTATAGTTACTAAGTATTTTGGTGTGCAAGTGAATTGTGAACTCTTGTTACTATTTATGTGATGCATGAAGGTTGCACATATCTAGAGTGGCACATAATTTTATGAGTAACTCTAGATATGTGTAGGCTATGGATGATCTCAAATAGTGTTGATCTTTTTCTAATGACTATCTGCTACTGTATGAACCCTATATGCCATATTAGAACTATATGATAACGTGCTTAAGTATGAAGAACACTAATGCATGTTTTGGCCTAAGATTGAGTGAAATACAAATTTTATTTTCTTGTTGCCATGTTTCTATGAGAATCTGATCATGGATTTGATATAATATGCTCTATGGATTATTCATTGATTAAGCATGCTTATATGATTAGATTGGCATGATATGTTTTAATTTTCTGCTTTAATTTCTTTATCGCTTTCCTTTAATTGTTTTATGTATTTGCTTTGATATAGCTGTTCATTCATTGTGATATTGTGTACTCTATACTACTGTTTGTGTGATCGATCATAGAAAATAAAACTTCGATAATATAAGTAATTGGTTCTTAATTAATTTATCCCTTAATGAGTAAAAGTAGAGGCTAGGTCCTTTATGGCCTAGGCATATATGAGATGCCCTTTCTTTTGACCTTTCCATAGTGTATCCTAAGTCTGAATCTGATTTCTCTTTTTGACCAGTAGTTAAAGGTTTTTGGTATCATGAATTAATCAAGTGGTGAATCCAATCAAGTTTCCCTATATTTGAATTTGTGTCTTTGGTTCATTACTTTTTTATTTGGGTTAGCCATTCGGATTAACTCCTGTTCAAAGAGATATGATTCATGAGACATTATTGCATTGATGAAAGGTTTAAAGGGAAAGTACCTCACAAACTCTTCAACACTTAAAAGCATGCCTCTTATGAGAAGCTCCTATTTCTATTAATGAAGGGCTATGAAAGGTGTAGTAGAATTGTCATTTTCCATTTTGCCGAACCGCTTCGATCCACACCCTCGCTCATTACCCCCGGGGAGGGAGGAGCCTTGAGTATTAAGCCGAAGTTGTGGAAGAGGCAAAACTTTAAGAGCGTACCCTACTAAGGGCAAAATTATCATTTTGCCACTACGGATAAAACAACAATTATACACCTCAGTGTGAATATGTAATTACTACGCTAAAATCTTTGGTTCAATCTCAACTATTAAAATAATTGACTCAAATCGTTCAACATTAATGGTTTCCTAATCTAAATCAACCTCATCAACTATAAATAAGAAGCTCACAAACCATATATGATATGAAAAAATTCTCCCTTTAAACATTTATACTGCTTAAGTACATTTAGTTTCTTCTTACAGTTACTAACTTATACATCAAAGTGTTACCTCGGAGAATCTAACTCCAGGTCACCTAGTGTCTATCTCGATCTTATTTTCAGGAGTAGGCACTCAACCTACCTTCAAGTGACTCAATCAAAAAAGGACCCAGTTGCGAGTTTTTGATATTGGCCCGTCAGATTTTGGGCATCAACAGTCAACTTATGGACAAAATGTTGATAAGTAAAAGTCTTAATAGTGTCTAGAAAAACCTTGATAAAAATTTCTTTCAAATATGTGAAGAAGCTAGAGCATTTGGTTTTTGAACTTGTAAACAAGCTTTTAAGTGCTGAAATTACTTCTTATGGTGTTATTACTAGAAGTGTAAACATTGATATCCGTAACTATGACTACTATTGATATGAAATATCTTTAAATCTTAATCGTTAAATTTTTATTAGCATGGTACCCTTATAAACACCATAGAATTATCCAATAAATTACTAATATTACCAAAAAAAATATTGTAACAGTAGAAATAATTTTATTATTGCAAATGAGATCTGAGCCTAGTGATCAATGATGAGACTAGAACTATAAAGTCTCGACTTCGATTCCTATAGTGTATGGATTATTTGTCCGATTTTGTACATTAGTTATTTCTCTCACTTTAGATTTAAGTCAATAGATTTGTTTGGATGGGATTAAAGTCAGCTTTAAGTCTATGTATGTTTTTATATATTGTGAGCTTTGTATGGGTAACGGAATAATGCGAGTTTATATTGTAATAAAATTAATCATTGTACCACTTGTGTATGTGGTAATGCTATTCATATCATCGTAGGGGACCATCCAAATGAACATGTAATTGGTAGAAGGTAGACTAGTAATTGATAGAGGTAAACTACTCATTTCTTGAATTTTTTCTGTAAAAAAAACACTGTAACGAGTGGGATATTAGGAGCTTTTTGTGAAATACTAGTCAACTATGGATCTATTATTAATCTAGCTTCAATCAATTAGTAAAATAGATTAGGGAGGTGCTCCATTCACTCTAAAAATTGGAGTGTATGCATAGCAGTGCTCCTTGCATATAGCACTGCTTCACACTTTGTTTTTACCAATCATTTTTCAAAATATAGATGGGCTTAAACACGTCTTCGGAAACCTTATGGTCTTTAGATGTATGTAAATGGGCCTTTAAAGCCTGGAGTAGATTGGGCAGGATTTCCAATGTGTTGTTTGGATATAATGATATATTATATTATAGTATAGTTTATTCGTTTAAAAGAAGCCCATGGCCTTAGGATTTACTCAAACCGACAAGACCCGACCCAGTAACCTTTCTTGCTCCTCCTGATTAACGGTTTTGTCTAGGGTTTCAACTCTCAGTCTCCCTCCCTCCCTCTCTCTTTCCCTCTTTCTAGATCTATTTGAATAATCTCAAACTCAACTTCCTCGCTTCGAACAAAAAATTAGCAATGGGAAAAAGGAAGTCTAAAGAAGCAGAATCCACCCTGCATAAAGATGCTGCTCCGGCTCAATCCGACATATTCAAAACGCTGTTCCGCGACATTCTGGCGCAAAATGCTATCGTTTCCTCTACCTTTTCCGATGACAACCCATTTCGAAGGAAATCCAAGGATTGAATTTCCCTTGAAAACCCTAAAAGTCTCGACTCTGTGGATTCTCATATCGGTGAGCTGAAGAAGAGAAAGAGGAACAAAGAGAAAAAGCCCAATCTCGATTCGGATTCTGTTACGAAAAATGAAGAAGAAGCTACAGAGACTCCCTTGCTGACTAAGAAATCCAAGAAAGATTGAATTTGGGTTCTGATACAAATGGTGCGTCGAAGGAAGATGGGGAAGGAAACCCTAATTTGGGTCATGAATCGAATGGAGAATCAAAGAAAGATAAAGGGAAAAATCCCATTTCAGATTTTGGTTCCGATGGCGAAGAAGGAACTCCGAATTTAGATAACAAAAGGAGAAAGAAGAGGAAGAGGGATGAGCTAGAGAGGGAGTATGAGGAAAGAAAGTATGGCGTGACACCTGAGGATGAGGATGAGAAGACAGCAGAAGGAGAAGAATCAGGAGGGAAGAAGTTAGTGGGGGAGAAGAGGAAGAAGGCGAATGATGCGGCGGATTCAGTGATTTCCAATGAAGGGTTCGATGACAAGAGCAAGCTCTTGAGGACTGTGTTTGCTGGGAATTTGTCTTTGAAAGTGAAGAAAAAGGCAGTGTTGAAGGGGTTCAGTAGGTTTGGTGAGGTTGAGTCCGTGAGGATCCGTTCCGTGCCAATTGTGGATGTGAGTGTACTCTGATTTTTCTGTTTTAGGTTTCTCTTTCTTTATTGGTTTGAAGCAGTATGCTATTGAGTTTTTTGTTCTGTCTACTGATGTTTATTTATTACTTAGAGCAAGAAAACAAGGAAAGACGCTATAATGCAGAAGCAAATTAATGAAAATGCTGCAAGGTACGGTTTTGATTCAAATGTTAATTAGTACTTACTGATCTTTTTGGATATAATTTGTTGCAATAGTAATGCATGGTTATGAATTCTTTTGAGTAGTTAAGATACTCATTTAGTTTTATTTATGATATACTGGTTGATTATGTCCATTCAGTGTTCTTAGTTAATGTTCATCTCATGTTCAACATTTTCAAAGTGTTGGACAATTCTGGGTTTGAAGGTTCATTCCTTAGCCAAATTCATTCTGGCAACTCTTCTCCTGACAAACTATCTATAAATTATTACTTGTTTGTCTAGTGTTAAATTGGTTTGGCTTAAATCCTAAATAAACTGAGAGGAAAGAAGAGGGTGAAAAAAAAGAGTGGAAAGTACTTTTATGCCATTTGGTTGTAGAGATAGGTGAGAGGAAAGAAAGTAGAAAGACCCAATTTTTCTCGAATGTTACAAATCTTAACTTACCAAATTGGGCAGATTGGAGAGAGGAAAATTAGAGAGGAAAGAGGGCCATGCTTTTATCAGTTTTTGCCTTATTTTGAACCCTCAATTTAACTTTAGTAACTTTGAAAGATAAGATTATAAAGGTAAATGATATTATTTGTACTTTCTTTCCTTCCATTAGTTCACTCTACCAAACAAGGAAAGAGACATCTATTTTCTGTTATCCACTTTTTCATCCTATCTACTAAACACAGGATGGAAAAGACCAATCTTTCCATTTTCCTGTCCTCCTAATTTTCCATTATCTCACTTTTCCTTCCCTACCAAAGACATCTTTTGTAGGAAGCAAAATGTGAATTTATAAATTAAAATTATTTTTGATAAATGTGTTCAGTTCTAAAATCGGTGTTTGGCTTCGTGATAATGATTTTTGAAACTTGTAGTTTGCCTGTGTTAGATGGTTGTTTCTTTTTTCATTTATTTAATTAATATTTATCTTCTCTGGAGTTTGTTGATGCTGCTTTAAGTTTTTCAGTTCTTTTTTCACCAATGTCTATTTTCCGATGACAAGTTTTTTGTATTGCAGCTTTCATGCATACGTTGTTTTCAAAACAGAGCAATCTGCTGAGGCTTCTTTGGCACATAATATGGCTCTGGTACATATTTTTCCCATAACTTTTGGCCAGTAAAACATTTTATATTCTTTTTCTTTTATGGGACAGATCATAGGTATTCTAATGCCCAATGGGGAGGTTTTATTTTAGAAATAAATTTATATTCTAAAGGCTTCAAGGGGTGCTACTCATGTCTAAAAGAACTATCTACAAGGTAGTATATCAAAGAAAACTATGAATGCATCTTCATTTGCAAAAAAAGAATCCCATTAAACCAAAACCCAAAAATATTGAACCATTCTTCATTATTGGAGGCTATAGATTTTTTTTTCCATTGAAGGCTTTTCTATTCCTTTCACTTCAAATGAGCCAAAACATAGAGAGATAAAAAGTTAGGCCTTTTGCATTTATTTAGAAACTCTCAAAAGACCCCATTCCCACTCCTTTTCTTGAATGGTAACAGCAACCACCCAAGATATTCCCACCACACAAAAAGCTGTCTCTCATAATTGTCTAGTGAAATGACATCCCAATGAAATATGGTAGGCAGTCTCGACCTCCTATTTACAAAGATAACAATATAACACCGATATCAAAACACTTACTCTCTTTTGAAGATTGTTAAGAGTTAAGAATTCCATCTAGAGAAGCTTCCCAAGCAAAGAAGGCAGCATACGATTTCCAATTTGATTTCCAGGGAAAGTTTGCCCTTCCATCTAAAGATATTTCAAGTGCCTTATAGAAAGACTTGACCTTGAACTTCCTTCCCATTTCAACTTCCATTTAGCCTTATCCTCTCCAAGCAAATTAAGTTTTGTCTTTTAGATGTTTCCCAAAAAGTTCCCAACACATAACACATCCCAATCATGGGCATTTGGGCTCATAGGAATATCCTAATCAATGCACCCTTGTCTCTAGCAAGAGAAAAAACCTCGGGAAATTGGCCCCATGCTTCACATCGTGCCAAAACCAAATGTTTATGCATGTGGATTAGGTTGGAGGAAACCACATCCGTGTTGACGGGCCTGCCCACCTCCCAAAAAGTTGAAAGGGCAGAATGATCCACTCTATGACAACAAGAGGACTGTTTTTGTTGGTAAGATCCCATTTGATGTAAAGGTGATTTGCTTATATAAGATATATTTATATGTCAATTCCCAGTTTGCATTTATTGTTGCCTACTTTTGTCAATCTAATCTCGACGTATGCTATTATCTGGTGCAGGATGAAGAATTATATCAGCTATTTTCCAGTATTAATAATCTGGGATGTAGTCTTGAAGCTGTTCGTGTTGTTAGAGATCCTCACTTAAGTGTGGGAAAGGGTATTGCCTATTTCTTCTTTAAAACGAGGGTATGATAGACTCTTTTGTAAGCTCTTAGCATTTAGCTCTACGTTAACACTTGTACTTGCCAACGGTCTTGCACTATTTGGTGATTGTCAGTGCGTCTGCATTTCCATTTTTATGGGATGACAACATATTCTGCTGATTGTTTTTTTCAGTAAATCAGGATTGTCTTACACAATTTTCAAATATGAGCTGAGTTTATGTTTAATTTAGTATGAACGTTCAATCATTTTGTGAATGTTTAAAAGTAATATAACACAGAATGGAATGTAAACCAAATAACTTTCACTTCTCTTTGATAAGTTGGTTTAAACCAAATAATTAGTTGACAATAAACTTTTTTCATGCACTTAAGACTGGTGTTGCTTTTGAAATTTAGAGAAAGCTGCCAATGGCCTTTGGACCAAATGCCATTTGCTCCCCTCATTTAAGTAGGGTGCTGGGGAGGTTGTTGGTGCAACGCTCTTTGTTATGCAAGATGGATTAGCTATTAACTTTTACACATTTAGATTAGAGTTTACCATGTCAGTCATTTGAGTATGGATGCTACAACGGTCAAAGGAGTGAAGATATACAAGTTGCTTAAGACAGTCGTCATGTGGGACCCAATTTTTTGGAATATAGTTAATCCTAGTTCCTAGGCTTAGTCACCCATCAAATGTGGATTGTATGGGGTATCTATCACTCTTTAAGATCCTTGAAGGTTGAACTTTCATCTGGAGTGCTCTTTAATCTTTTCTCAGGCATTTATATGGAACATCAATATGAGACTAACCAGGAGCATAAATCGGAAAAGGTTTTATGGTTCATTTGTATATTATTTGAGGCGGCTTGATTAATATGGAAAAAATTTGTAGCTTATATTTTGAATAATTTAATTTCTCAAATTCTTATATCATCTTTTGAAATCTTCTGCAACTTCTATAATTATACTTGTCTTCTGATTAATCGTTGTTTATTTTTGGCATGCAGGAAGCTGCAAATATGGTCATTAAGAAAGGAAACTTGAATCTTCGGGATTGGGAGCTTAGGCTTTCTCATGCCAGATCAGATTCAACCCCATCTAAGAGAAAGAACACTTCTCATGCATCAGAAGCTAAATCACCAGCCAAGAAGTTGGCCATGGGGTCAAGGAGTTTTGCAGACAAGGACAACAGATCAAATAAAAAGGCTGCTATGTCATACCAAGGCACGCGTGCAACCAAGTCCAATGTCAAAAGGAAGATCCATTCAAAAAGCACTGGACCAGTGAAAATGAAACCTAAAAGCCAGAAACAAGAGAAGCCAAAGGAACGCCAGCAGAAAAGGCCAGCAGTTGCTGCTAGAAAGGCTAAAGCAAATGTGGTAAAGTTTGGTGGTGCTACAAAACAAGCAGGGACTATACACAAGCTGGATAGTCGGACACCAGAGAGCTTCCACCAAAAGAAGAAAGCCAAGAAATCTAAGTAGGAATACATGAGCGATTGCTCTATATTATGCAGATAAGAAACTACAGCTCTCTGCTGAGAGGATGGATGTAGTTAGTTCTTAAAAGTTTATTTACCAACAGTGTGTAACAAGGATTTGTTTTATCTTTGTAATAAATCTTTAGCATGCAGCGTAATTTACCCCACTTCTGTGCACGATTCATTAAATTGTGCTTAAATTACACTCCACTCGTCAAAGAAACTGAATCTTCATTAGCACAAATTGCTGTTAAGCCCTCTTTGTCTGTGTTTATTTTTTCCAAGTTTCATTTTACGTGGTCCGTAAGTGGAGTTGATATTTGATCATCGGAGGTGTTGCTTAGCTGTAAAGCTTCATTCCCGAGTGGGTTTGGTGAGAAATAGAACATGGGATTGGGTTTTTATTGGTGATGGTTGGGAGGTTAAACATAACCTATCTAAAATCATAATTGCAGTGCCCTAACTGGGTGGAGCCAAAACTTTGATCTCTTGCTATGGCAGGTTTTCCTTTTCTCCTTTTTGGTGAGGTGGGGGGAGCAAGTATAATTCATTGCTATTTTTAAGAGTTAATAAGGGTAGGAGTTGGAAGAAAAATAGACTAATAGAGAGATAGAGCTTGAGCTTTTCTATCCAGTTTATTCAATCCGGAACTTTCATATGTTTGACTTGTTTAACAAAATGAACTTTATTCTAAATTTGAATTCGAACTCAACGTCATTTATAGTAAGCCGATCCAAGTCGAACTCAAACAGTTCAAAAACACATAAAATGAAGAAACAAACGAACTGCGTGATTGCATCCACCTTGTGGCTCTGCCTCCTGCAGAAAATGTTAAAACTCATTTCATTGACAAGTTAATTACTATGAAAGCCATCGGAAGGGGGAAAAGGAAGATAAAAAATGATGAATTCAGTAATATCGGATGTCAATAAAGCCATTAAAAACCGAGTACATAAAAAATTCCTTTTTATATAAATTTCTTACAATGATGTACAGAACTTTATAAAACTGTTTGTTGACATCTAACTTGAAACCGAACAAATTGTAAACCGCCTCAACCCCACCCCCACCCCCACCCCAACTTCAACTAACAAACGTCCAACTGCATACACAAGTCACGGCAAAGATATCATTGAAGGCCTAACATCCTCCCCATAAAATTATCTTCACCGTCTGCAGCATAAGCAACAAATTCTACAGAAAAGAGATAGCTGCATATAACAATTAATTGATGCTAATCTGTACAGAAAGAAGTGCCAGCCATATGGCTGCCTGGAGATTAGAGGCCCATTACACCAAGCAAGCTCAGCCAGTAGAATGCTACGATTTGCTCTTGCTCATCAGTGTGGGGGTGACGGAGACAACACCAATGAGGAACAAAGTCGCAATAGAATTGAAGTCATAAAGATCCCCTACGGATTGCAACTCTCCGAGAGCTATTCCAGCCTGCACAAAACCACGATGGATGAGTAATATTTAAGAGCCATCAATTATATTCAAGTTTTCTTAGATCACAATTGATAGCAGAGCTAATAATTCAAGAACTAAAGACAATTCAAAAGTATTTTTATGCCATTAGGCAGCTTCAGACCTAATCTTTGCAATTTATCCTTACTGTACCGTTACACCAAGAAAACAACCTTCCTACTTCTTGTAAAATGTGAAAGCAACCACAAATGAGAAGCAATGACCCAACAACAATCATTCTTCTCTCACTCTACAAAAGCACCTTCACATGCAGTTCTAGTAAATCCTTGGTAACAATAGATACTCTTTTCTATCTAAATATATTGTGAGTATAACCACTTAAATGCATTTTGATTTTCCTGTCAACTCCAAAATCAGCATGGCTCTACTAGTCAAAGAAAACTATTCCATCTACTTATTAGTTACCCTAAACATAGTTTATAAGGAAACAAAAAAATAAAAATAAAAAACTGAGATCTCAAAGTGTAATACCCTGACAGTGACATAAGCAGCGGGAATGAGCCCAATAAAGGTTGCCAGGAAGAAAATATGATAAGGCACATCAACAATTGGTGAAGCAACGTTAATGAAAGTGTTTGGCAAAGTTGGGGTCAATCGGAGGAAAAGCATGTAGTTCAATAGCCCCTCTCTTCTTCTAGCTACCTGTGAGTTAAAAAAAATATTTATCCTCTGTTAGTTGATACAAGCACATTAGGAGGAGTTGACATTCACCTGGGCTTGGAAGAATGTCAGTTTGTCAGGCCAAAGAGAGACGAGAAGTGGCCGGCCTATCAGCTTTGACAGGAAAAAGCAAGAAGAAGCACCAGCAGTGGCAGTGAAAACAACAAGAGCCACACCTTTGAAGACTCCAAAAAGGGCTCCAGCAAGCAATGACATAAATACAGTTCCTGGAATCATGAAAGTCTGCATAAAAATATAGACCATACAATACCCCACCAGGACCTGTATAGTGTAATCGCTTGTGTAGCTCTCAAGGTGGTCTCTACAAGAAGCATTCCACAAAATAAATCAACACAGAAGGGAACAAGCACAATACATTAAACAAAGAGAAATATAGTTAATACTTAATAGCAATCTAAAACAACGAAAAGATTAGCAAGTCAAGAAAACACGAGAAATACTTTCCAGTACTTGTGATGTTTACTTCACAAAAGATAAATAAAAATGGAAATATAAAACAACAAACAATGTTTTTCCATCTTGTAAGATGAACAGAAAACCAAGCAGCTGAAAGTGAAGGTCCCAGACTACATCAACCCCATAAGCTGAAACTCCTAATACAGGTAACAGTAACACCATGTCAGCTGATGACATGGATTTTGAAAATAAAGGGATTCTGAAACTCATCGAATCCGGAAGAAGACACAGGTACCTGATCTGCCACAAAACTCACACCTGGATCACCATCCCTAAACCAAATTATGTTTGATCAGGTCTCTGCAGTCATCAATTAAACTTCCATAACGGTGGTAGGTATTACCAGTATTCTTTAGGGCCATCAGAGGCATGTCAGGACCTGATTCTAAAATAAACAAGTGCTGAATGGTATGCACACCGTTCAAATCAAGCTATAACTAACACGAATCGCACTAATCAAAATGCATAATGGGAATGATATTGTTAGGAAAGAGACATCAATTGCACTTGGGGTTGAATTAAAACAAGTTATGTAAAACGTAATAGCAACTTAGTTCCATTTTTTCTGCAGACTTTCATTTCAGTATTTTGAATAATTACATCATATGAAACATCCTTCTTTACTTGATAATTTCATGTTCCTTCAGTTTTGATGCTCACCTAACATTAAAATATCTTGGTTTGGTTTTAAACAAATAGAAACAAGCCCAAGCTTCTTATACTTACACAGGTACACACTTCATGGAAACAGCATTACTAATCATATCAGTATGACCATAGGCACTCAATAGGGAAAACAATCAACTTAATGGACATGTGATGATCAATCCAAAATTTTAATAATATTCATTCCATGGAGACCTTTCTCTTAACCCACCTGTAAATCATCTTATATATGGAAAGAATATTCATTTGATGCCTGGAAAGTATAAAAAGGTGACTACCTCTGATGCCGGACAGATAATTAGAGAGAGAAACAGATTGAGAAAAGAAAGAAGCAGGGAGATTGGCCAAGAGAAAATAGAATATGTAGAAGAAAGATAGACAAAAGGAAGAACAGAACAAGCAAGGGAAACAGAGATAGATAAAGAAATAATCAATTTTCAATTCATAATCTAGTCTACCAAAACTAACATAATAAGGTGCTTATATAAGCACCAAGCACACTAGAAAATCCTATTAACTAATAACATCCCTAACATAAAAGGAAATAAATCAAAACATAATAATTCCCTAATATCCCATAAATCCTAGAATAGTACATAATTCATTTCCTTTTCTGCATCATTCTCCCCCACTTACAAAAAACTTGACCACGAGTTTTGAAATGGTGAAATATCAAAACTTGTGATTTGTGAAGTTGAACGACAAAGACTTGCAATTTTCGAGATTTAGTATTCTCGATCTAGCAGAAGAAGGATATCGAGAGGAGTTGTTGAAGAGCCTCAATCCAATGCGGGAGGACAAAATCAATGTAAGGAAGGTCACACGCATAAATCTTGCCCTCATCTTGGCTTTGGCCTTATTTGTTTTGAAGTGCCTCGATAACTACATCCTCACAATAGATGGTAGAGCTTTCTTCAATGATTTGTTCATTGTTTACAAAGTTTGTGTGGATTGGAGAAACAACTTCAAACTCGTCTTGAATGAAATCAAGATTGGTAAAAGTTTTGGTGAAATCGACTTCCACTTGTTGTTTCACTTGTTCAAGGAGTTGTTGCATCTTACGAGTTCGAGTCTCAAAGGTGGAATACTCGACCTCCAATTGACAAAAATTAGCATAAATACACCGACCATCCAACTCGGTTTTAGCCCAAATAGAATCTTGAGGCCAATAGTATTGCACGAGAGCTTGAAATTCCATTGAGTTTGAGAAAAGACTAATTTTCTCCACATGGCCAAATGGACCAGAAAGTTGATAGAGCACTTCGTCTGTAATAGGATACAGTACATGATGAACTGTAACAAGAAGATCTCGACTAAACTCATGCATTCCTCACAAGTGACTCCAATTTGATGTAATTAAAAAAATAACATAAATAAAATAAAAAATGATTTTGAGGTTTTTTTTTTTAATCTGGGTTTGAAGAGAGAATTTGTTGTGATATAGGGAAGAATTCGACTCTGATACGACTTGATGCCACACAGATAATTAGAGAGAAACAGATTGAGAAAGGGGAGAAACAGTGAGATTGATCAAGAGAAAATGGACTAGGTATAGGAAAGATAGACAAAAGGTAGAACTGAACAAGCAAGGGAAACAGAGATATACAAAGAGATAATCAATTTTCAATTCATAATCCAGTCTACCAAAATTAACATAATAAAGTGCTTATATAAGAACCAAGCACACTAGAAAATCCTACTAAGTAATAACATCCCTAAAATAAAAGGAAATAAATCAAAACATAATAATTCCCTAATATCCTAAAAATCCTAGAATAGTACATAATTTCTTTCCTTTTCTGCATCAACCTCCCTCATTTAGTGTAGTGATATGGCTCACTGAATTTTTGAAGGCTAAACAGATCAATGAATCTCAAATCAGCCTGTTCTGGAATAATATAATCAACCTGGAAGAACAATGGATATCTATAACATTTTCACTAAAATCAGTGTTTACAAGTATATGAATCCTAATGTTTAAACTCCTGTAACTGGATGAGCATTCCAAATAAATGATTTCAGAAACACAATCATCAACTAAACCCCACAATATGTAATATTTAAACTCCTGTAACCCGATGAGCATTCACAATAAAAGATTTTAGAAACACAATCATCAACTAAACCCCACAATATGTAATATTTACTTGTATAATTCACTCTACCGTAGCGGGAAATTCATTTAGGAGCAACATTTGAGCACCCCAGACATTCCACAAGAGGTTAGCAACTGGAATTTAATTCTAATCTACTTCTCTAGCATCTGAACCATGTCTGTAGTTGACCCACAGACCAAAAGCAAAGACCATCTCTTTGTAAGGCGTCTCAAATTCAATCGTCACAAGCAGATGGTTAAAACTGCCGCCATTTCATTAACACAAAAATCCAAAGCGAAAATACAATCAAACAATGCATCTTGACGCTTCAACTTCCTCCGACTTTGAATTTAATAAAATTACTAGGATAAAACTTAACCAAAATGAACTTTTAGAAGTTCAAGTCTTGATGGCTTCTGCAAAGTACTCAAAGGTGAATGAACAAATTGAGCATATCAGCAGCAGACTTTCACTTTCACTTTTAAAGGGGAAAATCTTATAGGATCCTGTCAAATTTCTTCTTCTACAACTGTAAAACTTTCCAAAAGCAATGGGACTGTGATATTCTTGCACAAAACCATACCCCTTTCTTAATTCAACTAAAGCGATTTCATAAACTACTAATCACAATCAAATAAAATCAACAAGTAAAAGCTCAATTTTGATTTGGAACATAACGGATCCATGAAAAATTTTCTTGCTTTTATGTAGTGAGGTAAATCTAAACTAGGATAACTCTTTCACACCCATAAAAATCAATTTATCAGGAAAACTTTTCTAGGAACTGCAATTATTGAACCAAATGGAGATGTTGCTAAGCAGCGTGAGGTTGTATCATCCACACACAAACGAAATGCTTGCATCATAATGATCCAATTCCAAACAATGATAACAAAAAAATAGATTGAGATAAAATCAATATCAGCTCAATAAATCAAATTGAATCAAATAATCAAATTCCCAAATGCCCCAATTTGCCTCAAAGCAACTGCTTTCTCTGGAAAATAAGATTAATTTTCTTCAACATCGCATTATCTGGATTAGAAATCCTAAAGCTATCTCCAATCAGCTACAAAATAAAAAGAAAAAGAAAACCAACAAAAAATATTCTCCTGAAACTAAAAAATCACCGGTTTCCTAGAGAGAAAAAAAGTAACTTTCGCTAGAAACGAGAATCTTCATAAAAGAAATAATAAGGAAACAATTAGCATACTTGAGGATTTGAAGGTCTTCAAGGCTACGCGGTAGCTTGAGGAAGCTATAATCAGATGCGGGCATGGTCAGGTAAACGCATAGAAGGCCCAGCAAGAATCCCAAGACAACCGTGGAAGCCGCCGTCACCTCCCAAAAGCTCAATGGGAACCTTGATCCCACCATAACCACATTCCCACTATACTCTCCTCCCTTCGCCATCTCTCTTTTTAGTTTTACTTTTTCTTTCCCGTTTTGTTGGGTAAAAGATATAGAGAGAGATAGAAAGAGAGGAAAGTGGGAGGTGAAAGCTTCTTCTTCTTTCCTTTTGGGACACTTCTTAACGTTCTCTCCTTATCTATGCTTGATGAGAATGAGAGAGAGAGAATATTCGCCGTTCACAGGATTATGGCAACATTACCTACTACTTGTTTCCTTTTGTCGTCCATCGTCTTCTGATTTTTCCGTAGAATGAGGCCTCTCCTTCGTATTCTTTCTCTTTTGTCCTTTTCATTTTCCATCAATTTATTTACATAGCCCTATAATTATTGTCACGTCGTATAAAATTTGAAAGCTTTTAACGCCTAATTAAATGAGCTGGATGATGGACATTTTAACTAAAATTTGAACTTCTCTGTGTTTATTTAAAAGGACCTTTATGTTTAGATTACTTTTGGGATAGTTTTACAATGTCAAAAAAAAGTAATCGTTTTTTACTAAATAAAATCACATCGAGGTAATAAAGGTTGGTCAAACCCTTCCCTGTAAAAAACAAAAATCAATTAAAAACAATGAGAAAATGAGTAGTTTAATATTCATTATTTATATTTTTTTTATCATATGAAGAAAATTATATAATTTTAACTATTTAAATATGTATCTTATATAATACATAAATTTATATATTTCATTTAAACATAAAACCTTGATTTATAAAATAAATTAAAAAATCTAATGAACACTCTCAAAATCACACATAAACGATTACAAGGCAATAAATCATGAACACATAATTTTCCAAACAATAAAGCAAAGGAGTAAAAATTTTACCAAACCAAGCTGTGTGGTAAGCTTAGAATTGTGCAGTCAAGCAAAAAGGCTCAACAAGGAACATTGGCTTAGTGAAGGAAAAAATTTCCAAGACCATTTGACAAAAATAAATGCTGATTCAATTCAATGGCAGGGAAAATATATACGCATTTAGATGCTGTATAGTTGGTTTATAATCAGATTTTTTGATCCAATTTCTCAGTTAAATGTTACAACGTTGATGTGGTATCAATGTCAATGTTATATAGTTAATTTAAATATTAATATAAAAAAATATTTTTAGTAATAAAAATATGTTAGTGATGTTTTGCATATAAATTATAATAATTTTTTTAAAAAAATTAAAATTAAAATATTTTTTTTTTATATAATTACGTATACAAAACAGAAGATCCGCGTAAGCCACGATAAACACGTGATGAGTGAAAACTGCACACAATCATTTCAGTACGCGAACCGAGGCATGTGCTCATCCGCCATAATTCTACATTTCACATGGTGTAGTATTGCCAAATGGGGGATCCTACTCACGGCTCCACCCACCCAATTCTTTATTATATTATATTATTTTCTAAGTTGTTACACCTATTGTTGTCTCATTAACAATAAAAATAACTATGTTTTATCTCTTTTTGTGAGAATTTTTTTTAACACAGTGATAAACCAAAAGAGACATGTTGTATATGATCAATTTTATTTTTAAATAAAAATAAAATATTTTTTTATGTCATTTAAAAATTATAAAAAAATTTGTACTATGTATTACTCATGACATTATATCAGACAGAAATTTTTCTTTTAATGCAGTAGTGTAAGACATTTAAATCATTACTTAATGGTTAAAGTTTGAATCCCACTCTTTCTTATAATGTAACAAAAAATATCTCTCGATTCGATTCTCGTGCTCTTCCACAAAATTTAAAAATAAATAAAACAATGAGATTTCAAAAATAACCTATATTGTTTATTTTAATAAAAAAATTATATGTGCATGAACTTAATCAATTATGGTTACAAAAAACTGAGTAGAGGCTAATCAAAGTAGTCTATATGTCCCATTTGATATGATTATTCCCTTAATAATAAAAGTCATTAGACCATATTTATAGTTCATTAGATCATATTTATTTTTAGGGTTTATTACTTTAATAGTAAAGCCATTAAGTGAGACTTTGGTGGCAGCATTGGATTTAGAATTTTTTTTAACCGATATATATATATACACACACATGAAATATAAAAATATATCGATAATATTATTTCACAACAAAATAACTTTATGTGGAGACGCAAGACGTTGCTAAAACCTAAAGAGTGAATAGGAGTGCTGCAGAGAGATCGATTCTAATTAGAACTGAGTTAGTTAATAATATTCATCAAATATCTCATCACGTAATGACTATTCTGACAATTAATCTATTTACAAATTCAATATAAAGTAGAAAAATTCAATCTTGAAAAAAAAATAAATCTCATATGTATGAACTAGATCAAAATGTTTGACTTGGTATCAATTATCAACTCAAACTAAATGCGAAAGAGGATATGATAAAATAGATAAGTAAAAAAAATAAGATGATGAGATAATTTCATTTTATCTTGGTTTTGGTAATAAATAATTAAAAAATGTTAAATAGCATTTTTATTTTAACAAAAATGCTTTTCTACACATTTTTATCTTTCTTCTCAATTTTACTTTTTCATTGAAATTAAAAACAAATATTTTGATTATTTTTCTATACTAGTAAAAGTATTTTCATGAAAAGAATAAAAATTAAATGAAATGGTCGTATAACAACAAATCCTTTGTATATTTTTAATACCCCCAAAGTTGGAAAATTGCAAAATAACATTATCTTTATCTTTGCTACATAGCCCATCGCTAATAAGGAGTTTAAAGTGGTTCACAAAAACCCCTGCAACCATTAATGGCATCCTCTGACCAAGGGTATTTTTATGATTTAAAGCAAAATTCAGCCTTAAGTCATTTCTCTCATCTTCTTCTCCAATCTTTCACAATGGATTACGAAACAAGACAAACCTTTAGTTGTCTTTAGGCCTGAGATTCTTTCGTGTTATAGGGAAGTTTATTTGTCTTAGTGGGGGCAAATTTCAAATTATATATATTATTCTTTAGTTCTTCAAATATCCGCCCCTGTTTGGAGGTTACAATACTAGAGTCATATAAATTTGACTATTTGCATGCCCTTTAGTAAAAGAACATAATCAACTGTTCATCTTCCTCGTTTTAGTTTCATTTCTCTTTTATATTATTTTAATATTATTATGGTTAAAGAAAATGTGATAGGTGGAGTTTTGGCTTATTAATACAGTGTAAATATCATTGTTTATTAACGAAGAGAGAACATTGGGTTGTTGTATTATAGAGCGGTGTGACCATGAGACCGTTATACCGATAGAATTTAATTACTTCTGCGGTAATGTGAAACGTTCTAAAGAAAGCAGTTGATCCGTACCTCAACCCATCTTCTTCGCATTATAGGTGATATAATTCTATTTATTGATTTTATATTTGTTGTGAAATTTAATGATTTATATCTTTATATATGATGAACAAAATTTTTAGAGTTTGTTTTCATAAATTTCATAACATGTTGGTTGACTCTTTATATAATTTTTATTGATCAAAAGAAAAATAGCAAGAGCTATATAAAAATATTATGAATGGTTTAAATTAGAAGATATTGCTTAATTATTGGTTTTTATATTGACAAATCATAATTGATAAATTTTATATGTTGAAGTCTAAATCAAATTCTACTATATTAGTGCTTGTTTCATGTGTTTATTGGTTTAATCTTCCAAGAGCGATGAGCTTACATGTGAGAGAAATCATATTTAGTCGTGCTAAGAATTTTTTGCCTATGCAATATACATTAGAGCTTTGCTTATTTATAGAGGATGGAGTACTGGATTATTTTTTTATGAATGCCCAATTTTTGAAGGCTAATAATTAATAGGAGAGTCCTCGGATTCACATCTTATTTATTTGATGGATGGAATATTATGAATAATTCAAAGGTCATAAAAATTTCTTGAGTATATATACATTTGTGTGATTCGTTGTATGAGAGCCATGTATTTGGTTTATGTTAGATATCATGTTTGCTTGTTGTTAAAAGTATTCATAATATTATCAAAGGTGATATATAACTTATTATTGTGGTTTTACTAGCTTGGTAGTACTAGCCTTTAGAAAGTTAATATCATTATTTCATTATTTTATTGGCTAGTAAAATTATTTTACTAATCATTTTCTTAAATGAATGTAGGTGTTACAAGACTTAGCTCAATCATTGCATTTTGACATGTGAAATTATTTGATACATTGGAAAGAGGTACGAAGAATTTTTATGAAAACTCACATACATATGGTAAAATAATAATAATAATAATAATAAAATGCGCTTTTAATTTTATCTATGATGTATAAATTGTTTTGTGAATTAAAGGCACATATTTCATATGGGAGTTTTTTTAACCAAGTGAAGTGATTTTCCAATGAAAAAAAAAGGTGAGAAAATTGATTTGTGATAAATGTGAAAAAATTAGACACTTCACGTTATTTTTTGAGACTCAATTTGAAAAGTATATTTTGAGAAAATTTTCACACATTTCTATCAGATGTTCTTATAATAAGGTGCTTATATAGGCACCAAAACTCCAAACAAAAAAACTCAATCCCAAATAAAATCTGAAAACCCACATTCCAAACAAAGAAATAGGCAATCAATAGGAAATCCCTTATAATACAAATCCCTAATAAATTATAATTTTAAATTATCAATTAATACCATATGGTTATCCATCATTCTCCTCTGGTAGAAAAGAACTCGACTCAAATGAGTTAGATCGAAGAGACCACTAGAACAGCTCAAGATCCCGCTTACAAAACAACTTTTACGAAATCTAAGTACTATATGATTTTGGACGACCTCTCCATTGGACAAGATAGTGGTGGATGGTGCCATGAGAAGAATAAGGACTTCATCATTTCATATGGCTTCAAGCATAGGAGTGTGACCTGCATAAATATAGGAAAGCACAATAGGAGGCTCCAATGGACCTTGATAAGGTGATAAATTTTTCACAGTGAAAACATGACTAATATTCAAATATTTAGGTAAATCAAGAAAATAAGTATGAGATCTAACTTCACAAAGAATGGAAAAAAAGGTACAATGGTCCGATCACGTGGTTCCTTTAAAGTCGGATCAAAACAATGTGTAGAAGAAACAAAAGCCATTACAAAATCACCTTTGTTAAATTCTTTAGCCTTACTAGGTAGCTCATTAGCAAATTTACCATTCTCGCAAGGTAATGAGATTTCGTGTTTTAGCTCGGCATGCAAATGCAAATTAGACGATGGAGAAGATTCAACAAGAGTACGGGAATGAAAAATGAAGTCAACATATGGAAGGGTCGGAATGACTTGAACAATATCACAAGGAGTTGAGTCTAGGAGTGTCTCTGTAGGTCCTAAATCATCATGTTGAACAGTTGGCAAAAGGCACCTCACAATGTTGACATGATGAGAATTACCCTTTTTCATTCAAATCTTTTTCATCTCAGAGTATTCTATAGGATCGACAACCACTACTTCACACTTGGTGGGGTCATTAAGTTTGGAATATAAAACTAAGGTACGTTAAGGACATCTAGCGGCAATGTACCCCCTCTCATGACAACAATGACACTCTATGGAAGAACCACTAGAACGAGACTCAGCCAAGGATACACTAGGACGAGGATTGGAGGAAAGAGATGAACTAATTAAACTCGTTACTTCTCTTAGTACTATCCCCAAAGGCTGACTGAGACTCGTCGCCCTAAAAAGACATAGGACGAAAAGATGACAACTTAAGGTACTTCTTTATCTCCAAGGCTTTATGATAGGCATCTTCAATGGAAGTAGAGGAATATAAAACAACCTCTCTTTTAATATCAACCTTAAGACCATTCAGAAACCTACTAATAGTAATGAAAGACTCTTCCTCAAGACCACACCTAAGCATAAGCTCATCAAACCTAGTCATGTAGTCAGTCACATTAGAAGTTTGTTTATGATTAAGAAGTTTATTAACCAATTAGCCTGATAATAGGTTGGAAGATATTTTTCCTTCAAAGTTTGTTTCATAACCGCTCATTGAGTGATTGGTGTCTCATTTAAGTGCTCTATGTGATGTTGGACAACTTGCCAATATGTTTTAATGGGTCTTATTAGTTTCAATTTAGCAAAGCAAGCTCATTCTAATTTATTATCATGTAATCATTTGCTCATTGAAGAGCATTATGTGGCCTATCGATCAAGGGGCGTTGATATGTTGCGACTTGGCTCGTTGAGGGGCATTATCTAACGATTATGTGATATTAATTTGTGAAATTGTATTGGCTCTGTATGTTAATAAATTTTATGTGCAGGTGGAAATTTGATGTTAAGAAAATACACCAAAAGATGAACATATTAGTTTGGTTGAGCTTGTAGAAATTTAGGTTGGTGTTGAAAAAAAAAATAAGGATTTACCACTTACCAAAAAAACCCAAACCTTTTGAAAAAAAAAATGATATATAAAATATCTAGCTGGAGTAGACAGGTTTTGGATTAAATCGAAGGGATGAGAGGTAAGCCCAAAAATATGAAAACTTCTATGAGGATACCCAACCCAACAATCAGAGATACTGAGAATTGAGTTTTCAATGGGAAGAATGAATCATAAAGGTCGTTAAGTGAAAGGTGCATCATTGGAGTAAAAACTCAATGTTTATCCCTAAGATGTAGGTGTACCTATCCTGTAATGAGAATGGAGGTTGAGCTTAAGATTATTAATGAAATATGTGGCTCATTATGAGAGGGGTGTCTTAGTTATATAAACACCCTTTGATGAATTTCACCTATGTGAGTGTGGAGTGTGGTCGTTCTCCATGAGAATAGGGCTAATTCTCTATAGCACTCATGAATCTAGTATAAAGCACAAGGTTGTAACATGTTAGCTTTAAAAGCTCAATGAGATGCCACCATTTTTGTGTGTGTGATGTAATCTCTTATTTCCATTAAGTAGCCAAAGTTCAAGACTTAGTTCACTATTGGCTCTAGAGCAAGAATTATTGACTCACTAAGTAAAGGTTCAAGGCATTGCTACCTTTAATATAAAAAATTTAATACATTCATGGGATTGTGTATACGGGCTTGGTATTATAGAATCCAATTGTGATTACAAAAAGGCCATTAGAGGTTAGTTATACTAGTTGTTATACCCCCTATTTAGTATGATTATACACTTAATAATAAAGGCCATTAGACTATATTTATTTTTAGGGCTTATTACCTTAATAATAAGGCCATTAAGTGAGATTTTGGCGGTTACTATACTAGAGTCCTATAAATAAGACTATTTACATGTCATTTGATAGAAGAACACAATCCTCTATCTTCCTCTTCATTTTAGTTTATATTCTATTTTATATTATTTTGAGATTATTATGGGCAAAGAAAATGTGATATTTGGAGTTTTGTCTCATTGATATGATGTAGATATCATTAAGTAACAACAAAGAGAGAACGTTGGGCTGTTGTATCCTAAGGGTGGCGCAACTATGAGACCACTGCACAGGTGGAGTTTAATTACCTATGTGATAGCACAAAATGTTATAAAGAAAGCGATTGAGTCATGCCTCAACCTATCTTCTTTGCCTTATTGATTTTATATATGTTATGAATTCTGTTTTTCCCCTCCTTGATTGACAGTAGTTCTTCATTTCATTTAACTCTTCCTTAGGCAATTGTCCTGCCACCTCATTGCAAGCTATCCCTTGGTCAAATTCAATCCTGGTCTGACCATTAATAACAGTGTGTCACATCCTATAGCCAATGTCCACCACCACCCAGAAATTAAAATTATAGTAGCTGATAATTTAGAAGAACCTAGTGCCAATCAAGTCAGAAATCATATCCACTCCTACTTTTGCCAGAGAATATAAGAGGCTTTTTGTTTCAAGATCTTAGCAATTATAAACTAATAAAGTTATTAATCATGCTCTAGACTACCACCTATTTGCTTTGTTGTCTTAACTCTTAACTAACATTTCTCTTCAGTTTCTTAGTAGCATAGTATCATAGTTTTCTAAGAGAAACACCTAGCTTTATAATAAATAATTTGTGTTTTCTTAATTAGTAACCAAAATTCTTCTTTTTAGTCCTCTATAGAGACTAATTATTTTGTTAGATAATTTTCCATAGGCAAAAGTTTTGGGTTTTACCCACTCATAAATTTCTAACACAAATACGTTTGAACTCACCCGTTACTTGCATCTTCTTTGTTAGCTCGTTTTGAACTAAAGACGTTTTCATCGTTTCGATAGAGCTTTTGTAATCCACAATTGAAGATCAAGTAAGAAATGAAGAGAAACAATTGTTTTTTGCAAGCTCAGGTTATATGTTCTTGTTTGTTGGTTTGGTTATGTTTTTAGAATAGAAAACAAGATAGTTAGTGTCAGTATTTTTTTCTTTTTTTTTCTATCTATTGCTTGAACAGAGATGATGGATTGCATGAATGAGTATTATTTCCATCTATTATCAAAATGTGCTAAAAGCTAATTAGGTTTTATTATTTTTTTTTTCATTTATTTTTTTTCTTCTTTTTGGGTTAGTGTTGTATTATGATGACTGATTAGGTTTTATATATTTTCTCAACAGGACGATTTTGATTCAGAATATACAAAATAGCTAAAGCATGTATTACTGCAGCTTTTGTGATGGAGTTTTTATGTATTAGGATCTCAGACATTTAAGATATCATGGATTTTTTTTCAATTTAAAAAATTTTCTACTCTATAATATGTTAACGTTAGACTATATATGTAAGATTTCATCTTTTGAATTATTGCATAGTATTTTTAGAAGAATGAAACTTCTTCATTTAGTGTTTGTGTGATTGTTTATATATTAAAACAGGTAAACAAAATTGAAGATGTTATACAGTGAGCTCATTGAGTTTTACTAACGGATTTTGTCCGTTAATAAAACTCATATCTTACACTTATGCAAACTGTTAGTAAATCCTATAAAACTGTTGGTATATTGAGGAGCTATACCGACAGATTTTGTCCGTCATTAAAACTACCTATAGTTACGGTTATATAACCGTCAGTATAGATTCACCACATATACCGACGGTTTAAAAACCGTAAGTAAAGCCCCCTTTAAGCTATACCTACGGATTTTTTCCGTTAGTAAAACCTACCTATAGTTACGGTTATAAGACCTATACTGACGGATTTTGTCCGTCAGTAAAACCTACCTATAGTGACGGTTAAATAGCCATCAATGTAGATTCACTACCTATGCCGACGATTTTGGAAACCGTAAGTAAAGCTCTCCTGTCTATACTGACGGTTTTTTGACCGTCAATATATCCCTATAGTTATGTTGCTTTTTGCTACACTTTTTTGGTCTTTACCGATGGATTGTGACCATCGATATATGTCAATTTTTTTTAGTGGGTGTTTCAAATTGTAAAAATATAATATCTACCGATAAAAATATATCATACATTTGTAATGATATTTGAATTTTATTGATGCTCTTTTATGGTACTTGTGGCATAGATTTGAATTATTATCACTTAGATGATGATGGAACAATTTGACGAGGGAAGGAAGCAACAACATTGATAAAAGTTTAGATCAATTGACTTCATATGACATCTATGGAATGAACTTTAATACATTAAAAGAGGCAGAGATTTTCTATAAAAATTACTCCTCAATTGTGGGGTTTGGTGTAAGGAGAGATAACTCAAAGGGCAACATAAAGAACTCGTCATATAGAGATGGGTATGCAGTAGAGAAGAACATCATGATCCAAAGCATATAGAAAGGCTATTACTAGAGTTTGGGGATGAACATAAACATGAGTTGGTCTCGTTGAGTCATGTTCACTTTCTTCTGTCTCATAGAAGCATCAGTGAAGCAAATAATGCTCAAGTAAAATCACTACGACAAGTTGGTATAAAAACCAATCAGATCATAGATTACATGTCGAACCAAGTTTGTCGCTATGCAAATGTGGGCTTCATGCAAAAGAATTTATATAACTTATTTGATAATGAGTGTAGGATTGAAATCAATAACAATGATGCAGAAGGTGCTTTGATTTATTTAGCATCTAAATCTAAAGTAAATTCTAGATTATAATACAAATGTTCAGTCATTGATGGAAATCGATTGGACAACCTATTTTGCGAAGATGTTATATCATGATCTGATTGTGCATACTTTAGAGATGTATTGGTGTTTAATTGATACAACCTACGAGACCAATTTTTACAACAAGCCCCATTTCATTTCCGTTGGGAGTGAATCATCACCACCAAAACACTATATTTGCATCCTCTTTACATGTGGATGAGACCACTGAGGCATACCGTTGGGTATTGGAGACATTTTTAGATGCCACGGGAAACAAAAATCCAGTCTCAGTTATTATGGATGAGGGATAAAGTTATGCGTCTAAGCGATCAAAAAAGTGCTTCCTGAGGCGAATCATTGACTTTGTATATGGCATCTCAAAAGTCATACAACGCAACATGAAAAATAAATATTTAAGTAAAAAGTTTATGGATTGCATAGAAGTCCACGAGCCTAAGGATTTTGAGAATGCTTGAAAAGATATGTTAAAAAAGTACCTTCAGTATCTTGACCATGATTAGGTGATTCACGCGTATGACATTCGAGGCTTTTGAGCTTGAGCTTATCTTCATAACCATTTCTTTAGGGGGATGAGAAGCTTGCTGTGCTGTGAGAGTATAAATTCATTTTTGGATCACTTACTTGAATGAAAATTTAAATTGTTTGTGCTACTCAACAGTTTGATAGAGCACTTGCACAAACTCAAGAAAAATAGTCCAAACTTAGTTTTGAAACACTCTATAGTGGTCACGTTCTTAACCATCGACTTAGTGTCATTGAGAAGCATGTTCCTAATGTTTATACAAAAGAGTCATTCTTCAAGTTCCATGAATAATTGTTTGCAAAGAAAAAGTTTCTTTGGATTGATGTGAATGAAGTAAGTGGCTGTCGGACCCAATCTAGATCTTTAGAACCCACGACGATTACGGGGTCCCACTCCTTGGTGAGCGGGTGGGAGGGTAAGAGGTAGCGCCCTCGAGAATTTCAGATCTCGTACATGTTTTGAATTTGGGTTTTTTACTTGACGGTTTGGGTTTGGGCCTATGAATAGAAGTTGTTTTGCAACAAGACGGAAACCCTAATTAAGGCGTCTTAAATTGCTTATAAATACTATATATGTATTGAGCGCACATTATAACGAGATATTTGGGATATTAATTATAATGAAACTTTTGACATGACGTAACCCTATTCTAAGGTGAACCTAGGTATATTGTATTTTTCTTTTTTTTTTGGTTTATTATTCGTATGATTGATAGGTCTCGAATCATTAACATGTCATATCCCAACATCTGAAGCCCGATTCAAGGTGGAATGTGTCGTATAACCCCCGTGATCAAATAATATGGTGATCTTGTATTGGGTTTGAATTTTATGAATTCTTGTCGGCACAGAATTTGTGTTATGAAATTTGAGCATCTTTCAAAAATCCCTTCTCTCTCTTACTAATTAGATGGTTTTGATTTGCAAATACCATGAATCTTACAAATCTAGGCTAGGGGTGGCAATATTAGACCCGATACGCTAACACAATACGAAATAAAGCTGGTTAAAGTGATTATTACTTGAATAATTTCATGAGTAAGTGGATCGTGTTAACACAATTATGACTCATGACTCGCTATGACTCGTTTAAAATTTAATATTATTTTTCTAAATGCATTTAATACCTAATTACATTTGTAGCCTCATCAATAGATTATATGCCTGTTTTAGAACTAAGGATATAATGGTATATTACAATTGGTTATGAGCTTATGAACTCTATAAGAAGTGACTCTTGACCCATTGGTTACAAGCATAGAAAATCTTCATTAAAACTGACCAAATTTAAATCCGAATTTGTTAAGACTTGTAATTTCATTTAAATCATCAAAATGGCAAAGATTTAATATTGGCACCTTTTTTACTTTCTTTTTTTGGTATTTCTTTCTTTTTTGCTGATAAAACTATCAAACGTTTACATCTATCTGCTTGCAAAGCTATCTCTAGTAATACATGTATTATATCTATGAGAAAGTACATTAAAAGCTTGTAAATAACAGCGAATTATATCTTTGTGTATACTGAAATCTACAAGCAGCATTGCAACAAGCACTAGAGGTTTCATAAACTAGAGGTTTCATCCTGTTCTGAGCAATCCAATGATGAGAGGAAGAAGACGATCTCGTAAACTAGAGGTTTCATCCTCGTCCAACTTAACCTGCAAAGATGACAATTTCAGTGATCAGTTCAGAAATTGTAATACCAAACATACTCCGGAAAGTCCATTAACAGCAGATACTAACAAGCACTAAACAATCCATAGCAGTAAATGAAAACAACAAATAGAAGACGCAAGTCATGCTGCATTGCATATGAAAATCCGGACACTGGTAGCTCATGATGACCGCCAAAGTCACGCCCAAACAATCAGTACACAAGCATTTTGTGCTTTTAGCATCAATTGACAGATGAAAATTATGCGGTAGTTATCTTAGGGAAAAGAAAAATCAAGGGACATATGAAACAACACTCTTAAAGATGAGGCCACCAGATATATCAACCATAGGAGGAAAACAAAGACTAGCCTTTATTATAAGTTTACTTGTAGGAAGGAAAACAATTTAAGAAAATATGGACCAATAACTCCCATCTGCAATAAAATATAGGATCAGCAAATAAATCTCGAGATAGGTAGTATCATATCCTTCGCGAAGGTTAAAGGATAAGCAAAAGTATATAAATTTGGAAAGCAAAAGGTAGAACTAGGTACTTGCAGAGTTACAAAGAAAGAAGGATAAAAGAGCCTGGCTCCAGAAACAACCCTTTTTAAAATGATGGCAATGGTAAGTACATAACTTGAAGTATAAAGTAGCTAGAATTTAAACATTTTTAAAATTTTGAGGCATATGAGACATTCAGACTTACATTTAGTTGTAACTATATGAGAAAATATTACTGATTTGAAGTGTGCATTTTCTAATTAAGTTGTACTTGTAATAATGGTTAAATTTTAGAGAGGTGAAGCAGCCCTATCGTCCTGCCAAAGAGGTGTCTTTTCAAGTGACTCACTCTATGCCACCACAAAAGATGGAGATCTTCAAATCAATGCAGAAATGGGCAGAAAACAACATTTTAGTTCTCCTAAACCCAGGTGAGGAATGTTGGCAACCTCAAGATTTCCTTCCGGCACCCGAATCAAAAGGCTTTTACGAGCAAGTGAAGGAGCTGAGGGAAATATCAAAGGAGATGTCTGATGAGTATTTTGTTGTGTTGGTGGGAGAAATGATAACAGAGGAAGCACTTCCAACTTATCAAACACTCAACACACTTGATGGGATTGGAGACGTGAATGGTGTAAGCCTTAGTTGTTGGGCAATTTGTATTAGGGCATGGACTGCTGAGGAGAATAGGCATGGTGACCTTCTCAATAAGTACCTCTATCTCTCTTGACGAGTTGACATGAAGCAAATTGAGAAGACAATTCATTATCTCATTGGATCGGGAATGGTAAGCCAATTAATTCATTCAGAGAATATATATGTTTGGTATGCTTAATGAAACATATAATTGAAGGACAAGGCAAGTGGTAGAACCTATTCTCACTAAGTTCAAGACTGCTAGAAGTTTCCAATCATTTTTGCTGAATATTCATCACATTTCTGGGAAGTTCAATATGCAGCTTGTCCATATTGAGCTGATATTCATAACATGAACCATTGAGCTGATATTCATAACATGCAGCTTGTTCGCTCCAAGGGTATTAAAGTTTCCATTCTTAGCAGATGCATCTTTCAATTGCTTCCTTAGCCGATGATGCGTTTGTTGTATTTTTTTTTTCTATTCGGGTGTCCGTCGACTAATCTACTTATTAGCCAAAAGCAATGTGTTTGAGCTGAGTTAATCCAAAATTAAAAAAGAGAGAGACAAAGAGACGATTACGATCAAAGTATCATAAGTAGCAGCAAAGAACATGGCTATTATGAAAACAAAGCTCATCTATGATTCTGCTACAGTAAAATGATCTTCCAATTTAAACATTGGAGAACAAGCATTCAAACTATGGCATGCCTAAATCACTTTTTGGATCATGGGTAAACACTAAGCCTATATAAATTTATGAGTTCACATATATAACAATGAATTCTTTTTGCTATATCTTACATTCATCGCTAATAGCCCCTAAGCTTGCATTGTGTATCCCTAACTTTATAATGAATTCTATTTGCTATACCTTTCAAAAAAAATCATAGTAATCATGAACTATGCTTGCCCAATTCCGGTTTTAAACATGAAGACTACTGAATCTGGTATGAAAAAGCTACAACATCTCAATTGCCAAGTAGTGAGATTGCAAAAACCTTTTCTCACTAAATAAGCCCATGTTAATACTGATAAATTAAGCAGATAAAGGTTTGCCTCCAAACCTTCTTCAACCTTAATACAACCAGATAAGTAGAGTTTGATTATGCTTAAAAAATTCAATATATTGTTAAAACATTGTTACTGCATTATTAACATCAGCTCTATCCTAACAAGTCGTTTCTACCAAAAACACTTCCCAATTGGTCAAATTCAATCCTATCCAGGAAACAACCTAATAAAACCCATAACTGATATCAAGCTTAGCAAAGAGGAATAACATAACAATAAGAACCACAGTGCCAGAGCTCAATTCGACTATATATGGATACCCATAAATTCATTTATCTAAAAAGGGAAATTCGATAAGGTTCTTATTTTGCTTTCCCTGTTATACAACAACCAACAATTAAATTTTCACAAAAACCAGAGATGTTCATATCATATGAACCATGGATAGACAAAGTAAACAATTCTACAAACAAGTAATTTGCAACACCCAGTAGTAAAAATAAGCTGGCAGGCTAGATTTCAACTGGAATAAAAATAAATCATAAAAAACCAACCTGATAATTTACAGGGTCCAAACAAAAATAATCACGGATCAATATGTCCGTAAAATTTATGTCAAACAAAACAAATCCTTTTCGGGGGGTATTTGAGAATAATAATACAATGAGCTCAAAACAAAATTGAGTTAAGCATATAAATAATTGATTTCTCGCTGTCTCCATTAATGAAGCAATACAACTAGAAATGGTAAAGAAAACAAAACCCTAGAATTTAAAGAAAGGGTGATCTTTGAGAAACTTACAGCTTGAAGCTTTGCGGTTGATTCTAGGTTGATGAGTAAGATGAGTAAGCTCTCCAATATTGAGTAGAACGAATCGCATGAGTATCCAAGCGCGCAAGCAAAATCAAGGGAGAAAGATTCTGGTTCCGGGTTGTTCAGATACAGTTCACAGGAAAATTTCAGTAGAGGTTGGTTTAACTAGGGGATTCACAGGAAACGACGCCGTGTGTGACTTGTTTTTGGTGCTTTGCGCTTAATTTTGAGAACCAGAGAGAGATGAGAGTGTGAGAACGGGTGAGAGCGAGGGACATGGAGAAGAAAGTGGGTTTCAGACAGAGAGAGATGAGGTTTCGGACAGGAAAGGGGTAAAAAAAATTCATTAAAGTTTTTTTTTTTCATTAAACAATAAGTCAAAAGCACGTCTTATTTTTCACATTATAACATAATCAGGATTTAAAATCCATCAGTACAGGGTTAAAATTATAATAATAATAAATTAAAATTATTACAAATAATGATAATAATAATAATTTTTTTTATCATTATAATAATACTGATAATAATTTTATTTTTATAATTAAATATAATAATAATAGTAATTGTAATAATTATAATTATGTTAATAATAATAAATCAATTTTATATTCAATTCTTATCTTGCATATTATATAGGCATAGAGAAAACCGAACGACTATTTTTAGATTTTAAAAAATTATGTAATAATTTTTAAATTAAAAATAATTAAAAATTTTACTTAAATTCCATGAATTTTAATTATAAATTAAGTTTATCAACTAATAAATAAATAGACTGATCGACACGTGTCCATCAGTGATGGTCCAGATTAAAAAATCATTATACCGAACGTATGTTTAATTTCGTCAAACTATCAAACCTTAAACCCCCTAATTAACTGAAACCCTAAACCCTAAAACCTAAAACCCTAAATTTTAAAACCCTAAACCTAAACTTAAATTGAAGTTGGGATCGATAATATTACAGTGTTTGGCTAGAATCCCATTATCTTTTGTTATAATGGAAAAAGACAAAATTGAAGCTAGGATCGGTTACAGTGTTAGGTTAGTTAACATATTCATATATGATATTTTCATGTATTTACATGTATTATTTATATAATATATATGGACTATTATAACAATATTGTATTATATAACTATATATATTAGTTAATTATATTATTTTTTTAATATTTACTATTATAAAATATTTAATTACATTTTTGTTTTATTAATTATATGAGTATAATTTATTATAATTTATATACTATATATTATTTGTACATAATATTTAGTTACATTATTTTAATTCATTATTTTATATTAATTTGTTATTATGTTACACTAGTTAATAATAGAAATTTTAGTTTTTATTAAATATTTAGTATAATATAAATATTCAATTATATTTTTATTAATTATTAAAGTATATACATGATCTACACTTATGGATTTTTAATCGGTCAGTATATACATGCTCTATAGTGCCGAAAATTTTAATCTGTCAGTATAGATCATGCTCTATACTGACAGAAATTTTAATCCGTCAGTATATATATGAGCTATTGTGACAGAAGTTTGAATCCGTCAATATAACTCTAATTTATACTTACGGAGTTTAAATCCGTCGGTATAGATCAGATATACTGACGGAGTTTAAATCCGTCGGTATAGCCATCCGTCAGTAAATTGCATTTTTTTTGTAGTGAATGACTCTATTACTTTTCATCACTGAGCGCCTTGACTCAAGATGCAACCAAACAAAATGTATAGATCAACAATGTTCTTTTAGACATTCACAATTTTTCAATATAAAAAATATGCATACTCAAGCAATTTTACAATACAAGAGAGTCAAAGATTTTACAACTAAACGAAAACCAAGAGCTTAGACTCTTAAGAAAAACCCAAATATGAGGATGTCGTAGCCTTCAACTTTGACTATCAACTCCTGGTATTTTCTGAAATGTTAGAAAATGAGTTAAAAAGCTCAGTGAGAAATACATTACTAAAGGTAATCGTTTTAGAAGTTTTATTCTTCATTATTCAACTATAACGTAAACTTTACTTCTTTCTAGGTACGGAAATAATATGACTTATAAATATAAACGGTTCATCTTCTTTACTCATTTCTTGTTACTATAGGAATAATCCTTACAAGTATTCCTTATTTCTATAATAATTAGAAAGTATGTTGTTTGTATTACTTCGCATGTATCATAATATCTATCTCGAAAGCAATGACAAATCTTAAACATTTTCATACTATAATAATGATAAACATTTCATACCATTCATTATGCCAAATACACTCAACACCCTTCATTAGGCGAATCACATCACATGCCTCTCATGGGCCAATTAAGTCATCAATTACACGCCAATCATCCATTATGCAGATGCAATGCAATGCAACTTCACTTCCTTACCCTTTCAATCGAGTAATTTACAAATATTGAGACGTCTCCCATTTAATAAAATTAGATCCTCTCTCTACCCCTTACCTAGCGAGATCTTCACTTCTCAAGAACAATGAATCTCCTCCCTACCCCTTGCCAAGTGGAGTCCCTACAATTTAACTAATAGGATCCTCTCTCTATCCTTAACCGGGAGGAGTACTAACATTACAAGATCATTCTACACATTTCACACCATCACAAGAATTTATATTTTTATGAATCGTATTCACAACACAAAATTTCTCAAGCAATGGACACTTCTGGGTATTTCCATACTTAAGTCAAGCATCAATCAATCATTCACATCAAGTCGTTTATATCTCAACAAATATCTAAACAAATTCTCAATACACTACTCTTTCTTATTTCCATACATAATTCTTATAAACCCACACTTCTCATCACGTACATATAGTTATAACTTTACATAGCATCATTAATTGTATTTATATATTCATTATGTAAGTACTCATGACCTTTTACTTTTTATTTGTACGTTTCACAACGCTTACAAATAGTAAGGTGAACTTACCTATGTCGGGCCAAGATCAAACCTTTGGTTTTCTTCTTAGCCTTTGACTTTTCCTTCCAATCACAATAAACAAATACATATATACTTAGTATAATCATTCAAAAGTGTACAAATATTTAATACCCAAAGCCTATCATGGAATTTATACAAGCATATAAAAATTTATGAGTTAAATCAAAAACCCTTTTCATTTTATATAAGACTTTTATAAAATGAATCGTTCTAATATGTTTTAAAACCAAAGGAATCCTTTCAAGATCTTAAATTTTAAAACTTTATCATGTATTCAAACTCATAGTACCTTTGGAGAAGTTTAGGATTGAAATACTCTAACAAAAGTAATTTATTTCCGAAGAAAAAACTGAAATACAGGTTTAGAGGCTCAGATAGTCGATTGTCCCTCTTCTAGGCAATCGACTATAGACTGCCCAAAAAAATTCATATGGACAGTCAACTGCCCAAGGTCTAGAGAGTTTCAAAGTCGACTGTACACTTTGGATAGTCGACTGTCTTGTCGCAAAATCTAGAAATTTTAGAGCAAAAACACATTTTTCTTCAAATCAAAACTCTTATCTCTCATGGGACTCTTAAATCAAATCAAATACAAGTTCTCAGGGTTTTAGATCAAAGATTTAACACCACCCAAGAGAGAAATTGAACTCAAAATCATTAAATCAACACATTTTGTATATAAAACCATTTTTCTTCAAGAACAAAACACTTTCTTAAACTTTCTTCATAAATCTTACTTTCAAGAACTCAAATCTTTAAGATGAATATACATAGCAATTAAAGTAAAGTAAAATAAGTTATTACCTCAAATCTTATGAAAATCTTCCACCCTTTTTTTTTCCATTTTATTTCTCTCCTTCGTCCCCCCCTTTTTTTTTCTTCTTCTTTCTCTTCTCTCCCTTTTTATCTTCTCCCTCTTTGTTCTTCTAGGACCTTCCGCACAAAAAATCTGATCCCACTCATCCCTTTTATACTATAACTCTTGCTTAATTACTCATCCACCCTTCCTCATTTCTATTCTCTCATATTCACTTTACCAATCTTCATTTCTTTCACTAAGTACCCAAGACTCTTTAAAATTTTAACATTTCCCTCAAGATACATATTAATTACTTTCCAAATTATTAATGCATCCCAAACATTTAGGGCATTCCAACTTACTACTCGTGTAACTATTTTCTTCTTACTCTCATTGCTCAAACATACATATAAATAAATTCACTGCGCAACACTTTACCTATCACAAGGTTATAACTTTTACTAACTAGTCATTTGATCAAAACAACACAACGTTTACATCTCAACAAAGAAACATCCATAAATAATACACCATTACAAAGTTAAATATAAAACATTTAAAATTCTTCAGAGTAAGGTTTCCAAGGTCCTTATTTAGCAATCAACTGACAACTTACTAAGGTTTTAACAATTCAAATTAATTTTTTAATTAAATGTACCACTTTGTAGACTGAGATTTCAACCCAAGTGGGGGGTGAATTGGGTATTAAAAAATTAAATACTTTTTGCAATCTCAAATATTAAAATATATGTGGAATTAAATCTTTCTAAATTACTAACACAAAGATGAGAGAGTTTATTGCTTAATATAGAAATGATAATTGAATTATAAAATAATTAAGCAATTAATCTCATTTACTTGAATAATAAATAATTATAAGCAAGTAATTATGAAAGTAATTGAGGAGATAGAGTTAGAGAGATGCAAACTCAGTTTATAGTGGTTCGGCAACATCGGATGCAAACTCACTCTCTTCAAGAAACCTCCTTGAAGTAATCCACTAAGAAACTTAGTCGTACAACTTCATCGGTGTTGTACAAACCTTACAATCCCTTCCTCTCAGAAGCTATCCCCTTCCTTTCGGAAGTAATCCCCTTCCTCTCGGAAGTAATCCCCTTCCTTTCGGAAGTAATCCCTTTACAATAAATGTTGTAAAGTAAATGGTAGAGAGACAGCAAATGAAAGCTTATACAACTGAATAATGTCTCTCTTTCAAAATAAAACTTGAAGAATGGCTCAACCTGAGTATTTCAAAGTTTTTTTAAGTTTCAAGGAATAAATGACTTGATTGTGTGTGCTCTACTCTTTTTGAATGTCTTCTCTTTCTTGTTGAATGCTGAATTGAGTGGATTTATATAGCCATAAATTAATATGGCCGTTAGACTTTAATATGAATTGATTGTGCCTTTAAAATCTCAGATTTTGAGTCCTAAATGTCATATTTTTGAACTTCCAGTCGACTGGGTCGTGATACCAGTCGACTGGATCCTCTCTAAAAATCATATTTTTGCTGCTACAGTGTTACCAGTCGACTGGGTAGACTTACCAGTCGACTGGGAACCTTCTGTCCGTTTTACCAGTCGACTGTACTATTCACCCAGTCAACTGGGTCACTGTTTGAGCGCTGCTACAGTGTTTTTAGGATGAATAGTATTTTCAGCATCAATTTTCTTCATATCTCTTTATTCTTTTTGGATTTTTGAGTTCCAAAAAATCTCCTAATTTAATCAAACTTTCTTACACATTAAACACACGAGTTAAACACTTTAAAAGTGTTTTGTTATCATCAAAATTAATCTAATCAATTTCTTGATTGAGGTATTTTTGATGATGACAAAACATATTACAAATTTAAGCATAATGTGTGTGCAAGATATATGAAGAATGATATATTACAAATGCTCAAGTAATTTTCTATGTCAACATAAATTCTTCTTAAATTCAATTAGAGAATGTTAAGAATTGAGCCCAAAGAATTTATTTGCATTTAATAAAATTACTTGGAGATTTTATATCTTCAATTAATTAAGACTATATAATAAAATGCAATGCAAATATAATTAGCTCCTAACAATTGAAATGCTTACAAAGTGTATCTTAGGATTCAAATCTATAATTTATCCCTATTGACTTTGAAGATGCATTTAAATTATTCTCCTTGAATTTGATCTTTTAGAGAACTTATTGACTTTTGATATCATCAACATTGATTCACCAATTTCTACAATCTTGATCTTTTTTTATGTATAAGCACTATTAACAATCTATATTACTTAAGTAATACTCATTAGTGCTTAATTAAGATTTTTTTTACTATCAAAATCATTCAGGGTCAACAATCTCCCCCTTTTTGATGGTGACAAAAATCTTAAGAATAAGGTCTAACAAGATCTCTAATATTCTTATTTTTCTCCCCCTTTTTGTCATAATAAAAAAGGGTGGATTTCAAAGAAGAGCTCCCCCCTCAAAATATGCTATTTAAAAATATTTTGATGAAACATTTTGAGAAAAGAATCATTTTACAAGATATCAAGAAATATAAAGCTTGTGAAAGAGTTCCTTTAGCACATAGAGATAAAATTCCCAAGATATAATATCCAAATTTAAAACATGTCAAAAATAGTTTATCAAGCATTTAAAACTCATTTGAGTAAAATGATTTTACCAAAAGTTTTCTCTTTTATCAATAAATTAGATTTTCTCCCCCTTTCAAAAAGTCTAAAGTAATTATTTTTAACTCTAAAGAGAAATAAAATTAGATAAAACTTAACAAGCCTTATCGGTAGTTGATTGATTGAATAATCAAGACAAAGAGTTCATCAACTACTTAAAAAGATGTTCAAATTGGAAATATCTATAAGTACTTGAAAAAAAGTTACTTCCCCTGCATATATGCACCGAAATATAATTTTCAATTATCAATCAAATATCATTTTCAGGGCATTTTAGATTCAATAAGTAGATGATAATCAATTTAATGCAAAGATAATCATTAATTTTAAACTCAAGCATATATAATAGAAAGTTTCATATTCAGCTCATGCTTGATAGATAAATAACTCAAAAATAATTCTCAAATCTAAATTCAAGCTAATCACTTGATTTATCCAATGCCAAATCAAAGAGAATTTATCAAAGAACAATTAATATTTGAGAATTAAATGGCTCCAAACAAGGTCTTTAGGTACCAGTCGACTGGATTAGACATACCAGTCGACTGGAATAATTGGCAGAGACTTACCAGTCGACTAGAGAACATTTACCAATCGACTGGACCCTTAGTAAAATTTTTAGTCTTGAATTTTTAACACGAATTTGTTTATCTATGACATTTTTGAGTGAGTGAAATAATTAAACAAGGATTAATACTCTTTCACTTAATGTCAAACATGCAAATGATGAAATGAGATGCAATCAAACATTCAGTTTATCAAAATCAAGCAATCCCATTGATATTCTAATCTTACAAAAACTAGCTTCACTTAGGGGTTTTGTAAGAATATCAGCTATTTGATCTTCTGAAGGTATGAATTCTAATCTTATATCACCTTTTTGAGCATGGTCTCTTAGGAAATGATGTCTAATCTCTATATGTTTGGTTCTAGAGTGCTGAATAGGATTTTTGGTTAGGTTGATAGCACTAGTATTATCACAAAATATAGGAATATTTTTTAGGTTCATGCCATAGTCTTCTAGTTGTTGTTTCATCCATAACACTTGGGCACAACAATTTCCAGCTGCTACATATTCCGCCTCAGCGGTTGATAGTGCAACGGAATTCTGTTTCTTGAAAAACCAAGAAGTTAACATAGCACCTAAGAATTGGCATGTTCTACTTGTGCTCTTTCTATCTAACCTACATCCAGCAAAATCAGCATATGAATATCCTACTAGCTCAAAAGATGAATCTCTAGAGTACCATAATCCTATGGTTTGGGTTCCTTGCAGATATCTAAGAATTCTTTTTTACTGCAACTACATGTGATTCTTTAGGATTAGACTGAAATCTAGCACACATGCATACACTGAACATAATATCAGGTCTACTTGCAGTTAAATAAAGCAAAACACCTATCATGCTTCTATAATATTTAATATCTACAGGTTTACCTCATTCATCGAGATCAAGTTTTGTAGATGTGCTCATTGGTGTTCCAAGTGGCTTTGAGCTTTCAATCCCGAACCTCTTTAGTAGGTCCTTAGTATACTTTGATTGATTAATGAAGATACATCCTTTAAGTTGTTTGATTTGAAGTCCAAGGAAGTATGTGAGCTATCCCATCATGCTTATTTCAAATTCACCTTGCATGCACTTTGCAAGCTCTTGACATATATATTCATTAGTAGCACCAAATATAATATCATCATCATATATTTAAACTATCAAAGTGTCATTTTTGTGAGTTTTTGTGAAGATAGTTGTGTCTATTCTACCTCTTACAAAATCATTGTCAATCAAAAATTTACTTAGTCTTTCATACCATGCCCTTGGAGCTTGCTTCAACCCATATAGAGCCTTAGGAAGCTTGTAGACATGATTTAGAAGACTAGGATTTTCAAATCCAAGAGGTTGCTCAACATAAACCTCTTCTTCTATAAAGCCATTTAAGAAAGCACTTTTTACATCCATTTGAAATAACTTGAACTTATTAAAGCATGTAAAGGCTAACAACATTCGAATAAATTCTAATCTAGCTACGGGAGCATAGGTCTCATCAAAGTCTATTCTTTCTTCTTTATTATATCCCTTAGCAACTAGTCTAGCCTTGTTTCTAGTTACTATACCATTTTCATCCATCTTATTTCTATAAACCCATTTAGTTCCAATTATAGAATGATCCTTAGGTCTTGGAACTAGTTTTCAAACATTGTTTCTCTCAAATTGATTTATTTCTTATTGCATGGCAATAATCCAATCATTATCATTTTCTGCTTCTATAAAAGTCTTAGGTTCTACTTGAGACAGATAAGCTACATAATTACAAATATTTCTAATAGAAGAGTGAATTCTTACCCTTTGTGAAGGATCACCAATTACTTAATCAATTGGGTGATATTTCACATAACTCCAATCTTTAGGAAAACCATCATCTTATTGGCTTGTAGATGGTTGATCCAAATTATGAGTTTTCATCTCTTCATTTGCTTGAGTTGCACTCTCTTTTGGGTCAACAATGGGAGTAGGAGTTTCTGTTCTTTGGATAAAATCAACTTTTCCATGCCCGATGATCTTTATTTTGGTGTTGTCTCCAATTGTGACATATCCACCATCTCTTAGAGTTAGCTCCTTGAAAACACTTTTATCACCGGTCATGTGCTTCGAGCATCCACTATCAAGGTACCAACAGTTACCTTTTTCTTTGGTGTGGAGACATACCTACATCACACAAGGATACACGATTGCACTTTTGGGTACTCAAAATTTCTTGGGTTCTTTGGGGTTAGTCCTTGAAAATACGGTTCGCTTTGGGACCCATACTTTCTTAACAACATATGGTGATCTATAGATATGTTGATGATGCACAATCCTAGGATACATGTTTCTATGGTCAGGAACATGAAAATGCATGTCATTTCCAGAAAATATATGATGATGCATTCTATGATACATGCTAGCATTATTATGAGTATGCAAATTATTTCTAGGATAACCATGATGGTAATTCCTAGGATTAGCATGAGTAGAGTGCATATTTTGATTATACATATTGTTCCTAGAATGTACATGATGGTTATTTCTAGAATTTGTATAAGCATTTCTAGAGTGTGCATACATATAAGCATGTGTATTTCTAGGATGCTTCATTTTTGTATAAACATTTAAATTTCTAGATTTCCTAGCATTCATTGAGGAAGTGCTTTTAATCTTGCTAGGGTTTTTGAAGTAGAGGCTTCACTCACACATGAGGCTTTCATGAATAAGCCCTCTTTTGATTTTTGCTTTCCCAATGGAGAGTATCCTAAACCAGATTTTCCTCCGCTTAATCTTTGGGAAGAAAGCACTTCATCAAGCTTTTCTTTTCCAAGCATAAGTTTAGATATAGTGCCATTCAATTCTAAAATTTTATTCTTTAAATTCTCATTTTCATCTTTGAAGAAATCTTGAGAAGAATCATACAGTAAAGAAGATAATTTATCTTTTTCTTCTCTAAGACTTATCATCTCCTTAGAGAGAGATGATACCTCTTTCTTAAGAATTGAATTTCTAGAATCGAATTTCTTCAACTCATCATGCATTTCATTTATTACTTCTAGTAACTCTTCACTACTACTTACAATTTTATTCTTAGAAGAGGGAGAAGATGTTACCTCACTTTCATCGTCGATTGCCATAAGACATAGGTTGGCGATTTCCTCGCATTCGATCTCTTTATTCGAGAAGTCTTCTTCTTCGTCATCATCATCACGATATAGATCTTCAATTTTCATAAAAGGTAAGGATGTGGTGGAACCATCAATTTTGTAATCCAAGTAGCTTTCATGCTTTTTGAGGGATTCCACAAGCTCTTCTAAACTTTTACTTGTAGAATGCTTTGTCAAAATAATTTTCCATTGATTTGACAAAGAACTAAGAAATATTCTCACAAGTTCAAGGTTAGAATAAATTTTACCCATGAAAGGTAAAGTTTTAACAAGTATGGTAAAACAAGTTTGCGAATCAAAAATTGATTCATTTTCGTTCATTTTAAAATGCTCTAAGTCATGAACAAAGTTTTTTAATTTGAAATTCTTTTCTTGCTCATTTCCTCCATGTATGACTTCCAATAAATCCCAAATTTCTTTTGCAGTCTTACATGAGGAAATTTGATCAACTTCGTTTTGATCAAGAGAACTATAAAACATGTTCATAACTTTAGCATTTAGTTGAATGAATTTACTATCATTTACATCAAAGTCATTTTCATTTTCAAGAATGAAATACCAAGCATAATAATCATGTGTTTGAATAAAAATCTTCATTTGAGCTTTCCAATGGGTGAAATTTGTTCCATGGAGAAGAGGAGGACTAGAGGGATCTCTTCCTTCTAAAAATATAGTTGACATAGGATCAACTCTAGGATGTTAAGCCTAAAATAGAGAACGAGGCTCTGATACCAATTGTAGACTGAGGTTTCAACCCAAGAGGGGGGGTGAATTGGGTATTAAAAAATTAAATACTTTTTGCAATCTCAAATATTAAAATATATGCGGAATTAAATCTTTCTAAATTACTAACACAAAGATGAGAGAGTTTATTGCTTAATATAGAAATGATAATTGAATTATAAAATAATTAAGCAATCAATCTCATTTACTTGAATAATAAATAATTATTAGCAAGTAATTATGAAAGTAATTAAGGAGATAGAGTTAGAGAGATGCAAACTCAGTTTATAGTGGTTCGGCAATATCGGATGCAAACTCACTCTCTTCAAGAAACCTCCTTGAAGTAATCCACTAAGAAACTTAATCGTACAACTTCACTGGTGTTGTACAAACCTTACAATCCCTTCCTCTCGGAAGCTATCCCCTTCCTTTCAGAAGTAATCCCCTTCCTTTCAGAAGTAATCCCCTTCATCTCGGAAGTAATCCCCTTCCTTTCGGAAGTAATCCCTTTACAATAAATGTTGTAAAGTAAATGGTAGAGAGACAACAAATGAAAGCTTATACAACTGAATAATGTCTCTCTTTCAAAGTAAAACTTGAAGAATGGCTCAACATGAGTATTTCAAAGCTTTTTTGAGTTTCAAGGAATGAATGACTTGATTGTGTGTGCTCTACTCTTTTTGAATGTCTTCTCCTTCTTGTTGAATGCTGAATTGAGTGGGTTTATATAGCCATCAATTAATATGGCCGTTAGACTTTAATTTGAATTGATTGTGCCCTTAAAATCTCATATTTCGAGTCCCAACGGTCATATTTTTGAACTTTCAGTCGACTGGGTCGTGATACCAGTCGACTGGATCCTCTCTAAAAATCATATTTTTGCTACTACAGTGTTACCAGTCGACTGGGTAGACTTACCAGTCGATTGGGAACTTTCTGCTCGTTTTACCAGTCGACTGTACTATTCACCCAGTCGACTGGGTCACTGTTTGAGCACTGCTACAGTGTTTTCATGATGAACAGTGTTTTCTGGATGAACAGTATTTTCAGAATCAATTTTCTTCATATTTCTTTATTCTTTTTGGATTTTTGAGTTCCAAAAAATCTCCTAATTGAATCAAACTTTCTTGTACATTAAACACACAAGTTAAACATTTCAAAAGTGTTTTGTTATCATCAAAATTAATCTAATCAATTTCTTGATTGAGGCATTTTTGATGATGACAAAACATATTACAAATTTAAGCATAATGTGTGTGCAAGATATATGAAAAATGATATATTACAAATGCTCAAGTAATTTTCTATGTCAACATAAATTCTTCTTAAATTCAATTAGAGAATGTTAAGAATTGAGCCCAAAGAATTTATTTGCATTTAACAAAATCACTTGGAGATTTTATATCTTCAATTAATTAAGGCTATATAATAAAATGCAATGCAAATATAATTAGCTCCTAACAATTGAAATGCTTACAAAGTGTATCTTAGGATTCAAATCTATAATTTATCCCTATTGACTTTGAAGATGCATTTAAATTATTCTCCTTGAATTTGATCTTTTGGAGAACTTATTGACTTTTGATATCATCAACATTGATTCACCAATTTCTACAATCTTGATCTCTTTTTATGTATAAGCACTGTTAACAATCTATATTACTTAAGTAATACTCATTAGTGCTTAATTAAGATTTTTGTTACTATCAAAATCATTCAGGGTCAACACACTTAAAGAAGAAATCTTTTCTTACTTTTCATCATTTTTAACCTTGTCATCAACCAATCAACCACACATTAACACTTTCACGCATTAATAAACAATACATCCATCAAATTATATCACTACATTAAGCAATCTCATCCGCAAACTTTATTAAAACAATACTAAGACAAATTCACAAACATTACAAATCATTCCAAACTACATCAGTTTCATACAACATCAAACACAAGTCATCTCAACCTTATTCTTAAACACCTTACTCCCACCTACACCATTACTGGTTTCAACTTCTAAATAACATCCTCTCTAACTCTCTACAATCGGCTTCTTATAACCATCCCATGCAACATGCATGATGCAACTAAAGTCTGCAGAATCTTACAACCTAATGCTCTAACACTAAAATTATAACGAATCATCCTAAGTGAGCCCTACTCGGAATGACTCCATTACCTTTCAGCACTGAGTACCTTGACTCAACATGTGACCAAACAAAATGTATAGGTCAACAACGTTCTTTCAGACATTCACAATTTTTCAATATAAAAAATATACGTACTCAAATAATTTTACAATATAAGAGAGTCAAAGACTTACAACGACTAAACGAAAACTAAGAGCTTAGATTCTCAACAAAAACCCAAATAAGAGAATGTTGTAGCTGAAAGCCTTAATCAGGACTTTCTTCACTTTGACTATCAACTCTCGGTATTTCTTGAAATGTTAAAAAATGAAAGGGTTGAGCTAAAAAGCTCAGTTAGAAACACATTACTAAAGGTAATCGTTTTAGAAGTTTTATTCTTCATTATTCAACCTTAACTTAAACTTTACATCTTTTTAGGTATGGAAATAATATGACTTATAAATATAAAATTTTCAGCATACGTTACTCATTTCTTGCTACTATAGGGATAGTCTTTACAAATATTCCATATTTCTTTAATAATCAGAAATATGGAAATAATATGTCCTTACAAGTATTCCATATTTCTTTAATAATGAAGTTTTATTCTTCATTATTCAACCTTAACTTAAACTTTACATCTTTCTAGGTATGGAAATAATATGACTTATAAATATAAAATTTTCAGCATATGATACTCATTTCTTGTTACTATAGGGATAGTCCTTACAAGTATTCCATATTTCTTTAATAATCAGAAAGTATGTAATTCTTATTACTTCGCATGCATCATAATATCAATCTCGAGAGCAATGAAAAATCTCAAACATTTTCATACTATAATAATGATACACATTTAACACCCTTCATTATGCCAAATCCACTCAACACCCTTCATTGGGCGAATCACATCACATGTCTCTCATGGGTCAATCAACAAGTATCCTTTAATGGAATAAATCACAATACATGGGGCCAAACATCACTTATTCCTCCCATGGGCCAATCAAGTCATCAATTACACGCTAATCATCCATTACGCAAATTAACTTTTTTACCCTTTCAATCGGCAATTTACGAATATCGGGATGTCTCTCATTTAAAATTAGATCATCTATCTACCCCTTACTGAGCGAGGTCTTCACTTCTCAAGAACAAGGAACCTCATCCCTACCTTTTACCGGGTGGAGTCCCTACAATTTATCTAATAGGATCCACTCCCTACCTCTTGCCGAGAGGAGTACTAACATTACAAGATCATTCTACTCATTTCACACCATCATAAGAATTTATATTTTTATGAAACGTATTCACAACACAAAATTTCTTAAGTAATGGACACTTCAGGGTATTTTCGTACTTAAAGTCAAACATCAATAAATCATTCACATCAAGTCGTTTATATTTCAATAAATATCTAAACAAAGTCTCAATACACTACGCTTTCTTATTTCCATACATAATTCTTGCAAACCCACACTTCTCATCATATATACATAGTTATAACTTTACATAACATTATTAATCGTATTTATATATTCATTATGTAAGTACTCATGACCTTTTACTTTTCATTTGTACATTTCACAACGCTTACAAATAGTAAGGTGAACTCACCTTTGTCGAGCCAAGATCCAACCTCGGGTTTACTTCTTAGCCTTTGAATTTTTATTCTAATCACACTAAACAAATACATATATACTTACTATAATCACTTAAAAGTCTACAAGCATTTAACACCCGAAGCCTATCATGGAATTTATACAAGTATATAAAAATCTATGGGTTAAATTATAAACCCTTTTTCATTTTATTTAAGACTTTTATAAAATGAATCGTTCTAATATGTTTTAAAACCAAAGGAATCCTTTCAAGATCTTAAATTTTAAAACTTTATCATATATTTAAACTCATAGTACCTTTAGAGAAGTTTAAGATTGAACTACTCTAACAAAAGTCACTTATTTTCAAAGAAAAAGCTAAAAAATAAGTTCAAGGGCTCGGAAAGTCGACTGTCCCTCTTGGGCAATTAATGTACGCTGCCCAAAAAATTTCATATGGACAGTCAACTGTCCAAGATCCAGAGAGTTTCACAGTCGACTGTCTGGTAGCGAAATCTGAAAATTTTAGGGCAAAAACACATTTTTCTTCAAATCAAAACTCTTATCTCTCATGGGACTCTCAAATCAAATCAAAAACAAGTTTCAAGGGTTTTAAATCAAATATTTAATACTATCCAAGAGAGAAACTGAATTCAAAATCATTAAATCAACACACTTTGTACATAAACCTATGTTTCTTCAAGAACAAAACACTTTCTTCATAAATCTTACTTTCAAGAACTCAAATCTTTAATTGATGAATATACATAGCAATTAAAGTAAAGTAAAACAAGTTCTTACCTCAAATCTTGCAAAAATCTTCCACCTTTTATGCTTTTTCTTTCTCTCATTCTTCCATTTCTTTTTCTTTCTCTCATTCTTCCCTTTCTTTTTCTTCTTTCTCTTCTCTCTCTTTTTCCCTTTTTCCTTTTGGTTCTTCTAGGACCTTCCACACAAAAAAAAAAAAAATATGATCCCACTGACCCTTTTTATACTATAACTCTTGCTAAATTACTCATCCACCCCTCTTTATTTCTATTCTCTAATATTGACTTCACCAACCTTCATTTCTTTCACTAAGTACCCAAGACTCTTTAAAAATTTAACATTTCCCCCAAGCTATATATTAATTACTCAACTCATTTTTTTTATTTACTTAGTTCCAAGCTCCAAAATTCCCCAATACTAAAACATTTTAACCCACGAAAAAGGAATCCAGACATAAAACGCATCGAAACTAAACACCGAAATTAAAAATATCCCTTTTAAGGAACCGAGTCTTACACTGCACCTATGCAATTTATTCATGTTTTTTCTCTTTCTAAATCATGTTGTGCAAAGTATTTAAAGTTGATGCTTAATTTCTTTGCTAATAATGGGTATATATATTTTTATGGTCTTTAATTTTCTCATATTGTTAGAGTTATAGATTGTTTTATGTAGATACTTATGATTGGTTTTCATATCTTTTTTTAAACCATATCTATATTTTTTTTTTCTACAAAAGCTTCATATCAGTCACCAATTGATTTTTGACTAATAGCTTCAGACGTAAAATCTCTCTTGCTTTTAATTTATATGAGTTTTGCTCCAATTTAGTTTCTAACTTAGATTTTTAGATCAGTTATCTCTATTTTGTTTTAACAAATATGGTGCTACCATTCGCGTTGTATATTTTGAATGGTCATAGACGAGTATGTGAAACAAAAAGATCTAAGTCACTAAATATATTCTAAGCACTATATATATTATTCTTTATATATATATATATATATATATATATATATATATATATATATATATATAGTTCATAATAATTATTTTCTTACATTAACAAATATCTCTATTTAGAATGCAAAATTTTTCAACCAAATTCTAGAATAAGTTATACCAAAGAAAATATAAACAGAGACATAAATTTAATTATATAATTCAAATACATGCATTATATAACAAATAACATCTATCACATATTAATAATCACTGCTTTTGATACCACATGCATATATAGAAACATGCAAATATTTTGAAATATATAAAACACTATAATATAAAACACTGGATCGCTTATCAAAAGCACTAGGTCTTATAATAATTCATAACTTCTCAATTTGATTTTTTAATTTAGTATATAATATTTTTTAGTTATTTTTAATTTTTATATTTTTTTAATCAATAAAAAAATCAGGTGATTATTATGTTTTCCTTCATATCACATTATCATAACACTCTATGATGAATAATTAACACATATTTTATGAAGGCATAGAGAAATTCAAAATATATCCAAGTTTTATGCCTCAACTTCAATTAATGGACTAATGTTTTTTTTTTAAATTAAAGATATATAAGTCCTTCATTTATCACATTTCTATCAAGATTTGTCATGGATTGTATGAAATACGCATTAAGAGTTTTAAATCATTTGTTAATTATCAATATAAGAAATCGTTGGTGTACAATTGAATAACATAGCCATTGATTTATTTCCTTTTAGAATTCAACTTAATGTTATTCTATTGGATATTTTCAAAAATATTCACAACATTTGAAATATTTTCAAAAATGTTTCAAAAAATTCATAACACTCTATGATGGATAATTAACACATATTTTATGAAGGCATAGAGAAATTCAAACTACATCCAAGCTCTATGCCTCAACTTCAATTAAATGAACTAATGTTTTTTTTTAATTAAAGATATATAAGTCCTTCATTTATCACATTCCTATCAAGATTTGTCATGGATTGTATGAAATATGCATCAAGAGTTTTAAATCATTTGTTGATTATCAATATAAGAAATCGTTGGTGTACATTTGAATAACATAGCCATAGATTTATTTCCTTTTAGAATTCAACTTAATGTTATTCTATTGGATATTTTCAAAAATATTCACAACATTTGAAATTTATATTTAGTGTAAACTTTATTGGTTTCTTTTTTCAGAAATAGATTATTGGTGAAATTGATGCTTTTCAATTATCAATGAAAGAAATGATAATGTCATTAATTGTCTTCATGTTTTATTTTTTTAAAATGAGTTTTTTACTTTCAGATATCAAATTTTTTTATAAATTCTTTAGCTGTTGGAAATTTTTTTATATAATTGGGGATAAAAACTAAACAGATAATTTCAGAATATATATTTATAGAATTCAAAATAATTTTAATATGGCATGATATCAAACAAAATAGTATAATAAAATAGAACTAGTAATTAAAATAGAAAATAGAAAGAGTTGGCATGTGAGTCGCGGAAAGCTATTGTCCTAAAGCCATTATAGCCTCCATACGTGCGGGTCCAAACGGCTAAGACCGGCTCCAAGATAAAACTCAGGTGCTCGCAAGTCTGTCTCTTACAATATGCACGTCCATTAGGAAACGGGGATGAACCGACCTGATCAAGGTTGCCCAAAATAAAAATATCTAGAAAATAATAGAATAACTCTCTTAGAGTATATAAAACAATAAGAATAATATGAAAATTATATGTCTTAGGCCCTTGAAAAGCTTAGTATTAATAAGAACAAATGAGCCTAAGAATTTAATTCAAAATTTAAAATAAAAATAATTACAAAATCCGTAACTCTCAATTTATTGAGATTAATCACAAATTTGTAAGTCTTAATTTATTGAGATTAATAAAATAAAAATTGTAACTTTCAATATATTGACTATATTAAAATAGACAAATAAGTCATTGAAAAGTCATTTGATAGTTACAAAATGTATAACTTTCAATTTGGTTATTATATTAAAATGATCAAATAATAGTTATTAAAAAGTCATTTGAATGACATAAATAATTGTGAGGAATTTAAGAACTTTTCTAACATGGCTTATGTATCCTTCTCCTTTTGTCATTACCTTACTAGATCAATTACCAAGAATTCAATGGAGTTCATGTTTATAGAATGAGATGTTAGATGAAATTCTGGTCAATATATGTGGTTAGTTCCATGAAACGACAAGCGAAAGAAATTAACAAGTACGCTTCAGTGAGTTAAACCATAAATTTGTAAGTCGTGTAACCATTAAAATGATATTAATTCTTTTTCTTTTTTTTTGTCTTAGGTTGTAGAGTAGTTTTTAGATTGCTACAAAAACTTAAAGTCCTTCATAGCAACAAAAAGTCTCAATTGTTAATATTACAATAATTCACAAGATAAAGAGCCACGTCGCATTAGGATTTATGGTTGGGTTATGTTGTTATATTGTCTCATTATTGGCAGTGTATTATTTTGTTTCATTGATTGAACTTTTTATGCTCATTATGATAACTAAATAATTATAGTTTGACTATTGAAGTAAAACAAGAGACTTGAGAACTTTATGATATGTAAAATATTTTTATAAATTTCTTAATATATGACATGTGTAATATATTTTCTCTATGATTTTTTAAATATTTATAAGATTTTAATTTGTCAAAAATTACTATTGATCATGTTTTTATTTAAAATTTAATGTTGAAAAAAATATCATCAGTCACCAATCAATTATTGTTACTAAACGTAAATAATAGTACCAGACAGTTTTGAAATTAAACCAATCAATTTACAACCAAATAATTAAAAATCAACCAACTTGATTATAAATAAAAAAAATTACTGATCAATCAACTTGATTATAAATATAAAAAAATTACGAATCTGTCACCGATCGTCATACAGTTTTTATAAGTCTAATCAAACAATACCCTGGATTGAAATTTTTAAAAAGTCTACTTAAAACATAAATCTACTTTGGACAGAAAGTCGCTAAATATTTTAGGTCTCCATTGTCATATATAACTAATTAACTTGTTTGATTCATTGACCAGTTGCGACCTTGTTAGATACAATTCTGCCACTGAGTCAAAATAATAAGGAAATTTAGCAAGAAGTTTCACGTGGACCAAGAGGAAAATAAAAAAAAAATCAAGTTTCTGTTGTCAAAATGAGCCTGAGCCACACCCTTACAACCGACTCATTTTTTTTGGAGGCGCATAGAGACAAGTGGTTATGGAAAATATATGACAATGTGGACCATAGCTGGATTTTTCTTATCTACATAAATGAGTATGACACTCAGGTCATGGAAGACCATGTTTTGGAAGTCCAACAGGGAGTTACAACATCACTTTCAATCGACGCAAAATTCCGGAATAGGGTACCTATGATGGAAAATCAAAATCTACTACTAACATTTAGCAATACAAATTTTGAATAGTATGCTGCTGTTAAATTACATTACAAATTTTGATGCGATTGTTTAGAATATAACAGCTTCCCCTTAATAACATCCACAAAATCAAAACACTAGGGTACGTAGCGGAAAGGGATTGCGACGTACAGTGTTTTGTAAAATTTTGATACATTACTGTTGTCATTCTTGTCATTTATACGATTTTTAGAATAATTTTTTTTTCATCGTCAAATGAAAAGAAATGTAGATAAATTAAATATTTCTGTTCAATGAAAATCTCATGAATTAAGTATAATTTTACAGTAATTGTTAATGAAGTTAGCAATTATCATGACGAAGATAATTACAAGGTATTATGTGCATGTGTAACTATTGAAACCTTACATTAAGCATTAACATGTTAAAGCTCAAGCCACAAGGAGTGAGTTTGTACTGTTTGGGGTTTGTTTGGTTGGTGAAATTCACATGAATAATTATTTTTCATTTGGTTAAAAAAATTTACTGTTCATATGAGATTAAAGTGAGAAAAAATTAATTTTAATCCCATATTTTTTGTCTCACATCTCTTTGTAGGATAGAATCTATCCCACTTATTTTGGACTAAAATATATTTTTGCCTTTTTTTTAATCATTACAAGAATAGAATAATTATTATAATAATTAAAATATTATTAAAATATATTTTATTATAATAAAAATAGTAAGAAAAAATAACTTTAATAATGATAATTAATAACAAATAATAATGACTATTATTATAATAATAACTATAATAATAATCATTATTATTATTATCATAATTATAATAATACCAATAATGATAGTATTTTTAGGATATTATAATATTTTTCTTATATTCATAGTAACAAAAACAACAATAATAATATAATCATATTTATAATTATATTATAGCAATAATAATTATTATTATTATCATAATTATAATAAGTCACATATTAATATTATTTTTATAATTATAATATTATAAAAAATATTAACAATATTATATGTATTAATAATAATAATTATTATTATTATAATAATATTATTATGGTAATTATAACAATAATTATTATAAATATGATGATAAAAATATTAATTTAATAATAATTTTTATTTATTAATATTATAATAGTAATTTTAATAATGAAATAATAAATATTAATAATTATAATTATAATAATGATAATAATAATAATAATTATTATAATATTTATAATAGTATATTAAAAATGATAATATTAATAATTATAATATTTATAATAGTATATTAAAAACGATAATAATTATTATCAGAATTATAATTATACTGATAATAATCTTATGCTTATAATTTTAATAATATAATAATGATAATGATAATGATAATAATTATTATCGTTTTTAATATACTATTATAAATATTATAATTATAACAATAATGATTATAATACTAATACTAATAATTATAATAATAATTATTTTAGTTGTGATGATAAAAGTAATAATTTAATTATTATTATAATAGTATTTACAATAGTAAAAATATAATAATAATTATAATTAAATTTTAGTGTTTGCGAAAAAATTAGATATTATTAGAATGATGAATAGTGTTAGTGTATTTTGGTACTTAAACGTCTTATTCTACTTTAATTCCCATCCAGCAATTTCATGAACCAAATATAAGATTAAGGTATTACCTCTTTAATCTCCTTTAACCTATCCCATATTAACCCTAGTCCCATCCCAATATAATTTATTCCTTTAACCGAACAGACCTTTAAAGTTTATTTTGTTTGTGGACAAGATTATAGTGGAATAAGATTAGTGTTATAGTGGGATAGGATTAGTGTTATAGTGTAATAGAATTAAAGGGGATTAAAGTGGCACTATCTTAATTCTATGTTTGATTCATAAGAAATCCAAATTGGAATTAAAGTAGGATAATAAGTATACATACCAAAATACCCTTACAAACCCACTATAATCCTTGACTATCTCTACGCCAGTAGCACACTATCCTTCAAAATCTTCTTCTTCCTCTTCTTCCCATTGTTCTTCCTCTTCCTCCCATTCTTCTTCTTCTTATTCTTCTTCTTCCTCATCCTCATCCTCATTTTCTTCTTCTTTCCTTCATTCCTTCTACAAACCCATTAACTACAATCAACTTCCTTAGAACTAAACACACAAACGCCATCAACTTCTCCGTTCATTTGCCCAGATGAAAGATAAACTCTCTCTCTCTCTCTCTCTTCCACAACATATTAATATAAATCCAGGACTATCTCCAGAAACCCAACCTCTCTCTTCCACAACATATTAACATAAACCCAGGGCTATCACCACAAAAACCATCCAATAGAAAATCAACATAAATTAGAAATATCATCTAACAACCAACACAAATCCAATCAACAATCATAATTCAAAATAATTTGAAAAAAACAAACAAACTCAATCATATAGTCAAGGAACCAGGCGATGGTGGGCCGAGGAAACTCGATGACGGCGAGGAAGAAAGTCACATGATGACGGCGTAGAGGAAGGTTGCACGATGATGGCATAGAGGCTGCACAAAACAGATCTGGGTAGATTTGCCCAAAAGAAGAAGCATAAGTAAAAGAAAAAGATGAATTAAGTGAGGGAGAGGATGAAAGAAAGGGAAAGAAGAAGAAGAGGCGTGTAGGAAAATGAGAAGGGGGAAGCAAAAAGAGAAGGAGAAGGGAAAAGAAAAGAAAAAGAATGATGAGGAGAAGAATGAAGAAAAAAGACAAAAAAAAAATGATATGGTCTCCCAGGAAGAAGATGATAAAAAGAGGAGAAAAAAACTCTTGCAATCAGCGGTAAAATGGGTTTGAGAAAAAAAAAATTAATCCCATAGAAGTGGGATTATTTTTGTCCCATAAGGTAGGACAGAATTTCTAGGATTATGATTAGTTTTATCCCACTCTAGTCCCAAGTGAATAGTAAATATCTCAAATCAAATATGAGATTAACTGTTCATGTGAGATTAATTTAATCTTATCCCACTTTTATTCTCTAAACTAAATAGTCCTTTATCTTCTTCTATTAAGGCATACAAAAGGGATAAACTTTAGTTAAGTCGATCTCGAAAACTTCTCACCAATAAGAAAATACATTACCTTGATGATTTCACTTGTACTTTCAATTAAGTGCAAACAAAAAAGGTAGCAACTGATTAAAAGAAAACAGTGTTGCAACAAAAATAGTCTTTAATCAACAAGTGTTAATTGCCTTGTAAAGGATTCAGTGTCAAAAAAACATAGAATATAGTATCATATTAAGTTAATACTGATGTACCAAAGAAAAAACTAATACTAACTCAATTGTATCCTTATATCACTATAAAAAAAACTTTATCCCCATATATCTTTGGATTTCTGTATTTGAGATTCTTTGTGGTTGTTATTATTTATGGTATGATGGTGTGCCACCTCGTCTAGAAATGAAATTAGCGGGGATGACTGCACTATCTAAAAAATATTTTTCGAACATTTAAAGAATTTCGAAAAAAAGTATTGCTCACAACGAGCATCCCATGTGAAGACTGGAACCATGTGGGTGAGTGTGCGACAATTACAAGTGGCGAACAACATGATGGTTTCATGGTTTAGTAGTTCTCATCACTTTTTGGCCCGATAGTGATGTTGCTTTTCGGCAATATGTGTCGAAAAAGTACAAATCTAAGTCGGGCTCTTTCCACAATTACAATTCTATTTGTTTGAGAAAATTTTGAAGTTGAGACCATTTTGAACATTATCAACCACACCATAGAAAATTCTCAACCATAAGTCAATAAAGGTGGATCCCAATCGTATAACCTACGTATTTTTCATGCAATTATGAGTGTGTGGACTATTTAGGCAACATTTGGGAAGATATTTAAGTAAGTTTAAATCAGTTTGCTTAAATTTCTTCAAGGCAAAAATTGATTTGATTAGATTTAAGCAAACTGATTTAAGTTTATTTAAATCTGAACCCAAACGGTGTATAAGATGCATTGAGATTATTAAGGCCAAGGTGATACATTTAACTCTGCGTTTCCCCTTGAAGTAGGAATGCAACAAGCTATTTTTTAGAGTTATTCTTCAACCGTGGTGCAATTAGCTATGAGCTTCTAGTATGTTCGATAACAAGGGAATGGGGTTACCCATAATTTGGTTAGGTGTGCTAAGCATTTTTATGATTACCAACCTTGGATGAAGAACTATTTAATAATTTTAAGAACTTTAAAAAGTTGGATCTAATATGAAAGTGAGGATCAAAGATTAGAGAGTATATATTTTTTTTATCGAAATGATGTTATACGCAAATAGTAGAATGACTGATTTGATTATAATATAAATTCTTTCTATCACATTATCATAAAAAAGCTCACTATACTATCACAACCAACAAAAGTGAAAGAATCATCGATATGTAAATCAAACAAATAATCCACATACAGTAATAATTGAACATGAGACTTGAAATGCCTCATATGTAATTTTTTACTGTTGAACAAAAGCCTTGTTACTGATTTCAGATAATATTTGTAGCTATAAATTCATATGATGCATGTGATGCCGAGTGAGTGCTATTGAAATTAAAATCTTAATAATTATATTTCTTAAGGCATCAAAAGTAGATATCCAAATGATGAAATATTAATGTCTATATCAAGCTAAAAATAATCATACATGATCTAATATTTATTAGTATGATAATTTCCATTGATCCTTTTAATTTTTGCAATATATGTCATTTGAATGTTTTGAAATCTATTTATGATGCCAAAAATAATTTAATTCTCGCAAAATACTTGATAACGAGTTTATAACTATCAAATCAAGTAAAATATTAGTGATATGGTTACAACCATACTTATTAGAATCGGGTCAAACATCAAACTAGTCGACCACCGGGTCACTGGTTCAACCAATGGATTAATGGTCGAACCGTCGGTTCATGAAAAAACTAAAAAATATATAATAATTATAAAATATCAATTATATTATATTAAATACCTTCAAAAGTATAAAAAATATAAAATTATTATTGTATGTTAACTCAAGTTTAATAAAAAGTAACTAATAAATCAAATTTTAATCACGATTAATTAACAAATAATTATTTATAAGAGTTTAAGTTAAACACCTAAATTAGGAACTCTCTAAAGCATTATATTAAAATATACTAGTATGCTATCTTTTTTTGTGTGTATAAAACAAGGGTTAAATATTAAATATAAACATTAATTTCACAATAAAATAGTTAGCCTGATGGTTGTGTTCACATTTTCACCGAGCCAACCAAGGTTTAAGTGGTTCAAAATGATTGAACCTCTTATCCAGTCTTTTATAAGAAATGGATGGGTCTGATCTCCAATTCATGATCGAACTAGATGGACCAATCGACTCGATTAGATTCATATAACTATGGTTATAACTGATCTTATATTGAAGTCAATCACATTATTCCTCCATGCAAATATTTAAAATAAAACTATTCCGCGAACCAAGTGCACCCTTAGGGAAAAATTATCCTTTTCATAATTTACACATGTGACGACCATATCTATCAATCTATTAAATATAACTATTATGAAATCTTTGAAATAGAAGTATTTAACTTGGGTTTTTTTTTTGATTTAGTGATTACCTCTAAGTCTTTTATATAAGAGATCTAAGTTTGATCCCCCTTCGCCAATGTACTAAAAAAATATGCCTTTTGCTTTTAGTATGTACTTATTGCTTAACCTTTTAGCTTCAAAAATTAAATCTAAATTTAATGTCTTAATTTATTATTTAATTATTTCAATTTTTTTATATTTAAAATTATTTACATTTATATGCACACATTATATGACTATATAAAATTCTATTAATAATAAATAATATTATACTTTTTTAAGAAATTCTATGAATCAAATAATTAAGAAAGATTGTAGTGCAACATAATTAACTAAATCTATTTTATGGATACTTTAATTAATAAATATTTAATTACTAACCATTAAATGCGAGTTTTAAACACTTATCTTATACTTTTTTTCTATGATTCTATCTCTCTTACTCAAGTTTAACAAATATACACATTTGAATTTCATTTCTCTTTTATACTAATCGAAATACTTTTGCTTTCCCACAAACTATATAAAAAATAAAAAAAATTTAATATTCTAAAATTATTTCATTCATGTACTTTATCAAGATTATCTCTTTTTTAAAAATTAATAATAAATTTTTAAAACAATACTCATGTTTGCCACTTTAAATTATGTTATTGACACTCCATTTTTAGACACAAAATAAAAACTTCATTATGTAAGCTTTTTTATTCATTTTTGTTGTGGAATTCTTTCAATCGCATTATATTCTTTATTCATACTGGTTCGAGTCTCTTTGAGTTCAGACGGTAAATTTTTTTATGAATTCTTTAGATAAAGAATAAATGATTTACTTTTAATTCATTTGAAAATATAAACTTAATATATTTCGCATAAACTAACTTACAATACTATTTGATTGTTAAAAAAAAAAACTCATTCTTGTAAAACCTTATTATTCATATAAAACATTTATCATAAAAAATTCTTTTTCTTCTGGAAACGGAGTAGTTATCAAGTCACGTCACCAAGTAGACCTATAAAGTGGAGGCCAATGCATTCATAAATGTACCTTATGCATGTAATGTCAAAATCAAAACACTAATAAAATTTAAAATCTTAAAAGCTTTTATCCAAAATATTTCGGTTCTCCATTAATTTTTATTTGGTTCGAGTTTTTATGCATCCAAAATGAAAATGATCTCTTCCTTTTAACATTAGACGCTATTAATGTACTTGATCAATGAAAACTTATTTTTAACAGATCGCGTAGAGAGGGTGAGACCCCAATGTACCTAAGGTCCATACCCAACATGGACCAGAGCTAAACCCAAACGACATATCGTAAAACCAGAGTCAAAAGAGGTCCCAAGAAACCCCAAGAAATCAAAAATCAAAAGAACCCTCCGTCCCCACCATATCATTTCAATCAACGTTGACCTGTGAAACTCTTTTGCCCAATCACAGCCGTCCATTTTCTGTGCATCGAATCGTCGTCAACTTACACGCGTTCCCTTTTATTGTGCGGCGCGAATCCGCATAATACATAAAAGAATTTGCCACGTGTTCAACCCTTCATGCTTTCCATACTAACCCTGGTTAGCTTATCACTTTCGTTGCTCACTAACCCTAGTCGAAGCTATATATACGCTCCATCCTCTCTCTCTTCCCCCTCTCATTCATCTCTCTCTGCAAAAACAAAATTTCGATTTCTCCAAAGCTTAGACAGAGAGAACACAGATTCTCGAAAGAGAGAAAAGAAAAAGAGAAAAAAAAAGAAAAAAAACTGAAGATGAAAAAGAAACCCTAATTAACACTTCTCAAGAAATTAGGGTTTCGTTTCTTTGCTTTGGCTGTGTATTTTGAGAGGCGTTTCCTTCTCTATATACATGCGTTTAGTTTGTTTTACTAGCAATGGCGGAGAGGAGATTCACGATAGGGTACGCGCTTTTGCCTAAGAAGCAGCAGAGCTTCATACAGGAATCGCTGGTGAGTCTTTCGAGATCTCGGGGCATCGATTTGGTGAAGATCGACACGGAGCTGCCGCTAGGAGAGCAGGGCCCCTTCGATTGCATCCTCCACAAGCTCTACGGCGACGACTGGAAGCGGGAGCTTGCTGAGTTCCAGTTGAAGAATCCAAATGCGGTGATCATCGACTCCCCAAACGCTATCGAGCGACTACACAACCGGATTTCAATGCTTCAGGTGGTTTCAGAGCTCAAGATCGACCGCGTGGTCGATACCTCCAGCTTTGGGATTCCCAAGCAGATTGTCATCTACGACAAGGAGACGCTCTTCGACCGCCAGGCCTGGGAGTTCCTCAAGTTCCCCGTCATAGCTAAGCCCTTGGTGGCCGATGGCAGTGCCAAATCCCACAAGATGGCTCTGGTTTTCAACCACGATGGCTTGAACAAGCTCAAGCCTCCCATTGTTCTGCAGGAGTTCATAAATCATGGTGGTGTCATCTTCAAGATCTATGTTGTTGGTGAATATGTTAAATGTGTCAAGAGGAAGTCCTTGCCGGATGTTTCCGAGGAGAAATTGAAGAGCTTGGAGGGTTCCTTGTCCTTCTCCCAGGTGTCCAATTTGGCCACTCATGAGAAGAATGATGATAAGTACTACAAGTTGATGCATTTGGAGGACACTGAATTGCCGCCCCAGAGTTTTATAACGGATATTGCTAGGGGCTTGAGGCAAGCATTAACGTTGAATCTGTTTAATTTTGATGTGATAAGGGATACGAGGATTGGGAATCGGTACCTTGTTATTGATATTAACTATTTTCCTGGGTACGCGAAAATGCCTTCTTATGAGACTGTTTTGACTGATTTCTTCTGGGAGGTAGTGCAAATGAAGGGGAAAGTGGTGGGGATAAGTTTGGGTGCGGGTACTAGTGAGGAGAAGCCGGGTTTTGATACCAGACAGATGCTTAGTTGTGACGGAGATGTGAGAAAAATTGTGAGTAATACTTGTTGCAGTGATGGGGAGGAGAAGGAAAACCCTATTCAGGTGTGACAGAAATGTAGGGGGATAGCTATGAACGGTAGTGTAGCTCGTTTTATTCATTAGTTGGTGATTTTGGGTTTCCTAAATTGTGTAAAGCATTGGGATCCTTGTGCTGATTTGTGGACTGAAGCGAGTTGCGCATTTCGGTTTTAGATAGCAGTTAGTACAGTGGTGAAATAAGAAGGTCGTTTCTTGGAGTTAGTTTTAGCCTCTTGACAACATTACATGGTGTTCACTGTTGCTCATGTATATTCTGCCCACCATTGCGCTGGAGATAGGTACATCTCAAATACTTTTTTAAGTTTTAGGAAAGTTAAGTTGTACTTTGAGGCTTAAGTGTTTTCTTTGTTTGAAGTTGTTCTAGTTTTGCACCTTTAGAAACTTTAGTGAATGGAATTTTCCATTTTGTCAATGAAAATTTAAGTTTAGTTTTCTTGCTTTCTTTGTCGATGCTGAATGAATGAGTTTCATTATGTGGTTGAACTAATAAGTTATCCTCAATTAGGGTTGCATCTCTGATGTTGCTAGAGTCATTAAGCAAATATATGCCTATGTTCTTTTCTATGTTCACAGATATGTTTGAATTTGTTGAATAATTTGCATGTTGATGTGTTTGTTAACTTTGAATGTGGTTTTCTGGGCTCTTATTGACATTATTTTAAATAGCAAGTATCATGATCTTATTTTAGTCCACTCAAACATAGTATTCGGTCGGAGTTCTGGTTGATTGCTTGGACTTAATGAGTTTATAAGGTAAATTGTATTGGGCAAAACTTATATGAAGTTATTTACACGAAGTTTGTGAAGTTCTTTAAAATTTAAAATGAATGATCATGACCTATTATTGTTTTTTTTTTATAAGTAACTATTATCTAAAATACATTCATGAGAACTCAATATGTTTTGATAAATTTTAACCTACAAATATTATTTTTTTGAAGGGAACTTCACAAACTCAATATAAAAAACTTCACCCAAGTTTTATCCAATTTTATTAGTCATATGGAGTGCTTCGAGTATTTATGGAGTTGTATGCAAATTAATGTCTTATATTCTATCCTTTTTTGAAAGTTTCGCCAAAGGATCTGGGTCTAGATGATGTGCCGAGATCCATTCATGGATTTAACTTTAGATTAGCTATTAATGAATACTATTCAAGGAAGGTCGGGTGTTATCTTTTTGTATGATTGATGGTTACTATGGTGGTTCAAGCATTAAATATTGCTAGGGTTCGTATAACCATCTTTGTCGCATAGCATTGACATTGGGCCCAAACAGATGTAGGAATATTCAACTTTCTGATTTTCTTTGCCAGTTGTAACCTTGTCATATGGCTGTACTTTTTCTGTTTTGTGTAACTATATGTCGTCGTACCCTCAACTCCCATGTTTGAGGGATCATCCAATTTTAAAAGTGAAATTGTATCACACTGTATCCCTTGTCAGATTGTAACATATACTCGTGTATAAGTACGTCTTATACTATGGTGGTTCAAGCATTAAATATTGGTAGGGTTTTGTACAACCATCTTTGTCGCATATCATTGACATTGAGCCAAAACAGATGTAGAAATATTCAACTTTCTATTTATCTTGCCTGTTGTAACCATGTCATATAGCTGTACTTTTTCTGTTTTGTGTAACTATATGTCCTCGTGTTCTTAACTCCCATGTTTGAGGGGTCATCAAAATTTGAAAGTGAAATTTTATCACATTCTATCACTTGTCGGATTATAACTTATGCTCGTGTATAAGTGTCAGGTTCCAGTGCTCTCTGTTAGCTCAGAGACGTGTCTAGATTTTATTTTAGATAAGTACATCTTATACTATGGTGGTTCAAGCATTAAATATCGCTAGGGTTTTGTATAACCATCTTTGTCGCATAGCATTGACATTGGGCCAAAGCGGATGCAGGAATATTCAACTTTCTATTTATCTTGCCTGTTTTAACCGTGTCATATAGCTGTACTTTTTCTGTTTTGTGTAACTATATGTCCTTGTGTTCTCAACTTCCATGTTTGAGGGGTCATCAAAATTTGAAAGTGAAATTTTATCACATTGTATCACTTGTCGGATTATAACTTATACTCGTGTATAAGTGTCAGGTTCCAGTGCTCTCTGTTAGCTCAGAGATGTGTCTAGATTTTATTTAGATAAGTACTGGGACGTGTCTATCTTAAACACTTGTATGTCTATTATTGTCTTTCATATTATTTCTACATACAAATTACATAATACTGTCAGCATGTGTGCTTCCCATCTCATTTTTATCAAGAACTGTCTGTTGAGCTGCTAATTGTCGGATTCAAAATATCATTCTTAGGTTAATTATAATTTGCGAAATGATGGAGGAGCACAAATCCCACAATTCTCTTTGGTGTAACCAAAGGTCATTGACAGTGGTTCAGCAAATGGCCTTTCACTTATTTAAGATTTAGGTAGATGTACTTATGAGAAAAAGATTTAGGTAGATGTCTTGAATATTTTGAGTATGTGTTGAAGGAGCACTGGAACTTTTAGCGTCCAGCACATGCAAACACGTTTGAAGCTCTCTTCTAGAAGTCTCAACACTGCATGGCCTACTATAACAAAAGCATACTTGGTTGTGCCACTTAGTTTGTCGTAGTGTTACTGCATGTATATAACCATAGTTGTCAATTTGAGATTCGAATCGTGAATGGTTCGAATTGTAAGATTCAATACAAATTCTGAAAATCAATTTAAATTGACATGTATACATGTAAAACAAACATTATACATTAAAAGTGAAATATTTTAACATATATTGAATGATCATGTGACCAATTAGAAAGATGCTTGTCTCTAAGTGATGTTAGTCCGAATCTCACCACGATCTTCTCTAATTAACATATTATAACCATATAATAGTAATTTGCTAACAACAAACAAATAATAACTAAAATCGCACAATATAATAAATTAATAAATAATGTAATAAAGTAATAAAATAAAATAATAGTATTACTATAATTAATACTATTATGGATTGTAATCAAAGATATGAATGCAATATGAGCTTGCTTGTTTGATCACAAAAAGTCTTAGAATCCTAAATTTCTAGAATAACTTACGAAAGAGAAAAACTAATGAACTATATTTATTCTTGCTCTAAACATCTTGTTTTAAACCTTATTTTTTTTTAAAAGAAATTGTAGGTTTTATTGAATCAAATCGTACTAAATTGTAGATTTGACACTGATTCAGGATCAACTTAGATTCAGCATACCAATTTGAATTGTTTAGGCCCTGAATTGTATTTAATCGTACGAATTGAATTGTGAATTGTAAGATTTTGATAACTACGCATATAACTTTTGAAAGACAAATGCAACTAAATGTGATAGTTTCACTTGATAAGTAAAGAAATTAATTTATAGTCTACAATTGCATACTGATAGTCAATGCTAAACCGATTAAAGCCTGAGAAGGATATATTGAGAACATAAGTGGAATGTTAACTTCAAAGCTTTCAATTTTCTTTCCTTTCTTGACTCCCTATCATTTAATTGTTGATGTTCCCCCTATCTGCTCATGAATTCCTTTCTGCCTAACTGGTTCATTGCAATTCATTTATTTAATTTCATATGAAAATTTACTTTTGAAAAATTCTATGCATGTGCAGTCTTATTATCTTCACATAATATTCAACTGACATCCTTCCCAACTCCATGACCATCTCTAATTACTTTATGATTATGACAGACAATAATCGGTCTTCATTCTTGAGCCTCTTTCTAATGAGTTATGGCATCAGTGAGTCTAAAATCCTACTTAAATGGAGAAGTATCTCTTAGCTATAGTCTACCTTTTCCATTGTGGGTGAACTGGGGTCTGATGATGTGCTGATGTTGACTTATTGTCCACCTATTGTTTTGTAATTTGAAGTGCAAGTCACTACTTTTAAGTTTTAATGGTTTTAGAAAGTATTGAGTTTTCAGTTTGTTGAGATTTTTTTCTTGGAGTGGGCTTGGTTTCCTATGCTTAATACATTCCTGATTTAGCTCAACAGTATTTTCTTTTGGCTGTTCTTGAACTGAAGCACTAAACCTAGTGGGATGTGCTTACCATCTATAAAATAAGGGGGATATCTGAAGTTGAGCTTACAAGAACAGTTAGGAACTAAATTATTATGCATGACACTTGGTGTAACCTTGTTGTTCTTGATAATGGTTTACCTACCCCTCTGTTTTTATGTTCAGACATGTAAGAATTATTGCCCTTGTTTTAAATCGATATATTTTCATCATGATGATTAGTCTTATGAAGTCTTGATCTGGAATGATGCTATTCCCTTAAGTTAAGATGGTGAAATTATGGATGGTCTCAATAATATCTTGTGTATAAACAGATATAAGTTTTGGCCGGACCTTTTAAGTGCCAGTGTGTCACTGATTTTGGTTTAATGTGTTTGTAAATGTCATGTGGAGATCATGTACGGATTAAAAACATAGGAGATCTCTCTTTAATAGAGCAATATGGTGCAAAAGGATTCTTGTTTCTATGAATTATGCTTTAGTTTTGATATTTAATTTTCTATTTAGTGGATGAAGAATAAGAGTAAGTTGCCAGAGAGAGACTGGACTTTAGAAAGTTTCAACAAGGAGAAGAGTCGAAACATAGAAAAGAGGAATAGACGCTTGGGCTTCATTGCTCTTAATTGCAATCGAAGATTACCAACCAATGAGATAATTTTTATGCTTGGTCATCAGGATTTGAAACTTTTGCTGTTTTTGTTGAGAGGTTATCAGTGCTAGTTGTGTTTGTTGTTTCCTTGGAAATGGTCTTGGATTGTGGAGTAAATGCACTAGAAGTGGAGTATGTTGTTTCGTGTAGGCCTTTGGTATATCATTGCTTCTACTCGGGTTTTTAGTGGGTTTTGTTTTGTGGGGGCTTCTGCTGAGTTTGAATTATGCTGGTAACAAATTGTCTTAATATAGAGGTTCTTAAACAAGTAAAAGATTTTTTCATGCAAAGCAGTTCTTCAAGTAAAACTAAGCTTCATCCTCTTCCTTTACAGTATATTCATGTGGTGTGCTGATTTGATATTTTAGCAATTTCAGTCTTCAAAGGCCTGCTCTTTTAGGAAGAAAAAGTGGATTCTAAGGTAGCATGACACAATACGATCTCTTTCACTCTCTTACCGTGTCTCTCTCATACACATACACATACACATACACATACACACCCCTCTAAAATTGAAAATTATTAGGCATGGAACTCGGAACTCCTACCATGTTAAACTGTGACCATGGTTGTCCTCACAATAAACTACCCTGTGGATTTGACTCTCGTTCTGGCACCTAGAGCCATGTAGATTAGTAATCCACGTAGACAATTATTATTGAGTGGTTGTGTGGCCACTTGGTAGCAGCTCGTTACCTAATAGTTACTTCTTCCAAATATGTGTTTTGGATCGGCATAGATAATATACTATTAGTTTTGAACCATTATGGACAAGGGATTTATTTGGAAAGAAATAGATGCATTTACATCATAAATTCAATTTAATTGACTGGAAATCACATGAAGGCCTCCGGACATGGTGAATGTGACTGTAAGCAGCGGTTCAAGCTTCAATATTGCATAATCGGGTTTACATTATTACATGACCAATTAAGGTTGATGGTTGAGGACTTAATTTTCTAGCAGTTACATGTAATAGCATTCTGTTAGGTTTCTTAAGAACTGGTAGCATTCTTTGGACAAGACATCTACTTTCTAAGGCAAGGCTATAAAGTTTGGCAAGAATTTATATGGAACAGAATGTTTCTGTGATGTTTTCTTAGTTAGATCTTGCTAAGCAACTGAGGGTCTGCAATAGTTTGATTGATGGTGTAAATACTTGAGAAGGATAATTTAACATTTCCATTGAGCTTCGTCTTCTTTCAGTCATCTTTTATAAATTTTGGCGGGTTTTACTTATCAAAAAAATAAAATAAAATAAAATCTTGGTGGGTTTTGTATTACTAACATTTTGATTACTTTATTTGGGTGGTAACTGCAGATATTATACTTTGATTTGTTTGTAATTCTAACTCCACCTTTGAGTTCTCTCTCTATCTGAGTACCTGTTTTTTCAGGCTATATAAATATTGATGTTGCTTCTCACAAAGAATGTGTGGCAGAGAGCTCATTACAAAGATGTATGAACTAAATATGCATAAATTCCCACTGGGCTTTTTTGGTAAGATTACAAAGCAATCTGCATTCATGGGGATGGATGTTTGGCAACATCTATTGCGAATTATCTTGTCTGATTCTTTTGCTTGCCTGCAATTACTGAAAAAGCTTTTGAGCTTTCGAAGTAAATTTTGTTGGAGATGAGGTTGACTTGATTGTTTTTTAATGTTGTCTTGTGAGTAGTTTTGTTGTCGGCTTCCCTTTGGTGGTTTTTCGAATGAAGTTTTTGTTATAAAAAGAAGAGAAACTGATCAAAACTATCATGTGCTGATCATAGAGCTGGCCAAGGCAAATAATTGTGGTTGTCTAGAATGCATTTCATGTTATCTTACAATAAGTTAGATTTCATCTTCTTTCTTCTAGTTCTGTAATTTTTATGATTTGTGCAAGTTCTGTTTGATCTGATTTCTCTGGAAAAGGAAAAGAATTGTGGTTGTTATGTTGTGCTGATCTGATCTGTTTTGTGCAAGCTTCTACCCCAGTTGGCTTTTTCCCGTTTTCTTTTCCTTTTCTTTCCCTTTTGTGTAAAAGGGAATGAATTTGATTGATTATGTGATCTAAATCTGCTGGGTTCAAACTGGAATAATGGAGCTGGTTAACAGTTATTTCCTTTCATTCTTCACCCTATTATAAGCTGAATTAAATTTCAAATGGGCTACGATTCAATAATTTAGTCCAAGTTCAGATTATTTGAAAAATTGAGAATCCAGACCAACAAAGTTAAAAAGGACTGGATGTATAAAATTACTACAATTTTATGTCCCGACGGTTTTCAGAAAAATATAACTTAATAAATGTAAACTGCAAGAAACATAATAAAAGCTTAAAGGCTTTTGATAGTAGTAGTAGCGTTTTTTAGAAAGTAATTCCCCTTTGTAATTACAGAGGGAAAAAAAAAAATAGAGGACACGAAGGTCTTTGGAAGAAAGCCCCTTTTTGACCTAAAATTTAAACGAAAAAAATAAATATATAGAAAATCTAAAACATTTATTCAAGTAAGACTTTTTAACATTTATAAAAATTGAAATTTCTTGGTTTCGTATGATAATACTGATGGCATCACTTGGCCTTGACCTATTGCCACGAACTTACAACAGCATTGGCTGTACGTTTCTCTAGCAATTCTCTTTTGACCTTTTCATTTGAGAACTACCTTAGACTTTTGGGGTATTGGTGGTTTTTGCAATTAATCACATAATTAAACGATGTTCTTTTCATTATTAATTATATGGTAGATTTTGGGTGCCTTGAGAAAAAAAAAAAGACAATTTGCTTTAGGTGGTATATATATACATTTAACGATAAATTTTTACTTTTGGTAATAAAAAATAAAGACATTGAAGGTAAAAGAAAAAAAAAACAATTTTACCATCAACGACAAATTGCATTTCTTTCAAAAGCACCGGAGTACCTACCTAATTATATATAAATGATATTGATTAAAAACACTAGTAACGTGTGAAACATGAAAAGAAGTTGATATTTACAACACGACCACACTTCACCATGATTAAAACAATCTAGTAATTAAGGGATCAATATATAAAAATTTAAATTAGTTGCACTTGCCTGGGAACCAAAAAATATCAACTAATGGATATCATATCAGTACATGTCTAGACCAAATTCAAGAGAGATATATGACATAAAAACATTTTTCACTTAGATGAGTTCATGAGAAGAGAGAGAGATCTTTTCATCCAATGGTGAAAAATGCTGTGTTATATGTATTTTTCTTGAACTTGGTCTAGATAAAAATTTCTCCAATAAATAATGTGGCATCCATTGAGACAATGATCCTTGAATTATGAATCAAAAGAGTCCTAATTAGGATTGGGCAAAAATAATCGATAACCATAATCGAACATGAATTATTCTATAATCAAATAAAAAAAACATGGTTACCAAAAAAAATGTTAGGTTTATGGTTCAAATTTTGTTGTTGTTATGTTTATGATCAAGGTTATTGATTTTTAAATATGGCGGTTAATCACTTAACCGAACCATACCAAAATTATATATATACCCAATTACAATTTTATCCCTAATAAATTAGATATGTTTTAAGACTAAGGTTATAATAGTAAAAATGCATAGTATATTAGTAATAAATAAATAAATATATATTTTAAAAATATTTATTTGGAGTATATGAATGTAGATTGAATGATGCTAAGAATTTTAATATGGATTGATTAGTGTTAATCGAATGAGATTGTAGTTTTTGAACTTTTACATTATATTATACTTTGATCAGTATAACTTTCTTGATTTGGTAAAATTTTGTTTAACTGTGGTTAGTTGCAAAATTTCGATAATCAAACCGAACCAAAAGTTTGGTTACAGAAAGAAATGGTTTGGTTTTTGGTTACAGCTTTAGACAAACAAAATTTTTGCTTAGGATTATAGTTCCACCAAATTTTGTGGTTACCAAACCGTTCCCACCCCTAGATTCCTAACACCAATTAAAATTGAGTACGACACTTTTATTGTAAAAATTATAAAGTAAAACCTACAATAGACATAGATTTGGATTTTAAAGTGTTATCGGTCCACATTAAGCATGCTGTAATTTTCTCTTTCATGTTAACAAATGTAGTTTTTAAATGGAAACTTACAAATGTAATTAACTAAGAGATCTTGACCTAAATTATAAAGTTACTGAGAAGGGGACTGAGTGTCACGGTACGCATCATTTGGTATGGCTGCTACTCGAGAGTTGGCCTTCGAATGGGTTGTGTATCTTTTTGACTATTGTGCAACAAGCGTGGCCTAGTTGTACAACAGTTGTGCAGCAGATGTGTGTCGATGGTGTGCTAGTCTGACACAATGACAGTTTTGTAATTATATGGTTTATACTCCAGAAATTAATGGAAATTTTGGAGAGTATTTAAAAGACGCGATCAGTGATATAGTATGTTCAGATTCAGCAAATAATGAAAATTGGATTTATTAAAGAATTATGAGGACACAAGTGTGAGGTATATTTCCTTCTAGTAATGCACAAAATGACTTAAGACTCTATAAGATGGACAATGTATTGGGCTCTCCACCACCCCGGTGTACACACATGGGCCTTGATGGGCATGGTTTGAGCTATGTGTGAGCACTAAGTGAACCTCCCAAGGAAACTTGGGGTGCGGGTTTGGGGTCATTGTAAGGTGACTCAATCCTCAATGAAGCAGGGAGCTTCATAGACAGTATAGGTGGTTTGTATGCACTATGTTGTGGGCTATTATCTGTGTGTTCAACATAATGATGGGAGGCATTATGCATTGATGGTTAAGCTGTGCATTGACTATCTTCGGTTGGACTTGCTGCCTATGTGTGTGCAGTTAGGTTTGATAGTTGGTTACATGAAGACGGATTCATGGGTGGTATGCTCTCAGTTAGTCAACATAATTAAGAGATCTTGACCTAAATTATAAAGTTACTAAGAAGAGGACTGAGTGTCACGATACACATCATTTGGTATGGTTGCTACCCGAGAGTTAGCCTTTGAATGGGTTGTGTATCTTTTTGACTATTGTGCAACAAACATGACCTAATTGTATGGCAGTTGTGGAGTAGATGTATGTCAGTGGTGTGATAGTGTGGCACAATGGCAGTTTCATAATTATATGGTTTATACTCCAGAAATTAATGGGAATTTTGGAGTGTATCAAGAAGATGCGATCAGTGATATAATATGTTTAGATTTAACATATTATGAAAATTGGATTTATTAAAGGATTATGACGACTCAAGTGTGAGGTATATTTTCTTCTAGTAATGCACAGAATGACTTAAGACTCTAAGGGGGACAATGTATTGGGCTCTCCACCACCCCGGTGTACACACATGGGCCTTGATGGGCATGGTTTGAGCTATGTGTGAGCACTAAGTGAGCCGCCCAAGGAAACTTGGAGTGCGGGTTTGGGGTCACCGTAGGGTGACTCAATCCTCCATGAAGTAGGGAACTTCATGGACAGTATAAGTGGCTCGTATGCACTATGTTGTGGGCTATTATCTGTGTGTTCAACATAATGATGGGAGGCATTATGCATTGATGGTTGAGCTGTGCATCGACTATCTTTGGTTAGACTTGCAGCCTATGTGTGTGAAGTTAGGCTTGACAGTTGGTTACAGGAAGGCGGATTTATGGGTGGTATGCTCTCAGTTAGGATGGTGGATTATCATCAATGCGTCTAGCACAAGCATAGAGAGAATTGTACATCAGTGGGCGAACAACAGTTTAGTTGCAAGCACAATGAGGGGCGATATTATGCATCTTCCGTAGGCAAATAGAGTATGATAGATTGCAGGTCATTGAGCTAAGAATTGTCATAGATGATAACTCTGTGGCATTTCTAGGATGTCTTGGGGAATGAGACTTTATTCGTGTGCTTTTAATCAGGTAAGTGTTCCTCATTGGGGTTTAAAGGCATGAAGGCTGATAAGGATCATTAGCATGTGTTTGTGGTTATTCAGGTCAGTGGGATGTTTCAGTTTGGTTCAAGAACAGTGTGATAACCTCTGGGACAATGTTAAGTGTGTTGCGAGTTTCACGACCTTGTGGGTTTGAGTTTCAGAGAAAGTGTGTTGAGTTATGTGGCTTCAAAAAGGTTGTTTTATGAACTCTTGAGGTGAAAAATTAAGGTGAAAAAAGGCTAGCTAGAAGTTGGAGAAGTTCTAGCACCGCACAATCCTTTGGATTTAGGGCAAATATGGCAGAGCATGACAGTTGGTATCAGAGCAAAGGTTACTCTCCTTAGAATGGCTTAGTTTCGAGAAGGGACTTCGATAAATTATTGGGTTGTGAATTATTGAGCATTTTGGTCTTCTTGAGCAAGATTGCAGTATCAGTTATCGGATTTACGGTATGCATGAGTCGGCAGGGTTCGACATGACAACACTTGAATGGAGGCACGTTGTGCCTTACCATGAATTTGAATGGTGGCCTAATATTGTGATCTTAACTAGTGGACCAACGTAACCAAAAATTATTTATATGGTTATTAGCTTTGGAGAGTATACCCTCGTGGAACATGTATGGGCATGTTTCATATAAGAGCTTTCAAGTGTGAGTTACTGTGTTTATCTGAGAGGGCATATTTGCTCATGTGACTTGGTTACTAAAATACATTTGTATGGTTACTAGTTTCGAAGAGCGGGCCCTTATGGAACATGTATGGGAATGTTTCGTGAGGGAACTTTCAAGCGTGGGCTACTATGTTTGTCTGAGAGAGTGGACTTGCACATGAGAGTTAGTTAGTAAGCACATTGATTGTGTGTTTGTGTGGGTACTGCGAGATGTGATAATTATTTCGGCTGTGGTTGGAATTGGTATTTGATTCAGTGTCAGCTTTGAGGACTCCGACCAAGAGTGTTGGTTTGGTTCTTTCGGTTTTGGGTTAATATTTTGCTTTATGAGGCATCGAAGGCCCATGATTGATCGCAGTGTTGTGGCATACGGATTGGTGGCTTCCTTGTGAGGAAAATGGTTTCCATCTTGAGAGGGGAAATGGAATTCCTTAACTAAGGGTTGACTTTAAAGTGAACAAGTGGGAGGAACCCATGGTATCAAAAAATGACATATTTGAGCTTGAGTTTTGAGTAAGGTTCCTTGGTAATAAAAGTGCTTCATTTAACATGGTGTTGCCTTGAATTGTGAGTTTGAGTAAGGGAGTCCCTCAAAACTAACTTAATATTCATTATGGTGTTCTTCAAGAGTGGAGACACTTTGAGTTTCATTTGGACTAAAGAATGATGTCGTTAGAGAACAGTTGGCTTGTGAGCTATGCCTTGCGAGGTGCAATTCTTCTTGCATCTTGGTGTGACCTAAGGGTAAGCACATTTTGAAAATTCCAGTGGAAAAGAGTGGGGGTGCCGCTAGTAGGTGGATGGCTGGTGAGCCACACCCGGAGGGGTGCATCTTTGCTTCCGTCTTTGTGTTGCCTAAGAGTAGGTGCACATGCAACAAAGTTTGAGTTCTTGATTGGGAACCTATTTTGAAGCTTGAGTGGCAGGTTCATCGAGCAACTTGGATTTTGGTAATGGCTCATTGGATCTTGAGTTGGGGTAAGCCTTGTGGTTGGAACCCGATAATTTTTCTTATTGAGTGCATCCATAAGACATCTCGAGTTTCAGAGGGAAGGATCATGTGTTTAGTGGGCGTGAGGGCCTCGCCCAGAAAGGTGCACCCAAGATAAGTGGTGCCACAAGTGTGTGGTTGGCATGAGGGCCTCACTCAAAGAGGTGTACCCAAGATAAGTGGTGCTACAAGCGTGTGGTTGGTGTGAGGGCCTTACCTAAAGGGGTGTACCCAAGTGACGTGGTGCCACAAGAGTGTGGTTAGCATAAGTACCCAGCTCATAGGATCGAACCCAAAAAGGGATGAGAGTGTTAAAGGACGGAGCATTTCACTTGTGGCAAGTTAAAGGGTTACCTCGTGGTGTGGCGAAGAAAGCTGCACACACCATTAGGAATCAAGTTTAAGTTTTGAGGCATGATGAAGCGTCATCATTGGGTAGTCAGTACAATATTTTAGTTAGCTTGCGTGAAGTCTGTTGTGAAGCTTTGAGTTAAGCTCGTGTGCTTCAGAGGGCAAAAAACATATTTGAGCTTGAGTAAGGTAAAAGCAGAAGTGTGAGTGTACATATTCGATCATGTCTATAGAGACGGGCGAGTGACTAGTGAGTTTTTAGATCGATACGTGCGGTGTTCTATGGATTATAGGAATATGTCACAAAGCTTTATGTGGAAACTTAGCTCTAGTTCTTATGTTGCGCGTCGATGAGGGCATTGACAAAATGAAGTGAGGGAGAATGTCATGGTACCCACCATTTGGTATGGTTGTTACCTGTGAGTTGGAATTTGAATAGGTTGTGTGGTGGTCATTGTGACTGTTGTGCAACAAACATGGCCTAGTTGTGGGGCAGTTGTTTAGCAGACGTGTGTCAGTGGTGTGCTAGTATGACACAATGGCAGTTTTGTAATTATGTGGTTTCCTCCGAAAATTAATGTGAATTTTAGGGAGTATCTAGAAGATGCGATTAGTGATATGATATGTTCAGATTCAATAAATTGTGAAAATTGGATTTATTTAAGGATTATGACGACTCAAGCGTGAGGTATGTTTCCTTCTGGTAATGCTCAAAATGACTTAAGAATTTATAAGTGGGACAGTGTGTCAGGCTCTCCACCACCCCCGGTGTACACATATAGGTTATAATGGGTATGATTTAAGCTATGTGTGGGCACTAAGTGACCCTCCCAAGGAAACTTGGGGTGCAGGTTTGGGGCCACTATAGGGTGACTCAATCCTTCATGAAACAGGGAGCTTCATGGACAATATAGGTGACTAGTATCCACTATGTTGTAAGCTATTATCTGTGTGTTCAACATAATGATGGGAGGCATTATGCATTTATGATTGAGCTGTGCATCGATTATCTTCGGTTAATTTGCAGTCTATGTGCGTGCAGTCAGATTTGAGAGTTGGTTACAAGAAATCAGATATGCATCTAGCACAAGTACATAGAGAATTGTGAATCAGTGGGCGAACAACGGTTCAGTGGCAAGCACAATGAGGGGTAACATTCTGCGTCTTCGGTGGGCAAACAATGTACGATAGATGGGGATCATTGAACTGAGAATTGATACAGATGACAACTCTATGGAATTTCTAGGATGTCTTAGGGTACCAGTGGGACTATAACCGTTTTCTCTTAATTGGGTAAGTGTTCCTCATTGGGGTCTAAAGGCATGAGGGTTGATAGAGACCATTAGCACGTGTTCATGGTTATTTAGGTCAGTGGGATGTTTCAGGTTGGTTCAAGAGTGGTGTGATAACTTCTAGGACAATGTTAAGTTTTTTGCGAGTTTCATAACCTTGTGGTTTTGAGTTTCAGAGAAAGTGTGTTGAGTTATATGGCTTAAAAAACGTTGTCTTGTGAATTCTTGAGGTAAAAACTCGAGGTGAAGAAAGGCTGGCTAGAACTTGGAGAAGTTTTAGCGTTGTACGATCCTCTTGATTTAGGGAAAATTTTGCGGACCGTGACACTGAGCTACTAAAATTTATCCTTTGAAATATCATCCATCTCTTTCTCAATCTCATCACTCTAGATTTTCCTATTTCCTTTTATCCTATTTTTTTCTTTTCCCCATCCCCTGTTTTAGCTAGTATCTCAGGTAAGGTAAGTTTCTCTCTCTATTTTTATTTATTTTTTTTGAGATTATTCTATGAATGATTAATTTGTGTTTTTCCTATTTTATTTGTAGGTGAACATTTTTGGACGCATCATCTTAGTGAGGTATGTATTTTGAAATTTGTTAAGCTTCTCTCTCAAATTTTCTTTTAAGTTTTTGCGGTTATACTGAGAATGGTTTGTGTTTTTCCTATTTTATTTGCACATGAACATTTCTAGACGCAACATCTCAATGAGGTAAGTATTTTGAAATTTGTAAAATCATATTGTGCAACTAAGATGTTTGATAAAATTCTTGAATGAGTTGCTAAGACCTCTTTTCTTAGATTTTGTTTCTGAGTGAAATGTTTATGAGTGAAATGCTTAGTATTTCAAAGTTATGTGTAGTTTTTGGCTGTTGTTTGATGCTATGTTTTTTTTTGTCCATTTTCAATTTAGTCTTATGTTGCTTATAGAAAATATGATTGTTCTTTGTTAATTTCAGTGCATGACCAGTTTGCATATAGGTGTTTGATAAAATTACTGATTGCGCTAAGCTTGTATTTTATAAGTGAAATGTCTACTTCAAGTGTCAGTTCAAGAGAAGCATTGCAATTCTTGAACAAAATATGCTATTGTGGGGTTCATTCTGTTATCAAAATATCAGAGTCTGAGAATAACCAAAATGGGTTATATTATTGTTGTGCTGGTGAAAGGGAAAGGAAATGCAAGTTTTGGTATTTTTGTTCCCTTGTGAATGAGCAACAATTTGAAGGAGCTAGAGGTGTCTGTGCTAGGAAAACTATGACTTTTGAAGTTAAGTTCTTAAGAGATGAAGTTAAAGCTTGCAAAAGAATGGTGCATGGTATGGCAGTAACTGCTGGAGTAATGAAGTCCCTAATAACAATTATTGTTGGCATAAATATAGTGTGTGTACTGTATTATCCAAAATGTAGTGTGTGTAGTGTTAATGTCCCTAATAGCAATACTAGTTGGCATTGGGACCAAATTAATGAAGTTCTCTTATTTTTTGGGACCAAATTATGTGTTTATGCTTTACTCCAAATTTGTGACAATTTCATTAAAGTCAGCAAAATGTGTTAATGAAGTTTGGTTGAGGATTTTCTTGACTTACAGTGTGGATTGAATTTGATGATCTAATGGTATATTTGATTGAACATAGGCAAAAAAACTAGGCAAGTTATGTGTTTTTACTTTGTTATTCTAATCAATTTTTAGAGTACTTGAAGTGTGCTTCATTTTGATGTTCATGAGTGATATATTGGATGCAACTTTGGTTCAATATTTAGTTGATTTCTAGATTATAGTGCTGATAAGTGTTTCAGTGACTAAGAATTTTGAATCTCGATGTTGATATTAGCACGAAGATAACTTTTGTGTTACCAGCTAGTAGGAAAAACCTATAATTTGTCAACATTTTCTCATTTGACCTTAAGAACAAGTAATTTGATTTCCAAACTCAAAATAATTGCTTTCCAGATTGTTGTTTTAAAGCATGATTTAGCTTTGAAAAATATTATATTTAACATGGATTATCTATCCGATCATAATAGAAAGCGCCTTAATCCTATGATGGTAGTGTATTAAAATTCAAAGAAACTCTTAAACATGACAAAAATGATATTGGATTTAATGGAAACATTACCTGAAACAAGATCACCAAGAGAAGAGAGTGGCATATATTTGCGTAAAATCTAAAAAGTTTACTTGTCTATCATGGATTGAAAATAGTTTTGCTAGAATCAGGTAGCATTGATGAGAAAAAAAGGATTATATAAACCCACCAAATGCTTTCAAGGTGTACCAACAACAACTCCCAATTTATATAAACCAGCACTAGATTAACTGAATAAGCAAATGAAGTAGCAGTAGATGATGGATGCTCAGTAGTTTTCTATACAAAAAGTTACATGAGCATCTAAATCAAATACAAACTCATAACATTACATAATCCATAGTAAAACGTAAATCAAGTACGTTTATAATCATTTTTTTCCACCAAAAAAACAATGAAGTATGAAACTAAGCAAACCACAATCCATTTTTGCAAGGCATAAACTCATAACCCAAATTGAAAATTTCTTGGCATTCTTAAGCTTCTGCATCAACTGGCTCTATTATCACACATCACTAAACAATGAAGTATTCAACTAAGCAAACCAAAATTTCCTTATGAAACTAAGCAAACTAGATTTTCTTTAGCATTTTAACAAACTAACAAAACTAGTAAAATAAGTTAGCTTTTTTTAACTAACATTAGAAACAACACTCAGCAAGGACTTGGATAAAGGTAGTCATGTAGTCATGAGCCAACTAAGCCTTGAAACTAATATTTTAGGTTCAGATGCTACAAGATGAAAAATCAAAGGTATCAATGAGAATTGATCCACCACAACAACTTTTTCCTTTAAGTTTTTAAACATGCTACAATCTGACATGAGACAAATAGCTTCAAATAGAGGCAGTTTGGTACTCCATTTTCAACCAATGAACAAGAAACAATGCATGCAACTTTTAGGTTAAAATTATATGATAGAAATCATTCAAAAAGTTGTTTTATGATTAAAAGGCATGTACAATGAGAAAACACATTCTAAATACTGTTAGTATCAGCAGAATGCTCCCAAATACTAGTTGACATTTCACATTTCACAAAACAAAGGTCATAAACTAATTAATGGCAGCAAAACAAAAAGAAGTAGTAATTAAGCAAGAATTTAATCCACAATTTAAAAGTACTTTACTCACTTATGAGAGTGCCTATAAGTAGATGATTGTGGATTCTAAGAATAATTTGAGGATTCCTAAAAAATTCATATACTAACAATTAAATAATAAAAAAAATTAGTAAATGATGAAGCAACCAATCAATATTTTATAACATTACCTACATGAGAGAAGTTTGGATTATTCCCTAATAGCATCAAAGTATAAGAGAAATTAAGCGATGAATAACAAGGTTGAGGCATGTAAACATTATTTGGATATATCTACATATGACACACGTAATGGAACATATATAATTACTTGAATAATATACTACACAGAGAACTGCATGTCAAATAATGCTTACTGGGAAGGGTTAAGAAATCCTGAATAAAAATAGTGGCAGCCAATGTTTGACAAGACATTGAAGGAATAACAAGTGGTAGAGTTGCAAGTGATGGTTCTACCAATTTTGGTGGCAGCCCATACATTTTTCTTTTCATTGTGCTTGTACTTGCTTCCCTTTACCTACAACTATAAACATGGCGTGGAAATGATGGGTATTAAACATGAACAATTTTAACAACACCATAGCATCAAGAAACACAAGAAAACAATTTATAAATATAGTTAACATGAATATAATATCATAGAATGAACCAGGTAGCAAGATTTACATACTGATAGTGGCAAAAAATAAATGGTTACCACATACCGATTGATTTTTTTCCGTTTCGATTTGTCATAGTGTCCTCATATCTTGCATTTGATACTCCTTTAGGTTTAACGCGGGGTGGGTCTAATATCAGGGAAATTGCCTCATCCTTATTATTTGGTTCTTTGCCTTTCACAATAGACAGAACATCACCTCTTTTCTTATCCAATAAATCTCTTACTTCTTTATTTACACCATCAAAACCATTCCATACAATTATTTGTACATCCTAATTATCTTGGCTCATTGTGACAATATCATAAGAAAATATCATTGCACAATTACGGAATACAAGTGCTGACTCATTAGAATCATGCGTAAATGACACATTTCCCGTATAGGTATACACCTTTCTCCTTACATCTTTGGTCTACCTCTTTAGATTGTACTTATCTCATAGTTTTGAAGTGTTGTTAAGATTATAGGCAGCCAATGCATGTCTACAAATTATACCAACAGTCTGAAATTTACTGCAATTGTATTGGACTTCCATGGTAATTGTGTTAATATCGACAACTCACTCTCTTAAACTACGTAGCTGCATCCTAAATTTATACCTAAACTGAGTGCCACCACATGGTATACAATCAAAGTGTAATTCACTTGTGCCATCAATATACTCATTCTGAAATATCTTGTATATCTTATGGGTAAATACCTTTGCAGCTTGCTTCAAAATTTCATTATGCTTATTTGCAAGTGGAGAATCACTTTAGTAACAAAGGAAATCTTCATCTCATTCTTTTCTACACCACTCAGCTAGTTTCTTGTCAAATTGAATTACAAACTTGGTGAGACAAGTGAAATTTTCCACTATTCCATTTAATACACTGTTTGTGCTCTCGTTTCGTTGATAAGATCTAAACCCAACATAAAAAAACATCTTTGTTAAAACTAGTCCACCACCTTTATCGAGTATTATATAAACTAAAAGTCATGAGCTCCTTTCAAAGTCATAATCTAATATCATCTTCCTCCATATATCCTCAAATACTTTGTAGATGTTTGTAAAATAAGTCATGGAAGTCTCTATCTAACTTTAAACCACCCAAATGCGAATACACTTTTTGTGAAATATGCCATAATCAAAGATGATGTCATGTATTAGGAAATACCTTTTAGATCTTTTTTTCCATTATCTGATATTGATCCGTGAAAATAGTCTGCAATGCTCTACCACCCATCGAATCTAAGAATGCATTGAAAAGCCACTCAAATGATATAGTCGTGTCATCCAATAGAAATGAACATCTAAACATAATTTTCTGCCAATGGTGGTTTACCCCATGAATGGTTCATAATTCAAGTTATACTCATTAGTTCGATAAGTGGTGTCAAAGATGACTACGTCACCAAAGCAATCATAATCAATTCTACACCTACCATCTCACCCAAAAACATTTGCCATTCGACCCTCCTTATCAACCTGAAAATCCCAATGGAACGTTTCATCCTTGTTAGCTAGACTTTTGAAATGGCCAACCAAACTAGCACAATCCCTCGCCTCCATCAATGCTAGTCTCTCCTTGTTAACATGTTGTAACCATCATTATTTGTAAATCCCAAATTCTATTAACAACCAACCTCATTATTCATGAAGCTTATTGCCTGGTATTGTTTGAAACCCTGAGTCCACTATCATGGATAATAAAATACCCTTTTCTTTAGTTACTTTTCGCTCATGCCTCAATAAACTCAGTAGCAGTCCATTTCCATTCTTCATTAATTGCAAATTTAATCCTCGTATTACATGACATCCTAGTCTAATTCCAATTGTTGGTTGCATTAATTTCTGATTTATCTGTTTCACCTTCCCTTTGAACAATAGTAGTACTTTGTTCTTATCTTATTTGTCCTTGAGAATTTTTAATTGTAATACTCATACCTTTGATATAAGGTTAAAGAAGTAATTTGATATATATATTGAATTTAATATGCATACATAATGATTGAGAAGTTGAATTTGAAAGAATTTTGACAAAAGATGTTGAACATTTTAAATGAAAAAGAGTTAGAATTTTACAAAGAAGTACAAAAAATTTTGAAGATTGAAGAAAGAGTTAGAAATTTTTTAAAAGACAGTTGGATAATTTTTGAAAAGTTTAAAAGTTATATCGGTTGACTGACCAGTTGGCTAGTAAGCCGACATATAAGTTAGAAATTGGTTGAAGAAAAGTGGCAGTCAACAGGTTTGGATGAAACTAGTTGACCGACAGACTGAGTGGTGAGAACTGGTCGACTTACCGATCGACTAGTAGGTTGACCGACCGATCGGCTCGTAAGTTGTTGAGGGACAAATTTGAAATTTTTTTAAAGGTTGAACTAGTCAGATAGAAATTTTTTGTATATAAAGGATTTTGAAGTTTGAAATCAACTTACAAATCTGTTTTTTTCTCTCTAAGATTACTCAAGATTACTTTTTCTCTTTTAGAAAAGCTGAAAAACACTTATAAACACTTTGAAATTGAAGAATTTGATAATCTTGTCTTGAAATCAATTAATTTAAATTTAGTATTAGTAAGTGAGACAAATATGAAAAATAACATGAAATTTGAATTGATATTAATATGAAATAATTATTGAAGTATATTATGAATATGCTGATTTGATGAAATATATGTGATATGTGATAATTGGATGATTAAATAAGAATTATGAACATATGATTCGCTTGAAAACGAATATATTAGAAATTAATGAGATTATATCACTGAAGAGATAAAGTGATAGAAAATAAAGAATATATATATTGAAAAGAGAAATGAATCTCTTGAGGTTTTGATCAATGAGCTGATATATATGAAGAGATGGTTTGATATACATATGATAACAAAAATATTTTATGAAAGAGATATTTGATTTGTATGATATTATGGCATGCTTGCTTGCATATTGTTGATCATATGCATAGACGGAAGACCAGAATCATAGTTGGTTTAGATTAAGCATGTAGACATGTGGAAAGACGTTTCGAGATGATATACCATAGATTTGGTATTTCCCATACATTGATAGTATGGAGTGATATACGAATTGATGAGAAGAAAGAAAAAAAAAATGAAATGATGATGATATAAGGATGTGAATACATTCATTTATTATTTATATATTTTACTACTGTTATTGAGATGCTAATGCATCAAAATGATTATGAAATGATGATAGAAACATGAGTCTCATAATGAGACAACTTTGATGAGGAAATGATTGAAAAGAGATATAATATGATAGACAATAAATGATTGTTTGTATGATATGAATCTCATTATGAAGTAATTATGATGAAAATAAGATAAAGATGATAGTTTGGAATTGATTAAATTCATATGATGAAATTTGAAATTCTAGATACATGATGATAGAAATGATTTGAGTTATATCATGAGAATTTATAGATGAAAAGATATATGAAATTATGATTATGATTAAAATATGAAATATGAGTAAAAGTATACAAATGGGGTACTTTTAGTAAATTGAATCCATTGATCTTGTGAAGCTCACTCCTCATTGTTAAATAAATTTAGGCAGCTGACAAGACTAGTAGACTATTGATCTAAGAATCAGAGTGAGTAGCTTAAGTAAGCTTTATTTTCAGCATCCTCAGATTGTAATAACAAAGAGAAATAAAATTTTGAGAAAGATGTATGTTCATGCATTTTGTATATAATGAAATTTTTTGAATATTATATGTGAAAGAAATTGTAACTCCTTTAAAATGAGTTGTATCACGGTCTCAGCAAAAAAGGGTTGCAGCTAGCTGGGGCGTAGTGAACCACATTCAGGGATTTTAAAAAGCCTTCTATGGTGGGTTTCACCAGAGCCGATGGGCGAGACGAGAACAAGAGAAATTTTTAAGTATCAGTAGAGGTTTCACATCGAGAGATAATTAATTACTCAAGTACATTCTCTGACGCAAGAGACACATGCGTTGCAGTTTGCATCTTGTACTAATTAACAACCCAGGCATCAAATGTTTCTACTTATTTACAAGTCCATAATGCAAGGTCCTTAGGATTGATGGAAATGGATAGTTACCTATATGTTTTTTAAACGAGGTATACAGGTCTATCCAATTATTCTTCAACACCATATAAATCGTCTTGTCCATATATATATTAGTTAAAGCATGAAATAAATTTTGCAAGCGTGATTCAAAGAGTAATTTGCTTTTATTAAGGAATTGAACTCAAAACCTAAATTAATACCAACTACTTTATCAAATATAATTACTTGTTTTGATGCTATAATGGACAGATGATCGCACAATTCTCTGTGCACACACAAAAGCAAGAAATCCTAAATGTGTCAAAGTTTTGATCTCTGACATAACTATCCATGCTAAGTGATATGGCCCAAAATACTCCGGCCTAGAATATTCTAGGCCCAGCATACTTCAAGCGCTCGAGCCTGACGAACGGCCTGCTCCAACCCATACCAACCCAGCTGGCTCCGGCCCAAACGAGCCTCAAGCCCAGCCGAATGCCCCAAAAGGACCCAACAGGCCCAGCGACCTCTCCAGACTAGGCAAGCAATCCACATATTCTCCTGCCCAACAAAGTCCCCTGGCCTGAGAAGGACGACCCAGCAAACCTACAGAGGGATCTCCCCCTACGATCGTCTGTCGCCCTACAGTCGCCAGCCACCCTACGAAGCTATCAGCCACCCTACAAAGCTATCAGCCACCCTGCAAACTAACAGCCACCCTGCAGTTGCCCTACGACCGCGCTATCACCCAAGCCCGCTATCATAACCACCTCGCCAGCAGATGCCTATAAATGGGCCAAGGTATAGACTTCATCGTTCATGTTCAGACACCCGCACCCACACTTGATATACTTAGGCCCTCGGTTTCTCCCTAAAATCGTCGCTGATTTAAGCATCGGAGTGCCTTTGGAGGTCTCTCTCTTCCCTCATTCCGAAGGCCTTCAGTTCACCTTTGTCACTTGTGCAGGAACCATGCCACGTCTCTGCCCAGGCCGAGCCCTCAACCAGGCCACGTCAGCTCCCAGGGCACATCAGCACCAGCAATTTTTGGCATCAACAGATTGGTGCTGTCTGTGGGAAAACCACAATCTCTTGCTACAATAGGAGCGAAGAAGTAAAAGAACTCATCTGTCACGATGCCACCCAGAACCAGTGCAAGAATCAGCAAGGGGACCCCAGCAGTGTGCTCGGCCCCTGAACAAAGCAGCACTCACGGTCGCCATTCCAGACCCAGATTTCCAACAGTACCTGAACATGCCACCCCCGCCAGAGAGTAGTGCCCCCACCTGCCAGAAACCGACTCGCTCGATGAGGAAAAAACTGCCCACCTTTAAGCCCCGGCAACCCAAGCCCAGTTTCATGAACTGTCCAGGATGATAGCCAACTTGGCGACCCAGGTCCGGGAGGGAAGACAGCAGCCCCCCGGCTTTCTCGGCCAAGCTTCAGAACAAGCAGAGTTGACCACTAGAAATGACCCCACTTACTGTCCATCTTCTGTCGAGCCTTCCCCGCGTTGCAGTCAGTCCAAAGGAAGCTTCTCCTCAAGAGGCAACCTCAGCCTGGACAGGCAGTTTGAGGAGATAGAAGGGAAGATAGACTTGGCCCTAAGACATAATAATCCCAGCCTTATAGATGAACTCTGCGTCCAGGATTCTCTTTTCACGGAGGGTGTCCTCGAGACCCCTCTTCCACCAAACTTCAGGATACCTTAAGTCAGGATGTATGACGGAACCATAAATCCGATGGACCACCTCCAGCACTATAAGACAACGATGGTACTACACCGACACTCGGACCCAATCAGGTGCCGCGCCTTCCCCCTGACTCTAGAAAAGGTGACGGGTACTTGGTACTCACGCCTGAAGCCAGGAACCATTGGCAACTTCAAAGAGCTCAGTTATGCTTTCGCCTCTCACTTCCTCAGCAGCAAGGGGCCCAAGAAAACCTCGGAAAACCTCTTCAACATTATCCAGCTTAGGGGGGAGAGGCTTCGGGCTTACATCTCCCAATTCAACACAGCAGCGTGGGAGATTCCATACCTCGATCCGAACGTCCAGGTGATGGCCTTCAAAAATGGATTGAGATCCGATATCTTTAGCTCCAAGCTAACTCGGCGCCCGCCCCGAGAAATGAACAAGATCCTGGCCCGGACAGAAAAGTACATGCTGGCTGAAGACGATCAAGCCTTCAGAAGGGAAAGAGAGAGAGAAACTGAGAAGAAGAGGAAGAACCCTGCCCCCCCAGAGAGGAGCAGTCAAAAAGCCCCACCAGGGAGACAAGTACAGACCCTACCCTCGGGTCGACAGCTTCACTCCCCTCGATACTACTAAGACCGACGTCCTCATGCAGCTTCAGGACAAGTCTGTCCTACAGTGGCCACCTAAGAAGCCTCTCGGGGGAGATCAAAAGAAATAGTGCCGGTTCCACCAAAGCCGAGGCCATGATACAGAGGAGTGTCACGACCTAAAGGAACAAATTGAGAATCTCATCAACCAAGGGCATCTGAAGCAGTTTACTGGGCCTCAAAGAAAAGAAATCCCTGAGCCACCAAGAAGAGATGACAGACGCCCTTATCAGCAATGGCAAGAGAAGCCAAACCCTCGGAAAGATCCTAGGACGGAACAGAAAAAGTCCTGCCAGAAGAAGCCAGAGGTGGCCACATCCACCCGAATTATCAAAACTATTTGTGGAGGGCCAGCCACGGGGAAGAATTTGAGGCGCAATGACAAAACATATGCCAAGGTTATAGCCTCCGTCAATGGCCCCCAGAAGAAAAGAAGAACAGAGTCGGTGATATCCTTCACAGAAGACGACTTCGAGGGCGTGCAGACTCCTCATGGCGACGCTGTGGTAGTCTCGTTCCTAATGGCCAACTGCGAAATACGGCGGGTCTTGATCGATAATGGGAGTTTCATAGACATACTGTTTCATGAGGCTTATCAACTCATGGAGTTGAAGGAGAGGCGCTTAGAGCCTGCCCCTGCCCCCCCTCTATGGCTTCGGAGGATCACCAGTCTTCGCTGAAGGAAGCATCATCCTCCCCGTGACCGTAGAGACAACCCCGATGATGTCCACTATACAGACTACGTTCCTAGTGGTCAAGCAACCCTGTTCCTATAACATGATAATCGATCGGCCTACCCTCAACAAGCTGAAGGCCGTCGTGTCAACCTATCACCTGAAGGTTAAGTTTCCCACCAGCAAAGGGGTAAGGGTGATCAGAGGGGACCAGAAGGTCTCCCGGTCCTGTTATTTGAATAACATCAGGGAAGGAAAAAAAACTGAGGCCTTACCACTTGAAGTAGAAGATTTGCGGGACGAGGTGAAAACACCTGGAGGCCGCCCCAGAGAGGAACTAACCACTGTACCCCTGGGAAAAAACCCCACCCGAACCATACAAATATGAAAAAACCTCCCAAAAGAACCCAGGGAAGAACTCATTCGACTTTTTCGAAAGAATCAAGATCTGTTCGCCTGATCATCCCTAGATATGCCAGGGGTTAACCCTGAAACCATTGAGCACTGCCTGAATGTAGATCCCAGGTGCAAGTCAGTTATTCAGATGAAGAGGTCCTTCACCCTCGAGCGCCAAGTAGCCATCAACGCTGAGGTGGACAAACTGCTGGAAGCCGGCTTTATCAGGGAAACAAGGTACCCAGATTGGGTATCCAATGTTGTGATGGTCAAAAAGGCCAGCGGTAAATGGTGTATTTGCATTGACTTCACCAACCTAAACAAAGCTTGCCGTAAGGATAACTTCTCTCTTCCTCAGATCGATCAGATGGTAGACGCCACTTCCGGGCACGAACTTCTCTATTTTATGGACGCCTACTCTGGTTACAACTAGATCTTCATGCATAAGTCTGACTAAGAAAAGATCGCCTTTGTCACCGAGCGAGGGCTATATTGCTACGAAGTGATGCCCTTTGGGATAAAGAATGCTGGGGTAACCTATCAGAGGTTGATAAACAAGATCTTCAAGAGGCAGATTAGGCGGAATATGGAAGTCTACGTGGATGATATATTGGTCAAAAGCCCCAAAGCACAGAACCACTGCTCCGACCTAGAAGAGGCCTTTGGAGTCTTGCGCAAGCACAATATGAGATTGAATCCGTTCAAGTGCGCTTTTAGGGTAACCGGGGGCAAGCTCTTGGGATTCATGGTCACTCAGAGAGGGATAGAGGTTAATATGGAAAAGATAAAGGCCATTCTCAACATGGCCCCTCCCAAGACTGTAAAAGAGGTCCAACGACTCACTGGACGAATCGTGACCCTGAGCCGTTTTATGTCTAAATCGATAAAAAGGTGCCTTCCTTTCTTTAAGGCTATCAAAAAAGGCATAGGACTTCACCTGGTCCGAAAGCTGCCAAGAGGCATTCGAAGACTTGAAGAGGTATCTGAGTTCGCCGCCCCTCTTGACCAAACCATTCCCAGATGAAGAGCTTTTTCTTTACCTATCCATCGGCCCTAGCACTGTAGCCTCTGTTCTGATACGGGAAGAAGCAGGTACCCAGAAGCCCATCTACTACATTAGTCGAATTCTCCACGATGCTGAGACGAGGTACTCTCCCTTTGAAAAAATGGCCTACGCCCTGATAGTAGCCGCATGGAAGCTCAGGCCTTACTTCCAGGCACACACTATCGTCATCTTGACGGACTAACCCTTGAGGCAGGTCTTTCACAATCCAAGTGCTTCAGGGAGGATGATAAAATAGACGGTCGAGCTAGGAGAGTTTGATATCCGTTACCAACCTAAGCAATCTATCAAGGGCCAGGCTCTGGCTGATTTCATTGTGGAAACGACCCTGCCCATAGACCAGGGCGAGCCCGTAGTATCCAAGGACGATGGCCCCCCTTTGAGATGGAGTCTCCATGTGGATAGGTCCTCAAATTCACATGAAAGTGGGGCAGGGCTCATCCTTTGCAGTTCGGAAGGCTTCACCGTTGGATATGCATTGAGGTTCGGGTTTAGGGCCTCCAATAACGAAGCAAAATATGAAGCCTTCTTGGCCGGTCTAAGGTGAACCAAGGCGCTTGTAGTGGAAGAATTGGAAGTATTCAGCGACTCCCAATTGGTGGTAAATCAGGTACAGGGGGAGTTCGAGGCTAGAGGGGAGAAACTCTCCAAGTATCTCCAAAAAGTGAAGGATCGGGTCGCCATGCTTAAAACATTCAGGATAACTCAAATCCCTCGAGCCGAAAACTCTAAGGCAGATGCCCTTGTGAACCTGGCCTCCTCTTAGGAACTAACGCTTGGCCGAGCTGTCTACCAAGAAATCCTCGCTGACCAGCACCCTCTGGCCCCTCTTGGACCTCGTACATAGCGGCCTCCTCAGTACCCCCTCTAGAAGAGGCAACTTCAGACCCTTCTGAATCCGCAGCCAAGTCGAGACCCAAGAAGTCAACCCCTGGGAAAAGAAGCGCGACCCTCTTCTTAGCTTCCTCAAAGCCCTCTATGTACTGATTTGCGCCCTTCTCCGTAAGGAACGCCTCATTCTCTGCGGCTTGACGACGAACCTCTTTCAACTCCTCTCTAAGAGCCTCTTCGGACCTAAGGCGATGATTCCTTTCGAAAACCGCCTCTGCTCTCTCCCTCTCTGCCGTCTCAAGAGAGATGGACAGATCGTGAACAGTGTCTTGGGACTCCTATAATTTGCGCTTGGTCTTGTCCAGGCGATCCGACATGTCTAAAGAGCGTCGAGAAAGTACCCCAGCCAGAACTCCAGCCTAAGAGAACAAAATCGTTAGAAATAGAACATATAAACCAATTCAAAAAGTGAGACGAGTGTTACCTGAGAAAGGGCCACCTCCGCGGCTGAGCATAGTGCCTTGATAGGCTTTAACGAAGCGTCCACCATGTCACGAGGAGGAATCCCCAGCACCAGGTGCTCACGGGCCACCCTGGGATTGGCAAATACGGAATCATCCATTCTCAGGGCCCATCTCGGAGTAAAAAGAGGAGCTATCCCAAGCCTCTCTTGAGATAAAAGCATTCCAGAAAGAGGCACGGGCGCGGTTGGGCCACTCCCCCCTAAGGAAGATGGAGCCCTAGGGGGACTGTCCACTAGAATCGGAGCCACGGGCTGAACCTTGGCCTTCTTCTTCAGCCCTGAGTTACCGGTTTCTGCAGCCCTTTTTCGTTCTCGGACCATGCGCCTAGCCAACGCTGCCATCTCCATATCTGGGCAAAAAAGAGAACGTCAGAAACTTGGGTAAAAAAGAGGAAAATTACTACGCACAAATAAATCGACGGCTACCGTGCCCTAGGTGCGGGGGAAGGTTGGGAGGACACAGGCCGCGCCTGTGGAGTTCTTCATTGTCTTCAAGCACCTCTGTATTCATGGGCGCGGCCAGCATCACCTTCAACGTCTCCTGCTCACGAGTTTGAAGATGTGGCCTTTTGCATTTACCAACACGATCCAAACCCCAGCTAAGCGGGACGTCATAACTCTCAGCACTCTGGACGAAGAAAAAACCCTCATTCCACTTCTTTATGGACAAAGGTTTTTCCTTCAGAACACTCTTCCCCCGCCTTGAGCTAACGATGACCAACCCAGTATGGACAAGCCGGGCCAACTGAAAATGGACCTTAAACACATTAATATTCATCACCCTACCCGTCTCCTGGCAAACGACGATGAAAGCTAGAATCAACCGGATTGAGTTGGGCACCAGCTGGCTCAGTGCGATACCAAAGTATCTGAGCACCAAGCAGAGAAAATGATGGAGAGGAAGCTTGAGCCCAGCTTTGAGCTGTTGCTCGTAGAGGCAAAGCTGGAAAGGCACCTAACTGGGCAGGACATCACACGCTCTCTCTCCAACCTTGGGAACCCTCATATGAAATTCCAGAGGGATCCTATACTTAACCCTCATTTTCATAAGGCTGGCCTCCTTCACGGCACTCGGAATGCAATTCGCTTCAAACATCCATTCCTCATTCTCAGTGTCCAGGGCATCATCCCTAATGGTCAATGACGCCCGAACATCCTTCTTTCCAGACGACTCGACTCTCGAGCCGCCTCCTCCTTCCTCCCTATACGGAACGAGGGCCCGACCCCCACCCGGGGGAGTCGAATCCTGAGAAGAGACTTCCTCGGTAGAAAGGGAGCCCATTGCCTCCCCTAACTCCCTAGACAGAGCCCCATTGGTATCGCTACCACCGAACATCTCACCTAGAAAGAAAAGACTACTTTCTGTGGAAGACCCCTAAATACACCGAGTGCTCTCAAGCTCCCCAAATAAGCTAACTCAGGATCTCTCAAACTCGCAAAGTGAAGATCAAGTAAAGAAGGAACTCTCTTATATAGAAGTTTGGGGGCACCAGAACCAATGAATGTCCACTCGCGCGTCAGACGAATGGACGCGCCCCCTGGCATTCCCAAGGCGTCGTCGTGATAGCTGTCGTCATAGCCTGCCATTCGCTCTGCCCAACGCGCCACCCTCTTGGTAGCCAACATTTAATGCACCCAACAGGCAGAAACCCATGGACCAAGGACAAAAATGTTCTAGAAAGCTCAAAGGAAGAAATGGATCCAAGCCCATGATTTACTTCAAGTACTAGACGCTCGGCACATTTCTCCAAAAATTCGAGCCCAGTTAACACTCAGTCGAATCTCCAAAAAATCTGAGCGTATGAGCTGCGTTACATACGCTCGACACATTTCTCCAGAAATTCGAGCCCCGTCAACGCTCGATCGAATCTCCAAAAAGTCCGAGCGTATGAGCTGCGTTGCATACGCTTGGCACATTTCTCCAGAAATTCGAGCACCGTCAACGCTCGGTCGAATCTGCAAAAAGTTTGAGCGTATGAGCTGCGTTGCATACGCTCGGCACATTTCTCCAGAAATCTGAGCCCGGTCAACGCTCGGTCGAATCTCCAAAAAATCCAAGCGTATGAGCTGCGTTGCATACGCTCAGCACATTTCTCCAGAAATTCGAGCCCCGTCAACACTCAGTCGAATCTCCAAAAAGTCCAAGCGTATGAGCTGTGTTGCATACGTTCGGTACATTTCTCCAGAAATCTGAGCCCTGTCAACGCTCGGTCGAATCTCCAAAAAATCCGAGCGTATGAGCTGCGTTGCATACGCTTGGCACATTTCTCCAGAAATCCGAGCCCTATCAACACTCGGTTGAATCTCCAAAAAATCCGAGCGTATGAGCTGCGTTGCATACGCTCGGCATATTTCTCCAAAAATCTGAGCCCTGTCAACGATCGGTCGAATCTCCAAAAAGTTCGAGCGTATGAGCTGCGTTGCATACGCTCGGTATATTTCTATAGAAATCCGAGCCCTGTTAACGCTCGGTCAAATCTCCAAAAAATCCGAGCGTATGAGCTGCGTTTCATATGCTCGGCATATTTCTCCAGAAATCCGAGCCTTGTCAACACTCGGTCAAAACTCTAAAAAGTCCGAGCGTATGAGCTGCGTTGCATACACTCGGCACATTTCTCCAGAAATCTGCGCCCTAGCAACGCTCGGTCGAATATCTTAAAAAGTTTGAGCGTCTGAGCTGCGTACGCTCGGACTATTTACCCCTGGAAATCCGACCTCAACCATGCAAAAACACTACACAAGGATACTCCCAAGTTGGAGGGGGGCTTTGGACCCCCCTCCCTCTCGACTCTTAAATTGTCATTGAACCATACAAGTGTAGAAGGCAAAGATATTATATAAGGTCAGGGAATAAGAGAAGATATTTAATTAAAATCTTATTACAGCTAACGACCTCGAAGTAAAAGTAAAAGAGGACCTCAATGGCCTCAAAGTACAAGGAAAAGGTAAAATGCCAGACCCTTCAGGTAGCGCCGGTTACAAACTCCCTCACCCTCTTCAGGTAGCGCCGGCGCGAACCTGAGACTGTCAGTGTTAACCACTATGATCAGCCCCAGGTTCAGGATGCCCTTCCCCCGCCCACTCGAAACAGAAGAAGAGGGCAGCACCGATCCCTTTACTGCCACCAGAAGAACGGACGCTGCCTTACTCTCAACTTCCAAGAACTCGGAGTAAGCAACCCCCGCCTCACCTCTTCTTCGTTTCCAAAGCAAGCCGGAGCATGAGGGGCCCACCTTCTAGAGACACGACATTCCTCCTCCCTCGACTCCGCTCGGAGTCTGGCAGAAGCCCGTGTCTCCACTCGAAGCTAGGAAGAAGCCCGAACCTTAGCAACTGCTGATAATGGCTATCCTCAAGAAGTGCTTTTCTCTCCCTCTCTTCATCTCAGAGACTAAACTTGTTTCTGCTTAAAATATAGGATGTCAGAGATCCCTATTTATAAGACCAGAAAACACGCTCAGTGATACAAATTAAATACGGTTTTACGGTTTCGAGGAGACTCTTCGTATCTCTAGACAACTTTTCACCTCTCGAAGGCAACAACGCTACTTTCAAAAGCGGCTAGTTAAGGCAAGTTTGACCCTGCAAATTCTAGAAGCCCTACGATATGGCCCTAAACCCTCCAGGCCCAGAATGATTCCTGATCACTTGACACGATCCTCCAACAATTCTTCAAAAGACTGAGCCTTGTCTATCGTTCTGCACGATCCTCCAACGGATCTCCAAAAGATCGAGCCTTGTCTATCGCTTGGCACGATCCTCCAACGATTCTCCAAAAGATCGAGCCTTGCCTATCGCTCGGCACGATCCTTTAAAGGTTCGCCAAAAGACTGAGCCTTGTCTATCGCTCGGCGCGATTCTCCAACGGTTCTCCAAAGGACCGAGCCTTGTCTATCGCTCGACATGATTCTTCCATTGCTCCCCAAGAAGTCCAAGTCTTGCCTATCGCTCGGTTAGGTAATCCAAAAAGTCCGACGGACTAATCCACGTTACTAACGTTAGGCCTTGGGCCCAGAATCAAGTTTGTTTCGTCATTTGCTTTGTGAGTTGGAAGTATGAAAGCCAAAAATATCGCGCAAAGATTGAAAGGAAAGACATTTTATTAATTCAGAGAATTATAACTAACGGCCTCGAAGTACAAACTAAAAAGGGCCCTAACAGCCTCGAAGTACAAAGAAAAAGTTAAAATGCCTGGCCCCTCAGGCAATGCCGGGTGACAAGCTCTCGCACCCTCTTCAGGCTAAAAAGCTCCTAGCACCATCCCGAAAAGCTCCTGGCACGAGCCTGAGACTGAAGGCGCTCACCTAGCAGGTACAACCCCAGGCCCAGGTGCCCTCCTCAACCCCTCTTCTTCTTCTGTTCCAATAGACTCAAGGGGTCGAGGAGCCCACCATCCAGAGACACATCACCCCGGATCCTAAATGAATCCATGGTACTCCTTTGAGGTCGACCGTGTCCCTCTTCTTCTTCTGTCCCTTGAAACGGAGAAGGTCTCGGTGCAAGGAACCCTCCCAGCTCCCACTAGGAATCTGAAAGAGGTTCTTGCCTCCACTCGGAATCTGAAAGAGGTTCTGACCCCGTTCGAAATTAGGGAAAAGACCATGGACGCTAAACCGCGATCCTCCTCCAAGGTAGTTTCGCCCTCCTCTTTAGCTTCCATAAAACCCTCAAGAGGTTGATAACCCCCTTTCCACTCTGTGATCATTACCCTCGGCTCTCCTATCAGAAAGTGGTCTCTCATTCTCAAGCTCCTCAAAAACTGGAGTCACTTAAAACACAAGGTATCAGAGACCCGAATTTATAAGAAGGGAAAACACGCTCGATGAAAAGGAATAAATGCAGCAACGGGAAAAGAGGAAACGTTCCACTTCTCCAGCCGACCTATCGTCTCCCGAAAGTGACGCTCCGATTACCAAGGACAACCACCCAAACGTGTAAATAGTCTTACGGTTCCAAGATGTCCTCTCAAGCAGTAATGGTCCGGCTCCTGCGCGCGTCCTAGGTCCGATTAAAGCCCGTCCCAACAAATAACTTCCTCAAGCACATAAATGCACTCGAGGAAGTGGGGGGCCTATGATATGGCCCAAAATACTCCGGCCCAGAACACTCCAGGCCCAGTATACTTCAAGTGCCCGAGCCCGACGAACGGCCTGCTCCAACCTATACTAGCCCAGTTGGCTCCGGTCCAAACGAGCTTCAAGCCCAGCTGAATGCCCCAAAAGGACCCAACAGGCCCAGTGACCTCCCCGGACTAGGCAAGCAATCCACATATTCTCCGGCCCAACAAAGTCCCCTAGCCTAAGAAGGACGGCCCAGCAAACCTACGAAGGGATCTCCCCCTACGATCGTCTGCCGCCCTACAGTCGCCAGCCACCCTACGAAGCTATCAGCCACCCTGCAAAACTATCGGCCACCCTGCAAACTGATAACCACCCTGCAGCTGCCCTACGACCGCGCTATCACCCAATCCCACTATCATAACCACCTCGCCAGCAGATGCCTATAAATGGGCCAAGGTATGGACTTCATCGTTCATGTTCAGACACCCGCACCCACACTTGATATACTTAGGCCCTCGGCTTCTGTTGAGCCCTTTGTTTCTCCCTAAAATCATTGCTGACTTAAGCATCGGAGTGCCTTCGGAGGTCTCCCCCTCCCCTCCTTCCGAAGGCCTTCAGTTCACCCTTGTCACTTGTGCAAGAACCAGGCCATGTCTTTGCCCAGGCCGAGCCCTCAACCAGGCCACGTCAGCTCCCAGGGCACGTCAGCACCAACAATTTTTGGCATTAACACTAAGTCTGAGAGTTGAATCCTAAAATTTGGAAAATTGAAAAGCAGAGAAGAATGGAATACTTGTTTTTTTTGGGTTGAGCCACCTGAGTGTGTCTTGTCCTTTAGGAACTAGGATATGTGGAAATAGACCTTCTTTCTTTATTGAAAATTTATTGCTTTATTGTCATCAAAGTTCTTATATGATTTTTAGGGTTTGGAGGGGAATTTTGTTGCTTTCACATACCAGTCCACTGATTAGAAAATATTGCAACCTAGCAATATTGAAGAGGGAAGAGAGATAAACTAAAAACTGAGTTTATTCTTCATGGATTCTGTCTATATACAAGCAATTATTTATAGTTCTCTAATTTATGTATTACAACTCAAGATTCAATCAATAAAAGTGCAAAATTCTAATTTGTTATGATAGTTGAGATCTTTAACTACTATAACAACCTCAATTAACTAACTCTAACAGCCTTATAGCTTGAAAATTCTTCACATGTGAAAGCCTTGGAACTTGCTAGGTATCTTCTTCACTTTTGAAGAGTTTTTTCTCGGTCCCTCCAGTTTTGAATGTGAAAGTCTTGGAACTTGCTAGGTAGCTATGATTCTTGGAGGTAATCTGCCATAGACAATAGCAAAAGAAGTCATAGCTATAGCAGAGTAATATGTGTTGTTGTAATGCCATTCTGCCCAAGGTAGGAACTTGATCCAAAGCTTAGGTTTGTCACACCCAAAACTCCTCAAATACATTTCCAAGCATCTATTAACTACCTGTCTGCCTATCTATTTGAGGTTAGTAAGGGGAGCTCATCTGTAACTGTGTACCATGTAGTTTCAAGTGTTCTTGCCAAAAATTACCAAGGAAATTGTTGTCCCTACCATTGAATATTGATCTGGGAAAGCCATGCGATTTGCATACAGTGGTCATGAAGACAACAACAACTTTAACAAAATTGTAAGCAGAAGGTAATGCTGCAAAATGGGCATATTTAGATAATTTGTCCACCACAACTAGAATTACTGTAAACCCTTGAGAATTTGGCAAGTAAGAAATAAAATCCATAGAAATATCTTTCCATATTTGTTGAGAAATATTGGTAGGGGTTGTAGGAGTCCAAAAGGAGCCACATTGGGGCTCGTATGCTTCTGACATGTGAAACAAGTGGTGGCAAAGCTATGCACATCCTTTCTCATCTGTTTCCAATAAAAAAATGGCGTCTAACCTCAAGTGAGTCCTTTGCACACTAGAATGAACCCCACCAAGGCTGCAGTGGATCTTCTTTAACAGTAGCATCTTCCATTGAGAAGCTTCCCCTATATACAGTTTTCCTTCGTAATATAGGAGGCCATCCCTAACAGACCAATTCATTTTTTCTTGTGATTTGTCTTCTATCTCTTTCAATAAAGTGATAGTTTCTTGGTGAGTATGATGTTCCTTTCTGAGGTCTTCTATAAAATCAAAAGAAGGCATTGATAAAGCTAGTAATTAAGTCAACTATTTTTCCTCATTGTAGATTCTAGAAAGAGCATCAGGTGCAGTATTATCTACCTCTGGTTTGTAGGCAATAGTATACTTGAACCCAAGCAAATTGGCTAAGTAGTTTTGTTGTTTAGGTGCTTGTATCACCTATTCCATGAGATACTTCAATCTTCTATGATCAGTCAGAATAGTGAACTGAGACCCCAGCAAATATTGCGTCGACTTCAGTACAACAGTAGAAATTGCATACAATTCTCTAACATATGCAAAAGTTGTCTGCATTCTGGAACTTAGCTTCTTACTAAAATAAGAAATTGGATGACCTTCTTGCAACAACACAACTCCAATGCCTTTTCCTAAGGCATCTGTTTCCACAGTGAAGGGCTTTGAAAAGTTAGCTAGTGTCAATACAAGAGCTTTGGTCGTAACTTCCTTTAGATAGGTAAAAGCATCTTAAGCATCCTGATAACATATAAAGCCATCTTTCTTAAGTAATTTAGTCAAAGGGCCTTTCTATATTAACATAACCTTTGATGAATCTTTTGTAATATCCAGTGAGGCCCAAGAACCCCCTCTAAATTTTGTTCTAATTTGTTGGCGAGCCATTTTAGCGTATCAGTTATTTTACCTTCATCAGGTTGTACTCCTTTTGCTGAGATGAGATGGCCTAAATAATCCACAAAAGGTTGACCAAATGAACACTTGCTATTCTTAGCAATAAAACTGTTGATCTTGTAAACATTGGAGAACCATTTGTAAATGTATCACATGCTCCTTTAGGGAACTACTACAAATCAAAATATCATCAAAGAATATGATCACAAATTTTCTTAAACAGGCATTGAAAGTTTGATTTATAGTAGCTTGGAATATAGAAAGGCATTAGTTAACCCAAAGGGCATAACCACAAATTCAAAGTGACCATTGTGGTTTCTGAAAGTGGTTTTTGGAATGTTTTCATGCCACATTCTGATTTGATGGTAACCAAATCTAAGATCAAGCTTAGAAAATATAGTTGCCCCACCCAATTCATCAATAAGTTCATCTACAATGGGTATAAGGAAAGAATAACTGTTATTGCATTAATAGCTCTGTAATCAACACAAAATCTCCATGAAACCATCATTATTTTTTACCAAAAGAATAGGAGAACTGTAAGCACTGGTACTGTGATGAATAACCCCACTACTTAGTTTCTGCCATCTTTCAATTTCATTCTTTCGATAATGGGGATATCTATAAGGTTTCACTTTTACTGGTTTTGTATTGGGTTCTAGTGTTATTCTATGATCAGTAAATCTGTGAGGTGGTAAAGAAACAGGTTCTTGGAATACCTGATCGAATTGGAGCAACAACTTTGCTATCTCCGGAGAGATACTTTTATTGTCTTCTACAAGAATCTCTGAGTCCTTCTATCCAGGATGTAAAGTCACTAGTTGAAAGTAGGAAGCTATTCCTCTTTGTTCAGATAATTTCTTAAGGGAGTAATGAGAAATGTGGACAGCAGGCACCATTGCTTTGTCTCATTCCAACTGAATTTTCTGCCCTTGCCATTCAAAACTCATGGTGGAAGTAGAGTAATCAGTGGTGATTGGGGCTAACAGTTGCAACCACTGAACTCATAATATGATATTTGCTTCTTGTAATGGTAATAAAAAGTGATCGATGTTAAATTGATGACCTTGCAATTGCACAGAAACCAAGGAACACATGCCCAAGCAATTGAGGAATTCTCCACTACCAATTTGCACACTGAATTGAGGGGTGTGTGAGGTTTGTAATCCCAAAAATTTTACTATCCTTTCCTAGACAAAATTATATGTACTTCCTCCATCAAATAGCACTTACAAAGGTTTATTGTGAACTAAACCTTGCAGTCTAATGGTTCTTGGAGAATGTTGTTAAATAAGGCATCTAAACTGATTGTAGCTTGAACTTCTTGGAAGCCAGACCAGTCCAAGTCCTCTTCTTGTACAACTTATCCAACCATTTGATCTAGTTTCGAACCTTCCATAACTAGTAGAGCCATTGTAGCTTTTCATTTATGGCCTAGTGCATATTTTTCTTTACAATTGAAACATAATCCTTTTTCTCTCCTATGTTGCATCTCTGCTTGAGTTAATCTCTTAATAGGTATTTTTGCACTATTAAGTGACTTAGAAGGCAGTTGATCTGGAGGAGGTCCCAACAATGAGGTAGGAGGAAGCATTCTTGATTGCCAAGGCTTAGAACCTCTCAGTTCTTGAAATTTTTCTTCTTATAACCCTTCAAGATTAAAAGCATGATGAAGATCTTGAGGTTGATGGGCCAAAACCTCTATCTTGATATGTGGTTTTAAGCTTGATATGTAACAAATCTTATGGAATTGTTTAGTGAGATTAGGAATCTTGCTGGATAGTTCCTCAAATTGAGATTGATAATCTGCCATAGATCTTGTTTGGAATAGTTTTGTCAAAAATCCCAATGGATCTGAAAACAAAGAAGGTCCAAACCTTGCATTTTATTTCCTTTCAAAATCTGCCTATTTTGTAATCTGGTTGCTTTGGCTTACCCACTGAAACCAACTAGTTACTGGTCCATCTAGTTGAAATGCAATCACTTCTAACCTTTGATCAATTGGCTTATTGTGATAAGCAAAATATTTGTCAATTTTGAATAGCTAGTCACTTGGATCCCCACCATTGAAACGAGGAAAATCCAGTTTCATTGATCTGAAATGAGTAAAGATGATATTACTGCTGGTGTTAGCCCAAAATCTAATTTGTTTCAGGTTTTAGTGTGGTAAGTTGCTAAATTAGGGTTAATAGCATCATCATCTCCTCTTTGACCATACCAGAAAAATCAGTCTCGGTTTGTTGAGTTCTTGTCATCTCTTCTTGAATGCTCGTAACTGTTGCATTCAATTAAGAAAGATCTACAGACAATTTTTCTATTGCTGTATCCATGTGTTAGAGTCTTGTACCATCTGCCATTGTTAAAGAAGAAAAGAAGAAATGGTTGTTAAGAAGAAGAGGGAATGTGTATAATGGAAGAATTTTGGTGAAAGAATTGGTGAAGAACGAGGAAAATAAAATTTGATAATCCATGAAAGCACCAATGTTTCCTTCACAGATCAATCCCTTGATTTGAGCTAAAGGAAGGCTCCAAAAAATATTACAAGCTATAACAATATTGAAGAGTGGAGAGAGAAAAACTAAAAACTGAGTTTTTTCTTCATTGATTCTCTCTGTATACAAGCAGTTAGTTATAGTTCTCTAACTCTTGACAACTTGAATAATCTTCACATATGAAAGTCCTAGAACTTGCTAGGTAGCTTCTTCACTCTTGAAGAGTTTCTTCTCGGTCCCTCTAGTTATGTTAATTAACAAGAAAAATAGGTATCTATGTCGTGATACCTTACTTCCGGTCTGTGATATTTACCTCTGACGGACTCCCGTCGATGATAATTCGTCAGGCATAACCTCTTCGGTGATACAAATTTTCTTTGACGGTTTTAACATACGTCAGAGATACTAGTATTACGGATGGATAGGTTGTCGGTGATATCTCTTCCTAAAAATTAAATTATGGCTATTTTTAATAAATGATAATAAAAAATAACTTATTACCGACGGACTCGCCGTCGTGAAACTACTATAGAAAATAATATTTTTGGTCACTTTTAATTAAAAAATAAATTATCACCGACGGATTATCCGTCGGTGATACTAGTTTTCCAAAAAAAAAAAGATGTATCATCGATGGATTATTCTGTCAGGGATATTATTTTTAAAAAAAAAATTATTTTTCATTTTTATTAAATGAATAATATAACAACAACTATCACCGACTGAATAATCCGTTTATTCCGTCGATGATATGATTTTTTCATTAAATTTTATTTTTTGTTATCTGATTTTTTTATTTTATTTTTCTGTGTATTACTTGTAGCAAAATGCATTTGTAATTACATAAGTGAAATCCTATTTTCACGGCTAAAATTGCCAAAACCCCTTACATAATCTCCATCCTCAAGTACATATTACAGAGATAAAGTATTATTTATCTCTAAAAAATACAATATTGATAAATAGAAAACAACAAATTACGAGTCTGTCAAGTCGGTGCCATCATCGTTTCAAGTCTCGACATCATCCTCCGGAGGTATGGGATCCTATAAAAAAAACAAAAGGCATAAGATATATATTCAGTACATATATGTATAAATTAATGAATACAAAAATTAATAGTAGTTAAACTTTTTAAACTTGTACTATTTAACCCAAATCGGAACTAAAGATCCTAAACGGATTTCATTTGTTTCCACGAGACACGTTCGACTTGACGAATGTACTGGTACTCGTTTCGTCTATTACACGACTATTTTACATTTCAACCTTAAAAGGTGCTAAGTTTTAAACTTTATTAAACTAAAACACACACTTTTGGAGAGTTAGTGATCTAAAACGAATTTCGTTTGTTCGTACGAGTCATGTTTGACTCCACGGACATGCTGGTAACCCTAGTTCGTCTATTACTCGACTATTTTACATTTTCACCCTAAAAATCTCTAAGCATTGTACTTTATTAGACTAAAACGCACACTTTTAGAGAGCTTAGTGATCCAAAATGGATTTCGTTTGTTCCCATGGGTTATGTTCGACTCCACGGATGTGTCAGTACCCTCGGTTCATCCATTGCACGACTATTTTACATTTGCATCCTAAAAAGCACTAAGTGTGAACTTTATTAGACTAAAATACACACTTTTGGAGAGCTAGTGATTTGAAACGGATTTTGTTTGCTCATACGAGTCACGTTTGACTCCACGAACGTGCTGGTACCCCCGGTTCGTCCATTACTCGACTATTTTACATTTTCACCCTAAAAACCGCTAAGTGCTGAACTTTATTAGACTGAAACACATAATTTTGGAGAGCTTAGTGATTTGAAATGGATTCCGTTTGTTTCCATGAGTCATGTTCGAATCTTTGGACGTGCCGGTACGCTCGGTTCGTCCATTACATGACTATTTTACAATTCCACCCTAAAAAGCGCTAAGTGTTGAACTTTATTAGACTAAAACACACAATTTTGGAAACCTAGTGATCTTAAACGGATTCTATTTGTTCATACGAGTCATGTTTGACTCCACGGACGTGCCACTACCCCCGGTTTGTCCATTACTCGACTATTTTACATTTCACCCTAAAAACCGCTAAGTCTTGAACTTCATTAGACTAAAACACACACTTTGGAGAGTGTAGTGGACCAAAGTGGATTTCTTTTGTTCCCACGAGTCATATTCGACTCCACAGACGTGCTGGTACCTCCGGTTCGTCCATTACATGACTATTTTGCATTTCCACCCTAAAAGGCGCTAAGTGTTGAACTTTATTAGACTAAAAAAACACTTTTGGAGAGCTAGTGATCTGAAATGGATTCTATTTGTTCGTACGTGTCACGTTTGACTCCATGAAAGTGTCGGTACCCTCAGTTTGTCCATTACTCAACTATTTTACATTTCCATCCTAAAAATCGCTAAGTATTGAACTTTATTAGACAAAAACACACACTTTTGGAGAGCTTAATGATCCGAAACGAAATCTGTTTGTTCCTGCGAGTCACGTTCGACTTTACGGACGTGCTAGTATAACAGATTCGTCCACTGCAGAACTATTTTACATTTCCACCTTAAAAAGCGCTAAATGTTGAACTTTATTATACTAAAACACACACTTTTGGAGAGCTAGTGATCTAAAATGGATTCCATTTTCTTGTACGAGCCACGCTTGACTTCACAAACATGCTAGTACCCTCGATTCGTCCATTACTCAACTATTTTACGTTTTCACCATAAAAACCGCTAAGTGTTGAACTTTATTAAACTAAAACACACACAATTTTGGAGAGTTCAATGATCTAAAATGGATTCTGTTTGTTCCCACGAGTCATATTCGACTCCACAGACATGCCAGTACCCCCGGTTCGTCCATTACATGACTATTTTACATTTTCACCTTAAAAAACGCTAAGTGTTGAACTTTATTAGGCTAAAACACACATTTTTGGAGAGCTAGTGATACAAAATATTGAACTTTCATTTAATTAAATTTAACTTACAGTGAGTGGTTCATGTACCGTCACAAAAATGTTGCATCATCTGTTGCTGCACCACCAGCTGCAGATACTGTTGCACCACTTGCTGCTGTTACTACTCAAATTATTGTTGCATTTCTAATTTTTTCTGTTGAAATTGGTTTTCCATGCTATTGACATGTGCCTGCAGGATCTCTCTTATTTTTCTTTCTTCTTCCAGTTCTTGCTACACTGTTTTGCCATCATATGGTAGCTTTTATGGAGTCACAAATGTATAACGTCGTTGCGAACCAAGCAAAGATAAATGCAAAAAATTATTAATATATAGCACATGCATATAATTAATATATAATAGATCATGTGAACAGAAAACAAAAAGATGAGGGAAAAGGTAATACCAAAAATAGGTCCCAAATAAATTCTCGGGCATCTGTACTGTAATCGGAATATTTGTTCCATGCGCCGCACATGCTTCTTAATTTGTACAGTAATATTGGAGGAGATATTTTTGCATACTTAGAATTTACTACATTCATATCAATAATTTTATTAATCAATCTACGATATAACTACTATATTAATTAAATTGACTGAGATACTTTATTATAATCAAATACAAAACATCACTTATAAGTGTGAGCACTGTCTTCTGTACAAGAAGAGACTTCTCTTTATTGGGGCCTCTCCCATGAGGTCTCGCTGGAAGAGCCATAAAACACCCTTCCACCCCTGTATATGAGAATGTATGTTGACATATTATATAATACACAATTTAACAAGTAAATTAGCAGAATGACAAATAATATAATTAAAAATAATTGAGAAGTTAACGTTTTGTAACTAGTTGAGGAGCAACATGCCTCCTCGGTGGCAATAGGAGGAGTGATTTCAGGAAGATCCTTCCCCACGGATGCTCTGTTTCCAATGGATGCTTTACGCCGACCATTACCTCTCGGCATCTTGTTTCCCAAAAACATAAATATGAATTGTTTAAAACTAGTAAGAAGAATCACAATAAACAATTTATATAAAGTATAAAACAATTTAATCATACAACTCATATAATTCTCAACATTCATAAATAAAAGTGATCACACTATTCTTTAATTGACATCCATGTTAGAACTAAAGTTGCTATCTTCGTTTTCTTCTCCCTCTCCACCCGATTCTTTTTTCTCCTTCTCCTCCTCCTCCTCATCATCATCTTTAATCGACATCCATGTTAGTACTAGAGTTGCTATCTTTTTCTTCTTTTTCTTCCACCATAACTATTGGCACTATATCTTCATCTGCATCTTCATATGAAGGGAATTCGATATTTTCCTTAGCCTTTGTTTTACATACTGCCCACCAATCATTTTTTTCTTTTCTAGTGGAAGGATAAGAGCAGTAGTGCACTTGTATTGCTTATGATGCCAACACAAATAGTTCATCTGAGTTAAACCATGATTATACTTAATATCTATAAGGCTGTGTCTGTTTACTTGAAATCCATTCTCATAATTGTTGAACGTTTTTCTACCTAAATAAATAAACAAATAATCATACAGTTTTACTTGCAAGTGCACAAAGTCAATAGTAGCATGGTGTGCAAGTGCGAGATCATCTCCACAGGGATTGGTGAATTTCGTTTTAGAATCAGTTTCACAATGTAAAAATTGATAGAAATAAATATTAAGTTTAGATTGATAATGATGAGAATATAGAGCTTTGATATCCACCACTAATCATACTTTCCCAATAAGTAATATGCCAATGCGCTAGCCCTACTATGAATATCTAATGGTTGTCAACCTAAGGGCATGGTATCTACTTCTTAAGCTATTGATTTCCCTAAGCAATAAGTTAGGCATGTCATCTACTCTAACTCTTTTCTTTCTTAAGGGATTCAGCATGGTGTATATTGAGTTGTTCCTTAAGAGAGCATAAGATCTATGGAAATCGACAACCACACGAGACCTAGGGTATGGTATATACTCCCGGTTTCTCATGTTGATTAACCCAAGAATCCGGTGTGGATTTCTTTTGTTACTTTTGTCAGACCCAAGACTCAGTCATCCAAATTGATCTAACTAACTAATCCATATCACATGCATACGTTGATTAGACACACATATATAAGGAATTCAATAAAACAGACATTAATAAATTAAAGCATCATAATATGGCTATTTGCAAAGGCAATCAATGAATATATATATATATATATATATATATATATATATATATATATATATGGAAAAGCATAATTAGGGCTTTAATCGAGCCCTATAAAGAGTTAGTTACACATGCTGTCTATGATAAACATCATCATAACATAAACTGAATAGAAAATATAAAACCCGAAGAATACTGTGGAGACGAATCATCAATTCCTCTCCAAAGCTTACAACTTCAAGCAAAAGTAAAAGATAAAAGAAATATGTGTTTTCTGTGTTTTACAAGCCTATATACAGGGTTCTAAGGATGCCTCGAAACCCTAATTTCCAAAATAGGTCCGGAAGAACTCTTTCCAAAACTGGCTCTACCGCCTCTTTGTGCGTGTGCGCTCAATCGCTGGCTTCTGCGCTCGAGCGGTGTGCACGATTGCTTGTGCGCTCGATCGTGGCCATGTTGCGCTCGATCGCACTAGCATTTTCTAGATTTTCAGTTTTCTTCCTTTAAAGCTTCTAAAATGCTTTCTTTTCTTCACAAGCCTATAAAAAACACAGAAAATACAAAAATGAAGTAAACATAATAAAATATGTAAACAAAGAGCTTAACAAATGTAAACCAATGGAATTTGAATAATACAACAGTGTTATTAATCCCAATATATTGGAACTTGACAACTTCTGTCAACATTATGTAGAAGTCACATTCATATTCATCGTAACAACTACCTTCATCGTAACAACTACCTTTTATGTTATCTATAAGACTGGGTTTGAAACTTGTATCCGTTGAAATTGTATCCGAGATAACACTTCACATGCTTCATCAGGTCAAGTCCTATCCCTTGTATTTGCTTGTCAATTGTTTTATCTTTAGTTACCTATAATTAAAATATAGAGCATAATTATACACAAAACAAAATGTATTAATACATAATAATATATACTTACAATCTGATACTATTTTACATTGTATGACTTACAATATCACGAAGCCATTGTGCAAAATTCTTGTTGCGAAACTTCTCAATTTGTTCGTCAGTTATGCCTCGTTGCTCACTCTTCAAGGACTCATCGTATTGCCAACAACTATAATGATAATGATGAATTAATTAGTGTCTAATATATGCATATGTGGTAAGAGAACATTTGATTTAAACGTAAGTGAAGCACTCACTCCACAAAGGAGAACATATATCTCTACGACCTTGAGCTATTTGTCATTCAAGTCTCTAATAATCTCATGACCAAAAGCATGACCTAGATAATAGAAAATAAATAGCCTTTCTCATTGATGAAAATTTCCCCTATCGTCATTGCGACGGACTCGATTTAATTTTGTCTGAACATTTAGCTCAAAATATTAAGAGCAAAATTTGGAGATCTCTTGTATAATGTATGCTTCAACCATGGAACCTTCCACATATGCTTTATTACGAGCCTTTTTCTTTACACACACACACACACACACACATATATATGGGTTATAAAACAAAAATGATATGATATAAAGATGAGAAATAGTAACATTTGTTAAAGATTAAGGATATTACCTTTCAAACAGATACATCCATCGATATTGCACGGGAGCACCCACTTTAGCTTCGTAAGCTAAGTAGATTGGCAAATGCTCCATTGAATTGAAGAATGTCGAAGGAAATTTCTTTTCAAGCTTACATAAGATGATGAGAATGTTATTATCAAGAATCTTCATATGATCAACGCACAGTTCAGTTGCATATATGTCCCTAAAGAAGTTACTTAGGTCTGTTAAAGCATCCCACACGAGGTCAAGTAAAAAATCAAGAAACGCGAGGAGAATTAATCTGTCCATGAATACGTGGAAATTGTGACTCTTCATCTCATAGAACTTGTACTTGTTCAGTTTAACACACCGTGCTAAATTAGAGGCATACTCGTCTGGGAACTTCAAATTTGAAACCCATTCACAAACTGCTGTTATCTGAGACTTGCTTAAAGTGTATGTTGCTTTGGGTTTAAATTTAGTTTTATCATTAACTTCAACCAACTCTAATTGATGACACCTACAGAACTTTGCCATATCTAAACGAATGTTAGCATTGTCTTTTGTTTTACCTTTGATAACTATAACAGTGTTGAAGTCATTTTCAAACACATTTTTCTCAATATGCATAACGTCTAAATTGTGGCAAATTAGATTAGTTGACCAGTAGGAAAGTTTCCCAAAATACTTCTCTTTGTCCAATTATGACCTTTCCCAAATCCAGGGATTTCTTGCTTTCTACCATTGGTATCGAATGTTATCTATTCAAAGGACATCACTCTAGCTTCAACTTCTACCTCGGACAACAATGGTAGTGGCAAGCCACTCTTAGATTTTTTTTTTTAACGAAACTCTGCTTCTGCCTTCTGAAAACATGATCAACTGGTAAGAACTAACAGTGACAATCAAACCAACAATTTTTGGTGAGCTCCATACAATAAGGAAAAGCCAACAGATCGTAAGCTCTATGCAAAAATCATACCATATGTAGGGAAGTCACTAATCGTCAATAGAAGTGAAGCCTTCATATTAAAATTTTGTTTCTTGGCCGCATCATAAGTAATAACTTCATCCGTTCATAATGCCTTCAATTCGTCTATCAATGGTGGTAGATAGACATTCAGATTCTTACTAGGGTTGTGTGGACTAGGAATTACCAATGATAAGAACATATTATGCTCTTTCACGCACATACTAAGAGGTAAATTATAAGAAGTGATAAATAAAGGCCAACAAGAGTAAGGGGAGGCCGAATGATTAAACGGAGTGAACTCGTTAGTTGAGAGTCGCAGCCTAACATTGAGTGGTTCGTGGGAAAAATCATGGTGAATATGATCAAAATGTTTTCATTCAAGTCTATCTGTTGGGCGGATAACCATGTCTGGTATTGTGAGTTTTAAATTACTTACAAGCGCATGAGTCGTTTGCAATATAGTGTTATGCAAGTGCGAGGTCGAATCCACAGGGAATTGCGTTGTGAAAATATAATTTTATCTAAACTAATCTTATTTTAACCTAGTTCCAAATTTTTAGGTGTATTTTTGCAAAAGAAATATAAGCTAAACTAAATTGATTTAAAAACTAATAAAAAAACACTAAGGTTTCCGAATCCACCCCACCAAAGTTTAAGCATATATGTCCTAAAAATATAGCCTATCAAAACATTCCATGAATCCAACTATAAGACAAAAAACAAAGAATATCCTAATTAAACCAAAAGCATCCAATGTATCCGCTCTTAACAAATCACAAAGGAAATCTAATTTAATCGAAACCAATTCGATGTATCCATCAGATAAAACACAAGAAATATCCAACAGAACAATTTAAACTCAATCAATCACAAGATTAACTCAAATAATTGACAGAAAATTTATACTAAAAAATGTCAGATTTGTACAAGCAAATCTGAACTATTATGTCAAACAACGGCGAGGCTTCATCTTCAACCTTAGCTGAAGATTCTAGCCACTTATAACTATAAAACTATAATTCATAATAAAAGTGCTAAACATTAAACTAAAACAACTAAATAAAAAGAAATAAATAACTTTACATGGGAGAAATTCCACTCGCTGATGGACAGCGCTTCCCCTTGTGGTAGCAAAGCCTTCGGGATCCACCAGAATGCTAGCAGACGTCCACCGGTTAACACCAAAGTGGCCCAAGAATTGTACCAAATGGCACAAAGAATTGCACCCTGAATGATGAGGCCAGATGGTGTTTATATAGGGGGAGTCCCGGAGTACAAAGGGTTACGAATTCGATGTGGGATACTGACCGAGTGCGCTCGATCGCATGTCTTGTGCGCACGATCGCATGTGTGCTCGATCGCAAGTCTGGTGCGCTCGATCGCAGAAACACTGCAATGCAAAGATTCCGATGTGGGATATTTTTCATGCGCTCGATTGCAGCACGGTGCGATCGATCGCATTTGCTCTTGAAGCTTGACATCTCCCGAAATGCTTCATTTTCACCACAAGCCTATAAAAACACAAAAAACACATAAAATAAGTGAAATAATACAAGTTAAGAGCTTAACAAATATAAATTAAAGGGCTTAAATATGCAATATTTTAGACTTATCAAATACCCCCAAACGTATATTTTACTAGTCCCTTAGCAAAACAAAATAAAAAACTAAATGAAAAACAAAGAACATAAAGATAAGTTCATCACTCATTTTATCCACAAATTTAAGGAGCACACACCACCATGATATTCATTCATGAGCAAGCTTAAAGAGATAAACCCATCTTCACAATGAATAGAAATGTTAAAATCTAATTAATTACAAAAGGCATGGTAAGGCATCACAAGTCTGACACTGTGTAAAGTGAATTAGTGTATAAAAATGAAGCTTCCAAATAACTCCAATGTATAAGGTCTCCATGTCTCAAGATTCACCAAATTTCCCATCAGAATGAATGAAAATGGCATAGTATATATATAAGGCTCTGCTATGTTTAATTCCCTTAAGCTTTCTAATTGACCCATGTAGCGAGTGTTGAGTCAATGACTCCCAAACCAGATGGTTTTAGGGCATTAGGTGTAAAGACACCCCTAAGGACTTACTAACTCGAGTCAAAAAGGCTACGAAACTAAATTGACCTTAATACTATCAAGCAACATTCCCACCTTTTGACGTGAACACTCACTGCTTACTAAGGCAAGAGGTCCAGTTACTCAGCGAAAAATTTTGCAATGATCATTATGAATAAAATTCCTACCTTTTGACGTGAACACTCATTGCTTACTGAGGCAAGAGGTCCAGTTACTCAGTGGAAAGTTTATTGATGATGATTATTAGCAGTATTATTATTCTATATATTTTTTTTTCTTTTTTTATGCTTTTCTATGCTCAAGTGTTTATCCAACAAGTCATCCAGTTTCAGTTAAGACAAGGAAATATACACATTAAAATCACATGTCATACCTCACACAATTTGTGCTAATGTGCTCGTGTTAGATTAGATCAAACATGTGAATTCTCAAATGCCTAAAGTAAGTAACTAAATTTTAAAACTTTATCACTAGATCATGTGTTCAAAATTTTAAGCTCACCTATGACATCACATCACAGAAATTGTTTAGATCAACCAAAATTTCAAGATAACATGAGCATGCATTTATCTTTTTTTTTTTTTTCAAATGAAGAAAAACAAAAAATTAGGACAAAGTGTGTAATGTGTCTCCCATACCCCCAAACTTAAATTACACATTGACTCCAATGTGTGAATAATACGGAAAGAGCTGACCTGGGATATAGAGAACTATCTGGACTGGTATAGCTCATAGCATACCCCCAAACTTGATCTGAAGTATGCTTTGTCCCTGAAAAATAAAGATTGGAAAACAAAAAATACTGGAAACAAACATTAATCATAAATATGTAAAATAATAAATAAACAAAAAGGATAAGCTATGGGGTGCCTCCCATGAGTGCTAAGTTTAACGTCTTCAGCCAGACCCAACATTAGTAATCGTGCCCAACTAAACGCTCCACCATCTGATCAATAAATGGGAGTGAAAAATGATCCTTCAGTGTGGTAGCATTCAACTTACGGTAGTCTAGACACATTCTCCATCTTGACTGCACTCGAGTTGGAACCAACTTGTCGACTTTATTTATTACTACCGTCAATCTAGCCTGTTTTGGCACGACATGAATCGGGCTCACCCACTCGCTATCAAAGATTGAATAAAGGATCAGAACCTCTTGTATAGCTTGGTTGAGCCCTCTTTGTGGCTCCTTCGATGGCTTGGCATTCTCCTCAAAATGAAACTTGTGCATCACCACCGAGGGGCTTATCCCCTTGATATCCTCAATAGTCTAGCTGATAGCTTCATTGTGCTCTCTTAAAATGTCCAATAATTTATCCTCTTGAGCATCAACCAAATCTGAAGCTGTAATCACAGGCGAATCTGCTGGACCTAGGAACTTATACTTAAGATTGTCCGGTAAAGGCTTAAGTTCCTTCTAGGGGGTTCAGGTGTTGTGGTTTCCTCCGTCTCACTGATATTTTGAGGAGCAGACTCCAAAGTAGCATTTGCTTGCTCAAACAACTTATCCAAATCCAAATTCTCTCCAAACTGAGCAAAGCATTCCTCCATAATGTCCTCAGACTTCCTTTCTTCCTTGGACGCTTGTAATCTCTCAGGGTAAGGCGCTTTAGGTAAAAACGACCTAGGGAGTTCCTTAATAATATAAGTGGCTGTAGATGGCTCAACATCTCTCTTCTCATTGTTGCCACTTTCTTGCCCTTGGTGCATAGCAGGGTTCTCTTCCACTCGATTGTACACTTGTCTCCCAGACAAGTATGAGACAGTTGATTGCACTTGTTCCTGCCAATGCATAGGAGTTGATAAATTTCCCACCGCAAACTGTTCCTTTGGGTTAGGATCAGGTTGACTATGGAACTCTCAATTCTCTTCTTCACCCACATAACTTGCGATTTGATCCATTAGACTCTCTAGCTTGGCAATCACTTGGGTGTTTTCTATTGTTGCACTCATTACTTTGCTTATGGATTGGCTAGTCGTTTTCATGAAATCATTGAGAGTGTCCTCCAATGACTGCGAAACCGACACTGGCGCTTGAACGGGAGTTTGGTAAGCTGGTGATGGTGCTGGATAAACTGAGTGACTATAACTTGGAATTGGTGGAGGAAATTCGGGAGGGTATTGAGTGTGAGCTTGATAAGGGGCTCCTCCCTGATTCCTCAGTTCGTTCTACGTCCATGAAAAATTAGAGTGGTCCCACCACCCTGGATTGTATGTTTCCGAGTAAGATCCATTTGATTGCCAACAACACTCATTGAAAGCATTCATTTGTTTCATGGGATACTCGACAAAAACCGACATTGATGGACAATTCTGTGCTAAATGCATAGGACTAGCACAGATGGAACAGCTATCAACATTGAATGTGTTGGCAGCATTGATGGACGGGCCGGTCATTTTCATGAAATCCTTGAGGGCATCCTCTAAAGATTGTGAAACCGGTGCTGGATTCATCCACATTTTTGTTCTTTTTTTTAATTCATTTTATTTATTTTTTTGAGCAATTGTAAATAAAATAAAATAAAATCAAAATCAAAATCAAAATTAAAATTATAAAAATAAAAAAAATGCTAACTAAACTAGTAGAAAAATAAAATCAATTCAGACACAACTTTCACAAACCAAACAATTCCCCGACAACGGCGCCAAAAACTTATTGTGAGTTTTAAATTAATCACATGCGCACGAGTCGTTTGCAATATAGTGTTGTGCAAGTGCGAGGTCGAATCCACAGGGAATTGCGTTGTGAAAATATAATTTTATCTAAACTAATCTTATTTTAACCTAGTTCCCAATTTTTAGGTGTATTTTTGCAAAAGAAATATAAGCTAAACTAAATTGATTTAAAAACTAATAAAAAAACACTAAGATTTCCGAATCCACCCCACCAAAGTTTAAGCATATATGTCCTAAAAACATAGCCTATCAAAACATTCCATGAATCCAACTATAAGACAAAAAACAAAGAATATCTCAATTAAACCAAAAGCATCCAATGTATCCGCTCTGAACAAATCACAAAGGAAATCCAATTTAATCGAAAACAATTCGATGTATCCATCAGATGAAACACAAAGAATATCAAACAGAACAATTTAAACTCAATCAATCACAAGATTAACTCAAAAAATTGACAGAACATTTATACTAAAAAATGTCAGATTTGTACAAGCAAATCTGAACTATTATGCCAAACAACGACGAGGCTTCATCTTCAACCTTAGCTGAAGATTCTAGCCACTCATAACTATGAAACTATAATTCATAATAAAAGTGCTAAACATTAAACTAAAACAACTAAATAAAAAGAAATAAATAACTTTACATGGGAGAAATTCCACTCGCTGATGGACAGCGCTTCCCCTCGTGGTAGCAAAGCCTTCGGGATCCACCAGAATGCTAGCAGACGTCCACCGGTTAACACCAAAGTGGCCCAGGAATTGTACCCAATGGCACAAAGAATTGCACCAAATGGCACAAAGAATTGCACCCTGAATGATGAGGCCAGATGGTGTTTATATAGGGGGAGTCCCGGAGTACAAAGGGTTACAAATTCGATATGGGATACTGCCTGAGTGCACTCGATCGCATGTCTTGTGCGCATGTGCGCTCGATCGCAAGTCTGGCATGCTCAATCGCAGAAACACTGCAATGCAAAGATTTTGATGTGGGATATTTTCCATGCGCTCGATCGTAGCACGATGCGATCGATCGCATTTGCTCTTGAAGCTTGACATCTCTCGAAATGCTTCGTTTTCACCACAAGCCTATAAAAACACAGAAAACACATAAAATAAAGTGAAATAATACAAGTTAAGAGGTTAACAAATATAAATTAAAGGGCTTAAATATGCAATATTTTAGACTCATCATCTGGTTTACCACGTTTTCCCTCATGCCATTTCATATTTCCAGTAGTTTTTTTGACAAATAAAGCCTTTGAAGTCTCTATGTCAGTGTAAGGTAACGTAACACCTTGTGTGGTATGTCTTTTTGTTTCTTGTTACCACTTTGTCTAGGTTTAAACCGAGAATGACCACACACATCACACACTTTCTTGTATTTGTCTTCCTTGTAATACATCATGCAATAATTTAGGTATGTCTCATCTCCAAGTCCTAACTCATTCACCATCTTCTTGGACTTGTAAAAGTTTTCAGGCAACTTCTCATCCTCCGACAATATTCTCTTAATTATTGCCAATAATCGATCGAAACAATTCTTAGACATGTCAAAATCTGACTTATAATTCAACAACTGTGAGATCGCTGATAACTTAGCGTGCTTCTTACAACCATCCCACAAAGGCTCATCAATATCTCTTAATATATTATAGAACTTAGTAGCACGAGGATTTGGATCCTCTTCGACATCCCAGGTAAACTCTGTGCCAACAACATCCATTACTATCTCCCCTATCCGATTCGTTTCTCCGAAACTGTCCTTCACATGGTGATCTGATTGCATCGAAGGTTCGCTTCTCAAATAACTTTCACCAAGAAAAATCCACCTATTGTAGTTAGGTGTAAAACCTTTCTTATATAGAGGAAGGTAACCATATCTCACTTTAAAAACTTAGCATTATGGCATAGAAAACAAGGACACCGAATACTTCCATTGTACACACATGATGGATTCCCATATGCAAAGTTAAGAAAATACTCAACACCATTCCTAAATTCTGTTGATACCGAATGATTTACAACCCGACGGTCCATCCAAATATGGTCACTTGACATCGTTCTAGATACTAAAATAATATTGAATCTCTTGTTAATAAAATGTTCTAAATACGTATATTCTTTCAATTATGCACATTTATTTTTTTTTTAAAATTCTTCATACATATAAAGAACATACAGATCAAATCCCAAACATACCTTTTCTTATCACTTCTTATCTTCCAATTAATTAAATACATATTTAATTCTAATGATGTTAAATTATAATGAAACAATTATGGATTTAACATAAAGTTAATTATCAGAAAAGATTTAGATTTACATACCCAAATCAATCAACAAAATAGGATGTGCGTAAATCATGCAAGAGGAAATATGATAACGAATTAGTAAATAAATAACAAATTTGTTACATCATGCATGTTGATGCATGTTTTCTAATCATCTCATCCAATTCACTAATAGGTAGAGGGTCCTAAACCATTCAGGAATGCATGAGAAATGTTGCGATTAGTAATTCCTTGCTTGTTTTGTTACGACTCGATTTCAGCAACATTTCCTCTTAGTCATCCAAGTACACGACTTAAATTCAGTGCTATATCTCGAGGAAGATAGCCCCGAATTTAGTGTGTACCTAGAGAACAAGGAGAATGTTACTGAAATATAGTCGAAACGACACAAGCAAAAAACTACTAATTGCAAAATTGCTCACGTGTTCCTGAACTATCCACTCTGGACAATCCAATGATTATTTGAATACAAACACTCTCATTGCAAACATATTATCTGATAAGCAACGAGAGCATTTTGGTTGCTCAATAATATTTGGACGAGCATTCTAAGGTAAGATGCAATGTATGATATATATGCAAATAAAGAATACATAAGACATGCATAATTAAATATATTGATGAAATTCCATACACTAGTCTCCTAGAATGTCTTTTTTGTTTAATTATGCCTTAAACCACTTACTACATATTTCTAGGTATTTAGCTTAATATTTATCTAACTTGGTATTATTAAACTAACATAGTGGCACAATGCTTAAAGTAACACTAGTGAGTAGACTTAAATGACAAAAGATAGAAATAGTTAAATGACCATAAAGACAACTTGATAGGATGGTATAAATGGAGTAACACTGACCTAAAAGTAGTTTACTATTTAGTTCTCACATAATGGCTAGACGAGTTTACAATAATTGGAATTAAAGAAGGGTAATAGCTATTGTTTAATTCCCCTTGCAAGCTTGAAATTATCTTCATTTCTCCTTTTCAAAAAATTTACAGTGACATAATATTATGGATTTGGAAGACAACAGTTATTTACAATCATATCATAGAGCAAGATAAACACAGATGTTTATAATAAACAAGTAACACAAACTAATAATTTATTTCAAATTCAAACAATCAACATGGGTTGCGTGCAATAATTGAAAGTAATTAATTTTCTTAAAAGATTTGAATTCGATCTCTCCTTTAAATCTAATCTAAAAAAGGAAATAAACTTAAAAGTGATCGGTGAGCATTGATTTAACAAGTCTTGAATACCTCTAATAAACAAATGAGAACATGTAAGTAATGACACAAGTAACTAGGGTGTTGAAGTTAGAAAGCTCACCCGCCTTTACAAGGGTCCATACATAAGCAAGTAGGCTGCTTTGTTCCTTTTATTAATTCCTTTTCTTTTGTTTCAAATTTTCAATAAATTCTAAGTTCAAACATAACCATACTAACTAATTTTCTTCAACCATGAGGAAATTAACTGAGTTTCACTAAAGCCTTTAGTTAAGGTTTTTGCCTATTTGGCACAAGCCCCAATTTTGCCTATTTGGGTCTCGTCCCCAAATTTTAGTTTCCGCTTTCATCACACCTTATAATACGTCATGTGATGGTGAAACACACTGATGAGATAAGATGAGATTAGAGGTGGCATTTTCTTTCCCCACCACAGAAACACACCCCAATTTAACAAATACAATCTAGAACCAATATGAAACCAGTAAGGCCTCTTAATGAAAGAATTCTTGACCTTTCTCTCTTGTTTCAGCAGCCCAGCCAGCCATCCAGCTACTACTGACTCTGACCCTTCCTCTTCTTTATACCAAAACCGTGTTTAAGTTTTAAATTAAATTACTCTCTAATCCCGAATCTAAACAAACCCTCCAAATCTCTCTCTCTCTCACATAATAAAAGCCCAACAACACCCCACCTTCTCCTTCCAAAAAATAAATATCCAAACACAAACTAACTATTATGCTTGAATCACCTCTCTTTCTCGACGCCGCTTACATCGGCGGCTCCATGGCGGCGATCCTCTCTGTCCTCCAGCACTCCTCATGGCCGCAAAACATCGCCTTCCACTTCGTCGCATCCGCCTCCGCCAACGCGTCCCTCCTACGGGCCACAATCTCTTCCTCCTTCCCTTACCTCAAGTTCCTAGATTTTCTTTGAGTAGATCTACTCTTCTCACATTCTCAATTGTAACTGGCTTGAGTTCAAGTCACTAACTTAAATAGAGGATCAGGGTGATCAAGTCACATGAATGATATCAACTGTCTTCTTCCTTTTTCTGGTGTTTTAACCTTGCGATTATTATTAGGAAAAGGAGAGGGCATTGTGATCGCCCCACATGTAGCTAGGCATCTCTTGGGACGTACTGTGGAAAATAACAAAGGATGGGGAAAATGTTATATATGCTGTTGATTAAAGAGAGGTATATCGTCTTTGCAGTCACCTTAACTGAAATTGCACTTTCATGTATGCATAAACTAATACTTACGGAAGAAAACAAGAGATAAAGACTTATTGGTGTGTTTTATCAGGCATTTGAATGGAACTGCTCTACAAACTTTGTCCTGCCTGCCGTTTTAATAACTGATGCCTACAATGCTTTGAACAATCAGCCTCCCAGATAACAAAGGGATCGACAAAAGAATTTCTTGATTATTTCATTTCTTTTTTTGGTGCTCAAAGTTGTTGACAACTGTAAAACTCATTCATTTATTTACTTTTTTCCCCAGCATAAAACCTTCTTCTGATCCGTTGCGTAAACATGCATGGAAGATACTATTTCGAAAACTCTAGAAGCAGATGGTAATGTATTATTGCCAGTCGATACTGCCAGCAGAATCTTGGAACTTATCTTAATACTGGGACAGGTCAGCAGGAGCAATATGAATGATGTAATTTTGGTTAACCATATTTTATCTATAGTTGTAGAGATTGAATTCTGATTAAACTTGCAGCGCTGGGCGCAAATTTTTTTTGACTATCCCATCTTCTTTCTCACGTAAGTTGCACCTAGCACAATTGACTATGTCAATTGCCCATTTTGTTAAGCAAAAGCACTCATTAAAACTAGAAAAATGAAAATCCAAGGAAGCAAAGGAACTAAGAATGAAATAACAAGACAAAAACACTAAATGGGACCGCTTACTTCAAAAGAAAAGCATTAGTCGAGGAGATCTCGGTGGTTAGTTACATAACTGTGAGATATTATTGTTTTGTATACAGTATAATACGTGACTGATGATCAGTTACGGATTTGAATTTTATTATTAGTTGAAAATTGTTGGAGAAGAAGGTGGAGAAGGAGGAGGGGGTTCGTTAATTTCTTGTAGATTTTACATAAAAGCTATGACTTACTGAAACAAACTAAAGAAAAAAAAAAGCAACATAAATCAGAGCATCCACATGTAATACTCACCTCTTCACTCACGAACGGCTGAGGGGTTTGGTCCAGGCTGAGGGGATTGCTCCTGCGACGGCCGATGGAAGACGGCCTGTGACGTAAGAGCGTGCTGACAGCTAAGGGGAGAGCGTGCTGACGGCTAAGGGAAGAGCGTACTGCGACGGCTGAGGGGCGAGAGCAAAGGACATGTGGCTGAAAGCAGAGGGCCTGCCGCCTGTGAGGGAAGAGCTTTCTGACGGCTGAGGTGCTGCGTGCGACTGAGGAGCGAGGGCAGAGGGCTTGTGGCTGCGTTGTGGATTTTGAGTAAACATGAATATGATATTAGGGTTATTCAAGGTTAAGTTTTGTAACAAGATAAATATAAATTTTCTATAAAACTAATCAAATGTCTGGATCGGTAAAACTTAAATATTTTTAATTAGAGGTTTTTTTGTTTGAAACTTCTTGTTGCTTTACTCTTAAATATATTTTAAAAGTATTTATTATCATCGTTTTTGGTCGATAATGTTATTTTTTATTTGAAAATTTAATAAAAAATAAAAAGATGAATTTTTAAAACATTATTATTAAGAGAATATTATTACCATCGATGGAATATTCATGATATATTTTCATATAACACCGAAAAATAGAATCTCTCGATGATAATTCATTAATGATAGTATCCGTCGGTGTTAATTCATCGATGATGGCATTTGTTTTTTTAAGTGATTCTTGCTGCATTCGGTCTTATTGAGTTGTTCAGTCTCAACTTCCAGTCCTTTCTGTCCCACTTCCAGCCCTTCCTGCTCTGCATCATGTCCAGCAACCACTAATCTGTCGTCAAATTTTCTCTCGTCTTTGGACTAGAATTTACCTTTTATTTTAAAAATACCATATGTCATCTTTTGATTGGATAGTAATTTGTAACACTCATGAACTTAGTTTTCTTTTAGTACTCTAGAGCAGCATGGATAAGATCTGGATATGAAGTTGTTTCAGTTAAGATTTAAGGCCAACCATTGACCCAGAGCTGGATGGATATGGTTGCAAGGCGTTTGTCGTTTGGTGCTTCATTGAAATGTCAATGCTTAGCCTCACATGAAAATTAGAATATATATTTTCAAAAATTAACATTTCATTAATAGAAAAAAAAAGAACATTAATTGAAACCAGCTTTGTTTTAAATGTTATTCCTCAAGTAATTAAGGGGGTCGAAGAGGAAGACTACTTTGATGCATGTGAACTTATTAAAACCAATGAAAGTGTAGTGAATTTCATTTTCTGAAAATTAAACTAGTACTACTGTGTTTTATTATTTGTGAAAAATATTTCATCCATCACATTTTTGTCTCCACTCTTTATTTCTTAAATGTGAAAATGTGACTGACGGCAACAGCTTCACTCAGCCGTAATTAAGTGCACATGTTGTTCGATCTCTAGTTCTTATTTTTATCCAAATAAATGAGTCAATAATATATTTAAGTTATATTATTTTCAGCTCAATAAATGAGAGTTCGTCACATCACACTAATAATTTAAAAATTTTATTTATATTTTTATCTAAATCTATTTATTACTAATCAAAATTTTCAAAATTACTATTCCAACACCATAACTGCTGGAATAAATGATGAAGAACCAATGAAATGATTCTCTATCACTACTCATGTATTTGATGACTAAATGTCCATACATGTGCAGCAAATAATTTATAGCTCTTTTACTTTGGTCTGTATAGAGTGATTCAATAAAACTATTTGCAGCATCCTTAATATATTATCATTAATTCTGAGTGTTTTATAAGTTTTATTTATTTAATACGGGGTAATTAGTTGTATTAAATGATTTAATTTAGTTTTATTGAAACAGTACTACCTAGTAGCATCTATAAACTAAGCTTGCTAATTAACTTCAAGTTAAGTTTCCACGGTCATATCAACAATTTTCATCCTTGCTTCAAGAGAGTGAAGACTCATAAGAACATTTTTTAATTTTACATTTTAGGTGAGATTAGATGATGATCATAGTAAAATTGACGAAATTGTTGGTGCAATACACAAAATAATATAATTAAATTATAATATAGTTCAACTAAATCTCTAATATATATTTTTAAAAAATCTATATTTATATGTATTACATTAAAAATTAAACAAATTTTACTTGAGAGATCTAATTGTGTTTTATTTAGGCCAATCTTATCTTTTTTTTATAAAAAAAAAAAAAACTAATACTATGTACTATGCGCTTAAAATTTACCAAACACTGACATTAATAAAAGCTCGTATTTCTATTCTCAACAGATGTCTTTCTATACCTAAAAGCACTGCCAAATGCACCAGTCATAATTTACTGAGTGAGTTGTCTCAATATATATATATCCAAAAGGAGTAATTCTATGCAACCTTCATAATTTCATAATCAATTTTTAGTTTTACATTAAGCAACTCTAATATGTGTAGTCCATAATAAATTCGGATTTTTTTGCTAGAAAATTCGTAAATTATTGGAGCTATTATGTAGTATTGGATTCAAAGTAAACGTCTAACGGCCCCTATCGTACACAACGCCCACCAATAAAAGTAGCAAGTTGAGAGGGTTACGCATTAAATGTACATAATAATAGTTCAAAATAGCTTAGATCACTCATTACATATGCTTAATCCCGTTGAGGAAACTTTTTTGACTTGTAACTATACAAGCAGCTAGGAGTAACTCTAGAGCTGGCAATCGAGTGGTTTGGATTCGGATCAGGGTTATGTCATTTTAGATTTAGGTTGTTTTGATTTCAAATCATTCAAGTTACGGGTCATTTCGAGTTTGGATTGTTTTAGGTTCGGGTTGTTTTTGGTTTCGATCCGTTTGTGTTTTAGGTCTTTCAGGTTACGAGTAATCTTAGGTTTTATTTTGTGAGTCATCTCAGGTTTCGAGTTGACCCATCATGTTGTTGGAAAAACATGATTCAATCGACTGAATAATTTAATCAGTCGACTGAATGAAGGATATATATTTATTGTCTGTTTCTCCAATCGACTGAATAAATCATTCAATCGACTGAATACCCGACACCTGATAATTTTTAGTTTTTAAATGTTGATTCAATCGACTGAATAAAACATTTAGTAGACTGGATGTTCGTTATTTTAAAATCTTAGTTTTGCAAACAATTACTTTTCAGAGAGTTGTGTCTCATAACTCATACCTCTTCACTTCTATAAAATAATTATGGAAGTTAAGAGACGTTATGTAGCTGTTATTTCAATCTTAAAAACCTCATTTCTTCTTGTTCTTTTTCTCCTAAGATTTTTACAGCCATGGTTAATCACTGTTTCAATGAGAGTTCTTAAGAAATTCAACAAATTTTTTATCTGTAAATCCTAGAGACTTCGTGTATCATAGATGATATTTATCTGTAACTCATTAGCAGACTCTTTACAGAAAAAAGGACAAATAAAGCTTTAAGGAAAACGATTCCTTACGCGCAACAAAGTCTCAATTTGGTTTTCCTTAAATTTCATTTATTTTCTATCTTTGATTCCTACTCTATAAAATGTACCAACAATCTTAAGGCTTTATTCATTATGTGTCAATGGAGTCGGAGTCAATCAAATGGTGAAACTAAGGGATTTCATAGATGAAAAAATTCATGGATGGCGCGGTACACGCTATAAGAATGTTTGATTAATTTTTGGTAAAACTAAGAGGTACGCTCGATTTAATTTTTTTCTTTAGCATACTAATTTGCACGTAACATTGCAATAAAGATATATGATTTGTTATATCAAAATTATTTAAGTTTTAAGTTTTGAAGAAAAACTGGAAGTGTTTCTCTTTTGTTCAATTAACAGTCTATTGATGGCATGAGAGAATCAAGAATTTGGGGTAGAAAATATATGTTAAAGTGATGAGACTAGGCATCTTGGTATATCACGTGCTAGTAGTAAACACTAAACAATGATATATATTACGTTGTCATCAATTGTTTTTTTTAATTGTTTGGATAATACATATTCTGAGTTTTGGGTATAGAATTCATTTTTTCTAGTATTCCTTTTGGGTATAACTAAGTGATTTCTCGCTTGGACTGCTTAGAGTTTTGTTTGAAGAAAATCTTTATTAATATAAGATGATTTTTCAGTTTGAATATTACTATCAAGAAATGATGAAGTAATAGCAAAATAAAAAAAAAATCGAATGGACACAATAGATTAAACTTAGTGTAGATATATTGAGAATTTGAGGTTCATACAGATTTTGTTATTTTCTAAATGTCTTAATATGAGACTAATATGCATTATGGGCTACTAAGTTTTGTTTAAAAGAAAAAATCGGTAATGAGTTTGGAATTTATTTAAAACAGAAACTATTTTATAAACATTTTTTGTTTTGTTTGGGAGAGTTTATGAAATGATATTTTACATTACTTGAAAAATAGAAGTTAAGTTACGCTAAACACTCTTAAAGAATGATTTATGAATTTTTTTACAAAATAGTTTCTATTTACAAGTAATTGAATTTGTTTTGAAAAAACTTTTTTCATAATTGTTTTACTAAATAATAAATAATTTATAATTTTACCATAAACTATTTCAAAAATCATAAATTAAATCATAAACCGTTTTCTCTACTACTAGCCAAACATAAATGTTTACCTAGTTTATGTTTATAAAATATCAGAAGTCATTTTACAAACTCTTTCTAAACGGTTGGTATAGAATTTATTAATGTAGTTCCAATTTCAAAAAACATTTCTATACAATTATTCAGAAATTTTTGCTTTTGGGAACCGTGAAAGCTGCTCAGCTACTCCCTCCGTTTTTTCATGGTAGTCTCCATGTATAATAATGGTTTGACTTCCATCTTTTTCCTTCATTTTACGAATTTACTTCTTTTTAATCAGAAAATGACATATCATTATTTAAAAAATTAATGATTAAAATTTACATAAATAAAAAGATAATTTAGCAATTGAAAAAAATCATTGAATTAATTTTTTCACTTATAAAGTTTTTTAGTGATATCAAGACAATATTAAATCGAAAAAACTCACCATAAGTATCGTTGGAAAGCTCTCGCTAAGAGCTATCAAACAAGATCCATAAATATCACATTCTGTCGAAAAAATATTATTTTTTCAAAAATTTCTTAACATTATTGACGTAATAAAAAGGATATTCTCATAAGATTTTTTTCATTATTTCATTTTATCACGCCATTCAAAAATTAAAAGTAAATTTTATATTGTGTAAATGATGAAACAATGAAAAAAAAATCTTATGAGAATATATTTTTATCATGCCAACAAAGTGATGACATTTTTGAAAAAAAATAATATTTTTTCGATGGAAGGTAGCACTTATGAGTCTCATTTGATAGCTCTGGCTCAGAGTTTTCCAACGATATTTATAGTGTATTTTTTGATTCACGGTTGTCGGATATACCAAAAAACATTAGGAGTAAAGAAATTAATTCAATAATTTTATTTATTTACCAAATTATCCTCTTAATTGAATAAATCTTAGTATTTGATTTTTCAAATAATGATTATGTCATTTTTTAATTAAAAGAAAACAAGATATCTTTTTAAAAAGGAGAAAATAATAGAAATCGGACCCATGTAATAAATGTTTCTACTAATTTACTATATGATTTATTAGACACAATAACTACAGAAACAGTACGGCAACATTTAATTTCTAATAATTTTCTTGAGAAATTTTGTTTCCAGCCCTAGTTGCAGTGATTATTTGTACACCATTGCAAAAATTTGGAAATTCATCTTTTACGGGCTTTACAAATAAATAGCCGAAGGTGTGGGAGGACGTTGCAACCAACTAATAAAGCCTCTGCCACTTACTTCAACAGCAATTTCAAGCATGTTATTAAATATAAATGAATTTCACTCAAATGATGAAGCAATAACAATGGAGCACTTTAGTATATTTCGCAATTCGCATAAATTTTTTATTAAAAACCATCCATTATATAATCAACATATACTATTTATATATTTCTACACCCTTCTTCCCCTGCATGGTATGTGTTTAAAATTTTACTCTGTTCGATTTTTTAAAAAACACGACGCAGAGTTTTATTTTATTATTGGATGAAAAAAAATATGTTTTTTTTATCTATTTAGTTATCCAATAATAAAATAAAATTTTATATTATGTATTTTTAATAAATTTGTATTAAACAAAAAATTTCCTCAGTAATGGTTTCTTTGTTAATAATTTGTTCCATTGAATTTATGACCCGGCTGCAAAGTCACGAGCGAAAATCACACAATTAAATTAAAGTAAAAGAAGCAGATGCAACCAACACCCAAACGCAAAATTTATTTCAGAGAGAGATCCAAAATCTCAAGATGATATATCGCAATGCATCTCGATCCAAAATCTCAAGAGAAAAAGTATATGTGATGTGATGTGACGTTTATAATAGCGGAGATCATAGTTATCATCACATCATTTAACAACTGTCACTCACAAGATATATAAGCTTTGCACTAAATATTAACTCATCTAACTTCTCACGCCCTTTTAGCACCTTCTCTTCAACTAGCTACCACTATCCTTAACTCGCATTTTCTACAACTTCTTTTTCAGTCACTACAACTCTCTTTTCTAGTTTTGCTTCATTTCTTGGGCATTTTTTGGGCCAAAATGAGAACCCAAGGATCATTTTCCGGTAACAAAGATAGTGATGAGACGAAGATGAAGAAGAAGAAAGAAGTAAAGAAGGAAAACAAAGTTCCATTGTTAAAGTTGTTTTCATTTGCAGATTTTTATGATTATGTTCTAATGGCACTTGGATCTATTGGAGCATGCATTCACGGCGCTTCCGTACCTGTTTTCTTCATTTTCTTTGGCAAGTTGATAAATATTATTGGAATGGCTTATCTTTTTCCTCAAGCAGCTTCTCACAAAGTTGCTAAGGTATGCTTAATTAATTCGATCACCTTATTTTACATGCATGCATTAAAATGCTTCAATTTGGTTTCTCAATGTGTTTATTTGAGTTGGGGTGTTGAGTTAATAAAAAATGAGTATCTTCAAATCAACTGGGTGTCTTTTAAATAGTACTGTAATTAAGTTTATATTTTATGGCTTATTATAATATTCTATGTTCTTTTATGCAGTACTCGTTGGATTTTGTATATCTCAGTGTGGCTATATTATTCTCATCATGGATAGGTACAAATCAAGTTTGTTATTCCTTCAATCAAATTCCTTATTCCACTTACTTTTGATCACATGGGAATTTTTTTTTTAATTTTTACTCCATCAAATTGATTACCAAGTTTTAATTACTTTTATAATTAATCTTCTTAATTTATTAATAAAAATGTACAGAGGTGGCTTGTTGGATGCATACTGGGGAAAGGCAAGCGGCTAAAATGAGGATGGCATATCTAAAGTCAATGTTAAACCAAGATATAAGTTTATTTGATACAGAAGCTACCACTGGAGAGGTGATAGCTGCAATTACAAGTGATATTATTGTTGTTCAAGATGCTCTCTCAGAGAAGGTATGGGGCCTTTTTTTTTGTTGTGTTCTGTTCTTCTGTTTTTTTTTTTTCTTCTTGTTTTTCTCATGCAAATTGGAAGAAAACCTTATAATATTGACCACATGGAAAATATATTAATTTTACCAAATTTGTTTGATACAAATTTGAAAATTTAATCTAATGGATTCGTAAGAAAGGTCCTGCTATGTACATTAGGATCCTTGCTCAACTTCTCTCTAGTTTTATTTTAATAATTAAAACTACTAGTAGCAGTTTTTTTTTTCAAACAAGTGCCTTTAAGACACGCATTAAACAAAACTTGTGATGATTTTGATTAATGGGTATCTCAAACGATTTGTGTAAATACCCTTTGATCTCCAATTAATTTCCAATTCATAGTTAACAGTTCTCCATTCTAATTTTAAATTTTCTTTTGAATGATTCTGTGAGCTCGTGATCACAAAAAAGTTTTTCGTTTTCATTTCCACTCAAATAAGCTTTTTAAGAACTCTGTTTCCTGTTAGATCATTTCAAAAAAGAAAAAAAAAATAGTTTGTGATTAAGAGCTAAAACGGAGTAGTAACACTAACAACAACAAAATGGTTTTGGTAACCAGAGATCCAGAAAGTCAAAACGACGAGTCTTTGGGTTATTTTGGCAGAGAATTGAGTTCTGGCACTTGTTTTATGTGTATCTGCGGCAGCTTTTGAGGCAAATAAATGTAGCATTTATAAGATAGTTGGGTGTTAGATGTGTTTTGTGTTTTTGCCAGCTGGGGTAGGTCGCACTCTGCTGAACTTGAAACATACTACTGTACTAGAAAAAGAAAATGAGAGGTGTCTCTTCTTTTCCCTTTTTTAATTATTTTTTACTTATAATAAATAGTCTTAATGATTATTAATTCTTGGTAGGAGGTAGGTTATTCGATGAAGTTGCATCACCATACATGGCATCTGTTGTAAATGTTTTCTGATATATTATTTAATTTCTGCGTAGCAATGAAAATTAAACCATTACATTCACAAGTCCACAAAACTATATGGCGTTGGAAATTTTTTGATATACTCCGTATTTATTTTGGCCTACTTGACAAAAACACAAAAAATAATTAATTTGATTCTATACGGGAACGTGATTTCTAATTGGGATTTAGAGAATTTTTTTCCTATTCTCATCTTCATTGGTTATTGACTACTTACTGATAAGAAACTGAAGCCATGGAGATATGGTTTTCATAGTTTGAATTCTTATTGCAATGGTGGGAGTAGGTTAATAAATGTGATGAGATTAGATATCAAGATGACGAGTCTCTGTAATTTTCAAATTCTTTTTTAGCTAATTATTGCAATTAGGAACTGTTGTATTTATCTATGGTTGGGATTCTTTTTTTGGGAAGTAGAGACATGGTGAGTTCGTGACTATGCATACTAACTGTTTGTTTGACATCAATGACCACTGTCAAGACTTGATTTTTTTTATGAGTATAGTGGTTAATTGTATCTGAAATCTTTGAATTTGTTGTGCATTGCACTTAAAATAGTTGAAATTGGATTTGAACAATTTAATATACATTCCTTCACATTGCCATGAATTGAAAGTTTAGTTGTTAGAGACTGAACTGTCAAATGAAAACTTTGAAAGCTTATGCATTGTTTCCCAAATTTACTTTGCTTCTAATCTTTTAGAATGACCTAAGAATTAAGTTCGTCAAAACAATTTGTTTGTAACTTCAATGGAGGTGGGTGATGCAGGTAGGGAATTTCATGCACTATATAAGCCGATTTATATCAGGTTTTATCGTCGGATTTGCTAGAGTATGGCAAATCAGTCTGGTCACACTGTCAATAGTTCCCTTGATTGCCATTGCCGGCGGCGTTTATGCATATGTAGCCACAGGTCTTATCGCCAGAGTGCGAAAATCCTATGTCAAGGCTGGTGAAATTGCTGAGGAGGTCCGTTTTCTCTACCTCTCACTAGTCACAACCAAATAATCACAAAATCAGCATTGTCTTGATCAATAAAATATATTGGAACTATCGATAAAATCTTTCAGGTGATTGGAAATGTGAGAACAGTCCAAGCATTTGCAGGAGAAGAAAGAGCAGTGAGATCATATAAAGAAGCTCTTATGAATACATACAAGTATGGGAAAAGGGCTGGCTTAACAAAGGGTCTGGGACTAGGCTCTCTGCATTGTGTCCTGTTTCTGTCATGGGCATTGCTTGTTTGGTTCACTAGCATAATTGTTCACAAACGTATTGCCAATGGTGGGGATTCTTTCACTACTATGCTCAATGTTGTCATCTCTGGCCTGTAAATCCTTTTTCTCCCTTTAACATTAAATTTCATGCCAGTTAAAGTTATTGCTTTTTAATTTTTTTAAATACAAATATTTGTTTCATTGGTCCACAGCTCTCTAGGACAGTCAGCACCAGACATCACTGCGTTTATTCGGGCAAAAGCAGCTGCATATCCCATTTTTGAGATGATAGAAAGAAACACAGTAAGCAAAAGCAGCGCCAAAGCTTGCTGGAAACTAGATATATTGGAGGGCCACATTGAATTCAAGGAGGTGTGTTTTAGCTACCCATCTCGCCTCGATGTAGATATCTTCAATAAGTTTTCCCTAGACATCCCTTGTGGAAAAATTGTAGCCCTTGTGGGAGGAAGTGGGTCTGGAAAGAGCACTGTCATATCTTTGATTGAACGATTCTATGAGCCGCTCTCTGGTCAGATTCTATTAGATGGGACTGATATAAGGGAGCTTGACCTTAAATGGCTGAGACAGCAAATTGGCTTGGTTAATCAGGAGCCTGCCCTTTTCGCGACAAGCATTAGAGAAAACATTTTGTATGGTAAAGATGATGCTACCCTTGAAGAGATTTCACGTGCTGCAAAACTTTCAGAGGCTATCTCATTTATCAACAATCTCCCTGAAAGATTTGAAACTCAGGTACTAATTATGTACATTTATATAAAGCTTATCTTTCCTTCTTCGTAAGCAAGTAGTACCAAGCAACTTAATTTTGGGTTTGCAGGTTGGTGAGAGAGGAATTCAACTGTCAGGTGGACAGAAGCAAAGAATTGCGATATCGCGTGCAATAGTGAAGAATCCATCGATTCTTTTACTCGATGAAGCTACAAGTGCGCTTGATGCAGAGTCAGAGAAGAGTGTGCAAGAAGCACTTGATCGTGTCATGGTGGGACGAACAACAATTGTGGTAGCTCATCGGCTTTCTACCATTAGAAATGCAGACATTATAGCTGTTGTTCAAGGAGGAAAGATAGTTGAAACTGGGAGCCACGATGAGCTCATTTCAAACCCAAACAGCACCTATGCTTCACTTACTCAACTCCAGGAGACAGCTTCTTTTCAACGCTACCCCTCCCAGGGTCATACAATGAGCCGGCCACTCAGGTAATTCATTTGTATGTTACAAACAGATCCACATTCTTGCACTACCAAATCCAATTTTTAGCAGCTGAAGTTTCCCAATTTTTTCCCCATTAGGGCTCCTGTCTAAAATCAAGCATCATTTTGAAAGCGCACACATTTCACTGCGTCAAACATCTTGTCAAAATTTGTGAATATGACTTTGATGGATCCGCCCTACTCTATTTTTTCCCCTAATTCTTCACTTCTTTATAGTATAAGGTATTCTAGAGAATTATCTCGAACAACAACAAGCTTTGGTGCAAGTTTTCGTTCTGAAAAGGAATCAGTTAGTCGTGCTGGTGCTGATGGGATGGAACCTGTAAAGGCAACTAATGTTTCAGCTAAAAGACTGTATTCAATGGTCGGTCCAGATTGGACCTACGGGGTATTTGGCACCATTGGTGCACTTATTGCTGGAGCCCAGATGCCTCTGTTTGCTCTTGGAGTCTCTCAAGCTCTTGTCTCCTATTACATGGATTGGGCCACGACACGCCACGAAGTCAAGAAGATTGCAATCCTGTTTTGTTGTGCTTCAGTTATAACTGTCATTGTTTATACCATTGAGCATCTTTGCTTTGGTATCATGGGAGAGCGACTCACTCTTCGCGTGCGAGAAATGATGTTTTCTTGTAAGAATTGTGAACTTAATCTTTGTTCTTTACTTGTTGCATGGATGAATTTTTCTTAATATTTGTCTTAACTTTTGCTTCTATACTAACTGCAGCCATTTTGAGAAATGAGATTGGATGGTTTGATGACATAGACAACACAAGCTCTATGCTTGCGTCACGTCTAGAGAGCGACGCAACTATGCTAAGAACGATAATTGTTGACCGGACAACTATTCTCATACAGAATGTAGGTTTGGTAATTGCTGCATTTATCATTTCATTCATCTTAAACTGGAGAATCACACTTGTTGTCTTGGCCACATATCCATTGGTCATAAGCGGTCACATCAGCGAGGTATTTCCTCTTCTTGTTTACATTAAGTTCTGCATTTGTTCTGTTAGAATCCTAATTACAATTCTTTCTATATATATGTGTGTGTGTGTAAATTTTTGCAGAAACTCTTCATGCAAGGCTATGGTGGCAACTTGAGCAAAGCATATCTAAAAGCTAACATGCTGGCTGGTGAGGCTGTGAGTAATATGCGCACTGTTGCTGCATTTTGCGCTGAAGAGAAGGTTCTTGACCTTTATGCCCGCGAGCTTATTGAACCTTCCAAGCATTCATTTAACCGTGGTCAGATTGCAGGCATATTCTATGGCATCTCCCAGTTCTTCATATTTTCATCCTATGGACTTGCTTTATGGTATGTGCCTTTATGTTCATAATACTTTCTCCATGGTAGATATCAATGCAAAATCATAAAAAAGGACCTTGTTTAAATAGCTAGCTTAAAGTTAATAAGCGAAGTTTACTCTTGTTTAAATTCTGTGCAGGTATGGTTCTGTTTTGATGGGGAGGGAGCTTGCCAGCTTTAAATCTGTCATGAAAGCATTCATGGTTTTAATTGTGACTGCGTTAGCTATGGGTGAAACATTGGCACTAGCCCCAGATCTTCTGAAAGGAAACCAAATGGTGGCATCGGTCTTTGAAATTATGGACCGTAAGACACAGGTGATAGGAGATGCAGGAGAAGAGCTAAAAAATGTGGCTGGTACAATTGAATTCAGGGGTGTCCAGTTTAGCTACCCATCAAGGCCAGAGATAGTGATTTTCAAGGAACTCAATCTAAAAGTGCGTTCAGGAAAGAGTATGGCATTAGTGGGGCAAAGTGGGTCTGGTAAAAGCTCTGTTCTTTCTCTTATACTTCGATTCTATGATCCAACTGCTGGGAAAGTGATGATTGATGGTGAGTTTCTATGGACGATATATCCTCTAATTGCTTTACTGATGCATGAAATTTCCCACTGATATCAAAATTTTCAACAAATTGTGAATTAATATTGGTACTTTTTGATTGATACTCAAGATTTTCCTAAGTACTAATCATCTCAAATTCTCGTACAGGCATAGACATCAAGAAACTGAAGCTGAAATCTCTTCGGAAACACATTGGCCTAGTTCAACAAGAACCGGCTCTTTTCGCCACGACAATCTTCGAAAACATCTTGTATGGAAGAGAAGGAGCCTCTGAATTAGAAATAATCGAAGCAGCGAAGCTTGCTAACGCACATAATTTCATTAGTGCCCTTCCTGAGGGGTACTCAACGCAAGTAGGCGAACGAGGAGTTCAATTATCCGGTGGCCAGAAGCAAAGAGTTGCTATAGCCCGAGCTGTCCTGAAGAACCCAGAAATATTGCTATTAGATGAGGCCACCAGTGCTCTAGATGTGGAATCCGAACGTGTGGTGCAACAAGCTCTTGACAGATTGATGAGGAATCGAACAACGGTCATGGTGGCACATAGGCTTTCAACCATTAAAAATGCAGATCAAATATCTGTAATACAAAGTGGGAAAATAATTGAGCAAGGAACTCATTCTAGTCTTATAGAAAACGAAGAGGGAGCATACTTTAAGTTAATCAGCCTTCAGCAGCAACAACAAGGTCAATAACTATTGGGAACACTGATTTTATTAAGATGATTATATGGGTGCTTTGTTCAATATTATATAGCTTTATTTTCTTTATTTTTTATTTTATTTTTATTTCTAAACCATTTATGCGTCTAATGTGAGTTTCAGCAATTGTTACCTGGATATAATAATTGCAGATACCTGTGAATACTTCACAAAATAATGCATTTTTCCATTTGGCTCTTGGTTACTGTTGGTATAAACTCTCTGTGGTTCTCAAGGAATTGGAGGAAACAATTTCATCTCATTTACTTTTTAGACAATCTAAATTTTCACCGAGAACTTTCTAGACAACGGAATTCGAAGAAAAATTGTGAGTTTTCGGCTTAACACATTCACATTTAGTAATTTTAAAGGTGAAAGATAAGTCAAGATAAAACACTTAATATTTAAGAAATGACGGTATATACGAAGAATTGTGTTTTCTAAATATTTTTATTATATAATTAGGATTTGATTTTATATATATGGATCTGGTTTGAATAAACAATATTTATTAAAATTAAAAAAAAAATCATTACGTATCCGCTGTTAAAAAATAAAATAACCCTAGATCTCTTAGGTGTTAGAATTAATCCATCTATGAGCTTACATTAATTATGATTTATTAAGTTTTATCATAAAAATTGTTAAGTGTTAGGTTAGTTAAGGGAGCTGAATAAAATAATAGTGAGTTTAATATTTTAATATATTTAATATGAATTAGCTAATATAAATCATAATTGATTTTTAAATTTGTGATGAGTAAACTATTAAATTGGTATGTAAAATATAAATTAAATTTTCTCCTATTCTCAATTTCAGAGAATATATAATCTTTTCTATACACTGGATAAAAGATTAATTCATCAAAACTAGTGTACAAAAGAAAATAAAAACAAAAATGTACTTATTGCTTAGTTAAAGATTTGTTCGATTGAATCAAAGATTCGGTTGCCTTCAATACATCATTTTATCAATTGAACATCAAGTGTTCTTTACTCTTCGGTACGTATCCATGGAATTAATGATATTATTGAAATCCTACACTAAATATCTGATCCCCTTGGTGCTTTTGCAAGATACTAAAAACAACTCTCGTCTTCCTCTCTCCTGCCATCGGTGTCTAATGACAAATACCTCGCCACTTCTAAAATTCTCAAAAAAGTTCATTTATTATTTATAAAATTCCATGTTTTTCATCGTGCATGTAAACGCTAGTGTCCGTTTGGCTTTATTTCCATTTTTGCTGTAAAGACTTCAAAATAATTGTAGATAAAAATATTATGAAATTGAAAGTTGACTTTATTATTTATACGATAAAAAATATTTATTTTAAAAAAATATAAAATAATAATAATAATAATAATAATAATAATAATAATAATAATAGTAATTATTACGATGATGGATGATGAATGATGATGATATTATTAATAATAATATCACTAATTTAATGGTAATAATGGTTGTACTTGTATCATCGTAATTGCAATAAGATTTTGTAGAAAAGAAAATTTAATTTCAAATTGTATATAAATTTAAATAAATGACGTAATATTTATTATTATTATTATTGTAAGGATGTAAATTCCTTTATTACTAAATGTCAATTAATTCAATTTTATCAAACGTTATTATGGTTTTGGCTATTTTGGCACTAATTCAACTTTTCAAAACATGTTTTGTAACTTTTAATGATTTTTTTAAAATCAATTTAAAATTGATGTTTGACATCATTTTTGTTCTTTATCATAAGAACGAATTCAAGAATTGAAAATTAGGCCAAATGGAGGTTAAATGGCTATAGTCCTTGACATATATCGCAATATTCCTTTATAGAAGCTATTATCTTCTCATTTGTGATAGTTCAATTGAGAGTTGTATCATAATAAGGAGTGGATTTGAACTGAGTTTTTATCAAGTTATTCGAGTTCGGTCAAAGATCGGCTTGATCGAGCTCAAGCTCGAGCTTGAAAATTAAACTCGGTTAGCTTATAGAACCGAGTTCGAATACCTTAAGTTTCGGTTTGAAAGGCTCTCGAACAGTTCGATATGGTATTATCAAGCTCAAACCAATATTTATATTTATATTAATATTTTTATTTATTAAAATTAGAGTATAGACTCGAGCTCGAATTCGAATGAACAATCTAAGGCTCGAGTTCGAGCTCTAGCTCAGACTCGAATAAACTCCTTTGTTATCGAGCTTGACCATCAGAAAATTTATCACAATCGAGCTCGAGCCATCAGAAAAATTAAGCTCGATTTGAACTCTAGCTTGTTAATTTTAAGTCGATCCAAACTCGAATACCTTAGTATTCGGGCTCGACTAAACTCGAGTCCACCCCTAATCATAGCCAAGGCAAAATGGTGACATTGCCTTACCATTTTTGGTCATTTTCTTGATAGCATTCTCCATTGAGCTTCCTCTCAGTGTGAATCCCATATGTGTGCGTTCTCGTTATTTCTCTGCTCCATTGTGTATATCGTTCGTAGCCTCCATCATTTTTGTTGGAAAAATTACCCATCGTCAATAATTAATCAAGTACCACAATTCCATCCAAATATCACATATTAATTATAATAATCTCCAAAATTACCTCCACTATGTAATTTACGTGGAGAACCCTTCCAATGTAGAGGGAAAAAAATCACGGAGCGAAAAAAACTCCACTATGTAAATAACAATTAAAAAGTTTATGCTCAAACTTGAGACCCACAATAATTTGGTAATATTACAAAATTACATCTCTAGGGAAAAATCATTGCTGTACTACTAACTGCTGAAATACGAGAAGTCCTTATCCTTCACCAAAATCAAACACTATGATAGAAACTACAAAAACCAAGTAGATTGATTCTCTGTGACCAAACACTCTGAATAATATTCTAGAGAAAATCTCAAATTTTTGTACCTTTTTTCCCTTTTACTCTCCCGGTAAATAGAAAGAGAACTCCCTCTTTGTACCTCACGACAGAGCTATATTTTTCTTTGCTCTCTGTAACTCCCTATCGAAAAAAGAAAGAAATTAGACATTTTTATATAGCCAATGATTAGAAGATATTCTCTTCTTATAGGTATAGGATTGTGAGTCCTATAAGGACTACACCAGCCAACACTTTTAGCTTTTTTTTTATTTATTATTTTAACTTGCTTATGGGTTCGACCCCATATGCCCAACAATCTGCCTCTAACCCATGAGGGAGAAAACTACCATGAGACTCACTTGGACTCAATCCCGGCCATCGTCGAGCAAACTCAAGCTTTTCTCTGGGAACAACCTTTGTCATCATATCAACAACATTTTTATCTATGTGGATTTTTTTCAACGTCATCAACTATTTTTCAATCACCTCACGAATCAAATGGTATCTCACCTCAATGTGTTTCGTACATGAATGATACATGATATTTTGATTTAGATCCATGGCACTTTGACTGTCACAAAAAACCACATACTCTTATCGCTTCAAACCCAATTCCTGAAAAAACCTCGTCATCCAAAGCATCTTTTTCCCTGCTTCGTTTTCTGCAATGTACTCAGTCTCAGTAGTTGATAAGGCAACACACTTTTGCAGTCTTGACTGCCATGAGACAGCTCCCCCTACGAAAGTGAATAAAAACCCTGATGTAGACTTTCTAGCATCAAGATCACCTACCATATCTGAATTTGTATAACCCTCAAGAACTGGTTCTGAACTCCCAAAACTCAAACACAACTTCGAGGTACCTCTGAAATATCTCAAGGTCCATTTTATTACTTCCTAGTGACTTTTACTTGGATTAGACAAAAACCTGCTAACCACACCAACAACATGAGCAATGTACGATCGTGTTGGAGCGATCATCTACCTAAATAAATATGCAAATAACCATCATAGTTTTACTTGCAAATGCACAAGGTCTCTGGTAGCATAGTGTGCAAATGCGAGATCATTTCCACAGGGATTGGTGAATTTCGTTTTAGAATTAGTTTCTTCAAGGTAAAAAGAGAAATAACTGTTTGATTGTGAGTAAATAACAATAATGAGAACATAGGATTACGATATCCACCACTAATTATACTTTCTCACTAAGTAAAGTGTCAGTGCTCTAGCCTTATCATGAATATTTAATGGTTGCCAACCTAAGGGCTTGGTCCACACCTTAGGCTATTGATCTCCCTATGCAACGAGTTAGGCATGGTGTATACTCTAACTCTTTTCTCTTCTTAAGGCATGGTGTATACGCTCGATTGCACAGATTGAGGTGTGCTCGATCGCTACTACCAAGCACTCGATCGCACTAGGTCAGGCAATAAGTCGAACACCTTATGCGCACCAAAAACCAGAAGCTGTAGAATTTATACACCCTTGATCCAAACCTCCTGCAAATGTAAAAATACCCAATCAACACACAAGAATAACATATATAGATAATATATATGTAAACTGAAGATCAAGAATCGTGTGTGTGCGTAGGTATCTAAAAAAAAAAAAAACATGTGTGTACCTTGTGTGCTTAGGAGGGTAGCGTGTGTGCAAGGGAGAAAGAAAATGTATTGGCCTGGTGGTTGGCTTGGTTATGAGGCAAGGTGGTGGTGGTGTAGAGTGCTGGATGAAGATTGAGGGTAAAGTTTTTGCTGTGTGAGACAGTGAGTGCGAGAGAGAGAGATATCAGAGGTGTGATTGAACATAAATGAGCGAAAAAAGGGGAAACTGTTTATAATATGCACGCGACTTCTCTGCCCCGCGTGCGCTCGAGAGCATTTGTGAAGTGCGCTCAATCGCATGATGCGCAAGTGCATAGGATAATGCGCTCGTGCGTATTGGGGTGTAGGGGATATGCACTCGAGCCTAATGAACGGTGCACTCAAGTGCAATGCAGTATGTACAACGTATTTAAAAATTACTAAAAACAAAATTAGAATGATACAGTTATACCGTATTTTAGTGGCATTCAGCACCACTAACTTCGATAGAGGCACTTGAGCTATATGTTATGCAAGTAGAATTGCTCAAGTACTCTCTATAGTAGCTTTAAGGCTATGTCCTTTGAAGGAGGCACTTAGGGCCCCCATCAGGTGGTTCCAGTGCCATTAATAGCTATTTTATCTCCAATTTTGGTGCCTCATCAATAAAATAAGAAAAGGTAGTATTAGTAAGTGCAAGATTTTTAAATTGGGGATTACACTTGCTTGAGAGCTTCGGTGTGTTCTTGATGGTGTGCACAACACCATTAATATCTTTAATCACGTTATCATCTGGCCCAATGTCCAATCTCATGTTAGCATGGTTGGGGATGGTCTCTAATGGAACAGTGCAGTGGACCTTAGAAATTTTCTCATCAAAACCTTGAATGAAACTCACATTATGACACTTATCATCAGTTTTAATGGAGTCTATTGTATTAAATATTTTAAATTCTACCTCTTCATCGTTTTCTCGCATAGTGACAATGCCCCTTTTTACATTAATGTTTGTGTCAGCAGTGATCATAAATGGTCTCCCTAAGATGATAGGGAGTGGTACAGGCATATGGCATTCCTCCATGTCTAATACAATAAATTCAACAGGTAAAATAAATTAACCTACTGTTACCGAAACATCCTTGAGGATACTGTTGTGAGTTTTAAATTACTCGCAAGCGCACAAGTCGTTTGCAGTATAGCGTTGTGCAAATGCGAGGTCGAATCCACAGGGAATTGCGTTGTGAAAGTATATTTTCAATCTAAACTAACTCTATCTTAACCTAGTTCCGAATTTCAGATGATAATTTGCAAAAGAAATTAAAATTAAACTAAATTGATTTTTAAAACTAATAATTAAAATACTAAGGTTTCCAAATCCACCCCACCGAAGTTAAGCATATATGTTCGAAAAATATAGCCTATCAAAACATTTCATGAATTCAACTATAAGACAAAAAACAAAGAAGCATCCAATGTATCCGCTCTCAACAAATCACAAAGGAAATCCAATTTAATCAAAAAACATTCAATGTATCCATCAGATGAAACACAAGGAATATCCAACAGACAATTTAAACTCAATCAATTATAAGATTAACTCAAATAATTGACATAACATTTATACTAAAAATTGTCAGATTTGTACAAGCAAATCTGAACTACTACACCACACAACGGCGGAGCTTCATTTTCAACCTTAGCTGAAGAGTCTAGCCACTCATAACTATGAAACTGCAATTCATAATAAAAGTACTAAACATTTAAACTAAAACAACTAAATGTAAAGAAATAAATAAATAACTTTACATGGGAGAAATTCTACTCACTGACGGGCGGCGCTTCCCCTCGTGGTGACAAAGCCTTCGAGATCCACCAGAATGCTAGCGGACATCCACCGGTAAACACCAAAGTGGCTCAGGAATTGTACACTAAAGATGAAGTGAAGAAGGGCTTGTATAAGGAAATATCACAAGTGCAATATGCTTCCCATCCGATGTAGGATACTGCAGATTCCAGTTTTTGCTCTTTGACCTTTGTCTACTAAAACTGCCATAACTTTCTCTAGAAAAATCATTTTATTGATCCGTAAAATTCTCCAGAAAATAGACATCGGGATCTTTCCAAGCGTGTATGGCTCATCTTGTGGTTCTTCCTAAATCAATACAATTAAATCCTCAAAAATGACTGATCTGTCACACTGAAATCATGCACAGCCTGACCTTTGTTTACTAAAACTGCCAAAACTTTCTCTAGAAAAATCATTTTATTGATCCGTAAAATTCCCCAGAAAATAGATATCCGGATCTTTCCAAGTATATATGGCTCATCTTCTGGTTCTTCCTAAATCAATATAGTTTAATCCTAAAAAATGGCTGATTTGCACGAGCAATTTTGGCAATTTAGTGAAACTTCTTTCCAAGCTTGTAAACATGTAAAACAACGAAAACAACTCAAAGTAACAAATTCCTAAGCTAACAAATGTAAATTAAAGGGCCAAAATATGCAATATTTGGCACTCATCAAATACCCCCAAACTTACAATTTGCTAGTCCCTTAGCAAAACAAAATAATAAAAAAAACCTAAATGAAAAACAAAGAACATAAAGATAAGTTCATCACTCATGGTATCCAAAAATTTAAGGAGCACACATCACCATGATATTCATTCATGAGCAAGCTTAAAAAGATAAACCCATCTTCGCAATGAATAGAAAAGTTAAAATCTAATTACTTACAAAAGGCAGGTTAAGGCATCACAAGTCTGACACTGTGTAAAGTGAATTAGCATATAGAAATGAAGCTTCCAAGTGACTCCAATGTGTAAGGTCTCCATATCTCATGATTCACCGAATTTCCCCTCAAAATGAACGAAAAAGGCATAGTTTTTTTTTATAAGGCGTGGCTATGTCTAGTTCCCTTAAGCTTTCTAATTGACCTATGTAGCGAGTGTTGAGTCAATGACTCCCAAACCAGATGGTTTTAGGGCATTAGGTGTAAAGACACCCCTAAGGACTTACTAACTCAAGTAAAAAAGGCTACAAAATTAAACCGGCCTTAATACTACCAAGCAAAATTCCACATTTTGATGTGAACACTCACTGCTTACTGAGGCAAGAGGTCCAGTTACTCAGCGAAAAGTTTATTTATGATAATAATTTTTTATTTTATTTTATTTTATGCTTTTCTATGCCCAAGAGTTCATCCAACAAGTCATCCAGTTTCAGTTAAGATAAGGAAAAATACACATTAAAATCACATGTCATACCTCACATAATTTGTGCTAATATGCTCGTGTTAGATAAGATCAAACATGTGAATTCTCAAATGCCTAAAGTAAGTAACTAAATTTTAAAACTTTATCACCGATCATGTGTTCAAAATTTTAAGCTCACCAATGACATCACATTACAGAAAATGTTTAGATCAACCAAAATTTTAGGATAACATGAGCATGCAATTATCTCTACGACGAAAAGACAAAAAAATTAGGACAAAGTGTGTGATGTGTCTCCCATACCCCCAAACTTAAATTATATATTGACCCAAATGTGTGACTAATATGGAAAGAGCTGACCTGAGATATGGAGAACTATCTGGACTGGTATGGCTCATAGCATACCCCCAAACTTGAACTGAAGTACGCTTTGTCCCTGAAAAATAAAAACTGGAAAACAAAAAAAACTGGAAACAAACATTAATCATAAAAATGCGAAATAATAAATAAACAGAAAAGATAAGTTGTGGGGTGCCTCCCATGAGCGCTAAGTTTAACGTCTTCAGCCAGACCCAACATTAGTAAACAGGTTCAACTAAGCGCTCCACCATCTGATCAATAAATGAGAATGAAAAATGATCAGGCCTGATGGCAGAATTCAATTTACGGTAGTCTAGACACTTTCTCCATCTTGACTACACTCGAGTTGGAACTAACTCGTCGTCTTTATTTACTACCGTCAATTCAGCACGTTTGGGCACGACTAGAATCAGGCTCTCCCACTTGCTATCAGAGATGGGATAAATGATCTCTGCCTCTAACAGCTTAATATCTTCCGCCCTCACAACCTCTTGCATAGCAGGGTTGAGCCTTCTTTGTGGCTCCCTCGATGGCTCAGTATCCTCCTCCAAATGTAACATGTACGTCACCACCGAGGGGCTGATCCCCTTGACATCCTCAATAGTCCAGCCTATAGCTTCCTTATGCTCTCTTAAGATGTCCAATAATTTCTCCTCTAGAGCATCACCCAAATCGGAAGGTATAATCACAGGCAAACTATCGGCTGAACCTAGGAACTTATACTTAAGATTATCTGGTAAAGGCTTAAGTTCCTTCTTGGGGGTTTCAGGTGCGGCAGTCTCCTCATTCTCATTGCTTTCTCGAGGATCAGACTCCAAAATGAAATTTACTTCATCGAGTAACTTATCTAAATCCAAATCCTCTTCAAACTGAGCAAAGCATGCCTCCATAATGACCTCAGACTTCTCTTCTTTCTTGGGCGCTTTAGGTAAAAACGACCTAGAGAGATCCTTAATAATACGAGTGGCTGTAGATGTCTCAATATCTCTCTTCTCATTGTTGCCACTCTCTTGCCCTTGGTGCCTAGCAGGGTTCTCTTCCACTTGATTGTCCACTTGTTTCCCAGACAAGTATGGGACAGTTGATTGCACTTGTTCCTGCCAATGCATGGGAGTTGAAGAATTTCCCACCGCAAACTGTTCCTTTGGGTTAGGCTCAGGTTGACTGGGGAACTCTCATTCCTCTCCTTCACCCACGTAACTTACGATTTGATCAATTTGACTCTCTAGTGTGGCAATCGCTTGGGTGTTTTCTATTGTTGCACTCATCACTTCACTCATAGATTGGCTAGTCATTTTCATGAAATCATTGAGAGTGTCCTCCAATGACTGTGAAACCGACACTGGCGCTTGAATGGGAGCTTGGTAAGCGGGTGATGGTGCTGGATAAACTGAGTGACTATAACTTGGAATTGGTGGAGGAAATTCGGGAGTGTATTGATTGTGAGCATGGTAAGGGGCTCCTTCCTGATTCATCAGTTGGTTTTGCTCCCATGAAAAATTAGAGTAGTCCTACCACCTTGGATTGTATGTTTCGGAGCAAGATCCATTTGATTACCAACAACAGTCATTGAAAGCATTCATTTGTTCCATAGGGTACTCGGCACAAGCCGGCATTGATGGACAATTCTGTGCTAGATGCATGGGACTAGCACAGATGGAACAGCTATCAACCTTGAATGTGTTGGCAGCATTGAGGGACGGGCCGGTCATTTTCATGTACTCCTTAATGGTGTCCTCTAAAGACTGTGAAACCGGCGCTGGATTCATCCATATAATTTTTAATTTTTTTTTGTTAACTAACTAGTAGAAAAATAAAATTAATCCAGACCAAAAATTTTCACAAACCAAACAACTCCCCGGCAACGGCGCCAAAAACTTGTTGTGAGTTTTAAATTACTCGCAAGCGCACGAGTCATTTGCAGTATAGCATTGTGCAAGTGCGAGGTCGAATCCACAGGGAATTGCGTTGTGAAAGTATATTTTCAATCTAAACTAACTCTATCTTAACCTAGTTCCGAATTTCAGATGATAATTTGCAAAAGAAATTAAAATTAAACTAAATTAATTTTTAAAACTAATAATTAAAATACTAAGGTTTCCAAATCCACCCCACCGAAGTTAAGCATATATGTTCTAAAAATATAGCCTATCAAAACATTCCATGAATCCAAATATAAGACAAAAAACAAAGAATATCCAAACTAAACCAAAAGCATCCAATGTATCCGCTCTCAACAAATCACAAAGGAAATCCAATTTAATCGAAAAACATTCAATGTATCTATCAGATGAAACACAAGGAATATCCAACAGAAAATTTAAACTCAATCAATTATAATATTAACTCAAATAATTGACAGAACATTTATACTAAAAATTGTCAGATTTGTACATGCAAATCTGAACTACTACACCAAATAACGGCGGGGCTTCATCTTCAACCTTAGCTGAAGAGTCTAGTCACTCATAACTATGAAACTACAATTCATATTAAAAGTGCTAAACATTTAAACTAAAACAACTAAATGTAAAGAAATAAATAAATAACTTTACATGGGAGAAATTCCACTCGCTGACGGGCGGCGCTTCCCCTCGTGGTGACAAAGCCTTCGAGATCCACCAGAATGCTAGTGGATGTCCACCGGTAAACACCAAAGTGGCTCAGGAATTGTACATTAACGATGAAGTGAAGTAGGGCTTATATAGGGAAATATCACAAGTGCAATATGCTTCCCATCCGATGTGGGATACTGCAGATTCCAGTTTTTGCTCTTTGACCTTTGTTTACTAAAACTGCAATAACTTTCTCTAGAAAAATCATTTTATTGATCCATAAAATTCTTCAGAAAATAGACATCGGGATCCCAAGCATATATGGCTCATCTCATGGTTCATTCTTAATCAATACAGTTAAATCCTCAAAAAATGGCTGATCTGTCACGCTGAAATCACGCACAGCCTGACCTTTGTCTACTAAAACTGCCAGAACTTTCTCTAGAAAAATAATTTTATTGATCCATAAAATTTCCCAAAAAATAGACATCCGGATCTTTCCAAGAATATATGGCTCATTTTCTGGTTCTTCCTAAATCAATACAGTTTAATCCTCAAAAATGGCTGATCTGCACGAGCAATTCTGGCAATTTAGTGAAACTTCTTTCCAAGCTTGTAAACCTGTAAAACAACGAAAACAACTCAAAGTAACAAATTCCTAAGCTAACAAATGTAAATTAAAGGGCCAAAATATGTAATATTTGGCACTCATCATATACCTCTTGGTCGTTTGATGTTTATGTCAGCCAATTGTAACATAATGGAGGTTAGTTGGAGTTCCCCCAAACCTAGTGTTTCGAATACACTGTAAAGTATCAAATTGATACTCGCTCCTAGGTCCAATAATGCATGCTCGAAAAGCTGGTCACCTAGCCTGTAAAGAATAGTAAAACTACCCGGATCTTTTAGTTTAGGTGGTAATTTTCTCAATAATACAACACTCACCTCTTCGGTCAAGGCTACCGTCTCATGCTCCTGAAACTTCTTTTGGTTAGTGCAACAATCTTTTAAAAACTTAGCATAAGGAAGAAGTTGTTTAATTGCATCTAATAAAGGATGTTTATTTCCACCTTTTTCAAGGTTTCGAAAATGTCAATCATTTTAGTTTCCTTTTTAGGCTTCACTAACCTTTGAGGGAAGGGTGGAGGTGTATTTACCTTTTCCATCTCTCTTACCTTAGATGTGGAGGCTTGGTCTGGAGATGCTTGTGTAGGCTCATTGGTGCCAATGATCTTACCACTTCTTAAGGTTGTTATATCATTCAGTTGCTGGTGTCCTCTTGGATTAGGTAATGGCTGGGTTGGGAGCTCTCCTTGCTTTCTGGTACTCAATTCCTTGGCCAATTGTCCCATTTGTGCCTCTGGCCCTTGAATGGCTTGATCGTGTTTTGCAGTGATTTGCCTCATTTCAGTCTGAAATTGCCTTGACTCTTTCATGAATTGTTCATGTTTATTCAGGATTTGTTGCTGCTAAGACGCTAGTTGCCTCATAAGACTTTCGAGGTCATTCTTATTTGGTTCAATAGCAGATTGGGCTGCTGGTTGGAAGTTTCTTTGCTGCCCTTGACTGTTTTGGTTGTTGCTCTATGAGAAATTTGGGTGGTTCCGCCATCCAGGGTTGTAGGTGTTAGCATAGGGGTTGTTCTTTGGCGAATAATTATTTGGTCCCACAAAGTTGGCTTGCTCATGATCTGCAGATGAATACAAAGGACATGTATCAGTATTATGATCAAATTGTGAGCAAATAGCACATACCTGGAGTGGTGTAGCTGGTGGGTTTGTTGAGGTGTTCTGAGTAGCCATAGCTTTAACCAATAGATCAAGTTTCCTCTCCACATCAGCTATTTAAGGAGATGATCCTCCATTTAAGCTTACCTCATACATACCCTTACTCTTGGTTATATGTCTACCTCGAGAGGAGAACTGCTGCGTGTGTTCACTCAGGGTTTCGAAGAGTTCCATAGCCTCTTCGCTGCTCTTCTCCATCAGTACTCCTCCATGACCTGAATCCACAATATTTTTGTTAGAATCACTCAAACCTTCATAGAAAGCTTGGACCAGTTCGTCTTGGGGTAGGTTATGGTGTGGGCACTTGAGTAGTAGCTCGTTGAAGTGTCCCCAGGCCTCGAAGAATAGATCTCTATCCTTTTATTGGAAGGATTGAATTTTCTTCCTCATTTGCCTCATCTTTTGGGTTGGGAAGAACTTCCATAGGAATTTGCTAGCCAACTTCTCCCAAGTGTGGATGGAAACTGCAGGCAAAGAATTATACCATAATTTAGTAGGGAAAATAATTAACCTTATTCCTTCTTGGTCTAAGCCTCGGATGTGCTGGAATTTGCAGAGGTTGAAGAACTCTTGAAGGTGCAAATGTGGATCCTCACTAGGTGTACCCTTAAAGTGAGTCAGTGCACTGAGGATCTGCGGAGATATATAGTAGTTTCCTTTCGCCTCCAGTTGATAAGCAATGCACAATGGTTGATCGAGGTTCTGCGGGATGAAGGATTACTTCATCGGCCTCCGCTCAGGTGGTTGCTGCTCGACTATTTGTTCTGCCATTGGTATCTCTTCCTTAGTTCCTCCTTCTTCCTTTTTCGAATTGTCTTTAAGCCTTTGTGGGATAGTCCTCTCTAGCTCGGGATCAAGGGGAAGGAATGCTGGATGCTTGGATCGACGTCCGTGCATGAATCAGTGGCAATTACATGAGTGCAGCAGTCAAACACTGCTGCTCGGATGACTCTCTGCCTCAATTGCACTCGATTGCAAGTGGCACAGAAAGCTCTCATGGAGTACCTGAAACAGAGAAAAATAAAATTGATTAGGGTTTTAATGAAATGAAAAATAAGAATAACACAATAATTAAGAATGGAATAAAATAAAAAGGAAATAACAATAATTAAACTAAATAAAAAAATTAATTCTAAAAAGAAATTTAGCGCAATCCCCGGCAACGACATCAAAAACTTGTTAGAGCGATTATCTACCTAAATAAATATGCAAATAGTCGTCCTAGTTTTACTTGCAAGTGCACAAGGTCTGTGGTAGCATAGTGTGCAAGTGCGAGATCATTTCCACGGGGATTGATGAATTTCGCTTTAGAATTAGTTTCTTCAAGGTAAAAAGAGAAATAACTATTTGATTGTGAGTAAATAACAATAATAAGAACATAGGACTACAATATCCACCACTAATTATACTTTCCCACTAAATAAAGCGTCAGTGCTCTAGCCTCATCATGAATATTTAATGGTTTCCAACTTAAGGGCTTGGTCCAAACCTTAGGCTATTGATCTCCTTATGTAACGAGTTAGGCATGGTGTATACTCTAACTCTTTTCTCTTCTTAAAGGAGTCAGCATGGGTGTATACTGAGTTGTTCCTTAAGCGTGCATGAGGCTGTGGAGATCGACAACCACACGAGACCTAGGGCTTGGTCCGCTCCCCGTTTCCCATGTTGATTAACCCTGGAATTCGGTGTGGATATCCCTTGTTACTAATGTCGAACCCAGGACTCGGTCATCCAAATTGATTCGACTAACTTATCCATACCACATGCATACGTTGATCAGGCACACACATATGAGGAATTTAAATACAAAGAGACATTAATCAAGTTAAACATTCTAACAAGGCTGTAGCAAAGATAATCAATGAATGAAGATGTGAAAAAGCATAACTAGGGCTTTAATCGAGCCCTATAGGAGTTTAGTTACACATGCTAAGTAAACTAAACATTCTAAACATAATGAAATAAAAATAGAAAACTAAAACCGAAGAAGACTCGGGAGACGAGTCATCAATTCCTCTCCTAAGCTTGCTACTTCGAATCTAGAACAAAAGGTCCTATTTATGTGTTTTAGGGCTATTTATAGGGTCCTCATGGTGTCCTGAAACCCTAATTTCCTATTTGGAGTATGGAGAATTCTTTCCATATCTGGCTCTGCCGCCTCTGGAGTGATTGTGCTCGAGTGCATGTGTGCGCTTGAGCCTTCTTCAAGTGCGCTCGTGTGCTTGTGCGCTTGATCACAAGGGAGGTGCACTCGAGCGCACCTTGCTGGATGGCAGAACTTGACTTTTGCTTTTAAAAGCTCCAAATTATCATCTTTTTGTCCAAGTCTTGTGAAAAACACATAAAACACGAAAATGAAGTAGAAACTACTAAAATATATAAATAAAGAGTCTAATAAGTGTAAATTAAGGGTCTTAAATATGACTATTTAAGCACTTATCACACCCTCAAACTTACATATTGCTAGTCCCTTAGCAATACAAAACTAAAAACTATGTTAGAACAAAATTTAAAGATAAATTCATTTCCATGATACTCGATGATTTGGGTTGTGCGTAAAACTATGATAACTGTTCAAGAGTAAGCTTATAATAAAAACACATTTTTGTATTGAAAAAGGATTTTCTAAAGTTTATGTTACTTACCTGAGGTTGGCTTAAGGCATCGCAAGTTTGATTTGTGTGTGATGAACTAGCACATATAAGATGGGGCTTTCACATAATTTTAGTGTATTGGGTTTCGATGCCCAAACCTTTATCGAATTCCTTATCAAAGAGAACAAAAATGGCATAAGGCTTGTTTCTTTTTATTTTTCCTTTATCATGCGAGTTTTTTTTCTTTGCCATGTTGAGTTCTATCGAGCTTTCTAATTAACCCTTGTAACGAGTGTTTGGCCAATGACTCCCAAACCAGATGGTTTTAGGATATTAGGTGTAAAGACACCCCTAAGGGCTTACTAACTCGAGTTAAAGAGGCTACGAAACTAACAGGTTTTAATGTTTCTAAATGAAATTCTCACCTTTTGACGTGAACACTCAATGCTTACTGAGGTAAGAGGCCCAGTTACTCAGTGAAATTTTTTATTATGATCATTAAAGGCATACTTCCCAACTTTTGACGTGAACACTCAATGCTTACTGAGGTAAGAGGCCCAGTCACTCAGTGGAAAGTCTTTAATGATCATTAGAAGCTTTCAATCTTCATTTCTTTTTGTATGATGAACATTTTTCTTTATTTTTCTTATCTCAAAGTGTTCTTTTTAACAAGTTATCCGAGTACAGTTAGGTTGTGAAAACATATACAAGAGAATTATGTGTCATACCCCACACAAATGTGTGCTAAATGTGCTTGTGCAAATTTGGATCAAACTCGTGAATTCTTAGGTGCCTTGAGGTAGGTAACTAAACTTTGTAAAATTCCTATTTCAAGACTAAGCGTTCTAGTTTTTAAGCTTACTAATGAAGTGTTATCATGTTTTTAAATCAACCAAAGTTTTTGTTACTAAAGGAGCATGCATTTATCTTTCCTAAAAAAATTGGGACTTAGTGTGTGCATGTGATTCAAGTGTGTGTGTAACAGTGTCTCCCACTACCCCCAAACTTAAAATACACATTGTCCCTAATGTGTGTGTGGCATGGAAAGATCTGACCTGAGATATGGAGAACTAGGTCACTTGATTTCTTGTAACACGCCCCCAAACTTGAACTAGATGCACGCACTAAGTACCTGACAAAGAAAAAATAAACGTTGTTCCGAAAAACAAGAAATATAAATAATAGACATGTAAATATATTTATAAATAAAATAAAAGTGCTAAAAGGAAAAGGATATGTCTGGGGTGCCCTCCATGAGCGCTAATGTCTTCAACCAGACGGGGTATCCTCTCATTGTTGATCATCAATGGGTGCAGTCGAAGAGGTACAGGGTGCAGGAAGTAGGCGGTTAAGGATAGCCTATAGCATCACCTCCTATCGTGTAAACTATGCCTCTAACCCATTGATCCGCTGATAGATTAAATGGGTTGCCTCACGATCCTCCCGGTGGATGTCGGACAGCTCACAGCGGAAAGAAGACAGCTCATCTAGGAGGTGCTGATACTCTATGGATCCCATGTTTGTTTGATCCTTCTCCCATGAAGGGTTCACTGGTGGATGCTTGGCCTCCATCGGATCATCCGCTATAGGCTCGACAGCTAGAATCTGTGCCCGAGGTCCTCGGGGCATGTGAGACTGGCTGAGGCTCCACTGGGCTCTCCCAAAGAAAGGATGGTCACTAACTGAGCCGTCTATAAAGGATCCTCTAATCCCCTTCTTCTTGAAGATATGACTGAGCAAGAAGGGGAAAGGAAGACCTCAAGCATTAGCTGTGGTCGTCTGCCAGTTATCCACCCCATCCCAGAACTTGTGTATCTGACTCCATATGACCTCTAGGATGGAGTATCAGTGACCCTAGTGAAAGGTGTAGAGAGCCTGTAAGAATTGATCCCGTCTTTGTGTCTTGTGCCCAAAAGGACACACATTACACTGCAGGATTGAGTCAACGAACCATAAACGGGGAGGCAACCTTGACCAGTTCCCCGCATTATTGTGGCAGTCTGTGTACTGTCCCGCACACATATCCTCTATGATGTGTGGTAGAGGGAATAGGCCAGGCTGCTCCTCCATGTGGCTATCCTCCGGTGGGGGCTCATCACAGCAGTGCAAAGAACCGGCTGTGTCGGTGGTGGTCAGCTATATGAATCTGCCCTAGACTGAAGAAGATAAGATCTCTAGTCTATTGCAGTCGTAGGTCAGGTTCTCGTAGAAGTTGACCACACATCGAGTATATGTCGTAGAATAGACCGGCTTGAATAGCCATTTGAGACCCCAACTCTTGAACTCTTGGACCGCCTATCTAGTGGTGTCCAAACTCTTGAAGTTCTCTTCCATGTTAAATGTTGTCTCGAACAGTATTTCATGCTATTCGAAACTAGGTCGGGATGCCTGATGGCGGCTGCTGGGAGCTCGGGATGTGGAAGCCATGCGTTGTGGAAAAATAGTGTTGCTACTGGCGTGATTGCGCTCAATAACATAGATTGAGGTGCGCTCGATCGCTACTACCAAGTGCTCGATCGCACTCGGTCAAGCAATAAGTCGAACACCTTATGCGCACCAAAAACCAGAAGCTGTAGAATTTATACACCCTTGATCCAAACCTCCTGCAAATGTAAAAATACCTAATCAACACACAAGAATAACATATATAAATAATGTATATGTAAACTAAATATCAAGAACCGTGTGTGTGCGTAGGTATCTAAAAAAAAATATGAGTGTACCTTGTGTGCTTAGGAGGGTAGTGTGTGTGCAAAAGAGAAAGAAAATGTATTGGCCTGGTGGTGGGCTTGGTTACGAGGCGAGGTGGTGGTGGTGTGGAGTGCCGGATGAGGATTGAGAGTAAGGTTTTTGCTATTTGAGATGGTGAGTGCGAGAGAGAGATATCAGAGGTGCGATTGAGCGTAAAATGATCGAAGAAAAGGGAAACTGTTTATAATATGCATGTGACTTCTCTGCCCCGCGTACGCTCAAGTGCATTTGTGAAGTGCGCTTGATCGCATGATGCGCAAGTGCGTAGGGTAATGCGCTCGTGCGTACTGGGGTGTAGGGGATGTGCGCTCGAGCCTAATGAACGGTGCGCTCAAGCGCAATGCAGTATGTACAGTGAATTAAAAACTTACCAAAAACAAAATTAAAACGATACAGTCACACCGTATTTTAGTGGCATTCAACACCACTAACCTCGATAGAGGCACTTGAGTTATATGTTATGCAAGTTGAATTGCTCAAGTGCTCTCTATGGTAGTTTCAAGGCTATGTCCTTTGAAAGAGGCACTTAAGGCCCCCATCAGGTGGTTCCAGTGCCATTGACAGCTGCTTTATCTCCAATTTTGGTGCCTGATTAATAAAATAAGAAAAAGGTAGTATGAGTAAGTGCAAGATTTTTAAATTGGGGATTACACTTACTTGAGAGCTTGGGTGTGTTCTTGATGGTGTGCATAGCTCCATTAATATCTTTAATCACGTTATCATCTGGCCCAATGTCCAATCTCATGTCAACATGGTTGGGGATGGTCTCCAATGGAACAGTGCAGTGGACCTTAGAAATTTTCTCATCAAAACCTTGCATGAAACTCACATTATGACACTTATCATTAGTTTTAATGGAGTCTATTTATTGAATATTTTAAATTCTACCTCTTCATAATTTACTCGCATAGTGACAATGCCCCTTTTTACATTAATGTTTGTGTCAGCAGTGATCATAAATGGTCTCCCTAAGATGATAGGGAGTGGTACAGGCATATGACATTCCTCCATGTCTAATACAATAAAATCAGCAGGTAAAATAAATTTACCTACTCTTACCAAAACATCCTCGAGGATACCTCTTAGTCGTTTGATGCTTCTGTCAGCCAATTGTAACGTAATGGAGGTTAGTTGGAGTTCCCCCAAACCTAGTGTCTTGAATACACTGTAAGGTAGCAAATTGATACTCGCTCCTAGGTCCAATAATGCATGCTTGAAAAGCTCGTCACCTAGCCTGCAAGGAATAATAAAACTACCTGGATCTTTTAGTTTAGGTGGTAATTTTCTCATTAATACAGCACTCACCTCTTCAGTCAAGGCTATCGTCTCATGCTGCTGAAACTTCCTTTTGTTAGTGCAACAATCTTTTAAAAACTTAGCATAAGCAAGAAGTTGTTTAATTGCATCTAATAAAGGAATGTTTATTTCAACCTTTTTCAAGGTTTCGAAAATTTCAATCATTTTAGTTTCCTTTTTAGGCTTCACTAACCTTTGAGGGAAGGGTGGAGGTGTATTTACCTTTTCCATCTCTCTTACCTTAGAGGTGGAGGCTTGGTCTGGAGATGCTTGTGTTGGCTCATTGGTGCCGATGATCTTACCACTTCTTAAGGTTGTTACAGCATTCAGTTGCTGGTGTCCTCTTGGATTAGGTAGTGGCTGGGCTGGGAGCTCTCATTGCTTTATGGTACTCAATTCCTTGGCCAATTGTCCCATTTGTGCCTCAAGCCCTTGAATGGTTTGATCGTGTTTTGCAGTGATTTGCCTCATTTCAGTCCGAAATTGCCTTGACTCTTCTATGAATTGTTTATGTTTATTCAGGATTTGTTGCTGCTGAGACGCTAGTTGCCTCACAAGACTTTCAAGGTCATTCTTCTTTGGTTCAAGAGCAGATTGGGCTGCTGGTTGGAAGTTTTTTTGCTGTGCTTGACTGTTTTGGTTGTTGCTCCACGAGAAATTTGGGTGGTTCCGCCATCTAGGGTTGTAGGTGTTAGCATAGGGGTTGTTCTTTGGCGGATAATTATTTAGTCCCACAAAGTTAGCTTGCTCATGATCTGTAGATGAATACAAAGGACATGTATCAGTATTATGAACAAATTGTGAGTAAATAGCACATACCTGGAGTGGTGTAGCTCGTAGGTTTGTTGAGGTGTTATGAGCAGCCATAGCTTTGACCAATAGATCAAGTTTCCTCTCCACAGCAGTTATTTAAAGAGATGATCCTCCATTTAAACTTACCTCATACATACCCTTACTCTTGGTTATATATTTACCTCGAGAGGAGAACTGCTGCGTGTGTTCGCTCAGGGTTTCGAAGAGTTCCATAGCCTCTTCGCTGCTCTTCTCCACCAGTACTCCTCCACAACCTGAATCCACAATATTTTTGTTAGAATCTCTCAAACCTTCATACAAAGCTTATACCAGTTCATCTTGGGGTAGGTTGTGGTGTGGGCACTTGAGTAGTAGCTTGTTGAAGTGTCCCCAGGCCTCGAAGAATAGATCTCCATCCTTTTGTTGGAAAGATTGAATTTCCTTCCTCATTTGCTTTGTCTTTTGGGCTGGGAAGAACTTCCTTAGGAATTTGCTAGCCAACTCCTCCCAAGTGTGGATGAAAACTGCAGGCAAAGAATTATGCCATAATTTAGCATTATCTTTCAAGGAATAAGGAAAAAGAATTAACCTTATTCCTTCTTGGTCTAAGCCTCGGATGTGCTGGAATTTGCAGAGGTCGAAGAACTCTTGAAGGTGCAAATGTGGATCCTCACTAGGTGTAACCCTAAAGTGAGTCAGTGCACTGAGTATCTGTGGAGATATGTAGTAGTATCATTCCGCCTCCGGTTGATATACAATGCACAATGGTTGATCGAGCTTCTACGAGATGAAGGATTGCTTCATCGGCCTCCGCTCAGGTGGTTGCTGCTCGGCTATCTGTTCTGCCATTAGTATCTCTTCCTCGATTCCTTCTTCTTCCTCTTTTGAATTGTCTCTAAGTCTTTGTCGGATAGTCCTCTCTAGCTCAAGATCAAGGGGAAGGAATGCTGGATGCTTGGATCGACGTCCGTGCATGAATCGGTGGCATTTTCGTGAGTGCAGCAGTTATACACTGCTGCTCGGATGACTCTCTGCCTCAATTGCGCTTGATCGCACCGGAGAGTGCTCTCGATCGCAAGTGGCACAGAAATTTCTCCTGGAGTACCTGAAACAGAGAAAAATAAAATTGATTAGGGTTTTAATGAAACGAAAAAATAAGAATAACACAATAATTAAGAATGGAATAAAATAAAAAGGAAATAACAATAATTAAACTAAATAAAAAAATTAATTCTGAAAGGAAATTTAGCGCAATCCCAGGCAACGGCGCCAAAAACTTATTGGAGCGATTATCTACCTAAATAAATATGCAAATAACCGTCCTAGTTTTACTTGCAAGTGCACAAGGTCTGTGGTAGCATAGTGTGTAAGTGCGAGATCATTTCCACATGGATTGGTGAATTTCGTTTTAGAATTAGTTTCTTTAAGGTAAAAAGAGAAATAACTGTTTGATTGTGAGTAAATAATAATAATGAGAACATAGGACTACGATATCCACCACTAATTATACTTTCCCACTAAGTAAAGCGTCAGTGCTCTAGCCTTATCATGAATATTTAATGGTTGCCAACCTAAGGGCTTGGTCCACACCTCAGGCTATTGATCTCCCTATGCAACGAGTTAGGCATGGTGTATACTCTAACTCTTTTCTCTTCTTAAGGGATTCAGCATGGGTGTATACTGAGTTGTTCCTTAAGAGAGCATGAGGCTGTGGAGATTGGCAACCACACGGGACCTAGGGCTTGGTCCGCTCCCAGTTTCCCATGTTGATTAACCCGGGAATCCGGTGTGGATATCCCTTGTTACTAATGTCGAACCCAGGACTCGGTCATCCAAATTGATTCGACTAACTTTTCCATGCCACATGCATACATTGATCAGGCACACACATATGAGGAATTTAAATACAAAAAGGCATTAATCAAGTTAAACATTCTAACAAGGCTATAACAAAGATAATCAATGAATGAACATGTGGAAAAACATAACTAGGGCTTCAATCGAGCCCTATAGGATTTTAATTACACATGCTAAGTAAACTAAACATTCTAAACATAATGAAATAAAAATAGAAAACTAAAACCGAAGAAGACTCGGGAGACGAGTTGCTAATTCCTCTCCTAAGCTTGCTACTTCGAATCTAGAACAAAAGGTCCTGTTTATTTGTTTTATAGGGCTATTTATAGGGTTCTCATGGTGTCCTGAACCCTAATTTCCTATCTGGAGTTTGGAGACTTCTTTCCATATCTGGCTCTGCCGTCTCTGGAGTGATTGCGCTCGAACGTATGCGGGATATGCTCGAGCGCACATGCGCTCGAGCCTTCTTCAAGTGCGCTCGTGTGCTTGTACGCTCGATCACAAGGGAGGTGCGCTCGAGTGCACCTTGCTGGATGGCAGAACTTGACTTTTGCTTCTAAAAGCTCCAAATTATCATTTTTTTGTCCAAGTCCTGTGAAAAACACATAAAACATGAAAATGAAGTAGAAACTACTAAAATATATAAATAAATAGTCTAACAAGTATAAATTAAGGGGCTTAAATATGACTATTTAAGCACTTATCAGATCATGTGCAAACCATAGCATACATTAAGCTACCGAATGCAGACGAGTAATGAATCGCTGACATCTCTTCCTTTTCTTCTTCTGTTGATGGACACAATTTGTTACTCAATGTAAAATGGTTAGAAAAAGGAGTACTGATTGATTTTGAATGCTTCATGTTGAACTTTTCAAGCACTCGTTCAACATACCTTTCCTATGATAACCATAACTTTATGAATTTTCTATCACGAAAAATCTGCATTCCCAAAATCTGTCTTGCTGGTCCCAAGTCCTTCATGTCAAAGGACTTAAGCAATTCATCTTTCAACTTGCCAACCATCTTAACATCTTATCGTACAATCAATATATCATCTATATACAGTAGAAGGATAATAAAGTTACCATCAAGAAATTTCTCGACATATACACACGGATCTGCAGCTGTCCTCTTGTAACTATGATCCACCATGAATGAACCAAACTTCTTGTACCACTGTCTTGGAGCTTGTTTTAATCCATACAAACTCTTCTTCAGCCTGCAAATCATGTTCTCTTTCCCTTTCACTTCAAACCTTCTAATTGAACCATATAAATCTCCTCATGCAAATCACTATGAAGAAACATTGTCTTCACATCTAACTGCTCAAGCTCAAGATTCAAACTAGCTACCAAATCAAGTACAACTCCGATGAAACTCATCTCTACCACTAGAGAGAAATTTTCATCAAAATCTATTCCATTCTTCTGATCGAAACCTTTCACCACCAGTCGAGCCTTATACTTCACTAGCTTTTCACAATCTTTCTTCAGCTTGAACACCCACTTGTTCCTCAGTGCTTTTCTACGTTTGGGAAGATCAACCGATTCATAAGTATTGTTCTTTTCCAAAGAACCCATATTTTCCCTCACTACTTTTATCCAACAATCTTTTTCTGCATATGATTACACTTCTTGGAAGCTCTCTAGCTCCCCTCCATCAGTAAGCAAGACATACTCAGAACTAGGGTACCTAGTTGATGCTCTCTAGTAGACCTTCTCAACTGAGGCCCTACAGTCTTCGGTGCAAAGGGCTGCTCCCCCTACTCAACATGCTATGTATCATGCATAACATCATCATCAACTGTTGTTTAATCTTCATTACCCATATGTTATTCTTCATGTATCTTTCCTTCATCTGTGACACTGTCTAAAGGAGTAGGATCTAGTACAAAGTCTTCAAGCCTGCTTGTACCATGCTGTGTCTTCTCATTTTTCTCAATATTAGCCAAAGGTTCATTTTCATTTTAGACAACATATCCATTTATGATAATCTCATTCTTTTGTAGATCCCATAACTTGTAACCAAACTCAATATCCCCATAACCAACAAGCATACAGTCAACTGCTTTGTGATCAAGTTTTGACCTCTTCTCCTTGAGAACATGTGCAAATACTTTGCAACCAAACATTTTCAAGTGAAAATAAGAAACATCTTTTCCAATCCAAACTCTTTTTGGAATGTCAAAACCCAAAGGAATGGATGAAGATCTATTAATTAGGTAGCAAGTTGTACGAACTACTTCACCCCAAAATGGCTTAGGCAGCTTAGCCATTCTGAGCATACATCTAACTCTTTCCATAATGGTATAGTTTATTCTCTCAACCATATTATTATGTTGTGGGGTACCAGGAACTGTCATCTCATACCTCATGCCAAATTGTGAACAATAATCTGCAAACTCATTGGAGGTATACTCTCCACCATTGTTAATACAGAGACATTTCAACTGATTCCCTATCTCTCTCTCCACCATAACATGAAACTTATGAAAATACTGAAATACTTGGCTTTTGTTCTTCAACAAATAAGCTCATATCTTCCGTGAAGCATCATCAATAAAAGTAACAAAATATCTATTACTACCCAAAGAGTCTACTTCAATGGGATCACATGCATCAGAATATACCAATTCTAATTTATTTTTTTTTCCTTTTAAATGACTTACTAAAACAAACTCTATGATGCTTACCAAATAAAAAATAATCACATGAGTTCAGAGATATACATTTGGAGGAAGGAATGAACGATCTCCTACTCAAAATCTGCAACCCTTTCTCACTCATATGCGCCAGCCTCTTATGCCACAATTTTGGAGAAGCATCATCTTCAACTGCATTCATTTCATTTCCACACACTTTCACACGTGTCTTGTACAAGGTGCAACACATCTTTCTTCTAGCAACCACTAATGATCCCTTAGTTAGCTTCCACATTCCATTACCGAAGTAGTGCTCATACCCTTCTTCATCTAGGACATGAGTAGAAATTAGATTGAGATGCAATTCAAGAACATGTCACACATTTTTCAAAGTCATAGTTCACCCTACATCTACCTGTATGTGCATATCACCAATCCCGATAATCGGAGCAAAACTCAAGTTTCCCATCTTCACTGTACCAAAGCTTCTTGTTATGTAAGTTGTAAAGTAATCCTGATGTGGAATACAATGGTAAGAGGCTGCTGAGTTAACCAACCAATTAGTACCAGAATCTGCAACATGGTTGAACTCCTCAAACTTACAAGCAAGTAACACAACTTTTTCATCATCTGAAACAACTATTGTTGTGTTCTTGTCATTGGTCTTCTTTTGATTCTTCCCATCCTGTTGTTCTTGTTTCCAAACCCAATGATTTCTCTTCATATGACCCAGTTTATTATAGTGATAACATTTTACTTTATCTTTGGATTTACCATGACCTTTAGGTACTCTACTATTACCTCTTCCCCTAATTCTCTGTGACAAGAGCTTGACCAATATTTGTGCCCAAATATTTTCTACGAGTCTCCTCGTTGAACTTATTGTCTTTCTCTGTAGACAAACTGAGCACACCATTCAGAGCAGAGTTACTAAGTGACACTACCAAAGTCTCCCAACTATCAAGAAAAGTACCCAAAGAAATTGTGCTTGTAACTCATCATCTAACACTGTTTTCATTATAGACAACTGGTTCACAAGATCTTGAAAATCATTCAAGTGTTTGGCAATGGAACGTTTATCCTTGTATTTTAAATTCACAAGCTTTCTCATCATAAAAGCTTTGTTATGAGTTGTTTTTCTTTCATAAAGTGTCTCTAATTTTTCCTAAAGAGATTTGGCATTTGTCTATTTGGCCACATGATGGAACACACTAAGATCCACCCACTGTCTGATGGCACCAACTGTCTTATTGTTTATTTTTTCTCACTCTTTATCGGTCTTGCTCTCTGGCTTGGCTTCATCACCCTCAACAGGATCATATAAATCTTTGAAATAGAGATAATCTTCCATCTTCGGTTTCTAAACCAAATAATTAGATGTTGTCAATAAAATCATAGTACTAGAGTTATCATCCATGTTGACCAACACAAGCAACCTAAGTTCTGATACCACTTGTTGGGAAAATTATCAACCGTTAACAATTTATCAAGTATCACAATTCTAACCAAAGATCACATATTAAATATAATAATCTCCTAGCCTAATACGGAAATAAAATGAAAAACACAAAATAAAGCAATAAACCAAGAATACAAGAATTTACTTGGAAAACCTTCCAGTGTAGAGAGAAAAAAACCACGGGGCAAAATAACTCCACTATGTAAATAAAAATTACAAATTTTATATCCAACTTGAGACCCACAACAATTGGTTAATTGTTGGAAATCACCTTGACAAGATGCCCGGGTGGTGATCTTCCGAACACCCAAGTCTAGAATGACTTGTAAAGATTTGGAATTGAAAACAGGAACAGAAAATCAAAGAAAGAAAGAAGACAAGCAATTTGTTATCGAGGTTCGACAATGTGCCTACGTCCCCGTGAGTTCCTCCGAACTCTCTGCACTAAATCAATAGTTCTTTACAATTACAGTAACCCTCTTCAAGAAGCTCAAGTTCTTGAAGAAACCAAGAAGAGAAGAAAGAAGATGATAAGAACTATTACAATGCTCTTTATCTATACTACTCTTTCTTCTTTACAACTAGCCTCTCTATAATGAGTCCTTCTTATGTTTTGTGTCTTTGCACTCTCACAAAATTCTCTCTTGTATTTTGTCTTGTCACTCTTTACAATTGATCTCAAAGTATGTCACAATCTTGTGTTGTTGTACATGGAAAATGAAGCTAGGTGACCCTTTATATAGTACACCCACTTCTTGTCCAATCTTGAGAGTCAATCTCCACCCTTAGATCTTGATGACCACTTAACCATGGCCCTCCATCAATCCTAAGTGGTGTTGTGCATTTTAACCTTGCATCCACGCACCTAAGAGGAGGCTTAACCAAGTTGTATGTGTGTGCCTCAGTGTGCCTAGCGCCTAGGCACTGAACTGGGGGCGGTGAGGCGCTAGGCAAAGCCCCTTTTGCACACTTTTTGGATGATGTGGCACTGGTGGAAGGGCGGTGCGGTGCTGCCCTTCTTCAGACTGCCTCCTTGCTGGGTGGTGCGGTGCTGGTGAAGGAGTGGTGTGGCGCACACTGATGCTGCCCTTCACATAGCTGTGCGCACTCCTTTGCTTTGTTGATTAGGGGTGTGCTCACACACCCAAAGTGATGCACACACATGTGTGCACTTCTTTAACATACTGAAATTTAATCTTCCAACCTTGGTTTAGACTTTAACCATCTTTGAATCATGTTTAGACCATGTTTAAACCTTAGACAAATACCAATAATCTCTACCTTTGTCTAAGTGTTTAAACCCGAACCATTGTGCAGAGAGCTTCAGGATCCAAACTCATCTTGAGTCATCAATTAACCAACTCCAATCCTAAGTAGTCTAAGGTAATGATTGAACTTACTTAAAGGTAGGAATTTAGTACGTAAATCCGCAGGATTTTCTTCCGTGGCTACCTTGTCCACATGGATGCATCATTTCGTAACATTTTCCAGAATGAAATGATACCGAACATCCATGTGCTTTGTCCTCTTATGGAACACCGGATTATTACACAAGTGCAATGCACTTTGACTATTCGAAAACACCACAACCTAGTTCTCTAGTACCTTCAACTCTTCCAGCAACCCTTTGCACCATATAGCTTCTTTAATGGCCTCCGTAGCCGCAATGTACTTAGCATCGGTTGTTGAGAGTGCTACCACTGGCTGCAACTGAGCCTTCCAACTTACACAACATCTGTTTAAGTTGAAGAGGTAAGAGGTAATCGATCTCTTTTTATCCCGGTCTACTCCATAGTCTGAATCCACAAAACCCTCAAGGCAGATGGACTTACCCATTTTCTCATAAACCAGCCCTAGTTCTGGGCTTCCCTTCAAATACCTCAGCAACCATTTCATCCCAAGCCAATGCTCTTTTTCAGGATTACTCATAAACCTACTGAGAACACTCATTGCATGAGCAATGTCAGGTTTAGTGCTTACTATGGTGAACATAACAGAACCAACCGCACTAAAGTAAGAACTTTTTCCATTTCCTTCTTCCCCTCCTTCGATCTCGGACATTGATCGCTGGAGAACTTGAAATGACCAGCAAGGGGAACCTTCACTGGTTTGCTATCTTCCATAGAGAATTTAGATATCATCTTCTCTATATAGGAAGTTTGAGAGATCTTCAATCTATTTCTCTCCCTTTTTCGGATGATACACATCCCAAGGATCTTCTGTGCATGGCCAAGATCTTTCATCTCAAACTCCTCACTGAGTTGAGTCTTCAATTTCTTTATCCTCTCTATGCTGCTCCCAACCAGCAACATGTCATTAACATAAATGAGGATGATCACGACTTCCTCAACCTTCTTCCCTTTATAGTACAAGCACGAATCATAGTAGCTCCTCATGAAACCCAAGCTGATTACAAAGGAATCAAACCTCTTATTCCATTGCTGAGGTGATTGCTTCAGGCAATAGAGAGATTTCTTCAATTTGCACACTAACTCTCCCTACTTTCTTTCCTCATAGCCTTCGGGTTCCCTTATGTAAATGGTCTCATCGAGCTCTCCATGTAAGAACGCTGTCTTCATATCTATTTACTCGATTTCCCAATCAAATTGGATCACCAATGCTAACACTATCCGTATCGTTTTCTACTTCACAACCAGTGAGAAGATTTCGGTGAAATCTATGCTTTCTTTTTATGTGAACCCCTTTGCCACTAGCCTAGCTTTATATCAAACTTTATCCCCTGGAGTATTCCCTTCTTTGATCTTGTAGAGCCATCTACAATCCATAACTCTTTGTTTTTTAGGTTTGGGCACCAACTCCCAAGAGTTGTTCTTCATCAAAGAATTCATTTCTTCTTCTATATCCAGCTGCCACTTTGACTAATCTTTACACTTTATGGCATCTGGTTTAACCTCTCTTTCTATCCAAAGAGCTGCTACATTAGCATCCACAAACCCATATCTCAAAGGTGGTTTAACCACCCTCCTTCCCCGGTTTCTTGTGAGCTGGTAGTCATTATGACTTGCTGCATCAACCTCTTCTTGAGTTTCTTGAGCTTGGCCTTCATTCAAGGGCTCTACCTGATCTGAACCCTCTTGCCTTCTTTGCTTAACCTGAACCAAGTTCTCCTTGATGCGATGCTCCACAACTTCCAGATTGGTTTGCTCACTAGCCCCTGCAGGGTTAGTTTTCTCTGAGTAGGGAAATAACAATTCATTAAAAATAACATCCCTACTTATAATAAGTTTCATGCCTTTCTTTTCTAAGGACCACAATCTATATCCCTTAACCCCATCACCATATCCTAGAAATACACATTTTTTAGATCTTGGGATAAGTTTATCCTCTTTTTGATGTGCATATGCAGCACACCCAAAAGTGCTAAGGTTGCTTAATTCAGGGGGTTTTCCACTCTACATCTCCATGGGAGTCTTGAGCTCTAAAGCTCTAGAGGGTGATCTATTTACCAAGTATGCAGCTGTAGCCACAGCTTCTCCCCAAAAATATTTTGGTTAACCGGATCCTATTAACATGCACCTAACCTTTTCCATAAGGGTTCTATTCATTCTTTCAGTAACTTTATTTTGCTGAGGTGTTTTTACAACTGTTCTATGCCTTAGAATGCCATTTAATTCACAGAATTTATCAAAATCCTTATTGTAAAATTCTAAGCCATTATCGGTTCGTAAAGCCTTAACTACCCTACCAGTTTGAGTTTCCAGCAACTTCTTCCACACAACAAATTTATTCAAGGGCGATTTATTTCTAAGTAAATAAACCCACACTCTTCTTGAATAATCATCAATTAAAGACAGAAAGTAAAAGTTACCTCCCTGTGTTGGTGTTTTTGCTGGTCCCTAAAGGTCCGAATGAATGTAGTCAAGAATCCCCTTAGACTTGTGCACTCTAGTGTTGAAGCTGACCCGGTGTTGCTTCCCAAGAATGCAACTCTCACAGAAATCCAGTTTCTCTACTTTGTCACCACCAAGTAGACCATCTTTGCTAAGAACTTGCAGGCCCTTTTCGCTCATGTGTCCCAAACGAGTGTGCCAAAGAGCTGCCTTATCCATCTCAGCCATCAAGCTTGCTACTTGATCATTGATTTATGTCTCTCCGATCATCTCATAGAGTCCATCATTTCTTGCTACCTTGATCACTACCAAAGATCCCTTGACAACCTTGATCTTTCCTCCCTTTACTTTGTATGTATACCCCATGGAATCCAGCTGCCCCAATGAGATCAAATTTCTCTTCAAATCTAGAAGATACCTCACATTTCGCAGTAGCCTTGTGACTCCATTAAATATCCTCAGTTGGATGTCTCCAATCCCTCTCACTTGGCAAGAATTGTCATTCCCCAAGAAGACCCTTCCATCATTGATCTCTTTGAAATTCTTGAACCATTCCTTGTGAGGGCACATATGATAAGTGCACCTGGAATCAAGAATCCACTTTTCGTTGCCTTGCCTCATGCTCACATTTGAGCACACAACAAGAACATAATTTTGCTGTTCTCCTTTAGCAACCGAAGCCTCTCCATTATTGGTATGGCTTCTTCTCTCATCTAACATCTTCTTCTTGCAATCTTTCTTGAAATGGCCCTCCTTGTTGCAGTAGAAGCATATCTTTCCTCGTCCAAGTCATGTCTTGGAATGAGATCTCCTATGCTCTGCCCTTTACCTCTTGATTTCTCCCGGTAGTTTCCATGAGTGCTACTGCCATTCCGAGTTGTTGGCTTTCCTCTTACGAACAGCCCATCTCCACTTGATGTCTCCTTTATTTTGGCTTTGAAATCATGTGGCCTTATGGCATTTATCACAATTTCCTTTGTTAAAGTATCCCTTCTATACTCAATAGCATTAATCAAATTATCAAAGCAATCAGGAAGAGAATTTAACAAGATAACAACCAATTATTCATCTGGAAATGTAATGCTACAACTATTCAAATCTTGAACTAGCTTATTAAAGACATCAAGATTATCTTGCAACTCTTTATTAGGATCCGTTTTAAAAGCAAAGATTCTTTTAAGAAGATAAATCTTGTTAGGGAGAGTTTTGGTAAGAAACAACTCATCTAGTTTCTTCCATATGATAGCAGGATCTTTTGAGTCTCTACACTCCCTTGTGACGCTATCCGACATGTGCAAGAAAATGGTGCTGTAAGCCATCTTCTTCATCTCGGTCCGCTGGTCCTCTGTGACACTTGCTGGAAAAGCATCATCTTCTCCAATAGCCAAGTCCACTTTCTATTGCATTAGAACAACCTTGATCTTCCGCTTCCAAAGGGCAAAGTCTTCATTTCCATCAAACTTCTCAACACAGAAATTTGAAGTCATCTTTGCGGACAAGATCTCAGATTTATGCAATACCCACAAATGCTTTCTTCGAAACCTCAAGAACATGATCGAAGATGGATCTTAACATCGTTCTTGAATCACCTTCAAGAAAACGATCTAATCTTGATCTTTACTCCATTCTTGAATCACCCAAGAAGTTAATCTTTGATTCTTGGAGTCTTGGCTCCGTCACCTTCTTGTTCTTGCTCCGATACCCTCTCACCAAAGCTCTGATACCACTACTGGAAATCACCTTGACAAGATGCCCAGGTGGTGATCTTCCAAACACCCAAGTCTAGAATGACTTGTAAAGATTTGGAATCGAAAACAAGAATAGAAAATCAAAGAAAGAAAGAAGACAAGCAATTTGTTATCGAGGTTCGGCAATGTGCCTATGTCCCTGTGAGTTCCTTCAAACTCTCTGCACTAAATCAATGGTTCTTTACAGTTACATCAACCCTCTTCAAGAAGCTCAAGTTCTTGAAAAAAACCAAGAAGAGAAGATATAAGATAATAAGAACTATTACAATGCTCTCTATCTATACTACTCTCTCTTCTTTACAGCCAGCCTCTCTATAATGAGTCCCTATTGTGTTTTGTATCTTTGCACTCTCACATAATTCTCTCTTGTATTATGTCTTGTCACTCTTTACAATTGATCTCAAAGTATGTCACAATCTTGTGTTATTGTACATAGAAAATGAAGCTAGGTCACCCTTTATATAGTGCACCCACTTCTTGTCCAATCTTGAGAGTCAATCTCCACCCTTAGATCTTGATGACCACTTAACCATGGCCCTCCATCAATCCTAAGTGGTGTTGTGCATTTTAACCTTGCATCCACGCACCTAAGAGGAGGTTTAACCAAGATGTATGTGTGTGCCTCAGTGTACCTAGCGCCTAGGCGCTGAACAGGGAGTGGTGAGGCGCTAGGCAAAGCCCCTTTTGCACACTTTCTGGATGGTGCGGCGCTGGTGGAAGGGCGGTGTGACACTGCCCTTCTTCAGACTGCCTCCTTGCTGGGTAGTGTGGCGCTGGTGAAGAAACAGTGTAGCGCACACACTGATGCTGCCCTTCACACAGTTGTGCGCACTCCTTTGCCTTGTTGATTAGGGATGTGCACACACACCCAAAGTGATGCACACACATGTGTGCACTCCTTTAACATGCTGAAATTTAATCTTCCAACCTTGGTTTAGACTTTAACTATCTTTGAACCATGTTTAAACCTTATACAAATACCAACATCAATATTATAAAATTACCTCTCTTGGAAAAAATCACTGTTGTATTACCGACCATTGAAATCTGAGAAGTCTCTATGCTTCACTAAAATCAAACACCATGATGGAAACTGTAAACCCTAAGTAGATTAATTCTTTGTGACCAAACACTCTGAATAATACCCTAGAGAAATCTCAAATTGATGTACCTTTTCTCTCTTTTACTCTCCCAATAAATAGAAAGAAAACTCCGTCTTTATACCTCACAATAGAGCTCTATTTTTCTTTGCTCTCTGTAACTCTTTATTGAAAAAGAAAGAAATCAAGCATTTTTATATAGCCATTGATTAGAATATATTCTCTTTTAATAGGCATAGGATTCTAAGTCCTGTAAAGACTACACCACCCAACTCCTTTAACTTTATTTTATTTCTTATTTTAACTTGCTTATGAGCTAGACCCCACAAGCCCAACAATTTTCTCACCATCACTCTTCTGGATTGCATATTTCTTACTCATTATCATCTCTATTTGCTATCTAGTGATTTCAGATGTCTTTACACCAACTTTTAACTTCCTTTGTCACATATTACACTCCAATATTCCTATTGTTTTCATCTCTTGTAACGTCACCCAAGAAATTAATGAAAATCATATGCAGCATCAGACCATTTTAGAGAAAAACGAATGTATAATTGAGATTGGAGAGTAGCAACCAGCTAAATCTATTGGATTTGGATAAAATCTTTCAATTCAATATAGTTACGTGTACACATGTAAAATGAAATTAATAAATTTAATAAACATGCAATATGCATATGTTTTGCATTTTATATGTATGCAAACACTTGTAATTTTAGATTTGTTACATTTTTTTAAGAGGTGATTTTGAATGATATTGTAACATATATTTTGGCCTTAAAAAATATATGATTAAAATATTTCATTATTGTGGATCCTAGCTAGTTAGTTGCTAGAGTCATTTGCCATTACACAAGAGATCAAAGATCAAACTCTACTCGCACCATTGTGTAACCCTTTTTCATAAAAAAAAATTTCATTGTTTGAGAAAATCGAAACAATAAACCAAATGGTTTTGGGATTACACTTGATATTATATACATGGCATATCATAAAATCCACAAGGTTTGCAACTACTCGACCTTTGTGAATTACTAGCCCAACAACTTGACAAAGGAGCCCAAATCATGGACACAAAAGCTTAAGGCCAAATTGTTAGTAGTAATTAAATCACAAGATGGGTTGAGTTATATATAGACCAAACACAACATATATACATATCCAATATGGGATTGGGGTATCATAATCAAGCCTACTCAAATCCTTGATGTTCTCGTCAAGGTCAACAGATCTACAGGATCCCCTCATTAAGGCTCAACCGATCCATATGATCCATCCTAAGAGATGTGAGCTTCCAGAGGTTTAGATCCACTATGTCGTTGCCACCATAAAATGAGAGATTATTGCTTAGCATGGGTCCAAAAAGGACTGTTATAAAAACCAAGTGGGGTGAATTGGTTCTACAAAAGAATTCAACGTGATTAGCACAATAAGATCAAACTATGTTATTAAAATTAAAATTAAAAAACTAGCCAAATGAAAGAGTAAGGGCAGAAGGAAAATAAACACAAGAAATTATAGTGGTTCGACAATATGCTAACTCTATTTCTTTTATAGGTCTCCTCAGTCTACTGAATTCCACTAGTTGATCAATGTTACACTTGTTTGACTTTACGGGTACTAAGCAAGTGTCCACTATTTATAGAAAAATTACAATACAAAGAGTAGTAAACAAAATTGATTCTTAAGCTTGTAGTTTGATGCTTGATTTCATGTATGTGTCCACTATTTATAGCCTTAAGTTGTGCCTTCAAGAAAGGTAACTCTTAAATTTGCTCCTTTGTGATTTCGAAGAATCCTCTAAACTTATGACAAAGATCCTCTTTAAATACTGATTTGTCTAACTTCTAATGGGTATCTTCAGATGTCTAGCCAATCATCTTACCAGAAATCTTTAGCTTTTATGTAGACCTAGGCTCTTTGGGGATTTGGTCTTCAAATTGGGTCACAAACTTTGTCAGGTGCCTATTCCTGTCTCAGATGCCTAGCCCTGGTTACATCTCCTTTGAAACCTTTTTTAGAACTAACAAGTCTCATTGGCCAATTTCCCTATCAGGCTCCTACACAGGCACCTAGCACCTTATCAGCTACCTAGGCAGGCACTTAGCCTCATGTTAGGTGCCTAGGCAGGCACTAAGCCTTTGTAGCTCCAGTCCTCGATTTTCATAATCTTCTCTTTAATTCTTCAATCTTATCGGATTTTTCAATCTTCTCAGGATCTTCTTGGATTATGCAATCTCTCTTTAATTCTTCAATGAATGTCTGATTCCGTAATCTGACGGTAAATTCCTAATTCTGTAATGTGTACTGATATGAAATTAAAAAACCAAATAATGTGTAAATTTCTTCCCCCTTTTTTTCCTTCTAAAATCAAAAAGTGCTAAGAAACTTCTTTTGAACATGTGGAGATTAAAAAAAAAAGAAAAAAGAACACAGATAAATAGACAAAAACAAACAATTATAAGCAAAACAAATAATTAAACAACCACTACTGATCAGTTCAATTTTCATGTTTAAGCATGTTGGTTCATTTTGGAACCCAAACTCGAGGGTCAATCTATAAAAAAAAAACCTAGAGATGTGACCATTTCTTTTATAGAATGAATATGTTTAAACTGGTTTATTTCCTTTAGGTATAGAGTTTTCAATGTTATCAATTATGATTTTGTAAGGTTTTTCTTTTTTTTCTTGAATGTACCCTAGTCATACTTTTTTAAACACATATCTTTGAAGCCCTAGTAATTTCTCAAATTTTTCTACACTTTCATAGAATTTTGTGAAAATTCTTTTTAACTCAGAATTTTCTTTTTGCACCTTTTGACTAGTTTCTTTCGAAGATGAGATTTTAGATTTTAGAGATAAATTTTTAACAGTCGTTAAATCCAATTCATTTTGAATTTTTTATGATGAATCCTTCAGTGTATTTAATCTTAAGTTTTTTTTTATATTAATCTAGCATAATGAGAAACACGTTTTCTAGCTCACTATATGTAGAAGAAAGGTCAAATTCGTTTACCTCTTCAATCTCGTAGATTGATTGAGGTTCCTCGTCTTCTATAGCTATGAGGTAGAGATTTGCAACTTTCTCTTATTCATCTGAATCTTTGGATTCACCATCACTCCAGGTTGTCACTAAGGAATTTTTCTTCTTGAAGTGTGATCCTTTAAGCGTTAGAATTTCTAACTTCATTTGACCAGGCTTATTGCACTTAAAGCAAACAGACTCTTTCTTCCTTAACGATTCACCTTTCTGATATGAAAACTTATGAGCAAAATCATTACTAGACAAAGCAAATCTATTCACTTTCTTACCCCTTTTGTATCTTTTAAGAGTTTTCTTGAACTATCTTGTCATCTTAGTAATTTCATCTTCATCAGCTACTTTTAGGGAAATAGAGTTCTTCAGGTTGTCTTCGTCAACCTTTAGATCGATCTCATGGGTTATAAGTGAGCCAACTCCAGAGTCATTGTGATGATCTTCTCAGACTCTTCGATAGTTGACACTTTGGGTAGCCATTCTCTTGGTAGGGATATGATCATCTTGATCACTAGATTAGTTTAGGTGAATTCTATTTCGAGTGACTTTAACTCGTTCACTATTTCTGTGAACCGAGTAATTATCTCCATAATGTTTTTCGCCCGCACCCATCCTGAAAGATTCAAAAGATGACATAGTATTTTTTATTTTTGTTAATTTAACCTTACTTGTACCTTCAAAACCCGTTTCTAGTTTTTTTCTAGATATTTTATGCAGTTCCACATGATTGAGTCCGATTACACTGATTCTTGTCGATTCCATAGTAGAGTAGGTGTATGGTGTTATTGTTGGTTTCTCGTTGAGCCTTTTCTATTGCGGTGCATTTATCTTCATCCTTCTTAATTTCAACATTTCCAATCTTCTTGGTGTGTTTGTAAGGACCTTTAGCAATCACTCTCAAACAGTTGGTGTCAATACTCTTGCTTTAGACCATCATTCTCTTCTTCCAGAATGAGTAATTTGATCCATCAAAGATTGGAAATATGGCAAGTTAGTTAATATCAGTAGAACTAGATGCAATAAATGAATTCATTTTTTAGGAACTCTTTGATTATTAATAAAGCGAAATGGGGACCTGCACTGATACTAATTGTTAAGAAAACTAAGAGGGGGTGAATTGATTCTACAAAATAATTCAATGTGATTAGCACTATAAGATTAAATCAAGTCATTAAAATTGAAATTAAAAAACTATCCAAATGAAAGAGTAAGGGAAGAAGGAAAACGAACATAGAAAATTATAGCAGTTCGGAAATGTGCTTGCTCCATTTCTTCAATAGGCCTCCCTGGTTTACTGAGTTCCACTAGTTGATCAATGTTAAACTTCCTTGACTTTACGGGTACCAAGCAAACCTTATATAGAGACGCACTTTTGTTGTGCAATTATCTACCTAAATTAATAAGCAAATAATCGAACTTGTTTTACTTGCAAGTGCACAAGGTCAATAGTAGCATAGTGTGCAAATGCGAGATCATCTCCACAAGAATTGGTGAATTTTGTTTTAGAATCAGTTTCACAATGTAAAAATAGTAGAAATAACTATTGAGTCTAGATTGATAATGATAAGAACATAGGGCTTTGATATCCACCACTAATCATATTTTCCCTATCAGTAATGTACCAATGCTATAACCCTACCATGAATACCTAATGGTTGTCAACCTAAAGGCTTGGTCCGCTCCTTAAGATATTTATTTCCCTAAGCAACGAGTTAGATATGGTGTATACTCTAACTCTTTTCTCTCTTAAGGGATTCAACATGGTGTATATTGAGTTGTTCCTTAAGAGAGCATAAGGTCTGTGGAAATCGATAACCACATGAGACCTAGGGCATGTTGTATACTCCCGGTTTCCCATGTTGATTAACCCAAGAATTTGGCGTGGATTTCTTTTGTTACTATTGTCAGACCCATGACCCAGTCATCCAAATCGATTTAACTAACTAGTCCATACCACATGCATACGTTGATCAGACAAACACATATAAGGAATTCAACAAAACAGGCATTAGTCAATTAAAGCATCATAATATGGTGTTGTGAGTTTTAAATTACTCGCAAGCGCACGAGTCGTTTGCAGTATAGCGTTGTGCAAGTGCGAGGTCGAATCCACAGGGAATTGCGTTGTGAAAGTATATTTTCAATCTAAACTAACTCTATCTTAACCTAGTTCCGAATTTTGAATGATATTGCAAAAGAAATATAAACTAAACTAAGTTGATTTAAAAACTAATAATTAAAACACTAAGGTTTCTGAATCCACCCCACCAAAGTTTAAGCATATATGAGCTAAAAAATAGCCTATCAAAAGATTCCATGAATCAAACTATAAGAAAAAAAAAATAAAGAATATTCCAATTAAACCAAAAGCATCCAATGTATCCGCTCTTAACAAATCACAAAGGAAATCCAATTTAATCGAAAAGCATTCAATGTATCCATCAGATGAAACACAAGGAATATCCAACAGACAATTTAAACTCAATCAATTATAAGATTAACTCAAATAATTGACAGAACATTTATACTAAAAATTGTCAGATTTGTACAAGCAAATCTGAACTACTACGCCAAACAATGGCGGGGCTTCATCTTCAACCTTAGCTGAAGAGTCTAGCCACTCATAACTATAAAACTATAATAAAAAGTGCTAAACATTTAAACTAAAACAACTGAATATAAAGAAATAAATAAACAACTTTACATGGGAGAAATTCCACTCGCTGACGGGCGGCACTTCCCCTTGTGGTGACAAAGCCTTCGAGATCCACCAGAATGCTAATGGACGTCCACCGGTAAACACCAAAGTGGCTCAGGAATTGTACACTGAATGATGAAGTGGAGTGGGTCTTATATAGGCAAATACCACGAGTGCAATGTGTTTCCAATCCGATGTGGGATGTGGGATATAGAAATGTGTTTCCAACCAATGTGGGATGTGGGATTTAAGTCTTCACATGCCCTTCAAAACTTCTGTTCACGTTGAAATCCCGCACAGCCTAACCTTTGTCTACTAAAATGGCCATAACTTTCTGTAGAAAAATCATTTTTACGAGCCGTAAAATTCTCCAGAAAATAGACTTTTGGATCTTTCTAAGCATATATCGCTTATATCCTGGGTCTTCTTGAATCAATACAGTTTAATTTTCAAAGATGATTGATCTGTACGGGCAATTCTGGCAATTTGAGCGAAACTCCTTTCCCAGTGCTTGTAAACCTGAAAAACAACGAAAATAACTCAAAGTAACAAAATCCTAAGCTAACAAATGTAAATTAAGTGGCCAAAATATGCAATATTTTTCTCTCATCACATGGCTATTCGCAAGGGCAACAATACTCATATATGGAAAAGCATAATTAGGGCTTCAATCGAACCCTATTAAGAAGTTAGTTACACATGCTAATTATGTTGAACATCATAAAATAAACTAAGTAGAAAAGATAAAACCCGAAGAATACTGTGGAGAAGGGTCGTCAATTCCTCTCCAAAGCTTACAACTCAAAGCAAAATCAAAAGGTAAAGTTTTTATGTTTTTCAAGCCTATATATATGGTTCTAAGGACGCCTCGAAACCCTAATTTCCAAAATAAGACCCGAAGAAATCTTTCCAAAACTGGCTCTACCGCCTTTCTGTGTGTGTACACTCGATCTCATGTTTCTACGCTCGAGCGCATAGTTGTTCTCGAGCCTTCTAGATGTGCGTATGAGTGCTTGTGCGCTCGATCACAAAAACTTTGTGCTCGATCGCACTTAGCTGGTTCCAGATCTTCAGTTTTTTCTTCCTTAGAGCTCCAAAATGCTATCTTTTCTTCAAAGACCTATGAAAAACACAAAAATGAAGTAGGTTATACTAAAATACATAAACAAAGAGCCTAACAACTATAGATTAAGGGGCTTAAATATGAATATTTAAGCACTTAACACACCCCCAAACTTACATATTGCTAGTTCCTTAGCAATATAAAACGAAAAACTATTTGAAAAGCAAAATCAAAGATAAATTCATTATTCATGATATCTAAAAATTTGGCTTGCACACAAAACCATGATGTTTGTTTATGAGTAGGCTTAAAAATATAAACACATCTTCGCAATGAATAAGGGTTTTAAATTCTAACTACTTACACAAGGTTGGTTTTAGGCATCACAAGTTTGACTTAGTGTGTGGTGAATTAGCACATAAAAGATGAAGCTTCCAAATAATTCCAATGTATAGTGTTTCAGTGTCTTAACATTCATCGAATTTCCTATCAGAATGAGCACTAATGGCATAGTTTTATTTCTTTTCTCTTTCTTTTATTATGAGATTTTTGCCACGTTGAGTTCCATTATGCTTTCTAATTGACCCATGTAGAGAGTGTTTAGCCAATGACTCCCAAACCAGATGGGTTTAGGGCATTAGGTGTAAAGACACCCCTAAGGACTTACTCACTCGAGTCAAAAAGGCTACGAAACTAATTGGTCTTAATGCTGCCAAGCAAAATCCCCACCTTTTGACATGAACACTCACTGCTTACTGAGGCAAGAGGTCTAGTTACTCAGTGAACACTTTATTTAATGATGATTATATGCATAATTCCCACCTTTTGACGTGAACACTCACTGCTTACTGAGGCAAGAGGTCCAGTTACTCAATGAAAAGTTTATTTAAGAATCATTAAGAGTATTTTATTTTCTCTTTTTGCACAATAAACATTTTTCTCTATTTTTCTATGCCAAAGTGTTATTCTAACAAGTTATCCGATTACAGTTAGGTCATGGAAACATATACATAAAAATTATATGTCATACTTCCCACCATTATGTGCTAATGTGCTCGTGTCAGATTTAGATCAAACATGTGAATTCTTAAATGCTTTGAGGTAGGTAATTAAACTTTTAAAACTTTATTATTAGACTATGTGTTCTAGATTTTAAAGCTTACTGATGAAGTTTTATCATAAATTTTGTTTTAAATCAACCTAAATTCTCAAAATATTATGAACATGCATTTATCTTTTCAAAATATGGAAAACAAAACTAGAACAGAGTGTGTGAATGTGTCTCCCATACCCCCAAACTTAATGTACATGATAAGTGCTTAAATAGTCATATTTAAGCCCCTTAATTTACGCTTGTTAGGCTCTTTGGCTATCTATTTTAGTAGATTCTATTTCATTTTCATGTTTTATGTGTTTTTCAGAGGGCTTTGACAAAAAGATTACATATTGGAGCTTTAAGGAGTGAAAAGTAAAGTTTTGCAATCAAGCAACATACGCTCGAGTGCACCTCCCTTATGATCGAGTGCACAGCACACGAGCACACACTTAAAAGGCTCGAGCGCACATCTGCACTCAAGCGCAGCCCGCATACACTCGAGCGCATACACCAGAGGTGGCAGAGCCAGATATGGAAAGAAGTCTCTGGACCTCAAAATAGGAAATTAGGGTTTCGGGACACCTCTAAAGTCCTATATATAGCCCTGTAAAACACAGAAACTAAACCTTTCGTTTTAGACTTGAAGTTGCAAGCTTGGAGAGGAATTGACGACTCGTCTCCCGAGTCTTCTTCGAGTTTTATTTTTCTGTTCTTGTTTTATTATGGTTATGATGTTTAGTTTAACTAGCATGTGTAACTAAACTCTTATAGAGCTTGATTGAAGCCCTAATTATGCTTTTTCATATATATATATTCATTGATTACCTTTGCTTATAACCATGTTAGAATGTTTAACTTGATTAATACCTGTTTGTATTTAAATTCCTCCTATGTGTGTGTCTGAACAACGTATGCATGTGGTATGGATTAGTTAGTTGAATCAATCTGGATGACCGAGTCCTGGGTTCAACAATAGTAACAAAAGATATCCACACCGGATTCTTAGGTTAGTCAACACGGGAAACCGGGAGTGGACCAAGCCCTAGGTCCCGTGTGGTTGCCGATCTCCACATCCTTTATGCTCTCTTAAGGAACAACTCAGTATACACCCATGTTAAATCCCTTATGAGAGAAAAGAGTTAGTACACACCATGCCTAACTCGTTGCGTAGGGAGATCAATAGCCTAAGGTATGGACCAAGCCCTTAGGTTGGCAACCATTAAATATTCATAATATGGCTAGAGCATTGGCACCTTACTTAGTGGGAAAGTGTAATTAGTGGTGGATATCACGACCCTATGTTCTTATTATTATCAACTCACAACCAACAATTATTTCTCTTTTTACTTCGAAAAACTAATTCTAAATTGAAGTTGACCAATCCCTGTGGAAATGATCTCGCACTTGCACACTATGCTACCATTGACCTTGTGCACTTGCAAGTAAAACAAGTACGATTATTCACGTATTTATTTAGGTAGATAATCGTCCAACAAGTTTTTGGCACCATTGCCGAGGATTGCGCTTAAATCTCTTTTTGGAATTATTTTTTGTTTCACTTAATCATTGTTATTTCTGTTATTACTAAAAAAAAAATCTAAAAAATATTAAGTTTTTGTTTTTTTTATCTTGTTTTCGTACCATTAAAACCCTAATCAATTTCTTTTTGTTTCTATTTTAAGCACACCAGGAGAACTTTTTGTGCCACTTGCGATCGAGCGCACCCCCTTGTGCGATCGAGCGCAATTGAGGCAGAGAGTTATCCAAGTAGCAGTGTTTAACTGCTGCACATAAGCAATCATCACTGATTCATGAACGGGCGTCGATCCAAGCATCCAACGTTCTTCCCCCTTGATACCGAGCTTGAGTGGACCTTCCGACAAAGGCTTAGAGACAACCCCGAAGAGGTAGAAGAATTTGAAGAAGAAGCACAAATGGCGGAACAGATCGACAATCAGCAACCACCTGAGCGAAGGCTGATGAAGCAATCCTTCATCCCACGGAACCTTGGTCAGCCATCATGCATTGCATATCAACCTGAGGTGGAAGGCAACTACTACATATTTGCACAAATACTTAGTGCACTGACTCACGTTTGGGGTACACCTAATGAGGATCCACACTTGCACCTCTGAAAGTTCTTCGATCTTTGCAAATTCCAGCACATTCGAGGCTTAGACCAAGAAGGAATAAGGTTAATTCCTTTCCCTTTTTCCTTAAAAGATAATGCTAAACTATGGTACATTTCTTTGCTTGCAGTTTCTATTCACACTTAGGAGGAGTTAGTTAGCAAATTCCTAAGGAAGTTTTTCTCAGCCCAAAAGACGAGGCAAATGAGGAAGGAAATTCAGTCCTTGCAACAAAAGGATGGAGATCTATTCTTCGAGGCTTGGAGACATTTCAACGAGCTGCTACTCAAATGCCCACATCACAACCTACCTCAGGATGAACTGGTACAGGTTTTCTATGAAGGTTTAAGTGATACTAACAAAAGTATTGTGGATTCAGGTTGTGGAAGAATGCTGATGGAGAAAAGCAGCGAAGAAGTTATGAAGCTCTTCGAAACCCTAAGTGAACACACTCAACAGTTCTCCTCTCGAGGAAGACATGTAACCAAAAGTAAAGGTATGTATGAGGTAAATTTAAATGGAGGATGTTCCACTCAGATAACTGTTGTGGAAAGGAAGCTAGACCTGTTGGTTAAAGCCATGGCTACTCAGAATGCCTCACCTAACCCACCAGCTACACCACTCCATGTACGTGCTATTTGTTCCCAATTTGATCATAATACTGATACATGTCCCTTGTATTCATCTGTAGATCATGAGCAAGCAAACTTTGTGGGACCAAATAACTATCCGCCAAAGAACAATCCTTATGCAAAGACCTACAACCCTGGATGGCGGAATCACCTGAATTTCTCTTAGAGCAACAATTAGAACAGCCAAGGGCAACAAAGAAACTTTCAACCAGTAGCCCACTCAGCTCCTGAGACAAAGAAAAGCGACCTCGAAAGTCTTGTGAGGCAATTGGCATCTTAGCAGCAACAACTAATGACCTCACACGAACAATTCATGGCAGATGAAAGGTAATTCCGGACTGAACTAAGGCAAACCACGACAAAACATGAACAAGTCATCCAAAGGCTAGAGGTACAAATGGGTCAATTGGCTAAAGAGCTGAGTGGTAGAAAGCAAAGTGAGATTCCAGCTCAACACCCTGGGGGGAATCAACAACTGAAAGCTGTCACAACCCTCATAAATAGTAAGGTGATAGGGACCAATGAATCTGAAAAAACATCTCTAGAGACACTGTCAGCATCAAAGGTGAATGAGACAGAGAAGGTGAATGCACCACCCTTCCCGCAAAGGTTAGTAAAACAAAAGAAAGAAAATAAACTGCTTGCTATTTTTGAAACCTTGTGGAAAGTTGAAATAAACATTCTTTTGTTAGATGCAATTCAACAAATACCTGCCAATGCTAAATTCCTAAAAGATTGTTGCACTCATAAGAGAAAGTTTCAAGAGTATGAGACTGTAGCCTTAACTGAAGAAGTGTTGTGCTACTAAGAAAACTCCCATCTAAACCAAAAGATCCGGGTAGTTTTACTATTCCCTGTAGGATAGGTGATCAGTTGTTTGAGTAAGCATTACTAGATTTAGGAGTAGGTGTAAATTTGCTACCCTTCACAGTATTCGAAACCTTAGGTTTGGGGGAGCTACAACCAACTTTCATTTCTTTACAATTGGCAGATAGAAGTATCAAAAGACCTAAGGATATTCTTGAGGATGTCCTAGTAAAGGAGGGTGAGTTCATTTTACCTGCTGATTTCATTGTGCTAGATATGGAGGAATGCCCTATGCCATTACCCTTGCCTATCATTTTAGGAAGACTCTTCATGAGAATCGTCGATACAAAAATTTGTGTGAAAAAGGGTATAGTAAGTGTGAAGGTGAATGGTGAGAAAATAGAGTTTAAAATATTTGATACCTTAAAATTACCTCAAGATGATATGGAATGCTTTAATGTATGTATGATGCATAATTTTGTTGAGCAAGCTTTTCAGGTCCAGCACATCGATCCATTGGAGACTACTATTACCCATAGCTTTACAATAGTGGATATTGAGCAAGAACTGAAAGATGTTACTAATGACATCATGAAAGTTGTGCACCTCCTTGAGACTTCTCCAAAACATTCAAGTAAGTATGTTCCTCCATTTGAAACTCTCATACCTACTAATACCACTCTTCTTCCTTTTATTGTCCAGGCACCAACATTAGAATTAAAGCAGCTGCCAGAGCATTTAACTTATGCCTACTTGGGAGAGAAGAAGACATTACCTATGATTGTGGCTGCTAATTTGAGTATTGGAGAAGAAGAAAAATTATTAAGAGTTCTTAGAGAGCATAGATCTGCCATTAGATGGACTATTGTTGACATTAAGGGGATAAGTCCAGCCAAGTGCATGCATAATATCTACTTTGAGGATGAAGTAAGGCCCACTCAAGATGCTCAAAGAAGACTTAACCCACACATGAAAGAGGTAGTAAAGGCCAAGGTATTAAAATTGCTAGATGTTGGCATTATCTACTCCATCTCAGATAGTAAATGGGTAAGTCCGGTCCAAGTTGTTCCGAAAAGAATGGGATCACAGTTGTGAAGAATGAGGACGAGGAGCTCATACTTACAAGAAAAACAACTGGTTGGAGGGTATGTATTGATTACCGAAGATTGAACAAGGTGACCAAGAAAGACCACTTCCCCTTGCCATTCATTGATCAGATGTTAGAGAGATTAGCTGGCCACAACTATTATTGCTTCTTGGATGGGCATAGTGGGTACAACCAGATTGCTATAGCACCTGAGGATCAAGAAAAGGGTACCTTCACATGTCATTTCGGTACATTTGCTTATCGATGGATGCCATTCGGTTTTTGCAACGCACCAGCCACTTTTCAAAGATGTATGATGAGCATATTTTTCGATATGGTGGAGAAATACATTGAGGTATTCATGGATGACTTCAGTGTCTTTGGTTTAAATTTTGATGAATGCTTGAGTTAGCTAGAGAGTGTCCTCAAGAGATGTGAAGAGAGCAACTTAGTGTTGAATTGGGAATAATGCCACTTTATGGTCTAATAAGGCATTGTATTGGGTCATTCCATCTCCAACAAAGGTATTGAGGTAGACAAGGCTAAAATAGACATCATTTCAAAACTGCCTCCTCCTCTTACAGTCAAGGGTGTTAGAAGTTTTCTTGAACATGCTGGTTTTTATAGACGATTCATCAAAGATTTCTCTAAGATCTCAAGACCTCTTTGTGCATTGTTAGCTAAAGATACCAAATTTAAGTGGACTGATAACTGTATGACAGCTTTCAACACATTGAAGGATGTTCTAACCTCCACCCCAATAATAATGGCACAAGATTGGAATCTTCCATTTGAATTGATGTGTGATGCTAGTGATTTCGCCTTGGGAGCTGTCCTAGGTCAAAGAGCCAATAAGGTACCTCATGCTATTTACTATGCTTATAGAACTTTAAATGATGCTCAACTTAACTATTCTACTACTGGAAAGGAATTGTTAGCTGTTATTTTTGCTTTAGAGAAGTTTAGATCATATCTTATTGGCTCTAAGACTATTGTATTCACTGACCATACTGTTTTAAGATATTTGTTTTCTAAGAAAGATGCAAAGCCTAGGTTAATCAGATGGGTGCTCCCATTGCAAGAATTTTATTTGGAAATCAAAGACAAGAAAGGCAGTGAGAATGTGGTTGTAAATCATTTATCAAGGCTACCCTATAAGAATGACAAAAACGAGTTGCCCTTGAATGAGTACTTCCTTGATGAACAATTATTCGCACTAGAGGTAAAACTTCCATGGTATACTGATATCATCAATTATCTAACTGCTAAAGTTTTTCCTCCAGGTACGACCACGCAAGGTTAGAAGCAGTTAATATCTATGTCTCGACACAACCATTGGGATGATCCCTAACTTTTTAAAATCAGTCCCGATCAGATCATCCGACGGTGTGTCCCAAAAGATGAGCATTTGAGCTTATTACAACATTGCCATCAGTTTGCTTGTGGAGGACATTTCGGGGCCAAGAAAACAGCACTTAAGGTACTCCAATCCGGTTTTTATTGGCCTAATATGTTTAAAGACGCCTTCACATTCAGCAGCTCATGTGATAGATGCCAACGGACAGGTAACATCTCATCCCGAAATCAGATGTCCCTACAAAATATCCATATAGTAGAACTTTCTGATGTATCGGGCATTGATTTCATGGGTTCATTCCCCAATTCCTTTGGTAATTTATATATTCTTATGGGTGTGGATTATGTGTCTAAATAGGTCGAGGCTGTCTCCTCAAAGACTAATGATCATAAAGTGGTTTTAAAGTTTCTACAAGATAACAATTTTACCCGGTTTGGAACACCAAGAGTGATCATCAGTGACGGAGGCAGCCACTTCCATCATCATTCTTTTGCCGCACTCATCACAAAATATGGAATCACTCATAGAGTTGGCACCCCATATCATCCTCAGACTAGTAGCTAAGTGGAGATAAGTAACCGGGAAATCAAAAGCATCTTGGAGAGAACCGTGAATCCTAGTCGGAAGGATTGGTCTTTACGACTCAATGATGCTCTGTGGGCATACATGACAGTTTACAAGACACAAATTGGGATGTCCCCTTACCGCTTAGTCTTTGAAAAAGCATGCCATCTACCCGTAGAGCTAGAACATTGAGCATATTAGGCCATTAAAAAATTCAACTTTGGTATGAAACAAGCAGGTGAGAAAATGAGGCTGCACTTAAATGAGCTAGAAGAATTACGGTATGACGCTTATGAGAATGCCAAGCTTCACAAGGAAAGGGCAAAAGCCTATCATGACAAACAATTAGTGCGAAAAGAATTTCACGTGGGACAAAGGGTGCTACTCTACAATTCAAGATTAAGGTTGTTCCCAAGCAAACTAAAGTCTCATTGGGTTGGTCCGTATGTGGTCACCAAGGTCTTTCCTCATGGGGCTTTGGAGATTCATAGCTCAAATAGCAATTAGACATTTACAATCAATGGACACCGCATCAAACCATACCTAGATCTCACCATACCTCCTCGGGATGAGGACTTGACACTTCAAACTGTACAATATATAGCTGATCCACGGACACCTGAACCACTTGAACTCCCAGTTTCTGTTGCACATAATGTCACTACTTGGTGCATTGCGATCGAGCGCACATACTCCTTGCGATCGAGCGCAGTTACACCAGAAGCTACCTCCTGCACCCAGTACCTCTTCGACTGCACCACCTAATGACCAACAGTGAGAGGATACCCTGTCTGGCTGAAGACATAAAATTTAGTGCTCATGGGAGGCACCCCAAAGCATATCCTTTTCATTTTAGTATTTTTATTTTACTAATATTTATATATTTACATGTTTATTATCCATATTTCTTGTTTTTCGGCACAACATTTATTTTTCTTTGTCAGGAACTTAGTGCGTGCATCCAGTTCAAATTTGGGGGCATGTTACGAGCAATCCAAGCAATTTAGTTCTCCATTTCCCAGGTCAGATCTTTCTATGTCACATACACATTGGGGACAATGTGTATATTAAGTTTGGGGCTAGTGGGAGACAAACACTGACACATGCACACACTTGAATGTATGCACACACTAGGTCCCGATCACATGAATGCATGCACACACTAGGTCAAAGTTTTTTTTTAGAAAAGATAAATGCATGTTCATTTGGTGATAAAAATTTTAGTTGATTTAAAATATGATAAAACTTCATTAGTAAGCTTAAAATCTAGAACACATAGTCTTCTAATAGGAATTTTACATAGTTTAGTTACCTACCTTAAGGCACCTAAGAATTCACGAGTTTGATCTAGATCTAACACGAGCACATTAGCACGCATTTGTGTGGGGTATATTGTGAGTTTTAAATTACTCGCAAGCGCACGAGTCATTTGCAATATAGTGTTGTGCCAGTGCGAGGTCGAATCCACAAGGAATTGCGTTGTGAAAATATAATTTTATCTAAACTAACCTTATCTTAACCTAGTTCCAAATTTTGAATTATATTTTGCAAAATAAATATAAACTAAACTAAATTGATTTAAAAACTAATGATAAAAACACTAAGGTTTCTGAATCCACTCTACCAAAGTTAAGCATATATCTTCATGTTCTATATAAAAATAATCTATCTAAACATTCCATGAATCCAACTTTAAACAAATCACAACAAATATCTCAATTAAACAAAAACAATCCAATGTATCTGCTTTAAACAAATCACAAAGAATATCCAATTTAATAAAAAATGATTCGATGTATCCATCAGATGAAACACATGGAATATCCAACAGAACAATTTAAAAGCAATCAATCATAAGATTTTACTCAAATAATTGAACAGAACATTTATACTAAGAATATCAGAATTGTATGAGCAAATATGAAAATATAATGCTAAACAATGGAAAAGCTTCATCTTTAACCTTAGTTGAAGATTTTAGCCTCTCATAATCATGAAACTAAAGTTCACAATAAAAGTGCTAAACATTAAACTTTAAAACTAAAAAGAAAAGAAATAAATTAAAACTGACTATACATTGGGAGAAATTCCACTCGCTGTTGGGCGGCGCTTCCCCTCGTGGTAGCAAAACCTTCAGAGATCCACCAGAATGCTAGTAGAAGTCCCCTAAATTGCACCAAAGTGGCACTTGGATTGCCTACTAAAGATGAAGTGAAGAGGGGCTTATATAGGGAAACATCACAAGTGCAATATGTTTCCAATCCGATGTGGGATACTGCAGATTCCAGCTTTTGCTCTTTGACCTTTATCTACTAAAACTGCCATAACTTTCTCTAGAAAAATCATTTTATTGATCCGTAAAATTCCTCAGAAAACAGACATCCGGATCTTTCCAAGCATATATGGTTTATCTCTTGGTTCTTCCTGAATCAATACAGTTTAATCCTAAAAAATAACTGATCTGTACAGGCAATTCTGGCAATTTTAGTGAAACTCCTTTCCGTGCTTGTAAACCTGAAAAACAACGAAAACAACTCAAAGTAACAAATTCCTAAGCTAACAAATGTAAATTAAGTGGCCAAAATATGCAATATTTGGCACTCATCAAATACCCCCAAACTTACATTTTGCTAGTCCCTTAGCAAAACAAAATAAATAATAAAAAAACTAAATGGGAAACAAATAACATAAAGATAAGTTCATCACTCATGGTATCCAAAAATTTAAGGAGCACTCAAAACCATGATATTCGTTCATGAGCAAGCCTAAAAAATATAACCCATCTTCACAATGAATAGGAATTTTAAAACCTAATTACTTACAAGAGGCAGACTAAGGCATCACAAGCTTGAATCAGTGTAAAGTGAATTAGCATATACAGATGAGGTTTCCAAATAGCTTCAATGTACAATATCCCCATGTCTCAAGATTCACAAAATTTCTCATCAGAATGAACAACGATGGCATAGTTTTATTTTATTTATTTTTATTATAAGGCTCTGCTATGTTTAGTTCCCTTAAGCTTTCTAATTGACCCATATATCAAGTGTTGAGTCAGTGACTCCCAAACCAGATGGTTTTAGGGCATTAGGTGTAAAGACACCCCTAAGAACTTACTAACTCGAGTAAAAAAGGCTACAAAACTAAACTGGCCTTAATGCTACCAAGCAAAATTTCCACCTTTTGACGTGAACACTCACTGCTTACTGAGGCAAGAGGTCCAGTTACTCAGCGGAAAGTTTTGCAATGATCATTATGAATAAAATTCTCACCTTTTGACGTGAACACCCACTGCTTATTAAGGCAAGAGGTCCAGTTACTCAGTGGAAAGTTTATTGATGATGATCATTATAAATATTAGTAGTATTATTTGTTTTTTTTTTCTCTTCTTTTATGCTTTTCTATGCCCAAGTGTTAATCCCACAAGTCATCCAGTTTCAGTTAAGTCATGGAAACATGCACATTAAAATCACATGTCATACCTCACACATTATGTACTAATGTGCTCGTGTCAGATTATATCAAATATGTGAATTCTCAAATGCCTAAAGTAAGTAACTAAAGTTTAAAACTCTATCATCAGATCATGTGTTCAAAATTTTAAGCTCACCAACGAAATCACATCACAATTTTTCAGATCAACCAAAATTTTCAGACGAACATGAACATGCATTTACCTTTTTTTTTTATTGAAGAAAAACAACAACAAATTAGGACAAAGTGTGTGTAATGTGTCTCCCATACCCCTAAACTTAAATTACACATTGACCCCAATGTGTGCATAATATGAAAATAGCTAACCTGGGAGATGGATAACTAGTTGGATGGGTATGGCTCATAGCATACCCTCAAACTTGAACTGAAGTACGCGTTGTCCCTGAAAAATAATGACTGGAAAACAAAAATACTGGAAACAAACATTAATCATAAATATGTAAAATAATAAATAAACAGAAAGGATATTCTATGGGGTGCCTCCCATGAGCGCTAAGTTTAACGTCTTCAGCCAGACCCAACATTAGTGATCATGTCCAACTAAGCGCTCCACCATCTGATCAATAAATGGGATTGGAAAATGATCCTTCCTTGTGGAAGCATTCAACTTACGGTAGTCTATACATACTTTCCATCCTGTCTGAACACGAATTGGCACCAACTCATCGTCCTTATTCTTCACTACTGTCACTCCAGCCCGCTTGGGCACGACATGAATCGGGCTCACCCACTTGCTAACAGAGATTGGATAATTGATCACTGCATCAAACAGCTTTATCACTTCTATCCTCACAACTTCTTAGATAGCTGGGTTGAGCCTTCTTTGTGGCTCCCTCGATGGCTTGACATTCTCTTCCAAACGTAACTTAGGCATCACCATCGAGGGGCTGATTCCCTTGGTATCCTTAATAGTCCAACCGATAGCTTCCTTATGCTCTCTTAAAACGTCCAATGATTTCTCCTATGGAGCATCAGCCAAATCTGAAGCTATAGTTATAGGCAAAGAATCTGCTGGACCTAGGAACTTATACTTAAGATTGTCCAATAAAGGCTTAAGTTCTTTCTTGGGGGGTTCAGGTGTTGCGGTCTCCTCCGTCTCACTGCTCTTCTGAGGAGCAGACTCCAAAGTAGCATTTGCTTGCTCAAGTAACTTATCCAAATCTAAATCTTCTCCAAACTGAGCAAAGCATGCCTCCAGGGGGTCCTCAATGCTTGATTCACCCACAGTCTCCTCTGTCTTACTGCTCTCCTGAGGAACAGACTCCAAGATAACAATTGCTTGCTCAAGTAGCTTATCTAAATCCAAATCCTCTCCAAACTGAGCAAAGCATGCCTCCACACTGTCCTCAGACTGCCCTCCTTTCTTGGACACTTGTAATCTTTCAGAGTAAGGCTGTTTAGGTACAAACGGCCCAGGAAGATCCTTAATAGTAGGTATGGCTGTAGATGGCTCAGCATCTCTTTGTTGCCACTTTCTTGCCCTTGCTGTAGAGCGGGGTTCTCTTCCACTTAATTGTCCACTTGTCTTCCATATCTCAATGTGACAATCGCTTGCACTTGTTCCTGCCCGTGCATAGGAGTTGATGAATTTCCAACCGCAAACTGTTCCTTCGGGTTGGGCACGGATTGACTAGGGAACTTTTCCTTCTCTCCTTCACCCAAGTGACTTGCGATTTGATCCATTTGACTCTTTAGCTTGGGAATCGCTTGGGTGTTTACTATTGTTGCACTGCTCACTTTGCTTATAGATTGGCCAGTCATCTTTCTGAAATCATTGAGGGCGTCCTCCAATGACTGTGAAACTGACGCTGGTGCTTGATTGGGAGCTTGGTAAGCAGGTGATGGTGCTGGATGGGCTGAGCGACCATAACTTAGAACTAGTGGAGGAAATCCGGGAGGGTATTGATTTTGAGCATAATGAGGGGCTCCTCCCTGATTCATCAGTTGGTTCTGCTTCCATGAAAAATTAGAGTGGTTCCACCACCCTGGATTGTACGTTTCGGAGTAAGATCCATTTGATTGCCAACAACAGTTATTGAAAGCATTCATTTGTTCCATGGGATACTCGGCAAAAGCTGGCATAGATGGACAATTCTGTGCTAAATGCATAGGGCTAGCATAGATGGAACAACTATCAACATTGAATGTATTGGCTGTATTAATGGACTGGCCGGTCATCTTCATGAAATCCTTGAGGGTGTCCTCTAAAGATTGTGAAATCGGCGTCGGATTCATCCACATTTTTTTAAATTTTTATTTTATTTTATTTTATTTTTTTGAGCAATTGCCAATAGAAACAAAAAAACTAAAATAAAATTGCAAAAGAAAAATAAAACAAAAATGCTAACTAAGCTAGTAGAAAAATAAAATCAATTCAAACAAAAATTTCATAAACCAAACAACTCCCTGACAACGGAGCCAAAAACTTGTTGTGAGTTTTAAATTACTCGCAAGCGCAGAAGTCATTTGCAATATAGTGTTGTGCAAGTGTGAGGTCGAATCCACAGGGAATTGCGTTATGAAAATATAATTTTATCTAAACTAACCTTATCTTAACCTAGTTCCGAATTTTGAATTATATTTTGCAAAACAAATATAAACTAAACTAAATTGATTTAAAAACTAATGATAAAAACACTAAGGTTTCTGAATCCACCCTACCAAAGTAAAGCATATGTCTTCATGTTCTATATAAAAATAATCTATCAAAACATTCCATGAATCCAACTTTAAACAAATCACAACAAATATCTCAATTAAACCAAAACAATCCAATGTATCCGCTTTAAACAAATCACAAAGGATATCCGATTTAATTAAAAATGATTCAATGTATCCATCAGATGAAACACACAAAATATCCAATAGAACAATTTAAAAGAAATCAATCATAAGATTTTACTCAAATAATTGAACAGAACATTTATACTAAATATCATAATTGTATAAGCAAATAAGAAAATATAATGTTAAACAATGGAAAGGCTTCATCTTCAACCTTAGCTGAAGATTTTAGCCTCTCATAATCATGAAACTAAAGTTCACAATAAAAGTACTAAACATTAAACTTTAAAACTAAAAAAAAGAAATAAATTAAAACTGACTATACATTGAGAGAAATTCCACTCGCTGTTGGGCAGTATTTCCCTTCGTGGTAGCAAAGCCTTCAGAGATCCACCAGAATGTTAGTAAAAGTCCTCCAAATTGCACCCAAATGGCACTTGGATTGCTTACTAAAGATTAAGTGAAGAGGGGCTTATATAGAGAAACATCACAAGTGCAGTATGTTTCCAATCCGATGTGGGATATTGCAGATTCCAGCTTTTGCTCTTTAACCTTTGTCTACTAAAACTGCCATAACTTTCTCTAGAAAAATCATTTTATTGATTCATAAATTCACCAGAAAATAGATATCCGGATCTTTTCAAGCATATATGGCTCATCTCCTGGTTATTCCTGAATCAATATAGTTTAATCCTCAAAAATGGCTGATCTGTCACGCTGAAATCATGCACAACCTGACCTTTGTCTACTAAAACTGCCATAACTTTCTCTAGAAAAATCATTTTATTGATTCATAAAATTCTTCAGAAAATAGACAACCGGATCTTTCAAAGAATATATGGCTTATCTCCTAGTTCTTACTGAATCAATACAGTTTAATCCTAAAAAATGATTGATCTGTACAGGCAATTCTAGCAATTTTAGTGAAACTCCTTTCCTAGTGCTTGTAAACCTGAAAAGCAACGAAAACAACTCAAAGTAACAAATTCTTAAGCTAACAAATGTAAATTAAGTGGCCAAAATATGCAATATTTGGCACTCATCTGGGTATGACATATAATTCCTATGTATATGTTTCCGTGACCTAACTGTAATCGGATAACTTGTTAAAAGAACACTTTGGCATAAGAAAAATAAAAAAAAAATGTTCATCATGCAAAAAGAGAATAAAAAAGTAACTGGACCTCTTGGCTCAGTAAGCAGTGAGTGTTCATGTCAAAAGGTGGGAATTAAACATTTAATGATCATAATAAAAAAAATTTCCCACTGAGTAACTGGGCCTCTTGCCTCAGTAAGCAGTGAGTGCTCACGTCAAAAGGTGAGAATTTCACTTAAAAGCATTAAGGCATGTTAGTTTCATAGCCTTTTTGACTCGAGTTAATAAGTCCGTAGGGGTGTCTTTACACGTAATAACCTAAAACCATCTGGTTTGGGATTGGCTAAACACTCGTTACAAGGGTCAATTAGAAAGCTCGACGGAATTCAACATGGCAAAAATCTCATGATGAAAGAAAAAGAAAAGAAGCAAGAACTATGCCAATTTTGTTCTATTTGAAAAGGATTTCGATAAAGGTTTGGGCACCGAAACACTATACATCAAAATTATTTGGAAGCCCTATCTTATATGTACTAATTCATCACACACAAATCAAACTTGCGATGCTTTAAGCCAACCTTAGGTAAGTAACATGAGCTATTAAAAATCCTTTTTCAATACAAAAATGTGTTTTTTATTATAAGCTTACTCGTGAACGGTTATCATGGTTTTATGCACAACTCAAATTTTTGAATATCATGAAGAATGAATTTATCTTTAATTTTGTTTTAACATAGTCTTTCGTTTTGTATTGCTAAGGGACTAGCAATATGTAAGTTTGGGGGTGTGATAAGTGCTTAAATAGTCATATTTGAGCCCCTTAATTTACGCTTGTTAGGCTCTTTGGTTATCTATTTTAGTAGATCTATTTCATTTTCATGTTTTATGTGTTTTTCACAGGGCTTTGACAAAAAGATTACATTTTGGAGCTCTAAGGAGTGAAAAGTAAAGTTCTTCAATCAAGCAAGGTGCGCTCGAGTGCACCTCCCTTGTGATCGAGCGCACAGCACACGAGCGCACACTTAGAAGGCTCGAGCGCACATCTGCGCTAGAGCATAGCCCGTATACGCTCGAGAGCACATACTCTAGAGGCGGCAGAGCCAGATATGGAAAGAAGTCTCCTGACCTCAAAATAGGAAATTAGGGTTTTGGGACACCTTTAGAGTCCTATATATAGCCCTATAAAACACAAAAACCAGACCTTTCATTTTAGACTTGAAGTTGCAAGCTTGAAGAAGAATTGACGACTCGTCTCCCGAGTCTTTTTCGGGTTTTATTTTTCTGTTTTTGTTTTATTATGGTTATGAAGTTTAGTTTAACTAGCATGTGTAACTAAACTTTTATAGGGCTTGATTGAAGCCCTAATTATGCTTTTCCACATATATATTCATTGATTACCTTTGCTTATAACCATGTTAGAATGTTTAACTTGATTAATACCTGTTTGTATTTAAATTCCTCATATGTGTGTGTCTAATCAACATATGCATGTAGTATGGATTAGTTAGTTGAATCAATTTAGATGATCGAGTCCTTGGTTTAACAATAGTAATAAAAGATATCCACATTGGATTCTTGGGTTAGTCAACATGGGAAACTGGGAGCAGACCAAGCCCTAGGTCCCGTGTGGTTGCCGATCTCCACAGCCCTTATGCTCTCTTAAGGAACAGCTCAGTATACACCCATTCTGAATCCCTTAAGAGAGAAAAGAGTTAGAGTATACACCATGCCTAACTCGTTGCATAGGGAAATCAATAGCCTAAGGTGTGGACTAAGCCATTAGGTTGGCAACTATTAAATATTCATAATATGGCTAGAGCATTGGCACCTTACTTAGTGAGAAAGTGTAATTAGTGGTAGATATCACGACCCTATGTTCTTATTATTATCAACTCACAACCAACAATTATTTCTCTTTTTTCTTCGAAAAACTAATTCTAAATTGAAGTTGACCAATCTCTGTGGAAATGATCTCGCACTTGCACACTATGCTACCATTGACCTTGTGCACTTGCAAGTAAAACAAGTACGATTATTCACGTATTTATTTAGGTAGATAATCGTCCAATAGTACACATTTTCCCAAATGTGTGAGTGACATGGAAAAATTTGACCTGGGAGATGGAGAACTATATGGCTGGCATGGCTCATCGCACGCCCCTAAACTTGAACTTGATGCACTCACTATGTCCCTGAAAATGAAAAACAAATGTAATACCAAAAAACAAGAAATACTAATAAGAAATAATTATATAAAAGTAAATACTAAATAAAAGAAAATACTAAAACGAAAAGGATATGCTGTGGGGTGCCTCCCATGAGTGCTAAGGTTTACGTCTTCAGCCAGACCGGGTACCCCCTTACTGTTGGTCTCCAGGTGGTGCAGTCGATGAAGTACCGAGTGCGGGAGGTTACCGATCAAGAATGGCCTGGAGCATCGCTTTTTACCTCGTAAAGCAGGCCTCCTAGCCATATATGAGCTGATGTACCAATAAGGTCACCTCTTTATCCTTTCGGCGGATATCAGAGAGGTCACATCGAAAAGAGGACAACTCATCAAGAAGGTGCAGGTACTCGATGGGTCCCATGTCTGGCTGATCCTCCTCCCAAGTAGGGCTCTCTGTGGGTGTTGTGCGATTATCTACCTAAATAAATATGCAAATAATCGTACTTGTTTTACTTGCAAGTGCACAAGGTCAATGGTAGCATAATGTGCAAGTGCGAGATCATTTCCACATGGATTAGTAAACTTCGATTTAGAATTAGTTTCTTCAAAGTAAAGAGAGAAATAAATGTTGAGTGTGAGTTAAAAAATAATAAGATTATAGGACTGCGATATCCACCACTAATTACACTTTCCCACTAAGTAAGGTGCCAATGCTTTAACCTTATTATGAATATTTAATGGTTACCAACCTAAGGGCTTGGTCCACACCTTAGGCTATTGATCTCCCTACGCAACGAGTTCGGCATAGTGTATACTCTAACTTTTTTCTCTCTTAAGGGATTCAACATGGGTGTATACTGAGTTGTTCCTTAAGAGAGCATAAAGGCTGTGGAGATCGACAACCACACGGGACCTAGGGCTTGGTCCGCTCCCGGTTTCCCATGTTGATTAACCAAAGAATCCAGTGTAGATATCTTTTGTTACTATTATTGAACTCAGGACTCGGTCATCCAAATTGATTCAACTAACTAATCCATACCACATGCATACGTTGATCAGACACACACATGTGAGGAATTTAAATACAAGCAGGCATTAATCAAGTTAAACATTCTAAAATGGCTATAGACAAAGGTAATCAATGAATATATATGTGGAAAAGCATAACTAAGGCTTCAATTGAGCCCTATAAGGGTTTAGTTACACATGCTAGTTGAATTAAACATTATAACCATAATAAAACAAAAACAGAAAAATAAAACCCGAAGAAGACTCGGGAGACGAGTCGTAAATTCCTCTCCAAGCTTATAACTTCAAGTCTCAAACAAAAGATGTGGTTTCTGTGTTTTACAAGGCTATATATAGGGCCCTAAGGGTGCCCCAAAACCCTAATTTCCTATTTAAGGTCCGGAGACTTCTTTCCATATCTGGCTCTGCCGCCTCTGGTGTGTGTGCGCTTGAGCATATGTGGGCTGCGCTCGAGCGCATGTGTGCCCCTCGAGCCTTCTAAGTGTGCACTCATGTACCTGTGCACTCAATCATAAGGGAGGTGCGCTCGAGCACACCTTGCTAGATTGCAGAACTTTACTTTTTACTCGTTAGAGCTCCAAAATGTCATCTTTTTGTCAAAGCCCTGTGAAAAACACATAAAACATGAAAATGAAATAGAATCTATTAAAATAGATAACCGAAGAGTCTTACAAGTGTAAATTAAGTGGCTTAAATATGACTATTTAAGCACTTATCAATGGGGTGCTCGGTGTTAATGGGATCATCCTCCACAAGCTCATCAGTAGGTACATGCCCTCGGGATCCTCGGGGCATGTGGGATTGGCTCAGACTCCACTAGCTCCTTCTAAAGAATGGGTGATCACTCACTGGTCCATCAATGAAGGAGCCCTTTATCCATTTCTTCTTGAAGATATAGCTGAGGAGGAACGGGAAGGGTAGCCCCCATGCATTCATCGTGGTGGTCTGACGGCCATGGACATGGTCCCAAAACTTATGGATCTGGCTCCATATGACAGCTGGAATGGAATACCAATGTCCATGGTGGAATGCGTACAGGGCCTGTAAGAACTGGTCTTTGGGTCTTGTGCCCCAATGGGCACACATTACGCTGGAGGATGGAGTCCACGAGCCAGAGTCGTGGAGGCAGCTTAGATCGGCTCCTAGTATTGTTGTGCCGATCAGTATACTGGACTGCACACATATCCTTAATAATGTGGGGCAAAGGAAAGGGCTCTGGCTGCTCCTCCATCTGAGTGTCCTCAAGAGGGGACTCATCACAACAATGAAGAGCAGCAGCAATGTCAGTAGTGGTCACCTCAATAAACTTGCCCTGGACTGAGAAAGATAAGATCTCCGGTCTGTTGCAGTCGAAGGATAAGTTCTCATAGAACTGGACTACAAATAAGGTGTATGCAGTTAAACAAACAGGCTTGAACAGCCGCTTCAGTCCCCGATTTTTGAATTCTTGAACCACCCATCGCGTGGCATCCAAGCTATTGAAATCAACATCGATGTTGAAAGTAGTCTTGAACAAGATTTCCCTTTGTTTGAAACTGGGGTAGGATGATTGGGGGCGACTGTTGGAGGCTCGGGAAGTGGAGGCAACTTGTTTAGGCATCTTGGGCTAGCTTCTGTCCAATTTGCGCTCGATCAGAGCTGAGGTGCGCTTGATCGCACTTGGTGACCTGCACTCGATCACAGAGGCCTTGCACTCGAGTGCACTGGGTCAGGCAATCTGGCAAACAGTTTATGGGCGATAGATGTTGGAAGCTGTGGGCAGCACCCTAACACGATCTCAACCTCCTGCAAGAATGAAATACAACTAACACAACATATAGTCCTTGCAAATAATTAGTAAAATATAAATCTAAAGTGTGTGTGATTGGAAATAAACTAAGTAGAAAAGAAAACGGGTATGGGCATACCTGGTGTGCACGTGAATGTGATTGGTTGTATAAGGGGAATGATAATGATGATAAGTGAAAGAGATGTGGAATGGGGGCGAGTTGGGGTGATAGGAAATGAGATGAAGTGAGAGTGAGAGTGTTGTACGAGATGGAGAGTACGAGAGAGAGAGAGAGAGAGAGAGAGAGAGAGAGAGAGAGAGACAAAGTGTGTGAGGGAGAGTAAATGTTAACAGGTTAACAAAATCAGGTGTTTTTAAACTTAACACTTGACTTTCTGCCCCAAGTGCACTCGAGCGCATGGTGAAGTGCGCAAGTGTGTGAGTGGGTGTGTTGTGCTCGCGTGCTATGGAGTGCACGACGAGAGTGCGCTCGAGCACAAGGCAGTGAGTCTGAAAAATAAACTCTAAAAGGACTAAGAAGATAAAATAATGAGAATATTATAACTATACCGTACTTCAGTGGCCTCAGTACCACTGACCTTAATAGAGGTGCTTGACCTACATGGTTATCAAAGTTGGAACTGCTCAAGTGCTCTCTATAGTAACTTCAGTGCTACTCTCTTTGAAGGGGACACTTAGAGTCCACCTAATATGGCTCAAGTGCTCTTCGTTCAGCTGCATACTGGACAGACTGAAGTGCCAAGTCTTCATCTCTAGGACGCAGGTTGATATCAAGGTATGGCTTAACTCTGTGTCCATTTACTATGAATGTCTGATTGCCGTTTGAACCATGAATCTACAAAGCACCATGAGGAAAGACCTTGGTGACCACATAAGGACCAGACCATCAAGACTTTAGTTTGCCTAGAGACAGTCTTAATCTTGAGTTGTAGAGCAACACCCTTTGTCCCACATGAAACTTTTTCCTTATCAGTTGTCTATCATGATAGGCTTTTGTCCTTTCTTTGTAGAGTTTGGCGTTCTCATAGGCATCATACCTTAATTCTTCTAGCTCATTTAAGTTCAGCTTCCTCTTCTCACCCGCTTGTTTCATGTCAAAATTGAATTGTTTAATGGCCCAATATGCTCGATGTTCTAGCTCCACTGGCAAATGGCATGCTTTCCCAAAGACTAAGCAGTATGGAGACATTCTAATTGGTGTCTTGTAAACTGTCCTATATGCCCATAGAGCATCATTTAGTCGCAAAGACCAATCCTTCCAATTAGGATTCATGGTCCTTTCTAGGATGCTTTTGATTTCTCGATTACTTATCTCCACTTGGCCACTGGTCTGAGGGTGATATGGAGTGCCAACTTTATGGGTGATCCTATATTTTTTGATGAGTGCGGCAAAAGAATGATGATGAAAGTGGCTGCCATCATCACTTATGATTACTCTTGGAGTCCCAAACTTGGTAAATATGTTATCCTGTAAAAACTTCACAACCACTTTGTGATCATTAGTCCTTGAGGGGATGTTGTGAGTTTTAATTTACTTGCAAGCGCACGAGTCGTTTGCAGTATAGCGTTGTGCAAGTGAAAGGTCGAATCCACAGGGAATTGCGTTGTGAAAACATATTTTTAATCTAAACTAATCCTATCTTAACCTAGTTCCAAATTTTAGAATGATATCGCAAAATAAATTAAAACTAAACTAAGTTGATTTTAAAACTAATAATAAAAAGCACTAAGGTTTCCGAATCTGTCCCACCGAAGTTAAGTATATATGTTCTAAAAATATAGCCTATCAAAACATTCCATGAATCCAACTATAAGACAAAAAACAAAGAATATCTCAACTAAACCAAAAGCATCCAATGTATCCGCTCTTAACAAATCACAAAGGAAATCCAATTTAATCGAAAAGCATTCAATGTATCCATCCGATGAAACACAAAGAATATCCAACAGATAATTTAAACTCAATCAATTATAAGATTAACTCAAATAATTGACAGAACATTTTATACTAAAAATTGTCAGATTTGTACAAGTAAATCTGAACTACTACGCCAAACAATGGCGGGGCTTCATCTTCAACCTTAGCTGAAGAGTCTAGCTACTCATAACTCTAAAACTATAATAAAAAGTGCTAAACATTTAAACTAAAACAACTGAATATAAAGAAATAAATAAACAACTTTACATGGGAGAAATTCCACTCGCTGACGGGCGGCGCTTCCCCTCATGGTAGCAATGCTTTCGGGATCCACTAGAATGCTAGCGGACGTCCACCGATAAACACCAAAGTGGCTCAGGAATTGTACACTGAATGATGAAGCCAGATGGTATTTATATAGGGGGAGTCACGGAGCACTGCAGGTTTCAGATTCGATGTGGGATACTAGCCCGAGTGCACTCAATCGCAGAATGGTGCGATCGATCGCATGTGCACTCGATCATATGTCTGTTACGATCGATCACAGACGCACTGAACAACAACTATTTCGATGTGGGATGTTGACCTTGCGCTCATTCGTAGGCAAGTGCGCTCGATCGTAGGTGCGCTCGATCGTATATCTCGTGCGATCGATCGCAATGTCTCCTGAAGCTTCACATCTCCTGAAATACTTCAATTTCTCCACAAACTTGTAAAAATACACAAAACACAAAAAAGACATAAAATAAAGTGAAATACTACTAACTAAGAGCATAACAAATATAAGTTAAGGATCTAAAATATGCAATATTTAAGACTCATCAAATACCCCCAAACTTATATTTTGCTAGTCCCTTAGCAAAACAAAATAAAAGACTCAATGAAAATCAAAGAACATAAAGATAAGTTCATCACTCATGGTATCCAAAAATTTAAGGAGCACACATCACCATGATATTCATTCATGAGCAAGCTTAAAAAGATAAACCCATCTTCGCAATGAATAGAAATGTTAAAATCTAATTACTTACAAAAGGCAAGTCAAGGCATCACAAGTCTAACACTGTGTAAAGTGAATTAGCATATAAAAGTGAAGCTTCCAAGTAACTCCAGTGTGTAAGGTCTCCATGTCTCAAGATTCACCGAATTTCCCATCAAAATGAACGAAAAAGGCATAGTTTTTTTTTTATAATAATAAGGCACGGCTATAGTTCCCTTAAGCTTTCTAATTGACCCATGTAGCGAGTATTGAGTCAATGACTCCCAAACCAGATGGTTTTAGGGCATTAGGTGTACAGACACCCCTAAAGACTTACTAACTCGAGTAAAAAAGGCTACGAAAATAAACCGGCCTTAATACTATCAAGCAAAATTCCACCTTTTGACGTGAACACTCACTGTTTACTGAGGCAAGAGGTCCAGTTACTCAGTGAAAAGTTGTAGTAATTTTTATTTTTATTTTTTTATATATCCAAGTGTTCATCCAACAAGTCATCTAGTTTCAGTTAAGATAAGGAAAAATACACATTAAAATCACATGTCATACCTCACATAATTTGTGCTAATGTGCTCGTGTTAGATTAGATCAAACATGTGAATTCTCAAAATGCCTAAAGTAAGTAACTAAATTTTAAAAATTTATCACCAGATCATGTGTTCAAAATGTTAAGCTCACCAATGACATCACATCACAGAAAGTGTTAAGATCAACCAAAATTTCACGATAACATGAGCATGCATTTATCTCTACGACAAAAAGACAACAAATTAGGACAAAGTGTTTGATGTGTCTCCCATACCCCCAAACTTAAATTACACATTGACCCCAATGTGTGACTAATATGGAAAGAGCTGACCTGAGATATAGAGAACTATCTGGACTGGTATGGCTCATAGCATACCCCCAAACTTGAACTAAAGTACCATTGTCCCTGAAAAAAAAAACTGGAAAAAAAAAAACTGGAAACAAACATTAATCATAAAAATTAAGAAATATACAGAAAAGATAAGCTGTGGGGTGCCTCCCATGAGCGCTAAGTTTAAAGTCTTCAGCTAGACTCCCCTTAGTAGATGACACTCAATCAGAATAACTAGGATCCTCCAATAATATCGTCTCTATGTCCGGACTCCTCAACTCCAAGAATGGTTTTAGCCTTTGTCCATTTACCTTAAAAGTGTTACCATTCTTGGGATCCTCAATCTCGATGGCTCCATGAGGAAAAACTGACCGAATAATAAATGGGCCTGTCCAACGAGATTTGAGCTTGCATGTAAAAAGATGCAAGCGTGAATCGTAAAGAATAACTTTTTGACCCGGCTCAAAAGCTCGTCTCAAAATGTTTTGGTCATGAGTCTTCTTCATTTGTGCTTTGTATGATCGGGCACACTCATATGCATCATTCCGCAGCTCCTCCAATTCATTGAGTTGGAACTTCCGTTGTGAGCCAGCCTTGGAAAGATTGAAATTTAGTTGCTTGATAGCCCAATACGCATTATGCTCTAATTCGACCGAAAGGTGACATGCCTTTCCGTACACAATACGATAGGGAGACATGCCAATTGGCGTCTTGAAGGCTATCCGATATGCCCACAGTGCATCAGTCAATCGCAGAGACCAATCCTTTCTACTAGGGTTCACAGTTTTCTCTAAAATGTGTTTGATCTCGCGATTAGAAATTTCCACTTGTCCACTCGTCTGCGGGTGATATGGGGTGGCAACCTTGTGTGTGATGAAATACTTCTTCATCAACTGCTCAAAAATCCGGTTGCAAAAGTGCTTACCTCCATCACTTATGATTGCTCGAGGTGTACCAAATCGAGGAAAAATAGTGTCCTTTAAAAATTGGACCACAATTCTGTGGTCATTGGTCTTGCACGCAACGACCTTCACCCACTTGGACAGATAATCCACAGCAACTAGAATGTACAAGTTGCCAAAGGATTTTGGGAACGGTCCCATAAAATCAATGCTCCATACGTCAAAAATCTCAACAATCAGAATAGGATTGAGGGGCATCATATTCCTCCTAGAAAGGCTCCATAGCTTTTGGAAACGCTCACAAGATACACAGTAGGTGTGAGAGTCCCGGAACATGGTAGGCCAATAAAATCCACATGCAAAATCTTTGCAGCAGTCTTTTTAGCACTGAAATGGCCTCCACAAGCATGATCATGACAAAAGGCAATGACGTTAGATTGGTCATGCTCAGGAATACACCTTCTGATGATCTGATCGGGACAATACTTAAACAGATAAGGATCATCCCAGAAAAAATGTTTTACCATGGCTAAAAACTTTGATTTATCTTGTCGCCCCCAATGCAAAGGCATGTGTCCGGTGACAAGATAGTTTACTATATCAGCAAACCATGAAGCGGGATTTTGAGCAATGAGCATTAACTTCTCATCAGGAAAGGTCTCAGAAATGGGAGTGACGACCGCAGTGAAATCCACAATCAATCTAGATAAATGATTCGCCACCACATTTTCAAAACCTTTCTTATCCCGAATCTCGATGTCGAACTCTTGAAGTAGCAAGATCCATCGGATAAGACGAGATTTAGCATCTTTTTTAGAGAAAAGATACTTCAAGGCTGCATGATCCGAGTAGATAATGACCTTAGATCCTAACAAGTAGGATCTGAACTTGTCTAATGCAAAAACAACTGCTAACAACTCATTCTCAGTGGTAGAGTAATTAAGTTGTGCATCGTTTAGAGTTCGACTTGCATACTAGATAACATGGGGAAGTTTATCAACACACTGCCCCAAAACAACTCCAACAGCATAATCTGATGCGTCACACATAATCTCAAAAGGCACACCCCAGTTGGGTGGCTGAATAATGGGTGTGGATGTCAGAATCTTCTTCAGATCCCCAAATTCTTTCTTACAGTCCTCATCATATATAAATGGGGCATCCTTTTGTAATAACTGGCACAAGGGCCTGGCGATTTTGCTGAAATTCTGGATAAATCGCCTGTAGAAACCTGCATGGCCCAGAAAAGATCGAACCTCCTTCATTATACGTGGGGGTGGAAGGTTGGAAATCAGGACCACCTTCGCTTTGTCGACCTCAATCCCCTGATGAGATATGACATGCCCCAGTACCATGCCTTGCTTAACCATAAAATGGCACTTATCTCAATTAAGCACTAGGTTCTTCTCCTTGCACCGCACTAAAACCAAAGTAAGATGATGCAGGCACTCCTCAAATGTTGAACCGAAGACGGAGAAGTCGTCTATGAAAATCTCTAAGAAGCGCTCTACCATGTCAGAAAATATACTGACCATACACCGCTGAAAAGTAGCGGGTGCATTGCATAACCCAAAGGGCATGCGACGGTAGGCGAAAGTCCCAAAAAGACAGGCTAACGTCGTCTTCTCCTGATCTTCAGGGTCCACGGGGACCTGGTTATATCCAGAATAACCATCCAAAAAATAATAATACTCGTGCCCAGCCAAATGCTCCACCATCTGATTAATAAATGGCAGTGGAAAGTGATCATTCCTTGTGGCAACGTTCAGCTTACGGTAGTCTATACACACTCTCCACCCTGACTGAACACGAGTTGGCACCAACTCGTCGTCCTTATTCTTTACTACAGTCAATCCTGCTCGCTTGGGCACGACATGAATCGGGCTCACCCATTTGCTATCAGAGATGGGATAAATGATCCCTGCATCTAACAGCTTAATTATTTCTGCCCTCACAACCTCTTGTATAGCTGGGTTGAGCCTTCTCTGTGGCTCCCTCGATGGCTTGGCATTCTCCTCAAAATGTATCTTGTGCATCACCACCGAGGGGCTGATTCCCCTGATATCCTCAATGGTCCGCCCGATAGCTTCCTTGTGCTCTCTTAAGACATCTAACAATTTCTCATCTTGAGCTTCACCCAAATCTAAAGCTATAATCATAGGCAAACTATCGGCTGAACCTAGGAACTTATACTTAAGATTATCTGGTAAAGGCTTAAGTTTCTTCTTGGGGGTTTCAGGTTCGGCGGTCTCCTCTGTCTCATTGCTTTCTTGAGGATCAGACTCCAAAATGGCATTCACTTCCTCAAGTAGCTTATCTAAGCCCAAGTCCTCTCCAAAGTGAGCAAAACACGTCTCCAGGGGATCCTCAATGCTTGATTCTTCCATAGTCTCCTCCAAAATCTCATCTATCAAGCATACATTTCTCACTTCATCATACTCCAGTGGTTGCCTAGTGATATCAAAGATGTTTAACTCCACTATCATATTTTCGAAGGAGATCTTCATCACCCCTGTCCTACAATTGATTAGGGCGTTAACCGTGGCTAAGAATGGTCGCCCTAAAATTACTGGTATTCGAATCCTTACATTCTGGACCGGCTTTGTGTCAAGCACAATAAAATCCACTAGGAAATAGAATTTATCCACTTTTATCAAGACGTCCTCAACTATTCCCCGTGGTCTTTTCGCTGACCTATCAGCCAATTGAAGCATTATGGATGTGGGCTTCAATTCTCCTAACCCCAACTGCAAATAGACTGAGTAGGGTAGAAGATTCACACTCGCCCCTAAATCAAAAAGAGCCCTCTCAATATGACTGACTCCTATCGTGCAAGAGATGGTAGGACACCCCAGGTCCTTATACTTGATAGGTAGCTTGCACTGAAGGATTAAGCTGACCTGCTCGGTCAAAAATGCCTTCTTTGGGACATTCGTCCTCCTCTTGATAGTGACCAAGTCTTTTAAAAACTTGGCATATGACGACACTTGATGGATGGCATCCAAAAATGGGATATTGATTTGGACTTGCTTGAATACCTCCAGAATTTCCTCATGCTTCCCTCATTTCTTCGGCACCTGTAGTCTCTCGGGGTAAGGTGCTCTAGGTACAAATGACCTAGGAGGGTCCTTCTTAGTAGGTGTGGCTGTAGATGGCTCAGCATCTCTCTTCTCCGTGTTGCCACTCCCTTGCCTTTGCTGCATAGCAGGGCTCTCTTCCACTCGATTGTCCACTTGTCTCCCAGACCTCAGTGTGACAATCGACTGTACTTGTTCCTCCATGTTCGTAAAAGTTGATGAACTCCCAACCATAAATTGTCCTTTCGGGTTGGTTACGGGCTGACTGGAGAACTTCCCCTTCTCTCTTTCACCCAAGTGACTTGCAATTTGCCCTATTTGACTCTCCAGCTTGGCAATTGCTTGGGTGTTTACCACTGTTGCACTCCTCAAATCACTCATATTTTGGCTAGTCGCCTTCATGAACTCCTTAAGGGTGTCCTCAAGCGACTGTAAAACTGGCACTGGTGTTTCAGTGGGTGCGTGGTAAGCAGGTGAAGGTGCTGGATGGGCAGAACGACCATGATTAGGAATTTGTGGGGCAAATCCGGGAGGATATTGATTTTGAGCATGATGAGGGGCTCCTCCCTGATTCATTGGTTGGTTCTGCCTCCATGAAAAATTTGGGTGGTTCCACCACCCTGGATTATACGTCTCGGAGTATAATCCATTTGACTGCCTTCGAAAGTCATTGAAAGCATTTACTTGTTCCATAGGATACTCGGCAAAAGCCGGCATTGATGGGCAATTCTGTGCTAGATGTATGGGACTAGCACAGATGAAACAGCTTTCAACATTGAATGTGTTGGCAGCATTGATGGATTGGCTCACAGTGAGAGCGTTAATCTTCTTAGTGAGGGCATCTAACTTTATCTTCAAATCAGCGTCCTCCCTGACCTCATAGATGCCACCCCTCTTAGGAGCACGAATGGACTTATCTCTACAACTTGAAAAATCCCACTGCTGTGAGTTGTCGGACAACTTGTCCAATGCCATATATGCTTCGTCTCCTGTCAGACTCAAGAATGCCCCCTCATTCATAGACTCGATCATGCTACGGTTGGGTTGAGTCAACCCTTGGTAGAAGAATTGAACGAGTCTCCACTTCTCATATCCATGTGGAGGGCATCTGATTAGTAACTCTTTAAAACGCTCCCAACTCTCAGAAAACTTCTCATCCTCGTCCTGAGTGAAAGAGCTAATCTCCTTTCGGCACTCATTCACTCTAGACATTGGGAAAAACTTATGATAAAATTTGCTAAGCATATTTTCCCAAGATGTAATAGACCCGTACGTGTTGGAATCCAACCACGCCCTAGCTCTATCATGAAGAGAGAAAAGGAAGAGTCGAAGATGGACTGAATCCTCAGAGATGTTCTGGAATTTAAATGTGGCACAAATTTCTTTGAGCTTCTTCACATGACTATAAGGATTTTCAAGATCTAAGCCATGAAATGAGGGTAAGAGTTGGATAACATGAGGCTTCAAGTCAAAATGTGTGGCATTGGTTGGTGGCAACACTATGCAAGAGGATGAGTTAGTCGCAACGGGTGCGAACAAATCCCTAAGGGATGTAGTGGAGTCCACTTTCCAAGCTCTAGGTTGCTCTACATGTTCAGGATGATTAAAATTCTCTCCCATCTCAACAGTCTCTCTCTCAACTAGCGCTCTTTTCTGTCTCCTAAGAGTTCTTTCTAAGTCGGGATCTAAATGTATCAAATCTAAGTCCAAGGATCTCCGACCAAGCATACACCAACAGAAAAAGCACTAAAATAACCTACCAGCAGAAACAACAGAATAAAGCAAAAATCGCAAACACACTACTCACAAAAATTAACAATATATTTTTTTTAAAACTAACTAGTAGAAAAATAAAATCAATTCAGACCAAAAATTTTCACAAACCAAACAAATCCCCGGCAACGACGCCATAAACTTGTTGTGAGTTTTAATTTACTCGCAAGCGCACGAGTCGTTTGCAGTATAGAGTTGTGCAAGTGCGAGGTCGAATCCACAGGGAATTGGGTTGTGAAAATATATTTTTAATCTAAACTAACTCTATCTTAACCTAGTTCCAAATTTCAGAATGATATTACAAAATAAATTAAAACTAAACTAAGTTGATTTTAAAACTAATAATAAAAAGCACTAAGGTTTCCGAATCTGCCCCACCGAAGTTAAGCATTTATGTTCTAAAAATATAGCCTATCAAAACATTCCATGAATCCAACTATAAGACAAAAAGCAAAGAATATCCCAGCTAAACCAAAAGCATCCAATGTATCCGCTCTTAACAAATCACAAAGGAAATCTAATTTAATCGAAAAGCATTCAATGTATTCATCAGATGAAACACAAAGAATATCCAACAGATAATTTAAACTCAATCAATTATAAGATTAACTCAAATAATTGACAGAACATTTATACTAAAAATTGTCAGATTTGTACAAGCAAGTCTGAACTACTACGCCAAACAATGGCGGGGCTTCATCTTCAACCTTAGCTGAAGAGTCTAGCCACTCATAACTATAAAACTATAATAAAAAGTGCTAAACATTTAAACTAAAACAACTGAATATAAAGAAATAAATAAACAACTTTACATGGGAGAAATTCCACTCGCTGACGGGCGGCGCTTCCCCTCGTGGTAGCAATGCCTTCGGGATCCACTAGAATGCTAGCGGACGTCCACCGGTAAACACCAAAATGACTCAGGAATTGTACACTGAATGATGAAGCCAGATGGTGTTTATATAGGGGGAGTCACGGAGCACTGCAGGTTTCAGATTCGATGTGGGATACTGGCCCGAGTGCGCTCAATCGCAGAATGGTGCGATCGATCGTATGTCTGTTACGATCGATCGCAGACGCACTGAACAACAACTATTTCGATGTGGGATGTTGACCTTGCACTCGTTCGTAAGCAAGTGCGCTCGATCGCAGGTGTGCTCGATCGCATATCTCATGCGATCGATTGCAATGTCTCCTGAAGCTTCACATCTCTTGAAATACTTCAATTTCTCCACAAACCTGTAAAAATACACAAAACACAAAAAAGACATAAAATAAAGTGAAATACTACTAACTAAGAGCATAACAAATATAAGTTAAGGGTCTAAAATATGCAATATTTAAGATTCATCAGGGGACAACCTCGACTCATTTAGAAACATAATCCACACCCACAAGAATATAAATAACCAAAGGAGTTGGGGAATGGACCCATGAAATCAATGCCCCATACATCAAAAAGTTTTACTATATGAATATTTTGTAGGGGCATTTGATTTCGGGATAAGTGTTACCTGTCCGCTGGCATCTATCACATGAGCTGCAAAATGAGAAGGCATCTTTAAATATATTGGGCCAATAAAAACTGGATTGCAATACCTTAAGAGTTGTTCTCTTAGCCCCAAAATTTCCTCAATAAGCAAACTAATGGCAATGTTGTAATAAGCTCAAGTGCTCCTCTTCTGAGACACACCTTCTGATGATTTGATTAGGACATAATTTGAATAGGTAGGGGTCATCTCAATGGTAGTGTCTAGACATAGATATCAATCGCTTTTTTCCTTGACTGGTCATACCAGGAAGAAAAACCTTAGTAGTTAGATAATTTACAATAGTATACCATGGAAGTGTTACCTCTAGTGTGAACAATTGTTCATCGGGGAAGTTCTCATTCAAAGGTAGCTCATTTTTGTCATCCTTATAAGGTAGCCTTGATAAGTGATCTGCCACCACATTTTCACTGCCCTTCTTGTCTTTGATCTCCAAGTCAAACCCTTGCAGTAGGAGTACCCATCTAATTAACCTAGGCTTTGAATCTTTCTTAAAAAACATATATCTCAAGGCAATATGTAAATACAATAACCTTAGAGCTAATCAGGTATAATCTAAACTTCTCTAAAGCAAAAATAACAGCTAACAATTCCTTTTCAGTAGTCGAATAGTTAAGCTGAGCATCATTTAAAGTTCTAGAAGCATAGTAAATAGCATAAGGTACCTTATTGACTCTTTGGCCTAAGACAACTCCCAAGGTGAAGTTACTGGCATCGCACATCAGCTTGAATAGAAGATTCCAATCTAGTGCCATCATTATTGGTGCGGAGGTGAGCACATCCTTCAATGTGTTGAAATTTTTCATACAGTTATTAGTCCATTCAAACTTGGTATCTTTAGCTAACAATGCACATAGAAGTCTAGAGAGTTTGGAGAAATCCTTGATGAATCGTCTATAGAATCCAGCATGTCCAAGGAAACTTCTGACTCCCTTGACTGTCAGAGGAGGAGGCAACTTTAAAATGATGTCTATTTTAGCCTTGTCTACCTTAATACCTTTGTTGGAGATGGAATGACCCAACACAATGCCTTGTTGAACCATAAAGTGACATTTCTCCCAATTCTGCACTAAGTTACTCTCTTCACATCTGTTTAGAACACTCTCTAAATGATTTAGGCATTCATCAAAATTGGAACCAAAAACACTGAAATCATCCATGAATACCTCAATGAATTTCTCTACCATGTCGGAAAATATGCTCATCATACATCTTTGAAAGGTGGCTGGTGCGTTACATAAACCGAATGACATCCTTCGATAAGCAAATGTATCGAAAGAACATGTGAAGGTAGTTTTTTCTTGATCCTCAAGTGCTATGACAATCTAGTTATACCCACTATACCCATCCAAGAAGCAATAATAGCTATGGCCAGCTAATCTCTCTAACATTTGATCAATGAATGGCAAGGAGAAGTGATCTTTTCTGGTTACCTTGTTTAATCTTCGGTAATCAATACATACCCTCCAACCAGTTGTTTTTCTTGTACGTATAAGCTCTTCATCCGCATTCTTCACCACTGTGATCCCACTCTTTTTAAGAACAACTTGGACTGGACTTACCATTTATTATCTGAGATATGGTAGATAATGCCAACATCTAATAGTTTTAATACTTCAACTTTTACTACCTCTTTCATATGTGGGTTAAGTCTTTTTTGAGCATCTCGAGTGGGCTTTACTTCATCCTCAATGTAGATATGATGTATGCATATGGTTGGACTTATCCTCTTGATGTCAGTAATTGTCCATCCAATGAAAAATCTATGCTCCCTAAGAACTCTTAATAGTTTCTCTTCTTCTCCAATTCTCAAATTAGCAGCCACAATCATAGGTAATGTTTTCTTCTCTCCCAAATAGGCATAAGTTAAATGCTCTAGCAGCTGCTTCAATTCCAAGGTTGGTGCCTGGACAATAGAAGGGAGAAGAGTAGTATTAATAGGTATGAGAGATTCAAATGGAGGAGCATACTTAGTTGGATGTTTTGGAGAAGCCTCAAGGAGGTGCACAGCTTTAATGGTGTCATCAGTAACATCTTCAGGTTCTTGCTCAATGCCCACTTTTGTAAAACCATGGGTAAGGGTAGTCTCCAATGGATCAATGTGATGGACCTAAAAAGCTTGCTCAACAAAACTTTGCATCATTTATACATTGAAGCATTCCATATCATCTTGAGGTAATTTTAATGCATCAAATATTTTAAACTCTATTTTTTCACCATTTACCTTCATACTTACTTTACCCTTTTTCACACAAATCTTTGTATCAATAGTTCTCATGAAGGGCCTTCCTAATATGATGGGCATAGGTAATGGCATAGGGCATTCTTCCATATTTAACACAATAAAGTCAGCAGGTAAAATAAACTCACCTACCTTTTACCAAGACATCCTCAAGAATACCTCTAGTTCTTTTAATGCTTCTATCTGCCAACTGCAAAGTGATGGAAGTCGGTTGAAGCTCCCCCAAACCTAGGGTTTCAAACACTGTGTATGGTAGCAGATTGACTCCCGCTCCTAAATCCAGTAATGCTCACTCAAATAGCTGATCACTTATTTTGCAGGGAATAGTAAAACTACTTGGATATTTCAGTTTTGGTGGTAATTTTCTTAATAGCACAACACTTACTCCTTCTGTTAGAGCTACTGTCTTATATTCCTGAAACTTCCTCTTATGAGTGCAACAATCTTTCAGAAATTTAGCATAAGTAAGTATTTGTTGAATTGCATCTAATAAGGGAATGTTTATTTCTAATTTCCGCAAAGTTTCAAAGATATCAAACAGTTTATTTTCTTTCTTTTGTTTTACTAACCTTTGCGGGAAGGATGGTGCATTCACCTTCTCCATCTCACTTACCTTTGATACCTTTGGTTTCTCTAGAGATGCTTTTTTAGACTCATCGATTCCTATGATCTTACCATTTCTGAGGGTTGTGATAGCCTTCAGTTGTTGGTGCCCCTTGGGGTTAGATAATGTTTGAGCTGGAAGCTCACCTTGCTTTCTGCCACTTAGTTCTTTAGCCAATTACCCCAATTACTATTTCTGAATGTCTTGTTCATGTTTTGCAGTGGTTTGTCTTAGTTCAGTCCGAAATTGCCTTTCATCTGCCATGAATTGATCAAGTGAAGTCATTAATTGTTGTTGCTGAATTGCCAATTGCCTCACAAAACTTTTGAGGTCACTTTTCTTTGTTTCGGGATTTGTGTGAGCTACTGGCTAGGAGTTCCTTTGCTACCCTTGATAGTTTAGGGCATTCTGATTGTTGCTCCAAGAGAAATTTGGGTGGTTTCGCCAACCAGGATTGTAGATGTTTGCATATGGGTTGTTTTTAGGTGGATAGTTGTTCGGTCCTACATAATTCGCTTGCTCCAGGTCTGCAGATGAATATAAAGGACATGTCTTAGTATTATGATCAAATTGAGAACATATAGTACATACCTGGAGTGCGGTAGCTGGTGGATTAGGTGAGGCATTCTAAGCAGTCATAGCTTTAACAAGTAGATCTAATTTCCTCTCCACAACAGCTATTTGGGTAGAGGATCCTCCATTTAGGGTTACCTCATACATGCCTTTGCTCTTGGATCTATATCTACCTCTAGAAGAGAATTGTTGAGTGTACTCACTTAAGGTCTCGAATAGCTCCATGGCTTCTTCACTGCTTTTCTCCATCAGCACTCCTCCACAACCTGAATCCACAATACTTTTATTAGTATCACTTAAACCTTTATAGAAAGTTTGTACCAGTTCATCCTAAGGTAGATTGTGATGTGGGCGTTTGAGTAGCAGCTCGTTGAAATGTCCTCATGCCTCAAAGAACAGGTCTCTATCCTTCTATTGGAAAGACTGAATCTCCTTCCTCATTTGCCTCGTATTTTGGGTTGGGAAAAACTTTCTTAGAAACTTGCTGGCCAACTCCTCCCAAGTATGGATAAAACTACAGGCAATGAATTGTACCACAGTTTAGCATTATGTTTTAAGGAGAAAGGAAAAAGAATTAACCTGATTCCTTCTTGGTCTAGGCCCCGGATGTGCTGAAACTTGCAGAGGTCGAAGAACTCCCAAAGGTGCAAGTGTGGATCCTCATTAGGTGTACCCCTAAAAGGATTCAATGCACTGAGTATCTGCGGAGATATGTAATAATTTTCTTCCGCCTCTGGTTGATAAGCAATGCATGATGGCTAGTGGAGGATCCATGGGATGAAGGATTGCTTCTTTGGTCTTCGCTCAGGTGGTTGTTGGTTTTCTAACTATTTTGCCATTGATGCTTCTTCCTCGAATTCTTCTTCTACCTCTTCAGAGTTGTTTCTAAGTCGTCGTCGAATAGTACACTCAAGCTCTGTATCAAGGGGAAAAAAAGTGGGATGCCTGGATTGAAGCCCTTGCATGAATCAATGAAAACCACTTTAATGTAGCAGTTTAGCACTGCTGCTAGGGTAGCCTCTGCTTCAGATGCGCTCGATCGCACACGGTAGTGCGCTCGATCACAAGTGTCAGAGAGAGCTTCTGCTGTAGTGCCTAAAATAGAAAACAAAAAGAAAATAGATTAGGTTTTTGATGAAATAAAATAAACTAAAAAACAGAAACTTAGAAATTTTTAGATTTTTAATAAAAATAAAATAGAATAAAATAAAATAAAATAACTAAATTAAACGAAAATAATTCTAAAAAGAAATTTAGCACAATCCCCGACAACGGCGCCAAAAACTTGTTGTGCAATTATCTACCTAAATTAATAAGCAAATAATCGAACATGTTTTACTTGCAAGTGCACAAGGTCAACAATAGCATAGTGTGTAAATGCAATATCATCTCCACAGGGATTGGTGAATTTCGTTTTAGAATCAGTTTCACAATGTAAAAATAGTAGAAATAACTGTTGAGTCTAGATTGATAATGATAAGAACATAGGGCTTTGATATCCACCACTAATCATACTTTCTCTATAAGTAATGTGCCAATGCTATAACCCTACCATGAATACCTAATGGTTGTCAACCTAAAGGCTTGGTCCGCTCCTTAAGCTATTGATTTCCCTAAGCAACGAGTTAGGCATGATGTATACTCTAACTCTTTTCTCTCTTAAGGGATTTAGCATGGTGTATACTGAGTTATTCCTTAAGAGAGCATAAGGTCTGTGGAAATCGACAACCACATGAGACCTAAGGCATGTTGTATACTCCTGGTTTCCCATGTTGATTAACCTAAGAATCTGGCGTGAATTTCTTTTGTTACTATTTTTAGACCAAGGACTCAGACATCCAAATCGATCTAACTAACTAATTCATACCATATGCATACGTTAATCAGACAAACACATATTAGGAATTCAATAAAACAAGCATTAATCAATTAAAGCATCATAACATGGCTATTCGCAAAGGTAACAATACTCATATATGGAAAAGCATAATTAGGGCTTCAATCGAGCCCTATTAAGAAGTTAGTTATACATGCTAATTATGCTGAACATCATAAACTAAACTAAGTAGAAAAGATAAAAGTCGAAGAATACTGTGGAGAAGGGTCGTCAATAACTCTCCAAAGCTTACAACTTAAAGCAAAATAAAAAGGTAAAGTTTATGTGTTTTTCAAGCCTATATATATGGTTTTAAGGACGCCTCGAAACCCTAATTTCCAAAATAAGACCCGAAGAAATCTTTCCAAAACTGGCTCTGCCGCCTCTCTATGTGTGTACGCTCGATCTCATGTTTCTGCACTCGAGTGCAAGTTGCGCTCGAGCCTTCTGGATGTGCGCACGAGTGCTTGTGTGCTTGATCACAAAAACTTTGTGCTCGATCGCACTTAGCTGGTTCCAGTTTTTCAGTTTTTTCTTCCTTAGAGCTCCAAAATGCTATCTTTTTTTCAAAGACCTATGAAAAACACAGAAAACACAAAAATGAAGTAGAATATACTAAAATACATAAACAAAGAGCCTAACAACTGTAGATTAAGGGGCTTAAATATTAATATTTAAGCACTTATCACCCCCCCTCCACAAAGAGCCTTGTTGTGCAATTATCTATCTAAATTAATAAGCAAATAATCAAACTTGTTTTACTTGCAAGTGCACAAGGTCAACAGTAGCATGGTGTACAAATGCGAGATCATCTTATTGTGCATTTATCTACCTAAATAAATAAGAAAATAATTGTACAGTTTTTCTTGTAAGTGCACAAGGTCAATAGTAACATAGTGTGCAAGTGCGAGATCATCTCCATAGGGATTGGTAAATTTCGTTCTTAGAATCAGTTTCGTGATATTAAAATAGAGAAATAATTATTAAGTCTAGATTGATAATGATAAGAACATAGGGCTTTGATATCCACCACTTCATACTTTCCCAATAAGTAATGTCCCAATACTCTAGCCATACTATGAATACCTAATGGTTGTCAACCTAAGGGCATGGTATCTACTCCTTAAGCTATTGATCTCCCTAAGCAACGAGTTAGGCATGGTATCTACTCTAACTCTTTTCTCTCTTAAGGGATTCAGCATGGTGTATGCTGAGTTATTCCTTAAGAAAGCATAAGATCTGTGGAAATTGACAACCACACGAGACCTAAGGTATGGTGTATACTCCCGGTTTTCCATGTTGATTAACCCAAGAATCCGGATAAGATATCTTCGGTTACTTTTGTTGAACCCAGGACTCGGTCATCCAAATTGATTCAACTAACTAATCCATACCATTTGCATACGTTGATCAGACACACACATATGAGGAATTTAAATATAAACATGCGTTAATCAATAAAGCATCATAACATGGCTATTGGAAAAGTTAATAAATGAATATATATATATATATATATATATATATATATATATATATATATATATATATATATGGAAAAGCATAATTAGGGCTTCAATCGAGCCCTATAAAGACTTAGTTACACATGTTGTCTATGATAAACATCATCATTACATAAACTAAAACTGAAAAATAAAACTCGAAGAATACTATGGAGACGAGTCGTCAATTCCTCTCCAAAGCTTACAACTTCAAGACAAAGCAAAAGATAAAAAGAATGATGTGTTTTCTGTGTTTTACAAGCCTATATATAGGGTTCTAAGAGTATCCCGAAACCCTAGTTTCCAAAACAAGATATGAAGAGTTCTTTCCAAAACAAGTGTTGCTATTTTTACTGTTCACACTCGTACGCATGCGCTCGATCGCTTCCTTGTGCGCTCGAGCACAACCTTGCGCTCGAGCCTTCTTCTTGTGCGCACGAGTACTTGTGCACTCGATCGTGGCCATGTTATGCTCGATCGCACCAGCTTCTTCCATATTCTTTAACTTTCTCCTTTAAGGCTTCAAGAGGCTTTCTTTTCTTCACAAGCCTATCACAAACACAGAAAACACAAAATGAAGTAAAAAAAAATAGAATATGCACATAAAGAGCTTAAAAATGTAAATTAAGGGGCTTCAATATGAATATTTAAGTGCCTATCACATCTCCACAGGGATTGGTGAATTTCGTTTTAGAATTAGTTTCACAATGTAAAAGTAGTCAAAATAACTATTGAGTCTAGATTGATAATGATAAGAACATAGGGCTTTGTATCCACCACTAATCATATTTTTCCTATAAGTAATGTGCCAATGTTATAACCCTACCATGAATACCTAATGGTTGTCAACCTAATCCTTAAGGTATTGATTTCCCTAAGCAATGAGTAAAACATGGTGTATACTCTAACTCTTTTCTCTCTTAAGAGATTCAACATGGTGTATACTGAGTTGTTCCTTAAGAGAGCATAAGGTTTGTGAAAATCGATAACCAGATGAGACCTAAGGCATGTTGTATACTCCCAGTTTCCCATGTTGATTAACCCAAGAATCCAGCGTGGATTTCTTTTGTTACTATTATCAGACCTAGGACTCGGTCATCCAAATCGATCTAACTAACTAATCCATATCACATGCATACATTGATCAGACAAACACATATGAGGAATTCAATAAAACAGATATTAATCAATTAAAGCATCATAACATGGCTATTCACAAAGGCAACAATACTCATATATGGAAAAGCATAATTAGGGCTTCAATCGAGCCATATTAAGAAGTTAGTTACACATGCTAATTATGCTGAACATCATAAACTAAATGATGAGAGTCATAAAATGCATCTTCACAGTACTTAATTGTTATCATTTTAGGGTTGAACTAGGTTTGAATTGCACTTTTATACCTTAACAACTCTAAAGTGTCATTCTTGGATCATTGATTTATTTTGATGCATTTTTAGGTACTTTGAGTTCAAAAGAGATGGAAAAGCTATTATTACTTGAAGCACAATGACTCGATGAACACCGGAGTGAAGGTTCACAAGCACTTGGAAAGGAGTTTCACTAAATTACCAGAATTGGCCGTACAGATCAATCATTTTTGCAAATTAAACTGTATTGATGTAAGAAGAACCAGGAGATGAGCCATATATGCTTAGAAAGATCTAAAAGTCTGTTTTCTATTTTACAGCTCATAAAAATGATTTTTCTAGAGAAAGTTATCACAGTTTTAGTAGACAAAGGTCAGGCCTCCAGAACAGCATCAATGTGCGCCGCGGCTTGGACCAGCTAGGGTCGCGGCGCCCAGAACCTCGACATCTCGAACCACCAGCCAATGCCGCGGCGCCTAAAAGCCACCTAACCCAAGCTGAAGGCAAGGCCGTGGCGCCCATAAAGGAGAGCTGTAGCGCGCACACGTTTTTCTATCTCCGAGTCAGAACTTAATTAGGGTTTTAACAATAGATTAAACCCGAAAACACCCTTAGACCTTTGTACTATAAATTGATCACTTGGGGTTGAAGAGAGGACATTAATCAAAGGCTGGAAAACTCAAGGGAGGCTACCACACTGTCCCCCATGGCCAACTAATCTCCAAGCAAGGCGAAGGAATGAATCCCTAGGTGTAGTTGTTCTTATTTTCCTTTCTTAATTCAGTTGTAATTTGGATTTATTGCTAAACATTGTTTATGATTTATTCTTTGCTTAAACAAGAAGAATTAAGGTTCATGTGACAGCTGCACTGTATGTTCTTCTTATTTTATATTTTCTTAACCCGGTGATTGCATGCTTCGTCTCCATATAAGTTTAGTCAAGCTCTTCTTATGTCAAGTTGTTTGGATGTGATTAAGTCCGGTAGATTTATCTTTTAGGTTTGTCCATTACTGCGATATTGTCATAGAGATATATTGTCGTTTCTTGATAAACCTATAGGATAGGTCGTATGTGCTTGAATCAAAAGTAAAGAGTACTTCATAAGCAATTACATCAGGGTTTATATATGTGCTGTGATTGAATATTTGCCGATTGTTTGTTTAGGATGCGAAACTTGCAACCGAGATAAAGACAACTCAATTGAGATTGGAATAAGGCAATGAACCTAGAGAGGATTCCTGGAACCTTGTTGTTTCCTTATTATATTCTTCATTACAAATACACAATTTCCTCATGATAGGTGCTTAAATATTCATATTTAAGCCCCCTTATTTACACTTGTTAGGTCCTTAGTTATGTTAATTTAGTTCATTTTACTTCGTTTGTGTGTTTCACATGTGTTTATAGGTCTTGGAGAAAAACAAGCAGTTTTGGCACTTAAAGGAAGAAGCCTGGAATTCCTGGAGCAGCCTCTGGACAAACTTCGATCGATCACAACATGCAATGTGATCGAGTGCACATTGCGATCGTGCGCACACAAGAAGGATCGAGCGCACACTGCGATCGAGCGCAAGACGCATGCGATCGAGCACACATGTACGGGCGTGAACAGTAAACTGCAGAACTCTATTTTGGAAATAAAAGAGTTTTGTGTTTTAGGAAAGTTTAGGAACTCATGGGCCTTCTAGGACTACTCAAAGCCCTATAAATACACCTGTAAAGCACACACAAATCATCACAACTTAGAGAACACTTCTCTTATCTTTTACTTAGAATTGTAAGCTTTGGGAGAGAATTGACGCCTCTTCTCTTGGGTTTTTTTTTTATGTTTAGTTTATATATGATGTTTATTTTAGACAGCATGTGTAACTAACTTTCTTATAGGGCTCGATTGAAGCCCTAGTTATGCTTTCTCATATATTTATTCATTGATAAAATCTTTGCCAATAGCTTTTATTATGTTGCTTAAATTGATTAATGCCTGTACTTATTTAAATTCCTCATATGTATATGTATGGCCAACGTATGCATGTGGTATGGATTGGTTGGTTAGATCAATTTGGATGACCGAGTCTTGGGTCTAACATTAGTAACAAAAGATATCCACACCGGATTCTTGGATTAATCAACATGGGAAACTGGGAGTAGATACCATGCCCTAGGTCTCATGTGGTTGTCAATTTCCATAGTACTTATGCTTTCTTAAGGAACAACTCAAGCAGATACCATGCTGAATCCCTTAAGGAAGAAAAGAGTTAGAGTAGATACCATGCCTAACTCATTGCTTAGGGAAATTAATAGCTTAAGGAGTAGATACCATGCCCTTAGGTTGGCGACCATTAGGTATACATGATAAGGCTAGTGCACTGATACATTATACAATTGGGAAAGTATGACTAGTGGTGGATATCAAAGCCCTATGTCTTTATTATTATCAAATCACATTCAACAGCTATTTACTTTGAAGAAACTAATTCTAAAACCGAACTTTACCAATCCCTGTGGAGATGATCTTGCTTTCGCACACTATACTACACTGTTGACCTTGTGCATTTGCAAGTAAAACGAGTACGATTATTTGCTTATTAATTTAGGTAGATAAACACACAACAAGTTTTTGGGGCCGTTCTCGGGGAATTGCGCTAAAGTTCCTTTTAGAATTACTTTCGTTTAATCATTATTACTTTCTGTTTACCATCTTTGTTTTCACCAAAACCTAATCAATTTGTTTTCTGTTTTAGACATATCAAACCCTAAAACACACCTTCTGTGATACTTGCGATCGATCGCAGCCTTTTGTGCGATCGAGCGCAATTAGGGCAGAGAGTTACCGGAGTAGCAGAGTTGAACTGCTGCACTGAAGCTGTTATGACCTGATTTATGCACGGACTTCGATCCCGACATCCAACATTCTTTCCCTTTGATCCCAAGCTTGAACGGACCATCCGCCAAAGGCTTAAGGATAACTTCGAGGAGAATGAAGAAGAAGTTGAGAACGAAACACCAATGGCAGAACAGCTCGAAAACCAGCAACCACTTGCACGAGTACCGATAAAGCACTCCTTCATCCCACAGAACATTGATCAACCATTATGCATTGCATATCAACCTGAGGCGATAAGAAACTATTACATATCTCCGCACATATTGAATGCTTTGAATCATTTTAGGGGTACTCCTAATGAAGATCCACACTTGCACCTCCGAGAATTTTTCGATATTTGCAAGTTCTAGCACATACAAGGCCTAGACCAAGAAGGAATAAGGTTAATTCTGTTCCCTTTTTCTTTGAAAGATAATGCTAAACTATGGTATAATTCTTTGCCTGCAGTTTCCATCCACACTTGGGAGGAGTTGGCTAGCAAATTCCTAAGGAAGTTCTTCCCAGCCCAAATGACAAGACAAATGAGGAAGGAGATCCAGTCCTTCCAACAAAAAGGTGGAGACCTCTTATTCGAAGCATGAGGACAGTTCAACGAATTGCTACTCAAATGCCCACACCATAACCTGCCTCAAGATGAACTGGTACAAGCCTTTTATGAAGGTTTGAACGACACTAATAAAAGTATTGTTGATTCAGGTTGTGGAGGAGTGTTGATGGAGAAAAGCAGTGAAGAAGCAATGGAGCTCTTCGAAACCCTCAGCGAACACACTCAGCAGTTCTCCTCTCGAGGTAGACATGTAACCAAAGGTAAAGGTGTGTATGAGGTAAATCTGAATGGAGGATCTTCCTTTCAAATAACAGCATTGGAAAGGAAAATAGACTTATTGGTAAAAACCTTGGCTACTCAAAATGCCTCATCCAGCTTACCACCTACCCTACTCCAGGTATGTGCAATATGTTCCCAATACGACCATAATACTAATACTTGTCCTTTGTATTCACTTGCAGATACATAACAAGCAAATTATCTGGGACCTAATAACTATCCGTCGAAGAACAACCCTTATGCAAACACATACAACCCTGGATGGCGGAATCACCCGAATTTCTCAGGGAGAAACAACCAGAACAATCAAGGACCGCAACGAAACCCCCAGCCCACTGCTCATGCTACTCCCGAACCAAAGAAGAACAACCTCGAAAGTCTAGTGAGACAATTGGCCACTCAGTAGCAGCAATTTATGACGTCACAAGAACAATTCATGACTCAGCAAAGACAAACCACTGCAACACATGAGCAAGCAATTCAAAGACTAGAGGTACAAATGGGACAACTGGCTAAAGAGCTCAGTAGCAGAAAGCAATGAGAGCTCCCAGCTCAATCACTACCCAACCCGGGGGGGCATCAACAACTAAAGGCTGTCACAACCTTGAGAAATAGCAAAGTGATAAGGTCCGATAAGTCTGTAATAGCATCCAAAGAGACACCATCAGCATCAAGGGTAAGTGAGACGGAGAAGGTGAATGCACCACCCTTCCTGCAAAGGTTAGTAAAACAAAAGAAAGACAATAAACTACTTGATATTTTTGAAACCTTGCGGAAAGTTGAAATTAATATTCCGTTACTAGATGTAATTCACCAAATACCTGCCTATGCTAAGTTCCTAAAAGATTGTTGCACTCATAAAAGAAAATTTCAAGAACATGAGACTGTAGCATTAACTGAAGAAGTAAGTGTTGTACTACTAAGAAAACTCCCACCAAAACTGAAAGATCCAGGTAGTTTTACTATTCTCTGTAGAATAGGTGATCAGCTGTTTGAAAAAGCCTTACTAGACTTAGGAGCGGGGGTAAACTTACTACCTTAAACGGTATTCGAAACCCTAGGTTTGGGGGAGTTACAACCGACTTCTATTACCTTACATTTGGCAGATAGGAGTATAAAAAAACCTAAGGGTATTCTCGAGGACGTCCTAGTAAAGGTTAGTGAGTTCATCTTACCTGCTGATTTCATTGTATTAGATATGGAAGAATGCCCTATACCATTGCCCTTGCCCATCATATTAGGGAGACCCTTCACGAGAACTGCCGACACTGAGATTTGTGTGAAAAAGGGTATAGTGAGTATGAAAATCAATGGTGAGAAAATAGAGTTTAAAATATTTGATGCAATGAAACTTCCTCAAGATGACTTGGAATGCTTTAATGTTTGTATGATACAAAACTTTGTTGAGCAAGCTTTTCAGGTCCAACACATTGATCCATTGGAGACTACCATCACTTATAGCATCACAAAGGTGGAGATTAAGCATGAACCTGAAGATGTTACTAATGATATCATCACAGCTGTGCAACTCCTTGAGACATCTCTAAAACACTTTAGTAAGTATACTCCTCCATTTGAAGCTCTCATACCAACCAATGCTACTCTTCTGCCTTCTATTGTCCAGGCACCAACATTGGAACTAAAGCAGCTACCTGAGCATTTAACATATGCCTATTTGGGAGAAAAGAAGACTTTACCTGTGATTGTAGCTGCTAACTTGAGTAGTGGAGAAGAAGAGAAGCTGTTAAGAGTTCTTAGGGAACATAGATCTGCCATTGGGTGGACCATTGCTGACATTAAGGGGATAAGTCCAGCAAAATACATGCATAGTATTTACTTTGAAGAAGAAGCAAGGCCCACTCGAGATGCTCAAAGAAGACTTAACCCACACATGAAGGAGAGGTTTGAGCGTTCTCAACTCAAGAAAGTCCCAATCCCTGAACGGGGATTTAATATCACCAAGGGACACTTCCCACTCATTCACAGGATCATCGCTGCCCGAAAATGGGAAAAAATCTGCACAACCCTAGAAGCTGCAATTATTCCGGTTGTGCGTGAATTTTATGCGAATGCTACCAAGCACACGAATCTGAAGGTGAAATTCAGAGGGAAATTAGTGGCATTCGACGAAGGCACAATTAACAAATTGCTCGCTACTCCCAACATCCCAATGGATGAGTACAGTGCTTATTCCAGTGTGCCTGACCTCGACGAGGTAATCCGGGTTCTTTGCAAAGTTGAGACGCAATGGAAATTGTCCGGTGATGAGCGGACTTCATTTCCATCGAGTGCAATAGATAGGACAGCGAAAGCTTGTCATTACTTTGTGGGCACTCGTTTGCTTTCGACAACCCATTTAAGTGATGTCATAAGAGACAGAGCAATCCTGTTATTCGCCATCTACCAAGGATTGAGTATTGATGTGGGACATATTATCCAAAACAACATTCTATACAGCTCGAATTCGATCAGTGCGGGGTTGTATTTCCCATCTTTGATAACAGCACTTTGTGGCTCGTGTGGTGTTACCTGGACTATGGGGGAACAAATCAAATAACCAATGCATCCTCTGGATCTCAGGACTATCTATAGGATCACGGATGTAGAGCAAGCATCAAGCCCAGGCTGGAATATATCACTTTCTGATCGTTTGACAGCAGTTGAGATAGAGTTTCATGAGCTTCGACAATGGGGTCAGCAACAAGCATCATACATTGCAGGTTGTTTTCAAACCAATGACTAGATTATGAGGATTTTTCCAATCATTTTGGAATCGACACACAATAGCTTCCTCCACTACCACCATATCTTTGTCATAGCAGTGATCCGGAGGATGAGGACATTGACAAGGATGATTGATTCGACCTCTGACTAATCAGGGGAGTTCCTTTTTCTTACTTTATGATTCAAATTTTATACATTGTGGACAATGTATCACTTAAGTTTGGGGGTGGGAACTTTATCTGAATATTGTGTGCTGTTCATGTTTCTAGTTATTTTTCTATTTGTTTTATCTGAGTGTTTTTTATTGTTTGATTTTGATTTTGCCGATGATGAAAAATAGATTGACTTGATTATAGCCATTGAAAATTTGAAAAATGTTGCGTTTGTCTGTGTGCTTGAATTTGTTGTTAGATTTATTTTACATCGAACTCTTTAAACACAATGAGCACTTACACCTAAACACTTTATTGTCTTGCTATTTCGGAGAGCGTTTATGTGAGCAATGTAGTTTCTTGTGATCTCTTGGACTCTAGAACTTATTTGAAGACCACTCGAGGCGAAATCCTAGGTAGTACAATACCAAAGAAAGGATCCAGGCCATGTTTGGAACGTTTGAGCCTTTCTAGCCAACCCTTGATATGTGATTATCTTTAGTTTTACCCTTTTGAGCTTGGATATCTATTATTTTGTCACCCGATCATCTAACTTATTTCCTTTACTAAAAAAAAATGTTACAACTCTATCTTTCACCTGTAAGCACATCAATTAATGAATGGACTATTCTCTTAAGTAGTGACAGAGGATTGAGCAAGAGAAAGTGGTCTTCGACTTGGCTGTGTTAAGTATCAAATATTTCCCATCGAGAGTGAGCAAGGGAAAGATTGAAGTGGGAAAGATTGAAGTTGAAAAGGTTGACCACACGAACTATTTGATCGAGTTGTATTTTGCCTATCACAGGCAGCTGGAAAAGCCGTGTTTGATCATCATGTACATGCTTGGTTATAGTGTCATTAATGCACACGAAAAAAAAGTGGGTGCTACTATGGTACAAGCATATTAAAAAAAAAAGAAAAGATGAAGAAGATGTGACAACAGCAAAAGTATTGGAGTAGTACATGATAATGGAGGAAAAGTTTGAAAAAAAAATGATTATTGGTTGATTTGCTTAAGGTGATGTGAACCTCAAATAAATCTTTTTCCATACCTTAGCCTTAGCCAAAGTTATAAGCTAAATAAAGTCCTGGTGATCTCGGGTATTGTCTGGGCCTATATTAGTGGAGAGTGGTGTGAAAAGCAAGCTTATGGACTTTGAAAGATTGGCGTTATCCTACTTGCTTGCATAAACCGATCAGAGTGGCAAGACGATTAAGTTTATAAAGGTGTTACACACACACACACGTTTGAAGAATTTGATGTAAGATAAAGCTGGCAATAAATTTGAAATTCTAGACATTAGCAGTATTTGGAAAGTTTTCATGCGTTACAATTTATATGCAATCTTTGAGGCATGTTATATCAAATCTAATCAAACCATCTCTCACTCTTAGGATGTGTGTGCATAGGATTTTGTTCTAGTTTGCTCGAGGACTAGCAAAAACGTAAGTTTGGGGGTGTGATAACTCTGAATAAATCATGTTATTATACTTCTTTTAGGCACGTTTTGGTGTTGATCTTAAGCATTAGAATTGTGTTTCATGTGTTTTTAGCAATTTGAGTTTAGTTTATCTTATTCTACTAATAGTTGTTTTAGTTGAATGATCAATGCTAAGTCTTGGAAATCTACTGTGCAAACACTTACTGGAGCATTGGAAGGGCAAAATATGTGAAGGGGATAGCAACTCAAGGCTGCAGTGCTGGAAAGTTGGCACTGCAGCGCTGGAATCTGGAATAAATAGAAGAATTTGGACAGAAAGTTGGCGTTGTAGCGCTAGAAAGTTGGCGCTGTAGCTCTAACTAGGGATCAAAATATGTCTCGGCGCTGCAGCGCTGGGAAGTTGGCGCTGCAGCACTGGCCCATGGATTTTGAATATTATAAATAGAAACCCTAGCTGAACAAAAGGGGAAGGCATGGTTGTTGAAGAAAAAAACAAATTTTGGAGGAGACGAGACGCAAAAGGGAAGTTGGAGACACTTCGGGAGGCTACTCAGAAGCTTTTAAATCATTCTTCTCCGGTTTTGTATTATTCTTATCTAGTTATGTTGATGTTTTATTATATAAACATGGTTTGTTTGAATATTATTATAGAATAGGTATTTTTGTGTTAAGGATAGATGAATCCTAAACCTATGTCTTGAGTTGCTCTTTGGACAAGTTGGAATTTAATGTGTTTTTCAAAGAGTGTGTTTTATTGTTCTTAATGTTGTTTATTATTTTGATTCCTTCTTTAGGTATGGTGATGCGTTGAATAGAGAAGCTATGCTTTTATGAATGGTTGAATTAATAAATATGATGTTGGATTGTTATCTGTGCAAAGGCCAGGGTAAAACATGCCATGAATGAAATAGGAGTAACCGAATAGGGATTCTAGGAAGTTCATATGGTCCGTTTAAATCGTAACCGAATAGGGAGATTAACTTAAGGGAATTCAAGAAACTTAATGCTTCTTAATTTGAATTAATCTAGAATAGACTTGGAATATGAATATTTGAAGTTAATGATTCTTGAGATTGTGGTTAGACCTGGAATATGGATAACCAATTTATTGGAGATTCTACCATCTTGAAAAACCGTATTAAACGAAACTTGTCCATTCGAAATTCTTGTCAATAATGATTTAGGTGAAGTCGAGTCCTTAGCACGTTAGTTCATAAGAGTCTTCATTCCAAAGTTTGCAAATCTTCCATTATTTACTATTGTCATCTGTTTTTTCCCTTTAGTTAATTGTTAGTAAATTTTTCTCCTACAATTATTCGTTTGCTCAAATAACGATAAGAGTTGAGTCATAATTTCTGTAGTAATTGTTCAGTCCTCGTTGGGAACGATATTTACTCATCATTTTATTACTTGAACGATTAGTGCACTTGCTAGTATAAATTTCATCGCACCAACAACAAAGCCTTATTTTCATCACGCAAAGAATAGAACAGCTTGTGCTTCATCAAGCTAAGCACAACAAAGCCTTGGCTTCATCACACCAAGCACAATAATGCCATGGTTCCATCATGCCAAGAACAACATAGCCTTGGCTTCATCACGACAAGCACAAAAAAGCCTTGCCTTCATCTTGCCAAGCATAATAAAGCCTTGGTTTTTATCATGCCAAGCATAGACGCTAAACACAACAAAGCATTGGCTCTATCACGCCAAACACAACAAAGCCTTAGCTTCATCAAGCCAAACACAACAAACCCCTGGCTTCAATATGCCTAACACAAAAAAGTATTGGCTTCATCACATCATGCACAACAAACCCTTGGCTTCATAACACCAAGCAGAGAAAAGTGTTGGCTTCATCACACCAAGTGCAGAAAAGCCTTGGCTTCATCACACCAAGCACAGCAAAGACTTGGCTCCATACCGCTAAGGACAACAAAGTCTTTCCATCATCACGCTAAGCATTGCAAAGCCTTGGCTCTATCTCGCCATGCACAATAAAGTTTTCTCTTTTTCATGCCAAGTACAACAAAGGTTGGGCTTTATCATGCCAAGCACAGAAAACATTGGCTTCATCATGCTAAGCACAACAAAGCCTTGTCTTCATCATGCTAAGTACAACAAAGCCTTGGCTTCCACACACCAAGCTCCACAAAGCATGGCTTCATCAAACCAAGAAAAACAAAGCCTTGGCTCCATCACACATAGCAAAGAAATTGGCTTCATCACACCAAGCCTAACAAAGCCTTGGCTTTACCATGCTAAGTAGAAGAAAGCCTTGGCTTCATCATGCTAAGCACAACAAAGTTTTAGCTCCATCACGCCAAGCACAACAAAATTTTTGCTTTATCACGCCTAATTTAGTCTTATCCCACTTTGGTACCCCATACCAAATAGCCCCTCAGATAACTTTACTCAGTCTTAGTGATGTAAGCAATTGGGTCTGTAATGGCGAACCAATACAACGAAAGATACCTCGGTGCAAGATACTATGGAAGAAATGAGTACATTTACATAACTGAGTCCTTATGCCAAAAGTGTAGATTAGAAGTAATTTAGTTGGATCCAAAAAAATGAGGAGTCAACGTGCAGTAACTATCCAGATCCCCTGCTAACTTACAAGCTTATATTGCGTTATTGAAGTCTCATAAAAAAGAGAAAATCACATTAACTTACCTAAGGTTAGTCTATGGTTACACTTACCTCACCTAGTTTCTAAAATATACCTACCTATCGTTAGCTTTCCTTTAACCTTCCGTTATTCAACTATTCAAAATCTAATAAAACCTTATGCCAACTCATCAAAACTTATTGGAAAGCCGACTTTACCCTTAATAATTTCAAAATATAGTCAAGGTTTAGGCGCTACTTGGGTAAAAGGTTTAATTGACTTTTGAAATTATCAAAGGTAAAGTTAGAACTTCAATAAGCTTTAATGAGATGACAAAAGATTTGACTGGATTTTGAATAGTTGATTAACAGAAGGTTAACGAAAGGCTAACGACATGTAAGTAAGTGTATATTTTAGAAACAATGTGAGGTAAGTGTAACCATGAACTTACCTCATGTATGTTATTGTAATTTACCCCATGAAAAAATCATGGCGCTTAATCAATCTCATGGTGGGCATCTTTCAAATGGCTAAAAGACTGACACGAAGAACATATCTGCTACATCTATATTCTTTGAGATGATGCCATATTGATTGGACAAGAACACTAGTTATATTGACTACGAATAGTTGGATATATGTGCCACACTTTTCAGACAAAAACTTATAGTCACCAGTACATGTGCTTATGCTTGTCTTTCTAATTATGCACATATTTGCAAGGTCTATAACATGCAGAAAGTAATTATGTTGGCCGATATAACACACATTAATGGGTTGGTTACCGCAGATGTTACTCCTTCTCCATTTGAATATGCAGATATTGTGACCACCAAAACATGCAAGTTCCTTCGTGGTCCACATGAGGCTATGATCTGCTTTAGGAAGTGAGTAAAAGAAATCAACAAACAAGCACAAGAAGTGATGTATGACTACTAGGACAAAATTAACCAGGTTGTCTTTCTCGGATTGTAAGGTGGTCCGCACAATCACACTAGAGCTGCTTTGGCACAGTTGCACTGAAGTAGGTTAAACCACTTGAATACAAGGCCTATCAGAGCAAGTTTTCAGTAATTGCTCAAATTTTATTTAGAGTTTTCTAGAGAGAGGGTATGAACTGGTGGTGGAGGAATCAAAAACCATTTAATTTTGGTGAATTTAATAAACAAGGGTATTGATGGATCAAAAGTGGAAAAAGGTTATGGAAAATAGTTACCAGAAATTTGGTACGTCCTAGTTTGTGGTACGAGTACAAGAATGAGAACGTGGTACGTTACCCACTCCGTACGTGATACATCTAGGGTAGATTTAAATGATTTATACTATGTATAAGTACATGTAAAAAATTAGGTTACTAGATATATTTATGAGTACAACTTAAATAGAATTATAAGCATAATAATAGTTTAGAATAAGTTGAAGTTTTGAGAAAATAGTAACACCAACAAATATAATATTAGTCTTAAAAAAAACAAATATAATATTAGAAAATATAAATTTAAAATAAAGTATGAGTATTCTGTTAAATTCTTTCTTGTGTCTATAGATCTTTTTTTTTTTCAATTTTTTAGCTAAAAGTCATAAAAAAATTTTGGATCGTCAATTTAAGGGATTTGGTATGGAAATGGACCACGAATCAGAATGTAGGATCCGGATCATGGTTCTAAATAGGGTATAGGGATCTCAGTAACAATGTTTTGGAATCAGTTCATATTGCAGCCAATAAAAATACCGTCCATGAGAATGTGTTTGCCATAGTTCCTGGTGGCAACCGTATGTAAGGGAACCCCGACTCTCACCTCTAGAGATTTTATTGAGGAAGACTTTATGAAAGTAGTTGAGTTCTTCGATGCAACTGTGAAGTTGGCTTTAAGTTAAAGGCTAACTCCAAAGGAACAAAGTTGAATGATTTTGTAAATGTGCAAATTCAATCTGAGATTTCAAAACTCCAACGTGAGGTTGAGGAGTATGCGAAACAATTTCCAACTGTTGTTTTTGAGAAAGAGACAATGAAATACAAGGACTAAACGCCTCTTTTATAGGAAAAATTCTTGCCTACTCTTGATCCATAAAAGATATTGATATGGCCCAAAATACTCCGGCCCAAATAAGCTCGAGGCCCAGTAGAGCGACCCCGACCCCAATGAGCTACGGCCCAGATGAGCACCAGGCCCACCAAAGCGATCCAGTCCAAATGAGCCTCAGGCCCTACAAGATACTCCAACCTAATAAGAAGCCCAACTGAACTCTCCAGCCCAAGTAGCGTTCTGACCCAGCAATCCCTCCCGCCCAGACAAGCGGCCAATATACCGTCCTGCCCAGCAAAATCTCCAATCCCATGAAAGATGGCTCGGCAAAGCCTGCACCCGGATCTCCCCTACGACTTGACACCTTGCAGCCACCAGCCACCCTACTGCCGCCCTGCAGCTACCCTACGACCGCTTGGCCTTGCAACCGCCCTATGGCCGTCCTGCGGCCACCCTACAAATCCCCTTCTCCCGAGCTCGCAATCATGATCTCCTCATTGGTGGACCACTATAAATGGACCAAGGTATGGACTTCACCATTCATGGAGATACACCTGCACTTATACTTGATATACTTGAGCCATCGGCTTCTTTCGAGCCCTCAACTTCTCATTTGAATCATTACTAACTTAAGCATCGGAGCGCCCTTGGAGGTCTCCCTCTCCCCTCCTTCCGAGGGCCTTTAGTTCCCTCTGTTATTTGTGCAAGGCCAGGCCACGTCCTCACCAAAGCAGCGTCAGCTCCCAGGCCACGTCCTTGCTTAGGCCATGTTAGCACCAACCGTTTCTTGGCATCAACAGATTGGCGCCGTCTGTGGGAAATCCACAATCTCTCGCTACAACAGGAGTGAAGACGTAAAAGAACTCATCTGTCACGATGCCACTAAGGACCAGCACAAGAATCTGCAAAGGAACCCCAGCGGCATGCTCGACCCCTAAACAAAGTAGCATTCGCGGTCGTCATTCCAGACCCAGATTTCTAACAGTACCCGAACATACCACCCCCGCTAGAGAGCAGCACCCCCACCTTCTAGAGACCGACTCGCCCGATGATGAGGAAATAGTAGCTCACCTTCAAGCCCCAATAACTCAAGCCCAGTTTCAGGAGCTGTCCAGGATGATAGCCAATCTAGCAGCCCAGGTCCTGGAGGGAGGTCAGCAGCCTTCTGCCTTTCCCAGCCAAGCTTCGGGAAAAGTAGAGTCGACCGGTAGAAACAAACTCACTTACAGCCCGTCTCCTCCAGAGCCTTCGCCATGTTACAGTCGGTCCAAGGAAAGTTTCTCCTCAAAAGGCAACCTCAGCTTGGACAGCCTTATAGACGAACTCTGCATCCAGGACCCTCCTTTCAAGGAGAGTGTCCTCGAGACCCCTCTCCCGCCAAACTTCAGGATGTCCCAAGTCATAATATATGACGGAACCACAGATCCGATGGACCACCTCCAGCACTATAAGACGACGATGGTGCTACACTGGCACTCAGACCCAATCATGTGCCACACCTTCCCTCTGACTCTCGAAAAGGTGGTGGGTACTTGGTACTCAGGCTCGAAGCCAGGAACCATTAGCAACTTCAAAGAGCTCAGTTATGCTTTCGCCTCTCACTTCCTCATCAACAAGGGGCCCAAGAAAACCTCGAAAAGCCTTTTCAACATTATCCAGCATAGGGGAGAAAGGCTTCAGGCTTACATCTCTTGGTTCAACACAGCGGCATGGGAGATTCCAAACCTCGATCCGAATGTCTAGGTGATGGCCTTCAAAAACGGATTGAGGTCTGACATCTTTAGTTCGAAGCTAACTCGGCGCCTGCCCAGAGACATGAATGAGATACTGTCCCAGGCAGAAAAGTATATGCTGGTGGAGGATGATCAAGCCTTCAGAAGGGAAAGAGAGGGAGAAACCGAGAAGAAGAGGAAAGACCCTGCCCCCCAGAGAGGAACGGTCAAGAAGCCCAACTAGGAGGATAGGTATAGACCCCATCCTTGGGTTGACAGCTTCAGTCCCTTTAATACTATTAGGACCGACGTCCTCATGCAGCTCCAGGACAAGTCTGTCCTATAGTGGCCACCCAAGAAGCCTCTTGGGGGGAATCAAAAGAAATGGTGCCGGTTCCACCAAAGTCGTGGCCACTATACAGATGAATGTCATGACTTGAAGGAACAGATTGAGAATGTCATTAACCAAGGGCACCTGAAGGAGTTTACTGGGCCTCAAAGAAGGGAAACCCCCGCACCACCAAGAAGAGATGATAGACGCCCTTATCAATGGCAAGAGAAGTCGAACCCTCGGAAAGACCCCAGGGCGGAACAAGAAATGCCCCACCAGAAGAAGCCAGAGGTGGCCGCAACCACCCGAATCATCAAAACTATTTACGGAGAGCCGACCGCAGGGAGGAATTCAAGGCAGAGCGGCAAAGCATATGCCAAGGCCGTAGCCTTCGTTAGCAGCCCCCCAAAAAAAGAAGAACAGAGCCGGTGATCTCCTTCATAGAAGATGACCTCGAGGGCATGCGGACTCCTCATGATGACGCTGTGGTAGTCTCACTCCTAGTGGCCAACTGCGAGATACGGTTTGGTCATGATTGATAATGAGAGTTCCACGGACATACTATTTCATGATGCCTATCAATGCATGGAGTTAAATGAGGGGCATCTAAAGCCTACCCCTGCCCCCCTCTATGGCTTCGGGGGATCCCCAGTCTTTGTCGAATAAAGCATAGTCCTCCCCGTGACCGCAGGGACAGCCCCGAGGATGTCCACTATACAGACTACATTCCTAGTGGTCAAGCAATCCTCTTCCTACAACATGATAATCGACTGGCCCACCCTCAACAAGCTAAAGGCCGTCATCTCCACCTATCACCTGAAGGTCAAGTTCCCCACCAGTGAAGGTGTAAGGGTGATCAGAGGGAACCAGAAAGTCTCCTGGTCCTGTTATTTGAGTGCTATCAGAGAAGGGAAAAAGACTGAGGCCCTACTACTTGAAGTAGAGGATCTGCGGGACGAGATGAAGAAACCCAGAGGCCGATCCGCAGAGGAACTTACCACCTTGCCCCTGGGAAAAGGCCCTACCCAAACCATAAAAATAGGAACGAACCTCCCGAAGGAGTCCAGGGAAGAACTCCATCGCCTCCTCCGAAAGAACCAGGATCTATTCACCTGGTTAGCCCTAGATATGCTAGGGGTTAACCCTGAAACCATCGAGCACCGCCTGAATGTAGATCCTAAGTGCAAGCCAATTATTTAGAAGAAGAGATCCTTCGCCCCCGAGCACCAGGTAGCCATCAACACTGAGGTGGACAAATTACTAAAACCGGCTTTATCAGGGAAGCAAGGTACCTAGATTAGGTATCCAATGTCATGATGGTCAAAAAGGCCAGCGGTAAATGGCATATTTGCATCGACTTCACCAATCTCAACAAAGCTTGCCCAAATGACAGTTTCCCTCTCCCCCGGATTAATCAGATGGTATATGCCACTTCCAAGCACGAACTCTTCTTTTTTATAGACGCCTACTCTGGTTTCAATCAGATTTTCATGCACAAGTATGACCAAGAAAAGACCGCCTTCATCACCGAGAGAGGGTTGTACTGCTACAAAGTGATGCCCTTTGGGCTGAAGAATGCTGGGGCAACCTATCAGAGGTTGGTAAACAAAATCTTCAAAAGGCATATTGGGTAGAATATGAAAGTCTATGTGGATGATATATTGGTCAAAATCTCTGAGGCACGGAACCACTGCTTTGACCTAGAAGAGACCTTCGGAGTCCTGTGTAAGCATAATATGAGGTTGAATCCATCCAAGTGTGCTTTTGGGGTAACCAGGGGCAAGTTCTTAGGATTCATGATCACTCAGAGAGGGATAGAGGATAATATGGAAAAGATAGAGGCCATCCTCAACATGGCCCCTCCCAAGTCTGTGAAAGAAGTCCAGCGACTCACCGGACGAGTCGCGGCCCTGAGCCATTTTATGTCTAAGTCAGCGAAAATGTGCATTCTTTTCTTTAAGGCTATCAAAAAGGCGAAGGACTTCACCTAGTCTAAGAGCTGCCAAGAGGCGTTTGAAAACTTAATGAAGTATCTGAGTTTGCCGCCCCTCTTGACCAAACCGTTCCCGGATGAAGAGCTCTTACTTTACCTATCCGCCGGCCCAAGAACTGTAGCCTCTGTTCTGATACTGGAAGAAGCAGGTACCCAGAATCCCATCTACTACATCAGTCGAATTCTCCACGACGCTGAGACAAGGTACCCCCCATTGAAAAAATGGCCTACGCCCTGATAATAACCGCACGAAAACTCCGGCCTTACTTCGAGGCACACACTATCGTCCTCATGACGGACCAACCCTTGAGGTGGATTTTTCACAATCCAAGTGCTTCAGGGAGAATGGTAAAATGGGCAGTCGAGCTAAGAGAGTTTGATATCCGCTACCGCCCCAGGCAATCTATCAAGGGCCAGGCTCTAGTCAACTTTATTGTTGAAACGACCCTGCCTATAGACCCGGACCAGCCCGCAGCATCTGAGACCAGTGGCCCCCCTCTGGGATGGAATCTCCATGTGGATGGGTCCTCAAATCCACAAGGGAGTGGGGCGGGACTCATCCTCTATAGTCCGGAAGGCTTCACCATTGAATATGCATTGAGGTTCGGGTTTAGGGCCTCCAATAACGAAGCAGAATACGAAGCCCTCCTAGCCGATCTAAGGTTAGCCAAGGCATTGGTGGTGGAAGTGTTGAAAGTATTCAACGACTCTCAGTTTGTGGTGAGCCAGGTGCAGGGAGAGTTCGAGGTCAGGGGGGAGAAACTCTCCCGGTATCTCCAAAAAGTAAAGGAATGGGTCACCATGCTCAAAACATTCCGGATAACTCAGATCCCTTGAGCTGAGAACTCCAAAGCAAATGCCCTTGAGAACCTGGCCTCCTCTCAGCAACTAACGCCCAGTCGAGCTATCTACCAAGAAATCCTCTCTGCACCAAGTATAGATGAAGATTTAGTCCTACTAATAGAAGAGGGACCCACATGAATGGATCCAATCCTCCAATATCTAAAAGAAAGCATAGTGCCAGAACAGAAGGACCAAGCTAGGAAAGTGATCTCCTGTGCCTCGCGTTACACCCTCATGAAGGGCAATTATACAAAAGGGTTCTAACCATGCCTTACCTACGATGCCTCAGGCCGAGAGAGGTTGACTATGCTCTCCGGGAGGTCCACGAAGGGATATGCGGAAACTACCTGGGAGCTCGGGCCTTAGCCTTCAAAGTTTTTCGCCAGGGGTACTATTGGCCCACAGTTAAAGATGACACAGCAGATTTGGTCAAAAAATGTGAGAATTGTCAGCGGTGGTCTCCAATATCGCACCGCCCCGCTAACCCCCTCGTCTCCATCACCAGCCCTCTCCCCTTCGCCATGTGGGGGATAGATCTCCTAGGCCCGTTCACAATGGCTATTGGGCAGAAGAAGCACCTTATTTTGGCCATTGACTACTTCACCAAATGGGTCGAGGCCGAGCCGTTGGCCAATATCACGCTTCACCAAACTCGAAACTTTGTCTGAAAATCAATAGTATGCCAATTCGGGATCCCTCGAGTGCTGATCACCGACAATAGAAAGCAATTTGACAGCTCTCGATTCAAGACATTCTGCGATGACCTCTACATCGAACATTGGTTCTCCTCTGTGGGGTATCCACAGGCCAATGGCCAGGCTGAAGTAACCAATAGGACACTCCTCCAATGGATCAGAATAAGACTTAACGAGGGGGATAATTAGTGGGCAGAGCAGTTCTACCATATCCTTTGGGCCTACCGAACAACAACCTGGACGCCGACTAGAGAAACTCCCTTCTTCATGGCGTACAGGTCAGAGGCTGTCATCCCTCTGGAAATTGGGATCCCGTCGATCCGAGTGTAGTGCTTCGAACCAGGAAACAACAAAGAAGGGTTGAGAATGAATGTAGACCTAATTGAAGAGACCAGCAACAAAGCCTAGATCCGCCTCGCGGCCTACCAGCAAAGGGTCATTCGATACTACAACTCCTGGGTCCGATCAAAAGACTTCAAGCTTAATGACCTTATCCTCCGGAAGAGTGAAGTGTCACGCCCTCGCCACATAGGGAAGCTAGTATCAAACTGGGAAGACCTTTACCAAATTCGAAGGGTTTGTAGAATAGGCACTTACGAACTAGAGGACATGGAAGGAAAAACCATTCCTCGCACCTGGAATGCGGAGAACCTTCGTAGGTTTTATAAATGAAATGTAAGAGAAAGTAAAAAATCAATAAAGATTTGAAGTTTTAAACGCATAGGTTTATTCATATTGAAAAGTAGTACAAAAACTGGGTAATTTGGCCTCGGGTACAAAAGCACTAAGCTACCATGGAGAAACAGGGGCCTTGTGGGCCTCGCAATCTCCCCCTTTCCCCAATCGAGCATCCTCAGTAGGTCCCTCGACCCCCTCTTTTGGGACAGGCTGGCCAGCAGTCTTTGGCCCTTCTTGGGCCTCGGCCATAGTGGCCTCTTCAGCACCTCCTCCAGAAGAAGCAACATCAGACCTTTCCGAGTCTGCAGCCAAATCGAGACCCGAGAAGTCAACCCCCGGGAAAAAGAGCACGACCCTCCTCTTGGCTTCCTCAAAGCCTTCTATGTACTGATTTGCGCCCTTCTCCATAAGGAACGCCTCATTCTCTGTAGCCTGATGGTGGACCTCCTTCAGCTCCTCTCTAAGAGCCTTTTGGACCTAAGCCGATGATCCCTTTCAAAAATTACCTCTGCCCTCTCTCTCTCCACCGTCTCGAAAGAAATGGTCAGGTCATGAACAGCGTCCTGGGACTTTGCAATTTGTGTTCAGTTTTGGCCAAATGATCCATCATATCCAGGGTGCGCCGAGAGAGCACCCCGGCAAGAACCATGGCCTGAAAGAGCAACCCCATTAGGAACAGTCAGAATACATGAGCTAACTCAAAAGTGAGACAAGCGTTACCTGAGAGAAGGCAACCTCTGCGACCGAGCATAGCGCCTCGATAGGCTTTGACGAAACGTCCACCAAGTCACGAGGAGGAATCCCCAGCACCAGATGCTCACGAGCCACCCTGGAATTGGCAAACACGAAGTTGTCCTTCCTCAGAGCCCACCTCGGAGTAAAGAGGGGAGCCATCTCGAGCCCTTCCTGAGGTAAATGCGTCCCAGAAAGAGGCGCGGGTGCGGTTGGGTTGGTCCCTCCTTGGGAAGATGGAGGCCTAGGGGGACTATCCACCAAAATCGGAGCCATGGGTGGAACCTTGGTCTTCTTCTTCTACCTCAAACTGCCGGCTTCTACAGCCTTTTTTCACTCACGGACCATACACTTGGCCAATGTTTCCATCTTCATATCTGGGTAAAAAGGAGAACGTTAGAAACTTGGGCAAAAAGATGAAAATTTCTACTCACTAATAAATCAGCGGCTACCATGCCCAATGTGCAGGAAAAGGCTAGAAGGACATAGGCCATGCCTGTGGAGTTCTTCATTGTCTCTGAGCACCTCTGTATCCAGGGGCGTAGCCAGCATCGCCCTCAACGTCTCCTACTCATGGGTTTGAAGATGTGGCCTTTTACATTTACCAACACAATCCAAGCCCCAGCTAAGAGGAACGTCGTAACTCTCAGCACTCTGAACAAAGAAAAATCTCTCCTTCTACTTCTTTATGGAAGAATGTTTTTCCTTCAGAACACTTTTCCCCCGCCTTGAGCTAATGATGACCCACCCAGTGTGGCCAAGCCGAGCCAACTAGAAATAGGCCTTAAACATACTGATATTCATCACCCTGCCAGTCTCTTGGCAAACGGCCATAAATGCCAAAATCAGCCGGACTGAGTTGGGCACCAGTTGGCTCAGCGCGATACCAAAGTATCTGAGCACCAAGCAAAGGAATGGATTGAGAGGAAGCCTAAGCCTAGCCTTAAGCTGTTGCTCGTAAAGGCAAAGATCGAAAGACACCTGACTGAACAGGACATCGCATGCCCTCTCTCTACCCTTAGGAACCCTTATATGGAATTCCAGAGGGATCTTATATTTAACCCTCAATTTTACAAGACTGGCCTCTCTCACAGCACTCAGAATAGAATTTGCTTCGAACGTCCATTCCCCCCTCTCAGTATCCAGGGCGTCGTCTGTAATAGTCAATGATGCCCGAACATCCCCCTCTCTAGATAACTCAGCCCTTAGAGCCCCACTTCCTTCCCCCTATATGGAACAAGGGCTCGGCCCTCACCCAGGGGAGCCATCTCCTGAGAAGAGGCTTCCTCGGTAGAAGGAGAGCCCATCGCCTCCTTTAACTCCCTGGACAAAGCCCCACTGGTATCGCTACCACCAGACATCTCACCTAGAAAGAAAGGACTAGTTTCTGCGGAAGACCCCTAAATATGCCGAGTGCTCTGAAACTCCCTAGCTAAGCTAACTCACGATTTCTCAAACTCGCAAAGTGAAGACCAAATGAAGAAGGAACCCTCTTATATAGAAACTGGGGGCAGCAGAACAGAGAAACATCAATCCGGGCATCAGACGAAATGACGCGTCTCCTGACGTTCCCGAGGCGTCTAGGTGATAGTTGTCATCATAATCTGCCCTTCGCTCTGCCCAATGCACCGCCCTCTAGGTAGCCAATGCCACCATTTAATGCACCTGACGGGCAGAAATCCATTGGCCAAGGGTAAAATATTCTAGAAGGCCCAAAGGAAGAAAGAGGCCCAGGCTCATGATTTATTTGAAGTCCTGAACGCTTGGTCGAATCTCCAAAAAGTCCGAGCATATGAGCTGCGTTGCATATGCTCGACGCATTTTCTCTAAGAAATCCGAGCCTTGTCAACGCTTAGGCGAATCTCCAAAAAGTCCAAGCGTACGAGCTGCGTTGCATACACTCAGTGTATTTTCTCCAGGAAATCTGAGCCTTGTCAACGCTCGGTCGAATCTCCAAAAAGTCTGAGCGTATGAGCTACGTTGCATACGCTCGATGCATTTTCTCTAAGAAATCCGAGCCTTGTCAACGCTCTGTCGAATCTCCAAAAAGTCCGAGCATACAAGCTGCGTTGCATACGCTCGGTGCATTTTCTCTAGGAAATCCGAGCCTTATCAACGCTCGATCGAATCTCTAAAAATTTCGAGCGTACGAGCTGCGTTGCATACACTCGGCGCATTTTCTCCAGGAAATCTGAGCCTTATCAACACTTGGTCGAATCTCCAAAAAGTCTGAGCGTATGAGTTACGTTGCATACGCTCGGTGCATTTTCTCTAGGAAATTCGAGCTTTATCAATGCTCGATCGAATCTCTAAATAGTCCGAGCGTACGAGTTGCATTGCATACGCTCGGCGTATTTTCTCCAGGAAATCCGAGCCTTGTTAACACTCGATTGAATCTCCAAAAAGTCCGAGCGTACGAGCTGGGTTGCATACGCTCGGCACATTTTCTCCAGGAAATCTGAGCCTTATCAACACTTGGTCGAATCTCCAAAAAGTCTGAGCGTACGAGCTGCGTTGCATACGCTCGGCGCATTTTCTCCAGGAAATCTGAGGCTTGTCAATGCTCGGTCGAATCTCCAAAAAGTCTGAGCGTATGAATTGCGTTGCATACACTCGGTGCATTTTCTCCAGGAAATCCGAGCCTTGCCAACGCTTGGTGGAATCTCCAAAAAAGTCCGAGTGTATGAGCCGCGTTGCATATGCTCGGCGCATTTTCTCCAGGAAATCCGAGCCTTGTTTATCGCTCGGTCAAATCACCAAAAATTTGAGCCTTGTTTATCTCTCGGTCAAATCTTCAAAAATCCGAGCCTTGTTTATCGCTCGATCAGAATCTCTAGAAAGTCTGAGCGTGCGAGCAACATCGCACATGCTCGATGGTCTCTCCGAAGCCTGAGCTTAACTTTGCAAAGACACTGCCAAAGGCTACTCCCAAGTACGGGGGCTTTGGACCCCCCATTCTCAACTTGCATAATTTTTCATTGATTCATACAAGTGTGGAAGGTAAAGGATATTATATGAAGACAGGGAATAAAAGAAAAGATATTTTATTAATTCAAAGGATTATAGCTAACGACCTCGAAGTACAAGTAAAAGAGGACCTTAACGGCCTCGATGTATAAGAAAAAATATAAAATGCCATAACCCTCAGGCTGCGCCGGTTACAAGCTCCCACACCCTCTTCAGGCTGAAAAGCTCCTGGCACAAGCCTAAAAGAGTCGGCGCTAACCTGAGACTGAAAGTGTTAACCACTATAATCAGCCCCAAGTTCAGGGCACCCCTCGCCCCCCCCGCTCTCGAAACAAGAATAAGAGGGCAGCACCAATCCCCCTTATCTTGCTGCCACCAGAAGAATGGACACAACCTTACTCTCAATTTCTAAGAACTCAGAGTAAGTAGCCCTACCCCTCTTCTTCTTTTGTTCCTAGCAAGCCAGGGCATGAGGGGCCCACCTTCCAGAGACACGACACTCCACCTTTCTCAACTCCACTCGGAGTCTGGAAGAAGCCCGTATCTCTACTCGAAGTCAGGAAGAAGCCTAAACCTTAGTGTCAAGCCAGAAATGGGGAACCACAGTCCTCTTCCAGAGTAACCTAGTCCTCCCTACTGACTCCATCAAACCCTTAAGAAACTGTTGATGATGGCTATCCTCAAGAAGTGCTTTTCTCTCCCTCTCCTCATCTCAAGAAACTACACTCGTTTCTGCTTAAAACAAAAGATGTCAGAAGTCCCTATTTATAAGACCAGAAAACACACTCGGCGATACAAATTAAATACGGTTTTACGGTTTCGAGGAGACTCTTCATTTCTCCAGGCAACTTTTCACCTTTCGAAGGCAACGACGCTACTTTCAACAACAGCTCGTTAAAGCAGGTCTGACCCTGCAAATTCTAAAAACTATTCCGCTCTACATACGACCCTTCGCCTCCTAAGAATGACGATCCGACTCTCCAACGGTCCTCCAAAAGTCTGAGCCTTGTCTATCGCTCGGCCCGGATCTCCAATGGTTCTCCAAAAGTCTGAGCCTTGTCTATCGCTTGGCACGACTCTCCAACGGTTCTCCAAAATTCCGAGCCTTGCCTATCGCTCGGTACGATTCTCCAACGGTTCTCCAAAAGACAGAGTCTTGTCTATCGCTCGGCACGATTCTTCGACGGTTCTCCAAAAAACCGAGCCTTATTTATCGCTCAGCATGATTCTCCAATGGCTCTCCAAAAAGTCCAAGTCTTGCCTATCGCTCGGTTAGATGATCCAAAAAGTCCGAGGGAGTAATCTACGTTACTAACGTTCGGCCTTGGGCCCAGAATCAAGTTTGTCCTATTGAGTCAAAGTTTGCTTTCTCAACTAAGTATGAAAGGCAAAGACATCATGCAAAGCAAAGATGGAAAGAAAATAAATTTTATTAATTCAGAGAATTACAACTAACGACCTCGAAGTACAAACTAAATATGGCCCTAACGGCCTCGAAGTACAAATAAAATGATAAAAAGCCAGGCTTCTCAAGCAGTGCCGGTTACAAGCTCCCACACCCTCTTCAGGCTGAAAAACTCTTGGCACAATCCTGAAAAGCTCTTGGCATGAGCCTGAGACTGAAAGTGCTCACCTGACAGGTGCAACCCCAGGCCCGGGTGCCCTCCTCAACCGCTCTCTTTCTTCCATTCCAATATGCTCAAGGGGTCGAGGAGCCCACCATCCAGAGACATAACCCCCTGGATTTTAAATGAATCTGTGGTACTCCTTTGAGGTCGGTCGTGTCCTTGTTCTTCTTCCGTTCCTTGAAACAGAGAAGGTCTCGGCACAAGGAACCCTCCCAGCTCCCACTCGGAATCTGGAAGAGGTTCTGACCCTTATTTGAAATCAGGGAGAAGACCATGGTCGTTGAACCACAATCCTCCTCTAAGGTAGCTTTGTCTTCCTCTTTGGCTTCTATAAAACCCTCAAGTGACTGATGACTCATCTCTCCCTCTGAGATCATTACCCTTGGTATTACCCAAACTAGTGTTTCCACTACCAGAAAGTGATACCTCCCTCTCAAGCTCTTCAGAAACTGAAGTCGTCTCTGCTTAAAACAAGAAGTGTCAGAGACCCCTATTTTTAAGAAGGGAAATCACGCTCAACGAAGGAGAATAAATACAGAAAATGGAAAAAGATGAGGCGTTTTGCTTCCCCAATTGACCTTTTGCCTCCCGAGAGTAACGCTCCGATTACCAAGGACAACCACCCAGAGCATAACTGCTCTCATGGTTTCAAGATTTCCTTTCACTCTCCCAATCAGTGACAGCCGGCTTTCATGCACATTCTGGGTTCAATTAAAAGCTCGTTCCAAAAAAATACTCCCTTAAGCACATAAATGTACTCAAGGAAGTGGGAAACCTGTGATATGGCCCAAATGAGCTCCAGGCCTAGTAGAGCAACCCTGACCCCAATGAGCTCCGGCCCAGATAAGCACCAGGCCTACCAGAGCGGTCCAGTGTAAATGAGCCTCAGGCCCGACAAGATGCTTCAACCTAATAAGAAGCCCAACTGAACTCTCCAGCCCAAGTAGAGTTCTGACCCAGTAATCCCTCCAGCTCAGACAAGCGGCCAATATCCTGTTCGGCCCAGTAAAATCTCCAAGCCCATAAAAGATGGCCTAACAAAGCTTGCGCCTAGATCCCCCCTACGACTTGACACCCTGCAACCGCCAGCCACCCTACTGCCGCCCTGCAGCTGCACTACGACTGACTGGCCCTACAGCCGCCCTACGGCCGTCCTGCGACCACCCTACAACGCCCTTTTTCCCAAGCTCGCAATCATGATCTCCCCATTGGCGGACCACTATAAATGGGCCAAGGTATGGACTTCACCATTCATGAAGATACACCTATACTTATACTTGATATACTTGAGCCCTCGTCTTCTTTCGAGCCCTCTTCTCCTCTGAATCGTTGCTAACTTAAGCATCGAAGCGCCCTCGGAGGTCTCCCCCTCCTCTCCTTCCAAGGGCCTTTAGTTCCCTCTATTATTTGTGCAGGGCCAGGCCATGTCTTCATCAAAGCCGCGTCAGCTCCCAGGCCACATCCTCGCTTGGGCCACGTCAGCACCAACCGTTTCTTGGCATCAACAGATATGTAGCAAAAAAGTATTTTCAACCATTACATGAAAATAAGATCCCTCCTTTTTTTTCTTTCTTCTCAAACCATCTAGTGATTAAAAATAATTGTGTGCCATGTTAGGGTATTTAGGTTCTATTTAGGTTCAATCCCTGGTTCATAGATTTTGTTGTAGACAAACCATATTGTTATTACTGATAAGTTTACTCAAGTGTGCATGAAATTTATTATTAGATTACAGAATTGGATACTTAATGTCAAATTGTAGAATTAGGTATTTACTGTTAGATTATAGAATTAGACATTCATTGAAGAATTATAGAGAGATTGTACAATCTGAGAATATCCCAAGAAGATTACGGAATCCTAAAAGATTAAAGCATCAGAGAGAAGATTTTGAAAACCGAGGAACAAAGCTGTAGAGGCCTAGGTGCCTGGTAGGAGCTTGAAAGAGAAAATGGCTAATGAGACCTATAAATTCTAAAGGAAAGGTTCGAAGGAGATGCAGCTAGGGCTAGGCATTTGGGACAAAAGCTAGGTACCTGGTCAAGCACCTGACAAAGTTTGTGACTCAGTTTGAAGACCAAAGCACTGAAGAGTCTGAGTCTATATAGAAGCTAAAGACGTCTGGTAAGACAACTGGTTAAATGTTTAGTTAGATGTCTGAAAACATCCGTAAAAATTCGAACAGATCAATATTTAAATAGAATCTTTCATAAGCTCATAGAATTCTTCAAAATCACAGAGGAGCAAATATCAGAGTTGCCTTTCTTGAAGGCCCAACTGAAGGTTATAAATAGTGGACGCACACATCAAGTCAAGCATCAAACTACAAGCTTAAAAATTCATTTTTTTACTACTCTTTGTATAGTAGTTTTTCTATAAGCTGTGAGATTCTAAGTGGTGGAAGTTGATAAGTGCTTAAATATTCATATTTAAGCCTCTTAATCTATAGTTGTTAGGCTCATTGTTTATTTATTTTAGTATATTCTACTTCATTTTTGTGTTTTCCGTGTTTTTCATAGGTCTTTGAAGAAAAGATAGCATTTTGGAGCTCTAAGGAAGAAAAAACTGAAGATCTGGAACCAGCTAAGTGCGATCGAGCACAAAGTTTTTGTGATCGGGTGCACAAGCACTCGTGCGCACATCCAAAAGGCTCGAGCACAACCATGCACTCAAGCACAGAAACATGAGATCGAGCACACACGCATAGAGAGGCGGCAGAGCCAGGTTTGGAAAGATTTCTTCAGGTCTTATTTTGGAAATTAGAATTTCGAGGCATCCTTAGAACCCTATATGTAGGCTTGAAAAACATAAAAAGCTTTACCTTTTGATTTTGCTTTGAGTTGTAAACTTTGGAGAGGAATTGACGATCTTTCTCTACAATATTCTTCGGGTTTTATCTTTTCTACTTAGTTCATTTTATGATGTTCAGCATAATTAGCATTTGTAACTAACTTCTTAATAGGGCTCGATTGAAGCCCTAACTATGCTTTTCCATATATGAGTATTGTTGTCTTTGCGAATAGCTATGTTATGATGCCTTAATTGATTAATGCATGTTTTATTGAATTCCTCATATGTGTTTGTCTGATTAATATATGCATGTGGTATGGATTAGTTAGTTAGATCGATTTGGATGACCGAGTCTTGGGTCTAACAATAGTAACAAAAGAAATCCATGTTGGATTCTTGGGTTAATCAATATGGGAAACCAGGGGTATGCAACATGTCATAGGTCTTACGTGGTTGTTGATTTCCACAGACCTTATACTCTCTTAAGGAACAACTCAGTATACACCATGTTGAATTCTTTAAGAGAGAAAAGAGTTAGAGTATACACCATGGCTAACTCGTTGCTTAGGGAAATCAATAACTTAAGAAGTGGACCAAGTCTTTAGGTTGATAACCATTAGGTATTCATGGTAGGGTTATAGCATTGGCACATTACTTATGGGGAAAGTATGATTAGTGGTGGATATCAAAGCTCTATGTTCTTATCATTATCAATCTAGACTCAATAGTTATTTCTACTATTTTTACATTGTGAAACTAATTCTAAAACGAAATTCACCAATCCTTGTGGAGATGATCTTGCATTTGCACACTATGCTACTATTGACCTTGTGCACTTGGAAGTATAACAAGTTCGATTATTTGCTTATTAATTTAGGTAGATAATTGCACAACAAGTTTTTAGGACGAGAATGCGCTCGAGCACACTGTATAGTGCGCTCGAGCACAAGGCTCTTTGTGGAGGGGGTAATAAGTGCTTAAATATTCATATTTAAGCCCCTTAATCTACGTTGTTAGGTTCTTTGTTTATGTATTTTAGTATATTCTACTTTATTTTTGTGTTTTCTGTGTTTTTCATAGGTATTTGAAGAAAAGATAGCATTTTGAGCTCTAAGGAAGAAAATATTGAAGATCTGGAACCAGCTAAGTGTGATCAAGCACAAAGTTTTTGTAATCGAGCAGACAAGCACTTGTGCGCACATCTAGAAGGCTCGAGCGCAACCATGTGCTCAAGTGCAAAAACATGAGATCGAGCGCACACACACAGAGAGGTGGCAGAACCAGTTTTGGAAAGATTTCTTTGGCTCTTATTTTGGAAATTAGGGTTTCGAGGCATCCTTAGAACCATATATATAGGCTTGAAAAACATATAAACTTTACCTTTTGATTTTTCTTTGAGTTGTAAGCTTTGGAGAGGAATTGACGACCCTTCTCCACAGTATTCTTCGGGTTTCATCTTTTCTACTTAGTTTAGTGATTATGCCCAAAGAGTAACGCGGTAGTTGTTGCACAGCTTTGGGGTGTTGATTCCACAGGGAAACAAGTTAACTATAAGGAAAAGTGTAAACTTTCATACGAAATGATAAAATCCAAATAAGTAAATCTAAGTTTTGATAGTAAAGTATTATGAGGAAATTGAGTATTTGTAATGAAAAATATAATAAGGAAACAACAAGGTTCCGGGAATCCTCCCTAGGTTCGTTGCCTTATTCCAATCTCAATTCAGTTGTCTTTATCTCGATTGCAAGTTTCACATCCCAAAAAAGCAATCGGCAAATATTCAATCACAGCACATATATAAACCCTGATGTAATTGCTTATTAAGTACTCTTTACTTTCGATTCAAGCATACACAACCTATCCTATAGGTTTATTAAGAAACAACAATATATCTCTATGACAATATCGCAGTAGTAGATGAACCTAAAAGATAAATCTACCAGATTTAATCACATCTAAACAACTTGACATAAAAAGAGCTTGACTAAAGTTATATGGAGAGGAAGCATGCAATCACCGGGTTAATAAAATATAAAATAAGAAGAACGTACAGTGCAGCTGTCACATGAACCTTATTTCTTCTTGTTTAAGCAAAGAATAAATTATAAACAATGTTTAGCAATAAATCCAAATTACAATTGAATTAAGAAAGGAAAATAAGAACAACTACACCTAGGGATTCATTCCTTTGCCTTGCTTGGATATTAGCTGGCCATGGGGGAGAGTGTGGTAGCCTCCCTTAAGTTTTTCAGCCTTTGATTGATGTCCTCTCTTCAACCCTAAGTGATCTATTTATAGTACAAAGGTCTAAGGGTGTTTTCGGGTTTAATCTATTGTTAAAACCCTAATTAAGTTCTGACTCAGAGATAGGAAAACATGTGCACGCTGTGGCTCTCCTTTATGGGTGCCGCGGCCTAGGTTGAGGGGTGCCGCAACGTTGGCTAGTGGTTCAAGATGTGGAGGTTCTGGGCGTCGCGGCCCTAGCTGGTCCAGGCTGTGGCGCACACTGATGCTAGTCTGGAGACCTGACCTTTGTCTATTAAAACTGCCATATCTTTCTCTAGAAAAATAATTTTTATGAGCCGTAAAATTTTCCAGAAAATAGACTTCCGGATCTTTCTAAGCATATATGGCTCATATCCTGGTTCTTCTTGCATCAATACAGTTTAATTTGCAAAACTGATTCATCTGTAGGGAAATTCTGGAAATTTAGTGAAACTCCTTTCTAAGTGCTTGCGAACCTTCACTCCGGTGTTCATCGAGTCATTGTGCTTCAAGAAATGATAACTTTTTCATCTCTTTTGAACTTAAAGTACCTGAAAATGCATTAAAATATATCAATGATCCATGAATGACACTTTAGAGTTGTTAATGTATAAAAGTGCAATTCAAACATAGATCAACCCTAAAATGCTAACAATTAAGTACTGTAAAGATGTATTTTATGACTCTCATCATAACCCCCAACTAGCTTATTGCTAGTCCCTAGCAATTCAAGTGAAAGTAAGAGATGAATTCTACGGTGGGAATAAAAAAAAAGTAAAGTGATAAGTGCTTTGTTGACCCTTGCCCGTATTTTAATGATGGCAAAGCACAACTGTTATTTAACTAACAAGTTTAAACTAAGTTGTATTAAGGATCAAACACATTCAACCAAGGAACAAAGTGCAAGAACTCGAACCAAATCAAGTATCAAGTGAAGACTGAAGATCTAGTATAGGTCTTAAGGTTTAGAACCAATGTAAGTCTCACTTATACATTGTATTAGCTTGTTCAATGGCTCGAACACAAAAGATTTTCTAAAAACCATTGTTTTAAATGTTTTTAATGAAAAACAAAAGAAAAACTGGGTTGGAAGACAACCCAGTCGACTGGGTACATATACCAGTCGACTGGTATATGGGACAGAAGGTACCCAGTTGACTGGATGAATCAACCCAGTCGACTGGTACATGGACAGTAAGTCCCCAGTCCACTGGTAAAATGGACAGAAAGTCCCCAGTCGACTGGATGATATATACCAGTCGACTAGATACCCAGAAGGTATGAAAATGTGATTTTTTCAAGTGAACCCAGTACACTGTTAGTTCAAAAATATGACCGTTGGACTCCAAATCTGAACGTTTTAAAGTAAATCTTTTTCAAATTAAAGTCCTAACGGCCATATTAATTGATTGCTATATAAACCCATTCAGTTAAGCATTCAATAAGAAGTTGCATATATTCAAAAAGAGTTGATCTCACATAATCAAGTTTTTATACTCTTGAAACACAAAAAGCTTTGAAATAATCTTGTTGAGCCATTTCTTCAAGCTTTACTTTGAAAGAGAGACATTTCTGTTGTAATAAACTTTCATTTGCTATCTCTCTAACTTTTATTTTACACCATCTTTGTAAAGGGATTACTTCCGAGAGGAAGGGGAAACTTCCGAAAGGAAGGGGATTGTTCAATTTAAGCAACTCCTGTAATTTGCTTGTGTACGGTTTGTGCAACACCCGGCTAAGTTGTGCGACTAACTTCTTAGTGGATTACTTCAAGGAGTTCCTTGAAGAGAGTGGACGTAGGGTCGGAACGAATCTGATATTGCCGAACCACTATAAACTGTGTTTGCATCCTCTTTCCTTAAACTCTTTATTTACAGTATATTACTTGTATTAATTGTTTGCTGCTTATCAATTTTTATAAACTTGTATTAATTCTGCAAAAAGTTTTTAAAAACCCAATTCACCCCCCCTCTTGGGTTAAAACCTCGAGCTACAATTGGTTTCAGAGCTTTGTTATCTTAATTAGGCTTAAAATCATTGAGTTGATCCAATGGCAGCAAATAGCTACTCTGAGGGACACTCTTATACTAGGCCACCATTGTTCAATGGCTCAAATTATAACTATTGGAAAATAGAATGAAAATCTTTGTCGAATGACAAGATTACAATCTATGGAGAATCATAGAAGAAGGACCTAGAATTCCTTTAAAAGAAATAGTTATTGGAGAGACTCTTCATACAATGCCTAAACTCAAAACTGAGTTCACTAACGAGGATTATAAAACGATGTCTCTCAATAGCAGAGCAACAAGCATGCTTCATTGTGCATTAGATATTTCTGAATATAACAAAATATCTGCATGCATTTCTGCTAAAGAAATATGGGACAAATTACAAGTCACATATGAAGGAACTAGTGAAGTAAAAAAGTCTAAAATTTACATGCTAATTTCTGAGTATGAATCATTTAAGATGTCTCCTAATGAAACCATTTCTGAAATGCACTCACGGTTCATCACTATCATAAATGGTTTAAAACTGCTTGGTAAGAATATTGAGGAAGTTGAACTAACCAGAAAAATCTTGAGATCTCTGCCACCAGAATGGAAACCAAAGAGGACAGCCATATAGGAGGCCAAAAATCTTGACAAGCTTGATGTTGAGACACTGCTTGGGTCATTATTGACATACGAGATAGAAGAAATGACTCTCATCGTCAATGATGATGAGAAGAAGAAAAAGCAAATTGCTCTCAAAGCTTCTACGAGCAACAAAGAAAAGGAATTAAAACAAGAAGCAGAGAGCAGTGAAGAGGATGGTGAAATGGCCTTAATCACCAGACGATTCAATAGGTTCTTGAAGAAAAGCAATAAACCTTACACAAAGGATCCTACCTCAAAAAGGGAACCACTTATGTGTTATGGCTGCAAGAAGCCAGGACACATAAAAGCTGACTGTCTGGCTTCAAATAAACTATACAAGGGCTTTAAGAAGAAAGCTATGGTAGCAACTACCTGGAGTGATGACGAAGAAGAAGAGTCATCAGACAAAGAAATCGGATACGAGGAAATCGCCAACCTTTGTTTGATGGCAATCGATGATGAAAGTGAGGTAACATCTTCTCCCTCTTCAAAAAATAATATTGTTACTAGTAGTGAAGAACTGCTAGAAGTAATAAATGAAATGCATGAAGAATTAAAGAAATTTGATTCTAGAAATTCTGTTCTTAAGAAATAAGTATCATCTCTTTCTAAAGAAATGATAAGTCTTAGAGAAGAAAAAGAAAAATTATCATCTTTACTGTATGATTCTTCTCAAGATTTTCTCAAAGATGAAAATGAGAATTTGAAAAATAAAATTTCTGAATTAAATAGCACTACATCAAGACTTATGCTTGGTAAAGAAAAACTTGATGAAGTGCTTTCTTCCCAAAGAATAAGTGGAGGAAAAACTGGTGTAGGATATTCTCCATTGGGAAAGCAAAAAACAAAAGAGAGCTTATTCATGAAAGCCTCTTGTGTAGATGGAGCCTCTGCTTCAAAAGCTCCTAGCATGGTTAAGAGCACTCCCTCGATGAATGCTAGGAAGTCTAGAAATTTAAATATTCATACTAAATTGAAGCAACCTAGAAATACTCATGCTTATATGTATGCTCATTATAGAAATGCTCATACACATCCTAGAAATAATTATCATGCTCATTCTAGGAACAATGTGTATAATCAAAGAATGCATTCTGCTCATGTTCATCCTAGAAATTACTATCATGGCTATCCTAGAAATAATTTGCATACATATGCTAGCATGTATCCTAGAATGAATCATCATTCATTTTCTGGAAATGACATGCATTTTCATACTCCTTACCATAGAAACATGTATCCTAAGAACTATTATCCTAAAGATTATAGGAATGCACATGTAAGATATCTTAGAAATTTCTATGACTATAATGCTAGGATTGTGCATCATCAACTTGTTTATAGAGCACCACATGTTAAGAAAGTATGGGTCCCAAAAGGAACCATATTTTCAAGGACTAACCCTAAAGGACCCAAGAAATTTTGGGTACCTAAAAGTGCTATCGTATATCCTTGTGTGATGTAGATTTGCCTCCACACCAAGGAGAAAGGTAACTATTGGTACCTTGATAGTGGATGCTCGAAGCACATGACCGGTGATAAAAGTGTATTCAATGAGCTAACTCTAAAAGATGGCAGACTTGTGACCATTGGAGACAATACTAAAATAAAGATCATCGGGCATGGAAAAGTCGGTAATGATTTCTCAACCTTAGATAATGTATTGCTAGTACAAGGCCTTAAGCCAAATTTACTTAGCATTAGTCAGTTATGTGACAAAGGATACAAAGTCACATTTGAGACCTCTCATTGTCTAGTTATAGACATCAAGAGCAACAAGATCAAATTCATTGGCCATAGACATGAAAATGTCTACATAGTTGATTTGAAATCCTTGCATTCTGATAATGAAAAATGTTTTCCTGCTTTTAGTGAAAATCCATGGCTATGGCATAGAAGGTTTGGTCATGTAAACATGAACTTGCTAAAAATTGTTTCAAGAAAAGATTTAGTTATTGGTCTTCCTAAAATCAATTTTGAAAAAGACAAAATTTGCAATACTTGTCAAATGGGAAAACAAACTAGGATTTCTTTTAAAGCAAAAAATGTTGTCTCAACTACTAGACCTTTGGAACTTTTGCATATGGACTTATTTGGTCCAATTAGTACCATTAGTCTAGGTGGCCATCAATATGCTCTTGTTATTGTTGATGACTATTCAAGATATACCTTTGTTATTTTTATTGCTTACAAGGATGAAGCTTTCAAAGGATTTGAAAAGTTTTGCAAAAAGGTACAAAATGAAAAAGGAATTTGTATTTCAAGCGTAAGAAGTGATCATGATAAAGAATTTGAAAATCAAAGCTTTTCAAAATTTTGTGATGAAAATGGAATTAATCACAACTTTTCAGCTCCTAGAACTCCTCAACAAAATGGAGTTGTTGAGAGGAAAAATAGAGTTCTAGAAGAATTTTCAAGAATAATGCTTTGTGAAAATAATTTACCAAAATATTTTTGGGCTAAAGCCGTGAATACTTCTTGCTATATTTTAAATAGAATTTTGATAAGGCCTCTGCTTAATAAAACTCCATATGAACTATGGAAAGGGAGAAAGCCCAATATTTCATATCTTCATGCTTTTGGTAGTAAGTGTTTCATCTTAAATAACAATAAAACTAACTTGGGTAAATTTGATTCCAAGACCGATGAAGGAATATTTTTAGGATATTCAACTACTAGTAAGGCTTATAGAGTTTTCAATAAGAGAACTCTAGTAGTAGAAGAATCTGTGCATGTAACTATCGATGAATCTAACCCAATGAGTAGTAGAGAAGTTTCGTTTAAAGATGATACAGATTTTATTCCAAGAATGGAAACTCCTACTCCCATTGTTGACCCAAAAGTGAGTTCACCTCAAGCAAATGAAGAGATAAAAACTTCCAATGTAGACCAATCATTCTCAAGTCAACAAGAGGAAAGTCTACCCAAGGATTGGAGGTATGTAAACTATCATCCAATTGATCAAGTGATTGGTGATCCTTCACAAGGGGTAAGAATTCGCTCTTCCATTAGAAATATTTGCAACTTTGTAGCTTATTTGTCTCAAGTAGAACCTAAGACATTTATAGAAGCTAAAAAAGATAATGATTGGATAATTGCAATGCAGGAAGAGATAAATCAATTTAAGAGAAACAATGTTTGGAAACTAGTTCCAAGACCAAAAGATCATTCAATAATTGGAACTAAATGGGTATATAGAAATAAAATGGATGAAAATGGTATAGTAACTAGAAATAAGGCTAGATTAGTTGCTAAGGGATATAACCAAGAGGAAGGAATAGATTTTGATGAAACATATGCTCCCGTAGCTAGATTAGAAGCCATTCGAATGCTATTAGCCTTTGCATGCTTTAATAAATTTAAGCTATTTCAAATGGATGTGAAAAGTGCCTTTTTAAATGGCTTTATAGAAGAAGAGGTTTATGTTGAGAAACCTCTTGGATTTAAAAATCCTAGTCTACCAAATCATGTCTACAAGCTTTCTAAAGCTCTATATGGGTTGAAGCAAGCTCCAAGAGCATGGTATGAAAGACTAAGTAAATTTTTGATTAATAATGATTTTGTAAGAGGTAGAATAGATACAACTCTCTTCACAAAAACTCACAAAAATGACACTTTGATAGTTCAAATATATGTTGATGATATTATATTTGGTGCTACTAATGAATCTATGTGTCAAGAGTTTGCAAAGTGCATGCAAGGTGAATTTGAAATGAGCATGATGTGAGAACTTACCTACTTCCTTGGACTGCAAATCAAGCAACTAAAAGGAGGTATCTTCATCAATCAACAAAAGTACATCAAGGACCTATTAAAGAGGTTTGGGATGGAAAGCTCAAAGCCAATTGGAACGCCTATGAGCACAACTACTAAACTTGATCTTGATGAATGAGGTAAAACTGTAGATTCTAAATATTATAGAAGCATGATAGGTGCTTTACTTTATTTGACTGTAAGTAGACCTGATATAATGTTCAGTGTATGCATGTGTGTTAGATTTCAGGCTAATCCTAAGGAATCACATGTAGTTGCAGTAAAAAGAATCCTTAAGTATCTACAAGTAACCCAAACCATAGGATTATGGTACTTGTTGTGAGTTTTAAATTACTCACAAGCGCACGAGTCGTTTGCAATATAGTGATAGACGCTTAAATATACATATTTAAGCCCCCTTATTTACACTTGTTAGATCCTTTATTATGTTAATTTGGTATCTTTTACTCCATTTGTGTGTTTTACATGTTTTTATAGGGTCTTGGAGAAAAAGAAGCAGTTTTGGCACTTTAATGAAGAAATCTAGAAGCCCTGGAGCACTTTCTGGACAGAGTGCGATCAAGCGCACATACGGTCGTGCGCACACTTATAGGATCGAGCGCACACTGCGATCGAGCGCAAGGACACATGCGTGAATAGTAAACTGCAGAACTCTATTTTGGAAATAACCCTATTTTGGAAATAACTCTATTTTGGAAATAAAGGAGTTTTGTGTTTTAGGAAAGTTTAGAAACTCATGGGTCTATTAGGACTTCTCAAAGACCTATAAATACACTTGTAACTCACACACAAAAAGACACCTTACACCTTAGATAGAAAACACTTTTCTCTTTTGCTTTAGCTTGGAGAAGGAGACCGTGGAGCAGAATTGACGCCTCTTCTCTCGGGTTTCTTCTTTCCTTTTTATTTTATTATGTGTAATTAAATTCTTAGTAGGGCTTGGTTGAAGCCCTAATTATGTTTACTCAATAAATTTAGTATTGGCGCCTTTGCAATATTTATGTCGTGTTGCTTAAACTTGATTAATACCTGCTTTTATTTAAATTCCTCATATGTATATGTCTGATCAATATGTGCATGTGGTATGGACTTGTTAGTTAGATCAATTTGGATGACCGAGTCCTGGGTCTAACATTAGTAACAAGGGATATCTTATCCGGATACCCGGGTTAATCAACATGGGAAACCGGGAGTAGATACCATGCCCTAGGTCTCATGTGGTTGTCGATTTCCATAGTACTTATGTTTTCTTAAGGAACAACTCAAGCAGATACCATGCTGAATCCCTTAAGGAAGAAAAGAGTTAGAGTAGATACCATGCCTAACTCGTTGCTTAGGGAAATCAATAGCTTAAGGAGTAGATACCATGCCCTTAGGTTGGCGACCAGTAGGTATACATGGCATGAATAAAGCATTGGCATACTATTATATTGTGGTAGCATAATTAGTGGTGGATATCAAGTCCCTACGCCTTTATCCTTAGTATTTTATCTTTATTATTTCTCAACACTTTTATTATTTCTATCTTTTTATATTGCGAATATAATTCTAAACTGAACTTTACCAATCCCTGTGGAGATGATCTTGCATTCGCACACTATACTACACTGTTGACCTTGTGCACTTGCAAGTAAAACAAGTACGATTATTCACCTATTTATTTAGGTATATTTTCGCACAACAAGTTTTTAGCGCCATTGCCGGGGATTGTGCTAAATTTCTTTTTGGAATTATTTTCGTTAGTTTTTTTTTATTATTATTTTAATTTATTCTATTTTATTCTGTTCTGTTTTATTTTTATCAAAAATCAGATTTATTCCTTCTTTTCGTTTTCTGTTCAGGTGTGCAGAGGAGGAGTTTCTGTCCTTATTGCGATCGAGCGCAGTGCCTTGTGCGATCGAGCGCAAGTCTGCGATCGAGCGTAGAGGAGCTGCGATCGAGCGCAAAAGGTCCAGAGAGTACCCGAGCAGCAGTACTGAAACTGTTGCACTGAAGCGGTTCAACTAATTCATTCAAAGGGAGAAGCACCAATGACAGAAGCTCAATATACTTGTCTAGATGCTATGGAGAGGAAGCTAGATATGCTCATATATGCCATGACTAGTCAAAACATATCACCTAGTCCGCGAGGCAAACCACTCCAGGTATGTGCTATATGTTCTCGTTTTGATCACATTACTAACACTTGTCCTTTGTATTCATATACAGGTCAAGAGCAAGCAAATTATGAGGGACTGCACAATGCATATACAAATACCTACAATCCTAGATGGAAGCACCACCCCAACCTCTCATGGAGCAACAATCAAAGCAACTTGAACCTTCAAGAGAAACAAGGGAACTATCATAAAGCAGCCCAACCAGTTCCAGAACCCAAGAAGGATGATCTAGAAAGTCTTGTAAAACAATTGGCCACTCAACAACAACAACTAATGGCAACATTGATAACTTCACAAGATCAGCAAAGACAAACAATTGCAAAGCATGAGCAAACCATCCAAAGGCTGGAAGTACAAATGGGGCAAATGGCTAAGGAGTTAAGTGGAAGACAGCAAGGAGAACTTCCTGCACAAACACTACCACATCCAAGAGGACATCAGCAACTAAATGCCGTGACAACTCTAACAAATGGTAAGATCATTGAAACTGATGAGTCTACACAAGCATCCACATCCAAGGTAAGTGAGATGGAGAAGGTAAATAGTGAGAAGGTTGAACTCAAAAGATATAATGCATTAAAATTACCCCCAGATAATATAAAATGTTTTAATGTATGCATGACGCAAAGTGTTGTTGAGGAAGCTTTTCAGGTCCATCACGTTGATCTAATAGAACCTGCTCTTAACTATAGTGTCCCAAGATCGGATATTGAGCCCAAATGCAAGGATGTTACTGATGACATCATTGAAACTATGCACCTTCTAGAAGCCTTTCCAAAGCATCCAAGTAAGTACACCGATCCATTTGACCATCATGTGCCTACTAATATTATTTTCTCTTCTATTGTACAGGCACCTAACTTGGAATTCAAGCAGTTGTCAGAGCACTTACCATATGCTTATGTGGGAGAGAATAAGACATTTCCTATGCTAGCTGCTGCCACTCGTAGTTTTGGGGAAAAATAAGGCTTGGTCCGGCTGAAGACGTTAAACTTAGCGCTCATAGGAGGCACCCCACAGCTTATCCTTTTATTTTTATTATTTTACGTATTTATTGTTATTTATTTATTTTAATTACTTCTTGTTTTCCCGTATTATGTTAGTTTTTCTTTTTTAGGGACAATGTGTGCATCCGTTCAAGTTTGGGGGTACGCTATGAGCCATGCCGACCTAGCTAGTTCTCCATCTCCCAGGTCAGCTCTTTCCTTGTTATTCACACATTGGGGACAATGTGTAATTTAAGTTTGGGGGTATGGGAGACACATTCACACACACCTTGTCCCAGTTTTTAGTTATGTTGTTATTTTCATAGATAAATGCATGTTCATTCTGTCCAATAAACTTTTTTTTGTGATCTAAACAAAATGTTATGATTCGACTTTATCAAGTGAGCTTAACACTTTGAACAAATAGGCCAATAAACAAGTTTTGAACGTAGATCACTGCCCTTTTGGCATTTAAGAATTCACAAGTTTAACTTGAACTATCACGAGCACATTAGCACATAGCTGTGTGGGGTATGACATGATATTTGGATTGGTATGTTTCTTTTGCTTGACTGTGAACTAGATGACCTATTAGATTGATATTTTGGCATATAAAAATAGAAAAGATTGATTCGTGCTCAAAAAGAAAAAAAAAATGCTCCTAATGATCAATAAAAACAAATCTTCCGCTGAGTAATTGGCCCTCTTGCCTCAGTAAGCATTGAGAGTCACGTCAAAAGGTGAAAAATCTTAAGTGATCATTAAAAAGGAATTTTTCGCTGAGTAACTAGCCCTCTTGCCTCAGTAAGCATTGAGTGTCACGTCAAAAGGTGGAAAATTCTAAATGGTAGCATAAAAAAAACAGTTAGTTTCGTAGCCTTATTGACTCGAGCTAGTAAGTCCTTAGGGGTGTCTTTACACCTAATGCCCTAAAACCATCTGGTTTGGGAGTCATTGGCCAAACACTCGTTACACGAGTCATCAAGAAAGCTTAAGGGAACTAACTTGGCAAAAATCTCGCAAATAAAAGTCTATGCCCTATTTGTTGACTCTAATAGGAAGTTTGGTGAATCTTGAGTCATCGAAACACTACCTGTTTGAATTTCTTGAAAACCCAACCTTTTATGTGCTGATCACCACACACCAAAGTCAAACTTGTGATATCTTAAAATACCTAGTGAATATGATTTACGTTCAAAACTCTTATTCATTGCAGATATATGTTTACACTTGTTAAGCTTGCTCATGAATTCGCATCATTGTTTTGTGTAAAATCTAGATTTTTTATTGACACTATGAACATTGGATTTATCTATATTTCTGTTTTAGTTTTTAATTTAGTATTGCTAAGGGACTAGCAATATATAAGTTTGGGGGTGTGATAGACGCTTAAATATACATATTTAAGCCCCCTTATTTACACTTGTTAGATCATTTATTATGTTAATTTGGTATCTTTTACTCCATTTGTGTGTTTTACATGTTTTTATAGGGTCTTGGAGAAAAAGAAGCAGTTTTGGCACTTTAAGGAAGAAATCTAGAAGCCCTGGAGCACTTTCTGGACAGAGTGCGATCAAGCGCACATGCAGTGCGATCGAGCGCACATACGGTCGTGCGCACACTTATAGGATCGAGCGCACACTGCGATCGAGCGCAAGGACACATGCGATCGAGCGCAAAATGTACAGGCGTGAATAGTAAACTGCAGAACTCTATTTTGGAAATAACCCTATTTTGGAAATAACTCTATTTTGGAAATAAAGGAGTTTTGTGTTTTAAGAAAGTTTAGAAACTCATGGGTCTATTAGGACTTCTCAAAGACCTATAAATACACTTGTAACTCACACACAAAAAGACACCTTACACCTTAGATAGAAAACACTTTTCTCTTTTGCTTTAGCTTGGAGAAGGAGACCGTGGAGCAGAATTGACGCCTCTTCTCTCGGGTTTCTTCTTTCCTTTTTATTTTATTATGTGTAATTAAATTCTTAGTAGGGCTTGGTTGAAGCCCTAATTATGTTTACTCAATAAATTTAGTATTGGCGCCTTTGCAATATTTATGTTGTGTTGCTTAAACTTGATTAATACCTGCTTTTATTTAAATTCCTCATATGTATATGTCTGATCAATATGTGCATGTGGTATGGACTTGTTAGTTAGATCAATTTGGATGACCGAGTCCTGGGTCTAACATTAGTAACAAGGGATATCTTATCCGGATACCCGGGTTAATCAACATGGGAAACCGGGAGTAGATACCATGCCCTAGGTCTCATGTGGTTGTCGATTTCCATAGTACTTATGTTTTCTTAAGGAACAACTCAAGCAGATACCATGCTGAATCCCTTAAGGAAGAAAAGAGTTAGAGTAGATACCATGCCTAACTCGTTGCTTAGGGAAATCAATAGCTTAAGGAGTAGATACCATGCCCTTAGGTTGGCGACCAGTAGGTATACATGGCATGAATAAAGCATTGGCATACTATTATATTGTGGTAGCATAATTAGTGGTGGATATCAAGTCCCTACGCCTTTATCCTTAGTATTTTATCTTTATTATTTCTCAACACTTTTATTATTTCTATCTTTTTATATTGCGAATATAATTCTAAACTGAACTTTACCAATCCCTGTGGAGATGATCTTGCATTCGCACACTATACTACACTGTTGACCTTGTGCACTTGCAAGTAAAACAAGTACGATTATTCACCTATTTATTTAGTTATATTTTCGCACAACATATAGCGTTGTGCAAGTGTGAGGTCGAATCCACAGGGAATTACGTTGTGAAAATATAATTTAATCTAAACTAACTCTATTTTAACCTAGTTTCGAATTTCAAATGATAATTTGCAAAAGAAATTAAAATTAAACTAAATTGATTTTTAAAAAACTAATAATTAAAACACTAAGGTTTCCAAATCCACCCCACCGAAGTTAAGCATATATGTTCTAAAAATATAGCCTATCAAAACATTCCATGAATCCAACTATAAGACAAAAAACAAAGTATATCCCAACTAAACCAAAAGCATCCAATGTATCCGCTCTCAACAAATCACAAAGAAAATCCAATTTAATCTAAAAAGCATTCAATGTATCCATCAGATGTATCCAACAGACAATTTAAACTCAATCAATTATAAGATTAACTCAAATAATTGACAGAACATTTATACTAAAAATTGTCAGATTTGTACAAGCAAATCTGAACTACTACGCCAAACAACGGTGGGGCTTCATCTTCAACCTTAGCTGAAGAGTCTAGCCACTCATAACTATGAAACTATAATTCATAATAAAAGTGCTAAACATTTAAACTAAAACAACTAAATGTAAAGAAATAAATAAATAACTTTACATGGGAGAAATTCCACTCGCTGACGGGCGACGCTTCCCCTCGTGGTAGCAATGCCTTTAGGATCCACTAGATTGCTAGCAGACGTCCACCGGTAAACACCAAAGTGGCTCAGGAATTGTACACTGAATGATGAAGCCAGATGGTATTTATATAGGGGAAGACCCGAAGCAATATGGGTTACAGATTCGATGTGGGATACTGCCCGTGTGCGCTCGATCGCAGTGTGGTGCGATCGATCGCAGGTACGATCGATCGTATGTCTTGTGCGCACGATCTCATGTGCGCTCGATCGCATGTCTGCTACGATCGATCGTAGATGCACTGAACTTCAAATATTTCGATGTGGGATGTTGACCATGCGCTCGTTCGTAGGCAGGTGCGCTCGATCGCATATCTCGTGCGATCGATCGCAATGTCTCTAGAAGCTTCACATCTCCTGAAATGCTTCATTTTCTCCACAAACCTATAAAAATACACAAAACACAAGAAAGATGTAAAATAAAGTGAAATACTACTAACTAAGAGCATAACAAATATAAGTTAAGGGTCTAAAATATGCAATATTTAAGACTCATCAAATACCCCCAAACTTATATTTTGCTAGTCCCTTAGCAAAACAAAATAAAAGACTCAATGAAAAACAAAGAACATAAAGATAAAGTCATCACTCATGGTATCCAAAAATTTAAGGAGCACACATCACCATGATATTCATTCATAAGCAAGCTTAAAAAGGTAAACCCATCTTCGCAATTAATAGAAATGTTAAAATCTAATTACTTACAAAAGGCAGGATAAGGCATCACAAGCTTGAATCAGTGTAAGGTGAATTAGCATATAAAAATGAAGCTTCCAAGTAACTCTAATGTGTAAGGTCTCCATGTCTCAAGATTCACCGAATTTCCCATCAAAAATGAACGAAAAGGCATAGTTTTTATTTTATTCTTTATTCTTTTTTTTTTTAACAATAATAAGGCACGACTATGTTTAGTTCCCTTAAGCTTTCTAATTGACCCATGTAGCGAGTGTTGAGTCAATGACTCCCAAACCAGATGGTTTTAGGGCATTAGGTGTACAGACGCCCCTAAGGACTTACTAACTCGAGTCAAAAAGGCTACGAAAATAAACCGACCTTAATACTACCAAGCAAAATTCCACCTTTTGACGTGAAGACCCACTGCTTACTGAGCCAAGAGATCCAGTTACTCAGCGGAAAGTTGTAGTAATATATTTTTTTTTTATATATATATATGCCCAAGTGTTCATCCAACAAGTCATCCAGTTTCAGTTAAGATAAAGAAAAATACACATTAAAATCACGTGTCATACCTCACATAATTTGTGCTAATGTGCTCGTGTTAGATTAGATCAAACATGTGAATTCTCAAAATGCCTAAAGTAAGTAACTAAATTTTAAAAATTTATCACCAGATCATGTGTTCAAAATGTTAAGCTCACCAATGACATCACATCATAGAAAATGTTTAGATCAACCAAAATTTCACGATAACATGAGCATGCATTTATCTCTACGATGAAAAGACAATAAATCAGGACAAAGTGTGTGATGTGTCTCCTATACCCCCAAACTTAAATTACACATTGACCCCAATGTGTGACTAATATGGAACGAGCTGACCTGAGATATGGAGAACTAGCTGGACTGGTATGGCTCATAGCATACCCCCAAACTTGAACTGAAGTACGCATTGTCCCTGAAAAATAAAAACTGGAAAACAAAAAATACTGGAAAAAAACATTAATCATAAAAATGCGAAATAATAAATAAACAAAAAAAGATAAGTTGTGGGGTGCCTCCCATGAGTGTTAAGTTTAACGTCTTCAGCCAGACCCAACATTAGTAAAGAGGCCCAACTAAGCTCTCCATCATCTGATCAATAAATGGGAATGGAAAATGATCAGGCCTAGTGGCAGCATTCAATTTACGGTAGTCTAGACACTTTCTCCATCTTGACTGCACTCGAGTTGGAACCAACTCATTGTCTTTATTTACTACCGTAAATTCAGCACGTTTGGGCACGACTGGAATTTGGCTCACCCACTTGCTATCAGAGATGGGATAAATGATCCCTGCCTCTAACAGCTTAATATCTTCCGCCCTCACAACCTCTTGCAAAGCAAGGTTGAGCCTTCTTTGTGGCTCCCTCGATGGCTTGGCATTCTCCTCAAACTGTATCGTGTGTATCACCAACGAGGGGTTGATTCCTTTGACATCCTCAATAGTCCAGCCTATAGCTTCCTGATGCTCTCTTAAGACGTCCAATAATTTCTCCTATGGAGCATCACCCAAATCTAAAGCTATAATTATAGGCAAAGAATCTGCTGGACCTGGGAACTTATACTCAAGATTATCTAGTAAAGGCTTAAGTTCCTTCTTATGAGGTTCAGGTGTTGTGGTTTCCTCCGTCTCACTGATCTTTAGAGGAGCAGACTCCACGATAGTATTTGCTTACTCAAGTAACTTATCTAAATCCAAACCCTCTTCAAACTGAGCAAAGCATGCCTCCATAATGTCCTCAGACTTCCCTTCTTTCTTGGGCGCTTGTAGTCTCTCAAGGTAAGACACTTTAGGTAAAAACAACCTAGAGAGATCCTTGATAATACGAGTGGCTGTAGATGGCTCAGCATCTCTCTTCTCATTGTTGCCACTCTCTTGCCCTTGGTGCATAGCAGGGTTCTCTTCCACTTGATTATGCACTTGTCTCCCAGACAAGTATGGGACAGTTGATTGCACTTGTTCCTGCCAATGCATTGGAGTTGAAGAATTTCCCACCGCAAACTGTTCCTTTGGGTTAGGCTCAGATTGACTGGGGAACTCTCCTTCCTCTCCTTCACCCACGTAACTTACGATTTGATCAATTTGACTCTCTAGTGTGGCAATCGCTTGGGTGTTTTCTATTGTTGCACTCATCATTTCACTCATAGATTGGCTAGTCGTTTTCATGAAATCATTGAGAGCGTCCTCCAATGACTGTGAAACCGACACTGGTGCTTAAATGGGAGCTTGGTAAGCGGGTGATGGTGCTGGATAAGCTGAGTGACCATAATTTGGAATTAGTGGAGGAAATTCGGGAGTGTATTGATTGTGAGCATGGTAAGGGGCTCCTACCTGATTCATTGGTTAGTTCTGCTCCCATGAAAAATTAGAGTGGTCCCACCACCTTGGATTGTATGTTTCGGAGCAAGATCCATTTGATTGCCAACAACAGTCATTGAAAGCATTCATTTGTTCCATAGGATACTTGGCACAAGCCGGCATTGATGGACAATTTTGTGCTAGATGCATGGGACTAGCACAGATGGAACAGCTTTCAACATTGAAAGTGTTGGCAGCATTGAGGGACAGGCCGATCATTTTAATAAAATCCTTGAGGGCGTCCTCTAAAGACTGTGAAACCGGCGCTGGATTCATCCACATGATTTTTTTTTTTTTAACAAAAAAGATAACTAACTAGTAGAAAAATAAAATCATTTTAAACCAAAAATTTTCACAAACCAAACAATTCCCTGGCAACGGCGCCAAAAACTTGTTGTGAGTTTTAAATTACTCACAAGCGCACGAGTCGTTTGCAATATAGCGTTGTGCAAGTGCGAGGTCGAATCCACAGGGAATTGCGTTGTGAAAATATAATTTAATCTAAACAAACTCTATTTTAACCTAGTTCCGAATTTCAAATGATAATTTGCAAAAGAAATTAAAATTAAACTAAATTGATTTTTAAAAAACTAATAATTAAAACACTAAGGTTTCCAAATCCACCCCACCGAAGTTAAGCATATATATTCTAAAAATATAGCCTATCAAAACATTCCATGAATCCAACTATAAGACAAAAAACAAAGAATATCCCAACTAAACCAAAAACATTCAATGTATCCGCTCTCAACAAATCACAAAGAAAATCCAATTTAATCAAAAAGGCATTCAATGTATCCATAAGATGAAACACAAGGAATATCCAACAGACAATTTAAACTCAATCAATTATAAGATTAACTCAAATAATTAACAGAACATTTATACTAAAAATTGTCAGATTTGTACAAGCAAATCTGAACTACTACGCCAAACAACGGTGGGGCTTCATCTTCAACCTTAGCTGAAGAGTCTAGCCACTCATAACTATGAAACTACAATTCGTAATAAAAGTGCTAAACATTTAAACTAAAACAACTAAATGTAAAGAAATAAATAAATAACTTTACATGGAAGAAATTTCACTCGCTGACGGGCGGCGCTTCCCCTCGTGGTAGCAATGCCTTCAGGATCCACTAAAATGCTAGCGGACGTCCACCGGTAAACACCAAAGTGGCTCAGGAATTGTACACTGAATGATGAAGCCAGATGGTGTTTATATAGGGGAAGACTCGGAGCAATATGGTTTGCAGATTCGATGTGGGATACTGCCCGTGTGCACTCGATCGCAGTGTGGTGCGATCGATCGCAGGTACGATCGATCGCATGTCTTGTGCGCACGATCTCATGTGCGCTTGATCGCATGTCTGCTACGATCGATCGCAGATGCACTGAACTTCAAATATTTCGATGTGGGATGTTGACCATGCGCTCGTTCGTAGGCAGGTGCGCTCGATCGCATATCTCGTGCGATCGATCGCAATGTCTCCAGAAGCTTCACATCTCCTGAAATGCTTCATTTTCTCCACAAACCTGTAAAAATACACAAAATACAAGAAAGACGTAAAATAAATTGAAATACTACTAACTAAGAGCATAACAAATATAAGTTAAGGGTCTAAAATATGCAATATTTAAGACTCATCAAATATTCCCGCCTGTCACATGGGTGACCCTTGTTCGATCCCTGGCAACGGCGCCAAAAACTTGTTGTGAGTTTTAAATTACTCGCAAGTGCACGAGTCGTTTGCAATATAGTGTTGTGCAAGTGCGAGGTCGAATCCACAGGGAATTGCGATGTGAAAATATAATTTAATCTAAACTAACTCTATTTTAACCTAGTTCCGAATTTCAAATGATAATTTGCAAAAGAAATTAAAATTAAACTAAATTGATTTTTAAAAAACTAATAATTAAAACACTAAGGTTTCCAAATCCACCCCACCGAAGTTAAGCATATATGTTCTAAAAATATAATCTATCAAAACATTCCATGAATCCAAAGATAAGACAAAAAACAAAAAATATCCCAACTAAACCAAAAGCATCCAATGTATCCGCTCTCAACAAATCACAAAGGAAATCCAATTTAATCAAAAAAGCATTCAATGTATCCATCAGATGAAACACAAGGAATATCCAACAGACAATTTAAACTCAATCAATTATAAGATTAACTCAAATAATTGACAGAACATTTATACTAAAAATTGTTAGATTTGTACAAGCAAATCTGAACTACTACGCCAAACAACGGTGGAGCTTCATCTTCAACCTTAGCTGAAGAGTCTAGCCACTCATAACTATGAAACTACAATTCGTAATAAAAGTGCTAAACATTTAAACTAAAACAACTAAATGTAAATAAATAACTTTACATGGGAGAAATTCCACTCGCTTACGGGCGGCGCTTCCCCTCGTGGTAGCAGTGCCTTCAGGATCCACTAGAATGCTAGTGGACGTCCATCGATAAACACCAAAGTGGCTCAGGAATTGTACACTGAATGATGAAGCCAGATGGTGTTTATATAGGGGAAGACCCGGAGCAATATGGGTTGCAGATTCGATGTGGGATACTGCCCGTGTACCCTCGATCGCAGTGTGGTGCGATCGATCACAGGTACGATCGATCGCATGTCTTGTGTGCATGATCTCATGTGCACTCGATCGCATGTCTGCTACGATCGATCGCAGATACACTGAACTTCAAATATTTCGATGTGGGATGTTAACCATGCGCTCATTTGTAGGCAGGTGCGCTCGATCGCATATCTCGTGCGATCGATCTCAATGTCTCCAGAAGCTTCACATCTCCTGAAATGCTTCATTTTCTCCACAAACTTGTAAAAATACATAAAACACAAGAAAGACGTAAAATAAAGTGAAATACTACTAACTAAGAGCATAACAAATATAAGTTAAGGGTCTAAAATATGCAAAATTTAAGACTCATCAAATATTCCCGCCTGTCGCGCGGGTAACCCGGGTTCGATCCTCGGCAACGGCGCCAAAAACTTGTTGTGAGTTTTAAATTACTCGCAAGTGCACGAGTCGTTTGCAATATAGTGTTGTGCAAGTGCGAGGTCGAATCCACAGGGAATTGCGTTGTGAAAATATAATTTAATCTAAACTAACTCTATTTTAACCTAGTTCCGAATTTCAAATGATAATTTGCAAAAGAAATTAAAATTAAACTAAATTGATTTTTAAAAAACTAATAATTAAAACACTAAGGTTTCCAAATCCACCCCACCGAAGTTAAGCATATATGTTCTAAAAATAGAGCCTATCAAAACATTCAATGAATCCAACTATAAGACAAAAAACAAAGAATATCCCAACTAAACCAAAAGCATCCAATGTATCCGCTCTCAACAAATCACAAAGGAAATCCGTTTTAATCAAAAAAGCATTCAATGTATCCATCAGATGAAACACAAGGAATATCCAACAGACAATTTAAACTCAATCAATTATAAGATTAACTCAAATAATTGACAGAACATTTATACTAAAAATTGTCAGATTTGTACAAGCAAATCTGAACTACTACGCCAAACAACGGTGGAGCTTCATCTTTAACCTTAGCTGAAGAGTCTAGCCACTCATAACTATGAAACTACAATTCATAATAAAAGTGCTAAACATTTAAACTAAAACAACTAAATGTAAAGAAATAAATAAATAACTTTACATGGGAGAAATTCCACTCGCTGACGGGCGGCTCTTCCCCTCGTGGTAGCAATGCCTTCAGGATCCACTAGAATGCTAGCGGACGTCCACCGATAAACACCAAAGTGGCCTAGGAATTGTACACTGAATGATGAAGCCAGATGGTGTTTATATAGGGGAAGACCCGGTGCAATATGGGTTGCAGATTCGATGTGGGATACTGCCCGTGTGCACTCGATCGCAGTGTGGTGCGATCGATCGCAGGTACGATCGATCGCATGTCTTGTGCGCACGATCTCATGTGCGCTCAATCGCATATCTCGTGCGATCGATCGCAATGTCTCCAGAAGCTTCACATCTCCTGAAATGCTTCATTTTCTCCACAAACCTGTAAAAATACACAAAACACAAGAAAGACGTAAAATAAAGTGAAATACTACTAACTAAGAGCATAACAAATATAAGTTAAGGGTCTAAAATATGCAATATTTAAGACTCATCAGTACTCTAGAGATTCATCTTTTGAGCTAGTAGGATATTCAGATGCTGATTTGGCTGGATGTAGGTTAGATAGAAAGAGCACAAGCGGAACATGCCAATTCTTAGGTGCTATGTTAACTTCTTGGTTTTCCAAGAAACATAATTCTGTTGCATTATCAACCGCTGAGGCAGAATATGTAGCAGCTGGCAGTTGTTGTGCCCAAGTGTTATGGATGAAACAACAACTAGAAGACTATGGCATGAACCTAAAAAATATTTCTATATTTTGTGATAATACTAGTGCCATCAACCTAACAAAAAATCCTATTCAGCACTCTAGAACCAAGCATATAGAGATTAGACATCATTTCCTAAGAGATTATGCTCAAAAAGGTGATATAAGATTAGAATTCATACCTTCAGAAAATCAAATAGCTGATATTCTTACAAAATCCCTAAGTGAAGCTAGTTTTTGTAAGATTAGAATGTTGATGGGACTGCTTGATTTTGATAAACTGAATGTTTGATTGCATCTCATTTCATCATTTGCATATTTAACATTGAGTGAAAGAATATTAATCTTTGTTTAATTATTTCCCTCACTCAAAAATGTCATAGATAAACAAAATCGTGCAAAAATTCAAGACTGAAAATTTTACTAAGGGTCCAGTCGACTGGTAAATGTTCTCCAGGCTACTGGTAATTCACTGCCAGATCTTCCAGTCGATTGGTACATCTGACCCAGTCGATTGGTAACTCTCTGCCAAATATTCCAGATGACTGGTAAGTCTTCTCCAGTCTTCTATTAGGTCGAATCCCTGTTTGGCGCCAATTTTTGAAAAACCCTTGTCCTCCAGTCGACTGGTAAAGGTAGCCCAGTCGAATAGTAAATGACTGCTAGTTTATCCAGTCGACTGGTATGTTTACCCAGTCGATTGGTAGGCAAACTATTCATCTTTTCAAAAGGCCCCAGTCGACTGGTAACTCGACCCAGTCGACTGGTATCGCGATATTATAAATATGACTGTTCATTTTTCTGAACTTTTACGCCATTTTCGAACTCCCAAATTTTCTCTCTAGAAAAATTCACCATTTTGTTCCAAACTTCATCTAAACACACCAATCTACTCATCCATAAAGAGATTTTTGACTTTCTGTGGTTAAAATCTTTTATTTTCACCAAAATTCATTTTCCCAAAAAAAAACTCTTTTTTCTTCAAAATGAGCGATAAGATCCGTATAAAACTCACAACAAGTGGACCTAATGCGCCTAAAAAGCCAAGGTCTTCAAAGCCTTCGGCATCGGAGTAGAAAGGAAAGGGAGCAGCGGGCTCATCCAACAAGGAGCCCAGAACAGAGTTGGAGCAGACTCTGTTTTACAGTCCGGCGGCACATGCAAGGTATAACTCTATAATCCGTCACAAGAAAATCATGACGGGTAGAGTTGTTGATTTCGACTCTATTCGCCATGGAAATTTTGATATTCTACCAGCCTTTGAGGCAACAAATCTGACCCCACTAGTCAGAATTTATGAGAAATATTACCCGCGACTGATTCACCAGTTCTACGCAAACTTGGTGAAACCCAGTCCTCTGGCTCTGAGATTCAGAACCAGAGTCAGCGGTGTGGAGTTTGAGGTCAACACTGACATCTTGATGAGCGTTCTGAGAATCCCTGTAAGGGGGATTCAATGGAGTCTGGATGGATGGCCAGACAACTTTGAGGTTGAGGAGGCCTGTCAAATAGCCAGGGGAGACCCTAACTATGTGTACAGACCCACTACATTTCATACATGTAGTGACATGCCCCTCGACTCAAAGATATTTCAGCTGATTGTCAGTTGGACCATCCACCCGAGACTCGGGAGTCGAGGGTATCTATCTAAAATAGATACGGTATTGATTTGGTGCCTAAAATCTGGGCACCACTTCAATATATATCCTTTGCTGCTCACCAACATGATAAACGGCGAAGCAAACGACTTCGGGTGTCTTTCTTATGGGATGCTCATTACGCTCATCCTCCAGCACTTCCGGGTATCTTTGTCTGCCTCCGAGGCTCAGGATATCGGATTGACGGACATCATCAACATCTCATCACTGAAGAAGATGGGATGTACTGTTCGTGAAGGATTCCTTTATCCGAAGGCCAGAAAGCGCCTGAGGATCCTAGAGGATGCGAGCGACAGTGATGAGGATGCTGCTGCTGATACAGTTGCTGAGATGGAGACGGATACCCGAGCACCTCCCATCGGTGACTCGAGTACTGGTCAGACTGGTTACGGCGACATCCTACGAGCTATCACGAGCCTCCAGATGACGATGGAGTCTGGTTTCCAGTCCATGCAGTCTGATTACCAAAGACTGAGCTCCTCCATAGACCGCCTACGGGACGACTTCGAGTTACATCGAGAGCACATCGAGGGTTTCCTAGCTGAGATTAGGGAACTTCTTCGTGACAGCTCAGACTCTCCCGCACCTTGAGTCTATATCTTTATTATGTACTTAGTGTTTTCCAGCTCTTATCACATAGCACGAACATTTCATGTACTATTTTGTCTTAGTTATGGCTCTGTGAAGCCCGTTTGTGTATTGATTTTTTATATATAATGATGTATTTCTATTAGCCATATTTTGCATCTATTTACGCTATTTGTGATATGTTAGCACTGTTTTAAAACTCTATTTAGCCACTAAACTGCTCTAAAATGCTTATACGTGTATGAAAACTTCCGGTTCTTTTCGGGAAGGCTTCCGAAACCCGAATGAAGCCAAATTTTTGCGTACAAGTTTGTTTTCTTATACTCTAGATGATTATATTGACTAAATAGCTTATTTTTTGTGTTATGCCCCCTTTGGTTGCTGTTGTCAAAACGGGAGAGAAAAAATGAGAAAAACGAGAAAATCTAAGTAAATGCAACCAATGCATAGATTTAGGGGGAGCATTGCTCCATAGCATTATAAAAATGTTGTTTATTGACTGGTTGAGTTTGATTCTGGATTGGTTAAAAGAAATATAAACTGTGTTTGCTTGTTTACAAGGTGGTTTTACTTGAAAAACAGAGGAGACTCTGTCCAAATTTTGGTAAAATCCTAACACTAAGCTTTTAAAACTGTTTTTACATTATTAGTTTTGTCATCATCAAAAAGGGGGAGATTGTTGACCCTCGCCCGTATTTTAATGATGGCAAAACACAACTGTTATTTAACTAACAAGTTTAAACTAAGTTGTATTAAGGATCAAACACATTCAACCAAGGAACAAAGTACAAGAACTCGAACCAAATCAAGTATCAAGTGAAGACTGAAGATCTAGTATAGATCTTAAGGTTTAGAACCAATGTAAGTCTCACTTATACATTGTATTAGCTTGTTCAATGGCTCGAACACAAAATATTTTCTAAAAACCATTGTTTTTAAATGTTTTTAATGAAAAACAGAAGAAAAACTGGGTTGGAAGACAACCCAGTCGACTGGGTACATATACTAGTCGACTAGTATATGGGACAGAAGGTACCCAGTCGACTGGATGAATCAACCCAGTCGACTGGATTAATCAACCCAGTCGACTGGTAAAATGGACAGAAAGTCCCCAGTCGACTGGATGAATCAACCCAGTCGACTGGTACATGGACAGTAAGTCCCCAGTCGACTGGATTAATTAACCCAGTCGACTGGTAAAATGGACAGAAAGTCTCTAGTCGACTGGATGAAATATACCAGTCGACTGGATACCCAGAAGGTCTGAAAACGTGATTTTTTCAAGTGAACCCAGTCGACTGGTATCTCGACCCAGTCGACTGGTAGTTCAAAAATATGACCGTTGGACTCCAAATCTGAACGTTTTAAAGTAAATCCTTTTCAAATTAAAGTCCTAATGGCCATATTAATTGATTGCTATATAAACCCATTCAGTTAAGCATTTAATAAGAAGCTGTATATATTCAAAAAGAGTTGATCTCACATAATCAAGTTTTTGTACTCTTGAAACACAAAAAGCCTTGAAATAATCTTGTTGAGCCATTTCTTCAAGCTTTACTTTGAAAGAGAGACATTTCTATTGTAATAAGCTTTCATTTGCTGTCTCTCTACCTTTTACTTTACACCATCTTTGTAAAGGGATTACTTCCGAGAAGAAGGAGAAACTTCCGAAAGGAAGGGGATTGTTCGGTTTAAGCAACTCCTGTAATTTGCTTGTGTACGGTTTGTGCAACACCTGGCTAAGTTGTGCGACTAAGTTTCTTAGTGGATTACTTTAAAAAGTTCCTTGAAGAGAGTGGACATAGGGTCGGAACGAATCCGATATTGCCGAACCACTATAAACTGTGTTTGCATCCTCTTTCCTTAAACTCTTTATTTACAACACATTACTTGTATTAATTGTTTGCTGCTTATCAGGTTTTATAAACTTGTATTAATTCCGCAAAAAGTTTTTAAAAACCTAATTCACCCCCCCTCTTGGGTTGAAACCTCGAGCTACATGCTTAAATAGTCATATTTAAGCCCCTTAATTTACACTTGTTAGACTCTTTACTTATCTATTTCAGTAGATTATACTTCACTTTTTTGTTTTATGTGTTTTTCACAGGTCTTGGACAAAAAGATAACAAAATGGACCTTTTAGGAGCAAAAGTAAAGTTTTGCCATCCAGCAAGGTGCACTCGAGTGCACCTCATTGAGATCGAGTGCACAAGAATAAGAGCGCACTTGAAGAAGTCTCGAGCACACACCTGCGCTCGAGCGCAATTACTCCAGAGGTGGCAGAAGCCAGAATTGGAAAGAAGCCCTCCGACTTCAAATAGAAATTAGGGTTTCGAGACCCTATAAATAGCCTTGTAAAAACATGTAACAGATACTTTTGATTGGAGATTCAAATAAGAGAGCTTAGGAGAGGAATTGACGACTCGTCTCCCAAGTCTTCTTCGGTTTTAGTTTTCATTTTTTGCTTCATTATGTTTAGCATGTTTACTTTACTTAGCATGTGTAACTAAACACCTATAGGGCTCGATTGAAGCCCTAGTTATGCTTTTCCACACATCTATTCATTGATTATCTTTGCTATAGCCCTGTTTGAATGTTTAACTTGATTAATACCTATTTGTATTTAAATTCCTCGTATGTGTGTGTCTGATCAATATATTTATGTCGTATGGTTAGGTTAGTCGAATCAATTTGGATGACCGAGTCCTGGGTTTGACATTAGTAACAAGGGATATCCACACCGGATTCCTTGGTTAATCAACATGGGAAACGAGGAGCAGACCGCCCTAGGTCCCGTGTGGTTACCGATCTCCATAGCCCTCATGCTTTCTTAAGGAACAACTCAATATACACCCATGCTGAATCCCTTAAGAGAGAGAAGAGTTAGAGTATACACCATGCCTAACTCGTTGCATAGGGAGATCAATAGCTTAAGGTGTGGACCAAGCCCTGATAGACGCTTAAATATACATATTTAAGCCCCATTATTTACACTTGTTAGATCCTTTATTACATTAATTTGGTATCTTTTACTCCATTTGTGTGTTTTACATGTTTTTATAGGGACTTAGAGAAAAAGAAGCAGTTTTGGCACTTTAAGGAAGAAATCTAAAAGCCCTGGAGCACTTTCTGGACAAAGTGCGATCGAGCGCACATGCAATGCGATCGAGCGCACATGCGATCATGTGCACACTTGTAGGATCGAGCGCACATTGTGATCGAGCGCAAGGACACATGCGATCGAGCGCACACATACGGGCGTGAACAGTAAACTGCAGAACCCTGTTTTGGAAATAACCCTATTTTGGAAATAAAGGAGTTTTGCGTTTTAGGAAAGTTTAGGAACTCATGAGCCGATTAGGACTTCTCAAAGACCTATAAATACACTTGTAAATCACACACAAAAGGCATCACCTCTTGGGGGGATCACTTCTTAGATCCCTTCTTTTATCTTTTGCTTTAGCTTGGAGAAGGAGACCGTGGAGCGGAATTGATGACTCTTCTCTCGGGTTTCTTCTTTCCTTTTTATTTTATTATGTGTAATTAAATTCTTAGTAGGGCTTGGTTGAAGCCCTAATTATGTTTACTCAATAAATTTAGTATTGGCGCCTTGCGATATTTATGTTGTGTTGCTTAAACTTGATTAATACCTGCTTTTATTTAAATTCCTCATATGTATATGTCTGATCAATATGTGCATGTGGTATGGACTTGTTAGTTAGATCAATTTGGATGACCGAGTCATGGGTCTAACATTAGTAACAAGGGATATCTTATTCGGATACCCGAGTTAATCAACATGGGAAACCGGGAGTAGATACCATGCCCTAGGTCTCATGTGGTTATCGATTTCCATAGTACTTATGTTTTCTTAAGGAACAACTCAAGCAGATACCATGCTGAATCCCTTAAGGAAGAAAAGAGTTAGAGTAGATACCATGCCTAACTCGTTGCTTAGGGAAATCAATAGCTTAAGGAGTAGATACCATGCCCTTAGGTTGGCAACCAGTAGGTATACATGGCATGAATAAAGCATTGGCATACTGTTATATTGTGGTAGCATAATTAGTGGTGGATATCAAGTCCCTACGCCTTTATCCTTAGTATTTCATCTTTATTATTTCTCAACGCTTTTATTATTTCTATCTTTTTATTACTGCGAAACTAATTCTAAAGTTAAATTTACCAATCCCTGTGGAGATGATCTTGCATTCGCACACTATGCTACTAAGTTGACCTAGTGCACTTGCAAGTAAAACGAATACGATTATTTACCCATTTATTTAGGTAGATAATCGCTCAACAAGTTTTTGGCGCCGTTGCCGGGGATTGTGCTAAATTTCTGTTTAGAATTATTTCCCGTTTATTTTTCTTATTTTGTTCAATTTTTTTTTCTTTCTTATTTTTCATTAAATATTTTTCTTAATATGTTTTTTTTATATTTTATTTTCATCAATTATCTAACTTAATTCTTCATTTTTGTTATTTTCTTTCTTTCTGTTTTAGGTGTGCATCAGTGCTAATTCTGGCACTGCGATCGAGCGCAAACCTAAGTGCGATCGAGCGCACTGGTGCGATTGAGCGCAGTGCTTAGAGCACTCAAGCGCAAATAGTCCAGAGACTACCCGAGCAGCAGTACTGAAGCTGCTGCACTAAGGTATTCCTATTGATTCATGCAAGGGCTTCGAGTGAGGAACCCAACCATCCTTTCACTTGATATAGAAAGTGAGCAGATCATTCAAAAGAGGCCTAGAAACAACTTCGAAGAGAGAGAAGAAGAATTTGAGGGTGAAGCACCAATGGAATAGCTTTACAACCAACTGCCACCAAAACGGAGACCTATAAAGCAATCCTTCATTCCACAGAACCTCAACCATCCTTCATGCATTGCATATCAACCTAAGGTGGAAGAAAATTATTACATATCTCCGGAGATACTTAGTGCCTTGACTCATTTTAGGGGTACACCTGCTGAGGATCCACACTTGCACCTTCGAGAATTCTGTGATCTCTGCAAGTTCCAGCATATTCGGAGCCTAGATCAAGAGGGAATCAGGTTAATTCTTTTCCCTTTTTCATTAAAAGATAATGCTAAAATGTGGTATCATTTATTGCCTACAGATTCCATCCATACTTGGGAAGAGCTATCTAATAGATTTCTAAGGAAATTTTTTCCAGCCCAAAAGACAAGGCAGATGAGGAAGGAGATTCAATCCTTCCAACAGAGGGATGGAGACCTTTTCTTTGAGGCATGGGGACACTTTAATGAGCTGCTACTCAAATGTCCATATCACAACTTACCTCAAGATGAGCTGGTACTAGCTTTCTATGAAGGTTTGAGTGGTATAAATCAAGGTATAATGGATTCCAGTTGTGGAGGTGTGCTGATGGAGAAGACTAGTGAAAAAGCCATGGAGCTGTTTGAGACATTAAGTGAGCACACCCAACAATTCTCCTCGAAAGGTAGACAAGGAATTAAAAGCAAGAGTATGCATGAGGCGAGCTTCAATGATGAATCTTCGAATTAGATGGCTGCTATGGAAAGAAAGCTAGACATGCTCATAAAAGCCATGGCTGATCAGAACAACTTATGTAGTCCACAGGCTACACAACCCCAGGTATGTGCTATATGCTCTCATTTTGATCATAATACTTATACTTGTCCTCTGTATTCAACTACAGATCAAGAGCAAGCAAATTATGAGGGACCGAACAGCGCATATGCAAATACCTACAATCCTGGATGGCAGAACCACCCCAATCTCTCATGGAGCAACACTCAAAATGCTTTGAATCTTCAAGGACAGCAACGACACTTCCAACCAGCAGGCCAACCAGTGCCGGAATCAGAAAATAGTGACCTAGAGAATCTTATGAGGCAACTGATGACTTCACAAGAACAGTTCATGATTGAGCAACGACAAACCACTACAAAACATGAGCAAGCCATTCAAAGACTCGAGGAACAAATGGGGCAATTGGCTAAGGAGCTAAGTGAAAGAAAGTTGGGTGAACTTCCAGTCCAACCACTACCTACTCCAAGAGGACATCAGCAACTAAATGCCGTGACAACCTAACAAATGGTAAGATCATTGAAACTGATGAGCCTACACAAGCATCCATATCCAAGGTAAGCGAGATGGAGAAGGTAAATAGTGAGAAGGTTAAAATCAAAAGATATAATGCATTAAAATTACCCCCAGATAATACAAAATGTTTTAATGTATGCATGACGCAAAGTGTTGTTGAGGAAACTTTTCAGGTCCATCACGTTGATCCAATAGAAACTGCTCTTATCTATAGTGTCCCAAGATCGGATATTAAGCCCAAATGCAAGGATGTTACTGATGACATCATTAACACTATGCACCTCCTTGAGGCCTTTCCAAAGCATCCAAGTAAGTACACCGATCCATTTGACCATCATGTGCCTACTAATATTATTTTCCCTTCTATTGTACAGGCACCTAACTTGGAATTCAAGCAGTTGTCAGAGCACTTACCGTATGCTTATATGGGAGAGAATAGAACATTTCCTCTGCTAGCTGCTGCCACTCGTAGTTTTGGGGAAAAATAAGGCTTGGTCCGGCTGAAGACGTTAAACTTAGCGCTCATGGGAGGCACCCCACAGCTTATCCTTTTATTTTTATTATTTTACGTATTTATTGTTATTTATTTATTTTTATTACTTCTTGTTTTCCCGTATTACGTCAGTTTTTATTTTTTAGGGACAATGTGTGCATCTGTTCAAGTTTGGGGGTGTATGGGGACACATTCACACACTACACTATGTCCTAAATTTTTAGTTTTGTCACTATTTTCATAGATAAATGCATGTTCATTCTGTCCAATAAACTTTTTTTTTGTGATCTAAACAAAATGTTATGATTCGACTTCATCAATGAGCTTAACACTTTGAACATATAGGCCAATAAACAAGTTTTGAACCTAGATCACTGCCCTTTTGGCATTTAAGAATTCACAAGTTTAACTTGAACTATCACAAGCACACTAACACATAGCTGTGTGGGGTATGACATGACATTTGGATTGGTATGTTTCTTTTGCTTGACTGTGAACTAGATGACCTATTAGATTGACATTTTGGCATATAAAAATAGAAAAGATTGATTCATGCTCAAAAAGAAAAAAATGCTCCTAATGATCAATAAAAACAAATCTTCCGCTGAGTAACTGGCCCTCTTGCCTCAGTAAGCATTGAGTGTCACGTCAAAAGGTGGAAAATCTTAAGTGATCATTAAAAAGCAATTTTTCACTGAGTAACTGGCCCTCTTGCCTCAGTAAGCATTGAGTGTCACGTCAAAAGGTGGAAAATTCTAAATGGTAGCATAAAAATCAGTTAGTTTCGTAGCCTTGTTGACTCGAGCCACTAAGTCCTTAGGGGTGTCTTTACACCTAATGCCCTAAAACCATATGGTTTTGGAGTCATTGGCCAAACACTCATTACACGAGTCATCAAGAAAGCTTAAAGGAACTAACTTGGCAAAAATCTTGCAAATAAAAGTCTATGCCATATTTGTTGACTCTAATAGGAAGTTTGGTGAATCTTGAGTCATCGAAACACTACCCATTTGAATTTCTTGGAAACTCAATCTTTTATGTGCTAATCACCACACACCGAAGTCAAACTTGTGATATCTTAGAATACCTAGTGAATATGATTTACGTTCAACACTCTTATTCATTGCAGATATATGTTTACACTTGTTAAGCTTGCTCATGAATGTGCATCATTGTTTTGTGTAAAATCTAGATTTTTTTATTGACACTATGAACATTGGATTTATCTATATTTCTATTTTAGTTTTTAATTTAGTATTGCTAAGGGACTAGCAATATGTAAGTTTGGGGGTGTGATAGACGCTTAAATATACATATTTAAGCCCCCTTATTTACACTTGTTAGATCCTTTATTACGTTAATTTGGTATCTTTTACTCCATTTGTGTGTTTTACATGTTTTTATAGGGACTTGGAGAAAAAGAAGCAGTTTTAGCACTTTAAGGAAGAAATCTAGAAGCCCTGGAGCACTTTCTGGACAAAGTGCGATCGAGCGCACATGCAATGCGATCGAGCGCACATGCGATCAAGCGCACACTTTTAGGATCGAGCGCACATTGCGATCGAGCACAAGGACACATGCGATCGAGCGCACACATACGGGCGTGAACAGTAAACTGCATAACCCTGTTTTGGAAATAACCCTATTTTGGAAATAAAAGAGTTTTGCGTTTTAGGAAAGTTTAGGAACTCATGAGCCGATTAGGACTTCTCAAAGACCTATAAATACACTTGTAAATCACACACAAAAGGCATCACCTTTTGGGGGGATCACTTCTTAGATCCCTTCTTTTATCTTTTGCTTTAGCTTGGAGAAGGAGACCGTGGAGCGGAATTGACGACTCTTCTCTCGGGTTTCTTCTTTCCTTTTTATTTTATTATGTGTAATTAAATTCTTATTAGGGCTTGGTTGAAGCCCTAATTATGTTTACTCAATAAATTTAGTATTGGCGCCTTGCGATATTTATGTTGTGTTGCTTAAACTTGATTAATACCTGCTTTTATTTAAATTCCTCATATGTATATGTCTGATCAATATGTGCATGTGGTATGGACTTGTTAGTTAGATCAATTTGGATGACCGAGTCCTGGGTCTAACATTAGTAACAAGGGATATCTTATCCAGATTCCCGAGTTAATCAACATGGGAAACCGGGAGTAGATACCATGCCCTAGGTCTCATGTGGTTGTCGATTTCCATAGTACTTATGTTTTCTTAAGGAACAACTCAAGCATATACCGTGCTGAATCCCTTAAGGAAGAAAAGAGTTAGAGTAGATACCATGCCTAACTCGTTGCTTAGGGAAATCAATAGCTTAAGGAGTAGATACCATGCCCTTAGGTTGGCAACCAGTAGGTATACATGGCATGAATAAAGCATTGGCATACTGTTATATTGTGGTAGCATAATTAGTGGTGGATATCAAGTCCCTACGCCTTTATCCTTAGTATTTCATCTTTATTATTTCTCAACGCTTTTATTATTTCTATCTTTTTATTACTGCGAAACTAATTCTAAAGTTAAATTTACCAATCCCTGTGGAGATGATCTTGCATTCGCACACTATGCTACTAAGTTGACCTTGTGCACTTGCAAGTAAAACGAGTACGATTATTTACCCATTTATTTAGGTAGATAATCGCTCAACAAGCCCTTAGGTTGGTAATCATTAGATATTCATGATAAGGCTAGAGCATTGAAACTTTACTTAGTGGGAAAGTATAATTAGTGTGGATATCGTAGTCCTCTATTCTCATTATTGTTATTCACCCTCGATCAACTATTATTTCTCTTTTTTTTTAACTTGAAGAAATTAATTGTAGAAAGAAATTCACCAATCCCTGTGGAAATGATCTCGCACTTGCATACTATGCTACCACAGACCTTGTGCACTTGAAAGTAAAACTAGAGCGATTATTTGCATATTAATTTAGGTAGATAATCATCACAACAAGTTTTTGGCGCTGTTGCCGGGGATTGAGCTAAATTTCCTTTTAGTATTAATTTTTCATTTAAATTTGATTATTGTTATTTATTATTCCATTCTTGATTTTTATTGTTATCTTATATTAAAACCCTAATGAAATTCCTTTTTCTCTGTTTCATGTACTCCTCTGTGCCACTTGCAATTGAGCGCACCCTCCAGTGCGATCGAGCGCAATTGAGGTAGAGAGTGCTCAGAGCAGCAGTGTCTGACTACTGTACTCACATATCAACAACTAATTCATGCATAGACGTCGGTCCAAGAATCCAACAATCCTTTCCTTTGATTTCGAGCTTGAGAGATCTATCCGACAAAGGTTTAGGGATAACTCGGAAGAAGTAGGAAAAGGGAGCGAGGAAGAGATACCAATGGCAGAACAAATAGCTGAATAGCAACCACCCGAATGAAGACTGATGAAGCAATCCTTCATCCTGTAAAACCTCGAACAACCTTCGTGCATTGCGTATCAACCTGAGGCAGAAGAAAACTATTAAATATCTCCGCAGATACTCAGTGCACTGCTGGTTGGAAATTTCTTTGTTACCCTTTATTGTTTTGGTTGTTGCTCCATGAGAAGTTCAGGTGATTCCACCATCCAGGGTTGTATATGTTGGCATAGGGGTTGTTCTTTTGTGGATAATTGTTCGGACCCACAAAGTTGGCTTGCTCATGATCTGCAGATGAATATAAAGGACAAGTATTAGTATCATGATCAAACTACGAGCAAATGGCACATATCTGTAGTGGTTTGGCTGATGGATTAGTCGAGGTGTTCTGAGCGGCCATGGCTTTCACTAATAGGTCAATTTTTCTTTCCATGGCGGCTATTTGAGGAGATGATCCTTAGTTCATGCTTACCTCATACATACTCTTATTTTTGGTTACGTGTCTACCTTGAGAGGAGAACTGTTGCGTGTGCTCACTTAGGGTTTCGAACAGTTCCATTGCCTCTTCGCTGCTCTTTTCCATCAGCACTCCTCCACAACCTGAATCAACAATATTTTTGTTAGAATCACTTAAACCTTCATAAAATGCTTGTACTAGTTCGTCTTGGGGTAGATTGTGGTGTGGGCACTTAAGTAGTAGCTCGTTGAAGTGTCCCCATGCCTCGAAGAACAGATCTCCATCCTTCTGTTGGAATGATTGTATTTCTTTCCTCATTTGCCGTGTCTTCTGGTCTGGGAAGAACTTCTTTAGAAATTTGCTTGCTAACTCCTCCTAAGTGTGGATGGAAACTGCAGGCAAAGAATTATACCATAATTTAGCATTATCTTTCAAGGAAAAAGGGAAAAGAATTAACTTTATTCCTTCTTGGTCTAAGCCTCGGATGTGCTGGAATTTGTAAAGGTCGAAGAACTCTCGAAGCTGTTGATGAGGATCCTTACTAGGTGTACCCTTAAAGTGAGTCAACTACTCCTGAACACAAGAAGAATGACCTCGAAACTCTTGTGAGGCAACTAGCAACTCAGCAACAATAAATCCTGAATAAGCATGAACAATTCATGGAAGAGTCAAAGTAGTTTCAGACTGAAATGAGGTAGATCACTGCCAAGCATGATCAAGCCATTCAAGGACTAGAGGTGCAAATGGGGCAGTTAGCAAAGGAATTGAGTAGCAGAAAGCAAGGAGAACTCGCAGCTCAGTCATTGCCTAATCCAAGAGGACACCAGCAGCTGAATGCATAACAACCTTAAGAAGTGGAAAGTTCATTGGCACCAATGAGCCTACACAAACATCTCCAGACCAACCATCTACATCTAAGGTAAAGGAGATAGAAAAGGTAAATACACCTCCACCCTTCCCTCAAAGGTTAGTAAAGCCTAAAAAGGAAACTAAAATGATTGACATATTTGAAACCTTAAAAAAGGTAGAAATAAATATTCCTTTATTAGAGGCAATAAAACAACTTCCTACTTATGCCAAGTTTTTAAAAGATTGTTGCACTAACAAATGAAAGTTTCAGGAACATGAGACGGTAGCCTTGACCAAAGAGGTGAGTGCTGTATTATTAAGAAAGTTACCACCTAAACTAAAAGATCTTGGTAACTTTACTATTCCTTGCAAGCTAGGTGACCAATTGTTCGAACACGCATTATTGGATCTAGGAGCAAGTGTCAATTTGCTACCTTACAGTGTGTTTGAGACACTAGGGTTGGGAGAACTCCAACCAACCTCCATTACTTTACAATTAGCCGATAGAAGCATCAAACGGCCTAGAGGTATTCTCGAGGATGTTTTGGTAAGAGTAGTTAAATTTATTTTACCTGCTGATTTTATTGTATTAGACATGGAGGAGTGCCAGATGCCTGTACAACTCCCTATTATTCTAGGGAGACCATTTATGATCACTGCTGACACAAACATAAATGTAAAAAGAGGTATTGTCACAATGAGAGTAAATGACGAAGAGATAGAATTTAAAATCTTTAATATAATAGACCCTCCTGGGACTAATGATAAGTGTCATAATGTAAGCTTCGTACATGGTATTAAGGAGAAAGTATCCAAAGGTCATTTCACTGAACCAATGAAGACCATTCAAGATAACAAAGGATTTGGATTTGGGCCAAAAGATAATGTGATAAAAGATGTCCATGGAGTTGTGCATCCCATCAAGAGCACATCTAAACCTTCAAGTAAGTATAATCCTCAAGTTAAAAATCATGTACTTACTAATACTACTTCTCATTGTTTTATCTACCAAGTGCCTAAATTGGAGACAGAGTAGCTATCAACGAACTTAGAACCACCTAATGGGGGCCCTAATTGCCTCCTTAAAGAAATATAGCCTTAAAAGCTACCATAGAGAGCACTTGAGAAAATTCACTTGATCAACATATAGCTTAAGTACCTCTATCAAGGTTAGTGGTACTGAGGCCACTACAAATCGATATGACTGTATCGTTTCCATTTTTTTTAAATTCTTTTTATAACTTCTGTTTATTACTTCGGTCTTGCGATCAAGCGCACACTAAATGCACTCGAGCACCACCTCACCCTCCACTGCGCACTAGCACACCACAAGTGAACACTTGCGCATCATTGCGATCGAGCGCACACAACAAATGCGCTCGAGTGCAATTGGGGCAAAGGGGTCACGTGCACGTTATAAGCAGTTTTCCGTTCTTTCCCTCACTTACACTCGATCGCACTTCTGCTCTATCTCTCTTGCACGAAACACCCCACACCAAAACCTTACCTTCCACTCTCGTCCGGCACATCTCCACCATCACCTCACCACACAACCAAACCAAACCACACGGCAAATACATTCTCTGTTTACTTTACCCACACATCCATTTTCTAAAAAGCACAAGGTACATACATATTTTTTAAAGCAAACACACAATTTTAAATCTTCAGCTTATATATACATTATATATTTGTCATTCATGTGTGTTGATTGGATGATTTTACTTTTTGCAGGAGGTTTGGATCAAGGGAGTAAAAACCTTACAGCTTCTGGTTTTGGTGCACACCAAGTGTTCGATAGAGTGCCTGACCGAGTGCGATCGAGAGCTAGGCATCAATGATCAAGCGCACTAGACCAAGCGATCGAGCGCAATTTTGATAGTAGCATATATCCAGATTCTGCAAACATGGCTTCCATATCCCGAGCTTCGAGCAGCCGTCATCCAACATCCCGGCCTAGCTTCAAACAGCGTGAGGAACTATTTGAGACCACTTTCAATATCGAAGAGTACTTCAAGACTTTGGACGCCACAAGGTGGGCTGTCCAAGAGTTCAAATGCCGAGGATTTAAGCGACTATTTAAGCCGGCCTGCTCAACATCCTATATGCGATTCGTGGTCAGTTTCTACGAGAACCTGACCTATGACTGCACCAGGCCGAAGATCCTTTCTTCTATCGAGCTGACCACCACTGAGATAGCCAGCTCCCTGCATTACTGCAATGAGTCCTCTCCAGAGGACAACCATATAGAAAGCAGCCTGATTCATTCCCTCTCCCACATATCATTGAGGATATGTGTGCAGGGCAGTACGCTGACCGCCACAACAATACGGGGAGCTAGTCGAGGTTGCCTCCCCGTTTATGGTTCGTCGACTCATTCTTGCAATGTAATGTGTGTCCCTTAGGGCACAAGACACAGAGGGAAGATCAGTTCTTACAAGCTCTCTACACTTTTCACTGGGGTCATTGGTACTCCATCCCAGCGGTCATATGGAGTCAGATACATAAATTTTGGGATGGGGTACATAACCAACAGACTACCATAACTAATGCTTGGGGTCTTACTTTCCCCTTCTTGCTCAGTCATATCTTAAAGAAGAAGGGGATTAGAGGATCCTCTATAGACGGCCCGGTTAGTGACCATCATTTTTTTAGGATAGCATAGTTAAGCCTCAGCCAGTCATATATGCCTCGAGGACCCAGGCACTGATTCCTCCAGTTGAGCCTGTTGCCGATGATCCTATAGTGGATGATCCGATGGAGGCCAAGCATCTACCGGTGAGCCCTTCATGAGAGGAGGACCAGACAAACATGGGATCCATAGAGTATCAGCATCTTCTAGACCAGTTGTCTTCTTTTCGCTCTGAGCTATCCGACATTCGTCGAGATGATCGTGAGGCAGTCCGTTTGATCTATCAGCAGATCGATGGGTTAAAGGCATAGTTCACACGACAAGAAGCGATACTACAGGCCATCCTTGACCGATTACCTCTTGCACCCGGTACCTCATCGACTGCACCCACTGATGATCAGCAGTGAGGAGATACCCCATCTGGCTGAAGACGTTAAACTTAGCACTCATGGAAGGCACCCCAGACATATCCTTTTCATTTTAATACCTTTCATTTATTTATAATCATATTTACATGTCTACTATTTATCTTTTATTTTCCGGAACAACATTTGTTTTCCTTTGTCAGGTACTTAGTGCGTTCATCCAAATCAAGTTTGGGGGCGTATACAAGCAAGCAAACAACCTAGTTCTCAATCTCCCAGGTCAGATCTTTCCATGCCACACACATTGGGGACAATATGCATTTTAAGTATGGGGGTAGTGGGAGATACTAGATACTATCACACACGCACTTGAAACACATGCACACATTAAGTCCCAGTTTTTTTAGGAAGATAAATGCATGTTCTTTTGATAAACAAAAATTTTGGTTACTTTAAAAATTTGATAACACTTCATTAGTAAGCTTAAAAGCTAGAACACATAGTCTTGTAATAGGAATTTTACAAAGTTTAGTTACTTACCTCAAGGCACCTAAGAATTCACTAGTATGATCCAAAATTGCACAAGCACATTTAGCACGCATTTGTGTGGGGTATGACATATAATTCTGTTGTATATGTTTCCATAACCTAAACTATAATCGGATAACTTGTTGAAAAGAACCCTTTGGCATAAGAAAAAGAAAGAAAAATATGTTCATCATGCAAAAAGAGAAAAGCTTCCAAAAATCAAATTTCCACTGAATAACTAGGCCTCTTGCCTCAGTAAGCATTGAGCGTTCACGTTAAAAGGTGGAAATTTCATTGAGAAGTATAAAGCAACCTGTTAGTTCCATAGCCTTTTTAACTCGGGTTAGTAAGTCCTTAGGGGTGTCTTTACACCTAATGCCCTAAAACCATTTGGTTTGGGAGTCATTGGCCAAACACTCGTTACAAGGGTCAAATAGAAAGCTTAATAGAACTCAACATGGCAAAAATCGCTTGACAAAAGAAAAGAGAAAAAAAAAGCAAGTATTATGCCATTTTGTTCTCTTTGATAAGAAATTCAATGAAAGTTTGGCACCAAAACACTATCCACTAAAATTATGTGGAAACCCCATCTCATATGTGCTAATTCATTACACACAAATCAAACTTGCGATACCTTAAGCCAACCTTAGGTGAGTAGCAAAAAACTTTTGAAAGTCCTCTTACAATGCAAAATGTGTTTTTATTTTAAGCTTACTCATGAAAGGTTATCATAGTTTTATACACAACCCGAATTTCTGAGTATCATGAGAATGAATTTATCTTTCAAATTTTGTTCGAGTATTGAATTGCTAAGGGACTAGCAATATGTAAGTTTGGGGGTGTGATAAGTGCTTAAATAGTCATATTTAAGCCCCTTAATTTACACTTGTTAGACTCTTTACTTATCTATTTCAGTAGATTATACTTCACTTTTATGTTTTATGTGTTTTTCACAGGTCTTTGACAAAAAGATAACAAAATGGAGCTTTTAGAAGCAAAAGTAAAGTTCTACCATCCAGCAAGGTGCGCTCGAGTGCACAAGAACAAGAGCGCACTTGAAGAAGGCTCGAGTGCACACCTGCGCTCGAGCGCATCCCGTATACGCTCGAGTGCAATTACTCTAGAGGTGGCAGAAACCAGAATTGGAAAGAAGCCCTCCGACTCCAAATAGGAATTAGGGTTTTGGGACCTTATAAATAGCCTTATAAAAATATATAATAGATACTTTTGATTAGAGATTCAAAGAAGAGAGCTTAGGAGAGGAATTGACGACTTGTCTCCCGAGTCTTCTTCGGTTTTAGTTTTCAGTTTTTATTTCATTATGTTTAGCATGTTTACCTTAGCATGTGTAACTAAACACCTATAGGGCTCGATTGAAGCCCTAGTTATGCTTTTCCATACATCTATTCATTGACTATCTTTGCTATAGCCCTGCTGAATGTTTAACTTGATTAATACCTGTTTGTATTTAAATTCCTTGTATGTGTGTGCCTGATCAACATATGCATGTGGTATGGATAGGTTAGTTGAATCAATTTGGATGACCGAGTCCTGGGTTTGACATTAGTAAAAAGGGATATCCATACTGGATTCCCGGGTTAATCAATATGGGAAACCGGGAGCAGACCAAGCCCTAGGTCCCGTGTGGTTGTCGATATCCACAGCCCTCATGCTCTCTTAAAGAACAACTCAGTATACACCCATGCTGAATCCCTTAAGAGAGAGAAGAGTTAGAGTATACACCATGCCTAACTCGTTGCATAGGGAGATCAATAGCTTTAGGTGTGGACCAAACCCTTAGGTTGACAATCATTAGATATTCATGATAAGGCTAGAGCATTGAAACTTTACTTAGTGAGAAAGTATAATTATGGTGGATATCGTAGTCCTATATTCTCATTATTGTTATTCACCCTCGATCAACTATTATTTCTCTTTTTTAACTTGAAGAAATTAATCCTAGAAAAAAATTCACCAATCCCTGTGGAAATGATCTCGCACTTGCACACTATGCTACCACAGACCTTGTGCACTTGCAAGTAAAACTAGAATGATTATTTGCGTATTAATTTAGGTAGATAATTGTCACAACATAAAACAATGTTAGTGTTAAACCAAGAGTAATTCACTTTTGTCTCAAAAATCACATATAACACACGGCACATAGAATCATTAAATTTCACCCAAGCCCAAAAGTAATCTAAACATCAATCTTAAAATTGTTATCGACTCTTAACATCTATCTTACCACAATCCATTAATCCGAACACCCGGATGATTTTATGCACAATATTCATGAATAAAATTCTTGGCCTCTAAAATATATTAAATTGTGTGACATCAATCACATAAACAAGCTTCATAGGATTATTTTTCAAATTACTCTCCACTATTGTAGAAAAATCACACCACCTTGGATCAATAGGTCTTTTAATAAGCTTGTAATGTTAGGCTAAGGTAAAGGTTAAGAAAGAACAGAAAGGATTCACAAGTAAAAGAACTCAATCTCTTAGCTTTAAACACAACCACTTTAAAGCATTGGATAGCCTTACTTCAATACCCAACTCTTTCAACCACTCTTCGAGCATTTCTCTCAATAGATCACCATTTTTTCTTTTCTTCTTCTTCTTTCTTTGCCATAATTCATTTCTTTTCTTGTTCTCTTTTCTATTTTTGGCAAATACCCATTCACCTCCTTTTTCATTTTCTTTTTCTTTTCTTTTAGCAACCCCCAACTTATCTTCTTTAATATACTTGGGTTATGGTTTTTATATTTCCATCCTTACTCCTCTTAAATGTTTCTCAACAAATGTGTACAACTAAGTTCTTTTAAAAGAAGGGTAAGGATAAGATATTTTTAGGCTCATAAGGGTAAGTAAATGGGCTTTTGAAAGAAACAAGACTCAAATTCTTTTTCAAGAAAAAGGCTTAAACAGGTGACGAGTGATAGATATAGCAATGGTAAGTTTGAAAGGCTCAAACAGTTCAAAAATGGCCTATATCATATCCTAAGTAGTGTGCATTCTAGGAATTCGCCTCAAGTGATTATCAAATAAGTTCTAGAGCTTGTCGAGACCGCAAAAGTATTCACAAGGCAATCACATATAAAACTTCTCTAACTGCTTTAGATTAATCATACAATCTTACCGCAAACTAGAGTCTCAAACCAAGTTAAGATTGATACTTAAATTAATTTCAAACCGAAGAAGGAATCAACTACTTCTAAACGCTATATTCTATCTCAATTAGGCTCATATCATTGACATGTGAATTAACTCTAAGGCTAACACAAAGCATGCTAAAAACAGACAAAAAAGAAAATGATACCAAACAGTTAAAAGAAAAATATGAAAAACAGGAATATATTTCCTCCTTTCCTCCACCCCCAACTTAAAATAAGCATTGTCCTCAATGTGAAAGCAAAAGTTAAGGAAACTCCATTTGTAGCCAAAAGTGCATAGAAGCTGAAAATTCTGCACGACCAATTGAACTGCTGTGCATATTTGTCCCTGAAAAATAAATACGAAGGTAATACTGGAAAACAACAAAATACTAATAATAAACAAGAAAAAGAACTATGAAAAACAATAAAAATAAAAGGATATGCTATGGGGTGCCTCCCATGAGCGCTAAGTTTTACGTCTTCAGCCAGACTCTCTTATTCTTTCTTAGAAAAACATAAGTTGAATGCATCAACAACTGTTTTACTGTTAAATTTGGTACTTGTGTGCTTTGGAGAGGCCTCAAGGATGTTATCAGTAACATCTGCAGATTTTGGCTCAAAATATGCTCTTGTGAAACCATGGGTGAGGGTGGACTCCAATGGATTAAGGTGATGGACCTTTTCCGTGAGTGAGTCAATCACGTATGCTTGGTGGCTCTCGTCATTATCTTCTGATTTGTTCGTTGTCGGGATATGTAATGACTTACCACTTAGTGTCACAATGGCATTCACCTCCTTCAAATTTTTATTTTCAGGATTAGAAGTTTGTGCCATATGTTGTAACCTTGGATTTTGTTGTTGTTGCGAAGGAAACCGACCTTGCTTTTGAATTGTCAAGAAGCTAGTCAACTTGGTAAGTTGGCTCTTTATCTCCTTTTGTTCCTCTTTGATCGCTTGTTTCTCTTCTAGCAACCGTTGATTTATTTTGCCCTGCTTTTCCATACTCTTAGCATGTACCTGCAAAAATGATTAAAATACATCTTCCAAAGGTAAAGATTTTTTAGGTGCATTAGATGATGTTGCTTCCGGTCTCCAATGGGTACTAGAGTAGTGATGAGGTTGTATATCGGATCTCCATTGGGTACTAGAGTGGGTAGAAGGTTGCACATCAGATTTCCAACTGAAATTAGGGTGATTATTCCAACCGGGATTGTAGGTGTTAGAGTAGGGTGAGTATGGTTTCCCAAAGGGTGTACTTAAAGCATTACATTCTCCCTTCATCTCAAAATAGGTTGGACAATCCCTAGGCACATTATCTACCCCATTACACATAAAGTAAGGTTCAAAAAATTTTGCATGATTAGCTACGTGTGTTGGCTTTAAGCTCTTAGTCTTTAACATATCTAGTTCCCCAGTGAGCATCTCAACCTGAGCCTTTAGGTTACCCTCTTCCCTAATATGGTAAATTCCACCACCACTTGGGTTTCCTACAGGTCGTGACCTATTTGTGCCTTCAGTAGCACTAGGTCCAGTCCAAGTGTGAGCTTTTTCAGTAAGCTCATTTAGGTACTCTATGGCTTCATCAAGATCTTTTTGTAAGAACTCACCATTACACATCATTTCTATGAATTGCCTCTCCCTACTTAGGAGTCCATCATAGAAATAGCTAACTACCCGCCAACTCTCATACCCATGGTGTGGATAAGAATTCAAAAGGTCTTTGAAACGTTCCCAAACTTGATATAAGGTTTCACTCTCCTTTTGTGCAAAGTTTGAGATTTGTCTCTTGAGGTTATTGGTCTTATTGGTTGGGAAATTATTTTGAAAAAAGGCTTGAGTCATCTCATCCCAACTACCTATAGACCCAGGCCTTAATGAGTAAAGCCAAACCTTGGCCTTTTCCTTAAGTGAAAAAGGGAAAAACCGAAGTTTGACGGTATCCACCATATTAGCCCTATTTTGAAAGGTTGCTACTACTTCCTCAAATTCCCTAATGTGGACATAGGGGTTTTCATTTTCAAACCCATGGAAGGTTGGTGGCAATTGGATCATGCCTAGTTTAAAATCAGGTTGTTGGGCATTAGGGGGTAACATGATACAAGAGGGTGTGGTCGTTCAGTTAGGGTGCAAGTAGTCTTTAAGTGTCCTAGCAACATTTTCATTGTGATTTTCGGTCATGTTAACAAAATCCTCTAAATTCTCCGATGGGGGTACATTATGGTTTGATCTAGGCAAGGTTTCACTAACAGACGTGGAAGGAGAGGGTAACTCTAATTTGGGTCTTCTAATGAATCTACCTCGCGAATCTCTCGGTCTAAGCATACATTAATTGAGTTAGAGGGGAAATAAATAAATAAAACAGAATAATCAAAGAAAACTAGAAAATCAAAACAAAAAGAAAAGAACAATATTACCATCTTTACAAACTGTTGAAAAGAAAAATATTTACAATTCTTCTACTATCATGTCTCAAAGTTGACAAACTTCCTTGTACTTAACCGCGTCTCCCCGACAGCGGCGCCAAAATTTGATTACGCCCAAGTGAGAGAATCTGAATTTTGATAGTAAAGTATTATGAGGTATTGTGCGTTTATCTACCTAAATTAATAAGCAAATAATCGTACTCGTTTTACTTGTAAGTGCACAAGGTCAACAGTGTAGTATAGTGTGCGAAAGCAAGATCATCTCCACAGGGATTGGTAACGTTCGGTTTTAGAATTAGTTTCTTCAAAGTAAATAGCTGTTGAATGTGATTTAATAATAATAAAGATATAGGGCTTTGATATCCACCACTAGTTATACTTTCCCAATTATATAATGTACCAGTGCACTAGCCTTATCATGTATACCTAATGGTCGCCAACCTAAGGGCATGGTATCTACTCCTTAAGCTATTGATTTCCCTAAGAAACGAGTTAGGTATGGTATCTACTCTAACTTTTTTCTTCCTTAAGGGATTCAGCATGGTATCTGCTTGAGTTGTTCCTTAAGAAAGCATAAGTACTATGGAAATCGACAACCACATGAGACCTAGAGCATGGTATCTACTCCTGGTTTCCCATGTTGATTAATCCAAGAATCCGGTGTGGATATCTTTTGTTACTAATGTTAGACCCAGGACTCGATCATCCAAATTGATCTAACTAACCAATCCATACCACATACATACGTTGGCCATACACATACATATGAGGAATTTAAATAAGTACAGGCATTAATCAAGTTAAGCAACATAATAAAGGCTATTGGCAAAGATTTTATCAATGAATAAATATATGAGAAAGCATAACTAAGGCTTCAATCGAGCCCTATAAGAAAGTTAGTTACACATGCTATCTAAAATAAACATCATATATAAACTAAACATAAAGAGAATAGTAAACCCAAGAGAAGAGGTGTCAATTCTCTCCCAAAGCTTACAACTCCAAGTAAAAGATAAGAGAAGTGTTCTCTAAGTTGTGATTATTTGTGTGTGCTTTACAGGTGTATTTATAGGGCTTTGAGTAGTCCTAGAAGGCCCATGAGTTCCTAACCTTTCCTAAAACACAAAACTCTCTTATTTCCAAAATAGGGTTCTGCAGTTTATTGTTCACGCCCGTATATGTGCGCTCGATCGCATGCGTCTTGTGCTCGATCGCAGTGTGTGCTCGATCCTTCTTGTGTGCGAACGGTCGCAATGTGCGCTCGATCGCATTGCATGTTGCAATCGATCGTAGTTTATCCAGAGGCTGCTCCAGGAATTCCAGGCTTCTTCCTTTAAGTGCCAAAACTGCTTGTTTTTCTACAAGACCTATAAACACATGTGAAACACACAAATGAAGTAAAATGAACTAAATTAACATAACTAAGGACCTAATAAGTGTAAATAAGGGGGCTTAAATATTAATATTTAAGCACCTATCACACCCTCAAATTTACATATTACTAGTCCCTTAGCAATACTAAACAAAACAAAAATGAAAAATAACAACACACAGATAGAGTCAATGTTCGTAGTGTCCAAAAAAAGTTTAAGTCTTAACACAAAACTATGATGTGCATTCATGAACAAGCTTAACAGATATAGACATATTTTTGCAATGAATAAGAGTTTTGAATGCAAATAACTTTCATGAGGCAATTTAAGACATCACAAGTTCGACTTTGGTGTGTGGTGAACTAGCAAATAAAAGATTAGGTTTCCAAATAATTCTAACATGTATGTTTCGATGCCTCAAGATTCACCAAATTTCCTATTAGAATCAACAAAGATGGCATAAATTTTCTTCTTTTCTTTTATTTGTATTATTTTTGCCAAGTTAGTTCCCTTAAGCTTTCTGTTTGACTCATGTAATGAGCGTTTAGCCAATGACTCCCAAACCAGATGGTTTTAGGGCATTAGGTGTAAAAACACCCCTAAGGACTTACTAACTCGAGTCAAAAAGGCTACGAAACTAACTGGTCTCACTGCTCTTATTAAAATTTCCACCTTTTGACGTGACACTCACTACTTACTGAGGCAAGAGGGCTCGTTACTCAGCAAAAAGTTCTTTTTAATGATCTTTTGAGTTAACAAATTTTCCACCTTTTGACGTGACACTCACTGATTACTGAGGCAAGAGGGCCAGTTACTCAGTGGAATGTTTGTTTTATTGATCATTAGGAGCATTTCTTTCTTTTTGAGTACTAACAATTTGTTTATATTTTCTTATGCCAAGATGTTAATCTAATAGGCCATTTGGTTCACAGTCGAGCAAAAGAAACATACAAATCAAAATTACATGTCATACCCCATATAATTATGTACTAATGTGCTTGTGATTGTTTAGGTCAAACTTGTGAATCCTTAAATGCCTAAAAGGAGGTTATCTATGTTCAAAACTTAATTATTGGCCTATATGTTCAAGGTGTTAAGCTTGCTTATGAAGTCAAATCATATTCTTTGTTTAGATTAGAAAAAAATTTTAGAACAGTATGAACATGCATTTATCTATGGAAACAACAACATAACAAAATAACAACAAAATGGGACATAGTGAGTGTGTGAATGTGTCCCCATACCTCCAAACTTAAATTATACATTGTCCCCAATGTGTGAATAGCATGGAAGGAGCTGACCTGGGAAATGGAGAACTGATGGTTGGTAGGGCTCGTAACATGCCCCCAAACTTCAACTGGATGCACTCACGCAGTCCTCGAAAAAGAAAGAAAAGCAAATATAAAATGGAAAACAAGTAATAAACAACAATAGAAAAGTAAACTATGAAATACTAATAATAAAATAACATAAACTATTAAAAAGGATATGCTTTGGGGTGCCTCCCATGAGCGCTAAGTTTAACATCTTCAGCTAGACGTGGTATCCTCTCACTGCTGATCATCAGGTGGTGCAGTCGAAGAGGTACCGGGTGCCGGAGGTAGGTGATCAAGAATAACCAGCAGAATAGCCTCCTGTCGTGTAAACCGCACATCCAAACTATCCATGCATTGATGCACGAGCGTGGTAGCGGCAGAGACCTCGTCTCGGAAGGAGGACAGCTCAGCTAGAAAGTACTGGGACTCAGTAGGTCCCATGTTCGAATGGTCTTCCTCTCGCACTGGGCTAACGACAGGGGTATCGATCTCCATACGATCCTCCTCAACTCTCTCAGCTGCTAGAGCAGGTGCTGGGAGTCCTCGAGGCATGTACGAGAAGCTATGTGTCCATTGAGTCTTCCCAAAGAAGGGATGCTCTCGCACTGGTCCGTCGCTAGTGGTCCCCTTAATCCCTTTCTTCTTGAGTATGTAGGAGAGTAGGAACGGTAAAGGGAGGCCTCATGCATTGGCCGTGGTAGTCTACCAACTATGGACGTGATCCCAGAATTTGTGCAACTGGCTCCATATAACAACCGGAATAGAGTACCAGCGACCTCTTTAGAAGGCATATAGGGTCTGTAGAAACTGGTCTCTCCGCTGTGTCTTGTGCCCCAATGGACACACATTGCGCTGAAGGATCGTGTCGACAAGCCAAAGTTATGGAGGCAACTTTGACCGGTTGGCTGTATTGTTGTGTCTGTTGGCGTACTGACCAGTGCACATATCCGTAATAATCTCAGCCAGGGCAAAGGACTCCGGCTACTCCTCGATATTGGTGTCCTCTAGAGGGGACTTATCAGTGCAATAAAGAGCGGCTGCTATATCGAAGCTAGTCACCTCGACGGGTGTGCCCTGGACTAAAGAAATCAGTACTCTCGGTCTGCTACAGTCAAAGGATAGGCTGGCATAAAATTAGACTACGAGCTGGGAGTAAGCAGTCGAGCAAACCAGCTTGAAAAACCTCTTCAACCCTCGATGTTTAAATGCTTAGACGGCCCATTGAGTGGCGTCCATATGCTTGAATACGTCATCGATGGCGAAGGCGGTCTCAAATAAGATCTCTCGTTGCTCAATGCTGGGTCGGGATGACGAGGCACGGCTGCTGGATACACCGGAGGTGGACACAGATGGCTTAGACATGCTGCTGTTTGCTTCTGCCTAATTTGCGATCGATCTCAAATAGGTGCGCTCGATCGCACACAGTCAGGCGTTTTCTCGAACAGGTGGTGTGCACCAAAAAACCAAGCTCTGGTCTTGAGGATTTGAATTTGTTCCTAACCTTCTGCAAGCAGAAAATAATATCCCATCACACACATGATAATTTGTACTTACTGAAAGTGTAAATAAAGCATTAAAAATGTGTATGTGTGAACGAAATGGGTACCTTGTATATGCAAGGAATGTGTAATGGGGAGGGGGTATATGGAGGTGATTGTTGGTGAGGGTGGTGATGGTGGATGACAGTGGTGATTGGGAGAGGTGATGGTGGTGATGGTGGATGACTAGTGGTGAATGTGAGAGGGGTGGAAGAGTGCGAGTGAGTGAGCTGAGTGAACAGTGAAGAGAGTGAGTGCGAGTGAACAGTGAAGAAAGTGAGTGAATTTGAATGAAAGTGTTTAGACTTATAGCTGAACCATTGTCTACCACGAGTGCGCTCGATCGCACGCGGGGTGCACTCGAGCACATTGTCTGGCGTGCTCGATCGCATTGAATTGTGCGATCGATCGTAAGCAGTGTGCATGGGAGAAAATGAAAACTTACCTCAACTGAAAAATGATAAATTTGGAACAGTACAACCTTACCATGTGTTAGTGGCCTCAGTACCACTAACCTCCATAGAGATGCTTGAGCTGTATGGGTAATTGAAATGAACTTGCTCAAGCACTCTCATGCTTTAGTGCTAGTTGGTTAGAAGGGGGCACTTAGAGCCCACATCAGGTGGTTCAAGTGCTTGTGTTTTAGCTGTATACTGTACTGATTCAAGTGCCAAGTCTTCATCTCTTGGAGGAAAGTTAATGTCGAGGTAAGGCTTGGCTCTGTGTCCATTTATTGTAAAGGACTGATTTTCGTTGGGGCCACAGACTTCTAATGCACCATGAGGGAAGATCTTGGTGACCATGTACGGACCGTACCATCTAGATTTGAGCTTGCCTGGGAACAGTCTTAATCGTGAGTCATACAGCAACACCTTTTGTCCTATATGAAACTCCTTCCGTACTAGTTGTTTGTCATGATAGGCTTTTGTCTGTTCCTTGTACAACTTGGCATTCTCATAGGCGTCATATCTCAATTCTTCAAGTTCATTTAGATGCATCTTCCTTTTCTCACCCACTTGCTTCATGTTGAAGTTGAACTGCTTTATGGCCCAATATGCTCGATGTTCTAATTCTACCGGGAGATGGTACACTTTTCCAAAGACTAGGCAGTAGAGAGACATGCCAATTGGAGTCTTATAAGCTGTCTGATATGCCCATAGAGCATCATTTAGGCGTAGAGACCAATCCTTCCGATTAGGCTTCACTGTCCTTTCTAAGATTCCCTTGATCTCTCGGTTGCTTATCTCTACTTGGCCACTGGTTTGAGGATGATATGGAGTGCCTACTTTATGAGTGATCCCATATTTCTGCAGTAGTTCAGGAAAAGATCGATGATGAAAGTGGCTGCCCCCATCACTGATGATTGCTCTTGGAGTCCCAAACCGAGTAAAGATGTTAGCCTGCAGAAACTTTACAACTACTTTGTGATCGTTAGTTTTTGAGGGGACAACCTCAACCCATTTGGACACATAATCCACACCCACAAGAATGTATAAATAACCAAAGGAGTTAGGAAAAGGTCCCATGAAATCAATGCCCCATACATCAAAATGTTCTACTACATGAATATTTTGTAAGGGCATCTGATTTCGAGAAGAGATGTTACCTGTCCGTTGGCATCTATCACATGAGCTGCAAAGGAGAAAGCATTTTTAAACGGATTAGGCCAATAAAAACCAGATTGTAGTACCTTAAGAGCTGTTCATTTTGCCCCAAAATGTCCTCCACAAGCAAACTGGTGGCAGTGTTGCAATAAGCTCGAGTGCTCATCTTCTGGGATATATCGTCTGATGATTTGATCGGGGCAGACCTTGAAGAGGTAAGGATCATCCCAATGGTAGTGTCTTGACAGAGATTTTAACCGTTTCTTTTCTTGAGTGGTCATGCCTGGGGGAAAAACTTTAACAGTTAGATAATTTACTATATCAGCATACCATAGAAGTTTTACCTCTAGTGCGAATAGTTGTTCATCGGGGAAGTTCTCATTCAAAGGAAATTCTTTATCATCATTCTCATAGGGAAGCCTTGACAAATGATTCGCAACTACATTCTCACTGCTTTCTTATCTTTGATTTCTAAATCGAATTCTTGTAGTAGGAGTACCCATCTGATTAGCCTAGACTTCGCATCTTTCTTAGAAAACAAATATCTCAAAGCAGCATGGTCAGTGAATACTATAACTTTAGAACCAATAAGATATAATCAAAACTTCTCTAAAACAAAAATAACAGCTAACAATTCTTTTTCAGTGGTAGAATAGTTAAGCTGAGCATCATTTAAAGTTCTAGAAGCATAATAAATAGCATGAGGTACCTTATTGATTCTTTGACCTAAGATAGCTCCCAAGGCGAAGTCACTGGCATCACACATTAATTCAAAAGGGAGATTCCAATCTGGTGCCATATTATTGGGGCAGAGGTGAGAACATTCTTCAAGGTGTTGAAAGCTTGCATACAATCATCATTCCATTCAAACTTGGTATCTTTAGCCAATAATGCACAAAGAGGTCTCGAGATTTTGGAGAAGTCCTTGATGAATCTTCTATAGAAACCTGCATGTCCAAGGAAACTTCTAATGACTTTGACTATGAGAGGGGGATATAGCTTTGAAATGATGTTTATCTTAGCCTTGTCTACCTCGATACCTCTGTTTGAGATGGAGTGACCCAACACAATACCTTGTTGAACCATGAAGTGACATTTCTCCCAATTCAACACTAAATTACTCTCTTCACATCTCCTTAGGACATTTTTTAAATGATTTAGGTACTCATCGAAATTAGAACCAAAGACACTAAAATCATCCATGAACACCTCAGTGTATTTCTCTATAATATCGAAAAAAAATGCTTATCATACATCTTTGAAAAGTGGCTGGTGCGTTGCATAAGCCGAATAGCATTCTTCTATAAGCAAATGTACTGAAAGGACATGTGAAGGTAGTCTTTTCTTGATCCTCAGGTTTTATGAAAATTTGATTGTATCCACTATACCCATCTAAGAAGCAGTAATAACTATGACTGGCTAACCTCTCTAGCATTTGATCAATGAATGGCAGGGAGAAATGATATTTTCCAGTTACTTTGTTCAATTTCTGGTAATCAATGCATACTCTCCAACCCATTGTTTTTCTCGTAGCTATGAGCTCTTCATTTTCATTTTTTACAACGGTAATCCCACTCTTTTTAGGAACAACTTGGATCGGACTCACCCATTTGTAATCCGATATAGGGTAGATGATGACAACATCTAGTAGCTTCAATACCTCGGCCTTCACAAAAAGCTCGAAATTGTAACCGGTAGAGCTGGGTTTCGCGTGTTTGGGAGGAGCCATTTGATCAAGACTTCTATGTTGTAAATAATTAAACTCTAAATTACAGAAAACAACCGAGAGCAACACCCTCTTCAACACAAACAGATGCCCAAATAATTTTTGTAGAAAAACTTTAAATCAAAGTGATGCAATGTCTTCAATCAATTGAGTCTCGAATAACCCAGCATAATAGAGTGCATAGCTAACCCATCACCACCAGAATTTTATGCAGCTACAACACCCTTTTCTCCCAACGAACAACCACGTTAAAAATTTTCAGCTAAAACTAAGAAAGTCTAACTTATTCGTTCTTACCTTCCTCAATATTTCATCAAATCACCATATATTATAAGACACCCATAAACAAATCGAGCAATTTCACTCAAAAATCTGAATTTTTGCGGTCTTAAGATGAAGAAATCTTACTTGATTAGAAGACATCAACAGCACCCAAAAGCACTTGAGAGGTGTGATTCCCATGAAGAACTGAAGCAATCCATGGTGGGAGATGCAAAAGGACCTTGATTTGGTAGTGCAATGGGGAAGAGAGGTTGAATTTTAGTGATTTGGAGAGAGAGAGGTGCTGGAAATCAGAAATTGAATTGATCTAATAATGGAAAATATGTTTATTTAAAAGCCCAGTGTGGGACTTAGCACCACAGCGCCAACTTCCCAGCGCTGCAGCACTAAATCTCTAGACAGACCAGCGTGTAAGGGTAGGATCAGCGCTGCAGCGCCCAAAGTGTAAGGCTGCAGCACAAAATCTCTGGACAGATCAGCGTGTAAGGGCAGGATCAGTGCTATAACACCAAAGTGTAAGGCTGCAGCGCGGAGTCTCTGTCCTAACTCCAAGTAATCTTGAAAATAAACCAAAAATAACACATTTTAAAGCAATAGAAATTGAATTAACAGACAAACCAAACAAAACAAAAAAAATTTAAACACACAAAACAACTTCAAAAGGCAAGAAAAAATAAATAAATAAGAACCAAAATGGTAGTTCTAATTTATAGTCTTTAGCTTGACTTCCTGATTTATGGCTTATTGGAAATCACCTTGACAAGATGCCCAGGTGGTGATCTTCCAAACACCCAAGTCTAGAATGACTTGTAAAAAGAATTTCAGCAATCGAACACAAGAACAGAAAATCAAAGAAAGAAAAGAAGACAAGCAATTTGTTATCAAGGTTCGGTAATATGCCTATGTCCCTGTGAGTTCCTCCGAACTCTCTGCACTAAATCAAATGGTTCTTACAAGTTACAATAATCCTCTTCAAGAAGCTCAAGTTCTTGAAGAAACAAGAAGAGAAGAAAGAAGATTACAATGCTCTCTCTCTATACTACTCTCTCTTCTTTACAACCAGCCTCACTACAAAGAGTCCCTCTTGTGTTTATGTCTCTCACACAATTCTCTCTTGTAATACAATTGATCTCAAAGTGTATCTTGTATGTGTTGTATTCTATATGTGAGAAATGAGGCTTGGGAACCCCTTTTATAGCCATCCATTTCTTGGAAATTCTTGAGATTCAATCCTCACCCTTTGATCATGATTCCCACTTAATCAAGGCCCTTCATCACTTTCTTAAGTGGTGCTGTGTGTTTTGACCTTGCACACACGCACCTAAGAGGCTAAATCAAGCTGTCCATGTGTGCTATTTCTGCTAGATTCCAACACTGCAGCGCTGAGAAACCAGCACTGCAACTTTGAGTTTCTATCCTTTATGCTATTCCTGCGCTGCAGCTTTGAGTTGTTGTCCCTTTTACACAACACCCTTCTGCTTGTGTGCATAAGTGCGCACACTAGTGCGCATGGCCTTCTCTTGCTCCAAAATGAAGCACACATATGTGTGCAGCCTTCTAACTTACTGAAATTTGATTCTCCACCTTTGGTTTAGATTTTAACCATCTTTGAACCATACCTGGACATGTTTGAACCTTGGACAAATACCAGCAATCTCTACCTTTGTCTAAGTGTTCAAAAAACCTGAACCATTGTGCAGAGAGCTTCAGGATCCAAACTCATCTTGAGTCATCAATTAACCAACTCTAATCCTAAGTAATTCAAGGCAATGATTGAACTTACTTAGAGGTAGAACTTTAGTACCCAAATCCGCAGGATTTTCTTCCGTGGCAACTTCGTCCACATAGATGCATCCTTTCGTAACATTTTCCCGAATGAAATGATACCAAACATCCATATGCTTTGTCCTCTCATGGAACATTGGATTTTTACACAAGTGCAAGGCACTTTGACTATCTGAAAATACCACAACCTGCTCATTCAGTACCTTCAACTCTCCAAGCAACCCTTTGTACCACATAGCCTCATTGATGGCCTCTGTAGCCGCTATGTATTCAGCCTTGGTTGTTGAGAGTGCTACCACTGGCCGCAACTGAGCCTTCCAACTTACATAACAACCATTTAAGTTGAAGAAGTATGAGGTAATAGATCTCTTTTTATCCCGGTCTGCTCCATAGTCCGAATCTACAAACCCCTCAAGGCAGATGGCATTACTCCTCTTCTCATATACCAGCCCTACTCCTGGGCTTCCCTTCAAGTACTGCAGCAACCACTTCATCCCAAGCCAATGTTTTTTTTCTGGGATTACTCATAAACCTGCTGAGAACACTCATTGTATAAGCAATGTTCGGTCTAGTGCTCACCATGGTGTACATAACAGACCCAACTGCACTAGAGTAAGGGACTTTCTCCATTTCCTTCTTCTTCGCATCCGATCTTGGACATTGATCGCTGGAGAATTTGAAATGACCAGCAAGGGGAACCTTCACTGGTTTGCTATCTTCCATAGAGAATTTAGATATCATCTTCTCTATGTAGGAAGTTTGAGAGATCTACAATCTGTTTCTCTCCCTTTCCCGGATGAGACACATCCAAAGGATCTTTTTTGCATGACCAAGATCCTTCATCTCAAACTCCTCACTGAGTTGAGCCTTTAATTTCTTTATCCTCTCCATGCTGCTCCTAACCAACAACATGTCATCAACATAAATTAGGATGATCACCATTTCCTCAACTTTCTGCCCCTTATAGTACAAGCAAGAATCATAGTAGCTCCTCATGAAACCCAAGCTGATTACAAAAGAATCAAACCTTTTATTCCGTTGCCGAGGTGATTGCTTCAGGCCATAGAGAGACTTCTCCAATTTGCACACTAACTCTCCCTGTCTTTCTTCCTCATAGCCTTTGGGTTGCCTCATGAAAATGGTCTCATCGAGCTCTCTATGTAAGAATGCAGTCTTCATATCCATTTGCTCAATTTTCCAATCAAATTGGATCAGTAATGCTAACACTATCCGTATTGTCTTGTATTTCACAACTGGTGAGAAGATTTCGGTGAAATCTATGCCTTCTTTTTATGTGAACCCCTTCGCCACCAGCCTGGCTTTATATTGGACTTCATCCCCTGGAGTATTTCTTTCTTTGATCTTGTAGAGCCATCTACAATCCACCACTCTCTGTTTTTCTGGTTTGGGCACCAACTCCCAAGAGTTGTTCTTCATCAAAGAATCCATTTCTTTCTTCATAGCCAGCTGCCACTTTGACGAATCCTTACACTCCATGGCATCCGTGTAAGTTTCTGGTTCAACCATCCCTCATTCTGTCTAAGGAACTGCTGCAACTGTAGCATTTGCAAACCCATATCTCAAGGGTGGTCTAACCACTCTCTTTCCCCGATCTCTTGTGAGCTGGTAGTCATTTGTTGCATCAATCTCTTCTTGTTTAGCCTCTCATTCTTGAGTTTCTTGAGCTTGACCTTTATCCAAGGGCTCTACCAGGTCCAAACCCTCTTACCTCCTTTGCTCTACCTGAACTGAGTTCTCCTTGATGCGATGCTCCACAACTTCCGGACTGGTTTGCTCACTAGCCCCTACAGGGTTAGTTTTCTCCAAGTAGGGAAATAACAATTCATTAAAAATAACATCCCTACTTATAATCAGTTTCATGCCCTTCTTTTCTAAGGACCACAACCTATATCCCTTAACCCCATCACCATATCCTAGAAATATACATTTTCTAGATCTAGAGCCAAGTTTATCCTCCTTTTGATGTGTATACGCAGCACAACCAAAAGTCCTAAGGTTGTTTAATTTAGGGGGTTTTCCACTCCACATCTCCATGGGAGTCTTGAGCTCTAAAGCTCTAGAGGGTGATCTATTTATCAAGTATGCAGCTGTAGCCACAACTTTTCCTCAAAAATATTTTGGTAACCCGGATCATATTAATATGCACCTAACCTTCTCCATTAGAGTTCTATTCATTCTTTCAGCAACTCCATTGCTGGGGTGTTTTTACAACCGTCCTATGCCTTAGAATGCCATTTAATTCACAGAATTTATCAAAATCATTATTGCAAAATTCTAAGCCATTATCAGTTCGTAAAGCCTTAACTACCCTACCCGTTTGAGTTTCCAGCAACTTCTTCCACACAACAAATTTATTCAAAGCATCAAATTTATTCCTAAGCAAATAAACCCACACTCTTCTTGAATTATCATCAATTAAAGACAGAAAGTAAAAGTTACCTCCTTGTGTTGGTGTCTTGCTGGTCCCCAAAGGTCCGAATGAATGTAATCAAGAATCCCTTTGGACTTTTGCACTCCAGTGTTTAAGCTGACCCAATGTTGCTTCCCAAGAATGCAACTCTCATAGAAATCTAGTTTTTCTACTTTGTCACCACCAAGTAGACCTTCCTTGCTAAGCACTTGTAGGCCCTTTTCACTCATGTGTCCCAAGCGAGTGTGCTAAAGGGCTGCCTTGTCCATCTCAGCCATCAAGCTTGTTGCTTGATCATTGATTTCTGTCTCTCCGATCATCTCATAGAGTCCATCGTTTCTTGCTGCCTTGATCACTACCAAAGATCCCTTGGCCACCTTGATCTTTCCTCCCTCTACTTTACATGTATACCCCATGGAATCCAGTTGCCCTAATGAGATCAAGTTCCTCTTCAAATTTGGAAGATATCTTACATTTCGCAGCAGCCTTGTGACTCTATCAAACGTCCTTTATTGGATGTCTCCAATCCCTCTCACTTGGTAATAATTGTCATTACCCAAGAAGACCCTTCCATCATTGATCTCCTTGAAATTCTTGAACCATTCTTTATGAGGGCACATATGATAGGTGCACCCAGAATCAAGAATCCACTTTCCGCTGCCTTGCCTCCTGCTCACATTTGAGCACACAATAAGAACATCATCTTGCTGTTCTCCTTTGGTAACCGAAGCCTCTCTATTGTTGGTGTAGCTTCTCCTCTCATCCCACATCCTCTTCTTGCAATCTTTCTTGAAATGACCCTCCTTGTTGTAGTAGAAACCTCTCCTTCCTCCTCCAAGTCTTATCTTGGAATAAGATCTCCCATGGTTCTGCCTTCTACCTCTTGATTTCTTCTGGTAGTTGCCATGGTTGCTACTGCCATTCCGAGTTGATGGCCTTCCTCTTATGAACAGTCCATCACCACTTGATGTCTCCTTCATCTTGGCCTTGAAATCATGCGCCTTTATGGCATTGATCACAATCTCCTTTGTCAAAGTATCCCTTCCATACTCAATGGTATTAATCAAGTTATCAAAGCAATCAGGAAGAGAATTTAACAAAATGACAGCCAATTGTTCATCCGGAAAAATAATGCTACAACTATTCAAATCTTGAACTAGCTTATTAAAGACATCAAGATTATCTTACAACTCTTTACTAGGGTCCATTTTAAAAGCAAAGATTCTTTTAAGAAGATAAATATTGTTAGGAAGAGTTTTGGTAAAAAACAACTCATCTAGTTTCTTCCATATGATAGCCGGATCCTCCGAGTCTCTGCACTCCCTTGTGACACTATCCGACATGTACAAGAAAATGGTGCTGTAAGCAATCTTCTTCATCTCTGTCCACTGGTCCTCCATGACACTTGCAAGAAAAGCATCATCTTCTCCAATAGCCAAGTCCACTTTCTATTGCATTAGAACAGCTTTGATCTTCCGCTTCCAAAGGGCGAAGTCTCCCTTTCCATCAAACTTCTCAACACAGAAATTTGAAGCCATCTTTTGCGGACAAGATCCCAGATTTATGCACTACCAACAAATGCTTTCTTCAATCTCACGAAGACAGATCGAAGATGGATCTTAACACCGTTCTTGAATCAACCTTCAAGAACACGATCAGATCTTGATCTTTACACCGTTCTTGAATCACCCAAGAAGTTGATCTTTGATTCTTGACCTTCTTGTTATTGCTTCGATAACCAGCTGTGTAGCTCTGATTCTACTAACCAAAGCTCTGATGCCACTGTTGGAAATCATCTTGACAAGATGACCAGGTGGTGATCTTCCAAACACCCAAGTCTAGAATGACTTGTAGAAAGAATTTCAGCAATCGAACACAAGAACAGAAAATCAAAGAAAGAAAAGAAGACAAGCATTTTGTTATCGAGATTCAGCAATGTGCCTATGTCCCCATGAGTTCCTCCGAACTCTCTGCACTAAATCAAATGGTTCTTATAACTTACAACAATCCTCTTCAAGAAGCTCAAGTTCTTGAAGAAATAAGAAGAGAAGAAAGAATATTACAATGCTCTCTCTCTATACTACTCTCTCTTCTTTATAACCAGCCTCACTACAAAGAGTCCCTCTTGTGTTTATGTCTCTCACATAATTCTCTCTTGTAATACAATTGATCTCAAAGTGTGTCTTGTATGTGTTGTATTCTATATATGAGAAATGAGGCTTGGGATCCCCTTTTATAGCCATCCACTTCTTGGACATTCTTGAGATTCAATCCTCACCCTTTGATCATGATTCCCACTTAATCAAGGCCCTTCATCACTTTCCTAAGTGGTGTTGTGCATTTTGACCTTGCACACATGCACCTAAGAGGCTAAATCAAGCTGTCCATGTGTGCTATTTCTGCCAGATTCCAGCGCTGCAGCGCTGAGAAACCAACGCTACAGCTTTAAGTTTCTGTCCCTTATGCTATTCCTGCCAGGTTCTAGCGCTGCAGCTTTGAGTTGTTGTCCCCTTCACACAACACCCTTTTGCTTGTGTGCAGAAGTGCGCACACTAGTGCGCATGGCCTTCCCTTGCTCCAAAATGAAGCACACATATGTGTGCAGCCTTTTAACTTGCTGAACTTTGATCCTCCACCTTTGGTTTAGACTTTAACCATCTTTGAACCATAATTTGACATGTTTTAACCTTAGACAAATGCCAACATGGCTCTTGGAGAATGGTTGTGGACGATTGTGGGATAAACGTCTCCATAATATAGTGCTTCAATCTGTGGCCGTTGACCTTGAACATCTCCTTGTTTTTCTCGTGTCGTAATTCAACGACACCAAAAGGTGAGACACTTATCACGGTGTACGGTCCAGTCCATCGAGATTTTAGTTTTCCCAGAAATAGACAAAGTCGGCTATTGTACAGAAGAACTTGTTGCCCTAGAACAAATTCTTTCCTCGAGATGTGTCGATCATGCCATTTTTTTTATTTTTTCCTTGTACAGCTTTGCATTCTCATATGCTCCTAGTAGAAGTTCTTCTAATTCATCAACCTACAACAAACGCCTTTGTCCTGCAAGGGTCATATCAAAATTCAAGAATTTGGTGGCCCAGTATGCTTTATGCTCGAGTTCGACAGGAATGTGACAGGCTATTCTAAAAACCAGCCTATATGGTGACATTCTTATTGGTGTTTTGAAAGTCATTCTATATGCCCACAAGGCATCATCTAATTTAAGTGCCCAATCTTTCCTAGAAGTATTCATAGTTTTTTCTAAAATTCGTTTCACCTCTCGATTTGAAACTTCTACCTGACCGATTGTTTGTGCATGGTATGAGGTGCCAAGTTTGTGAGTTACTCCATATTTTCTTAACAAGATTCTAAATTGACGATTGTCAAAGTGTTTACCTCGATCACTAATTATTGTCCTAGGGGTTCCAAACCGGGTAAAGATGTTTTTCTTGAGGAATTGGAGAACCACTTTAGTATCATTAGTGCAGGTTGCTATGGCTTCCACCCATTTAGACACATAATCTACGGCAACTAGAACATACTGATTTGACAAAGATGCAGGATAGGGTCCCATGAAATCAATACCCCAAACATCAAATATTTCGCAAACAAGAATATTGTTTAAAGGCATTTCATTTCGTTTAGAGATGTTACCAATTCGTTGACACCTATCACATGATGCGACGTAAGCCTGGCATCTTTAAACAGAGTCGGTCAATAGAAACCTGATTGCAATACCTTTGCTGCTATTCGGTTTGCACCGAAATGTCCCCCAGCTTCTCTGTCATCGCAATGATACAAAAATACTGTTAAACTCATGCTCCGGCACACATCTGTGAATCACCTGGTCTGCACACAATTTATATAGATGTGAAACCTCCCAAAAATAATGCTTCACATCAAATAGGAATTTATTTCTTTGTTGATAAGTGAGGTGCCCTGGGATCTAGTTTCCTACAAGGTAATTGGTGAAATCAGCAAACCGTGGTGTCTCAGACACTACTAAAACAGAATTAAACGAAGAAATAGAAAATATTTTCTCATCCGAAAATTCTTCGTTAATGATGATATTAGTCTCTTCTGATTTTTCAAGCCTTGATAAGTGGTCTGCTACTTGATTATCAGTCCCCTTCTTATCTTTGGTTTCTATATCAAATTCTTGAAGAAGGAGAATCCACCTCAACAGTCTTGGTTTTGCATCCTTTTTTTCTAAAAGATACTTTAAAGCTGCATGGTTAGTATAAATAGTAACTTTTGATCCAATAAGATAGGATCGAAACTTATCAAATGCAAATACAACAGCTAAAAGTTCTTTCTCGGTGGTAGCATAGTTCAGTTGGGGTCTGGTAAGAGTGTGGCTCGCATAATAAATTGTCCTGAAAACCTTATCTATTCTTTGACCAAGCACTACTCTAACTGCGGTATCACTGGTAGCACACATTAGTTCGAACAGGAGGCTCCAATCTGGTGCGACCACAACAGGGGCGGTCACCAACTTATCCTTTAATGTAGCAAATGCCTGCAAACAACCATCAGAGAAGTTAAACTTCACATCTTTTACAAGAAGATTAGAAAGAGGTTTAGAGATTTTTGAAAAATGCTTAATGAATCTCCTGTAAAATCCTGCATGCCCTAGGAAACTTCTGATGGCTTTGACTGAAGTGGGAGGTGGAAGTTTTTCTATCACATCCACCTTAGCTTTGTCAACTTCAATACCCCTAGATGATATTTTGTGCCCCAACATTATCCCTTTATGGACCATGAAATGACATTTCTCCCAATTTAGTACTAGGTTCGTCTCTTCGCATCGTTGCAAAACTAAAGAGAGATTATGAAGGCAATCGTCAAAGGTTAGACCAAATAGTGTAAAATCATCCATGAAGATCTCTAAAAAAATTTCAGTCATATCATAAAAAATTACCAACATGCAACGTTGAAAAGTTGCTGGTGCATTACAGAGACCGAAGGGCATCCTCCTATATGCAAACGTGCTATAAGGACATGTAAATGTCATCTTTTCTTGATCCTCGGGTGCTATGGGAATTTGATTATATCCGAGTATCCATCAAGTAGACAGTAGAACTTGTGACCTGCCAATCTTTCCAACATTTGATCAATAAAAGGTAAAGGAAAGTGATCTTTTCTTATGGCGTCATTTAATTTTCTATAGTCAATACAAACCCACCAACCTGTCACAGTTCTGGTGGGGATCAATTCATTATTATTATTTTTCACAACAGTGATCCCACATTTCTTTGGTACTACTTGTACTAGGCTGGTCTAAGCACTATCAGAAATTGGATAAATAATACCTGCATCAAGCAACTTGACTACTTCTTTCTTAACAACCTCTTGCATTGCTAGATTTAAGCGTCGCTGTGCCTGAACAGTAGCCTTGAAGTTCTCCTCCATGAGAATTTTGTGAGTGCAAATGGAAGAGCTAATTCCCTTGATATCCGCTATTGTCCACCCCAAATCCTTTTTGTGCCTTCTTAAGACTTCCAACAAGCGTTCTTCCATTTTATCTGTCAACGAAAAGGATATTATAATGGGAAAAATATTTTTCTCTAAATAAACATATTTCAAATGATCAGGTAAAGTTTTTAATTCAGGGGTTATTATTGGTTCTTCTGGCACTTCTTTTCCCATTTCAGCTTCCAAGTTCCTTGCTTCTTCTTGGATGACGAGTTCTTCAGTGGTGGTAGTTCCTGATTCCATGATGCATATCTCCAAAGTATCTTCATTTAATGTTTTCTCTTGAATCTCTTCAATGAGGTCATCAACAACATCCGCGTGAAAACAATAAGAAGTAGATAAGTCAGACAGATATTTCATGATTTTATACATATCAAAAACTACTTGCTCATCATTGACTCTCAAAATCAATTTCTCTTATTGTACATCAATTAGGGCTCTCCCTGTAGCAAGGAATGGACGTCCGAGTATAAGAGGTACCTCACGATCCTATTCCATGTCGAGAACAATGAAGTCTACAGGGAATATAAATTTATCAACTTTTACCAGTACATCTTCTCTAATTCCCCGTGGTCTCTTAATTGATCGATCAGCTAATGGCAATGACACTGTCATTGTTTTAACTTCTCCTAATCCAAGTTTCTTAAAAATTGAAAGAGGCATAAGATTAATACTGGCACCAAGGTCACATAAAGCTTTATCAAAAAAATGAATTTCCCAAAGTGCAAGGTATAGTAAAACTCCCTGGATCTTTCAATTTTGGAGGTAGCTTGTTTTGTAGTATAGCGCTGCACTCTTCAGTTAACATTACCGTTCCATGTTCCTCGAGCTTCCGTTTATTAGACAAAATTTCCTTCAAAAATTTAGTGTAACTAGGCATCTGTGCTAATGCCTCTGCAAATGGTATGTTAATATGCAATTTCTTGAAAATCTCTAAAAATTTTGAGAATTATTTATCTAATTTTTCTTTTTGGAATTCTAAGGATAAGGAAGAGGTGGCATATATTTAGTTTCAGAGTTAGAATCAATCAAACCTTTACCAGTAGACTTCTTTGCTGAAACATGTTTCTCCTCTTGCTCGGTCTCTTCTTTCTCGCCTTCTCGATTAGTGATTTATTTAGGTTGTGGCTCTTCCAATTGTGTGCCACTCTTTAGTGTTATGGCCTTGACATCCTCCTTAGGATTCTTTTCTGTGTTGCTCGGGAGGGAACCTTGTGCACGTCCAGAAATTATGATTGCTAGTTGACCGACCTGAACTTCTAGATTTTTTATGGATGCTTCTTGATTTTGGAATCTAGTTTCTGCTGTACTTAAGAATTTGGCCATCATATCCTCCAAGTTGGACTTTTTTTCTTGAAGAGGATATTCAGAATGAGGTTGCTTCGCATTGCTTTGATTCCACGAGAAGTTTTGGTGATTCCTCCATCCCGGATTATATGTATTGCTGTATGGATTGTTTTGCCTGTGAAAATTTGAAAAAAGGTTAGCTTGTTCAGCAAATGAATTATATGCAAACTGATTACCTGATTGACGGTTACTGCCGTGATGGCCACTACCACCACACAATTCACATATTGTATGTGAGTTGGGATTAAGTCCATCAATATTCTTGGTGAGAGTCTCTAGTTGTGCTGCAAGAGCTATAATAGCATCTACATTGTGCAATCCTGAGACTCTATTAACAGGTAACCTTTCAATTTGCCATTGATAAGAGTTTGTGGCCATTCTTCTAGTAATTCAATGGCTTCTTCTGGAGTTTTTCTCATGATAGTGCCACCTGCAGCTGCATCAATCATGTTTCGGGTTGTACTAGTTAAACCGTTATAAAAAGTTTGTACCTGCATCCAAGTGGACAACTTATGATGATGATATATTCTCAAAAGGTCTTTAAAATGTTCTCATGCCTCATAGAGTGATTCCCGATCGACCTGCAAGAACATAGTAATTTCATTACGTAACTTTGCAGTTTTTGCAGGAGGGAAGTACTTCCCCAAAGACTCTTATGAACTAACATGCTAAAGACTCAACTTCACCTAAACCATTATTGACAAGAGTTAAGAATGGACAAGTTTCGTTAAATACGTTTTTTCAAGATGGTAGAATCCCCAATAAATTGGTTATCCATATTCCAGGTCTAACCACAATCTCAAGAATCATTAACTTCAAATATCCATATTCCAGGTCTATTCTAGATTAATTTAAATTAAGAAGCATTAAGTTTCGTGAATTCCCTTAAGTTAAATCTCCCTATTCGGTTACAATTTAAACAGACCACATGAACTTCCTAGAATCCCTATTCAGTTACTCCTATTCCATTCATGGCATGTTTTACCCTGGCCTTTGCATAGATAACAATCCAACATCATATTTATTAATTCAACCATTTATAAAAGCATCTATTCGACGCATCACCATGCCTAAAGAAGGAATCAAAATAATAAACAGCATTAAGAACAATAAAACACATTCTTTGAAAAACACATTAAATTCCAACTTGTCCAAAGAGCAACTCAAAACATAGGTTTAGGATTCATCTATCCTTAACACAAAAATACCTACTCCATAATAATATTCAAACAAACCATGTTCATATCATAAAAACATCAACATAACTAGATAAGAATAATACAAAACCAGAGAAGAATGATTTAAAAGCTTTTGAATAGCCTCCCGAAGTGTCTCCAACTTCCCTTTTGCGTCTCGTCTCCTCCAAATTCTGTTTTTTTCTTCAACAACCACGCCTTATCCTTTTGTTCAGCTAGGGTTTCTATTTATAATATTCAAAATCCGTGGGCCAGCGCAGCGCCGAGACATATTTCGATCCCTAGTCAAAGCTGCAGTGCCAACTTTCCAGCGTTGCAGCGCTAACTTTTCAGCACTGCAGCGCCAACTTTCTGTCCAAATTCTTCTATTTATTCCAGATTCCGGCGCTGCAGCCTTGAGTTTCTGTCCCCTTCACACATTTTGCCCTTCCAATGCTGCAGCAAGTGTCTGTACAATAGATTTCCAAGACTTAACATTGATCATTTAACTAAAACAACTATTAGTAGAATAAGATAAACTAAAGTCAAATTGCTAAAAATACATGAAACACAATTCTAATGCTTAAGATCAACACCAAAAACGTGCCTAAAAGAAGTATAATAACATGATTTATTCAGAGTTATCAGTTGTGCTTGGTGTAATGAAGCCAAGGCTTTGTTGTGCTTGGTGTGATGACGCCAATGATTTATTGTGCTTGGCGTGATTACACCAAGGCTTTGTTATGCTTGGTGTGATGACGCCAAGGATCTATTATACTTAGCGTGATGGAGACAAGGCTTTGCTGTGCTTTGCGTGATGAAGCCAAGGCTTTTCTATGCTTGGTCTGATGAAACCATGACTTTGTTATGTTGGCATGATGAAACCACGACTTTGTTGTGCATGGCGTGATGAAGGCAATGCTTTGTTATTCTTTGTGTGATAAAGCTAAGGCTTTTTTGTGCTTCGAGTGATGAAGACAATACTTTTCTATGATTTGCGTGAAAAAGCCAAGGCTTTGTTATGCTTGGCATAATGAATTCAAGGCTTTATTGTGCTTAGCATGATGATGCCAAGGCTTTGTTGTGCTTGGAGTGATGAAGCCAACTCTTTGTTAAGCTCTGCGAGATGGAGCTAAGGCTTTGTTGTGCTTAACGTGATGAAACCAAGGCTTTTCTATGCTTGGCATGATAAAGCCAATGCTTTGTTGTGCTTATCGTGATGAAGCCACGACTTTGTGGTGCTTTGAGTGATGAAGCCAATGCTTTTTTTTTTTTTTTGCTTTGCGTAATGAAGCCAAGTCTATGTTGTGCATAGCGTGATGAAGACAAGGCTTTGTTGTGTATGGCTGATAAGTGCTTAAATATTCATATTTAAGCCCCTTAATTTACATTTGTTATTATCCACCTAAATAAATATGCAAATAACCGTACTAGTTTTATTTGCAAGTGCACAAGGTCAATGGTAGCATAGTGGGCAAGTGCGAGATCATTTCCACAGGGATTGGTGAATTTCAATTTAGAATTAGTTTCTTCAAAGTAAAAAAAAAGAGAAATAGCTGTTGATTGTGAGTGAATAATAATAATGAGAACATAGGACTACCACCACTAATTATACTTTCCCACTAAGTAAGGTGTCAATGCTCTAGCCTTATCATGAATATTTAATGGTTGCCAACCTAATGGCTTGGCCCACACCTTAGGCATGGTGTATACTCTAACTCTTTTCTCTCTTAAGGGATTCAGCATGGGTGTATACTTAGTTGTTCCTTAAGAGAGCATAAGGGCTGTGGAGATCGGCAACAACACGAGACCTAGGGCTTAGTCCGCTCCTGGTTTCCCATGTTGATTAACCCAAGAATCCGGTGTGGATATCTCTTGTTACTAATGTCGAACCTAGGACTCGGTCATCCAAATTGATTCGACTAACTTATCCATACCACAGGCATACGTTGATCAGACACATATATATGAGGAATTTAAATACAAATAGGCATTAATTAAGTTAAACATTCTAACAAGGCTATAACAAAGATAATCAATGAATAAACATGTGGAAAAGCATAACTAGGGCTTCAATTGAGCCTTATAAGAGTTTAGTTACACATGCTAGTTAAACTAAACATTCTAAACATAATGAAATAAAACAAAAAAATAAAACCAAAGAAGACTTAGGAGACGAGTCGTCAATTCCTCTCCTAAGCTTGCTACTTCGAAACTAAAACAAAAGGTATGGTTTATGTGTTTTACAAGGCTATTTATAGGGTCCTCATGGTGTCCTAAAACCTTAATTTCCTATTTAGAATCTGGAAACTTCTTTCCATATCTAGCTCTACTGCCTCTGGAGTGATTGCGCTCGATTGTATGCGGGATGCACTCGAGCGTATGTGTGCGCTCGAGCCTTCTTTAAGTGCGCTCGTGTGCTTGTGCTCTAGATCACAAGGGAGGTGCACTTGAGCGCACCTTGCTAGATGGAAGAACTTGACTTTTGCTCCTAAAAGCTCCAAATTATCATCTTATTCTCCAAGTCCTTTGAAAAACACATAAAACACGAAAATGAAGTAGAATCTACTGAAATAGATAAGTGAAGAGCCTAACAAGCATAAATCAAGGAGCTTAAATATGACTATTTAAGCACTTATCACACCCTCAAACTTACATATTGCTAGTCTCTTAGCAATACAAAACTAAAGACTATGTTAGAACAAAATTAAAGATAAATTTATTTCTATGATACTCAAAGATTTGGGTTGTGTCGTGGGTGTCGAATCCAACAAATAATAAAATTATCACTCTCAAAAAATACAAATTGTAATAGTGACGAGCAAGGTCGTATCCACAGGGATTGGGTAGATTTATTTTAATGAAAATTAAAACAAAAAAGGGGGGTTTGAAATATAGAAGATATATAAAAGAGAAAGCAATTATAATCAACTAAAAACTAAGGAGAAATCAATATCAGGCAAATATCCAGCCAAAGGTATAATTTCAGAATTGTTTCAGAGAATTGATCACAGATACAAGGATAAAATCTTCTATTCTTCACTAAATTGGTTATGGTTGTTAACAAGCTCTAACAACCTATCTCTCCTTACTTTCTCGATAACCAAAAGAAGCTCTTTGGTTACTTCCCTTGTTAATAAACAATCCTAAACAAGCTCTTAGGATTTAATCTATTGACAACATTAATAATTAGAGAGACTACTAATTCTAGCCAACAAATACACAAGCTCGATTCATTTAGACTAGGTTATATATCTCCATAACATAAATCGAAAATCTCTTTATAATCAACTTTGTTATTTTACCACTAATATTAGAACATTTAAACAATTACGGATTTAAAGTTCTAAATGGCAATTTATTGACCTGATAATTGAATAACGGGCCCTTTGCATCAATCGACCAAGACAATAATTTTTAATAAATACAGAAGATATATAAATAGTGAAGAAATAAAATAGCAATGAAAATTATTTAGATCTCACAATTCTTGAAGAACCAAAACTTCAATTATCCTTCAGCTGGAAGAAAAGTATTTAGCTACTCATAATTAAAAGAATGCCTAAAGAAAAGAGAAGAGGAATTTTTCTTGTGAATAATCTGTGCCTCTAGGGCTGCAAGCTGTCTCATTTATTAGGATTTCTCCCTTCCTTTTATATAGGCTCCAAAGTCTTCATATAGGCTCCAAAGTCTTCAATTTAAATTTCCTTTTTTAAACAAGAGAAAGAGTCCCTTGACGATAGGACACTACAATTTAAATTTGGATTTTTCCCTTCTTCTAAACCTTAATAGGGAGTCTTGGCAAATACTTTCCTAAAGATAAGAATGGGTAACTAAATCTTTCCAGCTGTCATACATACCCTTTTTTCCCCAACAAATTCGTAACCCTAAGTCAGAACCTCGGAACCTCGGATCCAGTAAGGCGCGCTCACGCTTTATCTGCTGACTGCTTCTATGAACATTCTGAGAAAATAGGACGTGCCCGTGCTTTAAGCAAAAATCGCTTCTGGAATTTATATTTTTTTGAGCTATGATATTTCCTCTCCAAATCTCTTGATTTTGAATTCAATTTGATATAACTCCTCAATCTACTCCACAAAATACGAAACATAATCAAAATCCAATATTTAAGCATTTATAACCATTAAAACATGAGGAAATATAACAAACATATAGATATTATGAACCCTTATCAAATTCCCTCACACTTAAAAAATGCTTGTCCTCAAGCATACAATAGCTCAAGTTCGTCACCTTTACTCATCATCGTTCCTTCTTTTACCTTTACTCATCCTCCATAATCCAAATTATCATGCTTTAAAGATTTAAATCAAAAGACAAATAAGAAACGAACAATTTCATAGAGTAAATTCTTATAAACCACACCCATGAACAATCACCTCAATGATCTTCTCGAAATCAAAATGCAGTAGAATCTAACACCCTCTCATTGGATTCACTCAATACGCTCAAAGTGTTTAGGGTATCAATGAACTCTCAAGTCAAAACATAGAAGATCTTTACCATAAGCTTGCTAATATATCATATTCAACTTGCTCATCGGATATTGGACATGGACACCCAAAACTTCACACTAACAGTTACTCTCTTAACTTTCTGGTAGCTCGAGGAGGTAAAGGCTTATGATGTGGGAAAATCCACAGTCCAATGAGTAGACAACATGCGGCTCAACCAAGGAAAAAAATTATCATTTTTCCACCAACGGTAAAATGGTAATTACACACCCTATGGTGAATCAGTAATTACTACGATAAAATTCTTGGTTCAATCTCAACCATCTAAATCAACGACTCAGATCAACTGTCATTAATAGTTTCTTAATTAGAATCAATCACTTTTTATTATAAATAAGAATATTTTAAATCATTTATATTATGCAATTTTTAACCTCCAAACACACTTTACTGCATTAGTTATTTCGATTTTTTTTTAACTAACTTAAGAATCGGAAGGTTACTTCGAAGATCCCACTCATAGCCACCTAGTGTCTATCTCGGTCTTCTTTTTCAGGAACAACAGCCAATCTACCTTTGTGTGACTTAGTCAAAGGAGGACCCAATTGTGAGCTTTCGATCTTGGTCCTGTCAGATTTTGGGCATCAATAGATTCTAACAACAGTTTGCCACCAGACTTTCAAAAATTCAAATTATGGTATCTTTGTGGTGTTGGTTTCATCGTAAACTTATTGGAATATATCAGATCTAAAGTAGGATCCCCTCAATTCACATGAACGATGTGTGGGGATGCTTCATCTAGTGGAAGACAATGAACCCAATTTCAAAATCTAAATCTCGTCACGTTGATTTTAACGATATCAAGACTGTACTTTTTCGGTCACTTGTTGACTCGATATCAAAAAAATCTTTAAAAATTAAAAAAAAATTAAATTATTAAGTTTATTAAATTACCTAATTATTTTAAATTTTAAAAATATTTTAATCTTAAATAATTTAACACAATGCTAACTATGCTTGAAATGTGGAAAGTTACCAGCTCCCACAAATATATAATTATAAAAACATCAACGACATTATAGCTAGGAGCAATTAAAATATTCTAGTGGAGGAAATTTTAAAATTAGATGTAACATTTCTTTTTTCTAAAAGTTAAGTCAAGGCAATTGACGCTACTACCCCAGTGTATATACGCTCTTATGAGAGAGGTGAGTGAATTTTCCAAAACTGTTAGATATTTTTATGTTTGCCATTTTTTTTATGTTTCATCGAGTTTCCATTGGGCCTATAGGCAATACAACAAAAGGGCATAATTCGATCTCAAATATTTTGAGCGACAACAAAAGAGCTTAATTATGTTTATGTATGATTTATGGGGGTATGCCTCTCACGAATTGTTTGTAAGACTTAATTATGTTGTGAATTGAACCTCTCTGGCATAAAAAAAAAAAAAAAAAAAATTCAAAAAAAAATAATGCCATTTTTATCATTAAAAATATCACAATAACATTTTAGATGTTTTTTGGACATAAATTAATGACAACAACTAATTTATAAGGTACACACTAATCTTTTGAGATGGATTTTCTGAGTTGCAAACTAGTGAATTAAGTTGTAATTTGGATTAAGATATAAAGATGAATTTCTAATTTACCCAAAAAAATTATAAAGCCAAGATGAGTCTTATGCGTAGGGGTAAGCATGGGTCGATTTTTGGTCGGGCTGGCTTAAAAATTCAATTTAACCCAATTATATCGGGTTGAAAAATTATCAACCCAACCCAACTCAATCCATTCAAATCGGTTTGAATCTTTGGTTTAATATTTTTTACTTAAAAATTAATTCAAACATATTACATAAAAAAAAATATTCTGCTACAATAGTTTATCATTCATTATATGAAAAGTCAAATTCATTAAGAATTATTCAAATCGGTTTGGGTCTCTGGTTTAATATTTTTTTACTTAAAAATTAATTCAAACATATTACATACAAAAAAATTATTCTGCTACGATCATTCATCATTCATTATATGAAAAATCAAATTCATTCAAGAATTCTTTAAATATTACAAATCCATCACTTGCAAAGTACTTTAAATCACTTAATACACAGTTTAAACAACTTTTATTTAATAAAAACCATACAAAAGTAAATAAAAACTAGAATTTGGAAGTGTTTGATTGATCAAATTCTTCAAAACTTAACACTGGTATAGAATTGACCATAGTATCTCCATGACCAAATTCCTACATAATACCAAACATGTACATCAAACCAAAAATATGAAGTGAATGAACATAAGATAAGCAAATCAATTTAACAAGTTTTTAAAAAGCATATAGTAAGTACAAAAGAAATACTTTAACGATAACAAACGATCTTCTTCAACTGAAAACTATTAAAAAGAAACATATCCCTATAAATATATAAATCTTAAATTGGTTAATAGTTATCGTGACAAGGCCCATGAACATAGAAACACTATGAGTACTAGTCCATTTTTTTCCTCTTCCTCTTCATATAGTTCTCTAGAAGAAAAATGAACTAAATAAAGAGATCAAATTAGATAGTTTTATATAGCATAGCTTTTTGACCCCTCTAATTTAGTTTTGGGATTCTTTCATTGAGTTCATAAACTCTTAACATATTGTTTTTTTGGTAATTTATACTCCACTATTTGATTATAATGAAAATAGAGAACGCTAAAATTGGTTTATTTTATGTAAACTATAAGTTTTTGTTGGAGGGTTTGTAGAAAGAAAAAAAAATGAAATGAGAAAACAAATATATACATAATATATATTGCACTCTAAAATAATTTGACAAAATATAGATATAACTCATCAATCTGTAAAGCAAATAAATTTTAAATATATAAATAAAATATAATTATATAATGATCGATTTATTGGTTTAAATTGAATTTAAAAAATTTGAATTCATAACCAATCCAACACACCAAATTTAATAATTTTTTAACGCAAACTCGACTAACTTTTAAAAAACTCAATTCAATTTAATCTATTACAAAAGTTTTGGGTTAGTGGATCAATCTGTTTTCATGTTCAACCTTCTTATAAGCCTTCTTGTGCGTGTTGTATATGACACAAGTACAACTGGAAGTTGGAACTGCCTTTGAGTTTCACACGCGTGAGCCCCACACGTGAAATACGCGGAGTTGTCAGGCCTAATGGCATATTCTTCTTAATATCAGTTATATAATCAAATAACTTTTTGTAAAGGAATTGTCTTTTTTTTATATTGGACTAAACACTTGTCTTCCATAACTCATTGTTTTCTTCCATACTGCAAAGCAGTGTGACCCGTCACCCATCAGAAACAGTTTGAAGTTATAAGAGATGATGTATGGGTTGCATCAACAATTCTTTCACACAAACATTGCCTTGACTTAACATCAGTGAGGGGTGTACTACTTATACCAAAGATCTAGCTTTATCTTCTTCATTAAGGGTCCCTAAGTACTATTGGGCCCCCCAGAAAAATCAGCCTTGGCCCATTGTAATTTGAAGGGCTCCCTGTATCTTAGCCTAGTAGCCAAGACAAAGGGCAAAAAAAAAACACTACAATAAAAGGGGAAGAATAATGCAGACAGTTAGCTAGCTGATGCGTTGTAGCTGCCAGACACTATTTACAAGTTTGTTTTATGAATTTGGTCGTCAGTGAAAAACACAAACAAAAATATTAGGAAAAAAAATTTTGAAAGCTCAGATGGCACTGCATGTCGTCAAGAGATCAGACAAGGGTGATGTACCCTTCATTTACTTATACTTTTCTTCACAGCTCAAACAAGGAATGTACCACTGTGTCAGAGTACAATTCTGCCATTAGACCACCAGTGCCTGTTTTCTACCATTTAATTCACAAAACATATATCAACTGGATTAATTGCTTCCATTTTGTCTATATCAAGTTCTAGTTTTGCTTAGTAAACTTAATATGCATTAGATAGAGATGCTATCTTTTCAAAATATATTTTGACTTTCTTTAATTGTTAATATAGTACAATTGCTTTTTGCCCGTAACAATTAATGATCTTGAAAGGGTTATCATTTTAAGTGCCATTACAGGATTAAAATTTTAATATTATCATGGTCAAACGTCAGATTAGTCTAATAATGACTATATTTTTTTTTATTTAACGGGCATTGCTTAGAATTCGTTTTGAATTTTATCTTAGATTTTTTTGTGTGATAATAAATTATTCCATCACCTAAGTTAGTTGGTATATATTATTTCTTTTTATTTTTTGTTAATGACACTTCGTAACAATTTTTTTTAACTATACTTCGTAAGCAATTGGCATTAAAAAAAGATATGCACAATCTCACAAACAATATATGGTCAAACATTTAATAAAATATCAATCAAATTATATATATGTAAGGGTGGCAATCATTTACACGACATGAGATTAACAAGTTTGGATTAAAATTAAACGTGTTTGTATCAAATTCAGGTCAACTAAACATGAAAGGAGAAGCATAACATTAACTTTATTGATTGATTACTTAGCAGTTATGTCATTCGAAGGGAATACTCATTACATGGATTGATAGTAAATCGAAGCTCTAGTAGTAGGTTGTTTTTCTTCTTCCTCTTGACCTTAGAAAATACATTATATACTGATAAATATACATTTATCATCCCCTGGGATTTCTTAGTTTCTCATATTTTTAGACAAGCCAATCATCCTACTGATATTCTAGCTTCTCAACTCTACTCTCATCATAGTACTCAGGTTTTTTCAACTCTGGGTTCCTTGCCTATTGATGTTTCTACTGCTTGAGAAACTTGATTGTAATAGGGTTAAATTTTAAGAATGTTTCTGTTTTTCTTTTTGAGGGTTTCATTTTATGTCTCCATCTTTATTTGCACTTAATTTGTATTCTAATAAATAAGGATTTGCCAAACTCCCCATAACAAATGGTTTTTTCAAAAAAAAAAAAAAAAAAACAAAGATAATATGGAGGAGAGAGAAAAAAACAAAAAAAAATATTTAAAGTTACATAAATAACCCTACAAGTATTCATACTTAAATCAAGTGAGGAGTAATTTTGATATAAGTTAGTTGAGTCTAAATACTAATTTATGTCTCTAGAGGAGCAAATCTTATATAAATGAAAATTTTCAATTAATAGATTTCTCGTAAACTAAACTAATGAAAACTCATCACATCTATAATTAGAATTGATTAATTAACCAATTCTGAAAAATTATAATTAGAATTGATTCGCATATATATGATACCTTTTTAATTAGCATGGGACCTCGGGTAGGATCTTTACTGAGAATTCGTGGAGAGGAAGGCAGAGCACATTAGGTAACGTTGGTGACTTGATACTGGATTAGCCAATCAATGTGAACTGATTGGATGCCCAGGGACCCACATTTAATGGAAGACGGAAATATTGTTCATCAGCAAGGTGTGGGGATGATAGCATGATAGAGACCTCTATGCTTTAATTTATCTATCAAATTATTATGAGATCAGATAAGAGTTAGTAAACTAACTTATCATGGCTTAGGCAACTTGATTAAGATGGGCTCCACTTTCACTTATGAGACACCCATTTGACATATATTTTATTTATTGTATAAAAAAGGGAAATTAGTGAAGTGTTCTGTATTAATTAAAAAGGATGGTATGATAGAGAACATATTTCATATATATGGAGTATAAAGTTAGTGAACATATTTTTTAAGGGCATGGGGAAAAGGAGAGGTTTGCATCAAAAGAAGGATCTAATCATAAATCAACACAAAAGCAAAGTAGATGATAGAGTGAGATCCACATGACACATGACACATGAAGCACTTCCTCAAAGATCCTTTCTTATGTAATCCTACATGGCTACCACCACCTCCACAGAGAAAATGTTAAGAAGAATTTTACTATTTGGCCGATTAGTCCAAAGATATCCGTATGCAACTTGGACATCTGTCCCTTAGTTCCTTAACAGTAAACAGAGCAATAGCTATGGAGGCAGTTTAGCTTGAAGCTATTCGATATAAAAGGATCTTGAGTTGATGTTTATGGTCCACCTAATGATGGGTAAAAATAACTGAAAACGGCTTAATTTGATCGTCCAAAGAGCCCTTTTTAATTTAGGTTTTTTACAATCAAACGCTTAAATTTTAAAACATTATATTTTGTTTTATTATCAATGTTTGACTTTTTTATTAACTCTTAAAAAATATGAACGCATCTCCACTTGACAGTTACCTTAATTTTATTTAAAGTTTTATTTACTTTTAAATAATTGTGTTAGACTATTTTAACTATGTTTAAACCTTCAATTATTTTAAAATAGTAGTGTTAAAGAAAAAGATAATGAAGGAAACCGAGATTTAAGTCAAATTTAGACTTAAATATAGTTAAGGTGATTGCCATGTGGCTGCCAAGAGGATTTCCATCCACATTTCTTGACCAAGTTAGGAAGGAAGTCTAACATTGATTACACAATAAAAAGTTGAGTTTCAAAATTTGAGTGTTTGATAGTTGAAGATCAAATTGAAACTAACTATAATCCTTTGTAAGAACTAAATCAGTAATTTAGCCAATTGAAAACCTATTTGAACCAAACAAAACAACCAGTTAACCAAAACTTTTTGGTTTGAATTTATTTTATCGGTGTGGTTTCGGTTTTTCATTTTAAAAGACCTTGATTAATCAAACCGAACTCAACCTTTTATTTAAACTTTGGGTATTCTTTTGGAACTAACGTGTATAGTCAGTCTTTATATGAAACTATCTTATTTTCCCCTCTTCGTGCGTGTTTTTTTTTTGGAGTAAATTCAAAAAAAAAATGTTGATATGTTATATATTATGTAATTTTTAAAATGTGCATTAATTTTTTGTTTCATTTTATAATAACTCGATTAATCAAATTTCCATTAATCAATTGATTAGGTTTCGATTCAGATTTTACCCTATAACAACTTATGGTTCGATCAGTGTTTTGTGGTATTCCAAGTCATGCCTATCCCCTAAGGGTCAGTTTGGTTCATGGACAGAATTTCAGTGAGATAAGATTAGGATTATAGTGGGATAGAATTAGAAAGGATTAAAGTGAAACTATTTTAAATTTTATGTTTGGTTCATAAAATATCAGGATTGGGATTAAAGTGAGATAAAAAATATAAAGACCAAAATAAAATTTTTCATTTTTTTTTCAAAAATCGTATATATATATATATATATATATATATATATATATATATATATATATATATATAAAGCACCATAATTTTTTTCTTTCATTTTTCTTTTTCTACCTCCTCTGTTTCACAACAGAGACAATTTTTTTTTTCCTTCTTCCTCCTTCATCTTCCTTCTCTTCTTTCTCTTCCTCCTCCATCTTCCTTCAAGGGTTATGGTCGCAGGTTTAAGGCAAGCTAAATGGTTGCAGGGGCTCAACCTAAAAGCCACTAGAAAAGTATATCGGCAATGGTGAAGGTCTGGTGGTTTGATGGTTTTCGGCCATTTTTCGATGAAATCTCAGCAAAGGAACACCATATTCGAATAGATCGAGGAATTTCAAATTGGATGGAGCAGTCAAATTCTGGTAGTGTGACTTTCTGGCGGCAATGGCCAACGACAGCAGTAGCGGATCTTAACGGAACTTAGTGGGTTTTGATCGTGATATCCTCTTGAAGCTGATGGTGTGGGTGGTTTTGGCTTAAATTTGCCGGAAAATGATGGAAAGGAAGAAGATAAGGGAATGAATTTCGTCAAAAATTTGTTGGAAACTTGCTGGAAAATAGGAGATGAAGAAGAAGCATGAACTGGTGCATAGTATGAAAGGAAGAAAAAAACATTAGTGGGATAAGTTCTGCCCCAATGGGTAGGTGGAACAAAATTTATGGGATTAGGACTAAGTTTGTCCCACCCTAGTCCTATGTGAACATTCAATTCCCCCAACTAAATATGAGATTAACTATTCATGCGGGACTAATTTAGTCATATCCCACTTTTTTACCCCAAACCAAACAGCCCCTAAGACCATAGGTTGGCTTATGTAGATTAAAGTACAATCATCTTTTCATTCTTTAACTTTTCCATTATCTCTCTAACTCTATCTCATTAATTACTTGCACAATTACTTTCCTAGAATTATTTATTATTCAAATAAATGAGATTGGTTGCTTAATTATTTTATAAGTCAGTTATCTTTTCTATCTTAAGCAATAAACTATCTCATATTTGTTATAGTAATTTAGAAAGATTGATTTGATTTAATTCTGCATATATTTTGATATTTGAGTTTGCAAAAATAAAAATAAAAATTCTTATTACCCAATTCACCCCACACCTATTGGGTATTGCTATAGTATATTTTGGACCAACACAGACTCTTGAACAACAACATAATTTGACCAAGTTATTAGGATTCTCTTATGAAATTCTATACAACCCAGGTAAAAATAATGTAGTAGATGATGCTCTCTTAACACTGCTTAGTGACAATGAAATGGCAACCTGCTTAGCTATTTCCATGCCCATCTTTACCTTTTTAGGTAATCTCATAAAGGAATACAGAGAGGAAAATGACATTGTAGCTTTACAACTAGCTTTCACTAGAAAACCTCAACAGCATAAGGAGTGGTCTGTAAAGGATGGCATTTGATACTATTAAGGGAAAATTTTTTTAGGAAAAAGGTTCTAACTTTAAATATTTGTTCATCACTGAGTGCCATGCCACTTCATTAGGTGGTCATGCTGACATTTTGTGAACTTATATCAGGTTATCTGCTAATTTTTACTTGAAATGAATGAGAAAGAATGTAGCTTAATTTATGTCTCAATATCTCATCTATCAGCAAGTGAAAGCCCTCAATGTCAAGCAATATGGCCTACTATAACCTTTTCCAGTCCCTGAGTAGATATAGGAGGACGTCTTCATGGATTTTATAGCAAAGTTACTATCCTTTCATGGTTTCACTGCTATATTTATTGTAGTTGACATATTCAGCAAGTTTGCTCATTTTGAACCTTTCAATCCTAATTTTACACTAAATAAAGTTGTAGTAGTCTTTATGAATATCGTCTATATGCTCCATGGAATTCCAAAGTCCATTGTCAGTGACAGAGATCCTTTTTCTTTACTAATTAGTTCTAGAGAGAATTGTTTAAGTTGCAAGGCACGCAGCTAATGATGAGTACTTCTTATCATCCTCAAACAGATGGGCAAAAAAAATTTGTTAACAGATGCCTGGAACATTTTTTTAGGTCTTTTGTTGCACATCAGCCCCATCAGTGGTTTACTTACTTCGCTTATGCAAAATTTCACTACAATATTCTTCTCTAGGCATGAATCCTTTTTAGGTTGTCTTTGGGAGAACTCCACTAAACATTCCCACATACTGTAGAGGCTCCTCCTCCATTGAAGTTGTTGATAGTGAATTGAGCACTAGAGAAGATATTTTACAATAAGTCAGAACTCACTTGCTGAAAGCACAATAGAGAATGAAGAAATAGGCTGACCACTACAGAACTGATATGCAATTTCAGGTTGGGGACTTAGTTTTCATCAAATTGCAACCTTACAGGCATTCAGTAGCAGTAAGAGCTTCAAAGAAGCTAGGAAATAGATATTTTGGCTCTTTTTCTATTCTGGAAAGAATAGATAAGGTTGCTTACAAATTACAACTTCCAGAGGGTTGTAGGTTACACCCTTCTTTCATATATCCCTCTTAAAACCTTTTAAAGGTTCCATTATTCAGGAAAGTTCTCTTCCTAAGGATTGTTCCACTTCTCACCTTGTTTATCATCCAATTATTATCTTGAGAAAAAATGGGTGTCTTGCAACAAGGTAACTAGGTACACCAATACTTGGTCCAATGGGATCAACTCTGTAGAACCCGGTATTTTAATTTCTAGAATCTCATCCAAATGTATTTTTAGACTACTCGTACAAATTAAGTTTAATTAAGTCCATTTGGGGTTGTAAAATTTGGAAACAAGTAACTAAATGAGGTTTAAGTATTAAAGTTTTATTTTGGGGAACTTTTGGAGTTTTAAGAAATGGTTAGGTGGGATTTAAAAGAATCATAAAGTAGGAGAATAGTTTTATTAATTTAGAAAGCCTTGTGATAAAAATTAAGAAAGGTTGTAAATAGGAGGATGATTTTGCAATTCTTAAAGAATTTGCCTATAAATAGGGGAGAGAGGCGAGAAGAACCAGCATTTTTTGGATTCTTCTAGAGAGAGAGTTCGGCTGAGAGAAGAGAGAAAAGAGAGAAAATGAGGGAAAAATGAAGAGAAAAATAAAGAGAGGAAAAATGAGGAAGAATGGAATCTTTACAAAACCTAAGGTAAGAACTTTGTTTGACTCTTTTCTAGTTGTTCCTAAATGTTTATTAAGTTAAGATTTTTGAATTTGGAGTTTTGAAATCCAAATGTTCTTGAGAAAAAGTTTTTAAAAAATGGGTTTGTTTCAAAAAGTGGGTTTTGTGCAAAAAAAATTGTTGATTTGGGAGTTTTGGATTCAAATTTTCTCTTAGGTAATGTAAATTTTTCGAATTCAAACTCTTATAAACTTGTATCTTTGAACAATTGGAAGAATCTTTTAAAATCAAGAGGAAATTTGGGGGAAAATATGGATTTTCGAAAAGGTTTTGTTGGAAATCAGGTGACCAGTCGATTGGTGGCTTCCCTAGTTGACTAGGTGATGTATCTTATGTGTATCAAGGGTACTAATTGACTGCATGAGTACCCAGTTGACTTGGTAAAGGGGCAGAATACTTCTGGAGGTTTTCTAGTCGATTGGATCAAGTACCTAATCTACTAGTTCATGCTGATTTTTTCAAAAATTGACTTTTCTCCTTAGTTTTTGAACATGAAACCTTTCCAAACTAATTTTAATACTTATATAAATTTGAAGTGTGATTAAAACACCTTTAAAAATGTTAGTATTCACAAAAATTAAAGTGTTTTTGAGATCCAAAATAGATGATTTGAAAAATGGCTTAAAGCCTCGATTTCTTTAACTTTTGGTTTCGCGCGAAGTGCGCTCTTGAGATATAAAGTGTGCAAAACACCTTGAGGTGGCTAGAGATTCTTTTAAATGATTTAAATTAATTAAATCAAGTTTTATTCATTCTTAAATATTAATGGAAAAACTCTTGAGAGATGAGGAAGTAGTAAGATCACATAGAGCGGTAAGTACACCTTACCTTTAGTAAGTGTATTTACACAATATATATATATATATATATATATATATATATATATATATATATATATATATATGTTGAGTAATAAATAATAAAAATACAATCTACTTTGATAAGTATAAACTCTGGAAATCTTATAAAGAATAAATATGAGTTCTGGTATAAAAGTAGTAAGAATTAGTGTTATGAAAAATTGTTATAGGTGGAGAAATAATTGTGTATGATATGAATCTTGAAACGATTCCACGTGGTTATGTTCAGGATTTGTGATGTGTGGAATTGTAATGAATGTGATTGGTTGAAATTGTATGAAATACGATGTGAATGACTGATGTTTGCTTGTATGCATATAACTTCATGCATTTTGCATTTCACACTATATATATATATATATATATATATATATAGCGTATTATTGATGAGGGAGTGATGGGTGAGGTTGGTAGGTCCCTTCCGACAAGGGGTGTAAGGGTTCTTAACGTTATTGGATGTGTAGGATCCCGAAAGGGAGATCCATTATGATGTGATGATGTGATGATTGGACGTACTAGTATATGGGGAACGTCCCCGTGATGATGATAATAGCCCAATGAAAGGTAGTGATTTATTTGTGCATTGCATCATATAACATTGCATTGCATTTCATTTCATGGACACATACATTATAAAGATTGGCCCATGTGGGGCGCGCTTGGTGATTAGCTCATGAGGGGCGTGTGATATGATTGGCTCGTGTGGGGCATATGATGATATGAAATGCTTGGCTCAGGAAAAGGCATGATTGTGGTTGTGGAATGCAATAGTGTTGAGATGAAAATCTTTTTTATTTGCTTTGGTGTTGTGTTGTATGATTTTACTAAGAGTTTTCTATAGTATGTGAATTAAGAAAATTGTAAACCCTAGCATAAATAGATTTATGATGGTATAAGAAATAAAGAAAAATACTTGGAGGAAACTTAAAGGAATAATTGGAGGGCACCCAAGAAGAATATTATATATACTTAGTAACTTAATTAAATAACATGTTTTAGTTAAAATAAAAAAGATAATTACTAAAATACGATTACTTCTCGTAAGGTGTGTCTCACTGAGGTTCGTAGCTCACCCTTTTATTGTTTCTAACTTTTCAGGTAAATATTGGGAACTTGTAAGTCAAGTTGAAGAAGCCTTGATTAAGACCTTCAGCGGTGGCATCCTCATCTTTCGAAGTCTTCGCATAGAGTTTTGGAATTTGGGGTTTGGGAATAGTTCTTGTACAAGAACATTTTTTTTAGTGGGGAAGTTTTTCTATTAATTGTGTCTAGTTAAAATTGATGCATTGTAAAGACTGTTAGTTGTGAAGTCATAACTTTATGGCTTGTAGTGTTTTGAATGAATGTTTATATTCTTGATGATTTGTGTATGTTCACATATAGGTCGGGGCGCTCGGAGCTGAAAGGTAATGATACCTCCTCGGGTAGGGCCCATCGAGGATGGTTCTTTACAAACTCTCTTTGGAAGATGCCTCATGGGAAGCTGCTCACACAGTTCAACATTTCTTACTTGATCCATAGGGGCAGTATTGATACAATGAGAAAATTGAGAGATAAGGAAGTTATAAGGAAACCAACAAGATTTGGACAAGCAAAAGAGCAATAAAGTCAAAAGCAAAAAGGATTAGAAGTTAGCGCCAAAGGTAAGAGAAGTTAGTTGAGGAATTAGTTAGCTAGCTAGATGTTAGTTAAAGAAGTTGTTAGTAATTAGTTAGCCTTTCTTGGACTGTCATGACCAGTTGTAACAAACTAGATTGAGAGCTATATATACAACTTTATACTATGAAATGAAACATAAAAAATTAAAAGTCTTTTAGGAGCTTATCTTGTGCTCAAAACAAGATCACCATTTCCTTTCTTTCTATTCTTAATTCATCAGAATATCTTCTAGAATTCCACCCATTCCACCCACTACCTCTAATAGTAATGGATAGTAAGAATTTATATTATAATCAAATCAATCATTATACTACTTGTATATAGCATCGTTTCAATAAAAATATATATGTGGGCACACATGAACTAAAAGGACAGGTGGCAGTTTACAATGTTGTGACATAAAACGAAAATGATTGCCAACATCAGGTAAAAGAAAGAATGTATAGGTAATAGCCCACGTATCCAATATCAATAGTAATTTTTCTTCTTCAAAAGGTAACAACGATGCATATGTATATTGGATTGAGGTCCTCTCCAGTTTGGGTTTCTATCTGATTACGCTCTAATGTTTTGCTCACCATCTTAGTTGATGCTTTAACTTTTAATTGCATCAGTTTACTCTTTGCATTTGAAGAAAGTCTCAGTTAATAACTTTTTTTATCTCATTAATCAACCAAAAATTCAACATATAAATTTGCATGTTGCGCGTATAGACATCACACATAACTTAACATGAGTTCTAGAGAATAAACATTTCACTACTTTCTATCAGACTGAAAAAAGAATATGATAATGTACATAATAATCAAATTGAGAACAGTGTAGATGATACGGAAAGATGAATGAGATTGTAGTGAAAAATGATAAATCTTGATAGAAAGAACTAGAATGTCTAATTTAAAGCGAACATCATGTCCCGTGTGGTGTCCACACATGTTACAGACGAGTAAAATATTGAATTTTTTATTAACTACTAAGATAAATGAGCTATTTGAGACTTTTTTTGAATACAATGGATAAATTGATACAATTTAAAATGCAATGACCATATTGAGAGAATGAAAAAATGTTAGGGGCTTCAAATAAAAACCCTTGTAATTTAATGTAAAACTTAAACGATCTCTTTATACAACATTTTAAAGGTTTCGTTTAAATTTTATTAATTATCAAGATTTATCTTTTAATAAGAATTTTAAAACTACAAACAAAAAAAAATTAATAAATTTTAATGTTCGATCTAAGCTGTAATATTTTGTCCGAAATTGATTAGTTTTAAATTAACCGTTGAGAAAATATAAATTAAATCATACACTAAGTAAAGTGATAATTTATAATTAAAATTTTATGTATTTAATTTATTATCTAATTTTTATTGAATAATAGAATTCAATCTCTAATTTTAATTTTTAAATAAAACTGTAACAATTTCGTATAGAAAAACTTAATCTAAATTTTAGATGTTCACTTTATTACCATCCAAACAGAATATTTCGTACAACACCATATCTTCTAGAGGGTATGGGCTTGTTTGTTAGTAGTTTTTGGAAACTGTTTTCAGTAACTGAAAACAGTTTTCAAAAACTGTTTCATGTATTTGGATAAGTGTTTTTAAAAACAGTTTTGCAAAAATCGGTTTTCAAACACTGGATTTAGAAAACTCCAAAAAGGAGTTTTCTGTTTTCATTTTCAGTTTTTACGCCCTAAAACATGACTCAGAGTTTTCTGCTCTCTGCCCTCTTCTCTATTCTCTCAATTTTCATACAGTAATCTCCCTTACCCCTTCTCATCTCACTCTCGTTGTCATCATTCTCATCTCACTCTCACATAGTCTCTCAATTTTCAGACGCAATGCTAGCATCCCAACCTCCTTACAGCAGCGCTAATGTCTCCTTCTTCTTCGTCGAGCTCAACAGACAAAAGAGAGCTATAGCAGAGCTCTTTCTCTGGGAGAACTACCTACGCATCGAGCACAGGTAAGGTTTCCTTTTCCTTCTATTTTTTTAGATTTTTAAGCAGACCTCTTTAATGTCTCTTACTTTCAATTTATTTCACTTCTCTTCATTTATTTTGTTATTTCATCACATATTGGGGGTTTTCATCAATAAATCTGTAATCCTGGGTTCTATTGCGCTCCCTCTTCATTATTTCATTGATTTTTTTTGTTCACTTTTCCTCTCCTAATAATAATACGTCCATCAATTCCTTATTTGGTGGATTTTGTTATTTGGGTCTTTTCTATGTTTTCTTTTCTTTTCAGTAAATATTATGGTTGCAACGGGTTATTGACCGGATCTTTTAGGTGATTTATTTTTCGAAGTTTGGAGATTTGTTGCTATATGTAAGAGAAGATAATAAGTAATGATTTCATAGCTGGTGTTGCCTTGAATCATTGGTTTTTATTACTGACTTCTTCTTTTGAAACATAATTTGTGTGGAGACCTCATGTCTGTGAATAAATTTTGTTTTCACATTATCAAACAAGGCTCTAATCTCTTTATTGTTGCCTGTTTGGTTTTCCATGTCCTTTGTTTTTCCCCTTTTATTGAAGGGTAATAGTTTGTCTGATTATGAGGATTATGTTCATGCAAGCCAATATGAATACAAAGCATGGCTTAGTGGTTCACTTTGAAAATGATTTTGGAATCATTGGATATGTTAACCCAGATAGATACTCACTCGTTCCTCTATCTGATGGATGATGTGTGCATGTTAAGTCCTGTGAATATATAGTGCAATAATGAAATCATGAGAAGGTTTGAATTACCTAACTCAAATAGAATGATGCTTGTTTCGAGTGATGCTAATGTTTTGAAAATGTTTGCCATGTATGAGTAAGAAAAGAATGTGCACTTATTTGTTAATTTTACTGAAGGTGCCCCACTTAATGTTAGACCACATGATAACTCATTTGGTGTATACAACTTACATACGGGAGAATCATGAAGGGGTGGGGGTACTGGTGATGAACCAATTGATGTTAGTGACTGTGAATATGGCCTAATGTGGAGTCACACTGATGAATCAGATGAGGGGTATGTTATGAGTGAGGAACTCATTTCTAAAAGGGATAAATGCGTTGATTTGTTTTCTAAATGTGAGAGTGATGAGCTTAGCAATTATGCTAGTATTGAGCACTATCATAGGGATGCATATAGGTATGATATTAAGGAGGCTTAAGTAAGAGTGGAAATAAAGGGAATGTTTGTTAGGGATGCATTGGTGTTGGGAAATCACCTTGGAGATGCTCAGGTGGTGATCTTCCAAACACCCAAGTCATTCTAGACTTGAGTGTTTGGAAGATCACCACATGGGCATCTCCAAAGTGATTTCTCAACAGTGGTATCAGAGCTTTGGACAGCGGGTATCGGAGCTGGAATAGAAGGTGACAGAGTCAAGACTCTAAGAATCAAAGATCAACTTCTTGGGTGATTCAAGAACGGAGTAAAGATCAATATCAGATCGTGTTCTTGAGAGTGATTCAAGAACAATATTGAGATCAATCTTCGATCGTGTTCTTGAGGTTTATAAGAAGTTAGAAAGCAATTGTGGGAGCTGCATAAATCTGAGATTTTCTCTGCAAGATGGCTTCAAATTTCATTGTTGAGAAGTTTGATGGAAAATGAGACTTTGCCCTTTGGGAGCGGAAGATCAAGGTTGTTCTTATGCAACAGAAGGTGGACTTGGCTATTGGAGAAGATGATGTTTTTCCAGCAAGTATCACGGAGGACCAACGGATGGAGATGAGGAAGATGGCATACAACACCATTTTTTTTCACATGTCAGATAATGTCACAAAGAGTATGGAGACTCGGAAGATCCAGCTGTCATATGGAAGAAACTAGAGGAGTTGTTTCTTACCAAAACTCTCCCTAATAAAATTTATCTTCTTAAAAGAATCTTTGCTTTTAAAATAAATCCTAATAAAGAGTTGCAAGTTAATCTTGATGTGTTTAACAAACTAGTTCAAGATTTGGCTAGTTGTAGTATACAGTTCCCAGATAAACAATTGGCTGTTATTTTGTTAAATTCTTTTCCTGATTGTTTTGAAAGTTTAATTAATGCAATTGAATATGGAAGAGATACACTAACCAAGGAATCGTGATTAATGCTATAAGGGCTCATGATTTCAAAGCTAAGATAAGGGAAGCATCAAGTGGAGAATGGTTGTTCGTTAGAAGAAGGCTAGCAACTCGGAATGGCAGTAGCATTCATGGCAACTACCGGGAGAAATCAAGAGGTAGAGGGCAGAGCCATGGGAGATCGCATTCCAAATCGAAGTTTGGAGGGAAATGATGCTTCTACTGCAATAAGGAGGGTCACTTCAAGAAAGATTACAAGAAGAAGATGTGGGATGAGAGAGGAGGAAGCCATACCAAGAATGGAGAGGCTTCGAGTGCCAAGGGAGAACAGCAAGATGATGTTCTTGTTGTGTGCTCAAATGTGAGCAGGAGGCAAGGCAGTGAAAAATTGATCTTGGATACCGGGTGCACTTATCACATGTGCCCTCCTAAGGATTGGTTCAAGAATTTCAAGGAAATCAATGATGGAGGGGTTTTCTTGGGGAATGACACTTCTTGCCAAGTGAGGGGGATAAGAGGCATCCAGTTGAGGATGTTTGATGGAGTCACAAGGCTGCTGCGAAATGTGAGGTATCTTTCGGATTTAAAGAGGAATTTGATCTCATTAGGGTAGTTGGATTCTATGGGGTATTCATACAAAGTAGAGGGAGGAAAGATCAAGGTGACCAAGGGATCTTTGATAGTGATCAAAGCAGCAATAAAAGATGGACTCTATGAGATGATCGAAGAGACAGAAATTAAGGATCAAGCAGCAAGTTTGATGGCTGAGATAGATAAGGTAGCCCTTTAGCACACTTGCTTGGGACATATGAGCGAAAAAGGCCTGCAAGTTCTCAGCAAGGATGGTCTACTTGGAGGAGACAAAGTAGAGAAACTTGATTTCTATGAGTGTTGTGTTCTTGGGAAGCAACATCGAGTCAGCTTCAACACCGGAGTGCACAAGTCTAAGGGGATTCTTGACTACATTCATTCGGACCTTTGGGGACCAGCAAGGACACCAACACAGGGAGGTAACTTTTACTTTCTGTCTTTAATTGATGATTATTCAAGAAAGGTTTGGGTTTATTTTCTTAAAAATAAATCAGATGCTTTGAATAAATTTGTGATGTGGAAAAAGTTGCTGGAGACTCAAACGGGTAGGGTAGTTAAGGCTTTACGAATTGATAATGGCTTAGAATTTTGCAATAAGGATTTTGATAAATTATGTGAGTTAAATGGCATTCTAAGACATAGAACGGTTGTAAAAATACCTCAGCAAAATGGAGTTGCTGAGAGGATGAATAGAACCCTTATGGAAAAGGTTAGGTGCATGTTAATTAGGTCCGATTTATCAAAATATTTTTGGGGGGAAGCTGTGTCTACTGCTGCATACTTGGTAAATAGATCACCCTCTAGAGGTTTAAAGCTCAAGACTCCCATGGAGATGTGGAGTGGAAAACCCCCTGAGTTGAGCAATCTTAGGACTTTTGGGTGTGCTGCATTTGCACATCAAAATGATGATAAACTTAACCCAAGATCTAGAAAATGTGTGTTTCTAGGGTATGGTAATGGGGTTATGGGGTATAGGTTGTGGTCCTTAGAACCAAAAGGAATGAAACTCATAATAAGTAGTGATGTTATTTTTAATGAATTGTTATTTCCCTATTTGGAGAAAACTAACCCTGCATGGGCTAGTGAGCAAACCAGTCCGGAATTTATGGAGCATCGCATCATGAAAAATTCAGTTCAAGTAGAGCAAGGAAGACAAGAGGGTTCGGACCAGGTAGAGCCCATTGATGAATGCCAAGCTCAGGATACTCAATAGGAGGCTGAACTAGAAGAGATTGATGCAGCAAGTCAAAATGACTACCAGCTCACAAGGGACCGGGAAATGAGGGTGGTCAGGCCACCTTTGAGATATGGGTTTGCGGATGCTAATGTAGCAGCTCCTTGGACAGAAAGAGGGATGGTTGAACCAAAAACTTACATGGAAGCCATGGAATGTAAGGAGCCGTCAAAATGGCAGCTAGTTATGGAGGAAGAAATGGATTCTTTGAGGAAGAACAACTCTTGGGAATTGGTGCCCAAACCAGAAAAACAGAGAGTTGTGGATTGTAGGTGGATCTACAAGATCAAAGGAGGGAACACTTCAGGGGATGAAGTCCGGTATAAAGCTAGGCTGGTGGCGAAGGGGTTCACACAAAGAGAATGCATAGATTTCATCGAAATATTCTCACCGGTTGTGAAGTACATGACGATACGGATAGTATTGGCAATGGTGGTCCAACTCAATTGGGAAATCGAGCAGATGGATGTGAAGACAGCGTTCTTACATGGAGGGCTTGATGAGACCATCTACATAAGGTAACCCGAAGGCTATAAAGAAAGAAAGTAGGGAGAGTTGGTGTGCCAGAAATCTCTCTATGGCCTGAAGCAATCAGCTCGGCAATGGAATAAGAGGTTTGATTCCTTTGTAACTAGCTTGGGTTTTATGAGGAGCTACTATGATTCGTGCTTGTACTATAAGGGGCACAAGGTGGAGGAAGTGGTGATCATCCTTATCTGTGTTGATGATATATTGCTGGTTATGAGCAGCATTGAGAGGATAGAAGAATTGAAGTCTCAACTCAGTTCGGAGTTTGAGATGAAGGGTCTTGGCCATGCACAGAAGATCCTTGGGATGAATATAATCCGGGAAAGAGAGAGAAACAGATTGAAGATTTCTCAGACTTCCTACGTAAAGAAGATGATATCTAAGTTCTCTATGGAAGATAGTAAATTAGTGAAGGTTCCCCTTACTGGTCATTTCAAGCTCTCCAGCGATCAATTTCCAAGATCAAAGGTGGAGAAGAAAGAAATGGAAAAGGTCCCTTACTCTAGTGCAGTTGGTTCAGTTATGTTCACTATGGTAAGCACTAGACCTGGTATTGCTCATATAATAAGTGTCCTCAATAGGTTTATGAGTAATCCCGAAAAGAAGCATTGGCTTGGGATGAAGTGGTTGCTGAGGTACTTGAAGGAAAGCCCAGAAGTAGAGCTGATTTATGAGAAGAGAGCTAAGTCCATCTGTCTTGAGGGTTATGTGAATTCAAACTATGGAGTAGACCAAGATAAAATAAGATCGATTAACTCCTACTTCTTTAACTTAAATGGATGTTGTATAAGTTAGAAGGTTTAGTTGCAACCGGTGGTAGCACTCTCAACAACTGAGGCTGAGTATATAGCGGTAACGGAAGCCTTTAAAGAGGTTATGTGGTGCAAAGGGTTGTTGGAAGAGTTGAAGGTCCTGAAAGAGCATGTGGCGGTGTATTTGGATAATCAAAGTATGTTGCACTTGTGTAAGAATCCGGTGTTCCATGAGAGGACAAAGCACATGGATGTTCGGTATCATTTCATTCGGGAAAATGTTACGGAATGATGTATTCATGTGGACAAGATAGCCACAGAGGAAAATCCTACAGATTCAGGCACCAAGGTTCTACCTCTAAGTAAGTTCAAGCATTGCCTTGGACTACTTAGGATTGGAGTCGGTTGATATGATGACTCAAGATGAGTTTGGATCCTGAGTTCTCTGCACAATGGGTTCGAGTTTAAATGCTTAAACAAAGGTAGAGATTGTTGGTGTTTGTCTAAGGTTTAAACAATGTTTAAACAAGGAAAAATCAGTATCAAGTGCACACCAGTGTGCGTCGCGGCTCAGCTCTTCCAAGGTGCGGCGCCCAGCAAAAGAGAAGACCTAGAGGAGGTGTGCACTGCGGCTCAGCCTCCCCCAGGCTGCGACGCCCAGAATGTATGCAACATGGTGAAGTTTCAGCACACTCCAGGCCGCGACATGCCCTGTTCTAGGCCGCGGCCTGAAGGCACACTGATGCCTTTTGGTTCAGCTTTTGTTAAGTGCGTGAGACATGTTCAAAATGCACAGGATCACTTAGAATTGATTGAGAGCTAAGATTGATTGGTCCTCAAGATCTAAGGGTGGATATTGATCCTTAAGATGGGTTAAGAAGTTTGTGCACTATATAAAAGGGTCACCTAGCTTCAATCCCATAAGTGTGAGGAATAACTTGTGATTGAAAGTGAGATCAATTGTAAGAGTGCAAAGACACAAAATAAGAGAGACTCATTGTAAAAGCTGGTTGTTTAGAAAGAGAGAGTAGAATAGAAAGGAGATTCAAGGGCTTATAAGGGGAATTTTCTTGGGAAAATTCCAGAGTTAGTTCTTATTACTTTATTTTACTTATTCTTCTTTAGTTCTTCAAGAACTTGAGTTTCTTGGAGAGGGTTGTTGTATTTGTAAAGAACCATTGATTTAGTGCAGAAAGTTTAGAAGAACTCACGGGGACGTAAGCTATTGTCGAACCTCAATAACAATTGTTATGTCCTTTCCTTTCTTTAATTTCTGTTTCTATTTCCGATTAATCTTTACAAGTCATTTTAGACTTGAATCACCTTGAGATGCCTAAGTGGTGATCATCCAAACAATTAAGTTGTGTGCATCTAGAAAAAGGTTTGTTGCTTGATGATATCAAACTCTTTAGGTCTGTCTTGAAGGATTTTTTCATCCAGAAAGGTTTGAAATAGAGAGGGTGAACAATGAGAAGTTTAGGGTGACTTCAATGTGCTGTAGAAGGTTGTACTTGGTATTGGCGTGCCTCACCAACTACAGATGGGAAATCATACCAAATTAAGTCATACAGCCATGAGCACAATTGTGTGAGACTGAGTAAGAATAGGGATATATCCTCAGCTTGAATTGCTAAGAAATTGGCAAATCATTTAAGGACTGATCGAAATATAAAATATAAGAGTATGTTGGCAGAGTTGCAAGAGAAGTATGGTATTACTAAAGTTACACAATCAAGGTTATATAACGCTTGCAGGTTGGTAAGAGAGGAATTTGGGGGTAACAATAGGAGATCATACTCTAGGCTCCCTCAATATTTTGAACAAATTAGGCATACTAATCTAGGAAACGTGACTAGAATGCAAATTGAGAGGTTATATCGTACTGCTAATCCACAATTCAAGAAAATGCTAGTTTGCTTTGATGCAATGAAAAAGGGTTTCATGTAAGGTTATAGGCCATTTATCGGTTTAGATGGAACCCACTTAAAAGGCTTTATGGGTCGTGTTTCCCTCACTGTTGTGTCTTTGGATTGTAATAAAGGAACATTTCTAGTTGCATATGCTGTTGTTGAATCTGAACATGAGGACAGTTGGCCCTATTTTTTGCATGCATTTGATGATTCCCTTACTGTAAGGAATAATAATGTACAGAAAGTATAAACACAATTTTTTTTACTTGCTTCAGTTAATTTATATGCATTCTTTATATTAATATTGTTACTTTGTAATAAGAGAATTGATCGGGCAGTGGATGAGGTTATGCCTACTGCAGTACATAGACACTGTTGTATGCATTTATACAACAATTTCTAATTAAGGTGGGTGTGCAACTAAAACAAGATTTTTGGAGGGCTGCTAATGCTTACAATGAAGTGAAGTTCACTGATGCAATGAAAGACATGAAAGAACATAATAGGGAAGCTTATGAGTGGCTAAATATGATTCCAACTGTTACATGGGCTAGGCATGCTTGCTACCCATTTGCTAGGAGTGACCATGTCACTAATAACCTTAGTGAGTTATTCAATGCATGGATTGGGGAGTTAAGGGAGAAACCTATACTGACATTGTTAGAGGGGATTATATTGAAGATAATGTCTAGGACACACCATAGACATGAGACGACAAAAAGGGTGGACAAGAAAGGTTTGTCCTAAAATAATGAAGAAATTAGAGAAAATTAGAGCAAGTATCAAGTATTGCTCATTGACAACTGGTGGGGAGGATGAGTTTAATGTAAATGATGTTGGGATACTTTATGCAGTGAACATTAGGAAGAGGATTTGTGATTGCCTATATTGGCAATGTGTCTTGCCATGTAGGCATGCTATGATATGCCTTGTGTATTACAGGAGGAATTTAGAGGATTATGTCAGTCATTATTATAGTAAGGAAACATTCATGAAGGCTTATAAGGATATTATATATTATGTCTGATTTAGCATTACTAGCAGAAAATTTCCACATTCATCTTGACCCTCGTGGCTTGAAAAATCTGTTTGGTAGACCCAGGAAGAATAAGAGAAGGGAAGAGGATGGAGGACCAAGTGGAAATGGTCCTGCTAGGATATCAAGCATTGTGAGGTATTAAAACTGTCTGTCTACTGGGCATAATAGCATAACCTGCAAGAGAGCTTCTGTTGCAAAAAAAGGAAAAGAAAAAAGACTCCTCAGGTATAAACACAACCCAGTTGGCATTGTTAAACTGCTTTATTTAAGTACATATATATGTGATCATGAATGTTTGTTTGGTTTTGTTAACAGCTAAGAGTAATGCATCAATTGCTACAACTAATGAAGTTGGTCCATCCAGAAGCAGAACCACAAAGAGGATTAAAAAGGTCTTTTGTGACTAATTTTCAAAACTTATGTGTTTATTGATTTTAGTTTTGAATTTTATTTTGGTCTTTGTATACATTAAATGCATGGTTCTTGTAATGTAAACTTTTCTTATCTTGTATATAGATGAGAAAGAAGCCATTCAATACTACTGATGATTTAGGGAATGCAACACAAACTCCAACTGTTGATGGAAATTCAAGTGGAAATGTTAAAAATGGTGTAAGGAAGAATGCAAACAAGATTTCAAGAAGGGCTGCAAGGAGGAGAACAACTACTGGTACTAGAAATGTGGATGTTGGTGGCTTTGGTGTCATAACTGATGTTCATGAAACTCATGGGAATGCACCATCCTCTCAAGGCAATGGAATTGAAGGAAATGGTAATGTCAGGGGCAGTGGGACCTATTTGGTCATTATGAGACCTTGGGGAAGATGGTGGTAATGAATTTGCTTGCTGGTGAACCCAGAAGCAAGTTGTACTTAGTCTTTTTCTTTTGTTGGGTAGTTAGTTAATTTTGTGTGGCCAAGTACAGAATGGAAACACATGTTTTTGTTTGTTGATAACTATAGTGGATTATACACAGATTGGTGAATATCAACTGGTATAGAATGACCTATATTGTATTTTTTAGGGCATCACAGATAGGAAAAACCATCCTTTTTTGGGGTATTGTAAGGCCTTTGTCCAGATTGAACTCATTATCTGGTTAATATATGATGATGCATCTAAGTTACATCTTGGAGTTTGTCTTTACTTGGTTCAAACCCAATGTTAGGATCTGTGTACAAAAATACATACATGCACACATGTTAAAGCATCATAAATGGTTTATCTACAAAATAGTGTATGGATATGTTCTGCCTATGAACAAGCGTGTGCATGTTTTATATATTGAACCATTTTCCAAGAAGAATGATGGGTTGGTTATTCAGATTTTATCAAATTGTGAAAGTTGTGTTTTCTTATTTTAGAATTAATTTAACAAATAAACATATGTGATATGGTGAGGGAGAGGAGTTTTCAATGTTTGATCCATGGTATATGAATTTTTTTTTAAAATTTTAAAAATAAAATATCAATAATTATTTTCAAGTATTTAGTGTGTGCTAAAAATTGTATTTAGTAAATATGAAAAATAAAATCAATATAGATTTCAAATTTAAACTGAAAACTGAAAACAATTACAAAAAGGTGTATCCAAACAGTTTTCTATTTTCAAAACAGTTTTCAAAATCAGATTATCCAAACAACATTTCACTATTTTCTGTTTTGGAAACAGTTTTCGAGTTACAGCTATCCAAACATGTTTTCTTCATAAAACATCATAAAACTGTTTTCAGTTTTCATTTTCGAAAACAGTTTTCAAATACTGAAAATTGAAAACCATTATCCAAACATGCCCTATGTATTTCTTCGCTTTCTTTTTCTCTTTTTTTAGAAAGAGGAAAAGTTAATATTCTTCTTAAGTTCATTCCTTACAATTTATTAAGTTTATTTCTTATTAAGCTTTAATATTTTGTACGAAATTGAACCTTTTAATTTCGTTTAAATATAACATCATAGATGAAATATTTATAATAAATATTTGATGGATCTATATTTTGACGTACAAGATCTATTTAAATAAAAAATTTAATTCAATGATTATTTTTACAAAATAAAAATTTATACGAAAAATCATAGTGTTGTAATTAAGACATCTTACATCAAGTGTTACTTTTACAAAATGCATGTTTAGATAGAGTTTTCAAAAAGAATTTTAAGTTTTCAAAAATTGAAAATAATTTTCAAAATCATAAAATATGTTTAGGTATTAATTTTCAGACATTATTTTTTAAAACGATTTTCAAATAAGTCTTATTAAAAACTGATTTTAGAAAACTCTTTTGAAGTGTTTTCAAAAATAATTTTCAATTTTCATTATTTTTTCATAGATTTTCTAAAACACCAAACAATACATTTCTCTCCACTTTTTTACTACCCAAATAGAAAAAGTTAATCGTTTTCTATTTTCAGTTTTCGAAAACTGTTTTCAAAAATAAAAATTGAAAACAATTTTTTGAAAAAAACATTTTTTGATAACTGTAACTCAAAAAATGTTTCCAAGATAGAAAACATTGAAATGTTGTTTAAATAATCTTATTTTGAAAACTGTTTTGATGATACACCTTATAATTATTTTTAGTTTTGAGTTTAAATTTAAAATCAATATTAATTTTATTTCTCATATTTATTAAATACTTAAAAAATAATTAATATTATTTTATTTTTAATATTTTTTATGTACATAGAGAAAAAATAAAAACAATACTAATTTTAAAATTATTTTTTAAAAATTATATCAAAAAACATCAATTCAAAATTTTTAAAAAATTATTTTAAAAATCACTTTTAAACTATATGTCATACATAAAAATGAGTTTTTAAAAACTGAAAAAAAAAATTAAAAACTCATTCCAAGCATACAAATCTTGTACTTCTTTTTATCTCTTCAAACTTCTGTCTATTCTCTTCTTCGTGATCAAACAAAGAAAACAATATCGAAAATAAATTGAAATTCAAAAAATCAAATGAAATGGCAAACCCATTATCGCCAAAGAACAGTGCCTATGAAACTCTCCTTCTTTCTCCCGTCGAAATCCTCTTCAAAACCCAGTCTCACTAACAACAATTTTCACTGAGAACGATGACCAATAACACAAAGAATTTGTAACCCAATTCGATGCGACCAAAACCTTAACCGATTCGAAACCAAAATACATAATCCCTCCCAAAAAAATGAACGGCGACCTAAAAAGATGAAGAATCTCGATCTCCCTCTCCAATCTGATGGCTCACGTTATGCTCTCCAGTTCGAGGTGGAATCCCCATCCGCCATCGATGCCCATGATGAGAAAACATCATATGGACTCAAGCTTTGGGATAACATCAAAGATGGTGGTGACCCACAATCAACGCTTGTGGAACAGGTGCTTTTGCAGAGATTCAAAGATTATCTGAGGAAATTATCGAAAGATCGAGGGTTTGAATAGTTTGAGGAAGTTCCTGTGGAGGGATTTGGTGCTGCTTTGCTTGCTGGTTATGGGCGGTTCGAAGGAAGAGGAACAAAGTTAAGCAATACGAGAAGAGGACCAATAAGGAAGGGTTGGGCTTCTATGCAAAAGCCCCTTTTGCACGATTCAAAGAATTTTGAGAAAGAGAGAACAGTCAGATAAAATAGATGGATGATGAAGATGAGTTTTCTATTGGGAAAGATGTGGGAGTGATTTCAAAATAGTTTCTAAAATAATTTATCCATACAATTTTTATAATTTTCTGTTTTTAAAAATTATTTTTTAGTTATAATTATTTCAGTATATTTTTTTTCAAAAATCATAAAAAAAATGTTTTCTATTTTTATTTTCAAAAACTATTTTTAAAATCTGAAAATTGTATTAAACGTGACTTGAATTGCGCTTTGAAAGCTTCTTGCACCATTCAACGTTTTATGTTTCAAATATCAAAAGCATCTTCAAATAAGATTAGACAAAACATATTTTGGCCTTGTTTGAGATTTGTTTTAATTTTATTTTAAAATAAAAAAATTATTTTAACATGAAATTATTTTTTCCGTTAAATTGAATTTAAAATAAATCTCAAATGATATTTTTAAAAAGATAATTTCATTTTAAATGAAAAACTTTTTCAATTAAAGTATAGAAGAAGAAAAAGGAATGCTAAAAGTATTTAAAGTGCCAATAAAGGATTTACGTAGGTGCAAAAGAAAATAAAGATTGATTAATATGGGATATATACACGTGGCAAGTCACGTTTAGAAGTAGAACAACATTTTCATAGAGCAATTCTTAAGTTTCGCTTGTTCATTAAAGAAAATTATAATTTACAATGTAAAATATTATTTTCAACGTGTTTGATAGAATTTAAATTAATTTCGTTATAAAATCATATTTTACACCATTAATAGTAAGATATAAAAAATAATTTTTTTACTTTTTTTGTTGTAAATTGATTTACATTAAGAAAAGAAAATCAAAATATCTTTCCCTACACGTCATTTCTCTCTTATCATATATAATAAACTTACTTTATCATATCTCTTTACAATGTAGCAGGTACATTATTCATTGTATATAATATGTTAGTTTTTTTTAATATTTGTACATATATATTTTTTTTAGATACACAATAAGACCTATTATTAATTTGATAATTAATTTATTTAATAGATGAAAGAAAATAATAATTTATTTGATATTAATTTTTTTTAAGGTTATAAATTCTCTTTTATTATTATTTGTGCACTTATTATATTCACATGCACATGATTCTTTATACGATATTATTATTCATAAGTATTTTATTTAATTGTAGTATTATTTCTATAAATTAATTTATTTTCAATCAAGTATTTTCTTTTGATTCCAAATAAAACAATGTAAACTATGGTTATTTTAAATGCCATTTTCAATTGTATAGCCAAACGACAAAAAATTATAAGAAAATATTGATTTTCCATGTAAAAGGTTTTACAATATAAAATCAATTACGACGTAAATCGTTTTACAAGGAAACAAACAAAGCCTTAGTTAGATTGGGTTTAAGACTAATTTCAATATTTGAGATCAGCTTGAAACTCTATTGCTAATTTTGAGAAAATTTACTAATAACATTATTTTTTAGGTTTCATATTTATACTAACGCTATAGTAAATTATCCAAATTATCAATAAAGTTTCAGACGGATCAATATTTTAGACATGATTTAACCATGAATTTTTTTATTTTCACCATTAAAACTTATGACAGTCGACTTATCTTTTATCAGTGGTATGAAACTCGGTTGTGCTGATTTTCTTTCCAAGTTTGGGGTTCATTTGGTCCATGAACAACTTATGTTGTCTCCTCCAGACATGCACGCGATGCTTCTTGCAGATGCAATGGGGATTCGGTATCCAAGAAGGGCTGTAGCCTCCTAGCTGTTGTTTTTGCCCTTTCTTTTTCGTCTATTTCTTTTTCCTTTTTTCGTCTTAAAAAAAAAAAAGTTATTCAAATGTTAGATTGAAAAGAAACTTTTTCGTTGGTTTGAATCTGGTTTAGATCAATTGAAAACTTCATTGATAATTTTAAAAATTTTGTTGATAATATTAATTTTTAAATCTCACACTTATATCGATTGTTATTAATAAAATTTTCTACTTATATAAACATTGTGTTTAGATTCCAACTAATCAATAAATTTTACTGAAAGATCGGTGAAAAGAACAAAAAAAGGAAGTATTAACCGTATATACTGTATAGTAGTAGTACTCTTTGTGAGAGTAATCAGCATCCATGGAATCTATTGAAAAGGGCTCTACATGACCCTTTTGGCTAGGCATATGCTATTTCGGGTGTTGAGGTTGCAAAGTTGGGTTTTTTTTTTCTTTTTTATTGGTTTATTTTTAGAGTCCAATTATGAGTTTGAATTTTTTTTAGTAAACAAATAAAAATCACTTTTTTTTTTTACATTATAACATTGACATCATTAATTGTAACTATTACCTCAACTTTTGTAATTATATATGAAAGTTCATTATTAGAATTTTATCTTTTACAATTCTCTTTTTTACTCATCCCTTAACAAAAAACAAGTGTAATTTATAAAATTACAAATAGAATTTCAATGAATTTTTTTTCTTTTCATAAACATATGATCTCACATTTTGTTTAAAATATAATTTTATCTCTAAGACTGCAAGGTTTTATGTTCGATTCTCACGATATGTGGATTATTTTTTTGATTTTATATCAGTTATTTTTTATTTTAAATGATTTTTGTGATAGTATTGTGAGTTTTTTTTATAGGTAATGTGATAATATGAGTTTATATTATAGTCAAATCAATTGTTATATTACATGTATATAACATCGCTTCAATAAAAAATATAATTTTATTAAAATAAAGAATTTCGAAATGTGAAACTTGGTTATGGAAATTGATAAATAAGTTCCAACATTTGAGGTAATAATTATGAAATGTCAAGATATTGATGGCATAGTATTGATATTTTTTTTTCAATAACATTTGATTATCTTTATTTTATTACATTTAAGAGAAAGATAATACAATTAAGGATTAAGTAGCCCAAAATAAAGTAAAAGTTCATGACTAGGTATGGTAATTTTAACCATACCCATTGGATATCCAAGGATATCCTACCATAATGAGTAGGGTTTGAAAGCCATTTTTCTTCGATGGGTTAGGCACAAGTAAAAAATTAGAATACTTACTGCTTATGGGGATGGGTGTAAAGAAAATGGTACTCAGACTCGATGAGTACCCATACATTTTATATATATTTATACTTAATTTAAAATTTTCATTATATATATATATATATATATATATTAGAATACTTACTGCTTATGGGGATGGGTGTAAAGAAAATGGTACTCAGACTCGATGAGTACCCATACATTTTATATATATTTATACTTAATTTAAAATTTTCATTATATATATATATATATATATTATTTTATCTAATTAAAGGGAGTATTGTTTTATTTGCTTTAACTTAGCTATTTTATGATTTTTAGGATATGATTGTTGGATATATGAAACATAATGATTTTTTTTTATTTAAATAATTTTTATTTTGTATTAAATAAAATATATACGGATTATCTTATAGATATCCATATCCGTGATGAATAAAAAAATGAAAGAATTGCATGTATACCCACCAAATATGAAACAGATAAGGAAAAAAAAATTAATAAATACAGATAAAGGAAAAGAAATTCATGATCCATACCCACTCATTGTCATCCATATTCATGACAACATTGCAGTAATTATAACCTATTTTATGTTTTTTGTTGCGCGTAATATACACTCGAATGATTACGTTCTAATAAATAATTCTTAAATATTTTATTATTAGTATCTTAAAATATTTACTAATAAATATTAATAAATATCAAGCAAATCTAATGTAATTTAAAATTACATTAGATTTTACAACCTTAAAATAAACTTTAGCCCTTATAAGGAAAATTGACCAGTATTATTAACAGTGTCCGAAACTTTTGGCACTTATATGACAAGAAACCTTAACGTGGGAAAACAACTTAAATTTGGGGTAAGTTTACATTTGGTGTCCAAATCACCGACTCCACCGAACAAATTCAACTTTTGCAGTTGTTTTGAAAGAAAAAAACATATCCATTTCACATATCCACGTAAACCCATAATTTCAGTAAGGATTTGTTTGTCCAACCCTTTCAAGAAGTTTTTATTGTCGAGTACTCAAGTAGCGTAAGCTAAGTTAATTTTTTGGTAAAATTACAAAAATCCCTTGACATTAGGAAAACACTACAATTTTCTCTCTTTGTTGTTAGAGAATGCCGAAATTCTTGTTGTTTTATTTCATTTTTGAAGTTTCATTACGGATACAACTTAATCGTTAGTCAAATGTTAAGTTTTTAATCAAATTTTAATCCAAGTCAGCATGTTCATATGGAAACTCCAAAATACCCCATTTACTTTCCCCTTGACTTGTTCTAAATGTCATTTTTTTTTCAAAAATACTTGTTAAACTTCATCTAAACATTTTGTTTTTAACCATCTCAAAATTTTACTGATAATTTTAAATTTTTTTATTAATAACGTGAGTATAAATATGAGATTCAAAATATAATGTTACCAATAAATATTTTTAAAATTACTAATAAAAATTTGAATTTATTTAAATCATTGGTTTTAGATCCGATCTACTTAAAAAATCATCCATCTTTCTCTATGTTACAACAAATTATTTCTCTCTCATCTTTCTTCTTTGACACTGCAAAAAAAAAAAAAATCATCTCTTCATTTTTCACTATTTATGTATTTGTAATTAAAAAAATTTAATTACAAAAAAACCTTATGATTGATTTTATTTTCAATTGAAGTTTTTTTTGGCAAAAAATATTTTGTGGTTGATTCAATTTTTAAAAAATACCATGAGTTTGTTGTGGTAAAAAATACACTATAGTATGTTTCTATTAGCAAAAAATACCTTGTGAAATGTATTTGTTAATAAAAAATATCTTATTATATATTTCTTTTAATCAACCATATGTTATTTTTTGTTAACAGAAATATTTCACACGATATTTTTTGTCACAAAAAAATCTTTAAAGTATTTTTTGAAAATAAAATCAATCACAAAATATTTTTTACAAAAAAAACACTTTGCAGTATCTTTTGAAAATACAATCAACCACAAAGTAATTGTTTTTTTGTAATCAAACCTTAAAAAAAGCAAAAGAAATTGCAGATACCCGAACTCCTTTGAGCGAAAAAAAAAAAGAAGCATAAATTTAAATTAAAAAAATACGTTTCGCTGAATAATTAAGGAAATATTTGAACAAAAACGCTGCGGGACTGCTGCCAGCAAAACTTCACCTAAATGACCAATAAAAAAATATCCGAACTTGGCCAGTGGTAGCATCTAGATGTGAATATGGTTTGGTTTGAATCGGGTTGATCTAAAAAAATCAACTCAATTCAATTATATCATGTTAAAAAAATCTTAATCCAACTCAATCCATAAACAAATCTAATTTTAACTTAATCAAATCCATTTAAATCTGTTTGAATCAATTTGGGTCATCGATTTAGTATTTTTTTTTATTTAAAAATTAATACAAACATATTATATAAAAAAAATATTTTACTACAATTATTCATCATTAATTAGATTCAAAATCAAATTTATACAAGAATTTATTAAATCTTACAAACCATCATTTACAAATTAAGTATCTTAAATCATTTCACATAAAGTTGAAACAACTTTAGTTTAATACAAACCATACAAAAGTAAATAAAAATTAGATTTTAAAGGTGTTTAATCAATGGAAGTCTTCAAGACTTCAATACTACCCGGTTCTGTGAGAGTTACCACTGAACCGAGAAATTCCACTAGTAATCATAGGAGAATTTGAATAGTAATTGTTTCAAAAAATTTAAATATTGAAATTACTACTCAATTTTTCCGTGCACCAATGGATTTTTCCTAATCCGTGGTCACTCTTATGGAACCAGGTTTATGGTATCACCACTCTAGTATACAGTTGATCATAGAATCTTTATGACAAAGTTTCATTATATCAAAAACAAGTGAATGAACATAGGATAAACAAATCAATTTAATAAATTTTTTGAAAAACATATTGAAAATCCGAAAGAAATACTTTCAAAAGAACAAACTGTTTTTTTTTAAAATTAAAGAGTATTTAAAAGAAACATACTCCTCACTTATTTAAATTCTAATTGGTATTTTTTAAGGAAACTAACATTTTTTATTGGAGGGTTTCTATAAAAAAAAATGAAATGAGAATATATATATATATATATATATATATATATATATATATAAACACAAGAAATATATATTATAATCTTAAGTAACTTATAAAAATATGAATGTAGGCTATTAATATTTAAAATAAATATATTTAAAATATATATAATAATCGGGTTATTAGTTTGGATTGAATTGAAATTTTTTAACTTATGATCCTATCCAATTCATCGAATTAAATTTTTTTCAACTTAACTTTTAAAAATCTTAACTCAACTAATTATATAAGTTTGAATCAAATTCGCGGATCCAACAATTTCTACGCTGCCCCAAACCTCTAACATAGACTCTTTAATTAAAACTACAAAACTAAAAGCCATTAATTCTCTCTTGTAGTCATCACCCATCACCCATCACCCATCACCCATATCAAAGTAAAAACTGAAACAAGTCAGACCAATTTAAACCATCCATGTCACTACTCGCGGTGATGGACGCGAGGCTTACTGCTTCCATGCTGTTTGGCCAACTCTGATCAGATCGTTTTAGATTCAATTAGATTCCTTGATGGCCAAGTCATGATCATTTAAAATAAAATGGAAATTCAAATCAGTGCAAGTTTAGATATTTGTGTATTTACTGTTTCAAGTCAATTAGAGATTTGAATGTTTACCATTTGAGTAAAATTATAGATGTGAAAATGATAATGGCTAGGGTTTGTTTGAGATTGAGAATGATTTCTAAATTGTTTATATAGAAGGGCATTCTAGTATTTTCTACAGGGTCAAATGTTTTTTTTGGTATTTTCGGAAAAAGAGGGAGGTAAGTGTAGTGCCTCCTTAATGTTAGGGAGGATTCTGTAATTTACCTTTTTTTGACCTTTAAATTGAAATAGAAATTAAAAATAAATTCGAGTCTTTTTGTCAAGTGTTAAGAAAAGATTTGGTTGGATCGCCTACTCACCATATACTAAAAGAAAATTGAAAACAACTATATAAAGTATATTATTTAGCCCAAAATAGGTAATCTGACCTATAAGTTATTTTGACATAAATGTAATAATTTTGTAATGTAGAAATTGTAGCTCTATTTTACACCTAAGCTAATATAAAAGCTTCATCCGTCTATATATTTTCTTTTTCCCCATTTAGTGACATTATTACTATTTGTTAAAATAATAATTTTTTATTATACAAGTTTTAAAGTAAATTTATAAAAAAGCCATCAAAGCATTTAAAAATCATTTTATATTAATATATCATTTTTGATAATTTAAGTGTTTACACCTCCTTTACTGCAAGGTTTATTTCTTAATAATGATAAAAAAATTTAAATTCTACTCATTAATAAAAATTTTGATGCGTCTCACTATTAAAAAAAAAAAAAAAACACTTTAAACGCAAGTTTTAAAGAAACAATCAATTTTTAACTCGGCTATATTCTATCCACAACTATCTTAAAAGTATTTTGGATCTTTACAATAGTGCTCCAATTAAATCAAACATGACACATTCCAAAATTTGAGGACCCACATTGTTCATCGACCAGTACAGCATTGCCGAACTTCATCTGTTACCAAGCCAGCACATAAACATCTATTGGCAATCAAACGGTCTAAAATCAATCACATGATTAAGCCAGCCACATCAACTTGCATTGGAAATCAAATGGTATAAAATGAATCACATAAAGGGTCAACAATAAATGGAAACCCACTAGGCTAAGAAACCAAATCCTTGGTATAAAAATCGTTTAGCAATAGGGCGGCTGACCAACTTTTTGATTCCAAGAACCAAGACATCATAGCTTTTCAAACAACCAATAAACCTTCGACACGTGGAATTTCTGGAAAGTCGAAAATCATTAAAAGTTCGAGCCCTTCTGCACGTGCCGACAAAAAATGAGACCCACCAATTTGACAAATCTTCAATCACCACCGTTCAAAAACAACCTTCCATAAAATGGAAACAAATGCTGTGTAAACAGTTAACAGTTGCATACATTATAAAAATCTCTTATTCCATTCCATATATATAGACATCCTCCTACTACCAAGGAGTATTTTGTCTTTTCACTACTCTAAAGACCACAAAACCCTATTTATATATTTTTACATTTTAAACCCTGGCACAGTGGCACCCTATATTTTGCAAAACTAAAAGCTTATTACCATCCAAGTCCTTCACATTTGTCTTATTCTCCACTTTCCCCCTCCTTCCACTTCTATTTTTTGCTTTTCATATATACACAACACAAGCTAAGGTATTACAATACCATCCTTGTCAGTATGAAAAAGAAGGGCATTGTGATGATGAGCTACTTCTGTATATGTGGGGGTGATACAGTAAATAAACTGAAAATACTAATACTAATTAGTAATATTCTAATATTAGCCCTCCCATTGGAGCTCGGTGGGGAATTCCCTTTCTTCTCTTGGCCGTTCGGTAATTAACAGCAGTTGGAGGGGGTGTTGAAGGAGTGAAACTCTGAAGTTTGTTGTTGTTGTTCTGCTTGCCATGGCTGCTGCTACTGTATGAATCCTCTGAATCCGAAGCCATGGTAGGTGGGTTCTTTTTCTTCTTGAAATTCTTCGATGTCCCCACAATCTGTTACATCAAGAATAACACGGATTGTTAAGAATTCAATCGAAATTTTGACCAAATGTTAAAACAAATGGGGATTGATTATTTCAAGGTGCGTTAGCAATCATGATCATCATAGCCTAGAAACTGAATTAACACTCTTTTGATTTTTTCTTCAGTGCCACGACAAACCATTGATGATTGCAAAGAAAACTTTGTTCATAGTAATTAACTAAGAAAAGGTCCCATTTCAGTTACTAATGTTCTTAACAATGTGCAAAGAATTCCAGAGATTGACCATATATTGTTACGCATTGTCTTCCTACAATCAATTAGTTCCCAAGGTAGAGATAGAGAGTCAACGCAATTGAACCAAGCAAACAGTCTACATTAAGCAAGTTGAATTTCTTTCTTTGCTGGTGAACCAAACCAAACAACACAATCAATAATCAAAATCTGGGAAAATGGGGGAAGAGAGGTGAAAGGTACCTTGCAGCCGAGGGAGCAGAAGCGGAAGGAATCGACGAGGCTACGGTCGCAGACCTCGCAGGTATTGGTTACGCCTTTGCCGGGCCTAGGCTGAGGTCTCTCGTTCAAGAAGACAACCTTAGCACTGTTGATCACGTATGTCTGAACTCCAGAAATGTCCAGGACCTTCTGTATCTCAGACACCCTTATCACATCATGGTACGATGACCTCCTTATCTGTTGTCATCAAAACAAAATTAAAACAAGAATCCCCAATTAGCAAACGACATTCATGTGAAATTGGTAATCTTTTTTAGCTATTAGTGAAGAAAAATGCACATTTCCAGTAGTCTCATAGGGAGAAACGAGCTGTTAAAACAGTGAGAAAACAGAGTTGAGCCCAGGTAAGGTCAAAAGGGAAACACCCAAATTTGATGATTCTTAGCTGTGAAGAAAAACAGCGCATCTGTATGATTCGTTTGATGCTGGGAGAATGCAGGACAACAGAATTAGGAACTGGTAGAAAAAGTACACAACTGAACACCTGAATCGTGTTTATTTCTGTACATTGTTGAAATCAAAACAAGTGCTTTAAGTGAATGAATCAAAATAGACTAAATCAAGGAAGAACAGAACTCCAGTCACTGAAACCCAAAAGAGAAATTAGAAGAAAAGATTCCCCTTTATTCCGAAAAAGGAAAACAGAACCAATTTGAGAAGAAATTTCAAAAAAAAAAGAAACAATTCAAAACATTATAAAAGTAGATAAATACCTGAATAGCGCGATGGTCCTTGTGGTAGGTGAGGCAAAGAGAACAGAGTGGTGCGTCCATACAATCCAAGCAATACATATTGCATTCGCTCTTGTGAGAATCGGCATGCAACTTGCATTGAACAAAGAAGTTCTCTCTTAGCAGAGGCTTTAGCCATGGTGGCCACCTGTTGTCTTCCTCATCAGGGCCTCCAGCTCCCTATCATTCATCGAAACAACACCATACATTATTAGAACCAAAATCAACAAAACAAAATCCCATTGTACTAAATAGACAAAGGGAAGAAAGCATACTAAAATCGAACTGAAAAGAAAAATGTTAAAAAAGAATCACACAGGAAAAGAAAGAACATTGTTGCAAATCAAGGAAAACAGAGCATTTTATGCAAAACCCATATCAGAACGGCAAAGTAAAAGTTTAACAGAAAGCGAAAATGAGAGTGCAACAATAGAGCGTGGGATACCATGATTCTCCTGTTCTTGGGCTTGATTTCCCGGACCGTAGTTTCCTGATTTTCAATCGCCAGCTTGAACAAAGCAAAGGAAACAAAGAATGCTCTGTTTTTCTTCTTCTTTGTATTGATTGAGAGGGTGATAGTGAGTTATTTGTATCGATTGAGAGGGTCAGAGTGAGTTATTGGGTTATTGGCATGGTAGTATTAGAGAGAGAAAGCAAAGATAATAGAGGGGGCTTATAGCAAGCGAAGTGGAGGCGGCGATAGAGAAATAGAAGGTTGGAGAGAGGGAGGGGTCGTTCTTATCTGCACAAAGTCTAAATCCGAACCTAAATCCGAACCTAAATCAGATGCGTTGGTTTCAAGGAACCCACCTCCTTCTTTCCTTTTTATTTCCCTTTCATTTTCATTTCTCTTTGGTCTTATCATATAGTCTATTTTTTTTTATCATATATTTTATATTTAATGATTCTATTGTACCTCATTATTAGTGATTAACATTTTTTAAATGGACATAATTAATTTGAAGAATTATTAGTAGATTTGGGAGTAGCTATTCCAACTGCGTGATGGGTTTGGCACGCTCATTATAATGGGAATTTCTGTGTGTTGTGATTTTCCTAATCCGTTCTTGTTGCCAAATTTGGTTTCCATATTTCGATTTATTTACTTAATTTTTTTTATCTTCCAACTCGACAAAATATCCCATCAACAAAATATCAATCAGGTTTTTGTTAATAGCCTTATTTTAATAGGGATTTTGTTCTTAGCTCTTGTCTATATTTTTTTTCGAAATTGACTAAGTAATATTTGGGATAAAAAATAATTTCTTTTAAATCATTTATTCTTATTAAAAGAAATGTGTGAATAAATGGTCAAATTATTATTTACTCCATATATAATCAGTTTAATGTGAGGCATGACTTTAGGTAAGCAATGAGACCAAATTAATTGGGCAAACCTAATTCACTATGCAATTGAGCTAAAACATGTATGTAGACTAGGGTTGAGATAGGTTCAAATCAAGCTTGGCTCTAATCATGTTGGAGTTCGGGTTCGGTCGTTAGTCTTTAATTAGAAAAGGAAAACAGTCCTATTAGCAACTCGAGCGTGTATCACCCAAAAGAAATTATGTTATATTAACATGTAATTTGTGGTTGAATTAGAGTTTTAGGAAAACAACCTTTTCCATAAACTTGACAACACCTTCCACATCAAATCGTTATTACCTATAAATTAAAATTTAATTCAAGTTCATCAATAAATGTCGGTTGAAGACCAAATTTGTTATTTGTTAAAACTGGGAAAGTGGTAAACTTTGTTTCCCTTACACTTCATGTAATCAGGATAACTAGATAAGGCATTGAGATGATTGTTATGCCTAATGGACAGTCACTGTAGGTAGAGGCAGAAATAAAGATTTTGTACAGGTCCAGTGGCTTAAGCCTGGGTAAGAGTGGATTAGACTTAACTTTGATGGATCAGGGTAACCCCTTTAAGGCGTGGGCACCAGGTGATTTGATCAGGGATGAATGAGAATGATGGATTACCGAGTTCAAACGAAATTTGTGTGTTGCTTCAAATGTTCAAGCAGAACTATGGGCTCTTCAAGATGGCTTGAACCTTGCCAAAGAGAGATTTACACACATTGAGGTTGAGTTGGATGCCAAATCCAGTATCAACTTGATTAAGAAGGTTAATGCTGATTTACCTGCTTGTTTGTTGTCGATTTTGGATTCGAATTTGAGAGGGACTGTGTTGAAGGTCTAAGATGCGTGAGACTATTGATCTAATAGACAAGAGTCTACAATCTCTTGTAAGTAACTCTCTGTACTTTAACATTGCTCAGAATTAAAAGTGAGTCTAACAAATGAGTGAAGAGTCCTATTTATAGTGTATCAAAGGATACATTAGTGACTCTTCAACGAGGATACAACTCTTAGAAAAGTTGTGTTATTTGTCAAAGATTGTGACTCTTACTGGATAAGGTTCCAGCCAGAAGTCATGATCTGGTGCGGGCATTATAAAATATGCCAACTCCCGCTTGGACACACCAGAACATGTTTACAATTATGAACCTATAGACAATGGGTTGATAAAGTTATTTTCATAATGTCGCAACTCATTAGAAAAAACAACATCTATCTCACTCTTAAAGAGTGCAACCACCCTATTACCTTTATTATCCATGCATACAATTTCTATAAGTCCGACCACGCACTGCCAATTTCTATGATCCGCCTTGTCCAAGCGTCATAGTGTTACAGAACGACTTCGTTATATTTCAGACGCCACCAAGTTTCCAGATACGTTGGAATTAACTAGCTTATACCCCTATATCCTTGGCAATTTCAGCCGTGTTTATGCTCTTCCTGTGGCATTCCATGACCTGCATCAACCCCCTATTTAAATATTGAGTTCTTCCATTCTATCATATTAAGTTGACAACTTTTGTTCTCTCCGTGGGCCATGAGTGAATGGTCAAACTTTATATACCTTCTTCATCCGAGCTTCAGAGTGTATAGAGTATGATCCAACCTCGTTAACTCCCTAGTGGCCTCTCACTTGTCGATCTCGTCAGAAAGTGAAAGTCGCATTGATTCCATATTTTGGGATCTCATCCTTATCTCGATCAATGCACTCATCATGAACTCTATTCTTATTGTAATGGGTCACTATATTATTGCCACAGCACCCTGTTGTTGTCCAATATAATTATCTCATTGTCATGGGATCTATCTCAATCCCATAGTGACCACATGATCTCTGAACCTATCCAAAGACAATCCCTTTGTCATAGGGTCTACTACCATCTACTAAAATGAGATATAATCGACCTTAATCTCACCTCTGTCCACTATATCTTGTATATAGTGATAATGCACGTCAATGTGTTTACCTTTTGAGCTGTTTGCTCCACTTTTAACCGATGAGATGGCAGACTTATTATCACATAACACATTGGTGTGCTGTCGCATGCAACCAAAAATAAAACCTATACTCCTAAAAATACATGTAGTAGTGTGAGTAAAGGTCGTTCCCACGGAGAGTATATAGCCTAGTTTTATGCTACGTGAACAAGGATGGGGAGGATTTGAGTATAATGAAAATGTTGACCCTCACCTATATTTTAATGATGACAAAACACAACTCTTATTATACTAACAGTGCTATCTAAGTGTATTAAGCATTAAAAGCATTCAACCAAGGATTAAGGTGCAAGAACTCAGCCCGAATCAAACACCAAGTCAAGATAGAAGATCTAGTATAGGGACAAGGTATTTAAACAAGTTGTAAATCTCACTTATTCAGGTAAAAAACTTGTCTTATGGCTCATCTTGAAAAAGCTTTTTTAAACAAAACTTTTCAATCAAATGTTTTAAGTTAAAAACATTTCAAACACATGAAAACTAGGTTGATAGGCAACCCAGTCGACTGGGTACATATACTAGAAGATTGGTATATGGGTCAGTGTGTCCACAGTCGACTGGATGCTTCATACCAGTCGATTGGTGTTCTGGACAGACAGTCCCCAGTCGACTGGTAAGAACAACCCAATCGATTGGTACTTTGGACAGAAGGTCCCCAGTCGACTGGTAAGTCCTACCTAGTCGACTGGTACCAGTCATAGCCTTTAAAAATGTGATTTTTAACTTGACCCAATTGACTGGTACTAAGACCCAATCGATTGGTAGTTCAAAAAATATGACCGTTGAGACACGAGATTTCAGCACAAATTGTACCAAAACGTGCCAAATTAATTTAGAACAAGCATATCACATCAAAGCTATTTAAACCCACTCTATTGAGCATTTCAATTAAGGAGAATATACATTCAATCAAGTTTTTACTCTTTGATACTAAAAAAAGCTTTGAAATATTTATGCTGAGCCATTCTTCAAGCTTTACCTTGAAAGAGAGATATTATTTAGTTGTATAAGCCTTTATTTTTGTCTCTCTACCATTTACTTTACAGCTTTATTGTAAAGGGATTAACTTCCAAAATGAAGAGATTAGCTTCCGAGAGGAAGGGGTTTGCTTCCGAAAGGATGGGTTTGCTTCCAAGAGGAAAGGATTGATTCTAAGGTTTGTGCAACACCCGTGAAGTTGCATGACTAAGGTTCTTAGTGGATTACTTCAAGGAGGTTCCTTGAAGAGAGTGGACGTAGGGTCGGAACGAATTCGATATTGCTGAACCACTATAAACTGAGTTTGCATATTCTATTCCTTAAACTCTTTTGTTTACAGCACATTACTTGTTTACATACTTGTTGGTTTATCTGTTTTTATAAACTTGTGATTAATTAGCAAAAAGTTTTAAAAACCTAACCCCTATTGGGTTGGAACCTCAGTCTACAATTGGTATCAGAGTCTTATTCTCAATTTTAGGCTTAATATCCTTGAGTTAATCCAATGGCAGCAAATAGCTATTCCGAGGGACACTCATACACTAGGCCTCCCTTGTTCAGTGGCTCCAACTATAACTATTGGAAAAACAGGATGAAAATCTTTGTCGAAAGACAAGATTATAATCTATGGAGAGTCATTGAGGAAGGACCTAGAATTCCTACAAAGGAAATCACTATTGGAGAAATCAATCATACAATGCCTAAACTCAAAACTGAGTACAATGATAAGGATTGTAGAATTATGTCTCTCAATAGTAGATCCACAAGTATTTTACATTGTGCTTTAGATATATCTGATTACAATAAAATCTCTGCATGTGTTTTAGCTAAGGAGATATGGGATAAATTTCAAGTTACATATGAAGGAACTAGTGAGGTAAAAAAAAAAAAAAACAAATCTATATGCTAGTATTTGAATATAAATCTTTTAAAATGTCTCTTAACAAAACAATTTCTCAAATGCACTCACGTTTCACAACTATTGTTAACGGTTTGAAGCTTCTTGGTAGGAACATTGAGGAGTATAAACTAACAAGAAAAATCTTAAGATCTCTGCCACCTTCGTGGAAACCAAAGAAGACGTCCATTCAAGAGGCCAAAGATCTTGACAAACTTGATGTCGAGACACTCCTTGGGTCATTGTTGACATATGAAATGGAAGAAATAAATCCTATTGTCAATGATAATGAGAAGAAGAAAAAGGTAATTGCTCTTAAAGCCTTTACGAGCAACAAAGAAAAAGAATGGGAAGAAGAGGCAGAGAGCAGCGAAGAAGATGGTGAGATGGCTTTAATCACCAAACGGTTTCATAGATTCTAGAAGAAAAGCAAGAAACCATACACAAAGGATCCCACCTCAAAAAAGAGCCTCTTGTGTGCCATGGATGCAAAAAGCCCCGTCACATCAAGGCCGATTGCACAGCTACAAGCAAACCATACAAGAGCTTCAAGAAGAAAGCTATGATTGCAACCACTTGGAGTGATGATGAAGAAGAAGACTCCTCGGATGAAGAGGTAGGATACGAGGAAATTGCCAACCTATGTCTTATGGCAATCGATGATGAAAATGAGGTATTGTCTTCTCCTTCTTCAAAAAATAACATTGTTAGTAGTAGTGAAGAGTTGATAGAAGTCATAAATGAAATGCATAAAGAATTAAAGAAATTTGGTTTTAGGAACTCAACTCTTAAGAAAGAGGTATCATCCCTTTCTAAAAAGATGATAAGTCTAAGAGAAAAGAAAGATAAACTATCTTCATTGCTTTATGATTCTTCTCAAGATTTCCTCAAAGATGAAAATGAAAATTTAAAGAAGAAGGTATTAGAATTGAATGGTACTATATCTAGACTCATGCTTGGAAAAGAAAAGCTTGATGAAGTGCTTTCTTGCCAAAGAATAAGTGGAGGAAAATCTAAGTTAGAATACTCTCCATTAGGCAAGCAAAAATCAAAAGAGAGCTTATTCATGAAAGCCTCTACTTCAAAGATCACTAGCAAGGTCAAAAACACACCCTCAATGAATCCTAGCATATATAGAAATGTTAAGTCTACTGCATATGCTAAAATGAAAAATCCTAGAAATACTCATGCTTATATATATGCTCATTCAAGAAACGCTTATACACATCATAGGAATAACCATCATGTGCACCCTAGAAACAATATGCATAATCAAAACTTGTATCCTGCACAAGCATATCCTAGGAATTACTATCATGGTTATTCTAGAAATAATATACATACTCATGAAAATGCAAGCATGTAACCTAGAAATCATCTTCATATATTTTTTGGAAATGACATGTATATTCATATTCCTCACGATAGAAACATGTATCCTAGGAACTCATATCCTAAGTATTATAGGCATGCACAACTAAATACTCCTAGAAGTTTCAATAACTATCATCCTAAGATTGTGCATTATCAACATGTCCATAGATCACCATATAATGTTAAGAAAGTATGGGTCCCAAAAGGAACCATATTTTCAAGGACTAACCCCAAAAGACCCAAGAAATTTTGGGTACCTAAAAATGCCATTGCGTATCCTTGTATGATGTAGATATGTCTCCACGCCAAGGGAAAAGGTAACTGTTGGTACCTTGATAGTGGATGCTCAAAACATATGACCGGTGATCAAAGTGTATTCAAGGAGCTAACTCTAAGAGATGGTGGACTTGTCACCATTTGAGACAACACAAAAATAAAGATCATCGAGCATGGAAAAGTTGGTAACGATTTCTCAACCATAGATAATGTATTGCTAGTACAAGGCCTTAAGCCAAATTTACTAAGCATTAGTCAACTTTGTGACAAAGGCAACAAAGTCACATTTGAAACCTCTCATTGTCTAGTTATAGACATCAAGAGTAATAAGATCAAGTTTGTTGGCCATAGACATGAAAATGTCTATACAGTTGATTTAAAATCCTTGCATTTTAAAAATGAAAAATGTTTTCTAGCAATTAGTGAAAATCCATGGCTATGGCATAGAAGGCTTGGTCATGTGAACATGAATTTGCTTAAAATCATTTCTAGAAAAGATTTAGTCGTTTGACTTCCCAAAATCAATTTTGAAAAAGACAAAGTATGTGATGCTTGTCAAGTGGGAAAACAAACTAGGATTTCTTTTAAATCAAAGAATTTAGCTCAACTACTAGACCATCGGAACTTTTGCAAATGGACTTATTTGGTCCAATAAGTACCATTAGTCCAGGTGGCCATCAATATGCTCTTGTTATTGTCGATGACTATTCAAGATAGAACTTTGTTATCTTTATTGCTTACAAGGATGAAGCTTTCAAAGGATTTGAAAACTTTTGCAAAAAGGTTCAAAATGAAAAAGGAATTTATATTTCAAGCATAAGAAGTGATCATGGAAAAGAATTTGAAAACCAAAGTTTTTCAAAATTTTGTGATGAAAATGGAATTGATTACAACTTTTCAGCTCCTAGAACTCCTCAACAAAATGGAGTTGTTGAGAGGAAAAATAGAGCTTTAGAAGAATTTGTAAGAACAATGCTTTGTGAAAATAGTTTACCAAAATACTTTTGGCCTGAAGTAGTAAACACTTCTTGTTATATCTTGAATAGAATTTTAATTAGGTCTATGCTTGATAAAACTCTGTATGAATTATTGAAAGGCAGAATGCCTAATATCTCCTATTTTCGTACATTTTGTTGTAAATGCTTCATCCTAAATAACAATAAAACTAACTTGGTTAAATTTGACTCTAAGACCGATGAAGGGATCTTTTTAGGATATTCAACCTCTAGCAAGGCATAAAGAGTCTTCAACAAGAGAACACTAGTGGTAGAAGAATCCGTATATGTAACTCTTGATGAGTCTAACCCAATTAGTAGTAGAGAAGTTTCTTTTAATGATGATGCAGATTTTATTCCAAGAACAGAAACACCTACTCCCATTGTTGACCCAAAGAAGAGTCCACCTCAAACAAATAAAGAGATGAAAACTCTCATATTGGACCAATCAGCTACAAACCGACAAGAGGGTAGTCTTCCCAAAGATTGGAGGTATGTAAATTATCACCCGATTGATCAAGTGATTGGTGATCCCTCACAAGGGGTAAGAACTCGTTCTTCTATTAGAAATATTTGCAATTATGTAGCTTATTTGTCTCAAGTAGAACCTAAGACATTTATTGAAGCCGAAAAGGATAATGATTGGATAATTGCCATGCAAGAAGAGATAAATCAATTTGAAAGAAACAATGTATGGAATCTAGTTCCTAGACCTAAGAATTATACAATAATAGGAATCAAATGGGTATTTAGAAATAAGATGGATGAAAATGGAATAGTAACTAGGAACTAGGCTAGACTAGTTGCTAAGGGATATAATCAAGAAGAAAGAATAGATTTTGATGAGACCTATGCTCCCGTAGCAAGATTAGAAGCTATTCAAATGTTATTAGCCTTTGCATGCTTTAACAAATTTAAGTTATTTCAAATGGATGTAAAGAGCGCTTTCTTAAATGGTTTTATAGAGGAAGAGGTTTATATTGAGCAACCTCTTGGATTTGAGAATCCTAGTCTTTCAAATCATGTCTACAAGCTTTCTAAAGCTCTATATGGGTTGAAGCAAGCTCCAAGAGCATGGTATGAAAGACTAAGTAAATTTTTGATTGACAATAACTTTGTAAGAGGTAAGATAGACACAACCCTCTTCACAAAAACTCACAAAATGACACTTTGCTAGTCCAAATATATGTTGATGATATTATATTTGGTGCTACAAATGAATCTATATGTCAAGAGTTTTCCAAGTGCATGTAAGGTGAATTTGAAATGAGCATGATGGGAGAGCTTACCTACTTCCTTGGACTTCAAATCAAACAATTGAAAGGAGGCATCTTCATCAATCAATCAAAATACACCAAGGACCTACTAAAGAGGTTCGGGATGGAAAGCTCAAAGCCACTTGGAACACCTATGAGCACATCTACAAAACTTGATCTTGATGAATGAGGTAAGTGTGTAGATACTAAATACTATAGAAGCATGATAGGAGCTTTACTTTATTTGACTGCAAGTAGACCTGATATTATGTTCAGTGTATGCATGTGTGCTATATTTCAGGCTAATCCTAAGGAATCACATGTAGTAGCAGTAAAAATGATCCTTAGATATCTACAAGGAACTCAAACCCTAGGATTATGGTACTCTAGAGATTCGTCTTTTGAGCTTGTAGGATATTCAGATGTTGATTTTGCTGGATGTAGGTTAGATAGAAAAAGCACAAGTGGAACATGCCAATTCTTAGGTGCAATGTTAATCTCTTGGTTTTCCAAGAAACAAAACTCCATTGCACTATCAATCGCCGAGGTGGAATATGTAGCAGCTGGAAGTTGTTGTGCCCAAATGTTATAGATGAAACAACAACTAGAAGACTATAGTATGAACCTTAAAAGTATCCCAATACATTGTGATAATACTAGTGCTATCAACCTAACCAAAAACCTTATTCAGCACTTAGAACTAAACACATAGAAATTAGACATCATTTCTTAAGAGACCATGCTAAAAAAGGTGATATAAGACTAGAATTCATATCTTCAGAAGGTCAAATTGCTGACATTATAACAAAACCTCTAAGTGAAGCAATTTTTTGCAAAATAAGACTATCAATGGGATTATTAGATTGTGATAAATTGTATGTTTGATTGTTTCATCATTTACCATTTGAATAATTAACATCTAGTGAAAGAGCATTAATCCACATTTAATGTCTCCCTCACTCAAGATGGCATAGATCAACAAATTTCGTGCTAAGACTCAAAGACTAAAAATTTTCTAAAGGGTATAGTCAATTGGTAAGTCTCTGCCTATTCCTCCAGTCGACTGGTAAGGCTATACTAGTCGACTAGACCTTGTTTGGAGCCATTTTTTGAAAGTTAATTATCAACCCAGTCAATTGGTATAAACTACCCAGTTGACTGGTATCTATCTGCCAGTTCATCTAGTCGGCTGGTACCTTGATCTAGTCGACTGGTACCTTGATCCAGTTGACTGGTATGCAAAACTCTTCATCTCTGCAAAGGACCCAGTCGACTGGTACCCTAACCCCAATCGACTGGTATCGTAATTCTATAAATAAGCTTTTCTTTTTTTCCAGATTTTTACGTCATTTTCAAAAACCCTAGCTTTCTCTCTCTACAAAATTTCGTCATTTTGATAAAAAAAAAACTATCAAAACACTTCCTAAACACTTCAAACTACTTATCCACACCATTGATTTCAACTTTCTATGGTTGAAATCTCCTATTTCCACTTAAAATCCTCTTTTACCCAAAACTCTCATTTCTACCAAAATGTCCGATAGAATCCAGATAAAAACCATAGTTGGGGGACCACATGCGCCTACGAGGCCAAGGTCCACCAAATCCACAGCTCCAGAGTCACGGGAGAATGGCGTGGCGAGCTCATCAAGCAAGAAGCCTATAACAAAGCTTGATGATTCTCTGTTTTCCAGCCCGGTAGCGAAGGACAGGTATACCTCTATCATTCGGCAGAAGATCATGATGGGCAGGGTTGTCGATTTCAACTCTATTTGTCATGGTAATTCTGATATATTATCTGCCTTAGAGGCAATAAATTTGACGTCACTAGTCAAGATACATGAGAAGTATTACCCGAGACTGATTCACCAATTCTATGCGAACTTGGTGAAACCCAGTCCACTAGCTCTGAGATTCAGAACCAGTGTTATGGGTGTGGAGTTTGAGGTCACTACTGACCTCTTGATGAGCATCTTGAGGATCTTTATAGAAGGGATCCAATTGAGTCTGGATGGATGGCCAGACAATTTCGAGGTTGAGGAGGCATATTAGATAGTTAGGGGAGACCCTATTTGTGTGTTTCGACCCATTACATTTCACACATGTAGTGACATGACCTTAGACTTGAAATTATTCAATCTCATTGTGAGTTGGACCATCCACCCGAGACTAGGGAGTAGAAGGTATCTATCTAAGATAGATATTGTATTGATTTGGTGCCTTAAAACTGGGCACCACTTCAATATCTACCCCCTGTTGCTCGCCAACATGATTAATGGGGAAGCAAGCGACTCTGGATGCCTTCCCTACGAGATGCTCATCACGCTCATCCTCCAGTACTTTCGGGTGCCTCTCCCTGCCTCCGAGGCTCAGGACATTAGCCTCAAAGACATTATCAATGTCTCATCACTGAAGACGATGGGATACACAGTCCGAGATGGTTTCATCTACTCCAAGGCCGGAAAGCACATTCGGATTAGAGAGGACGACAACAGTGATGATGAGGACAAGGGTCCAGATGCTGCTGTTGTTGCTATGGATACTCTTATGGGTGAATCAAGTGTTGGTCAGGCTAGATATGGCGATCTCTTTCAGGCTATCACGAGCCTCTAGCTGGCCATGCAGTCCAGGTTCCAGAGCCTAAGCTCTACAGTCAAGAGCATGCATCACAACCTCCGCTCTCTTCGAGATGACTTTGAGTTACACCGTGATCATACCGAGGGCTCTTTACTCGTGGCAGCTCTGACTCTCCTACTCCCTGAGTCATTTTTCTATCCCCTTTTGATGTACATAGTGATATAATTTCTCATTGTCTTAGCACAGACATATTTTCATCTTTAATTGTATTTATATATGATGATGGTTCATGCTTAGACTTATTTCATGTACTTGTTTTACATATGTGTAATATAGTTGCATGCTTTATATCTCTTGATATTCGGATAAATGCTTTAAAAATGCTTTTGCATGTATGAAAACTTCCGATTCCCTCGGGAAGGTTTCTGAACTTTGAATGATGCCAAATTTTCGAACACAAGTTTGTTTATGCATGCTCTTCATGTTTATGGTAACTATATTGCTTATTTTTTGGTTTACTATACATTTTTCTGCTGTTGTCAAAATGGGGGAGAAAAATGAGAAAATGTGAAAACCTACTGTAAACTCAAACTAATGCATAGATTTAGGGGGAGCATTGCTCCAAAGATCTTGGTATATGTTTATAAATGTTAAGTTGATTGGTTGGGCTGCATATAAACTGCTTTTGATCATTTTACAGGTTGGTTTTATTCAAAAAACAGAGGAGACTCTGCCTGAGTTTTTTCAAAAATCCAACACTAAGTTTTTTAAAAACAGTTTTCTCTCACTAGTTTTTTCATCATCAAAAAAGGAGAGATTGTTGACCCTCACCTATATTTTAATGATAACAAAACATAACTCTTATTATATTAACAGTGCTATATAAGTGTATTAGGCAATAAAAGCATTCAACCAAGGATTAATGTGCAAGAACTCAACCCGAATCAAACACTAAGTCAAGATAGAAGATCTAGGATAGGGACAAGGTATTTAAACAAGTTGTAAATCTCACTTGTTCAGGCAAAAAGCTTGTCTTATGGCTCATCTTGAAAAATCTTTTTTAAACAGAATTTTCAATCAAACATTTTAAGTTAAAAACATTTCAAAACATGAAAACTGGGTTGATAGGCAACCCATTCGACTGGGTACATATACCAGAAGACTGGTATATGGGTCAGTGTGTCCACAGTCGACTGGATGCTTCATACCAGTCGACTGGTGTTCTGGACAGACAGTCCCTAGTCGACTGGCAAAAATAACCTAGCCGACTGGTACTTTGGACAGAAGGTCCCCAGTCAACTGGTAAGTCCTACCCAGTCGACTGGTACCAATCATAGCCTTTAAAAATGTGATTTTTAACTTGACCCAGTCGACTGGTACTAAGACCCAGTCGACTGGTAGTTAAAAAAATATGATCGTTGAGACGCGAGATTTCAGCACAAATTGTACCAAATTAATGCAAAACGGGCATATCACATCAAGGCTATTTAAACCCACTCTATTAAGCATTTCAATTAAGGAGAATATACATTCAATCAATTTTTTACTCTTTGATACTCAAAAAAGCTTTGAAATATTTATGCTGAGTCATTCTTCAAGCTTTACCTTGAAAGAGAGATATTATTCACTTGTACAAACCTTCATTGTTGTCTCTCTACCATTTACTTTATAGCTTTTATTGTAAAGGGATTAACATCCGAAAGGAAGGGGTTTGCTTCCAAGAGGAAAGGATTGATTGAAAGGTTTGTGCAACACCCGTGAAGTTGCACGACTAAGGTTCTTAGTGGATTACTTCAAGGAGGTTCCTTGAAGAGAGTGGACATAGGGTCGGAATGAATCTGATATTGCCGAACCACTATAAACTGAGTTTGCATCTTCTATTCCTTAAACTTTTTTGTTTACAGCACATTACTTGTTTACATACTTGTTGGTTTATCTTTTTTTTTATAAACTTGTGGTTAATTAGTAAAAAGTTTTAAAAACCCAATTCACCTCCCTCTTGGGTTGGAACCTCAGTCTACAGAAAACAATTTTAAGAAAAATAACTAATGAACAATTCAAATTGAAATATCGAAATCAATCAAAAGAACAAACCTTGGTCTAAGTTAACATCCACCATCAGAATTTTACAACTGATAATCGATGCAAGTATATATCAATTCACACTTTGAATATTCACCGTTGGAACTATTTTCCTATCTCTCTTTAGTCGCAATTAATTAGAAACCAAGCGATCTAATTAACCCTAACTACTAAACAACCCAAGACAAGCGCTAAAGGTTTAATCTAGTAGCAGTATTAAGAATTAGAGAGATCGATGAAGCTAAACAACACAAGCACAAGTGGTTGCATTTAATTTATTCGAGTGTTCTTCCTAAGATCTAATAATTTTTGACGCAGCAAATCATTAAATTTTAGTTGCTTCACAAATTAGAGGGATCAAACAATTACGAATTTGGTATCTAACCTAGTAGTAGATTGCAACGAATAATAAACTAGTAGGCCTCCTAGTAATTAAATGATACAACCATGAAAATAGGGACAGAAGAACATCTGATACTCTAATCATAAATTGAACAACAAAAAAAAAACAGATTAGATCTCACAGTTTTATTGATTCTGAGGCTTCCGTTTCCTTCAACTAATTATAAAAGTTTAGCCATGCAGGGCCATGATGAAAACTTGAAGGAGAAGTTAGAGAAGAGGGAAGAGAGAGGCTTTCTTGAAGTCTGATGATTTCTCCTCTCTTAACATGTTATTTTCAGTAGTAAAAACCCTACGAGGTCTCCTAAAAATATTCTAAATATTATCCTAAAATAGTAATATCTAAATCTGACTAATTTAAGGAAAATATTAAAAATAAAATAAAGTCCTAATATAACTAGGAAACTGGTGTTTTCAACATGAATTTTTGTGCACCAAATCTAGAAACTTTCGAAAATAAACCGCATCAAATCAGCGTATTAGAATTGCAGGCTAAGGGACTTTCCAGAACTGCAATAGTGAAGGTGCAACAATTCCAAACCTTGATTCAGCCAGTATCTCTCAAAACTCAAAATATGAAAGTTGTAGAGCTTTTTCTTGGCGTTCCTTGACATCTTGAATCATCTCAATCGGAGCTCAGATTACAAAGTGATGTCAAAACTATCCGAAATCTTCCAATTAGTTTCGTTTTGCACTTAATGTCTCCATTTGCACCCTAAATCAAAATATAAGAATAATGAGCATAAAAAAACTAAACATTAAGGGAGAAAAATATGATATTTTGCATTCTCATAATATTCCCCCACACTTAACTTTTGCTTGTCCTCGGGTAAAAATCAAATTCACTTTCACAAAAACACCAAGGTTGCAACGCCATCATCAAAGAACAACCAAGCTCCTCAAAACTCATAACATATCATGAAAAAAATTCTTAAATAACTTACAAATACTTAGTAAGCATTTTCATTCGAAGATGGAGTAAACTAAATATGTAGACCTTCACGGAAATAAACACTTGACTCTCATGTGTTTGAAGGGTATGTGTTTCGCTCAAATTCATTCCAATGGAAATGATCTACCATAGGCCTGCATATCTTTTCATTCTCGACCACTAAGATCACATGCATAACACGAATCATAAGAACTTTTCGAAGGTTGTAACGGGGTTTGGGATCAAGGTGGGAAATATTTGGGAATGTAGCTCAAAAGCCATCGAAACTAGTGGAGCAAAAATGAATCAACTCAAGCTCGAATATATAAGACATGTAAAAACAATCACTCCATTTAGCAGCTTCTTCGATTTGGCTTTAAAGCTTTTAAACCATGTAAAACTTCTGCATTGAAAAAGAGATTGTTCAAAAGAACACTTTTCGTTTGAAGCAGGGAACAATCCTTTGCAACAGCTTCCACCTTTGTATATAGCACGTATAAAAAGACCCATTTCTTGGAATTTTATGAGGAATTATGAACATGGACTGTTTGTAACATTAATAGCAATTTTCTCGATCACTTTTTTTTTGAACAATATTACATCAACAATGGAACTCACGAATCCAGACACCCCCACACTTATTTCTTGCACACCCATACATATCATAATGATGAATAATGCTCCACTAGCTCTACGGCTTAGGTAAAGGCATTGTTTTTCGGGTTTAAAGCTTATAATGTGGGTTCACAATAAAAAAACCAATAAAGCTCAAAGGGGTTCAACAAAGGGGAAAAAAAATTAGTTATAAGGTAGGCTATTTTGCTTATGTAGCTTATAACAAATAGGGCCTTAATCACGTTTATGCATGCATGTGTCAATATGACCTTGAAGAGAATCAAGGCAAGTTCTAGAGAAACAAATCCATGAAAGAATATCTCACATGAAAGAAAATAGTGAGACTAATATGGATGTATCAGTCTAAAGGCTCGAAATCTCACTAGTTTTTGTCTACTAAATTTAGTCGCTACCATTCTCAAGGAAAATAACTAGACTAAATTAATTCTAAGTTGGAAGATTACTTTTTCAATCATGTTATGAATTTTTCAAGCTTAATTGAATCTTGCTCATGACATACACAACCAAAAATCGTTGAAAATCACAAAAACAAAAAAGCAAACTTTTTTTTTTTTTAGAAACAAATTTAAAACACAACCTAAATCTCCTCCCCCACACTTAAAACTTACATTGTCCCCAATGTAAGGTGAAATACAAAGAAAATGCAAAAATAACTAAAATATAAATGCGAAAATAAAGAGAGAAAAAAATGAACCCCTTTTGGGTTGCCTCTCAAGCAGTGCTTTTGTTTATTGTCATTGGCTCGACTTAATGCTTCTTTCTTCAAGTAAGATACGATGCATGCATGTAGACGAGGTAATTCCTTTAATATCCACAGTTGTCCAACCAATAATCGTCTTATGCTCCTTAAGGACCTACATAAGCTTTTCTTCTTGCAGTGCACTAAGTTTACTGGAGATGATCACTGGTAACGTTCCTCCGTCTCCAAGGAATACGTACACGAGGTGGCCGGGGAGAGGCTTTAAATCTGGAATAGAGGCCTGCAAAACAAAGGGTAAAGGTCTTTCGTTAAAAACTGGTAACGTAATACAAGGGACATTACCTGACTGTTGTAACTTCGAAAAATCATTCAACGCTGCAACAGTTTCCTGCAAATCAGTACTCAAGGCTAACTCCTTATTCTCTTTCTCAAGATGCTTACTAATGGCAATTTTCAAGCCATTGTTTCCATCAAGTTCAAAAACTTCCTGTGCTAAAAAATCAATCAAATCAATAGAATAAACAGGATTATCATCACTAGGATATTTCATGGCTTCATAAATATTAAACTTAATAATTTCACCATCAAATTCGATGGTAAGTATGCCACTATGAACATCTATCTTAGTCTTGGATGTCTTTAAGAATGGTCTTCCTAACAAAATAGAAGTAGTTTGATCACCATCCTCCATATCAACCATATAGAAATCAGCAGAAAAAACCAAATCATTAACTTGTGCAAGAACATCCTCAACTACACCCTTAGGATAGGCATTAGATCTATCAGCCAAATGAATCACAACACTAGTTTTATTCAAAGGTCCAAGTTTCAAAGAAGCATATATAGAATATGGCATGACATTGATAGAAGCTCCTAAATCTAGCATGGCCTTCTCAAATCTAGTGTTACTTATCGTACAAGGGATAGTAAACATACCTGGATCTTTGCACTTCATAGGGAGTTTTCTTTGAATAACTGCAGAAACATTCTCCCTTACTCTCACCTTCTTTTATCCTTTAAGTTTCTATTTCCTCTTAATTGTACATAGTTCTTTCAGGAATTTAGCATAACGAGGTACTTGTTTAATAGCATCTAAAAGTGGAATATTTACCTCGCATCTACGAAAAGTTCCATATAAATCTTTATTTTGCTCATTTTTTCTATATTCTGCTGAAGCTTGAGGAAAATTAGGTATTAGTTTATAATCAGAAAAAGGCAGAAACTTACACTTAAGTACGTCATCGTCATTGGGAACGTCCCTGTCTGCAACGATGTTTTTATCTTTTTCTTGCTTTGACGATGCAGAGGCTGCCTTTATTGGAATCTTAACCTCTTTACAACTTCTTAAAATGATCACACTTGCATTTTCTCTTGGATTTACTACCATTTGAGAGGGTAATTTCCCTGAACTTTGTGCCTCTAGCCGATTAATTACGGTTGACATCTGGCTCATCTGATTGTCCAAACTTTGACTACTGGCCCTCGCTTCTTATTGAAATTGTTTTGCCTCCTATTGAAATTACAAAGTATTAGTGGCAAGAGACTGAACAATATCTTCTAAAGACATACCAGAATTAGAAGTTTGGCCCGGTTGTTGTCTAGGGGGTATGGCTGCTTATATTACGGGCAAGTTGGGCGGTTTTGAGTCGCGGGCTGATTTACTTGTGGATGCCCATAGCTAAGATTGGGGTAATCCCTCCATCCTGAGTTATATATGCTCGAATAAGGATCATACTTTCCTTTGCGGTTGTCCAGGAAAACCACCCACCATATTCACTTGCTCAATGGACTCCTCTTGAAGAGTTGGGCACATATCGATTTGATGCCTTACTACCGAATAAATCCCACAAGCTTTTGCTGTTTGCATATTACCTACAGCCATTTGAAGAACAAGAGAAGTTAGACTCGCAAGTTGTTATTCAAGGGAGGAAATATTTACCTTATTAACATGCTTTGATGGAGGGTCAAGCTTGGTGCCAAATTGTTAAGAATTGGTCGCCATATTTGCAATCAAGTTTCTCGCGGCCTCGAGAGTTTTATCTACCAAAGCTCCTCCACTAGTGGCATTAATCATGCTCCTATCAGTGGGTAGAAGGCCCTCATAAAAATAATGAATAAGTAGTTGCTCACTAATTTGATAATGGGGGCAGCTTGCACATAATTTCTTGAAACGTTCCCAATATTCATGTAGGGACTCTCCATTGTGCTGCCTCACACCACAAATTTCTTTTCGAATGTTGGCTGCCCTTGAAGTTGGTAAATATTTCTCCAAAAACAACCTCTTCATCTTGTTCCATGTGGTAATACTCCTGGAGGGTAGTTAATAGAGCCAATCCTTAGCCGAATCCTTCAAAGAAAATGGAAAGGCTCTTAATTTAATTTTCTCTTCAGTCACCCCCGTGGGTTTCATACTCGTGCATACCACATGAATCTCCTTTAGATACTAGTGGGGATCTTCACCTGCAAGGCCATGAAAAGTGGGCAAGAGATGTATTAGTCCAGATTTTAATTCAAAAGTAGTGGTAGTATCTAAAGTAGGAAACGTTATACATAAGGGTTGTTGATTTAAATCAGGGGTAGTAAGCTTTTTCAAAGTTCGATTTCCAGCCATGACTTCCTCCTCTTCTAAATCAAAATCACTAGCAAATAGGGGATCAAGAGCTAGATTGTTCTCTTCAGAATTTCTCCGAGCTTCCCTCCTTAACCTGTGCAAAGTTCTCTCTATTTCTGAATTGTACTGCAAATCACCTTGATTAGAAGATCGAGTTACAGTCATAAACAATCAAGGAAACTCTAATAAACCATGAAAAAAAAATTAGGAAAAATCTAGAGTAATGAAAATAAATAAAATTCTATGCTAAAACATAAACAATCATGGTGATTTTGCTAAGTTATGTTGTCACTAGCAAAGGGTGAAAAAGAGTTTCACTAAATTTCTAGAATTGCCCATACAGATCAGTCATCTTTGTAGATTAAACTGTATTAATTCAGGAAAAATAAGGAGATGATCCATATATTTTTGGAAAGATCTGGATGTCTATTTTTTGGAAAATTTTACGGCTTACAAATATGATTTTTCTAGAGAAAGTTATGGCAGTTTTAGTAGACAAAGGTCAGGCTGTGTGTGATTTCAGCGTGGCAGAAGTGAAGGGGCTATTAAGTTATGATTTTCTTTTGTTTTTTTTCTTAAATTTCAAGACCCGAAAATGGCGCCAAAATTTGGTGTGCTATTGCAGGCAACCAAAAATAAAACTTATACTACTAAAAATACATGTAGTAGTGTGAGTAAGGATCGTTCCCACGGAGAGTATCTAGCCTAGTTTTATGCTACGTGAACAAGGGTAGGGGGATTTGAGTATAACGAAAACAATTTTAAGAAAAAAAACTAATGAACAATTCAAATTGAAATCAATCAAAAGAACAAACCTTGGTCTAAGTCAACATCCACCATCAGAATTTTACAACTGATCATCGATGTAAGTATATATCAATTCACACTTTGAATATTCACCGCTTGAACTATTTTCCTATCTCTCCTTAGTCTCAATTAGTTAGAAAACAAGCGATCTAATTAATCCTAACTACTAAACAACCCAAGACAAGTGCTAAAGGTTTAATCTAGTAACAGCCTTAAGAATTAGAGAGATCGATGAAGCTAAACAACACAAGCACAAGCGGTTGCATTTAATTTATTCGAGTGTTCTTCCTAAGATCTAATAATTTCTGACGCATCAAATCATTAAATCTTAGTTGCTTCACAAATTAGAGGGATCAAACAATTACGGATTTGATATCTAACCTAGTAGTAGATTGCAACGAGTAATAAACTAGTAGGTCTCCTAGTAATTAAATGAGACAATAATGAAAATATGGACAGAAGGACATCCGATATTTAAAGCATAAATTGAACAATAAAAAAAAAATAGATTAGACCTCACAGTTTTATTGATTTCGAGGCTTCCGTTTCCTTCAACCAATTATAAAAGTTTAGCCATGCAGGGCCTTGATAAAAACTTGAAGAGATGTTAGAGAAGAGGGGAGAGAAAGGCGTCCCTGAAGTCTGATGATTTCTCCCCTCTTATACATGTTATTTTCAGTAGTAGAAACCCCACAAGGTCTCCTAAAAATATTCTAAATATTATCCTAAAATAGTAATATCCATATCTGACTAATTTAAGGAAAATATTAAAAATAAAATAAAGTCCTAATATAACTAGGAAACTGGTGTTTCAGCATGAATTTTTGTGCACCAGATCTGGAAACTTCTGAAAATAAACTGCATCAAATCAGTGTATTAGAATTGTAGGCTAAGGGACTTTCCAGAACTGCAATAGTGCAGATGTAGCAACTCCAAGCCCAGTTTTGACCTTGATTCAGCCAATATCTCTTAAACTCAAAACATAAAAGTTGTAGAGATTTTTCTTGGTGTTCCGCAGCATCTTGAATCATCTCAATTGGAGCTCAGATGAGAGAGAGATACCAAATTACAAAGCGATGTCAAAACAGACCGAAATCGCCCAATTAGTTTCGTTTTGTACTTAACGCCTCCATTTTCACCCTAAATCAAAATATAAGAATAATGAGTACATTTAGGCACCAAATGGGTATAAAAAAAATTAAACATTAAGGGAGAAAAATATGACATTTTGCATTCTCATCACACATTGACTGCTTTACATGGTATACCAATTTTGAGGCTTTCCACAAATCTCTTTATCCAAACAGATGTACTAGCAGCAGTCCTACATGCAATGTACTCAGCTTCCATTATCAGTAAATAAAGCTTGTATTAAACAAAAATGTACAAAAGAATCACTGGGCATACCCAGGAGATATACAGTGAGCAAGTACAGAAAACAAAAATAAGCTTACAAAGGAAGCCTATATAAAAATCTTACAAAAGAAGCCTAATCTGTGGGCAAAGAGCATACACAATTCTATAAATTACAATTTGGATCTTCTTGACAAGGCTGGTAGCATGAACAGTGGAATGTTCAAATAATTTGGCATTTCTAGCCATCCATATGTGGTATACTATGCATGCTAGTGCAATCATTTTAGCTATGGTTGGGGGGCTAAATCCTCTAACTTTTTGGGTCCATTTGATTGCACTTTCAATTGTGTTCATCTGCCTTCTACAGCCAAGCCACATTTTGATGGCATCCCAGGTTTCCTTGCTGATCCTGCATGAGAAGAAGATGTGCTCTCTTGATTCCTCTTGCTCTTTATATAAGGGGCATAGTTTGTCATCTCCTTCCAGCTGGAGTCTATCCTTAGTGAGAAGCCTGTTCTGAATGGCCAGCCAGAGGATAAAAGAGTGTTTGGGGAGGGGGGGAGGGCAGTGGCCATACCATACCAATGAGGCCCAGCTGACCAGATTTCCTTTCAGTCTAGTAGAGTTATAGACCTTCTTAATGCACAGATCATCCTGAACCCTCCATTCCATTAGTCTGTCCCTGGCCTGCAGGGTGGAGGATGATTGGGCAATTAGATCATCTCTAATTTCTAGGATTCTCTTCCAAAGAAGAGAGTCATCTTTCCTTGCCATGATCTCCCAGATTGATCTGTTAATCAAATAGTAGTGTTAAACCCACTGGATCTATAGAGAATCTTTCTTCATGTGAATATTCCAAAGGACCCTGGTAAGGAGAGCCTTGTTCCATGCTTTTAAGTCAACCCAGCCTAGACCTCTTTTAGATTTGGTTTGCATAAGTCTGCCCAGGCAACAAGAGCCTTCCTCATACCATTGCTCTTACCATTCCAAAGAAAAGTTCTACACATTCTAACTATTTTCTCCAAGATATTGCCAGGGATTGGGAAGATGGCAAGCCAAAAAAACTCCACACCTTGAAGCACTGATTTGATCAGTTCAGTTCTGCCAGCATATGACAGGGAAGAGCCAGCCCAAGCATTTATGTACCCAGATATTTTTTCAATGAGGGGGGAGTAGTGAGTAGCATTTAATCTTACTGAAGCCAAAGGCACCCCCAAATATTTGAAAGGGATGGAACCATCCTCCATTCTAGTGATCCTTCTGATTTCCATTAACTCAGCAACCTAGACTCTAGCATGGAAGATGTTAGATTTGGCCAGGCATGCTTGTAGCCCTATGCATTCACTGAATTGGTTGACACACTTCATAATCTGCCCAACAGATCTACCATCCCCTATAGCAAAAAGAATGAGGTTATCAGCAAAAGCCAGGTGGGTGATCTTGAGTTTATCACACTTAGGATGATATCTGAACCCATCTTCTTCTTTCAATCTCCCAAGAAGCCTGGACAAGTACTCCACAATCAAGACAAACAAGCATGGTGAAAGGGGGTCTCCTTGTCTGAGGCCCCTTTTGCCAACAAAAAAACCATGCAAGCTCCCATTGATGGATAAAGAGAAGGTTGTTGTAGTAACACATTCCATGATCCATTTTCTAAACTTTTCAGGAAACCCAAGGCCCTCAATCAAACTGTTCAGAAAATCCCATTCCACAGTGTCATAAGCTTTTCTAAGGTCAATCATGATCATACACCTTGGAGAGATTCTTTTCCTACAATACTTTCTGAGTAGTTCTTGGACCAAGTATATGTTTTCAGCCATGCTTCTAGATTTGATGAAAGCAGCCTGGGCTGGGCTGACAATAAGGCTCAAACTGGGGGCTAATCTTGTGGCAAGGATCTTGGAGATGATCTTGTAGATCATATTGCAACAAGTAATAGGTCTGAAATCCTCCACCTTAGATGCTTGTTTACCTTTAGGTATCAAAGCAAGGGAGGTATGGTTTAGCTGTTTTAGAAGTCTCCCATTCTGGAAAAATTCCTTCACAGCCTCAATGATATCTTGGTTTATCACATCCTATGCTTTCTTGAAAAACCTAGAAGAATAGCCATCAGGACCAGGGGACTTGTCTTCCCCTATACTCCAAAGGGCTTCATTGATCTCTTCCACTATGACCTCCTTAATCAGCAGTTCAGCTTGGCTCTCTTGGATTGTAGAGCCTTATCTAATTATTTCCTGATCAATAGGCCTGCTACTAGAAGAAGAGCCTAAGAGATCCTTGTAGAACTTTAGAAACTCCTCAACCACTTCAGCTTCAGAGGTAGTCTGAAACCCATTGGAGGAAACCACTGCAACTATGTGGTTTTTACTAATCTTCATTTTTACCAAACCATGGAAGAACTTTGAACCCCTATCACTGTTCATAAGGTATCTGCATTTAGCCTGCTGGGATAGGAAGCTTCTCTCAGCTTCAACTAGTTTGAAGGCCTTCAGCTTCTGATTAGCCACCATTGTTTGGAGCTAAAGATCAGAGGGATTGTCATGAAGCTCCCCTTGTAGGCTGGACAGCTTTTGTGAAGCCTCAAGAGCTCTCTCTGAAATGTGACTAAAGTGTTTCTCAACAAGCAATTTGAGGTGAGTTTTAAGAGCTTTCAGGTTTTTACACAGTTTGAACAGCTTTGTCCCACCCAAGGTGCTGCCTTAGTAAGATTTTACAATATCAAGGAACTTATCATGGTCACCCCACATGTTGAAGAACTTGAAGGATCTTCTGCCCCCTCTAACTTCATCTAGCAAGTTAACAAGGTATGGAGAATGATCAGAAAGGTAACCAGCAGGGAGGAATGAGGCCTGGGCTCTGAGCCCCTTATGGAACCAGGCATTATTCACTATCACTCTGTCCAGTTTACACCATATGTTGTTGTTAGACCATGTGAACAGGCAACCGGTAGCACTAATATCAGTGAGGCCAATTTCTCTACAACAAAAGGAGGGGTCTTTTAACTCATAGTCTATTACAGGCAGCCCATTTGTTTTCTCATCAGCAGCAAAAACATTATTAAAATCCCCCAGGACAAGCCATGGAGCTGGGTTCTCATGATTGAAATTACATAGGTTATCCCACAAAAGTCTTCTTGCAACAATAGTATTAAAGCCATATACAAAGCTGATTACAAATTTACAAGAGGAGATTAAACAAAAAACATTACAGTGAATGACTTGGGGACATGCTTCAATTATAGATATACTGACCTTAGAAGGGTTCCACATCACCAAAATCCTGCCAGTAGGGTGAGCAGAAAAGTTGTTGATCTGTCTCCAAAAACTGAATTTGTTGCCCATAATTCTGAGCAGCTTTTCTTCATCAAGCTTGGACTCCAAAATTCCTATCACATCAACTCTATTACTTTTCATGAGGTGCAACACCCCATTATGCTTAAGGAGTTTGTGAAAACCCCTGATGGTCCAGCAGGCTACAATCATTTGGGGGTCTGGGAGGTTTTCCCTCCCTTCCCAACTGTATCGGGATCTTTCAAGCATACTTTGCCTTTTTTCTTCTTAGTGGTAGGAAGGCTTCTCCCCTGCTCTCTTGGCTCCATAGGCAGCTCACAAGTGTCAGGAGGATCAGAAGGATGGACGGACTTTAATCCAGCTACCAATTGGACTGAAGCTAGTGTAGGCCCCTGGTCTCCCTCCACCCTTGTTTCTCTGGGGCTGGGATCCTCTTTTACTGGTACATTTTCTACTTGGACTGCACCTCTAGGATCTTGGGCTGTTCTTCCTCTGGCTGAAAGGCCTATGCATGGGCTATCCCCAACTGTCTCAGCCTCTTGGTTGTTCCTCCGTTTGTCAAAATTATTTGGAACTTTAGACCCTTCCTGCCTTAATGTTTCTATCCCCTTTGCATTCTGCTTTCTCCCCTTATCTGATTTTACATTAAGGCTGCAAGAGTGGAGGTTATGGCCTAGGACCTTACACTTGGGGCAGTATCTAAGGAGGTTTTCATAAGATATCCTTTGTTCAAAAGTGTTCCCATTTGGGAAGCTAACAGGCACTGAGAATTTAATTTTCTTTGCTACATCAATCTCCACAAGTAGCCTAGCATATGAGATTCTTTTTTTTATTGTTTGTAAACTGGTCAGCATATAGGGGCTTTCCAAGTTGGGTGCTTATCTTACTTAGGCAGTTTGCAGTCCACAACTCAAGGGGCAGTCCCTTCAGCTGAATCTATATTGGGATAGTACTTATTTCTTCATTTCCAAATTGAAAAAATTTAGGCATGAATTTCAAGAGTAAGGGTCTACCATATACTTGATAGGGTCCTTCTTGCAATACATTCATACTAGCCTCAGTATTCTCAAACTTGAAAACAATTAAGCCACTATATGGAATTGAGTTAGGACTTTTACCTTCCAGGAATCAGTGAGCATCTTCAGGGCAGCCCTCCCTAGGTATCTTCCAGCAAAGTAGCCAACCAAGTAGAAATGATAGTCTCCAAACACCTCCTCAATGTCTTCCTCTGTGACACAGACTGTATCTCCCTCACTTTCAATAGTGGAGAGTTGTAAGTCTTTACTTTGCTTTCTATTGTCTACAAACAAACTTACCCAAGGAGCTTTCTTGCCTTCCTCCTGGGGAGTACTGCCATTGTTAGCTTGACCTTTTGCTTTTGATTTTTCTTGAGCACCAGGTGTACCATCTTGTCTTTGGAGTGCCTCATTGGAGCTAGAACCAGTGGAAGGACCCCCATTCTTCAAGGAAGAGTGAGGCCTGGACCCAATTCTTGCCTCTTTCTTTCCTTGCCTAGCTACAGCTGGTCCTCCGTGAACAGTAGCTTGGTAGCTGGGATCATCTTCTCCACTAGAAGAATAGGATTCTACTTGAACTGAGTCATCAAGCTTAGGTTCTCATCCTCTAAGGTCTAGGACTCTACCTGCATTGCCTGCTTTGCTTCCTTTGCCTTAACCTGATTTTGGTTACTGTTCACCATTGAAGCTCTGTGTGAGCTTTCTTCATTGCCCGAGGCAGAGCCTTCCAACTCAGGCCTCAAAGACTTGGACTCCTCCTCACCCAAGGAGCAGGAAGAGCTTTCTGACTCTTTGCTTGATCCTCTAGCCCCATTCTTGCTGGAGTCTACTGGAACTTCTTCTTGCGAGTCTTTTATTGTAGCAGCTTTATTTTTGAAATGGTTTTGTACAAATTCCAGGTCTTTCTGCTCTTGGACTGAAAGGGGAAGCTTCCTACTGGGTTTCTTCTTTCCCATGCTTTAGTTAGCATAGGTTTTGGCACAGAGAAAGGGGGAGGGGGAAGAGAGAAGAGAGGGAAACCATGGACAAACACTGTAGCAGTTAAGAGCTTCTCTCTCTAGCTTGCCCGGGTTGACTGAGAGTTAACAAGTCTTTGTTTCTTGCTTCTCCAAGAAATTGTTGTTCCACTAAACAGGAAAATGTACCCACTAGTTGACTTTCTATCATCTTGATCTTCGATGAAGTCAGCTTTGGAGTATCTAACAATCTCTAGATCACTTAAATCGAAATATAATTTCAGTTTGATTGTACCCTTTAGGTATATCAAAATTCTTTTAATAGCTTGTCAATGTGCTCGTCCTAGATTGGCTTGAAATCAACTTATCAAACCCACAACATGACAAATATCTGGTCTACTACTTGTCATTGCACATATGAGACTCCCTACTACGTGAGTATATGGAACTAAACTCATTTTTTGTTTTTTTTGTCTCATCTTTTGCACACATGACTTTACATAAACAAATTCCTTTTAGTATTGGAGTGCTTATAGCTTTACAATCACTCATGTTGAACTTTTTTAGTACTTTTTCTAGATATTTTTCTTGATCCAAGTATAACAACTTTGATTTTCGATCCCTTGTAATTTGTATGCCTAGAACATAAGAAGCTTCTCCTATATTCTTCATTTCAAACTTGGATCCCAAGAATGATTTTGTTTTATTTATCATTTCTTGGCAATTCCTAGCTAATAATATATCATCAACATATAATGATAAATTATTAACTTATCTTTATATCTCCAAGTGTAAAAATAGTAATCTAGTGGACTCATTTGATACTCTAATTCCAATATTGCTTGGTAAAACTTTAGATACCACTATCTAGAAGATTGCTTGAGTTTATAAAGCGATATTCTCAATTTACAGACTTTGTCTTCTTGTCCTTTTAGAACAAAACCCTTAGGTTGCATAATGTAAATGTCCTCTTGTAGTTCTCCATTTAAGAATTTGTCTTAACATCTAACTGATGCAACTCTAGGTCCAATTTAGCCATACTAGACATTATAATTCTTATAAAAGCAAACTTTGCTATAGGTGAGTATATGTCTACAAAGTCTATACCTGGTTTTTGTGTAAAACTTTTAGCAGCCAATCTTGCTTTGTATATATCCAAAGTGCCATCTGATTTGAGCTTTTTCTTCAATACCCATTTACAACCAATGGGTTGTCTACCTTTGCGAAGCTCAACTAATTCCTAAACTCCATTATCTTCAATGGAGTTAAGTTCTTCTATCATTGTATTATACCATTTATCAAAATCATTTTTTCTTATAGCTTCGGCATAATCTTTTGGATCATTTTAAATAGAAATCTGCTTTTGGAGTGTATCTTCAACATCGTACACATAATGATCCTTCATCCATTGTGGTGGCTCTCTTGGACGCTTTTTCTCGCTAATGTGATCATTTTTAGTTGTTCCAAAGTCCACTGGAACAACATTTTCATTTTCTTTATCATTATTTTCTTTCATAGGATCATTCTCGCTTTCTAGATCATCTTGGTTTAACTCATTTTGATTACTTGAATATTGATCTGTAGAAGTAGTTTTGCATTTTGGTATTTGATATTCTTCCTCTTCTTCAAGCAATTTTATGATTTCTATTGGCATTACTAGATTATATTTCTCATAGAAAACAATATCCCTGCTTTCTATCAAACCTTTATCTGGTGGAAGAACCTATACCCAGTTCTAGAGTCAGAATATCCTATGAGCTTACATTTTCAAACCTTACTATCTAGTTTCTTTCGTAGTGGCTTAGGGATCAAGACATGTGCCTTGCATCCCCATACTCTTAATTTTGATAACTTAGGTTTTTTTTCCCATCAAGTATTCATAAGGGGTTAGTTCCTTAACGTTTGTTTTGACTTTGTTAAGAACATATGCAGCTGATGAAATTGCATCACCCCAAAAATGTGATGGCAAATTTGTATAAGCCATCATTGATCGAGTCATTTCCATTAAGGTTCTATTTCTTTGTTTTGCAATTCTATTTTATTCGAGAGTATAAGACAAACTATGTATGTGTCTTATGCCATTATCTTTAGAGAATTCATCTAAAGCTTCATATTATCTCCCTCGATAATTATTTAAAGCTTTAATAGATTTGCCAAGGTGCATTTCAACTTTTTTTTTTTAAATTCTTTGAATTTTTCCAAGGCTTCTGATTTGTGTTTAATAAGATATATGTACCCGAATCTTGAATAATCATCAGTGAATGTTATAAAGTATTCCATTCCTCTGTGAGTTTTAGTTCCCTAAGGTCCATAAATATTTGAATGAATTACCTCAAGTAGTTTTGATGATTTCCAACCTTTGGGAAAAAGTTTTCTACTTAATGCTCCTTTGACACATGACTTACATCAAATTTGATTGTATCTAATTGAGGTAATAATCCAGATTTATTCATTCTGAGCAATTTATCTTTATTTATGTGTCCTAATTTTAAGTGCCATAAGTAAAAATTGTTGAAAATGAGGGAAGAAGAAGAGGTTGACACATTAATATACTCAAAATTTGAAATACTTTTATTCTTAGTAAGATAGTACATATTGTCATATTTTACACCATTTAGTAGAGGCTTTCCATTTCTGCCTATTGAAACACACCCTTTTCTAAACCTGATCTCATAACCTTTATCATCTAACATGGATACAAAAACTAGATTCCTTCTAAGGTCATGATTATATAATACATCTCGTAGTATTATACCAATCCCATCACACATGATCCTACAATCACCTTCTCCTATTACATTTCTATAAGTATCATTTCCTATATATAACTTTAAAACTTCTAGATCTTTTGCCTTCAACTTGATGAAGTTATCTTTATCCTTGCACATATGTCTTGTAGGTCATTGTGGTGCTGAAGATGAGGCTCCATACTCTGTGGCCTCAGTGCTAGTCTTTTGGCAGGGAATACTTAAATTCCACCACATATGGTTCAAGTGTTCTTGGTGTTGCCCATTCACTATCAGCAATAGGATATGTGATTCCCACATCCCTGTGACTTCTTTCAGGCAACTTCTCAAAGCATAGTTTCCATGATTTCTGAATAAATCCCTGCGACTTATCATAAACATCAACAACATTAACGACATGGGGATAAATTGAAGAATCATTGAATTCAAAATTATTAGGATGGAATTCCAAAGAGTTAGAATTATCTTTAATATACTCATCCTCCAAAACAAGCTCATCGATCATGTAAGTGTCGAAACACTCATCATCTTCATGTGGCTGCCTTGAGACTCGAAAAACATTTACTTCTAGAGTCATATTCCCAAATGAGAATGTCATTAGGCTATTCCTACAGTTAATAAGGGCATTGGCGGTGGCAAGGAATAGTCTTCCAAGTATCAAAGAAATTTGCGACTCCTTATTCACAGTAGAAATGGTATCTAAAACCAAAAAGTCATTAGGATAATAGAAGTTATTGTTGAGCGATTATCTACCTAAATAAATAAGCAAATAACCGAACTTGTTTTACGTGCAAGTGCACAAGGTCAATTGTAGCATAGTGTGCAAGTACGAGATCATTTCCACAGGGATTGGTGAATTTCGATTTAGAATTAATTTCACAAAGTAAAAATAGATAGAAATAAATATTGAGTCTAGATTAAAAATAATGATAAAGGCGTAGGGACTTGGTATCCACCACTAATCATGCTACTCCAACAAAACAATATGCCAATGCTCTACTCATGCTATGAATACCTGTTGGTTGTCAACCTAAGGGCTTGGTCCACTCCTTAGGCTATTGATTTCCCTAAGCAACGAGTTAGGCATGGTGTATACTCTAACTTTTTTCTCTCTTAAGGGATTCAACATGGTGTATACTGAGTTGTTCCTTAAGAGAACATAGGATCTGTGGAAATCAACAACCACACGAGACTTAGGGCTTGGTCCACTCCTGGTTTTTCATGTTGATTAACCCAAGAATCCGGATAAGATATCTTTTGTTACTATTGTTGAACCCAGGACTCGGTCATCCAAATTGATTCAACTAACTAATCCATACCACATGCATACGTTGATCAGACACACACATATGAGGAATTTAAATGAAAACATGCATTAATCAAATCAAGAATCACAACATAAATATTGCAAAAGTGCCAATACTGAATTATTGGTTAAACATAATTAGGGCTTCAACCAAGCCCTACTAAAAGTTTAGTTACACATAATAAAATAAATGAAAGAAGAAACCCGAGAGAGCTCCATTGAAGAGTCGTCAATTCTTTGTAGAATCCCCTCTAGCCTCTGGCCTCCCAACCTAAAACTAAAACTAAAAAGGAGATAAGCTCCTAAAAAGGGAGATACTATTTCTGTGTTTTACAAGTCTATTAATAGGGTTCTAAGGACACTTAAAAACCCTAATTTCCAAAACAGGTCTCTAACCCTACTTTCCAAAATAGGAACTGCCGTTTTGATGTTTCACTGATGCGTGTACACTCGATCGCATGAGTTTGCGCTCGAGTGTAAGGTTACGCTCGAGCCTTCTTCTTGTGTGCATGAGTGCTTGTGCGCTTGATCGCACCAAGTATTGCGCTCGATCGCACTCTTCTGCAGCTTTCAGTTCCAATTTTGCTCTTTGAGTTCCAAAATGCTTCATTTCTTCCAAAAACCTATAAAAACACAGAAGACACAAAAAAGAAGTAAAATGGAATAAAATACGCAAACTAAAAGCTTAACAAATGTAAATTAAGGGGCTTAAATATGAATATTTAAGCTCCTATCAGTTATCAATTTGCAACAAAACATCTTCCACAATACCTCTTGGTTTTCTTATCGATCTATCCGCTAGTTGGAGTACCACAGAAGTGGGTTTGATCTCACTTAGACCGAGTTGCAAGTACATAGAGTATGGCATGAGGTTCATACTAGCACCCAATTCAGCAATGCTTGGCCACAAGATTTTTTTCTAATTTGGTAAGCCACCGTTGGATAGCCTGGATCTTTATACTTGGGTGGTGTCTTGCTATCAATTACCGCACTTGCTTGCTCCATTAAGAATGCCTTCTTTTTCACACTGTGCTTCCTCTTGAGTGTGCATAGATCCTTAATAACTTTAGCATAGTTGGGAACCTGTTTTATAACATGAAGGAGAGGGAGGTTAATTTTAACATGTTGAAGTTGTTCAAGAATCTCACCTTTTAATGCTGAATTTATCTCCTTAGGCTTAAGGAGTGCTTGAGGGAAAGGCACCGATAAATAATCATCATGGGCATCTTGTACCTTGGGGTCTTCATGCTTGTAGCTCACGGTGTTAGGAATCAAGTTTGGTGGTAGAGTGGGTCCATCAAGTTTCTTACCGCTGCAAGTGATTATGACATTAACCTCTTTAATATTTTGATTACCAGGATTGGAGGTTTGCACCATATGTTGTCCCCTTGGAATAGGTTGTGGCTGCGAAGGAAAATGACCTTGCTCTTGAATAGTCAAGAAACTAGTCAACTTGGTGAGTTGACTCTTTATCACCTTTTGTTCCTCTTTGATCGCTTATTGCTCTTCTAGTAACCGTTGATTTATCTTGCTTTACTCTTCCACACTCTTAGCATGTACCTGCAAGAACGACTTAAACATATCTTCGAAAGGTAAAGATTGTTATGGTGTATTAGATGAAGTTTTCGGTCTCCATTGGGTACTAGAGTGGGTATGAGGTTGTATATTGGATCTCCAACTAAAATTAGGGTGATTCTTCCAACTGGGATTGTAAGTGTTAGAGTAGGGTGAGTCTGGTTTTCTAAAAGGTATACCCAAGGCATTACACTCTCCCTTCATCTCAAAATAAGCTGGACAATCCTTAGGTACATAATCTACCCCATTACACATAAAACAAGGTTCATGGGACTCTACACTAGCAATCGGTTCGGAGGCTCTAGCATCCTTGGTTTTTAAGGCTTCAATTTCCTTAGTTAGGACCTCTAAACGGTCTTTAAGGCTATCTTCTTACTTAAATTGATAGATCCCAGCAGTTTGATTTCTCCTAGTACTTTCCATGGCATTTGGTCCTGTCCAAGTGTGGGCTTTTTCTGATAGGTCATCTAGGAAATCTATGGCTTGATCGGGATTTTTTGAAGAAAATCCCCAATACACATCATTTCTATGAATTGTCTTTCCCTACTTAGAAGTCCATCATAGAAGTAGCTAACTACCCGCCAACTCTCATACCCATGGTGTGGACAAGAATTCAACAGGTCTTTGAAACGTTCTCAAACTTGATATAAGGTTTTACTATCTTTTTGTGCAAAGTTTGAGATTTGTCTCTTGAGGTTATTGGTCTTATAGGTTGGGAAATGTTTTTGGAAAAAGGCTTGTATCATCTCATCCTAACTACGTATAGACCTAGGTCTTAACAAATACAACCAAACCTCTGCCTTTTCCTTAAGTGAAAAGGGGAAGAATCGAAGTTTAACGGTGTCTATCATAGTAGTCCTACTTTGAAAAGTTGCTACTACTTCATCAAATTCCGTAATATGGATATAGGGGTTTTCATTCTCAAAACCATGGAAGGTTGGTAGCAATTGGATCATGCCCAGCTTAAACTCAATTTGTTGAACATTAGGAGGAACATGATACAGGATGATGTGGCCATTTTGCTAGGGTGCAAGTAGTCTTTAAGTGTCCTAGCAACATTTTCTTTATGATTTTCGGCCATGTTAACAAAATCCTCTAAATTCTCACTTGGGTGTGCACTATGATTTGATCTAGGCGAGGTTTCACTAACGGACGTGGAAGGAGAGGGTAACTTTATTTCGGGTCTTTTAATGAATCTACCTCGTGAATCTCTCAGTCCATGCATAAACCAAAGGGATTAGAGGGAAACAAATAAAACAGAAAAATCAAAATTAGAAAATCAAAACAAAGAGCATAGAATGATATTACCGTCTTGTCTCAACGTTGACAATCTTCCTTGTACTTAAGCGCGTTTCCCCGGCAACAGCGTCAAAATTTGATTACGCTCAAACTAACACGCGGTTATTGTGTATAGCTGAGATGTCGATCCTACGAGGAAAAGTGATCTACAAGGGAAAGTGTAAACTTTAACACAAATGATAAAATTTAAATGAAAGAATCTAAGTTTTGATCATGAAATAATGTGAAAGAGTTGTGTAAATATAATGAAGAATATAATAAAGAAATAACAAGGTTTCAGGAATCTCTCCTAAGTTTGTTGCCTTATTCCAATCTCGATTCAATTGTTTTTATCTCGATTGCTAGTTACACATCCTAAACAAGCAGTCAGTAAATATTCAATCATAGCACATTAACACTCTAATGTAATTGCTATAAATCACTCATTGATTTCAATTCAAGCACACATGACCTATCTTATAGATTTATCAAGAAACGACAATGTATTTCAATAACAATATCGCAGTAATGGACAAACCTAAAAGATAAATCTACAAGAATCAATCATATCCAAACAACTTGACATAAGAAGAGCTTGACTAGACTTATATGGAGGAGAAGCATGCAATCACCGGATTAAAAGAAATTCTAAGAGAAGAAGAACATAAATTGCAGCTGTCACATGAACCTAAATTATTCTTGTTTAATCAAAGAGTAAATCATAACAATGTTTAAAAATAAATCCTTACAACTGAACCAAGAATGGAAATAAGAACAACTACACCTAGGGATTCATCCCTTCGCCTTGCTTGGAGATTAGTTGGCCATAGGGCTCATGCTTGAACACTGTAATGGAGAAGAATGTGGCAAATTTCTTCCATTTTCCAGCCTCCCTTATCAAACCTTAAGTGATCTATTTATAATACAAAAGGTTCAAGGGTATTTTCGGGTCTAAACTATCATTAAAACCCTAATTAGGAAACAGGGCATCGCGCTTGTGCCACGACGCACACTAATCCAGGCCGCGACTCAACCTTGCATTATTGTTTGTGGAGGTTCTATGGGCACACTAGCATCTTCATTCTTGGAATATACCAGAATATCATCAATAAACACAATCACAAATCTATCCAAGAATGGTTTAAACACCCAATTCATTAGATCTATAAATGCTACAGGAGCATTAGTTAACCCAAATGGCATGACCAGAAACTCATGATGGCCATAACGTGTCCTAAAAGCAGTCTTAGGCGCGTCCCCCTCCTTTATCCTCAATTGATGATAACCTTATCACAGGTCTATCTTAGAAAACGTCTTAGCTCCTTGTAACTGTTCGAACAAATCATTTATCATTGGCAAAGGATATCTATTCTTGATAGTGATCTTATTCAACTATCTATAATCTATATACAATCTTATGGTCCCATCTTTCTTCTTGACAAATAATATAGGGGCTCTCCAAGGTGACATACTAGGTCAAATAAACTATTTATCTAGTAACTCCTGAAGTTGAACTTTTAACTCTCTTAATTCAGCTGGTGCCATTCTATAAGGTGCTATAGATTTGGGTGTTGATCCTGGAATCACCTCAATAGAAAAACTCAATCTCCCAATTGGGAGGCAAACCAGTCAACTCTTCAGGGAATACATCAAAAAAATCTTTTACTACCAAGATTTCTTCTAACTTCCTACTCTTCTTGGTAGAATCCACCACATATGCCAAATACCCCTCACAACCATTCTTCAACCATTTATTGGTAGTTAAGGCAGAAATAAGACAATTAGCAAGTATCTTATGTTCTCTCTGAAAATTAAACTCTTCATGTCCAAGTATCTTGAACACCACATTCTTCCTAAAACAATCTACCCAAGCATGATATGCAGCTAACCAATTCATCCTCAAAATTAAATTAAAATATGTCATATCTAAAGGCAATAAATCAACTTTAAATTCTCTATCAGCTATATAAATCACACAACTTCGATAAATTTTCCTGATAATAACCCTATCCCCAGTAGGAACCTCAACAATAATAGCATGCTTCAAAGGACTAGCACTAACATCAATAGATTTCATATAAACACTAGATGAAAAAAGTGGGTTACACCAGGATCAACAATAATCTAGCAGGCCTATCAAGGATAGATACCATATCGATAACAACATCAAGAGTGGCTTGTGCATCCTGTTGGGTCAATGTATAGACTCTACTGTCTCTAGACTATAATTGGCTACCACGTCATCTCTTAGCTACTAATCATCGACCTCTGCCCCGCACACTCCCTGATCTACCATCTTTCTCCACCGATCTTCTTTTAACACTTCTAACGCCTACATCAGTAGATTTCCCCTCTGGACAATCTGCAGCAACATATCTTCCCTCACCACATACAAAGCATATCTGCGTAGGGCAATTCTGGGACAGATGCCTCGTCTGATTACATATGAAGTTCTCGATCATACAACATATTACCACCTCCCCTTGATGTCATACTTACTCCTCTACTATAACTCTTACTTCCCATAGCCTGTCTGCAGAACTCAGGAGTCCCACCAGTATTACTCTAAGCGATAGAAGCAATAGATCCTACTTGCTTCTGACTCTGCACTACAGTTTTTTGTGACAAAGAATGCCCTCTCTAGGGTGTTCTCCCACCCTGCACACTCATACTGACACCACCTCTAGGTCCCTCAAATCTAGACATCTTCAGCCACTCCCTCCTACCTCTAAAATCCATCAAACCTTTCTCAATTTGTAATAATTTATCCACCAGTATAGCATAATTTTTAATGCTTATATAAGAGAGTTTAGTCCGAATGTCATAGTGTAATCCGTCTAAAAATATCTTACATTTCCTCTCCTCCATATTCACTAATTCAGGTAAAAACCTTGACAGGGCTGTGAATCTACTATCATATTCAACCACCGATAAATTATCTTGCCTTAGATGAATAAAATCTATCTCTTGTTGTGCCCTAAAGGTATCCGGAAAATACTTCGCAAAGAACTCATCCTTAAATTTACTCCAAGTTAAAGGTTATTCTATCTGTGTGCTTACCCTGGGCAAAATATTCTCACACCATTTAGAAGCTTCACTCTCCAGCATAAATGATACAAAAGCAACTTTCTTTCTATTTATCACTGGTAAGACCTCAAAATATTTTTCAACATGTCTAATCCATTGCTCAGCTTCTACAAGATTTACCAATCCTCTAAAAGACTGAGGTTTAAACTTAAGAAATCTCACAAAACAATCACCTTATATCTCATGTGCAAACACACCTTCTCCCTCGTGAACCTTTTGTCTCGCCACATTAGGTTCTCTTCTACCCCTCTCCTTTTATATCCTTTGCAAATTATCAGCCCTTTCTATAGCTGCATTCATCCTTTTTAGGGCATGCTCAAGAGCTTCTCTCAATTCATCCCTCCTAACCTCAGATTCTCTCCCAGCTCTACTAGTACCTACCGCACTATCATTTTGTTCCCTCGTAGGAGCCACAGACTCAACTTTCTCCTCTGTTTCAGTTCTTCTAAATATTGGAGGTCTACCACGTCCCCTCTGATTTAGAACTCTACCTCTAGCTCTAGCACATCCATGTGTCATCCTCAGACTCTGCATTAAAATATAGTTTATTTAGATCTTCCACTTCTTTAAGTTCTTATGCAGTCTATAGAATCATAAAATCTAATGCTCTGATGCCAAAATTGTAACGACCCATCCCGGATTGGCCACCCTCGAGATGATGTCATCACATTTTGATGATTCCAACACGACACATATACGCAACAATAAAAATTTATCAACTATAATTATTTACATCAATCCTCAACCCTTAATATGTATGAATATTTACAAATATTTTTTTTCTTCATTAGTCTGAGGATGTGGACCACGTGGCTTACAGATAATAAATCCATCTGAATCTCAGCTCACCAACTCTATGTGCTGCCTATTGCCTAAAATCATTTAACATTGAGGGATGAACTTCTTAAATTTGCTAGAAGTATTCGATTCGTATAAATAGTTTTTTTTAATATTTAATCATTTATATCTCATATAACTTGATAATAGCATTCTATTATCACTACACATATCATAACTCTCATTCTCTATCAATCTCTTCTTCTTATATATTTGTTCCCCTTAAAACCATCAATTATCTCATAATTACCTCATTATGAGGTTCATAGCACATAGTCTACCATTTAGATAGTTCTTATTATATCATACTTCTATGTTTCTTTCTAACCATAAATGTCTCTCTGTGAGACTCATTCATTTATAAATTTAAAATAACAAACAACACTTAAGCATTTCAATAATATGATCAATATTAAAACATATGCAATGCATGAATTATTATTAGGGAACATCTTCCCACATGTCTACATGTTTTTATCTTAGATCGGCCCCCTCTTGTTATTTTATTTCCAACATATACTGATTTTCACGGTTTTCATTTATTTCCAGCATATATCGATTGTCACGGTTTTCATTTATTTCTAGCATATACCGACTGTCATGGTTTTCATTTAGACTAGCCCCCTCCTGGTTCTTTTATTTCATGCATATGCATATGAACAATGATACGAAATATGCGTATGAACAATAATATAAAAACAAACATGTAATTAGACATTAAATTTAGCTATCCTGCCTCAAATTACTATTTGATCAATTTCACAAATTTCTTCTACTCATATATCATATAAATTTATCAACCATAGCTCATCAAGAATTTCATTTATCCCCTTCATTATTTAATCGACTCATTATTTCAATAATACTACTTCTCATATAATAACTTTCTACATATTAAGTATACTTATCATACCCATCAAACAACTTTCATCTATTATCAAATCATAGGTTAATAAGTTATCAAATATTATCACGATATATTTCAAATTTATCTTGATTACTTAAAGTAAATCTAACTCGCCACATAGCACTTAAAACTACCCGTGGACCACCTCATTGCCTTTCCTGCTCCTCTTAATAATTTATCTTGATTGCTGAATGCCAACACCTGACATAATATTCATATTAATTTCTTATTTATTCATCAATTCTTCTATAATTCACACCCTTTGAAAATTCCCACTTTGAATTTCGAGAATTTCATGCCTGTTAAATTTCAAAAAATAAACTTCATGTTATTACCTTCTATTTTTCTTAGAGCTTCCAGTGATTCTCTATGAAATTCACCCATAAACCCCTTCAAAATTTTACTCTTTCAACCTTTCTTTCGGTTCCCAAGTGTTTAAAGAAATAGAGTAGTTTAGATTTGTGATTGAAGAAAACCAAACAGGATTTAGTAAACTAATAAAACAATTCAATATAAATAAATAGAATTACGCAGCACCGCACCACTTTCCACCGTTTTGCTCCTGCCCCAAATTGGTTAATGTCCATGGCTTTTGCATGCTGCCACCTTTTTTTTTTCTTTTTCTTTTTCTTCTTTACACCACCACTCGTCTGTTTTTTTCTTAAGAATTTTTTATAAAAATTAAATCTTTCGCATACATATATTATTTAACTCCATATCATATTTATTGAATTACTTCTTTACCATTAACTCCATGGCATCAACACCAATATTAAGTTTTTCATGATACAAAGATAAAAGCCAAAAGATATTATGCACCTTAATAACAAATGCATGAATGAGAAAACAAGCTCTCAAAGCTCAAGCTATGTGATCACCCAGAAAAGATCACTTAGAAGATATAATATGTATGTTGTAGTTATTGAGGCTCCAAAAATTGTTATTGTCATTTTTTTATTTGTTTAACTTACAATAATGTCCTTAATTGAAATTAGATACTTTTGAGAATGCAATTTAATTATGGAGTATTATTATAAATTTAAGTATCAAAACATGATAAGAAGAGTGTTAATAACAATTTTTAAAAGTTCAAATAACATCACCTTAATATATATTTATTTCAACGCTTAATTTTCAAATCAACCCTGTCTATAGGATTGTGGTTATAAGTTTAGCCCAACAGTTGGCCCCAACGATTATATCTCTTTACTTGTAACTTATGGGTAGGGTTGATACATCATAAAAAATATGATCCACCTGACTTAATTAGGATTTTTTTTTTAAGATTAGTGATGGGCCAAATGTGGAAAGAAAAATGAACTTTCATATCGATAAGGGGCATGTGATAGATCTAGCCTCTTATATCCGACTCACACTTACCACTCACCCTACTTAAAGTGACCAAAACTCCAACTCAGGCTAGGTTTGGGACAGGTTTACACTAAATTCTAGGCCCGATAAATATGGGATAAGTAGAGCTGGCCCAGAAATCCAGGCCTTGACTTTTATCGAAACTCGATCCTAATAAGTTATACCAAGCCCAGACCCGACCATTAAGTTTGAATTTTTTTATTTTTTTTCTTTACTTTAAAGTAGCTCAAAATACAATATTATGCTCAAAGAATTAAAAAAAAATCTTACTTTAAAGTCTAGACCTCGGTCATTGCTATCTAGCATACAAGTTTATGTTGGATGAAACAACATTTAGATATATAATTTTTAAAAAGTTTGATCAGGTAGAGATGGATGACTGTCCCACCCACATTGGGTGAAGTTTGGATAAAAAAATTCCATCTGATTAATTAGATGGTAACGGAGACAGATTAAGATTTCCACCATCGGAGGTGAAGGGGGATGGTAAGACATTCATATTTGATCCGACATATTGACATCTCTATTTGTTAAAGTAATGTTTCAAATTTGATTTGGATTGCCATTATTTCACAAAAAAAAAAATACCTTTGTAGGATTGGAACTTGTTGATATTGAAAATTTGCAAGGCAACTGAACGGACGAGATGCAGTACCTGTGCTATGCACACAAAGATAAATAAATAAATAAACCATAAGGAGTCATCGAAGGACCGAAGGAGTTATGCCTCCATGGAAACTCTTCGATGCCTAAGTCAGTAAACTGAAGGCGTATAATGGAGGGAGCTAGAGAGTTAGAATATTTTTAGAGTGTATCTAGGATAATGAGTGCTCCATTTATATAGTGTTTAGAGGTAGAGTTCGATTAAGAAAGTGATTAATACTAAGTATTATGATAGGATTAGAATTTCAATAGGCTAGAGTATTCTAATAAGACTAGATTTTCCATAGGATGGAGTGTCCTAGTAGGATTAGGATTATGGTGTGAGATTATCATTTTGCTCTTTGTTACGTGTAAAAATCCGACTGGTTACTCTATCTTATTTATAAAATTACCTTTTCACCTTTAGAAGGTTCCATGTGTCATCATGTTACTAGTTGAAAAAATTTCTCCTATATCAGATGCCCACCACTTCTTTGAGTGTAGTTATATGCTTAAGGAAGTAGATTTCTTGAAACATGCGGAATAAGCTCTAAAATTGTTTCCTTTCTATCATGGATTTTTGAAGGGCTTAGTATTTCTTAGTATTTAGGTAATGAGGCATCCAGGGACTCGAGGCCTTAGCCTCGACATTTCAAGCATTTCGGTACCAAGGCGGCCAAAGACTTGAGGCCCTGGCCTCAGTATTATGGGCATTTGGGTGTCGAGGTGACCAGAGACTCAAGGTCTTAGCCTTGGTACTTTCGATACTTAGGTATCGAGGTGACTAGGGACTTCGGGCCCTGGTCTCAGTGTTTTTATTGCGTAGGTATTAAGGTGACTAGGGATTTGGGGCCTTGGCCTCATAACTTTTGACATTTGGTTACCGATGGGACAAGTTCGATGCTTAGGTACCGAGGTGACTAGGGACTCAGAGCCCTAGCCCTGACATTTTTTATGTTTGAGTATCGAGGTGACCAAGGACTCGATTCTTGGGTACTGAGGTGACTAAGGACTAAGGGCCCTAGCATCAGTATTTTTAATGCTTAGGTACTGAGGTGACTTTGGACTCAAGGCCCTGACCTTAGTGCTTTTTATACTTCGGTATCGAGATGACTAGGAACTCGAGACCTTGGCTTTGGTATTTTTGATGTTCAAGTACCAAGGTGACCAGGAACTCGGGGCCTAGCCTCAATAATTTTGACATTTGCATACCGAGGTGGCCAGGGTCTTGGGCTTAGCCTCGACATTTTTGATACTTGGGTACCGATATGAGTAGAGACTTGGAGCCTTGGCCTAGATATTTTTGATGTGTAGGTACCAAGGTGATTAAGGACTCAGGTCCCTGGCCTTAATATTTTTTATACTTGGGTACTGAGGTGACCAAAGACTCGTGGCACTAGCCTCGGTAATTTTCATGTTCAGGTACTGAGATGACTAGGGATTGGGAGCCCTAGCCTCAATATTTTTGATTCATGAGTACCGAGGTAACTAAGGACTCAAGCTTTGGCCTCAGTATTTTGGATGTGTAAACACTGAGGTGCCTAGGGACTCAGGGCCCTAGACTCAGAGTTTTTGATATTTTTCCAAGGATAAGTGTCGAATTTCGTTACTTAGAGGAATTATTTCGTTTTTGTTATTTTTTATAAGAGAGTCATAAGCTAGCCCAAAGGGTCCACTAGGTGTTGGAGGCCCATTTAGCATGGAAAGCCCTTTTAGAATGAGAGGCCCATTTGGCATGAAAGGCTCGAGCAATGTTTTTTTGTTTCCCTGTGTAGTTCTAGAGGTTTTTTTGAGACTTTTCGCCTACTATCCTTTATTGGAAAACGTAAAATGTTTGCTTGATCATGACCATAGACTTTAAATGATCTTAGCCATGCATTTTGTTATATAAGGAGGGATAGTTTGAGAGGTTGAACACCTTATTTCCTTCATTTCCTATTCATATCTCTCTCTAGAGCCCTAGGGAGGTAAAGATCTCGGGCATATTCTATCAAAGTCTTCAGTAGCATCCCCTTTCTTAGTAAGCCCTATTTCCTTCTTTTTAAATACTATTTCTCGTAGTAATAGTGATGGTGAAGGGAGTACTAAGGCCATAAAGGGTTCGAATAGTGAGAGCTTAGTAGTAGACTAAGTAAGACGGGTTTTGATATGCGAAGTGGAGCTTAAGTTGAGGATACCGAAGGGGAGGTGGTAGAGGTATCACCTCACGTAATTGGTGCTTTGGAGCCACTGACTCGAGGAAATGAAGTCGAATTAAGTGTTGTAGTTAGTGCATCTCAGAGGATGGCTGATACTGAGTGTACCCTAGTCGATATTCAGAGTGATATGGCAGCGGAGGCCCGGGACATTGATTATGCTGCCGAGTATAAGGAAATTATTTTGATCGACCATACTTTCCACCCCTTACGAGGGAGATTTCGTATCTCTTCAAAGTTCTTGATGAGGAGGGAAAAGAAAAGGGAAAAGGCCTACGATACTCCTTCGGAAGATCCTCCATATGAGATGTATGTCTATCTCAACACAATTAAAGCGGGTTTAAGATTCCCATTTTATCCTTTCATCTGCACTGTTCTTAACTACTATGGGATTGCTTTGGAGCAACTGGTTCCCAACTCGGTGTGCATCCTTATCGATTTCGTTTACTTTTGTTAGAAGGTTGGTCATGACCACAGGCTTTTTCAAGAATTTGTTTTCTATTCATCATCATGTTGATCAAAATTGGGTGTACTTCAACTAGAGGCCAAAAAAAGATTATTAGGGCCAAACCTAGTTCGATGAAGGATTGGAAAAACAAGTTTTTTTTATTCAACATGAGAGTAGTTTCAAATTTTTGAGAGATTGTGACCTTTCACGTTAAGAAAGAATCATCATTCACGTTTGAGTGAAAGAGAAGTAGTGATGAAGGAGATAATCATCTCGAAGGCCATTGTGGTCACAGATTTAGCTGAGAATGATCCATTAGCTCGTATAGTTTTTGCCCACATGAGGGTATAACACTCTCACTTAGGATTTATTTGCCTTGTACATCATATTTGTTTTTGCTATAGTGTTATTACATGTTTTTGCCATACAACAATGCCTCCGAATATATCTCAGGTCATGGGGTAGTTGAAGAAGAGACATGCTAAAGTGGAAAACCTTTGTGATACCCCTTAGAGAGTCGAGAAGAGGACCAAGGTTCTTCTTGTTCCCAGATCTCTGACGTGACATTTACTCCTAAGGGCTCAAAAGGGACTCATCCCCCAGGTAGTGTTGTACTAGAGATCACATCCACGAGTCCTAGTACTCTTCTTTGATCTTCAAGGATTAAAGTGCTCATCCCGGATGGGTTAATAAAGACGGGAGATTCAGTGATGGGGTGTCCTTGGGTGGCTTGGGAGCACCTGATTAAGGGTATCCCTCCCAGGGACAAGACAGAGCTAGCCTCCGAGGATGCAGATGTTTTTGTAAATAAGTTGGAGGAACTCTTCGCAAAGGTAGAATCAATACCTTTTGTTTATTTTCTTGTTTTCCATTCCAAATGTTGGGACTAACTCTCATATCTTTGTAGGCTATTATCATTGGAGGTGTGCTTTTGTATCATTTCATTGATACGATCAAGAAGATGACATAGTATGACTTTCGCATCGCCAAGTTGGAAGAAGATTTGAAAGCTTGGGATGTGATAAGTGCTTAAATATTCATATTTAAGCCCCTTAATTTACATTTGTTAAGCTCTTCGTTTACGTGTTTTATTCTATTTTACTTCATTTTTATGTTTTCTGTGTTTTTATAGGTTCTTGGAGAAAATATAGCATTTTGGAACTCAAAGGAAGAAATCTGAAAGACCTGGAAACAGCCAAGTGCGATCGAGCACATTAGAGTGTGATCAAGCGCACAAGCACTCATGTGCACACATAGAAGGCTCGAGCACAACCTTGCACTCGAGCGCACAAGCATGAGATCGAACGCACACTGCAGTAAAATGATAGAACTTGTTTTGGAAAGGATGGTTCGAGTCTTGTTTTGGAAATTAGGGTTTCGAGGTGTCCTTAGAACCCTATAAATAGACTTGTAAAACACATAAACAAGATTTTTTTCTTTTCAATTTTAAGCTTTGGAGACGAATTGACAACTCTTCTCCACAGTATTTTTCGGGCTTACATTATGAAGATGTGTAACATCACTACCATGTGTAACTGACATATTAATAGGGCTCGATTGAAGCCCTAATTATGCTTTTCCATATATGAGTATTGTTGCCTTTGCAATAGCTATATTATGATGCTTTAATTGATTAATGCATGTTTTATTGAATTCCTCATATGTGTTTGCCTGATCAACATATGCATATGGTATGGATTAGTTAGTTATATCAATTTGGATGACCGAGTCCTTGGTCTGACAATAGTAACAAAAGAAATCCACACTAGATTCTTGGGTTAATCAACATAGGAAACCAGGAGTATATAACATGCCCTAGGTCTTGTGTGTTTGTCGATTTTCACATAACTTATGCTCTCTTAAAGAACAACTTAGTATACACCATGCCAAATTCATTATCAAATTCAAACTCAATATTTATTTCTATCATTTTATATTGCAAAACTGATTCTAAAGCGAAATTCACCAATTCCTGTGGAGATGATCTCACATTTGCACATTACGCTACTGTTGACCTTGTGCACTTGCAAGTAAAACTGTTTAAATATTTGCTTATTAATTTAGGTATATTTTTGCACAAACAAGTTTTTGGCGCCGTTGCCGGGGATTCTGCTAAATTTCTGTTTAGAATTATTTTTCGTTTAGTTTTTATTTTTCTGTTCTATTTTATTCTGTTTCATCAAAAACCTATTTTCTTTTTCTTTTCGCTTTCTGTTGTTTTGTTTAAGATATTGCAGTAGAGTAATCTGTGGCACTGCGATCGAGCGCACTGCCTTGTGCAATCAAGTGCACTCGAGGCAGATAGTACTCGAGCAGCAGTACTGAAACTTTTGCACTGAAGTGTTTTCGTTAATTTATGTAAGGACTTCGATCCAGGAATCCAACTTTCTTTCCCCTCGATACAGAATTTGAGTGGACCATTCGACAGAGGCTTAGAGACAACATTGAAGAGGAAGAAGAAGAATTCGAGGGAGAAGCACAAATAACGGAACATCTTAACAACCAATCGCCACCTAAGCGAAGATCTATGAATCAATCCTTTATCCCACGGAACCTCGACCAGCCATCATGCATTGCTTATCAACCAAAAGCGGAAGGTAATTATTACATATCTCCGCAGATACTCAGTGCATTGACTCATTTTAGGAGTACACCTGCTGAAGACCCGCACTTGGACCTTCGGGAATTCTTTGATCTCTGCAAGTTCCAGCATATCTGGGGCCTAGACCAAGAGGGAATCAGGTTAATTCTTTTCATTTTCTCATTAAAAGATAATGCTAAATTGTGGTACAATTCATTGCCTACAGTTTCTATCCATACTTAGGAAGAGTTGACCAGTAAGTTCCTAAGGAAGTTTTTCCCAGCTCAAAACACAAGACAAATAAGGAAGGAGATTCAATCTTTCCAACAAAAAGATGGAGACATATTCTTTGAGGCATGAGGACATTTCAATGAGCTGCTACTCAAATGCCCACATCACAATCTACCTCAGGAAGAACTGGTATAAGCTTTTCTATGAAGGTTTGAGTGATACTAATAAAAGTATTGTGGATTCAGGTTATGGATGTGTGCTGATGGAGAAGAGCAGTGAGGAAGCCATGGAGTTGTTTGAGACATTAAGTTTGCACACCCAGTAATTCTCCTGTAGAGGTAGACAAAGAGTTAAAAGAAAAGGTATATATGAGGTGACTCTAAATTGTGGATCCTCTAATCAGATAGCTACTGTGGAAAGGAAGCTAGATCTGCTTGTTAAAGCCATGACTGCTCAGAACACCTCGCCTAGTCCACCAGCTACACCACTCTAGGTATGTGCTATATGTTCTCATTTTGATCATAATACTGAGACATGTCTTTTATATTCATCTGTAGATCCAGAGCCAGCGAATTATGTGGGACCAAACAACTATCCGCCCAAGAACAATCCTTATGCAAATACCTACAATCCGGGATGGCAAAACCACCCCAACTTCTCATGGAACAATAATCAGAATACCCTAAATCTTCAAAAGCAGCAAAATAACTCTCAATAAGCAGCCCAGCCAGTTCCAGAATCAAAGAAAAGTGATCTAGAGATTCTTGTAAGGCAATTCGCAACTCAACAACAACAGTTGATGACTTCACAAGATCAGTTCATGGCAGATGAAAGGTAATTTTGGACTGAACTAAGACAAACCACTGCAAAACATGAACAAGCCATTCAAAGACTAGAGGTACAAATAGGGAAATTGGCTAAGGAGCTGAGTGGAAAGAAGCTGGGTGAACTTCCAGTCCAACCACTACCTAATCCAAGAGGACATCAACAACTGAATATCATGACAACTCTAAAAAATGGTAAGATTATAGGAGCTTATGAGCCTACACAAACAGCTCTAGATAAAGCTTCCACATCCAAGGTAAGTGAAATGGAGAAGGTGAATGCACCACCTTTCCCTCAAAGGTTAGTAAAGCCAAAGAAAGAAAGTAAAGTGCTTGATATTTTTGAAATTTTGAGAAAAATAGAAATAAACATTCCTTTATTAGATGCATTTTGACAATTTCTTATGCTAAATTTTTAAAAGATTGTTGCACTAATAAAAGGAAGTTTCATGATCATGAAATAATGGCTTTAACTGAAGAGGTAAGCGCGGTATTATTAAGGAAACTACCACCCAAGCTAAAAGATCAAGGTAGTTTTACAATTCCCTGCAGGATGGGTGACTAGCTTTTTGAGCATGCATTATTGGATCTAGGGGCGAGTGTAATTTGTTGCCATACGCTGTATTCAAGACACTAGGGTTAGGGGAGCTTCAACCAACTTCCATCACCTTGCAATTGGCAGACAGAAGCATCAAACGACCAAGAGGTATTCTTGAGGATGTCTTGGTGAAGGTAGGTATATTTATTTTACCTGCTAATTTTATTGAATTAGATATGGAAGAAAGTCATATGTCATTACCTCTGCCCGTAATCTTAGGAAGACCTTTTATGATAACTGCTGATACAAATATTTGTGTGAAAAAAAAGTATTGTCACTATGAAGGTAAATGGTGAGGAGATAGAATTCAAAATATTTATTGCATTAAATTCACCCAAAGATGATATTGAATGTTCTAATGTATGCTTGATTCAAAGTGTTGCTGAGCAAGTTTTTCAGGTCCATCACATTAATCCGTTGGAGACCATTATAACCCAGCATTTCAAAAGATCGGATATTGAGCCTGGATCTGAAGATGTTACTGATGACATCTTTGAAGCTGTTCACCTCCCTAAAGTCTCTCCCATGCATCCAAGATCAGATGATAAGAGGACGTTTGATTTGAATGAGCTGGGAGAATTGAGTCATGATGAATATGCAGTAACATCACGAACACTTGAGCCATATGTAGTAGACTTTAAGTACTCCTTGCCAAAAGACTAGCACTAAAGCTACTATTGATAGTGCTTGAGCAGTTCAGATTTTGATAAATGTGTAGCTCAAGCACCTCTATTGAGGTCAGTCATACTGAGGCCACTAAGTATGGTACATTTCTATTTTTATTTTTATTAATTGTTTTCATTATTTTCGTTTTTTCCTTACTATTTATAGTTCAGTTAGTCATTCAGTATATTATGCCCTTGCGATCAAATGCATGTCCCAGTGCGCTCAAGTGCAACCTCGCCATGCTCCCAATGGTGCATGAGCGCAATCACACACACACACCTGCACACAAGTGCGATCGAGGGCACTGCAAAGTGCGATTGAGCGCACTTGGGGCAGAGAGTCACGTGCTATTTTAATACATTTCACTCACTTACCACATTTCGCTCTCACTCTCGCATCTCTCACACTCTACACTCTCCCACACACACCCAATCTCTCACCGCACATCACCACCACCTTACCACCACACAACGCCACCTCTTCCACCGTACGACCACAGCTCCCCCGGGCAAACACCGCCCATCCACCATATCTTTCCGCCTTCAAACCCATATTACAATCTTCCCCATACCACTTGGTTTTGTTACATTCTAACCATAATACACTGTATATAAAATTCATTTTCTTCTTATGTGGTTGTTGTGGGTGCTTTGCAGAAGGTTAGAACATTTTTGGAGTCTTCCCCTTAAACCGGTTTTAGGTCGCCCACCAATTGTTCGATAAATAACCTCTGTCATATATCTGATAGTGCACTCGAGTGCAAGGGACAATGTGATCGAGCGTAGAGGGAAAGTGCGATCAAGTGCACTACCGTGAGATCGAGCGCAAATACTGCAAAAACTTCATTCATAATGCCTAAACAGACAGCTTCTGCCTCCCGTGCCTCGAGAAACCGTGCCTAGTCCTCCTGGCCCAGCTTTGAACAAAGGGAGATCTTATTCGAGACCACATTCAACATTGATGATGATTTCAAGAACTTTGAAGCCACTCAATGGGCGGTCCAAGAGTTCAAGCACCAAGGTTTAAAGAGACTGTTTAAGCCTGTATGCTCTACAGCCTACATCTGGTTCATGGTTCAGTTTTACTAGAACCTATCATTTAACTACAACAGGCTGGGGGTCTTGTCCTCATCAGTTCAGGGCAAGCATATCGATGTGACCTCTACAAATATAGTTGCTACTCTTCATTGTTAAGATGAGTCCCTTCCTGAGGATATCCAGATGGAGGAGCAGCCAGAAACTTTTTCCCTATCCACCATTGTTGAGGACATGTGTGCTGGGCAGTACACTGATCGGTACAACAATGTAGGGAGTAAATCTAAGTTGCCTCCACTACTCTAGCTCGTGGATTCAATTCTTCAACGGAATGTGTGCCCATTAAGGCACAAGACCTAAAGGCGTGACCAGTTCTTACAGACATTATATACATTCCACAGAGGCCACTGGTACTCCATCATTGCTATCATTCGGAGCCAACTACATAAGTTCTGGGACCACGTCCATGCATGCCAGGTTACCACAGCCAATGCATGGGGGCTCCCATTCCCATTCTTCCTCAGTTACATCTTTAAGAAAAAAGGGATTAAGGGCTCCTCTATCAATGGACTTGTTTGGGACAACCCATTCTTTGGGAAGAACCAGTGGACCCTGAGTCAGTCGTATATGCCTAGAGGACCCTGAAGGCAGGCACCAACTGCAGAGGGAGTAGCATATGATCCTATGGAGACAGAAGACCCGCAGCCAGCCTGACTTGGGAGGAGGATCATTCAGACATCGGACCCACAAGGTACCAATGTATTCTTGATGAGATATTCTCTTTCCAGTTTGAACTCTCTGATATTCTCCGGGAGGATCGAAAGGCTACATTACTAGTGCATTAGCACATCGATGGGTTGGAGGCATGCTTTGCGAGGTAGAAAGCGATGCTCTAGACCATTCTTGATCAACTACCTCCTGCCCTTGGTGCCTCATCTTCTGCACCACCTGGAGACCATCAATGAGAGTGGTGCACCATCTGGCTAAAAAAGTAAAACTTAGCACTCATGGGAAGCCCCCCACAACATATCCTTTTCTTTTTCGTATTTCTCACATTTCTTGTTAGTATTTATTTTTATAACTATTTACTATTAGTATCTCTTGTTTTTCGGTATCACGTTTGTTTTTTTTTTATCCAGGGACAATGTATATGCATCAGTTCAAATTTTGGGGGTGTGCTACAAGCCATGCCAACCAACTAGTTCTCCATCTCACAGGTCAGATCTTTCCATGTCACTCACACATTGGGGACAATGTGTAAATTAAGTTTGGGGGTATGGGAGACATATTCACACACTCTGTCCTAGTTTTATTTATTTATTTATCATTATTATTGAAAAAATAAATGCATGTTCATATTGTTTTGAAAATTTTGGTTGATTTAATCAAATATTATGATAAGATTTCATCGGTGAGCTTAAAATCTAGAACACATGGTCCAATTTAAAAGTTTAATTACTTACTTCAAGGCATTTAAGAATTCACAAGTTTGATCTAAATCTGACACGAGCACATTAGCACATAATTGTGTGGGGCATGACATATAATTTTTATATGTATGTTTCCATAGCCTAACTGTAATCGGATGACTTGTTAGAAGAAAACTTTGGTATAGAAAAATAGAAAAAAAAAATTACCCAAAAAGAGAAAATAAAATGCTCCTAATGATCATTAAATAAATTTTTCACTGAGTAACTGGACCTCTTGCCTCAATAAGCAGTGAGTGTTCACATCAAAAGGTGAGAATTGTGCTTATAATGATCATTAAATAAAGTTTCCACCGAGTAACTGGACCTCTTGCCTCAGTAAACAGTGAGTGTTCATGTCAAAATGTGGGAATTTTGCTTGACAGCATTAACACCAGTTAGTTTCATAGCCTTTTTTACTCGTGTAGTAAGTCCTTAGGGGTGTCTTTACACCTAATGCCCTAAAACCATCTGGTTTGGGAGTCATTAGCTAAACACTCGCTACATGGGTCAATTAGAAAACTTAAGGGAATTCAACATGGCAAAAATCTCATAATAAAATAAAAACAAAGAAATAAAACTATGCCATTATTGTTCATTCTAATAGGAAATTCAATGAATGTTGAGACACTGAAACACTACACATTGGAGTTATTTGGAAGCTTCATATTTTATGTGCTAATTCACCACACACTAAGTCAGACTTGTGATGCCTTAACCAGCCTTGTGTAAGTGATTAGATTTTAAAACTCTTATTCATTGCGAAGATGTGTTTATATTTTAAACTTGCTCATAAATAAATATCATGGTTTTGTGTGCAATCCAAATTTTTAGATATCATGAATAGTGGATTTATTTTTGTTATTGTTTTAAGTTAGATTTTTGTTTCGTATTGCTAAGGGACTAGTAACATGTAAGTTTGGGGGTGTGATAAGGGCTTAAATATTTAAGCCCCTTAATTTACATTTGTTAAGCTTTTCGTTTACGAGTTTTATTCTATTTTTCTTCATTTTTGTGTTTTATGTGTTTTTATATGTTCTTGGAGAAAATGTAGCATTTTGGAACTCAAAGGAATAAATCTGGAAGACCTGGAAACAACCAAGTGCGATCGAGCATAGAGGAGTGTAATCGAGCGCACAAGCACTCGTGCAACCTTGCACTCGAGCGCACAAGCATGAGATTGAGCGCACACGTGTAGTAAAAAGGCAGAACCTGTTTTGGAAAGGATGGTTTGGGTCTTGTTTTGGAAATTAAGGTTTCGAGGTGTCCTTAGAACCCTATAAATAGACATGTAAAACACAAAAACATAATTTTTTTCCTTTCAGTTTTAAGTTTTTGAGACGAATTGATGACTCTTCTCCACAATATTTTTTGGATTTATTCTTTTCTCTTTAGTTTACATTATTAAGATGTGTAACATCACCACCATGTGTAACTAACTTACTAATAGGGCTTGATTGAAGCCCAAATTATGCTTTTCCATATATGAGTATTGTTGCCTTTGTAATAGCTGTATTATGATGCTTTAATTGATTAATGCCTATTTTATTGAATTTCTCATATGTGTTTGCCTAATCAACATATGCATGTGGTATAGATTAGTTAGTTAGATCAATTTGGATGACCCAGTCCTAGGTCTGACAATAGTAACAAAAGAAATCCATGCCAGATTCTTGGGTTAATCAACATAGAAAACCAGAAGTATATAACATGCCCTAGGTCTTGTGTGTTTGTCGATTTTCACATAACTTATGCTCTCTTAAAGAACAACTTAGTATACAACATGCTAAATCCTTTAAAAAAAGAAAAAAGTTAGAGTATACACCATGTCTGACTCATGGCTTAGGGAAATCAATAGCTTAAGGAGTATACACCATGCCCTTAGGTTGACAACATTAGGTATTCATAGTATGGTTAGAGCATTGGCACCTTACTTATTGGGAAAGTATGATTAGTGGTGGATATCAAAACCCTATGTTTTTATCATTATCAAATTCAAACTCAATATTTGTTTCTATCATTTTATATTGTAAAACTGATTCTAAAGCGAAATTCACCAATCTCTGTGGAGATGATCTCGCATTTGCACACTATGCAACTGTTGACCTTGTGCACTTGCAAGTAAAACTGTTCAAATATTTGCTTATTAATTTAGGTATATTTTTGCACAAATAGGATGATAGGCTTTTGATTTTGGAGGTCGAGGTGTATAAGCTCCGAGAGATGAATAGGGCACTGGATGTTGATCTGGTGAAGACCAAGGAAGACATCAAGGCTAGGGTGGTTGCTTCTCGGGAAAAGGCTTTTGACAGATTATAAGGCCTCGAAAGAGGTCGAGGATTATGCGACTAATGAGATGGGAAGTTATCTTGGCAAGGGTTTTGAGATACTAAAGGCAAGTTGGCAAAGACTTTTCTCGATATTGATCTTTCTGACGAATGGACTGTTACTAAATAGGACCAGAAGATCATAGCTAATGATGGAGGAGCTAGAGATGAGCCTAAGGTTTAGGGACGTTCGATTTTACACTTTTATTTTTTTATTTTTGGTCTGATGGGTCTTTTTATAAGAACTCTTTTTAAGTTATGGAATAGATATTTGCCTTTGTTCACTCGTTTGATTGTTTTCACGCTTGAGTTTTTCCAAGTCTTTATGGTTCAATACTTTATGGATTTTCACAAGGACCTCGTAGGCCGAGGGCTTGCACTTTATTATGTTCTTTGTACTACCCTTACAGAGCAGAATCATTCATGGTGTCTTTCTCAAGATACCTTAGTTCGCTAAGTGCATAGGGGAGTTACTCGGGGCTTTTTTTGGGATCTTTATAAAGATGGTCTCGAAGGAAGGCATAACTAGGGAATTCCTCCTTGGAAATTTTACATCAAAGGTCTTGAAGAAGATAATAGCTCTGGGCTACCTCCTCAATATTTTTGTAAAGATGGTCTCGAGTGAAGGAATGACTCGGGGCTTCTTCATTGGGATTTTTGTATCAAAGGTTCTGAGGAGGAGAACAGCTCGAGGCAACCTCCTTATAATTTTTGTAAAGATAGTCCTAAGGGAAGGGATGACTTGGGGCTTTCTCTTCGAGATTTTTGCATCAAAAGTTAAATGATTTTTATTGCAAATTAAAGCTTTTTGTATTTCCAATAAACTGATGTTATTAATAATATGTTAAGGCTACAAAAATCATAAAAGGAAAGACATACTACTCATAAAATTTATAAAGATTCTCGGCATTCTATGTTCAGGGGATCGGGGTTTTATTTAGATTTTCAAGCTTAGGTGTACCTGCTCGGTAGATTCTCCAGATTTGATAAGGTCCTTCCCATTTTGGAATAGGTTTCATTATTTCCCTTAAATGGGAGACTTTCTTCTTCTTGGGGACTAAGATATTAAGTCTAAATGCTAAGATTTTAACCTAGGAGTTGTAGTATCGGGTTATCCCCTAATGGTAGACAGTAATTCTGATTTGAGCTTTGTTCCCTGTTTTTTTTTACTAGGTCGATGTTCATTATGTGGGCTTCCTCATTGTTCTCAGAGTTGAAATATTGAACCTGTAAGGAGGGCGTCTTGATTTCAAGAGGAACGACTGCCTCAGATCTATAAGGTAAGAAGAATGGGGTTTCACTTGTGGGAGTTCATGTAGTTGTCCGATAGGCCCAGAGGAAATTTGGTAACTGCTTGACCCATTTTCTGCCGATGTCTTCGAGTGTCTTCTTAATTCTCTATAGCAGAGTCTTGTTGGTCACTTTGGCTTATCCATTAGCTTGGGGATAATATACCAATGTGAATTGGTGCTCAATTTTGAGTTCTTGGCAGAAAGACTTAAATCGAGAGTTGTCAAATTGCTTTCCGTTGTCAGTAACAAAGATCTTTTGTATCTCGAATCTTCACACAATGGACATCTATACAAACTCCTGTATCTTATAGTCGATGATTTTGGAAAGTGGTTCCGCCTTTGTCCATTTGGTGAAGGAGTCAATGGCTAATATTAAGTGTTTTCTCTACCTAAGAGCTTTAGGGAAAGGTCCGAGGATTTCCATTCCCTACATAGCGAAAGGAATGGTACTTGTGATTGATGTTAATGGATTGGAAGTCTTGTGGGATGTCGAAGCATAATCTTGACACTTCTTGAATTTTTTTTGACTATGTTAGTGGCCTCTTGTAACATCTTGGGCCAGTAATATTGATAAGTGCTTAAATATTCATATTTAAGCCCCTTCATTTACATTTCTTAAGTCCTATTTTATGTTAATTTAATCCATTTTACTTCATTTCTGTGTTTTACATGCTTTTATAGGGTTTTGGAGAAGAAAGAAGCATTTTGGAGCTTAAAAAGAAGAAAACTAGAAATCCTGGAGCAGCTGCTGCCTGGAGTGCAATCGAGCGCACCAGGCATGCGATTGAGTGCACTGCGTATGCGATCGAGCGCACCTGTACGGGCGTGAACAGTAAAGCGGCAGAACCAGTTTTGGAAATAAAAGAGTTTTATGTTTTAGGAAAGTTTAGGGTTCCCGAGCCTTCTAGGATTATTCAAGCCTTATAAATACGTCTGCAAACACACACAACAAATCATCCAATCTTAGATCACTTCTTTTATCTTTTACTTAGAGTTGTAAGCTTTGGGAGAGAATTGACGCCTCTTCTCTCGGATTTATTATTCTCTTTATGTTTAGTTTATATATGATGTTTATCTTAGACAGCATGTGTAACTAACTCTTTATAGGGCTCGATTGAAGCCCTAGTTATGCTTTCTCATATATTTATTCGTTGATAAAATCTTTGCCAATAGCCTTTATTATGTTGCTTAACTTGATTAATGCTTTTGCTTATTTAAATTCCTCATATGTATGTGTATGGCCAATGTATGCATGTGGTATGGATTGGTTAGTTAAGATCAATTTGGATGACCGAGTCCTGGGTCTAACAATAGTAACAAAAGATATCCACACCGGATTCTTGGATTAATTAACATGGGAAACCGGGAGTAGATACCATGCCCTAGGTCTCATGTGGTTGTCAATTTCCACAGCCCTTATGCTTTCTTTAGGAACAACTCAGTAGATACCATGCTGAATCCAGTGAGAAAGACAAGAGTTAGAGTAGATACTATGCCTAACTCGTTACTTAGGGAAATCAATAGCTTAAGGAGTAAATACCATGCCCTTAAGTTGGCGACCATTAGGTATACATGATAAGGCTAGTGCACTGATACATTATACAATTGGGAAAGTATGACTAGTTGTGGTTATCAAAGCCCTATGTCTTTATTATTATCAAATCACATTCAATAGTTATTTATTTCTTTTTACTTTGAAGAAACTAATTCTAAAACCGAACTTTACCAATCCCTGTGGAGATGATCTTGCTTTCGCACACTATACTACACTGTTGACCTTGTGCGTTTGCAAGTAAAACGAGTGCGATTATTTGCTTATTTATTTAGGCAAATAAACGCACAACAAATATCTGTGCCAAAGGATCTTATAGGTTAATGCTCTGCCCCTAGGTGATTTCCATATATGCCCTTGTGAACTTTCCAAAGAGAGTAATTTACATCGATAGGATTGAGGCACTTCAATTAGGGGTGGTGAGGCTTTTGCATATAGTTGGCCTTCAATGATGGCGAACTGTGAGGAGCGAGAGGTGATTTTCTTTGCTTCATTTCTCTGTTCGGGGAGTTTTTTAATCCTGTAAGTATTTGAGGATCAAGTCCATCCAGGTCTATTCTTCAGTGACTAGCATAACTAGTTGCTCATCAATGCTGGGTGCTGTGAGCATTTCCAAATAGACCTCTTGAGTAAGGTCTAACTTTCTGGAGGAGGTAAGTTGGGCTAAATCGTCTGTTTTTGAGTTTTATGCTCGGGACATTTAAGAAATGTGAAATATCTTGAATGTCGCAACCAACTCTCGAGTCTTTTCTAGATACTTGATGATCTTCACCTCTTTTGCTTCGTATTCGCTTGTCATCTGGTTAAAAACTAGCTGAGATTCACTGTGGACCTCTAAGGCTTAGGCAGCCAATGTCCTCGCTAATTTCTTACCTGCAAGCAAGGCCTCGTACTCTGCCTCATTATTAGAAGCTTTGAATTTGAATCTAAGGGCGTATTCAGCCATGAAACCTTTGGGACTAGTATGGATGAGGCCAACTCCACTTCCAATACTGTTGGAGGATTCATCAACAAAAGGTATCCACCTAGGTGTCTGCTCATCATCTTCGAGCTCTTACCTCTCCAGGGGGGAGGGGGAATTCTAGGGAGCATGCTTTCTATAATAAAATCAGCCAAAGCTTGTGCTTTGATGACTGTCCGAGGCTTGTAGCGGATGTTGAATTCTCCCAAGTCTATAGACTACTTTACCAATCTCCTGGATATATTTGGCTTGTGCAAAACTTGTCTCAACGGCCAGTTAGTTAGGATCATGACGGTGTGGACGTAATTTCTTAGCTTTAATAATGAAAACATAGGCCGACTTCTCAATCTAGAGGTACCAAGTTTCTGCATCATGGAGAACTCTGCTAACTTAGGCAATAGTAGTTGAGTTCGTAGTGATGCAATGGATCTTCTCCCCTATTGGGTTTGGTTAGAAGAGATAGCGAACTGAGATAATCTTAAAGTTATTTGAAAGTTATATGACATTCTTCAATCTATGTGAAGTTCATGGCTTTTTTCAGTGCCTTGAAGAAGGGCAAACATTTCTTAACGAACTTGGACAAGAAGCGACTAAAAACATCGATACACCCCATCAATTGTTTGACTTCTTTCATACTCTAAAGAGGACTCATGTCTAGCATTAACTTGATTTTCTTAGGGTTAGCTTCTACACCACATTGGGTAACCATGAATCCCAAAAACTTGCCTGAAGTAACCTCGAAAACGTACTTCCTGGGGTTAAGCTTCATCTAATAGTGCTTAAGTACTCCGAAGGTTTACTCAAGGTTGGACACAAGGTATCTTGATGAGCATGCTATCGACGTACACCTCTATATTTCTTCTGATATGTTCTTTAAAAAGTTTGTTGACTAGACCTTGTAGTAGTAGAAACCTAGGATGGTGATGAAAGCAGTCTTTGACTAGTCTAGCTCATGCATAAGGATTTAGTTGTATCCTGAGTAGTCATCCATGAAATTGAGTAGCTAGTACCCCAAAGTGGCATCAACTAGTTGGTCTATCCTCAGTAGCAGAAAGTTATTTTTCAAGCACGCCTTATTAAGATCGGGGAAGTCTATGCAGATTCTCAACTTCCCATTTACTTTTCTGACGATGACCACGTTGGCCACTTAATCTAGATAGTTAGTTTCTCGAATAAAATCTACAGCCAGGAGCTTGTCTACTTCTTCATCGATAGGTTTCTGTCGCTTAGGGGCGAATGACCTCTTCTTCTGAACTACTAGCTTGTGGTTTGGATTCAAATTCAGCCTGTGGGTGATAACTTGTGGATTGATTTTGGGCATGTCTGAGGCTGACCAAGCGAAAAAGTCTAAGTTTTTCCTAGGGAAAGATACTAGGGAAATTCTGAGCTCTTCAGGTAAACTAAACCCAATTTGCACGGTCTTATGAATTTCTTGCTTGCTTAAGGGGACAATCACTATCTCCTCGACAAGTTGGCCCCTTAGAGTTTTGAGTTCATCTCTCAAATCTTCGATCTCAAGGGGTAAGGCCTTGGTTTTCCCATGCCCCCTTATGTAGCTGAAGTAACAGGTCTAGGATGCAGTTAGTTTCCTCCGCATTTCCCGTATTCCATTCTCGATAAGGAATTTCATCTTTAAATGATATCTGAAGATGATAACCTTTATGGAATTTTGGCTTGGTTAGTCGAGGATAACATAATAGGAGGACAGATTCTTAACGACCAGGAAAGTGGTCATGATAGTAGTTTGCTTAGGGACTGACCCAGTGGTGACAGGCAGGATGATGGTGTATTTAGGGAGTATTGGCTCTCTCGAAAATCTATAGAGTGGAGAAGCCACTGGCTTGAACTGATCGTCACTGAACTTCATTTTTTGAAAGGTGTCATAATAAAAAAAAATTGACTGAACTTTCATTGAACACTAGGATCCTCTCCGCATTATAGTTTATAATTATTAGTCAAAGAGATTACCTTGTCAGTTCTCTTCTTTTTGTTGGGTCCACTGACAGAGGCAACTGATCTGGTATAGGATTTTTTGGCTTACAATGAGTGTTCACCTACAGTTGGGCCTCCAAAGTTAGTTTTAATGGTGCTCTGATTTGTTCTATTACCTTGTTTGAGCTTGTTATCTTGTGCACTTCTTCTTAGACTTCTCTGGGGGCTTCTCCTAGGACCTCGCTCTGGGTTGTGCTTAGGGTTTTTCTTAGGACTTGTCTAGGGACTCGCTTAGGGCTGTGCCTAGAGATTTTCCTAGGGACTCGTTGGGGGCTTCACCTCAGCCACTACCTTCCATTTTTTTGGAATGCAGGGGTCCAAGTATATTCTTTCAAATATCCTTGGCGGATAAGTGATTCTATCTGATTCTTAAGGGCTTTGCACTATTCGGTGTCATGTTTATGGTCTTTGTGAAAGTGGCATCATCTAGATATGTCTTTGCTTTCATTGGTATTCATGGGCTTTGAGGGCTAGCGAATAAAATCTTGATCTCGGACATTCATGAGGATACTGGCCCTGTGGGTGTTTAGGAACGTGTAGCTGTCGAACATCTAAGGGTTTTTCCTACTTTCCTCATTGCGAAGCCTTTTCCTTAGATTATTATTTAGTTCAGACTATTCCCTCTTCTTCTTATCTTGACCTTCTTCCTATTCCCTCTGAAATGCTTGGACCTCCTTTGCTAGTATGCATTCTTCATATCAGGCCAAGATCTCGTTCATGTCTTTAGCTATGCATCTAGTGAGTTTAGAACTGAAACTACTTGATTTGTACTCATTTTTTAAGGCAACAGTCTGAATCTTTGGGGTTAAGGTTAGCTATTTCCCATGCAGTTGTGTTAAATCAGGAAATGTATTTGTGGAGTTTCTCACCTCTTCACTGAATAATGTTGAAGAGGCTTTCTAATGTCTTCCTTGTTCATTTGTTGCTGAAGAAATGTGCAACAAAGGTGCGACTGAGTTCCTTAAAAGAACTATTGCTTCCTAGCTTGAGGTGGGAATACCATGTACTAGCTTCCTTCTCGAGTGTTTGTGGGAAAGCTCGGTATAGAACTGCGTCTGGGTGGCGATGTAGTAGTATTGTTGTCTTATAAAGCTAGAGGAGATCCATTGGATTAGTAGTGTCATCATAGGATTTGGTGACTGGTATCCTAAAGTGTCAAGGAAGCGGAGTATCCAAGATTTATCGGGTGAATGGGAAGTCTTGGGAATTGAGTTCATCCAAGACACTAGCCCCTCGGTGCTTGAAGACTTCACCTATCTTCTTGTCTATCTCTTTCAGCTTCTTCTATATACCAGTAGATTCTTGGAGACATAATAGTCTTGGGACTTTGGTTCGTGATTAGCAAGAGAAGACCCTGTAGTGGACTTATGATTTGAGGTATGAACGAGATGACCGGAGTTTTAGTGCCTCGTTAGTCGAGGGCTTAATTGTGATACTTGAAGCTGCAAAGGAAGGGTCTTGCCCCCAAGTCTTGTTGCGAGATCAGCCACTAGCTGAGTTAGCTCCATGAATTGTCCTTGTGTGACTTGAGCATCTGTGTTTGCTTGGACTTGGGGTTGAATCGGGTGATTCAAATGAGATTGTTGGTCTGGTTGTGACTGCTCACCAAATAGTTCGTTGGGGTTTTGGCTGCTCACGTCATGTTCATGAATGGGTAGGAGTTCAGTATCAATGCGTTGAACGCGACTAGTTGAGGCTTGAGTGGTGATGGCAGCAGCGACATTAGTGGTTGCGACCACAATGTTCTTGGGAGTGTTCTTAGGCAGCTTCTTAATAGATGAGTTTTTTTTTTCTGAGTTTCCCTTGGACGACACCAATATGTTGATGCCGAGTATCTACCAGGAAATTGAACGGATGAGATGCGGTACTTGCACACGCAAAGATAAAAGAAACCATAAGGAGTCACCGGAGGACCTGTGGAGTTGTGCCTACAGGGGAACTCTTCGATGCCTAAATCAGTAAACTAAAGGTATATAAAAATAAAGAGCTAGAGAGCTGAAAGATTTTTAGAGTGAATTGAGTGTGTACTTGTGATAATGAGAGGTCATTTATAGTCTTTGGATGTAGAGTTCGATTAGGAAAATGATTAATACTGAGTATTATGATAGGATTGGAATTCCTATAGGCTAGAGTATTATAATAAGATTAGAGTTTTTATAGACTAGAGTGTCCTAGCAAGATTAGAATTCTGGTGTGAGATTACCATTTTGCCATTTATCAAGTGTAGTCATTTGATTAGTTACTATCTTATTTATAAAATTACTTTCTTACTTTTAAAAATACCACATGTCGTCATGTTATTGACTGAAAAATTTTCAATCCATTAAAAACCTTTTACGCACGTACCTATTTTATTTTATATGGAGTAAATAGGAATTTAGGATAAGAATATTTTTTTCAAGTGTTCATAACATTTATTCAGTCCTTTGAAAGTCTTGTCAAGTTCTCCACTATTAGGCTTCCGTAACCAAAAAGGATTAAAAAAAAAAAACAAAACGAAAGAAGAAAGAAGGTTAACCAAGTTTGCTCACATGTTTTTTTGGATAGATACTTGGTCTTCTCATAATATTAATTTAAGTAACCAACCTGATTAGTGCTTTAGGACTGTTGGCAATGCTAGCTTCTTCCTTTTTGGCCTTTTCCCATTAATCCAATGTATGCTGCAACCTGATTAGTGCTTTAGGATAATTATTGCCATCATTTGATTAAAAAAATCATGTCCCTTTCATTGAAATTATCAATAAAAAAATAAAAAGAAAAAAGAATGGATTTCGTAATTATAATGGGGTTGAATTTGACTAGGTATGGGTGCTGATAGTACAAGAGGGAGTCTAGAGTCAAAAAAAGCATAAGGTTTGAACCGACGGTCACGACACACCACGCGTGACCAAATAAATCCACCGCGTGTTTCACACCACATATGTATACAGTATGTGTGGGTGTGGGTGTTGACCATCTCTTATTCTACGTCGTTTCCGGATAACTGGGGTCCACTTCAATTATTGCTTCTATAGGGGCCCCCACTATTCGCAGTTTCATGGGTTTGCCTTCTGTGGGTCCATCCGTTTTTTCAGTTTTAACTGCTTGCTTAATTCCATGGCCGGCCAAGCGAGAAATTATCAAGTTGGTGACATATTGACTGACGTACATCATGATTTGTAATATTATCTTTTTAAATATTTAGATTTAATTACAAAAATGATTAATTATATTTTTAAAAAAAGTTACGATAAAAAATATTTTATGATTGATTTTATTTTTTAAAATTTTTTTATTATAAAAAATATAATTTGGTATGTTTTTGTTAGTAAAAAAATATCTGTAATATATTTTTGTTAGCAAAAATTTTTTATAAATCAACTATGAAATATTTTTTGTTAACATAAATATATCATATGATATTTTTTGTCAAAAAAATTTCATTTTGGTGTATGTTTATATGATACATTTGGGAATGTATTTAAATGAAGATTAAAACATTTTTTTTATTATATTCATTCCTAAACATTGTCAATATGATCTAGTTTTAATATCTGACATTTGGTCACATGGCTCACCTTGTCCTCAATATATATATAATCCTTCCAAAATAATCATGAATATTCTTATAAAAAAGAAAAAAAGAAAAATAGTTTAATGATAAATAGATCACCTAATTAGGGAAAGAAAGCATTGAAGTTTTTGGTTCAAATCATGATGTGCTCATAATGTGTCAAAAGAATGTTAAAAAATTGAAAATAATCCAATTATTTAATTTATATTTATATACTTACCTTATCTAAGTTGTTAAAAAATTATGTATTTATTGTGCATTACCGTACATCATATGGACAAATTTATATAAAAGTCTAAAAGTAATAAATCTAGAACTACATACAATATTATAATGATACAATTCGAAAACTAAAATTAATTATTAGAACATTAACATATGCTGTATATATGTAATTAAGAAATTGATATCTTAACATAAACAAAAACCTAAAAGTATTGTTTGGAGAGTTGTTTAAATACATCAAAACTTGAAGATTTTAGAGTTTTATGATAATTTAAATAATATTTAAAAAACTCCAAAACCTGATCAATATGAATTACCAAAAATTTAAGTGGCGTAAGATTTTAAAGCCATGCCAGCAAAACATACTTTTGTTAAGCGAAAGAAAGAAGAAAAAGGTTGTGATTTTATGTATTTAAGGGTGCTGATTGTTTATTTGTGAATTGTGATGCGTTGTGTTTGAAATGGATTCAAGTGAGGACAAAACAACTTAAAAAAGGAAGTGGCATTTAAAGAACCCAAGCAACTTCTCTCTATTTTTCTCCTTATTGCTATCTTTCCTTGTCAAAAGTACGCTTAGGTTGTCGCATATTGGTTAACTTACCTCACACCATTAAAATGTGATGGGGTCATTATTTAATTTAGTTTAATTGTATTTTCCTTTTGGGGCCGTTTAATTTTCTACTAAACTTTCAAGTCTCATAAGAAAGTCTCGTGATTTAAAGCGTGGTTGGAATTTGAGATAACCATCAGACCATCAAAACACATACATCATGTGAAGCCAAGAGTTAGAGGTCATAATATATTTTATTTAATTAATTAAAATATCTAAAAATAAACCTCCGGAGTTGAAATGGTATCGGAGACATGGGCTTGGTTTTCCTCCCCTGAAATGAGATATTAGTCTTTTAATTGAGTAGACATCTGTAACCTCCGACTTGTGTTAGCGTTTGTATGGCTGGAAAAATAAGCTCTAAAAATTGATTTTACACTATTTTAAAGTTTTAATTAAATTAATTAATAGTTATTAATTTTTTTTAATTATGTGCATTAAATTAAATTCAAGTTGAAGATTTAATAGGTATTTATTTTGATTCAAAGAGTATTTTAATATATGAGCTTAAAATAAAATAAATAGTTGTTTGAAAACTTAAATTGGTTTTATCTCATATTGATAAGAAAATGAAAAATAAAATGCTTTACAAGCATTTATTTAGGATTCTTATCTACTTCTGTTAAAATAATGGATAAAGGTGAAGGCTGTAGCGATCCATCCTGGGTTGATCACCCTTGAGACAGTATCATCACGTTTGAAATCACAGCACGACACATATATGCAACAATATAAAAACATACATATCAACAAGGGAGTTACATTATCAATATCTTATATGAAACAATATATACAACATATTAAAACTCAGCATAATTAATGACTATCTCTTCTCATATACTAATTCAATCATTTGTCAATCTCTTTATAAATAAATTATCAAGATATCATCTTTTAATATATATATCTCATATACCAATCATATTCGTTTTCTTCTCATATATTTTATCAATTTAATATCATAATAAGGTTCACATCATACAAACAATAAATCATATAATTCTTTATCATATCATCCTTTCAATTTCTTTATCATCAAAATTGTCTCACAATGAGACTCATCTGTTTATCAATCATTTTATAATCAAGACTGATTCTTTAGCATATAAGCCAACAATAAAAAAAATATTTAAAAAATAAATGCAAGAATTTAAATTTCCTTTCTTTCTTTCTCATTAGATCATTTCATACTATCATTTGGGAACGTCTCCCCACACGTCGACATATTTTAGCCAGACCAGCTACCTTTCTGGTCTTCTCAGCCAGACCAACTGCTTTCCCGATCTTCTTTTTATGCATATGAACAATAACATGCAAGCAAGCATACAACTATCTCTTTCTCAAAATTATTATTTTATCATATATATTAAATTTTCTCCTCATATCTTATCAATTTTTCAATCATATCTTTCAAGAATTTCAAGTATCTTTTTAGCATATTTTTCATTAATCCATCATTTTAAAATATAACTTCTCATATAATTAATTTTCAACATATTATTTAATTTTTAATCAATCAATCAGTTATCATACATAAAAGAAAAAACATCATCCAATCATTATAATTCAACAATTAATTCAATTATCATGAATTCATATTTTTATTGGTCTTGATTACTAAAAGTAAATGTAACTCACCGCGTATCACTTAAAGTTACCCATGGATTACTTCTTTGCCTTTTCTGCTCATTTCAACAATTTCTTGGGATTACTTATCACCAATACCTAATTATAAACTTTCATTAATCTTACTATTTCATAACTTAATTCAACAATATAATTATTTAGTTATGAGTTTTATTAAAAATTTACCCTCAATTGAGATGAACTTTTGATACTGAAATTTGATAACTTTAATTATCTTTAATATTAAAGAAATTTGTATGAATATAAAAAATAATAAAAAAGAAACCAAACAAACCGAAGTCCAAACAAACGAAATAGTTAACACATAAATAATATAAGCTTCTGAGTTTATATTGATTTTTTTTTTTATAATTATTATTTTATTATTAATTAATATATTATATTATAAAATTTTACAAACCTCCACAACCTTCACGTGAAGCACCACCGATGCAAGTTACAAAGCCAAAAAATCTTTCCTTCACATGTACATGGACTCTGCCGCTTGAGAGATTTTGTTTACCGTTTTGTTATTAGGTATTTACGATTCTACCATTGATTTAAAAAAAAAAAACATAACCCGAGCCCACAAAATAAATAGTCCTCTACAAAATAAATAGTCCTCTACAAATAAATAAATAGATTCAATTTAAATAACTCAGACAAACATGACTATTCTAAAATTGCATATTCCAAATGCAAAATCCTAAGGGTCCTAGCCCTAAAAGACTTGAATCAAAATCCCTATACTTCCAAAAAATTCTCCAAACGTTATGAACCTCCATATTTCCACTACAGGGGTTATCAACAAGCATTGTGCAACACCTATTTTTCGGAGTTATCAACATACTTGGTTCTTTATCTTTCATCACCAATGCTAAAAAAATACTTCCATTATGGTTCCAAGAATGGTGGATAATTATGCGACCAATCGAGAAAATCCTTCCCCTTGTTGTTCAAAAGGGCTATAAAATTTTCAAACAAAAAATATATATTCTTTTTTATATCCCAACGTTGCTAGTCTTCTTCAGACAACTCGGACTAACATGGATAATTGATGTGTTGGGAATACAACCTGATTCAATATCTTAATGCTCCATTACCGATGAGTTTAGCAAGAAGATTCAAGGTCAAATGGTGGAAGTACCTCCCAATCAATAACGTCACAGGACCAGCCATTAAAGATTGGTTTCATAGAAATCTAGAATTCTCAAACGTTAAGGAAATAACTCGACATTTTCTTTCCACAAAAGTAGAATCCAATCAAGTCTTGTATTAGTCAGCTCTAAGAAAGAATATAGAAAATTGTTAAAACATTCTCTATCTAACTTAGGAGATTTAGATTCTAATAACAATGCAGCTACATTCGGATTTACTCTAGAAAACGAGGATAACTGTTATGGGATAAAATTCTCTTGACAGCTTTGAAAATTTTAATATAAAAAATATTTTTCAAAAACTCTTACCATGCGACACCATTACTACGTGACTATTTAACTGCATGCAAGACTTACATGTCAATATCTATCAATGGTAAGGCAAATGTTGTAGACTCGTCAATCAAATTAAGTGTCACATGAATCCCCTGTAAAGTTACAAGTGGAGTTCAAGTTGTAACAAGTGGTATAGGTTTCAAAACAAACTCTCAACATTATTCTATAAACATGTGAAGGTAAAAGCTTAGTGGGGAAAGCTTTTAGAATGCAGAGATTTTAGAGCTCTCTTATTTTCTCTTTTATTCTCTCTAAATCTTTCTCTTGTAATAAAATAGTTTGTGTAAAAATTTGTATGGGTGAAAATTTCCTATTGTATAAATTGAAACAACAGTGTTTCAACAAGCTTTGTAAGTTCTATGCATAAATAAATTTCTACATTTCAACTTTTTTTTTCTTGCACTTCAGTATCTATCTGTTTGCATTTTAGTTTTTGTTCTCATTTTCACTTTTATTTTGCACTTACATGTTTTGTTTAACACCTAAATTTTTTACAATTTGAATTTTATTTTATTTTCATTCTTCATTAGCATTTGCATCCAAGTTTTAATTAATTAAATTATCTAAAATTAAACTTCTTGGGTTGAAATGGAATCAGAGCCATGGGCTTCTTTTTCTTCCCTTAGAAATGGGTTATTAACCTTCTAATAGAGTATACATCCATAGCCTCCTGCTAGTGTTAATGCTTGTATCTATCCATAGTAATGGGTTCTTGAGAAACAATATCTCACCTTACGTTGGTCAACCAGATAGTGCGTTGGGCAAACCTTTGTTGCCGTTGGTCATCTCGTGTCACAGTCCCAGCGGTAGTCAATCATGATGGTTCCGTATTGAAAGATATTGCTTCAACAGTAACGGTACTATAGATAGGTATAAAAACTACTAACAGTGTCAGCCAATAATGTCTACCTCGTCTAGAACTATGTCCTGGTCTAGGTTTAGTGGCCAAGAAATTGATCAAACAATTCTTGAATGTAATATCAAAAGTTTGATATCAAAAATGGAATGCAAGTATTAAATTGGTCATTAATAATGAATTTCATGTCACAACTACTACCTTAATAGACTCTGAGTCTGACATGAATCGCATGTTAGAAAGCTTTATCCCAACTCAATATTATGAAAAAGCCTCTGAATAGTTGTATTCGGCTAATGGTATTAAATTAAATACAAATTATAAATTATCAAATGTTCATGTTTATAATTATGGATTTTGTTATAAAGCCACGTTTATTTCCATCAAAGATATTTTGCCATGAATTATTTTAGGAGTTTCATTCCTGACTACTATACATCCATTCTCTATATTCAACCATGGAATCTCAATAAATATACTAAGAAAACAAACATTATTCCAATTTCTAGAATCATTAAAAAATCAAGACATCAGTACTTTACAAAAATGTTTCAATTTTTAAGAGCATTAATAGCATCCAAGAAGGCACATGAAGTCAAAACTTAGAAATAGAACATGCATATGAAAATACAAGCAACCAATACTTCGAAATAAAACCTGCATATCTACGTGAACAAGCCTTAGGGCTGTTGCATGTTTATTCAAACTACCATACTTGTTATTAAATTTGCATCTTTTTAATCCACATCATATAGCATTACCTAATTTTCAGACACTCCATTTACATGCACAACACTTTCATACAACATTCGTCATTCAAAAATTCGCATAAAAATTTCAGTTGTTTCATTCTTCATTTCTGCATTATTTTTTTTGCTCACGTTTGGTTTGCACAATAAAAATATATTTTGATTAATATTCTAAAATCAGAGTTTGAGGGAGTTAATTAGGGAATAAATTGTTGATATTTTTATTGATAGAATATGATTTAAATAAAATTTTCAAAGTTAAGATGGATAATTTTATTCTTTTTAGTTGAATATAAAGCAATATGCTTGTTTGTTGTAGTATGTCTTGAATTCTATTTATCCTATGCCCAAAGGTGAAAGACCCAATTGTCAAGCATCGCAAGGGATGAGCTCCCGCGGTACAGTAATGATCCGTTTTCAGTAAAAAAATTTGTATATAATCCTTGTGTTAGCTTCACATTAGGGTTAAAGTGAGCGTGGTTGTATTGGGGGTTAGAGTTTGAGAAAAACACTAAGGCTGTTTGTAATATCTTTTTTTTTTCCAAAGTGAAACTCAAATAATCTTTAGTGTGGACGTATGTCGATTTGACCGGACCATGATAAATATGTTTGTTTCTTATTTGCTTGTTTAATTGATTTATTACACTTCATCCTCTCAAATCCCCTTAAACTTCATTTTTTGTTTTAATTTTATTTCCTTTTTTTTTCAAACTATATGAGCTCTTAGTATAATTTTTTTAGGAGAAGTTATCTTCTTAAGAGAAAAAGAACTACTAAAGAGAGAAAAAAAAAATTAAAAAAATTGCTTTGCCCAAGACAATCTCCTCGAAAGTAATCTCCAAACTCCGAGCAGTTTGATTAAGTGTCAACTCCTCGGAAGTAATCTCCAAAATCCGAGCAGTTTGGTTGAGTGTCAACTCATCGGAGGCAATCTTCAAACTTCGAGCAACTTTGCTCAAGGCAATCTCCTCGGAAGTAATCTCCAAGCTCCGAGCAGTTTGATAGAGTGTTAACTCATCAGAGGCAATCTTTAAACTCCGAGCAGTTTGATTGAGTATCAACTTTTCAGAGGTAATCTCCAAACTCCGAGTAGCTTTGCTTGAGACAATCTCCTCGGAAGTAATCTCCAAACTTCGACTAGTTTGACTGAGTGTCAACTCCTCGGAGGTAATCTCCAAGATTCGAGCAGTTTGACTAAGTGTAAACTCCTCGGAGGCAATCTCCAAACTCCGAGCAGTTTGATTGAGTGTCAAATTCTCGGAGGTAATCTCCAAACTCCGAGCAGCTTTGCTCAAGGCAATCTCCTCGGAAATAATCTCCAAACTCTGAGAAAATTTGACTAATTGTCATCCTCAGACTCAAGCTTTGAATAAACTCTACTTCCTCAATTGCATAACTACACTCAAGGAATTGGAGGGCATCTGATGTAGGGGAAAATTCACTCTCTAATAGCATGATGACGCGTGTCTACACCAAGAGCAAAATAATAATTTCATACCCCGGATAAACAATCAATTAGATCACCACATGTGCTAAGGGATATATTCATAATTTCACACCAATCTCCCAGTGCTATTATAACACCTCAGTTACAGATAAATCCAAGTTTATCCACTAGAACTCAATTTCTATCATAATACTCAATTCTTCTTCTAATCGAACTTGACTCCAAAAATACTATATAAAGGGGGCTCTCGAGCACCAAAATGAACATTCACCCATAATACACAACTCTCAGTTCTATTTAGCTCTTCATACTTTCAAAAACCTTGTTCTAATTTAGGCATCAGAGAGTCCCCTGAAGGCACACCCCTTGATGAGAGTCATAAAATGCACCTCAACAGTGGTTAATTGTTAGTATTTTATGATTGATCTCGGTCATTATTGCGCTTTTACATATTAATAACTCTAAAGTGATATTATTGGACCACTGACTTATTTCAGTGTATTTTCAGGTACTTTGAGTTCAAGAAAAAGCAATCGTTGTTTAAAGCACCAAGAGCCCACACTCCTGGAGATACAAGATGGACTGCTGCCTGCATTGCGATCGAGCGCACAAGCAGTGCGATCGATCGCACATCCCACATCGATTAAAATACCTGCAAGCAATGCAATCGAGCGCACTAACCTGCGATCGAGCGCAAGTGCGATCGAGCGCACTAGAGCTGCGATCGAGCGCACCCGGACAGTATCCCACATCGGATGGTTAACACACAGCACTCCGGGTGTTAGCCTATATAAGACCTCCTCTGCTTCAGCTTTTGAAGGATTCAATCGGAGCTCATCTGAATACATCAGAGAGTGAATCCAGAGGGCCTTTAGGAGTAATCCAAAGAGCCTTTAGGACGAATCCTAAAGTATAATTTTGAAGGCAAGATGAGGAATCGCCGAAGCTTTCGCTATCGAGGAGGAGATGATCGTTGAGAGGCCGGAGGCAACTCAAGGAAGCATGAGCTCCATGAGCAGCTAGTCTTCAAGCAAGGCGAAGGGATGAATCCCTAGGAGTAATTGTTCTTATTTCCTTTATTTGATTCAGTTGTAGTTTGGTATTATTTTCATTAAATATTGTTATGTTTTATTCTTTAATTTAATTAGTATATTTTTATTAGTCCGGTTATTGCATGCTTCTTTTCCATATAAGTTCAGTCATGCTTTTCTTATGTGTATCTGTTTGGGTGTGATTGAGTCCGGTAGATCTCTTTTATAGATTTGTCCATTGCTGCGGTATTATCATTAGATATATCGTCGTCTTTTGATAATTTATAAGTTGGGTCATGTGTGCATGAAAGTAGAGAATAATTCATAACAATTACATTAGGATTTATAGTTGCACTTTAATTGAATATTTTTCGATTCCCTATTTGGGATGTGAAACTTGCAATCGAGACAAAAACAACTGAATCAAGTTAGGATTAGAGCAATGAGCCTAGGGAGGATTCCTGGAACCTTGTCATTCTTAATTATATTTCAAACCTATTTACACAATTACCTTTTTGCACAATCAAAAACTCATATTCATTTAATCTTTTATCATTTGTGTTAAGGTTAACACCTTCTTTTGTAATTAACTTGTTTCCCTGTGGAATCGACACCCCAAAACTATACTACAATAACCGCGTTATGTTTTGGGTGTAATCAAATTTTTGGTGCCGTTGCCGGGGAAACGCACTTAAGTACAAAGAAGCTTGTCAACTTTTGCCATGATGGTAGAAGAGTTGTAAATAGTTTTTCTTTTCAGTAGCTGTAAAGGCGGTAACTTTGTTCCTTCTTTTAGCCCACTGCATTAATTTATTTTATTTTATTTTATTCTTTCTTTTTATAGGATTTCTAGTATTTTGTGAACTTGCATGCCCAGATATAGGGAGACTTTGGGTAGATTTGCTTATAGGCCTGTGTTAGAGTCAGAAGGCAACTTTTTAAACCCTTTGTTTGATAGTCCATCTAGTCTTGAGGAAATGAGTGAACACAAGGATCAATCTAATAGGACCCTTCAGGATTACCTCCACCCTACACGCACAACCACACCATCTTGCATCCTATTTCCAGCCAACATTCCCCAACTAGATCTTAGGACAGGGATGATACAGTTACTCCCTACATTTTATGGCATGGAAAATGAAAACCCGTATGTGCACATTAGGGAGTTTGAGGAAGTAGTCGCAATTTTTCATGATCAAGGCGCAACTGCTGATATTTTGTGACTTAAGTTCTTTCCTTTTGCTTTGAAGGATAGAGCTAAGAGTTGGCTATACTCACTTAGACCACGATCTATTGGGTTGTGGACTAAAATGACTCGAGCCTTCTTTAACAAGTACTTCCCTCCATATAAGACTAATGCGTTGAAAATACAAATCTCCACCTTTGCACAAAAGGAAAATGAGACTTTGTACCAGTCTTGGGAGAAGTTTAAAGAGCTGTTAAGTATGTACCTGCACCATGGGTATGAAAATTGGCATTTAGTAAGCTATTTCTATGAAGGTCTTACCTATAGAGAATGCCAATTTGTAGAGATGATGTGCAACGGGGGATTTCTGCAAAAAGACCCCGATGAGGCTATTGAATACCTCAATGAGCTTGCTGAGAAAGCTCATAAATGGACTGGACCTAGTGCTACTGAAAGCACGAATAGGTCACGACCTGTAGGAAACCCTAGTGGAGGAGGAATATACCATCTTAGGGAAGAGGACCGCCTGAAAGCTAAAGTCGAAATGCTCACTAAAGAGTTTGACGCATTTAAAACTAATGGCTCAAAGCAAACACATGTGGCTAATCATACCGAGTCTTTAGAGCAGTGCTTTGTGTGTGGCGGGGTAGATCATCTCGCCAAAGAGTGTCCCACATTTTTTGATATAAGAGGGGCGTATGAAGAACAATGTAATGCCTTAGGCATGTACAAGAAGCCTCCTGCACCTTTCTCTAATACTTATAACCCGGGATGGTGAAATCACCCTAACTTCAGCTGGAAATCTGAAAACCAGCATATGCAGCCCCCTAGATCATCTCCTGCACCTTATCCTGCACCCTCATCCTCTAGGAACTCCTTAGAAGACACCTTACAGGCCTTTATAGAGGCACAAGGTAAGATAAATCAAAGGTTCGAGGCATTATTTACACAGGTGATGGAAAAGAATAGAGAAACTAGGAGCCAAGTGTCTAAGTTAATAAGCTCCTCAAGTGTGACTGAGCGAGGTAAGTTCCTTTCCCAAGCTCAGTCCGTACCTCAGGGCCAACATATGACACAAGAAAATCTAAAAGATGTAAATGCCATTGTGACCCGAAGTGGTAAGTCACTACACATCCCACCAATGAATGTATCCGAGGATGTGGAAAAGGGTCAAACTAGTAGTGATACTGAACTGACCAAAGACCCTGAAGTGACCCAAAGTCCTGTTAAGGCACCATACCCTCAAGCCTTAAGGTCAAACAAGAAAAATCTGGACTTAAACAATGAAATCTTAGAGAACTTAAGGCAAGTGAAACTTAATCTTCCCCTTTTGCATGTGATTAAACAAATTCCTACCTATGCAAAAGTTCTCAAAGATTTATGCACAATTAAGAGGAGACACCATGTCAAGAAAACTGCATTCTTAACTGAGCAAGTTAGTGCTTTAATTAAGGAAAGAATTCCCCCAAAATACAAGGATCCAGGCTGTCCTACCATTGCTTGCAGCATTGGAAATCATGAGGTTGGACAAGCCTTACTAGATCTAGGAGCTAATGTGAACCTAATACCATTTTCCATTTATGTACAGCTAGGTTTAGGGGAAATCAAACCAACCGGTGTAGTGTTACAGTTGGCTGACCGTTCAGTCAAAGTACTCCGGGGTGTGGTAGAGGATGTGTTGATTCAGATTGATAAATTTTACTATCCTGTTGATTTCCTAATCCTTGATACAACTTCTGTTGTTGACACTAACTCGAAAATTCCTTTGATTTTGGGTAGATCTTTCCTTGCTACTGCAAATGCTCTGATTAATTGCAGGAATGGACTTATGAAGTTGTCTTTTGGAAATATGACCCTAGAAGTGAACATTTTCAATGTTGTAAAACAGCCCGAATATGAGGATGAAAACCACCAGCTATATATGCTCGAGTCACTCATTGATGAGGGAGTTTCCGTGGCTCATGATTTTGATCCTCTTAAGAATATTCTTGTTAATTCTTAGATTGATTTATTTGATGATAAAACTAATGTAATTGATGTTTGTGCTATTTTTGACAAATCTCAGGATTATGACACCCGCCCATGGCAACCAAGGTTCGAAGAGTTGCCTGAAAGAAGTGAAAAACAAACCCCCTCAAGAGTGGCAGCACCTAAAGTCGACTTGAAGCCACTACCTAAGGGTTTAAAGCATGCATTTCTCGGTCTAGGTGATACCTTTCCTGTTATTATTTCATCTGAATTATCTGAGACCCAACATGAGAAACTGATTCAGACCTTAATTGCACATAAATCAGCCTTAGAATGGAGCATGAAAGGGAATTAGTCCCCTGATCTGCTCCCATAAAATAAATTTGGATGAAGGAACCAGTCCTCGTAGAGACCCTCAACGTAGACTTAACCCCACTATGAAAGAAGTAGTGAAGAATGAAGTACTGAAACTGTTAGATGCGGGTATTATATACCCCATAGCTGATAGTAAATGGGTAAGTCCTACGCAAGTCGTTCCTAAAAAGTCTGGAGTCACTGTGGTAATGAATGACCTAGGAGAGTTAGTCCCTACTAAACTTGTGATTGGGTGGCGTATGTGCATTGATTACAGAAAATTAAATGCTGCCACCCGGAAAGACCATTTCCCACTTCCTTTTATTGATCGAATTCTTGAGCGTGTAGCTGGTCATCCTTTTTACTGTTTCTTAGATGGTTATTCTGGTTATTATCAAATTGAAATTGCATTAGAAGACCAGGATAAAACCACTTTCACTTGCCCTTTTGGAACTTATGCTTTTCGTATAATGCCATTTGGATTGTGTGATGCCCCTGCCACTTTTCAACGTTGTATGATGAGCATTTTTAGTGACATGATTGAAAATTGCATGGAGGTTTTTATGGATGACCTGACTGTTTTTGGATCTTCATTTGATACATGCTTGATGAATTTGAAAAAAGTATTAATTCGTTGTGAGGAAAAAGAATTGGTCTTAAACTGGGAAAAATGCCATTTCATGGTACCATCTGGTATTGTCTTAGGACATATTGTCTCTTCTAGAGGAATAGAGGTTGGTCAATCTAAGATTGAATTAATCTCTAAATTACCTACACCTAAGACAATAAAGGATGTGAGATCTTTCCTTGGTCATGCTGGTTTTTATAGGAGGTTTATACAAAAAATTTTCCAACATATCTAGACCACTATGTGCCCTCCTAATTAAAGATGCCCCATTTGAGTGGACTCAAGCTTGTCAAGAGGCCTTTAAAATGCTGATTGGCAAGCTTACTTCAGCACCAATAATGCAGTCACCTGATTGGAATTTACCCTTTGAAATCATGTGTGATGCTAGTGACTACGCTGTAGGTGCTGTTCTTGGATAGCGAAGAGAGGGAAACCCTTTTGTCATTTACTATGCTAGTAAGACTTTGAATAGTGCTCAGATGAATTACTCCAAAACTGAAAAAGAATTGCTAGTTGTAGTATTTGCTTTAGATAAATTTCGTGCATATTTAATTAGTTCTCCTATCCTCATTTTTACAGATCATGCGGCTCTCAAGTACCTTCTTACAAAGAAGGATGCTAAGGCACGCTTAATACGATGGATCCTACTCCTACAAGAATTTGATATTACTATCAGGGACAGAGAACGTAGTAGCTGACCATCTCTCAAGGCTCACATTTGAGGACACTTGCGATGACACGCCAATTAAGGATGACTTTCCTGATAAGCATCTACTCTCTGTTAATTCTTTACCATGGTTTGCTCACATTGTGAATTATTTGGCCACAGGTGCGATACCTATGGATTGGAGCGCTCAAGACAAGAGGAAATTTTTGTATGAGGTACGTAATTTTTATTGGGATGACCCCTATCTTTTCAAGTACTGCCCTGACCAAATTTTGAGGCGTTGCATCCCTAATGAAGAGATTGCCAGCGTCTTAGAATTTTGTCACTCCCACGCTTGTGGAGGCCATTTTTCAATGAAAAAAACCGCTGCAAAAAATTTACAGTGTGGATTTTATTGACCTACCTTGTTTAAAGATGCAAACACCTATTGTTGCTCATATGAAAGGTGTCAAAAGTTAGGAGCTGTGTCTCGTCGAAATATGATGCCCTTAAACCCTATTTTGGTAATTGAAATCTTTGATTGTTGGGGCATCGATTTTATGGGACCCTTTCCTCTTTCCTTCGGATACCTTTATATCATCGTGGTCATAGACTATGTATCTAAATGGGTAGAGGCAGCAGCTTGCCGAAGCAATGATAATAGAATGGTAATTAAATTTCTTAAAGAAAATGTGTTATCTCGATTTGGTACGCCACGTGCTATAATTAGTGATCGAGGTACACATTTTTGCAACCGTTCTTTTGAAGCTTTGATGAGAAAGTATGGGGTGTTACATAAAATTTTGATTGTCTATCATCCTCAGACGAGTGGGCAAGTAGAGCTTGCTAATAGGGAGATTAAACAAATTCTAGAAAAAACGGTTAATCCGGATCGCAAGGATTGGTCTTTGAGACTAGTTGATGCGCTTTGGGCTTACCATACAGCTTTTAAAACTCCCTTAGGTATGTCACCTTATCGGCTTGTCTTTGGAAAGCCTTACCACTTACCTGTAGAGCTCGAGCATCGAGCGTATTAGGCAATTAAATCTTTTAACTTTGACATAGGAGAAGCAGGTAAGCTTCGGAAATATCAATTGACCGAGTTAGAGGAGTTAAGAAACGATGCTTATGAGAGCTCTAGGATCTATAAGTCTAAAATGAAAATATTCTATGATAAAAATATTTTGAGGAAAATATTTAAACCTAATGATCGGGTGTTCTTATACGAATCTAGGCTCCATAAGCATCCTGGAAAACTTTGGTCGAGGTGGACCGGCCCTTTTGTAGTGAAAAATGTTTTTGAAAATGGGGCGGTAGAAATTGAAGATACTAGGGATGGTCGAATTTTCAAAGTCAATGGTCAACGACTTAAGATCTTAGTCGATAGATCAGATTCGGAAGTGGAAGACATTCTGCTTATGGATCCAGTCTACGCATCCTGACCACACAACACAGGTATGTAGTTACTTTTATTTTTCTTTCTTTTGTTTTGTTTTTTTTTTTACTTTTTTAGTCCATTTTAATGATTAATTTTTAGTTTGCTAACACCCCATGGTACACCGCAGTTGCCTTCTTTTTGTGTTCTATGTTGTAGATCGGATATTCAACAAGAAGTTGAGCATGCGGTTCAATTGGTCGTGCACGATTTTTTTTGCTCCACTCACCTTTGGTTAAACAGGGAGTTTCCTTAATTTTTGCTTTTACATTGAGGACAATGCTTATTTTCAGTTGGGGGTGGAGGAGAAGGAAACACATTTTTTTTATAACTGTTGAACATTTTTTAACCGTTGAACTGCTTGGTGTCATCTTTGTGTGTGTCTAGCATGCTTCGTGTTAGCTTTAGAGTCAATTTACATGTCAATGATATAAACTTAATTGAGATAGTATATAGCATTCAGAAGTAATTAAATCTTTCTTCGGTTTGAAATTAATTTAAGTATCAATCTTGATCTGGTTTGAGACTCTAGTTTGTGGTAAGATTGTATGATTAGTCTTAAACATTTAGAAAAGTTTTATGTGTGATTATTTTGTGAATATTTTTGCGGTCTCGACAAGCTCTAGAACTTACTTGATAACCACTTGAGGCAAATTCCTAGAATGCACACTACTTAGGATATGATATAGGCCATTTTTGAATCGTTTGAGCCTTTCAAACCTACCATTGCTATATTTATCACTAGTCACCTATTTGAGCCTTTTTCTTGAAAAGAAAAAAAATTGAGCCTTGTTTCTTTAGATAAACCATTTACTTACCTTTATGAGCCAAAAAAATATTTTATCCTTACCTTTCTTTTAAAAGAACTTAGTTATACACATGTTGTGAGAAGCACTTAAAAGGAGTAAGGGTGGAAATATGAAAAAATATCACTACCACAACCCAAGTACATTAAATGAGATAAGTTGGGGGTTGTGGAAAAGATAAGAAAAAAAAATGATGAAAAAGAAAGTGAATGGTTATGTGCCAAAATAAAAAAAAAAATGAATTATGGCAAAGAAAGAAGAAAGAAAGAAGAAAAAAAAGAAAAAAATGGTGATTTGTTGAAAGAAATGCTCGAAAAATGGTTGAAAGAGTTTGGGTGTGGAAGTAAAGGTTATCAAGTGCTTAAAGTGATTGTGTTTAAAGCTAAGAGATTGAGTTCTTTTACTTGTGAATCTTTCCCATTCTTCCTTAGCCTTTACCTTAGCCTAACGTCACAAGCTTATTAAAGACCTTTTGATCCAATGTAGTGTGATTTTTCTACAATAGTGGAGAGTGGTTTGAAATGTAAGCATATAGAGCTTGTTTTTGTGATTGACGTCACGCTATTTATTATGTTTTTAGAGACCAATATTTTTATTCATGAATGTTATGCATAAAATCATCCGAGTGTTTGGATTAATGGATTGTGGTAAGATGGATATTAAGAGTCAATAACGACTTTAAGGTTGATGTTTGAATTATTTTTGGATTTGATTAAAATTTAATGATTCTATATGCTATGTGTTATGTGCAATTTTTGAGACAAATTGTGAATTACTCTTGGTTAACACTAATATTGCTTTTCATTTACTTTGATTCCCAGCATAGAATTCATCTCTTATTTTCGCTTGAATTGCTAGGGACTAGCAATAAGCTAGTTGGGGGTTGTGATGAGAGTCATAAAATGCACCTCAACAGTGGTTAATTGTTAGCATTTTATGATTGATCTCGGTCTTTATTGCGCTTTTACATATTAATAACTCTAAAGTGATATTATTGGACCACTGACTTATTTCAGTGTATTTTCAGGTACTTTGAGTTCAAGAAAAAGCAATCGTTGTTTAAAGCACCAAGAGCCCACACTTCCGGAGATACAATATGGACTGCTGCCTGCATTGCGATCGAGCGCACAAGCAGTGCGATCGATCGCACATCCCACATCGATTAAAGTACTCTGCAAGCAATGCGATCGAGCGCACTAACCTGCGATCGAGCGCACTAGAGCTGCGATCGAGCGCACCCAGACAGTATCCCACATCGGATGGTTAACACACATCACTCCGGGTGTTTGCCTATATAAGACCTCTTCTGCTTCAGTTTTTGAAGGATTCAATCGGAGCTCATCTGAATACATCAGAGAGTGAATCCAGAGGGCCTTTAGGAGTAATCCAAAGGGCCTTTAGGACGAATCCGAAAGTATAATTTTGAAGACAAGCTGAGGAATCGCTGAAGCTTTCGCTACCGAGGAGGAGATGATCGTTGAGAGGCCGGAGGCAACTCAAGGAAGCATGAGCTCCATGAGCAGCTAGTCTTCAAGCAAGGCGAAGGGATGAATCCCTAGGTGTAGTTGTTCTTATTTCCTTTATTTGATTCAGTTGTAGTTTGGTATTATTTTCATTAAATATTGTTATGTTTTATTCTTTAATTTAATTAGTAGATTTTTATTAGTCCGGTGATTGCATGCTTTTATTCCATATAAGTTCAGTCATGCTTTTCTTATGTGTATCTGTTTGGGTGTGATTGAGTCCGGTAGATCTCTTTTATAGATTTGTCCATTGCTGCGGTATTGTCGTTAGATATATCGTCGTCTTTTGATAATTTATAAGTTGGGTCATGTGTGCATGAAAGTAGAGAATAATTCATAACAATTACATTAGGATTTATAGTTACACTTTAATTGAATATTTTCCAATTGCCTGTTTGGGATGTGAAACTTGCAATCGAGACAAAAACAACTGAATCAAGTTAGGATTAGAGCAACAAGCCTAGGGAGGAGACCTGGAACCTTGTCATTCTTAATTATATTTCAAACCTATTTACACAATTACTCTTTTACCCAATCAAAAACTCAGATTCATTTAATCTTTTATCATTTGTGTTAAGGTTAACACCTTCTTTTGTAATTAACTTGTTTCCCTGTGGAATCGATACCCCAAAACTATGCTACAATAACCGCATTATGTTTTGGGCGTAATCACCCCTCCAACCCTCCGACGAATTTTAGGTTTTCTCCTTATTTCGTATGTGCAGGTTCCGTTCCCTACCTAGTCAAAAACTCAGATTCATTTAATCTTTTATCATTTGTGTTAAGGTTAACACCTTCTTTTGTAATTAACTTGTTTCCCTGTGGAATCGATACCCCAAAACTATGCTACAATAACCGCATTATGTTTTGGGCGTAATCACCCCTCCAACCCTCCGACGAATTTTAGGTTTTCTCCTTATTTTGTATGTGCAGGTTCCGTTCCCTACCTAGTCAGATTTTCAACAGATTTTTAGCATCAACAAGAGGCATTAGATTCACTAATCACATTGGGCTATATTAAAAACTAACACTAATATTGACTGGACTTTGACGGTAAAGCGACTGACCGAAAACTGAACACTCTGACCTGGACTAACGGACCTGAACTGTGGACTTGAACTGTGAAGAAACTGAACTAGAGTTTGAAACTGTGACCTGGACAGATGGACTGGACTTGGGACTGTGAAGAAACTGAACTTGGACTCCGGAAGAAACATCCTATCGGCTCAATGTGATTCTAAAGCCCAAGCCGGGTTGGTGTCCGGCAATTTTTTTTTCCTTTTAAATCATTTAATTTCAATTTTTTTAGAGAATCACTTGATTCCAAATTTTATATTTGAAGATATTGAATATTAAATACTAGATTAAAACAAAGTCTATGGACTTGTTAGGGTTGCTACTAACTTTGACATGTGTCAATAATTCACTATTCATATATGCATTAGCTCACTCTAATCAAATATCATGTTCAAACAGAAAACATAGTCTGCTGACATGCATGTGTCAAGCAATGCTGCAATTCATATGCCCCGAATGTCAAATTCAGGCACTAACAGATAGGTTGAACCAACTGCAGTTGCCAAACCTCAGTTGTCAACATTTCCGAATCTAAAGGAAAATAATTATCAAGTGGTGTCAATCCTCAAGCCATGTAGTGTATTTGAAACAAACAAATTCTATAAATCTTATAAATTTATATATAATTTATAATTTTATATTTGTTATGCATAATAAAATAAAATAAAATTATAAAATTAATTTAAAAATAAATTTATTGTAGAATTGAGTTAATATTTGCATATTCTATCTAAATTGATAGAATTTATAAATAAATTTCAAAAAATAAATAGTAAAAAATTATATCGATTGAAATACTCTTTTCTTCTTTCTCTCTATCATATTTTTTGAATTTTTCATTTATTGTAAATATTTTTAAACTAAAAATTTAATTAAATTCTACAATTTAGTATAAAAAACCTAAATATAAAAATTTATTTCGCTACTCATCTCATTTCTATATGAATTATTTTTTAATTTATTTGATAATAAAATTTATTTCACTTTAATGTAATGGTCAGATAACTCAGGTTTACAAGCAACAAAATACTATAGCATTGATAGAAAAAGAAGGATTCTTTTTTCCATGCCATTAATACAAAGACCACTTAATTGCATTGTAGTTGGAGAAAATGAGATCAAAACAAGTTCCATCAGGAGAAAAAAAAATGATACTACTCCGTGATGAATCATTGAATACCCAACCAACAAAGAACTAATAAAGCCAGTAAGTCCATAACAATAATAAAAGTGATCCATGACAAAGATTTGCATGCCATGAGAAATTAAATAAATTGTATAGCTTTGATTAGTCCAACTTCAAACCTCGTTTAATTAATCAAGGTTGAACATATTTGCTAATAACATCTCCTAGGAAAGTTTATTCTTTAGGGGGAAGAGAAAACACACTACACCCCAAGACCTCAATCAACTTTCCTAAAAACTCAACCAAAAGAACCAATGCTGGAATTCATAAGCTAATGGAAGCTCAATAATTATAAAAGTGAAAGTCCCCATGTCCCCCTAGGATCGTTCATGTGTTCTTATTAAAGAGTATGTATATAAAAATTAGTTAACTGGAATGATAGTGGGAATTGGACATAAATCAATCGCAATGCATAAAAAAAATGTTCAGTGGATTAGTGATCAATACAAAACAAGAAACATTTAACATAACACATTGAGTCGTATGTCACAGATCACAGAACTGCAATAAAAAAAGGAAAGCAAAATGTTATGCTCATATGTTAGAATTTTCCATTATGTGAGCTTACATTTATATTTGAAGACATTAAATATTACATATAACTAAGTTTATAGTAAGAAATTCTCCAAATTTTGACATGTGATGTTAGCCATGGTTAGTTAACTCAAAGTTGTGGTGTCAAAATATTTTACATATTTTTCAAATAATTGCGACGTGATGTATTCTAATTGACCTGGTCTATTCCTATCATAGTAAATTGAATTTATATAAGATTTTTTCTTTCAAAAGAACATTTATTTATTTATGTTTAATCACCTGTAATTTGATTGTGAATTGACGGTAACTTACCCATAATCAAGAAAAAACTAACTGAATCCATAGAAATCAGAATTATATGGTTCCCATAATTCAACTAATTAAGACAGTATTTCCCCACACTCAGCATTAATAATATATAATAGAAAAAATTACATTTACTTACTTATAGTATGGTCTAATCTATTAATAAAGATTATAATTTCAAAATATATAAATAACCCACTTAATTAGGTTTGACTGCAATTCTCTATTAAGTTTTAATTAAAAAATAAATAAAAGTCATAATTATCTCACTTTCTCTATCTTTCGTCTTCTGTGCACTTTCTCAAGCTAAAGCTACCAAATTCATAGTTATTTTGGGTGTTGGGTTTATGGAGTTTCAATTATCATTTTGCAAGTTGATATAGAGAAATAATTGAACTTGAGTAGAGCTTTTAGTTATTGATTTGAGTTATGTTCTTTCTGCAGTATTTTCGAATTGGGTTCGTTTTCATGGAAAAAAATAAAAATAAGTAGATGGGCTATTCAATGATGTGGCTATGATGCTCGAATTGAAGGCTCTGTTAGACGATGGTAAGGGGATAACGGCAACGACAGTAGTGGTTGTCTTCAGGGTTTGGAGCGAGGATATAGTGGTGGAAGAATTTGCAGCAACAGATATAAGTTTTAACTTGGGTTTTCATGGGATTTGAACATAGAAAATTTCTTTTCTCTTCTCTTTCGTTTCTTCCTTCTCTTTTTCTCCGATTTTGTAAAAACTTTGTGCCCATACAATGAATCTCTTCCCTTTATTTCCATTCTTTCTGAGTTCCAGATGCTCAATTTTTTCAAAGATTCTGAGGAGAATCTTGCTGCGGCCCTGTTTAATTTAAGATGGTGTGCATTTGTGGGGTTCCCAATTTGTTGCTCACCAAATCAAAAACCTATGAGCCAGAAGATTCTCAACCAGTCATGATACCAGAAAAAAGAAATGCCTGATACATGTAAGGACAAGATGTTTTTCAGATCAATCCCAATCTATGGAGTTGCCGTAAATTTGTTGTACGGTATTAGGTATAGGCTGTACAACTTCTTAGAAGTCAAGAAAAACTGTTTGAGATTAGACAGAAGAATATCATTGTTAGTTTCAGGTCATAAAGAGGCCACATTACAGAATTGGTGCTAGCTAGCTCTGTAATCATTTTAGTGTTAACCACAAATGAGTTGTCTTCAAAAATCTTGTGATTAAATCATAGATAGTATTTTTTTTAAAGGGAATAAATTGGTACATGTATTAGTTTAGCCTATGCAACTAATTTGGGTGAAAGTGAAGAGAGAAAACTTGTAAAAAATTTTTCTTTGTTTCTTTTGGAGATTGAAAATAATTTTTTCTTCATCACTGAGAGGCATTATGAGGATATTTTCAAATAAATGTTGATGTGGAGTGGTTATTGACCAAAATTAACATATTTAACTAACCGAGATTTAACCGTGGGATTTATTATCTATATTCTTAAATCAAAATATGAATATTCTAAAGAGTTATTTGTATATTTTAAAATTATGGATCTTTATGTGTAAGTTAGACCATAATATAAATTGATAAATTTAATTTTCTATATAATATTAAGCAGTTCATTTGAAGCACTTGCTATAAATTTGAATTCATACAAGTCTTAGCCAAATCATTTTAGAAGCCATGCTTTTCATGTTTTGATTTTTAATCTTTAGTTTTTGTAATTTGGAAACTCAAATAAAGAAAGTGGAGTTCAATGATGCTTAATAAAATAAAATTTTCACTCATAAAATATCATTAATAAACTTATTTTTTTTTTATTAAAAAAATTACTATTTTTTCATTAATTTATCAAAAATAAAATATATGTTGATAGTATTTTTAAATTTTTACTCAACAGTGATCAAGCACCTTTTTTTTTTTAAATGCGAGTAAATTTTTTTCAAACAACATCTAGGGAGAGCTGAGCATAGAGAAATTGGGGAGATACTCCATCCCAGGTTCTATCGTTTATTACAAATAAAACTTGTCGGGCTAGCAAGTGTGCAGCACCGTTAGCTGTTCGAGGAATATAACTGAAGGAAGAGTATTGAAAAGAAGAAGCACTTTTAAGTCATGAATAAGCACTTCCCGTACAGACAACGAAGGACAAGGGCTTAGTACCGCCTGAACCAATCTGAGGCTATCGGTCTCAACCTCTATCCTCAAAAACTCATGATAACTTGCGAACCTTAGCCCTTCCCTAGCCGCCATCAATTCTGCAAGAAATGGATCGGTGATCTGTGGAAATCTGATCGACTTTGTAGCAAAAAAAAAATTGAATCTTCATCGCGCAAGATCATGCCACCACCTGCTTCCTGATCACGCTTGAATAGTGCATCATCCGTATTGAGCTTCACCCAACGACGTCTTGGAGGATACCATCAACTCACCATCTCCGCGTCTGGTAAACGATCAGGTCCAACTGGACTGCGCACCTCTTGGAATTCCACCATCACATTAACAGCTGCCACAACAATCTCTGATAGGGACGTGCCACCCTTCCCTACATCCACGGCATTACGATTAGACCAGATTAACCAAACAATAATAAACCACAGAGCCATCTTGTATTTCTCCCATAAATCCACCACTGTGTATAATCATTCCCTAACCCTCATTCTTACACAATCATCCACATTAAAAAGCTGGTCCATTGCTAAGTTCCACAGTGCCCTTGCATTTGGGCAACTGAAAATAGCACGAATCTCATCCTCCTCTCCTATGCCACACAGACCACACATTACTGGAATGTTTACTCCAAGGCGCACCAAATTATACTTGCAAGGGAGCACAACATGACATGGCTGCCATGCAAAGATTCGAATTTTGTTAGCTGTGGGCAATTTCCAAATCATTTTCCATGGTTTATCATCTCTTGGACCCGGTCCACCACTCCTCGCCGTCGATGCTGCCCCTGCATCATCCCGCCTACATTATGCCGCCAATGCCACCTGGTATCCACTGCGAACAGTGTACAGACCAGTAGAATGTTGGATCATAAACTTGATCCATTATGGGAGTCCAAAACCAAACTCAATCAAATTGGAGTCCAAGTCCATAATCAAGGTCCAAAACTACAAGATTTTTTTGGTGTGGTAGTTGAGCATGTGAATCATTTGGTAACCTAAAATATTATTAGAACCACCAAGAAAAATGAGGTGTATGGTTGTTGTAATTTTGGATTAGTTTATTTGTGTGGTGTAGGATTGTTCTTAAGTAGTATAAATACCCCTCTCTATTTTGGTTTAATCATCAAGAAGAAGCAAGAGCTTCTAAGTGAGTGAAGAAGCAAAGTCTTCTAAGAGTGAGTTCTAGTATCTTCTTTCTTTTGAGTGAGAGTGCTCTTGTAATATCTCTTTGAGTTTGAACAAGAGTTGTTTGTGTGAGTGTTTTATTTCCAACAAAGTGGTATCAGAGCTTGAGTTGGAAAGTATACACCATTGCATATCAAATCGAAGGTCTCGACGAGAGAAATCCGACACCGCCAGAATCTCCCCGATCGGAGTTCAGACGTGCCTCCACGAGCCGCCGGAAGATTGCTGCCAGAAAACCGAATTGACTCACCGAGTTAAGCTGGGTCAGCCGAGTTGGAGCCGAGTTGACCGAGCCATAAGCCTGTTGACCGAGCCGCTTGACCGAGCCGCTTGACCGAACCGCTTGAGCCGAGTTGACCGAGCATTCAAAGTCAACTGTTGACCAGGTTAGTGTTGACTTTGACCGTTGACCGAAAGTTGAAAATTTTGACCAGGTCCCTCCCAAAGTTTTTCAACATTCCGGATCTATCTACGCAATCAGAATTTCCAAATTCTCAATATATTGAGTGATATGGCAAATGGTGTGGCATCCTTCCAAGTCCCGACGCTCATCAATAACAATTACGACAACTGGAGTATCAAGATGAAGGCTCTTCTTGGCGCACATGATGTTTCGGATATCGTAGAAAAAGGTTTTAGTGAGCCAGATAACGAAGCTGCGCTGACCACAGTTCAAAAGGATAGTTTGAAAGATGCGAGAAAGAGAGACAAGAAAGCTCTCTACCTCATCTATCAAGCATTAGATGATGATGTTTTTGAGAAGATTTCGAGTGCAAGCTTTGCTAAGGAAGCGTGGGAAAAGCTGCAAACCTCTTACAAAGGATCCGAGCAAGTGAAGAAGGTCCGTCTCCAAACATTAAGAGGTGAATTCGAATCCTTACACATGAAAGTATCTGAGTCTATTTCAGATTATTTCTCAAGAGTAGTAGCTGTTTCTAATCAATTAAAAAGAAATGGTGAAAAGTTAGAGAATGTGAGGATAATAGAGAAGATACTTCGTTCATTGGATTCCAAATTTGAGCACATCGTCGTGACGATTGAAGAAACTAAAGACTTGGAAGAAATGACGATCGAGCAACTCCAAGGATCATTACAAGCATACGAAGAGAAGCATAAGAAGAAGCAAGGGTTTACTGATCAACTCCTCAAGCTGCAATTCAAGGATATGCATGAAAGCCAAGGAGATGATAGAAACCAACGTGGTCGAGGCAGAGGTAGAGGCCGTGGACGAGGAGGAAATCGCGGTCGTGGACGAGGTTGGAATTACAACAACAACAATTCCAACAATAACTACGAGAAAGGAGAAAGCTCAACACGAGGCCGTGGAAGAGGCAATCTAAACTCGAGGAATGACAAATTTCAAGTTCGATGCTATAATTGTCAAAAGTTTGGGCATTATGCTTCAGAATGTAGAGCTCCTAACAACAGAATTGAGGAGAAGGCCAACTATGTGGAGGAGAAGACCGATGATAAAGAAACTCTTCTTCTAGCACGAAAAGAGACTGATGGTGTCCAAGCAAAATCCTGGTATCTTGACAGTGGTGCAAGCAATCACATGTGTGGAAGGAAAGACATGTTTGTGGAGCTGGACGAGTCAGTAAGTGGAAATGTCTCATTTGGCGATGATTCCACAATAGCGGTAAAAGGGAGAGGTAACATTGTTATCCGTTTGAAAGATGGGAGACATCAGTTTATTTCCAATGTCTACTTTGTGCCCAATATGAAAAGTAACATCTTGAGTTTAGGACAACTGTTAGAGAAAGGTTATGATATTCATATGAAGGATCATAATCTTTCTATAAAAGATGATAAGAATAACTTCATTGCTAAAGTACCGATGTCAAAGAATAGAATGTTCCTGATCAACATACAAAACGATGTTGCAAAGTGCTTGAAAGCTTGCTACAGAGATGCATCATGGCTATGGCATCTTCGTTTTGGGCATCTAAATTTTGGAGGTCTAAAGCTGCTATCCAAGAAGGAGATGGTGAAGGGACTACCTTGCATCAACCATCCTGACCAGCTTTGTGAATGGTGTCTAGTCGGGAAGCAATTCAGAAAAAGCTTTCCAAAGGAGTCAAACTCAAGAGCCAAGAAGCCACTCGAGCTCATCCATACCGATGTGTGCGGTCCTATCAAACCAAGCTCTCTCGGTAACAATAATTATTTTCTTCTCTTCATTGATGATTTTTCAAGAAAAACATGGGTATATTTCTTGAAACAGAAGTCAGAAGTTTTTTAAGTCTTCAAGAAGTTCAAAGCTGCAGTAGAGAGAGAAAGTGGTAGAAAGATCAAAGCTATGAGATCCGACCGAGGAGGAGAATTTACTTCCAAGGAGTTTCAAGAGTTCTGTGAAGCAAATGGAATTCGTCGACCAATGACAGTTCCTAGATCCCCTCAACAAAACGGCGTAGCGGAAAGAAAGAACCGAACTATTCTCAACATAGCTCGGAGTATGCTCAAAAGCAAGAAACTACCCAAGGAGTTTTGGGCTGAAGCAGTGGCGTGTGCGGTCTACTTATCCAACAGATCTCCAACAAGAAGTGTTTGGGGAAAGACACCGCAAGAAGCATGGAGTGGAAGAAAGCCCGGCATCTCCCACCTAAGAGTTTTTGGAAGCATAGCCCATGTTCATGTTCCAGATGAGAAAAGAACAAAGCTTGATGATAAAAGCGAGAGTTTCATCTTCATTGGCTATGATGCAAATTCAAAAGGCTACAAGCTGTACAATCCGAACAATAAGAAGGTTGTGATCAGCCGAGATGTGGTGTTTGACGAAGAAGGACTATGGGATTTTGGATCTCATATAGATGACTTCAATTTCTCTCCCCCGTTTGAAGATGAGCTGACACAAATAGAACAGCCTGGAGAAGCCCAACAAGAGCCAACAACTCCACCTACTTCACCAACATCAACTACCCACGGAGACGAGTCACCTTTATCATCTTCAAGTGGGAGTCAAAGTGAAAGAGATGTGCAACGAACAAGAAGCCTTCGAGATCTCTATGAAGTGACTGAACGACAAGATAATCTTACATTATTTTGTTTATTTGCTGATTGTGAACCAATGAGCTATCAAGAAGCTGCAAAAGAAATGGAGTGGAGAGATGCGATGAATGAAGAAATCAAGGCTATCGAGAAGAACGACACATGGGAACTTATTTCACTTCCCAAAGGACACAAGGCGATAGGTGTCAAATGGGTCTACAAAACAAAGCGAAATGCTAAGGGAGAGATTGAAAGACACAAGGCGAGGCTTGTTGCAAAAGGCTACAGTCAAAAAGCTGGAATTGACTACGATGAGGTATTCGCCCCTGTTGCTCGGTTGGAGACTGTTAGACTAATTATTTCCTTGGCAGCTCAAAACAAGTGGAAGATACAACAAATGGATGTAAAGTCTGCCTTCCTAAATGGAGTTCTTGAAGAGGAAGTCTACATTCAGCAACCATCAGGCTACGAAGTCAAAGGCCACGAAGACAAGGTGTTGAAGTTGAAGAAAGCTCTTTACGGGTTGAAACAAGCACCAAGGGCATGGAATAGCCGAATCGAAAAGTACTTCCAAGAGAATGGCTTCAACAAATGTCCCTATGAGCATGCTCTATATATCAAGATCAAAGATGGAGATATTTTGATCGTGTGCCTCTATGTGGACGATTTGATCTTCACCGGAAGCAACCCAAGCATGTTCAATGAATTCAAGGAAGTGATGACGAAGGAATTCGAGATGACAGACATGGGGCTCATGGCGTACTACCTTGGCATTGAAGTTAGGCAACAAAATGATGGAATTTTCATTTCACAGGAAAGCTATGCAAAGGAGATCCTGAAGAAGTTCAAGATGGAGAACTGTAAGCCGATAAGCACACCGATGGAATACGGAATCAAGATGTCCAAACATGAAGAAGGCGAAAATGTAGATCCAACATTTTTCAAAAGTTTGGTGGGAAGTCTACGCTACCTAACTTGCACGAGGTCCGATATTCTTCACGCAGTTGGATTGGTTAGTCGCTACATGGAATCTCCAACAACCACCCATTTTAAAGACGCAAAGAGAATTCTTCGCTATCTAAAAGGTACAATTGACTTTGGCTTGTTCTATTCAGTTTCTAATGATTACAAGCTTGCTGGATATAGCGATAGTGATTGGGGTGGAGACATAGATAATCGAAGGAGCACTACTGGATTCGTATTTTTCATAGGAGATACTGCTTTCACATGGATGTCAAAGAAACAACCGATTGTCACATTGTCCACTTGTGAAGCAGAATATGTTACTGCTACCTCATGCGTTTGTCATGCAATTTGGCTTAGAAATCTATTGAAGGAGATAGGCTTGATACAAGAAGAGCCGACCAAGGTTTATGTCGACAACAAGTCATCCATTGCCTTAGCAAAGAATCCAGTATTCCATGATCGAAGCAAGCACATCGATATTCGCTACCACTATATAAGGGAGTGTGTTGCAAGAAAGGATGTGCAAGTTGAATATGTGAGGTCACAAGATCAAGTTGCTGATATTTTTACTAAGCCACTGACAAGCGAAAACTTCATAAGATTAAGGAACTTACTAGGGGTCACAAGATCAAGTTTAAGGGGGGGTGTTGGATCATAAACTTGATCCATTATGGGAGTCCAAAACCAAACTCAATCAAATTGGAGTCCAAGTCCATAATCAAGGTCCAAAACTACAAGCATTCTACCTAGAATTTTTTTGGTGTGGTAGTTGAGCATGTGAATCATTTGGTAACCTAAAATATTATTAGAACCACCAAGAAAAATGAGGTGTATGGTTGTTGTAATTTTGGATTAGTTTATTTGTGTGGTGTAGGATTGTTCTTAAGTAGTATAAATACCCCTCCCCATTTTGGTTTAATCATCAAGAAGAAGCAAGAGCTTCTAAGTGAGTGAAGAAGCAAAGTCTTCTAAGAGTGAGTTCTAGTATCTTCTTTCTTTTGAGTGAGAGTGCTCTTGTAATATCTCTTTGAGTTTGAATAAGAGTTGTTTGTGTGAGTGTTTTATTTCTAACATAGAAGTATAATGCCATATAATGCGGTCGACAATCTGATTCCAGCTCAAAGGAATTGATGAGATTACCGCCACTTCATGGGGTAAGAACCTGTTTGAAAGAGCCAAAATATTCCAAGTAGAATTTGAAGGATTGATAAGTTGTACTATTTTTTACTCCAGGTTGAAGAAAAAATTAGGTGATACCACCTTAAAAGACCAAGGAACTGGAACCCATGGATATGCCAGATGTTGATGTTTTCTCCATTTCCCACCTTATATCTCAATCCTTTAGACAAAATAAATCTACTCTCCTATATGCTCCTCCATGTATAAGAGGGGGAAGAGCGGCCGGTAGAAAATCAGAGTTAGGAAAATATTTAGCTTTTAAAACAGTATAACATAAAGAGTATGTATGTTATAACAGTCGCCAACCCTATTTTGCAAGGAGAGCCGGATTAAAAAGGTGCAAGTCACGAAAGCCCATGCCCCCCTCCGACTTAGGTCTACACATCTTACCCCAAATTAGACTGTGGATTTTGCGCTCGTGTGACAAACCTACTTATCATAGCTGCCAAGTCATCACAAATATTTTTTGGATGCTTGAAACAATTCATTGTGTAAGTAGAAACCACTTGAGCTACAGCTTTAATAAGGATCTCCTTACCCGCACTAGACAAAGTTTCTCCTTCCAACCCTTAATCTTACCCCAAACCCTATCTTTTAGAGTCTTGAAAGCAAAAAATTTTTATCGACCCACCATTGCCGGCAACCCCAGATACTTCTTATAACAACTTGCCTATTGGACTTATAGTGTAATTGCAATTCCCTCTACTACCTTATCCCCACAATTACTCCTAAAGCAGACAATCGATTCATCAAAATTAACAACCTGCCCAGAACTAGCCTCATATAAAGCCAAGACATTGGAAATTACCTCGCATTCATTAATTGCCGCCAAACAAAATAAAAGACTATCTTCAACAAAGAATAGATGAGATACTACCAGTCCATTATGACTGGCTTTAACCCCATGAATTAAGCCTACTTGTTCATGGTGGACAAAACTTCAGTACATAATAGAAAGAGGTAGGGGATAGAGGGTCACTTTGCCGAATACCTCGAGAGGGAATAATTCTCCCTTTCGGATTGCCATTCATTAACGCAGAGTAAAAAATTGTAATCACACATCGCATCATAAGACGAATCCAGTTGGGATGGAAACCCAATTTACCCATGACTTCTTCTAAAAAAATCTCATTCAACCCTATCATAGGCCTTACTCATATCTAGTTTCAAAGCCATCAACCCCTCCTTCCCCTCCCTTTTAATTTTTAGTTTATGCAAGAGTTCATATGCCATGCACAAAAGTACTATGATTTTGAGATATAATAGATATAAGAACCGTTTTTAGTCTATTAGCTAGCACTTTTGCAATAATTTTATATAAAAAATTACAAAGACTAACAGGCTTAAACTAGGAGATTAATTCTGGATTCTGAATTTTTGGAATAAGTACAATATATATTAAATTTTCTATTGGATCTATCACTATAAGATAAAAGGTCAACGCCGATGTTTTTTTTTTGCATATTTCGGCGCTTTAAAGTGCCGCAATATGCATTACCGGCGCTATGTGTGGTGTCGAAGCGCAAATACTGAGCGCCGCAATATGCGTATTTTTTCGGCGCTTCTAAGCATTGGTATATTTCAGCGCTTCTAAGCGCCGCTTATATATACCGGCCCTTTTAAGCACCGAAATATACCGGCACTTTTAAGCGCCACTAAAAGTGGTTTTAATCGTGTTTTTACATTATTTTGCGGCACTTTTAAGCGCCGCTAAAAGTGGTTTTATTGTGATTTTACATTATTTTTCGGCTACGACACTTTTAAGCGTCGCTAAAAGTGGTTTTAATTGTGTTATTACATTATTTTAGCTTAAATATCAACATTATACCCTTCAATAAATAAAATGTACCATCAAATCTATAAAATTTCAAATGTTCTTCAATATATAAAATGCACTATCAAATATCCATAAATTACTCAATACAAAAGTCATCTCATTTACACAAAAAACAATCATAGTTAACATATAAAATTCATACAAAACAAAGTAATAGAATGTAGTCTAGAAAATTATTTTATCATCACAAAATTAATTATGAGGTCCTTTATTAACCAACTATATACGTGAATATAAATGCCATGATGCATGTATCCGGAAAGACAGCAACCTTCATCTCCTCTAAAGCCAAAAACACTTCTCTCCCTCATCATCTAGTTACATGATGAATCTAAATTCCCCGACCCAAGGTTTTGTTCACTGCTTTGCCTGCAAAATACAACACATGATTAAGTTAGAAGGATTAGTTTTCATTCGACGAAAGTACCCACGAAGATTAAGTTCTTATTCTACAGTGTGAAAACCAAGTATATAGCATATTATTAATTAGTGGGATCGAACCCGGGTTAACTCACTTGGCCAAAAGTCCATAGTACAATGAGAAAAAAGAACGGGAGAGCAGATGTCAATAGATGCTTATAGTTAGGTGCACGCTAAAACCAAGTTAGTCCAACTAACAGATCAACAGGTCACCTAACACAAAGATAATTAACTATCCAATCAATACCTCCAGCAAACCCCAAGCATCAAACATCAATGATATGCTCCCTCCCAACAACATGAACTGCCTATGGAATCAGTAAATAATTTAATAAATAATATTTTATACTCGTAATTTCATTACTCACAACATATCACAGCTCAAGGCTGCTCCAGGTTTGGGTCATGGTCTTAGTAAGCCTTATCCAAGCACTTATGTGGATTTAAAGGTTGTAACTGTCACAAGTTCAATTGAATTCTGGGAATGGTTTGATATTCTACCTATGATCCGAATTAATTAGCAATACTTCTAAAAAGTGAAACGATGATAACAAATTTGGCTGAGGTTGCAATACTTCTGTTATGAGCCCACAATACCCATTTTCGTTGGCATCTATATTATACAAACAAGTGATAGTGAGAAGATTACAAACTAAATTCATCTCTATATTAAGTCATCAAGTTTGGACATAATAACAATCTTTTAAGGGTATACTAGTCCTTTCAAACATAGAGTTGTCTATCAATTATAAACAATCTTGTTGAATTTATAAAGAGTATGAGCCATTTACTTGGGAGTATAAGAAGGTTCCAAGGATTGCGATGGTTGCTCCAAGAGCATTGACCGGCTGGACAGGAGTGCGGAAGATAATAATGGAGGAGACTATGACATATATACGTTTCATGGCGTTACTCCTCTAATGCAGGGGTCTAGTAACTTCCAAACAAACCCGATCTCTAAGGTATTTTCCCCAACCCATCCCAAACTCCTCGACATGTACTTTATCAACAAGCCTTAATATAATGTATTATAATTAATTAAACAAAAAATAAAAATGTTGTATGTTTATTTTTGCCCTGTAAAGATTAAATATTTGGTCTCTGTTGTAATATGTGGCTCATATTGAGTGGAACATATTTATAGAGAAATTAAGGCTGATGCCGAAGTGGAATGACGGCATCAGCCTTTTTGGGCTTGGAATTTATTGTTTTATTGGTAAGGATGATTAATAGGTTGGGGGTGCGGGGGCAACGCCTCTGTGGTACGATATATGGGTATTTGAGGAATTTTTTAATACCTCTATACGGCTAGGATTAGTATAAATGCATATGATGTAACCCTACTTTATCATAGTGAAATTTAGTCATTGCTTGCTCCCGTGGACGTAGGCATACTGTCGAACCATGTTAAATTTGTGTGTTTAATTGTTTTCTATATCTCTTTGTTTTTCGTATTATTCATCATAATTGTTGCACGTTTCACAAAAATTGGTATCAGAGCCCATGTCACGATGTCTGGGATTTCTTCTGCGAAGTTTGACATGGTCAAGTTCGACAGATCTGAAAATTTCGAATTATGGCAGAGGAGGGTCAAAGATTTGTTAGTGCAGCAGGGTATGGTGAAGGTGTTATACGAAAAGAAGCTGGAAGGTATGGACGACATAGATTGGAAGGAACTGAAAGCGAGGGCTATGGCAATTATTAGGCTTTGTCTGGCTTATGATGTGATGTATCACGTCATGGATGAGGAATCACCGACGATGGTTTGGCTAAAACTAGAAAGTCGGTATATGTCCAAGTCATTGACAAACAAGCTATATCTTAAGCAGAAATTGTATGTTCTTAAGATGTCAGAGGGCTCAGATCTGAACCAGTATATCAACATGTTCAACCAGATTATCAATGATTTGAAACGAGTTGATGTGAAGTTCGAATATGAAGATAAGACGTTGATGTTCTGAATTCCCTACGAGTTTCTTCTACGTACGAAAATTTGGTTACAAATTTGATGTGGGGGAAAGAAACTCTCGAATTAGAGGAGATCACAGGTGCTTTATTAGGTTTTCATCAGAGGAAGAAAGCCAGTGATAAGAATTTACAAGGTAAAGGGCTTATAGTGAGAGGTAACCAGGAACGTGGGAGAAACAAGTCCCGGAGCGGATCAAGTAACAATAAATCTTGATCTAAATCCAGAAAGAAGAAGGACATACAATATTTTAAGTGCAAAAAAAAAGGGCACATAAAACGAGATTGTCCAGACTTAAGGAAGGAGAATACAGAGAATAAAGAGGGTCCATTAAAGTCTGCGAATATGGTGAAAGAAGAAGACTCAAAGAGCGGTAACGGGGATATGCTTTATGTTTCATCCAGTTCAGATCGTCTCATAGATTCTTGGATTCTGGATTCAACATGCTCATATCACATGACACCAAATAAAGATTGGTTTGATACCTACAGGTTAGTAAATTCTAGTTCTGTTCTGATGGGTAATGATGCATCATGCAAAGTTGTTGGAATAGGGAATATCATAATTAAAATGTTTGATGGTGTTGTTAGAACGTTGTTTGATGTTAGACATATACCAGATTTAAGGAAGAATCTGATTTTATTGGGCACTTTAGATTATAATAGATTTAGTTACAAGTCTGCAAGTGGAGTAATGAAGGTGAGTAAAGGTGTCTTAACAGTGATGAAGGGACATAAACTAGTAAGAAATATTTATATACTACTAGGTACCACAGTTGTAGGCGGAGTTGCAGCTGCAGAGTCTGAATCAGATAGAACAATCTTGTGACATATGAGGTTAGGTCATATGAGTGAGCGTGGGATGATGAAGCTTCATAAGAGAAATCTATTGAAGGGTGTCAGAACATGCAAGCTTAATTTCTGCAGGTATTGTGTTATTGGGAAACAGAATAGGGTGCAGTTCAAGACAGCCACACACAAGACAAAGGGAATTCTTGACTATGTTCATACAGATGTTTGGGGGCCAGTAAGGGTAGCATCACGAGGAGGACATATGTATTTCGTGAGTTTTATTGATAACTACTCAAGAAAGGTTTGGGTGTACTTCATGCGGCACAAGTCAGAAACGTTTGCCAAGTTCAAGTTGTGGAAAGCTGAAGTAGAAAACCAGACAGGGAGGAAGATCAAATGTCTCAGGTCCGATAATGGTACTGAGTACACAAATTCAAAGTTCATGGAGTTATATGAGTAGCATGGGATTAAGAGACACTTCATAGTACGCAAGACACCACAACAGAACGGTGTAACGGAAAGGATGAACAGAACAATAGTTGAAAGAGCTTGGTGTCTCAGGTTGAATGCAAGGCTTGCAAAGAACTTCTGGGCAGAAGTAGTGAATATGGCATGTTTTTTTATTAACAGGTCAACTAGGGCAACGCTAGATAGGAAAGTAGCAGAGGAGGTGTGGACAGGCAGTGAGGTAGACTACTCTGGTTTGAGAGTGTTTGGATGTCCAGCCTACGTGCATGTTCCTAATGAGGAAAGATCAAAGCTTGATGCGAAGTCTAGACAGTGTATCTTTTTGGGTATCAGAAAGGGGTGAAAGGCTTTAAGCTCTGGGATCCGAAGGCAAACAAGGTGGTGATCAGTAGAGATATGGTTTTTTTATGAGAAAACCATGTTACAGCGTACTTAGGAAGAAGAGAAACAGGTGCCAGAAAATTACAGCAGAAATGAGCATGTGCTGCAAGTGGAGCTAGAAACACATGGTAAGGAAGACAATGCTCAGAATGCAGGGAGCTCTAGTTCAGAAAATCAACAGCATCACACTACAGCTTTAGACAGGCCTAAACGCACTATCAAACCACCCATCAGGTATGGTTTTGAAGATTTGGTTTCTTATGCACTCATTACTAGTAGTGAAGATCCTATTACTTTTCAAGAGGCAGTACATAGCCTAGAGAAGAGTAGATGGATGGGTGCTATGGTGGAGGAGATGGAGTCTCTACATAAGAACCAGACATGGGAGTTGGTGGAGCTTCCAGAGGGGAAGAGAGCGATAGGATGCAACTAGGTGTATAAGAAGAAAGAAGCAGTATTGGAAAAAAAAGGGAGAAAAGTTCAAGGCTCATCTTGTAGCAAAGGGTTACTCACAGAGGAAAAGGGTTGACTATGATGAGATATTCTCCCCTGTGGTCAGGCACACTTCCATCAGGGCAGTGTTGGGATTGGTAACGCATTCCGATACGTAGTTGGAGCAGATGGATGTAAAGACAGCTTTTCTTCATGGTGATTTGGAGGAGCTGATATACATGGCATAGCTAGAAGGGTTCAGTCAGCCTAGACAGGAACACTTGGTCTGTAAATTGAGGAAATCACTTTATGGGTTGAAGCAGTCTCTGAGGCAGTGGTACAAGTGATTTGACTCCTAAATGATCTGGATTGGCTACAAGAGATGTGAGTATGATTGTTGTGTTTATGTGAAGAGCCTTGATGATGGTTCATTTATTTTTCTGTTACTTTATGCGGATGATATGTTGATTGCTGCAAAGAGAATGAGTGGGGTCAATCAGTTGAAGACTTTGTTGAGCAAAGAATTTGACATGAAGGATTCGGGTGCGGCCAAGAAGATTCTTGGGATGGAGATTCACAGGGACAAAACTTCTAAGAGATTATGGTTATCTCAACGTAGCTATGTTGAGAGGGTGTTGGAGAGGTTCAGCATGGATAATGCAAAACTAGTGAGTACACCTTTGGCAAATCACTTTAGACTGTCCACTGCTCAGTGCCTGAAAACAAATGATGAAGTTCAAGACATGTCAAAGGTTCCATATGCCAGTGCAGTGGGGTGCTTGATGTATGCTATGGTTTGTACAAGACCGAATTTGGCATAAGCCGTCAGTGTGGTGAGCAAGTTTCTATCAAGTCTGGGACGATAGCATTGGGATGCAGTCAAGTGGATTTTCATATACTTGAGGGGTACTACAGATTATGACATAATGTTTGGCAGACAACATGGTGATCCATCAGTTATGGGATATGTGGATGCAGACTATGCATGAAATTTGGATGATAGGAGGTCTACCACAGGTTATGTATTCACCCTTGTGGGAGGGGGGGCTATTTGTTGGAGGTCCATGGTTCAGCCTCTAGTTGCACTATCTACTACTGAGTCAGAATATATGGCAGTGGCTGAGGCTGCCAAGGAAGCTTTGTGGCTTATAGGGTTAGTCAAGGAGCTGGGTATTCAGCAAGGTGGAGTTCGGTTGCATTGTGATAGTCAGAGTGCCATTTATTTAGCAAAGAACCAGGTGTATAATGCGAGGACCAAGCACATAGATGTGAGGTTTCACAGGATCAGGGAATTGGTTTCTTCTGGTGAACTATTGCCTGAAAAAGTTCGGACTTCCGAAAATGCAGTAGACATGTTGACAAAGCCTGTTACCGCAGATAAGTTCAAGCATTGCTTGGACTTGATTAATGTCTCTAGGTGCTAGATGGGAGGCGTTCCAACCTAATGTCCCAGGTGGAGTTCCAGGTTATGTTTTTTCTCTCTACGGGGTGGATATTTGCCAAGGTGGAGATTGTTATAGTATGTGGTTCATATTGAGTGGAACATATTTCATAGTGAAATTTAGCCGTTGCTCGCTCCCGTGGACGTAGGCATACTGCCGAACCACGTTAAATCTGTGTGTTTAATTGTTTTCTCTATCTCTTTGTTTTTCATATTATTCATCATAATTGTTGCAAGTTTCACAACAGTCTCCAATAAAAAAATATAATAATTTTTTGTTGAAAATTAAAACAAAAAATAAGATTATATTGAAACAAGCAATAAGGTTATTTTAACATTTTTATTCTTTTCTTTGTTAAATTTAACAATGTGAAGGGTTTGAGCATAATCCAATTGGTAATCACTGATCACATAAAGAGGATTACCACGTTTGGGGAAGGATTTAAGCAACCTACAGTCTAGCTTGCTTAAATTGAAAAGATTTAGACAAGCTGGATTTAAGCTTGCTTAAATCTTCCCCAAATGTCGCCGATCGATATTTCAAGTTCAAATTCTGCACCCCCATTAAAAAGAAAAAAATAAAATCAGAGAGGCGAGCTGAAATGAAATTACTGCAATATAATCACAAAGAGGTAAAATGAAATTACCCCAAATTTTCACCATTAGAAAATAGTATGAAGCTGGGCTGAAGGTAGCAAGGCCAGTGTACTAACGCTAATCGCTGTAGCCCAAGCTGAAACAATCCCAACTGGACATATCCAAAGTTGATTCTTTTCCCATTTAGTTGCCCCATTGTTAGAGGGTTTCCCTCTGATAAATCCTACATTTTGACTTCCTCTCTATCCCTGTAGCAATCGCAAGATTTGCAATGACTTTGTCATAATATTTGTTCAAGTTGATAGAGAGAAGTTATTTATTCTTGAAATAAATATTTTAGCACTAATAAAAAAACATACGGTCAAAGTAGTGTATGTATGCATTATGTTTTGACTATTAATATGAAATTTTGAGATGGGGTGTTATTAATTTGTTTTGACATTGAAATGGAAATTGTCAATAGAAATTAAGGTGAAGGGGACTGATTACAACTTCGATGTTTTCCTCCTAACCTTTTTGACATTTAATTCTTCCAAATAATAATTATCGGTTAATTGAGGGAGAGGGAAAGATGCAAATATTGTTTATGATCACTATTATATTAAGTTATAATTACATGTATTATATCCTAATGTAAATTGATAAAAATGTAAAACGAACAAGTTCCTGTATTTTAATGGACGGAGAAACTTGATTCTTTGGTCGCAACCATGAATTACCGTAGGAGGCGGATTCTTTAATTTGGGTAATGATAGAAATTAACTCGGCAAGAATAATTTTCTTTGTTTCGTAGGATTTATCACATTAGGACTATATAAGTATCTTCAATAAAAATGTCGATGTCAAAAATCTACCGAGAATTTGACTAGTTAGGGAGTGAAACTTGCATACACCAAATAAAAAGAAAACCTAAAAGTCGCTAGAGGACCGAAAAAGGTGTGCTTTCCGATGCTTAAGGTTTTTGGAGAAAAAATGAGAGCTATATGAAATCATGAGCCGTGAGTAATGAATTAAATGTACATTTTGATTGTGAGAAAGCCTCTTTTATAGTGTGTCGGAGTGGAGTCCGATTAGAAGAATGATTTTAATATTGTGATATGCATAACATTCCTCTTAGGTAAGACTGAAGTTATCCACATGTTAGATTTGAATAACAATTTATCCATAAATTGGAGTGTTGTACTAGTACTGGGACATTAACATGAGATTACCATGACGTCTCTCAATATAAAATTACCATAATGCCACTTGTCAAGTGTAGAGATTTGATTGGTTGATCTGTTCAGATTGCGTAATTACTTTTTTGCCCTTGAAGGTTACTACGTGTCATAATATCATTGGAGATGAAACTTTTCCCTACATCAAAGAAAAAGATAATTATACCAAAAGTCTTTGAATTATTACTTTCTAGCATTTAAATTTAAATTATAAATTATAAATTTAAAGAAAAAGAAAAAGGTTTTTAAATCCCGCTGCTAAACCCCTCAAAGTACCAGCAAAGTGCAAACAAAAAAAAAATTACAACTCAGCAAACTAAGTTTTTGATAAAGAACTTAAAGTTATAAAAGTTTGGATGGTATAAATCTATAGATGCAGGGAATTTAATATATATATATATATATATATATATATATATATATATATATATATATAACTATTTATTCAATTCCAACAAAAAGAATTGAAGTCGTACTAGTACATTTTATTTGGGGAGGTACTCGGTATATTTGTAAAGTGGTTATTACAATTTGTCATACTCATAATTAAAGTTACTAACGGTGCGTTTAGGATTGTTGTAATTGTAATTGTGCTAGTATCAAAAGTGTTATGAAAGTGCTGGCACCAAAAGAGCCGGAGGAAATGATATTGCTAAAAACCAGTGTAGTGTTTGGTAAACTGTCTTGTAAAAATATCATGAAAAGTGTTGTAATCAATAACAGTGTTTGGTAATTATAACTTTAATAGTGCAGTGAAACTGTAAAATTACAATAATGAACATAATTCAACAAACGAATATTTAGATATTTTTAATTGATCATTTTATTAAATAAAACAGTCATGTGAAATTATTTTAATGTAACATCAAAGATATCTAAAAACTGAATAAAATTTATATTCATAATCAAGAAATAACACATGTTTTTATTATTGTGTTCGTAATTTGACTTTTATTTTATTAGATAAATAATTAGACCTTTAAATTGTGTTTTGTTTATGAAATAAATTTTATTGAAAAATTGTTACTCCCTTCAATTTTTTATTAAGATGTTTTGAGTGGATAAAAGATTTAATTAAAATAAAAATAGTGGTAAATTGCAAAGACACCCATGATGCAACATTTATGGATTCATTTAAAAGTAAAAAATATATCAAAATAATTAACCATAAAATAAAAATATTAATACTATTAACTCCAATAGTCGGTTTAAAAAATGAGTTAATCATTAATTGATATTTATGTAATAATTTCCTCTTAAGCTTTGTTTTCTGAAAAGAAAAAAGAAATGAATCAATTTATTATTTGAGAATGACAAACAATGATGGTTATATAGGGATAGGGAAAGAATTTAAGTAATAAGTTTAAGGGTAATTTTGGGCTTCTTAAATATTTATTAAATCTATGGAGAGCTACCCGCAAAAGCTCCAATTGAAAAGCGTCCCCCATTTGCTTCTTCAAAACTGGAGAAATTAGGTGGCTCAAGCAGCTACTTTTGGTTACAGATGAGTCAAAAATATTATCCAAACACCTCTTTAGCAAAAGCAAACTTTGGCTTCTCCCCATAGCACCATAAAAGCTTTACCAAACACAACCTAAGTTAGTTACCACTACCATTTATCTCAGAAGCGGTAACAAAAGACATTGATAGGCATCCCGTGTAGATTCTCTAGCCATAAAGCTTCATGTCAAGGAGAAAACGATGTGTGTGTGATGTTGTAGGTTTTGAGAGTGCAAAAGAAGAGTCCTTTTTTATCGCAGGTACCAACAAGTGGTGCGCGAAGCGAAGGTTTGAGCCATAGAAGCTGAGCTTGATAAGTCGGGACTCAAGGAGAGTTGTTCGTGAAGCATGAGGGACACAAGTCATGGTCATCAAGTAAGAAGTTTATGGTGTTATGAATTTTAATATGGTTAGTGTACAAACCATGCATGATAATGCGCATGAGAAGTCAATCTCATAGTGTCACGTTGGCCAAGATGTTTCCTATGCGATGGGGAACACTCGGCGAATTAAGGGAACGTATGGAGATCCTTTGGAATTATGAGGAACGCAAGTCACTACACTACGAGGATGTGGTTAGTGATAATGATGGCGCATACAGTGATGATGAAGATTCGTTGGAGGACAAGGACGTAAGTGTGAAAGAGACCAAAAGCAAGGAGCTCGAGGTCTGTGAAGTGCATTGCGATGGGGAAATGAAGAAGGCTATTCAAGAGGAAAAGAAACTATTCCCGTGCAATGTTGTCCCATAGGTAAGAGAACACGAAGTCAAGCATGATGCCCCTTGGTGAAAAAAGACCAAGGACATGGAGTTTGCATAATCACCAAATGGAAAGTTGGTGGATGTGGTGTTGGTTATGGATTGATGCACATTGAAAGCCAATTTCATAAGGGAGCATGAGCGCTTGAGAAGATCAAGCCCGAGGTTTAACAAAATGGTGACTTCAACAATGGCCTCGTTTAATATCAACAGGCTGGCACAAGAAAATAGTTGTCATGGGGTAACAACGCTAATGGAATACTTGATCAAGCGAAAAAGAGCTTCCTTATTAAGGGCTGATGAGGTGATGAGGGCGATGCCAAATTTGGTGCGTGTGTACATCTAACTTGTGTGTGACAACACACATATGCGCACTACTGTGCACATTCAAAACATACTTAGATTTTTTTTTTCTTTCCATAAGTCCTGTAAATATATTAGGCAATTACACATATTTCTTTGACTCAACTCTTGCACAGATATGTTGTAAAACAGTTTTGGTAGGTCTTTGAGTGTCAATGGTAGATATGTAGAGATTTTTATTTATTAGAAATTAATAGGTTTAGTTGTTGAGATTTACCATTCATATGTGTAAGGGCCTTTCACCTATAAATTGATATTAGGTTTCAATTGTAAAATAAACAGAAAAGTTTAATAACACGGTATTATTATTTTTCTACATCTTTCTCACCTATTGTAGTGTGTTCTGGTGTGCGTGTGAACTGAGAGTGACCAAGAGTGCTCAACCAAATGAACAAGCCAACCACTCATGAAAAGAGAAATACGAGGGAATAATGAGGAGTTCACTCTCTAGGAACACATTAGTCTTGAGAAATTCTGACTTAGGCATATATTTGGGGATGTTTGCCTAAGTGTTGCTTAGGTGGGCGCGTGTTTAGGGATCCAAAAAGCCAACCCATGATAATTGGTATCAAAGCCAAGCTTTACAAACATCAATGCTATGATAGGTGAAATCAGAGCCAAAGAGTAACGAGCTATGGAATGTTTTGCATCACAAATCTACTTCATGTGTTCGTGATCAAGTGGGTTAATCAATGCTGAAGTCACGACAAAGGCATCACGAGTTCAAATGGGGGAGTATATCATGGACACGCTAATAATGGAAATATTGTTAGGAGTTTTGTGCACATTTTTTAGTCGCAAAGCTTCCCGCCAAGGAGAAGACGACATGTACGTGATGATGAGTGCCAAATATTGCATATTTTGGCCCCTTAATTTACATTTGTTAGCTTAGGAATTTGTTACTTTGAGTTGTTTTTTCGTTGTTTCACAGGTTTACAAACACTTGGAAAGGAGTTTCACTAAATTGCCAGTACAGATCAGTCATATTTACGGATTAAACTGTATTGATTTAGAAAGAACCAGGAGATAAGCTATATATACTTGGAAAGATCCGGATGTCTATTTTCTAAGAAATTTAATGGCTCATAAATACGATTTTTCAAGAGAAATTTATGGCAGTTTAAGTAAACAAAGGTCAGGTTGTGCATGATTTTAGTGTGGCAGAAGTAATTTTTACGGATTTAAACTGTAATGATTCAGAAAGAACCAGGAGATGATCCATATATGTTTGGAAAGATCCAGATGTCTATTTTCTGGGGAATTTTACCACTCATAAATATGATTTTTCTAGAGAAAGTTATAGTAGTTTTAGTAGACAAATGTCAGGCTGTGCGGGATTTCAGCATGAGCAGAAGCTTTGAAGGGCATGTGAAGGCTTAAGTCCCACATCCCACATGGGCTGAAAACACATTTTTATATCCCACATCCCACATCGGATTGGAAACACATTACACTCGTGGAGTTTCCCTATAAAAGCACCACCTCACTTCATCAATCAAGGAGCAATCTCCAAGGCTTTGCTACCAAACAGTGAGCAGATCTGGAGGGCTTTTGGGAGCAATCCGGAGGACTTTTGGAGGGCAAGCTAAGGTAATCTCCAAGGCTTTGCTACCAAATAGTGAGCAGATCTGGAGGGCTTTTGGGAGCAATCCGGAGGACTTTTGGAGGGCAAGCTGGGGAATCTCCAAGGCTTTGCCACCAAGAGATGATGCTCATGGCAAAATCAACTCTTCCTCATGAGATTTTTGTTGTCCATTATATTTATAGGTGACTAAATTCTCAAGTGGGGCTAGGGATGAACTTTCACAGTTAATGGTATTTTTTGTTTATTTTTAATTTATGTATTTGAGTTTCAATTACTAAAACTCTTTTGTTCTATTATTTGCGATTCATTGGTGATGTTTTCTTTTCCGAATAATCTTAGAATTTATTCTGATTATGGATTCAGTCATGCTTTTTCTATTGAGCGGTTTAGCTTTTTGGTTATGTTTTTATCAATATTTGTCTGTATTGATTTAGTTCTTTGCTACAATATCGCTTCCTGAGTATATTGTTGTCGTTGGATTTTCTCAATAGTGATAATAACTTACGTATTTTAAAAGTGGTAAATGATTTTTCAAAGAGTTACATTTGGGTTAATCTTGGTTTATAAATCTATATCTTCCGATTGAGAATTTTGGAAATTGAGTTCCCAATTGAGTTATTCAATGAATTAAGAGTAATTAAAATACCATATTTGTGCAAGGGATTCCCAATGCTCTACTATTTATCAAATTTGCTTTGTTTTAAATTTGCATTTACAATCAATCTTTGTTCTCCATTAATCACTTGATATTTTTCTTTAGTTTCGTTGTACCTTCTACTATTCTTTTAATTTGTCTCCCTGTGGAATCGACGTCCTAAAGCTATGCTACAACTACCGAGTTATTCTTTGGGTGTAATCAAATTTTGGCGCCGTTGCCGTGAAGACGGTAAAAGAATTGCTAGATAGTTTTTCTTTTCAGCAGTTGTAAATGTGGTAACTTCGTTCATTCTTTTAGCTTGCTGCATTATTTTTTTTTCTCTTCTTTCTTTTTATAATATGTTTTATTTATTTATTATTATTTTGTGACCTTGCATGCCCAGATATAGAGACACTTTAGGTAATTTTCTTGTAAGCATGTGGTAGAGTCAGAATCACACTTTCTAAATCCTTTATTTGACAATCCATCTAGTCTTGAAGAAATGAGTGAACACGGAGATCAACCCACTAGGACCCTTCAGGATTACCTCCACCCTACATGCATAGCCACACCATCATGCATCATGTTTCCAGCCAATACTTTCCCACTGGATTTTAAAACAGGGATGATACAGTTACTCCTTACATTTCATGGCTTGGAAAATGAAAACCCATATGTTCACATTAGAGAGTTTGAGGAAGTAGTTGTGACTTTTCATAGTCAAAATGCAACTGATGACATTATGAGACTTAAGTTATTTCATTTCTCTTTGAAAGATAGAACTAAGAGTTGACTATACTCACTGAGACCACGATCTATTAGGTCATCGAATGAGATAACTTAGGTCTTCTTTAATAAATACTTTCCCCAATATAAGACCAATGTTTTAAAAAGGAAAATCTCCATCTTTGCTCAAAAGGATAGTGAGAGTTTGTATCAGTCTTGGGAGAGATTTAAGGAGTTGTTGAGTATGTGTCATCACCATGGGTATGAGAATTGGCACTTAGTGAGCTATTTTTATGAGGGACTTACATATAGAGAGCTTCAATTTGTGGAGATGATGTGTAATAGTGAGTTCTTACAGAAGATCGAGATGCTCACTAGGGAGTTAGATGTGTAAAAGACTAAGAGCTTAAAGCCAACACACGTGGTTAATCATGCAGAGTCTTTTGGACCATGTTTTGTGTGTGGCAGGGTAGATCATCTCACCCAAGAGTGTCCCACATTTGTGGAGATAAGAGGGATATATGAGGAACAATGTAATGCCTTAGGTATGTACAAGAAGCCTTTTTCACCTCTCTCTGATACCTATAATCCGGGGTGGTGCAATCACCCCAATTTTAGCTGGAAGTCCGAAAACCAACTGCCTGCACAACCCCTAGATCATATCCTGAACCATATCATGCACCTGCATCTTTTAGGAGTCCTTTAGAAGACACTTTGCAGGCTTTTATGGAGTTAAAGAGGAAGACTAACAAAAAATTTGAATATTTGATTACGCAAGTTATTGACGAAAATAAGGAGATAAAGAGCCAAATATCCAAATTTACAAGCTCCTTGGGTGTGAATGAGCGAGGTAAGTTCCCTTTTCAAGCTCAGTCCATACTCCATGGTCAACACATGGCATAAGAGAATCTGAAGGATGTGAATGCCATTGCGACACGAAGTGGTAAGTCATTACGCATCCCAACAACGAACAAATTAGAAGATGATAACGAGAGCCACTAGATATACATGATTGACTCACTCATGGATAGGGGAGTTTCTATAGCTTATAATTTTGACTCCTTTGAGTATTCTTTTGTTAATTTTGAGTTTGATTCTATCAGTGATCCATCTGATGTAATTGATATTTGTGTTTTTTTTTATAGAACTCAGGATTATGGCACTCGGGCATGGCAACCGAAGTTTGATAAGTTACCTGAGAGAAGTGCAAAACAAATTCCTTCAAGTGTGGAAGCACCCAAAGTTGAATTGAAGCAGTTGCCAGAACATCTAACTTATGTTTATCTAGAAGAGTAAAACAGTCTGGCTGAAGACGTAAAACTTAGTGCTCATGGAAGGCACCCCATAACATTTCCTTTTACTTTTATTGTTTTTCACATTTCTTTTTCTTGTTTATTATTAATATTTTTTTGTTTTCTAGTATTACCTTCGTGTTTCTTTCTTAGGGACAAATATGCGCATCAGTTCAAGTTTGGGGGTGTGCTATGAGCCATGCCAGCCCAGCTAGTTCTCCGTCTCCTAGGTAAGCTCTTTCCATGTTGTTCACACATTGGGGACAATGTGTAATTTAAGTTTGGGTGTATGGGAGAGACATTCACACACACTTTGTCCCAGTTTTTTTTAACTATTTATTAAAGAGAAGATAAATGCATGCTCATGTTATTTTGAAATTTTGGTTGACCTAAACAAATACTGTGATGTGATGTCATTGGTGAGCTTAAAATCTTGAACATATGATTTGATGATAGACTTTTAAAATTTTGTTACTTACTTTAGGCATTTGAGAATTCACATGTTTGATCTAATCTGACACGAGCAAATTAGTACAAAATAGTGTGAGGTATGACATGTGTGTTTAATGTGTATGTTTTCAATGACTCAACTTAAACTAGATGACTTGTTGGATAAACAATTTAAAAAAAAAACTGCATAAAAAGAGAAAAATGCTCATGATAATCATTAATAAAATTTTCACTGAGCAACTGGACCTCTTGCTTCAATAAGCAGTGACTGTTCATGTCAAAAGGTGGGAATTTTATTCATAATAATAATTGGAAAAAATTTTGCTGAGTAACTAGACCCCTTGCCTCAGTAAGCAATGAGCGTTCACGTCAAAATGTGAGAATTTTACTTGGTAGCATTAAGGCCAGTTTAGTTTCATAGCCTTTTTTACTTGAGTTAGTAAGTCCTTAGGGGTGTCTTTACACCTAATGCCCTAAAACCATCTGATTTGGGAGTCATTGACTCAACACTCGCTACATGGGTCAGTTAGAAAGCTTAAGGGAACTAAATATAGCAAAGCCTTATAATAAAAGAGAGAAGCAAATAAAACTATACCATTGTTGTTCATTCTAATGAGAAATTCTGTAAATATTGAGACATGAAAACATTGCACATTGAAGTTATTTGAAAGCCTTATCTTTATATGCTAATTCACTTTACACTGAATCAGACTTGTGATGCCTTAGCTTGCCTTTTGTAAGTAATTAAATTTTAAAATTCCTATTCATTGCGAAGATTTGTTTACATTTTAAGCTTGCTTATGAATGAATATCATGGTTTTGTGTGATGCTTAAATTTTAGGATACCATGAATGATGAACTTATCTTTATGTTCTTTGTTTTTCCTTTAGTTTTTATTTTATTTTATTTTGTTTTGCTAAGGGACTAGCAAAATGTAAGTTTTGAGGTATTTGATGAGTGCCAAATATTGCATATTTTGAGCCCTTAATTTACATTTTTTAGCTTAGGAATTTGTTACTTTGAGTTGTTTTTTCGTTGTTTTACAGGTTTACAAGCACTTGGAAATAAGTTTCACTAAATTGCCAGAATTGCCCGTACAAATCAGTCATTTTTACGGATTAAATTGTATTGATTCAGAAAGAACCAAGAGATGAGTCATAAATTCTTAGAAAGATCCGGATGTCTATTTTCTGGAGAATTTTTCGGCTCGTAAATATGATTTTTCTAGAGAAAGTTATGACAGTTTTAGTAGACAAAGGTCAGACTGTGCGGGATTTCAGCGTGAGCAGAAGTTTTGAAGGGCATGTAAAGGCTTAAATCCCACATCCCACATCGATTAGAAACACATTTCTATATCCTACATCCTACATCGGATTGGAAACACATTGCACTCGTGGAGTTTCCCTATAAAAGCCCCACCTAACTTCATCAATCAGGGGGCAATCTCCAAGGCTTTGCTACCAAATAGTGAGCAGATCTGGAGGACTTTTGAGAGTAATCCGGAGGACTTTTGGAGGGCAAGTTGGGGCAATCTCCAAGACTTTGCTGCCAAACATTGAGCAGATCTGGAGGGATTTTGGGAGCAATTCAGAGGACTTTTGGACGGCAAGCTAGGGAATCTCCAAGGCTTTGCTACCAAGGGGGGATGCTCATGGCAAGATCAACTCTTTGCCTTGATATTTTTGTTGTCCATTATATTTATGGGCGACTAAATTCTCAAGTGGGGCTAGGGATGAACTTGCACAGTTAATGGTATTTTTTATTTATTTTTAATTTATGTATTTGAGTTTCAATTACTAAAACTATTTTGTTCTATCATTTGCAATTCATTGGTGATGTTTTCTTTTCCGAATAATCTTAGAATTTATTCTGTTTATGGATTCAGTCATGCTTAGTCTATTGAATGGTTTAGCTTTTTGGTTATGTTTGGATCAATTATTTATCTATATTGATTTAGCTCTTTGCTACAATATCGCTTTCTGAGTATATTGTCGTTGTTGGATTTTCTCAATAGTGATAACAACTTACGTATTTTAAAAGTGGTAAATGATTTTTCAAAGGGTTACATTTGGGCTAATCTTAGCTTATAAATCTATATCTTCCGATTGAGAATTTTAGAAATTGAGTTCCCAATTAAGTTATTCAATGAATGAAAAACAATTAAAATACCAGATTTGTGCAAGGAATTCCCGACGCTCTACTATTTATCAAATTTGCTTTATTTTAAATTTGTATTTACAATCCATCTTTGTTCTCCATTAATCACTTGATATTTTTCTTTAGTTTCATTGTACCTTCTACTGTTCTTTTAATTTGTCTCCCTATGGAATCGACACCCCAAAGCTGTACTATAACTACCGTGTTATTCTTTGGGCGTAATCACATGACGTTGAAAATGTTGAGAGAGTAAGAGAAGAGTTTTTTCCTGTCATAAGCACTAAAGAGTGGTGGGTGGAGCGAAGGTTTAGGCTACACAAGTCGAGTTTGATAAGTTGAGGCTCAAAAGAAGTTGTTTGCGAAGAACGAGGGGCATAAGTCACAGTCTTCAGGTAAGAAGTTAGTGGTATTATGGATTTTAACATGGTTGGTGTAAAAACTATGCAAGATGGTGCACACAAGATTTCAATATGTGTGGTATCGAGTTAGCCAAGAAGATATTTCCTATGAGATGCAAAACACTTGACGAAGAACTTTCCAGTTCTAAAGGAACATATGGAGATCCTTTGAAAGTACGAGGATGTGGTTAGTGACGATGATGGCGCAAACATTGATGATGAAGATTCATAAGAGAACGAGGAAGTAAGTGTGGATGAGACCAAAAGCATGGAGAATGAGGTCTGTGAAGTGCACTGCGATGGGAAAATAATGAAGGCTACTTAAAAGGAAGATCAGTTGTTCGGGTGTAGTGTTGTCCCATGGATGGGAGAACATGAGGTTAAGCATGATGCTCTTTGGTAAAAGAAGGCCAAGGACATAGAGTTTGCGTACTCACAAAATGGCAAGTTGGTGGGCGTGATGTTGGTTGTGGATTGGGGCGGATCAAAGGTCAAGTTCATGAAGGAGTGTGACTACTTGGGAAGATCAAGCTCAAGGCCCAAAAATGTGGTGATTTCAACAATGGGCTGGTTTATTATCAGTAGGCTGGTGGAGGAGAATAGTCATCGCGTGCGACAACACTGATGGAATACTTGATCAAGTGGAAAAAGCTTCCTAATCAAGGACTGATGAGGTGACGAGGGCGTTGCCAGATTGAGTGTGCGCACACATCCAGCATGCGAGTGCACAGCACACAGTTGTGCACAGTCAGAACGTACCTAGACACATTCTCTATTACTCTTCATAAATACTGTAAATATATTAGGCAAGTTCAAATATGTTTTTGACTCAACTATTGTAGAGATATGTTGTAAATACTATTTTGGTAGGTGTTTGACTGTCAATGATAAATTTGTAGAGATTTATATTTATTAAAGATTACTAGGTTTAATTGTTGAGATTTAGTTTTCACATGTTTAAAGGCCTTTGGCCTATAAGTAGTTGTTTAGGTTTCAGTTGCAAAGCATGCAGAAAATTTTAATAAAACAATATTATACTCTTTCTCCCTCTTTCTCCCTTTTTCTCATCTATTGAAGTATGTTTTGGTATGAGTTTGAGTTAAAAGAGGTCAAGAGTGCTCAAACAAATGAGCAGGCCAACCACACCCAAAGAGAGAAATACGAGGGAATAGTGAGGAGTTTATGCTGGGGGAGCACATTCGTCTTGATAAAGACTGACTCAAGCACATCTTCGGGGAAGTTTGCCTAAGTGTCGCACTAGTGGGTGCGCGTTTAGGGAGCCAAACAATCAACACTTAACACTTTGCACACTTACACAGTACAATTAAAACATTTCAAACTCATTTTGGGGGAGTTATTACGCTCAAACTAACACACAGTTATTGTGTATAGATGAGGTGTCGATCCCACGAGAAAAAGCGAACTACAAGGGAAAGTATAAACCTTAACACGAACGATAAAAATCAAATGAAAGAATATGAGTTTTGATAATGAAATAATGTGAGAGAGTTGTGTAAATATAATGAAGAATTCAATAGAGAAATAACAAGGTTCCGAGAATCCTTCCTAAGTTCGTTGCCTTATTTCAATCTCGATTCAAATTGTTTTATCTCGATTGCTAGTTTCACATTCCAAACAAGCAATCGAAAAATATTCAATCACAGCATATTAACACTCTAATGTAATTGCTACAAATCACTCATTGATTTCGATTCAAGCACACATAACCTATCTTATAGATTATCAAGAAACGACAATACCGCAATAATGGACAAATCTATAAGATAAATCTACCGAAATCAATCATATCCAATAACTTGACATAAGAAGAGCTTGACTAGACTTGTATGGAGGAGAAAGATGCAATCACCGAATTAAGAGAAAATCTTCTAATTCTTTACTTAATCAAAGAGTAAATCATAAACAATATTTAATAATAAATCCTTACAACTGAATCAAGAATGGAAAATAACAACAACTACATCTAGGAATTCATCCATTTACCTTGCTTGGAGATTAGCTGGACATTTTGCTCATGTTTGATGAAGAAGAATAATGGTAGCTCCTCTGATTCCAGCCTCCCTTTTCAGCCTCCATAATGTTCTATATATAGCTCATAAGGTTTAGGGGTATTTTAGGCTCAAAAATATCATTAAAACGCCCTAATTAGGTCTGAAGCGGAAACAGAAGACCGCGCACGCGCCGCAGCTCAGACTTTCTAGGCCGCGGTGCAGCCTTGGATCCTGACTTTGTGAGGCTCTGTAGGCCACGGCGCACACTTTCCAGGCCGCAACGCACAGCCTTGGGCGTGGCTTTCTCAAGTTTATGAAGGTCGCAGCTCAACTGGTCCAGGCCGCGACGCACTGCATCCAGCTTCTATCCGAGAAGTTGATGGTTCTGGTGGGCGAGACTTGAGGGTTTGGGCCGCAGTATGGAACCCTAAAGACTTGGTTTCTATTCATTTTGTCCTTCCACAACCATGCATTCACTTCGATATGTATTGAATCATCGTACTTTAACCAATAATAACTTTTTCATCTCTTTTGAACTCAAAGTACCTGAAAATGTACCGAAATAGATCAGTGATCCAAGAATGACACTTTAGAATTGTTAAGGTATAAATGTGTAATTCAATCTTAGATCAACCATAAAATGCTAACAAATAAGTACTGTTAAGATGCATTTTATAACTCTCATCAGGGAGCCATATAAGAACTTGAAAGTCATTTTCTCTATTTTTGCATATATATTATTGGAGTTTCAAAAAATTTGGGGCAGCATGGGCTCCTCTTCCCACCTCCCCCTACACTCAATCCTCCACCCATATACAAAAATAAAAATAAAGTTATAAATATTTTGTGTTCAACAAAACAGTTTATAAACAAATTTGTTTAGTAGATAAGTTGTAAGAGTATTGGAAAATCCAAATAAGATAACAATTTTTTTATGTATAAATTGTGTTCTTATCGTTATTTTGACTTCGGTAATTTTACTTTAAACTAATAATTTAATATATTACAAATATTTATTAATAATAATGTAAATAAAAATAGTACTAATAATATTAAAATAATAAATAGTAACAATATTATAAATTTATCTCAAAAATAAATTGATCGTGAAAATTAGGAAATTAGAGAAGAGTTATGTTTGAGAGTTTATATAGTAGCAAGATTGTAAATAGTCGAGCCATTCAAAAGCAAAATAGGGAAAAATATAATAATCAATGAAAATGGTTTATGATCAACTCTTGAAAACAGTTTATATTTTCGGTTTATTATAAATTGGTTTTTGATTTATTGTGGTTTTATAAACTATTTTGTTTAAGAGTCTTTGGGTTAAGTTTCTATTTATAATAAACAAAAAAAAAAAATCAATACAATACACGCTCAGGTTGGGTTAGTATAATGTGTTAACATTATGAGTTTCTATGTAAATTAGTTACAGTACTATAAGTTTATATTGTGATCTAAGAAAAATAAGAAATTGTCAAACAATTTCACTCGTGAAAAGAAAAAAAAAGAAAAGAAAAGTAATATTTCCACCAGTAGCAATAACATTTCAATTATCGCACACGTGAACTTAAAAGATTGGGTGATGTAAATCTCTCCAATCTTTTAAATGGTCAAACAATAATTTCACTTAAAATATACTGAGATCACAAAAAAGGTAAATACTCAAACAAAACAACCATAGATTGCTTCACTTGGAAGTACTCCTTTTTTTTCTTCTTTTTTTTTCCTTTTGAATAAACAAGTACTGGTTGTTGTCTAGGCAAAAAATAAAGTATTAGTTGTTGTTAATCAACGCTTTTACCCTGTGAGTTGGGACCGACCCCTTAGCTGTTGAACCATGACTAGTCTTATTCCAGATGTGAACCTGTCTGTTGAATTATTCCCATGCATGTTTTCTATGCACATGTGTGAACAAATCGCAAAGGTACCACGGCATTCATGTAAATAAGTCGAAAAACGGGACAGTTTTACAATCGGGAGCTGAAACGCGCAGTTTAGTCCACCTTGTTCCACCAATTGAAGCCATTAATCAAGGTCAATACGAAACCCCTGAATCTATTAACCATGGTTAAGTCACCTCTCAGTTATCAAATCACTTCTTTTATAGATCTCGCCTCTACACGAACGATAGATAGAAAGTGCAAGAAAGTAAGGGGAAGTGCGAGAAAGCAAAACGAAAACTGCAAGAAAGTACCTACTTCTGTAGGAGAGGGAGAAAAACAAAAGCAAAGAAATGGTTTTTTACTTGGACGAAGAGGAGGTGTGGAAATGTCCAAAGCACCCTTCTAAACGCCGCCCTAGCGGAATCTGCCCTGTCTGCCTTCGCGAACGACTCGCGTCTCTCTGCCCCGTATGCGCCCACGCGCGCCCCTGCACGTGCAGTACAATCACTGCCTCCTCTTCTTCTTTGTCTTCCTCTTCTTTCTCGCGTTTCTCTGTCTCCGGTGGCGAAATCGGAGCGGTCAGCCGCGTCTCAAACCTCATTGACGGCGAGCCTGCGTTCCGGCGATCGAGATCGGTGACAGTTCCCTTTCTCCAGTCAAATCTGAATCACGAGACGAGAGAGGATTTTGGGTTGGGTCGTAATCGTGGGAAAAGGGCAACGTTTTGGTCGTTATTCAAGTCTAGCAGTAAGAGCAAGAGAGGTGAAAATGGAGGGCAGAGAGAGGAGAGGAATAAGGAGAAGGAAGAGAGGAGGATGATGATGAGGAAGTCCAGGTCTGTGGCGGTTGTGACGTCAGATTCCAGCGCCGGAGAAGCGCGATCGTTGCCGGCGTCTAAGGGGAAGGGCTGGTATTTCTCGAGTCCGATCAAGGCATTCAGACAATCTAGGGTCTCTAAGATGGTCTTTCAAGAACGTTCGCCTTTGTACAGAGGTTGATTATTCATTATTGATTTTTCTTCTTTCTTTTTTCTTTTTTCTCTTATGTTAGTATGTAGAGTAAATAAATATATATCATCATCAAATTAACCAAAAAAAAAATACTAATAATTTTTCTTTTTGTTCTCTAATTTTTTTTTTTTTTAAAAAAAAAAGGAGAGTGGTGCACTGGAGGGTTAGAGGAAGTGTGGAAGCCAAATTTAACTTGAGCTTAATTGGTGTATTTACGAGATTTTTTCCCTTGCTATATATGATGAACTGGATGTAATAGTGGATTCTGTATTTGGTAATTCTGCAAATATTATGTGCTTTGTTTTCTCTCTTTTTAATAGTTTGTTTTTTTATCTGAGGAGTATGTAATGCAATGTGAAGGGTAAGAATGCGATTTGTATTTTCTAAAAAGATTAGAATGTTATTTGATTTTTGGGTTTCAAGGATTAAAGTTTTGAGGTGTTTTTCATTTTTGTGATAATGTTTGTTTTTAAAGATGCCAACAACTGGTCTGTATGATTGGGGTGGAATTAGTTCAGACTTCAGAATCTTCTTCAATTGATAACAGCCGAATAATAATACAGTTGCAAATTAATGATGGTAATTTGGACCCACTTGAGACATGAAATGTGGTTCAAAGAAAAATTAGTAATAATAGAGACATGGCTAACAGAAAAGAGTACCTCCAAGCTAAAAGAGGAGACATCATCGTTAAGGAGATAGGTTAACCAGAGTTGCTAGGAAATGCAGCAGCAGAGGTAGCCACTAGCTGCGTACCTATGTCTTAGCCAGGTACGACGGAGTTAGGCTATCCATAGGGCCAATCTACATGAGTCAAAGCATTAATTCAGGGACAAGTGTTGGCTAGCATCGCTGATTCGCGCCAACTGAATATTATGTTGGGTTGTTTAAAATTTACAAAAAGATTAATTAAATTAATTAAAATTATTTGTTAATTTATATTTTAATTATCATTTAACGAAACAAGGGTACGTGTTGCATTAGGTTGACAAAAATTACTTATAGTAAAACTTAATTATTAAGTATCAGTAAAAATTGTGATACAAAATATAAATTTTTTAAAGTTATTTTAAAAATAATATAGATAAATTATGTTTTGTAGAGTAGAAAAAACATTAATGACTATTAAAAATATCATTTCACTTCACATAAAATCAAAAGCTGGTTTTCAGTTAGGAGTGGCAATAGGTCGGACCGGCATGGTCCGAAACAAATTTGGCATGACCTATATTTTCACGAGTCGTGCTATATTTGGCACATTATTATTCCTTATGCCGTGTTGGGCCTAGCTTTTGAGGCCCACTGCACAGCATGAGACTCGACACGGCCCGGTCCGAGACACGACAATAACATCTAATAAATTCAAAATTATATATAATTTTATGTCACTAGAATAATGAGTCAAGAATAATTAGATGATGATAAATTCGATATTTTAGGATGGTGAAAAAAATAAAAATTATTACCCCATTCTTAATATAATGACACATAATCTACTAATTCATAAATAAAGCAAATTCACCAAAAATTACACATTAATATAAATTAAATCAAACCTAAATAAATATTTAAACATAAAAAAATATCATTTGTGAATTTTTAATTTAAATATTAAAGTTATAATTGATTGATTTTAACATAATAGCATTTGATACAATGAACTAAAATACTGGGAGGAAATCATATAGTATTCTTCTTTTTTAATTCACCGAATGAAACTTAGCTGTATAGCTTGGTTATGCAGCTTATCATTCAATTTTTAAAGTCATTTGTCTATGAATTGGATAACTTTGCTTTTTTTGTATTTAAAGGTAAAAAAGGTTATAAAAATTACTTTTTTAATTATTAATAATATTTTATGTCTTTCTAATTTTTAAAATTTTTAAGTTATTTTTTATATTTCACTCATTTGTAAGTCATTTCGTTTTTTTTATATGTTGTTTTTGTAAATTATTTATTTGAAAGTTTTAATTTTTAAGTTATTTGTTTATGTTGTTGTTTTTGTTCAATTTCTAAGTTATTTGTAATATTTAACTTTATCAATAAAACGATTGTTTTTCTATACAATTATAAGCATTCAATTTAATATTTATAATTCTTTTTTACTATTTTCAACAAAAAAAATCAATATATACTTATGAAGTCCACGAGCCGACATGACTCGATAACCATGCAGGCCTTGGACCATGCCGTGCCATGTCGAAATTTTTAAAAACACAACACGGTACGACACGACATAAAAGTACGATAGACTGCTTTGTGTGAAGTGTGGACCAAAACGACACTGATTCACTACCACCCTTACTTTGAGCTCAATCAAATGAATTCATTATGTGTACATGTGACGTATATTCACTTCAATATTATGTTCATATTTATTGAAACCAAATATTTTCATTAGAAACTATTGAGATTTTTGACGAATCTGTTTGACCATCAACATGCACCGTAGTCACCAACATAATTAGAGACCGGTGATTTACTTTCGTCAAAAATTTGCCATAATCTGCCACCAAAATCCACTATGCGCCGCGTCGTAAGTTTCGTCTATCCGACCACCGCTAAAAACGGAGTACCTCTTTTTTGGCTACTTTTAGCTTCAAACTACCACCATAGATGAAACCAAAACCTGCCAGTCGGTACATTTCATGGGAGGCGATTGCATGCGCTGCGCACGGGTGTAGATTGACTAATTTTGCTTTTGTTGATTGGAGGAGAGAAAAATGTAAAAAGTTAATATACCCCTATATATTTCAAAGAAGTGATTGGGACCATTTTGATCGGTTATGCTTATCGCAATTAACTATAACGTCGCTCAATAATTTAAATTTGTTAGTTTCCAAATGAACAAAATAAGGAGTACTATATATTTTGATTAAAGCCGTCGGTATTTTGTATTACTGTCCAGATTTTCTGACTGTTGCTTTAAATTCGGATTTGCGGTATTTTGTATTACTGTCCAGATTTAAATTCGGATTTGAGGGAGTTTGTTTCCGTGACCCACTACTTTCTATGCAGTTCCTTATAAAAAAAACAAAAAAAAAATGTTGTTTAAATTTGGAGTTAGCTCTCCCAATTATCATTTCTTATTATTGGTTTTTTTAATAAAGTTATTATTATTTTTTTTAAATGTAGATAGTTTGGATGTCCATAATATATCGTTTGTTTGGGTCTAAGTTTTTTATCAGAGAAAAAAATGGATCTCTACGTATTGTATGCTCTATTCTGTGTTAAGCTGACATTATTGTAAAAATTCATATCGTGACGATGGCAATTAACAAGCTGGTTGTAAGATTTTGGCTGGATTCAGTTAAGAATCTTCCAGCGTTAACTACCTTATAATATGCACAATCGCAAATGATGAGAATTTGGGTGCACATGACATATGTAGCTCTAAATAAAATTCTATAGGCTTGTAATAATACCAACAAAAAAAAAAAAGTGCCTACTGCTTGCACAAGCTAAGTGCCAATTTAGTAGCAATTAAGTAGGATTATTAGTGTAGCTAGGCATGGGTGGATCTCCGTTGCAGTGAAGGTATGAACTTTTTAAAATATCTGTAGAGTATATACTATTTTAATGGTTTAAAAATTATATTATAATTATAACCCATATGTTAAGAAAATATGAGGACCAAAGAGAAAATAATCTCAATTATTTTCTAAAACTTCGGCTACTAATTAAAATTGCTATAGATTACTCTCAAGTTTCAAGACAAAAATAAATAAAATATCATTTTCGATGACACAAAAGTACATAAAGGATAAGAAGTAAATTATATCTCCCCCCCAAATTTTTTTTTTTTTACCGTTGAAGACCACATTCAACAAGTTACAAATTTACACCACTATCTTGTAGAGTTAATATAACGACCCATCTCAGATTGGTAACCTCCGAGATAGTGTCGTTACTTTTTAAAATCCCAGCACGACATAAATATGTAACAATAAAAATAATACCAACTGCAATTATTACATCATTTTTCAACCCTCAACAGGGGAGATACATCATTCAGATCTCAACTTAAACATTTTATACAACGTAATATGCATGAATATTTACAAATATATATTTTTATTAGTCTGAGGATGTGGACCACGTGGCTTACAGATAATGACTCCGTCTGAATCTCAGCTCACCAAACTATCTGTCATGCCTGCTATCTAAAATTATTTAACAATGAGGGGTGAGTTTCACAAGCTCAGTGAATTAAATTTACTAGAAGTATTCAAGTTGTATAAATAGTCTTTCAATGTTCAATCATCTATATCTCATATAATTTGATAATAGCATTCTTTTATTACTACTCATATCATAATCCCCATTCTTTATCAATATCTTCTTCTCGTATATTTATTCACCTTGAGACCATCAATTATATCTTAAAATTACCTCGTTATGAGGTTTACAGCATAAAATCTATCACTCGAATAGTTCTTAGCATATCATACTTTCATATTTCTTTTCCAATATATCTGTCTCTTTGTGAGACTCATTCATTTATCGATAAATTTACAATCAAGAACAACACTTTAACATCTCAGTAATAAAAATCAATATTTAAAACAGATGCAATGCATGAATTTTTAATTGGGAACGTCTTCGCACATGTCGACACGTTTTAACTTAGATTGGCTGCCTTCCCGGTTCTTTCATTCTCATTTAGACCGGCTGCCTTCCCGATTATTTTATTCTTATTTAGACTAGTTACCCTCTTGGTTCTTTTATTTTCAACTATACCAGCTATCACAGTTTTCATTTATCACCAGTATACACCGCTGTCACAGTTTTCATTTAGACCGACCCCCTCCCGATTGTTTTATTTCATGTATATGCATATGAACAATAATATAAAAACAAGCATGTATTCAGACATTCAAATTAGCTATCATGATTCATCTCAAATTATTATTTGATCAATTTCACTAATTTCTTCTCCTCATATATCATATCAATTTATCAACCATGGCTTGTCAAGAATTTCATTTATCACCTTCATTATTAAATTAACTCATTATTCCAATAATATTATTTCTCATATAATAATTTTCTACGTATCAGTTATTTCTATCATACCCATCAACCATATTTCATCTATCTCAAATCATAGGTTAATAATTTATTCAAATATTATCACTATATATTTCATATTTATCTTAATTATTTAAAGTAAATCTAACTCACATGTAGCACTTAGAGCTACTCGTGGATCACCTCCTTGTCTTTCCTACTTCTTTTAATAATTTCCTTCGGTTGCTTATCGTCAACACTTGATATAATATTTATATTAAAAATTCTAATTTATTCTTCAATTCCTCCATAATTCACACTCTTTGAAAATTCTCATATTGAATTCCGAGAAATTTCATGTATGCTAAATTTTAAAAATAAAATTCATATTATTACCTTTGTTTTTCTTAGAGCTTCCCGTGACTCTCTATAAAATTCTCACGTAAAACCCTTTAAAATTTTACTCTTTCAACTTTTCTTTCAGTCCCCAAGCGTTTAAAGAAATGGAGTAGTTTGTATTGAAGAAGTACGAAACAAAATATTATTATAGATGGTCACATATCTATGGAATCATTGGTCTCATTATCATATATTGTTATAATGCTATATAACTTGTGTAATTTGTTATGTAAATCAAGAGACTCAAGACCGAAGAAGAGTCAAGCAAACTAAATTAGACCCAATTGTTGAAGACATACCACAAGATATGCCCCCAGGATTTTATTCAAGAAGTTTTCCTAGCGTAGATATGTTTGATAAAGATGATGATGATATGGATGAGAACACTTTAGAGCCCATTGAATGATTTTGTTTGCTATGCTATCTTATTTGTTGCTTTTAATAGATTTATGTATATGAATTTCTTATATCAATATAAGTGTAGCTCGAGGTTTCAACCCAAGAGGGGGGTGAATTGGGTTTTTAAAAACTTTTTGCGGAATTAATATAAGTTTATAAAAACTAATAAGCAACAAATAATAAATATAAGTAATGAGCTGTAAATAAAGAGTTTAAGGAAAGGGGATGCAAACACAGTTATAGTGGTTCGGCAATATCGGATTCGTTCCGACCCTACGTCCACTCTCTTCAAGGAACTCCTTGAAGTAATCCACTAAGAAAACTTAGTCGCACAACTTAGCCGGGTGTTGCACAAACCGTACACAAGCAAATTACAGGAATTGCTTAAATCGAAAAATCCCCTTCCTTTCGGAAGTTTCCCCTTCCTCTCGGAAGTAATCCCTTTACAAAGATGGTGTAAAGTAAAAGGTAGAGAGACAGCAAATGAAAGCTTATTACAACAGAAATGTCTCTCTTTCAAAGTAAAGCTTGAAGAAATGGCTCAACAAGATTATTTCAAAGCTTTTTGTATTTCAAGAGTATAAAAACTTGATTATGTGAGATCAACTCTTTTTGAATATGTGCTGCTTGTTATTGAATGCTTAACTGAATGGGTTTATATAGCAATCAATTAATATGGCCGTTTAGGACTTTAATTTGAAAAAGATTTACTTTAAAACGTTTAGATTTGGAGTCCAACGGTCATATTTTTGAACTACCAGTCGACTGGGTTGAGATACCAGTCGACTGGGTTCACTTGAAAAATACTCGTTTTCAGACCTTCTGGGTATCAAGTCGACTGGTATATATCATCCAGTCGACTGGGGACTTTCTGTCCATTTTACCAGTCGACTGGGTTGATTCATCCAGTCGACTGAAACTTACTGGTCAAAGTACCAGTCGACTGGGTTGTTTCATCCAGTCGACTGGGTACCTTCTGACCTATATACCAGTCGACTGGTATATGTACCCAGTCGACTGGGTTGTCTTCCAACCCAGTTTTTCTTCTGTTTTTCATCAAAAACATTTTAAAAATAATGGTTTTAGAAAAACCTTTTGTGTTTGAGCCATTGAACAAGCTAATACAATGTATGAGTGAGACTTACATTGGTTCTAAACCTTAAGACCTATACTAGATCTTCAGTCTTCACTTGATACTTGATTTGGTTCGAGTTTTTGCACTTTGTTCCTTGGTTGAATGTGTTTGATCCTTAATACAACTTAGTTTAAACATGTTAGTTAAATAACAGTTGTGTTTTGCCATCATTAAAATACGGGCGAGGGTCAACAATCTCCCCATTTTTGATGATGACAAAACTAATAATGTAAAAACAGTTTTAGAAACTAAGTGATAGGATTTTACAAAAATTTGGACAGAGTCTCCCTTGTTTTTCGAGTAAAACCACCCTGTAAACAAGCAAACACAGTTTATATTTCTTTCAACCAATCCAGAATCAAACTCAACCAATCAATAAACATTTTAACAAAGTTATGGAGCAATACTCCCCCTAAATCTATGCATTGGTTGCGTTTTACTTAGATTTTCTCGTTTTTCTCATTTTTCTCCCCCGTTTTGACAACAGCAACCAAAGGGGGCATAATATAAAAAATAAGCTACTTAGCTAATACAGTCAAATAGAGTATAAGAAAATAAAGTTTTACGCGAAGATTTGGCTTCATTCGAATTTCGGAAGCCTTCCCGGGAAGAACCGAAAGTTTTTCAAGCGTATAAGCATTTTATAACAGTTTTAGTGACCAAACAGAGTTTTAAAACAATGCTAACATATCACAAATAGCGTAAATAAATGCAAGAAATATGGTTAATAGTAATACATCATCATGAGAAAAATTCAATACAATCAGGGCTTCACGGAGCCATAACTAAGAAAAAATAGTACATGAGATGTCCGTGCTATGTGATAAGAACTAGAATATCGCTAAGTACAAATAAAAGATAGAGACTCAAGGTGCGGGAGAGTCCGAGCTGTCACGAAAAAGTTTCCTAATCTCAGCTAGGGAACCCTCGGTGTGCTCTCGATGTAACTTGAAGTCGTCCCGTAGGTGGTCTATGGAGAAGCTCAGTCTTTGGTAATTAGACTGCATGGACTGAAAACTGGACTCTATCGTCATCTGGAGACTCGTGATAGCTCGTAGGATGTCACCGTAACCAGTTTGACCAGTACTCGAGTCACCAATGGGAGGTGCTCGGGTATCCGTCTCCATCTCAGCAGCCGTATCAGCATCCTCATCACTGTCACTCGCATTCTCTCGGATCTTTAGGCGCTTTTCGGCCTTCGGATAGAGGAACCTTCACGAATAGTACATCCAATCTTCTTCAGAGATGAGATGTTGATGATGTCCGTCAATCCGATATCCTGAGCCTCAGAGGCAGGCAAAGGTACCCGGAAGTGCTGGAGGATGAGCGTAATGAGCATCCCATAAGGAAGACACCCAGAGTCGTTTGCTTCTCCGTTTATCATGTTGGCGAGCAGCAGAGGATATATATTGAAGTGGTGCCTAGATTTTAGGCACCAAATCAATACTGTATCTATTTTAGATAGATACCCTCGACTCCCGAGTCTCGGGTGGATGGTCCAACTGACAATCAACTTAAACATCTTTGAGTCGAGGGGCAAGTCACTACATGTGTGAAATATAGTGGGTCTGTACACATAGTTAGGGTCACCCCTGACTATCCGACAGGCCTCCTCAACTTCAAAGTTGTCTGACCATCCATCCAGACTCCATTGAACCCCCCTTATAGGGATTCTCAGAATGCTCATCAAGAGGTCAGTGTTGACCTCAAACTCCACACCGCTAACTCTGGTTCTGAATCTCAAAGCTAGAGGACTGGGTTTCACCAAGTTTGCATAGAACTGGTGAATCAGTCGCGGGTAATATTTTTCATGAATTTTGACTAGTGGGGTCAGATTTATTGCCTCAAAGGCTGGTAGAATATCGAAATTACCATGGCGAATAGAGTTGAAATCAAGAACTCTACCCGTCATGATTTTCTTGTGATGGATTATAGAATTATACCTCTTATGAGCCGCTGGGCTGTAAAACAGAGTCTGCTCCAACTCTGTTCTGGGCTCTTTGCTGGATGAGTATGCTGCTCCCTTCCCTTTCGACTCCGAAGCCGAAGGTTTTGAAGACCTTGGCTTTTTAGGCGCATTAAGCCCACTTGTTGTGAGTTTTATTCGGATTTTGTCACTCATTTTGGAGAAATCTGGAGTTTTTGGAAAAAGTGATTTTGGTACAAATGAGAGATTTTAACCGTAGAAAGTTAAAAATATCTTTAGGAATGAGTAGATCGTTGTGTTTAGAAGGGATTTGGATGGTTTTTGGATCAAAAGGATGAATTTTTCTAGAGAAAGAAAGCTTGGGCTATTTGAAAATGACGTAAAAATGGCGAAAATGAACAGTCCCTTTTTATAGAATCGCGATACCAGTTGACTGGGTCCCTTTGAAAAGATGAACAGTTTCTTTACCAGTCGACCGGGTAAACGTACCAGTCGATCGGGTAAACTGGCAGTGAGTTACCAGTCGACTGGGCTATCTTTACCAGTCGACTGGAGGACAAGGGTTTTTAAAAAATTGGCTCCAAACAGGATTTGATCTTATAGACGACTGAAGAAGACTTACCAGTCATCTGGAATATTTGGCAGAGAATTACCAGTCGACTGAAAGATCAGACAGAGACTTACCAGTCGATTGGAGCACATTTACCAGTCGACTGGTCCCTTAGTAAAATTTCCAGTCCTGAATTTTTTTTTTTTTTAGCACGATTTTGTTTATCTATGACATTTTTGAGTGAGGGAAATAATTAAACATGGATTAATACTCTATCACTCAATGTCAATCATGCAAATGATGAAATGAGATGCAATCAAACATTCAGTTGATCAAAATCAAGCAATCCCATCAACATTCTAATCTTACAAAAACTAGCTTCACTTAAGGGTTTTGTAAGAATATCAGCTATTTGATCTTCTGAAGGTATGAATTCTAATCTTATATCACCTTTTTGAGCATGATCTCTTAGGAAATGATGTCTAATCTCTATATGCTTGGTTCTAGAGTGCTGAATAGGATTTTTGGTTAGGTTGATGGCACTAGTATTATCACAAAATATAGGAATATTTTTTAGACTCATGCCATAGTCTTCTAGTTGTTGTTTCATCCATAATACTTGGGCACAACAACTGCCACCTGCTACATATTCCGCCTCAGCGGTTGATAGTGCAACGGAATTTTGTTTCTTGGAGAACCAAGAAGTTAAGAATTGGCATGTTCCACTTGTGCTTTTTCTATCTAACCTACATCCAGCAAAATCAGCATCCGAATATCCTACTAGCTCAAAAGATGATTCTCTAGAGTACCATAATCCTATGGTCTGGGTCCCTTGTAGATATCTAAAGACTCTTTTTACTGCAACTACATGTGATTCCTTAGGATTAGACTGAAATCTAGCACACATGCATACACTGAACATTATATCAGGTTTACTTGTAGTCAAATAAAGTAAAGCACCTATCATGCTTCTATAATATTTTGAATCTACAGTTTACCTCCTTCATCAAGATCAAGTTTAGTAGTTGTGCTCATAGGTGTTCCAATTAGCTTTGAGCTTTCCATCTCGAACCTCTTTAGTAGATCTTTGATGTACTTTTGTTGATTGATGAAGATACCTCCTTTTAGTTGCTTGATTTGCAGTCCAAGGAAGTAGGTAAGTTCTCCCATCATGTTCATTTCAAATTCGCCTTGCATGCACTTTGCAAACTCTTGACACATAGATTCATTAGTAGCACCAAATATAATATCATCAACATATATTTGAACTATCAAAGTGTTATTTTTGTGAGTTTTTGTGAAGAGAGTTGTGTCTATTTTACCTCTTACAAAATCATTGTCAATCAAAAATTTACTTAATCTTTCATACCATGCTCTTGGAGCTTGCTTCAACCCATATAGAGCTTTAGAAAGTTTATAGACATGATTTGGAAGACTAGGATTTTCAAATCCAAGAGGTTGTTCAACATAAACCTCTTATTCTATAAAGCCATTTAAAAAGACACTTTTCACATCCATTTGAAATAACTTGAATTTATTAAAGCATGCAAAGGCTAATAACATTCAAATAGCTTCTAATCTAGCTACGGGAGCATAGGTTTCATCAAAATCTATTCCTTCCTCTTGGTTATATCCCTTAGCAACTAGTCTAGCCTTATTTCTAGTTACTATACAATTTTCATCCATTTTATTTCTATATACCCATTTAGTTCCAATAATTGAATGATCTTTAGGTCTTGGAACTAGTTTCCAAACATTGTTTCTCTCAAATTGATTTATCTCTTCCTACATTGCAATTATCCAATCATTATCTTTTTCAGCTTCTATAAATGTCTTAGGTTCTACTTGAGACAAATAAGCTACAAAATTGCAAATATTTCTAATGGAATAGTGAGTTTTTACCCCTTGTGAAGGATCACCAATTACTTGATCAATTGGATGATGATTTACATACCTCCAATCCTTGGGTAGATTTTCATCTTGTTGACTTGAGGATGGTTGGTCCAAATTGGGAGTTGCCATCCCTTCATTTGCTTGAGAAGAACTCACTTTTGGGTCAACAATGGGAGTAGGAGTTTTCATTCTTGGAATAAAATCTGCATCATCTTTAAAGGAAACTTCTCCACTACTCATTGGGTTAGATTCATCGATAGTTACATGCACATATTCTTCTACTACTAGAGTTCTCTTATTGAAAACTCTATAAGCCTTACTAGTAGTTGAATATCCTAAAAATATCCCTTCATCGGTCTTGGAATCAAATTTACCCAAGTTAGTTTTATTGTTATTTAAGATGAAGCACTTACTACCAAAGACACGAAAATAGGAAATATTGGGCTTTCTCCCTTTCAATAGTTCATATGGTGTTTTATCAAGAAAATGCCTTATTAAAATTCTATTTAAAATATAGCAAGAAATATTCACGGCTTCAGCCCAAAAATATTTTGGTAAATTATTTTCACAAAGCGTTGTTCTTGAAAATTCTTCTAAAACTCTATTTTTCCTCTCAACAACTCCATTTTGTTGAGGAGTTCTAGGAGCTGAAAAGTTGTGATTAATTCCATTTTCATCACAAAATTTTGAAAAGCTTTGATTTTCAAATTCTTTGCCATGATCACTTCTTATGTTTGAAATACAAATTCCTTTTTCATTTTGTATCTTTTTGAAAAACTTTTCAAATCCTTTGAAAGCTTCATCCTTATAAGCAATAAAAATAACAAAGGTATATCTTGAATAGTCATCAACAATAACAAAAGCATATTGATGGCCACCTAGACTAATGGTACTAATTGGACCAAATAAGTCCATATGCAAAAGTTCCAAAGGTCTAGTAGTTGAGACTACATTTTTTGCTTTAAAAGAGATCCTAGTTTGTTTTTCCATTTGACAAGCATTGCAAATTTTGTTCTTTTCAAAATTGATTTTAGGAAGTCCAATAACTAAATCTTTTCTTGAAACAATTTTTAGCAAATTCATGTTTACATGACCAAGCCTTCTATGCCATAGCCATTGATTTTCACTAAAAGCAGAAAAACATTTTTCATTATCAGAATGCAAGGATTTCAAATCAACTATATAGACATTTTCATGTCTATGGCCAATGAATTTGATCTTGTTGCTCTTGATGTCTATAACTAGACAATGAGAGGTCTCAAATGTGACTTTGTATCCTTTGCCACATAATTAACTAATGCTAAGTAAATTTGGCTTAAGGCCTTGTACTAGCAATACATTATCTAAGGTTGAGAAATCATTACCGACTTTTCCATGCCCGATGATCTTTATTTTAGTATTGTCTCCAATGGTCACAAGTCCACCATCTCTTAGAGTTAGCTCCCTGAATACGCTTTTATCACCAGTCATATGCTTCGAGCAACTGCTATCAAGGTACCAACAGTTACCTTTCTCCTTGGTGTGAAGGCAAATCTACATCACACAAGGATATACGATAGCACTTTTAGGTACCCAAAATTTCTTGGGTCCTTTTGGGTTAGTCCTGAAAAATACGGTTCCTTTTGGGACCCATACTTTCTTAACATGAGGTGCTCTATGAACAAGTTGATGATACACAGTCCTAGCATGATAGTCATAGAAATTTCTAGGATGTCTTACATGTGAATTCCTATAAACCTTAGGATAATAGTTCCTAGGATACATGTTTCTATGGTAAGGAGTATGAAAATTCATGTCATTTCTATAAAGAGTATGATGATGCATTCTAGGATACCCATGATGATAATTCCTAAGATGAGCACGAGCAGAATGCATTCTTTGATTATACACATTGTTCTTAGAATGAGCATGATAATTATTTCTAGGATGTGTATGAGCATTTCTAGAATGAGCATACATATAAGCATGAGTATTTTTAGGATGCTTCAATTTAGTATGATCATTTAAGTTTCTAGACTTCCTAGCATTTATCGAAGGAGTGCTTTTAACAATGCTAGGAGCTTTTGAAGTAGAAGATCCATCTACACAAGAAGCTTTCATGAATAAGCTCTCTTTTGTTTTTTGTTTTCCCGATGGAGAATATCCTACACCAGATTTTCCTCCACTTAATCTTTGGGAAGAAAGCACTTCATCAAGTTTTTCTTTACCAAGCATAAGTCTAGATATAGTGCTGTTTAATTCAAAAATTTTATTTTTCAAATTCTTATTTTCATTTTTAAGAAAATCTTGAGACGAATCATACAGTAAAGATGATAATTTTTCTTTTTCTTCTCTAAGAATTATCATTTCTTTAGAAAGAGATGATACTTCTTTCTTAAGAATAGAATTTCTAGAATCAAATTTCTTTAATTCTTCATGCATTTCATTTATAACTTCTAGCAGTTTTTCACTACTAGTAACAATATTATTTTTTGAAGAGGGAGAAGATGTTACCTCACTTTCATCATCGATTGCCATCAAACAAAGGTTGGCAATTTCCTCGTATCCGATTTCTTTGTCTGATGACTCATCTTCTTCGTCATCACTCCAGGTAGTTGCTACCATAGCTTTCTTCTTGAAGCCCTTGTATGGTTTGTTTGAAACCGGACAGTCAGCTTTTATATGTCTTGGCTTCTTGCAGCCATAGCACATAAGTGGTTCCCTTTTTGAGGTGGGATCCTTTGAGTAAGGTTTCTTGCTTTTCTTCAAAAACCTATGGAATCGTCTGGTGATTAAAGCCATTTCACCATCCTCTTCACTGCTCTCTGCTTCTTGTTCTAATTCTTTTTCTTTGTTACTCGTAGAAGCTTTGAGAGCAATTTGCTTTTTCTTCTTCTCATCATCATTGATGATGGGAGTCATTTCTTCCATCTCGTATGTCAATAATGACCTAAGCAGCGTCTCAACATCAAGCTTGTCAAGATTTTTGGCCTCCTGAATGGCTGTCCTCTTTGGTTTCCATTCTGGTGGCAGAGATCTTAAGATTTTTCTGGTTAGTTCAACTTCCTCAATATTCTTGCCAAGCAATTTTAAACCATTTATAATAGTAGTGAATCGTGAGTGCATTTCAGAAATGGTTTCGTTAGGAGACATCTTAAAAGATTCATACTCAGAAATTAGCATGTAAATTTTAGACTTTTTTACTTCACTTGTTCCTTCATATGTGACTTGTAATTTGTCCCATATTTCTTTAGCAGAAACGCATGCAGATATTTTGTTATATTCAGAAATATCTAATGCACAATGTAGCATGTTTGTTGCTCTGCTATTGAGAGACATCGTTCTACAATCCTCGTCAATAAACTCAGTTTTGAGTCTAGACATTGTATGAAGAGTCTCTCAAATAACTATTTCTTTTGAAGGAATTTTAGGTCCTTCTTCTATAATTCTCCATAGATTGTAATCTTGTCCTTCGACGAATATTTTCATTCTATTTTTCCAATAGTTATAATTTGAGCCATTGAACAATGGTGGTCTAGTATAAGAGTGTCCCTCAGAGTAGTTATTTGCTGCCATTGGATCAACTCTAGGATTTTAAGCCTAATAAAGAGAACGAGGCTCTGATACCAATTGTAGCTCGAGGTTTCAACCCAAGAGGGGGGGTGAATTGGGTTTTTAAAAACTTTTTGCGGAATTAATATAAGTTTATAAAAACTAATAAGCCACAAATAATAAATACAAGTAATGAGCTGTAAATAAAGAGTTTAAAGAAAGAGGATGCAAATATAGTTATAGTGGTTCGGCAATATCGGATTCGTTCCGACCCTACGTCCACTCTCTTCAAGGAACTCCTTGAAGTAATCCACTAAGAAAACTTAGTCGCACAACTTAGCTGGGTGTTGCACAAACCGTACACAAGCAAATTACAGGAATTGCTTAAACCGAAAAAATCCCCTTCCTCTCGGAAGTAATCTCTTTACAAATATGATGTAAAGTAAAAGGTAGAGAGACAGCAAATGAAAGCTTATTACAACAGAAATGTCTCTCTTTCAAAGTAAAGCTTGAAGAAATGGCTCAACAAGATTATTTCAAAGTTTTTTGTGTTTCAAGAGTATAAAAACTTGATTATGTGAGATCAACTCTTTTTGAATATGTGCTGCTTGTAATTGAATGCTTAACTGAATGGGTTTATATAGCAATCAATTAATATGGTCGTTTAGGACTTTAATTTGAAAAAGATTTACTTTAAAACGTTCAGATTTGGAGTCCAACATTCATATTTTTGAACTACCAGTCGACTGGGTCGAGATACCAGTCGACTGGGTTCACTTGAAAAATACTCGTTTTCAGACCTTCTGGGTATCCAGTCGACTGATATATATCATCCAGTCGACTGGAGATTTTCTGTCCATTTTACCAGTCCACTGGGTTGATTCATCCAGTCGACTAGAAACTTACTGGTCAAAGTACCAGTCGACTGGGTTGTTTCGTCCAGTCGACCGGGTACCTTCTGACCTATATACCAGTCGACTGGTATATGTACCCAGTCGACTGAGTTGTCTTCCAACCCAGTTTTTCTTCTGTTTTTCATCAAAAACATTTTAAAAATAATGGTTTTAGAAAAACCTTTTGTGTTTGAGCCATTGAACAAGCTAATACAATGTATGAGTGAGACTTACATTGGTTCTAAACCTTAAGACCTATACTAGATCTTCAGTCTTCACTTGATACTTGATTTGGTTCGAGTTTTTGCACTTTGTTCCTTGGTTGAATGTGTTTGATCCTTAATACAACTTAGTTTAAACATGTTAGTTAAATAACAGTTGTGTTTTGCCATCATTAAAATACGGGCGAGGGTCAACAATAAGTTTGTAAACACTAAATAGTAAACATTTGACACTTAACATTGTGTTTTTTGTGTTTGTTGGAATTTGGAACGTGTTTGTGATGAATTGATTGGTCAATTTAAAAAATAGAATTTGGATTTTGGAGTGTGATTTGTGATTTATTGTTGAAAGATGAGATGTATGTGAATTTATTATATCATTGTAAGTGTGTAAACAACAAACACTTAACATTGTGTTTGTGATGTTAACGTGTGTTTATGAAATATTTTGATAAATATTCATTACTAGGTCTTAAGTTATTAAATTTGATTGATAATTAATTTATTTACATTATTTCAATTTTTTTGTATTTTTATAATTTAATTAATATTATTTTATTCAAAATGCCCCAACGCCTTGGGGCTTACACCTCGGGTCATGGAGGCAAAACGCCCCACCCAACGCCATCGCCTCTGAAAATACTAGATCTATCAACAACATAACAAGCATGGGAACTGGAATACAAGGATCTACCAGCGACAAAACAAGCATGGGAGTTGGAGAAAAGGATTTACTATACTTGTTCTATTGTTGGTAGATCCTTATACTCCAGCTTCCATTTTTGTTTTGTTATTGGTAGATCCTTGTATTCCAGCTCCCATGCTTGTTATGTTGTTGGTGGATCCTTGTACTTTGACTCTCATACTTGTTTTATTATTGGCAGATCCTTGTACTCTAGCTCCGATGCTTGTTCTTTTGTTGGTAGATCCATGTACTCCGGCTCCTATGCTTGTTTTATTGTTCATAGATCCTGGGACTCCAACACTTATGCTTGTTTTGTTATTGGTTGATCCATGTACTCTAATTCCCATGCTTGTTCTGTTTTTGGTAGATCCTTATACTCCAGTTCCCATGCATGTATCATATTCCAATTCACAAAAACAAGTACTTTGTACTGCAAAACAAAATTGTTCTCTGCTTTGCATTTAAAATCTTAACAAAAAAACAAGTTTAACATCAAAATATCTAATGTTTCTTACTAATCAAAATATCTCATGTTTCTTACTAATGAAAAACTTACGACAAAAAGCAGGCGTTTTAGGTTCAAAATGTTACCACTTAGTGGTTTTAGAGGTAAAACTATAAAATAATCATCCTGTGGATGATTGAGGGGTACCAGCATGACCGTATCATAGAATGCGAGTTCTAGAAACAAACTTAATCGAATTTGGATCACTGGTTTTGATTTTAAGAGAGAAAAATAGGCATTTTAAGTTCAAACCGTTAATATTTAGTGGTTTTAGGGTGAAAATATAAAAATACTCATCCAGTGGATAATCTAAGAGTACCAGCATGTTCATACCATAATATGTGAGCTGTGGGATCAAATTGAATCAAATTCAGATGACTAATTTGGATTTTAGGAGAAAAAGTAGGTGTTTTAGGTTAAAACGGTTAACACTTAGTGGTTTTAAGGGTGAAAATGTAAAATATTCATCCCATGGATGATCCGGGGGTATTGATATGTCCATATCATAGTATTTGAGTTATGGTAACTAACCGAATCGAATTCAAATTACTAGTTTGAATTTTATGATAAAAAGCAAGTGTTTTAGGTTCAAACTGTTACCACTTAATGGTTTGGGGGCTTAAATGTAAAATACTCATCTTGTGGATGTGCCTGGGGTACCATCATGTTTGTACTATAGAATGTGAGTTGTAAGAACAAATCAAATCGAACTCAGATCACCAGTTTTGAATTTTTTCGAGTTATGGCCTTCAAACTATATCATTATCACATCACGATAACCTAAGGTTTCATAAACCCTAATTTAATTTTTAGGATCTTGATTTGCAATCTAAAAATACTAAAATCATATCTTCAAAATCTATAATAATAAAATTAAAACTCATTCTAATAATCCATAGAGCTATTGGCATAAAAACACAGTGAAAATTAAAAAAAAAAAAATCATGCCGTTAAACTTAAAACCCAAGAATTCTCTCTATGGATCTATTAGGACAAGAACAATAATTATCCATTCAAGGTTAGGGTTTATACCTAAATGAAGATTCCAATTGTAAATTTGGTGAAGAGTTCACGAGCCATTTCAATCGTCTAATCTCTAAGTGTATCCACACAAGCGACAAATAACTAGAAATCTCCAATTAAGGGTGACCAAAAATTTAGAGTGCTAGCTCATTGGGAATTTTCGGGTGGTGGCTTTTAAAGAGAGAGCTTAAGATCTAATCTTAATCTTTAATGATAACCATTAGCATTTCATCAAATAAACTCCCTATTTATATAGAATATTTACTCCTAAAGGCTCTGGGAATTTTAGAATTGAAATTAAACCACTGGTTTAATTTGATTCATAAAAATCTCTATATTGGACCCTTAATTTCTCTATTTTTACAATTGTATTATTGTGTATGACCCCTTAGGTTTAATATCGCGCTGGTAGTAAGTCGTAACTCTTATATAATAATTGGATCTTATCCAATTAGTTAAAATTCTTTTTAATTCTAATTTGAATTAAAACTCTATTTAATTCTTCCTTTGATTATAAACTATTTATAATTAATTCTTAAGGGCTTTTACATGTCATGACTGACACCTAGCAGTATGTTATGACTTCTCAAGCAGTATAAATTAATGTGAATCTTTTCGTTGTTAGTTACCGCATAATTCAATCATTCCATTATGTAATGTCCTTGATTAAACCTAAGGTGTGAAATTACTTTCAAACCTTAATTATTTAATCAATGTATCTCAATATGAAGTCAATAACTTACATGGTGAAATTAGAAATACCTTTCTAATTTCCACCCTACCTTAACGAAAGAATTTCCAAATTATGACTTAATCAGATCACATAGGGCATTCTCTCTTTTAGTATGAGTGATGAATCATTTATTGTACACTCATATCCATGCATAAGTACGTCATAACCTATTACTACTTTTATGTGATCCATGATTAGAATCACATTTAAATAGCATTAAAGCATGATGATATATATACAAGGCATCCATGGTACCTTAAGTCTAAGGACCACTTGCACAACTGCAATGTAAGAATTCCTACTGACATACAATAAAAAGTTGATTATGAATTACTTAACTCGAGTCAATTCGATGTAGATGTCCTCTAACTTGTTTTAGTGTTTTATACACTAGTGACTATGAGATCAATCATTCTCAACTCCTTGAGAAAACACAGTATGTACTAATCTATCTTGATTCATTAATGCCTTAGTGATCCTATAATTAAGAACATTTAAAAATAAAATTTAAGGAAATACATTTCATTAACATGATCTAATCATATCATATTGTTTACTTTCATTGCTTATATTTTATGGATTTTACCACGTAAACACATGCAATGTGATTTATAATGAACACGATAAATAATATAAATGTTTTAAATTAATATTTATTGTCAATTAATGAAAGATAAATTATAAGTAATATACCTAGACATCAAATGCTATTGGTTCTTATTTCTTAAGGTATATACTGCTATCAACATTTTGGTTAATCTTTTATCAATCAAACCAAACACAATTTTACCTTTCCCCATTGCACAACATAAATTTGCAAAAGAAATTCCATTTTAAAGAACCAATTTATGTGAAAAAAAATTACTAATAATATTGAAATGACTTTCACGTTTGTAGATTAACACACTTGAGACTATTTCAAACGACGAAACGACTCAGTTTTACACTTCCCTCCGGGTCCTCCATAGGTAAACGATTCTTCATCAACACCGCCTTGGTTACCCAAATATTTACAATCAAAACATTTATTGTCAGTGACAAATGTTTTTAAGTTTTCGGCATTAACCAAGTCACCATGATTATTAATAAATTTAAGCTTTAGAAAAACGCCTGACTGACGTGTATTTTCAGTCGGAAAGTGACCAGTCCCCATTGGTGGACTCTTTCCATCTGATGAAGGAAACGCCCTTCCACCATATCGAACCAAAGATGCACCATTCTCTAAATGTTTGAAGAGCTCCTTTGGCCAATATCCAAATGTTACATTACTGTCATATGTCAGCCACCAATTACCTGTTATACGGTCCTATACATCAACAACACAAAATGTTAAAGAAGAAAAAAAAAATATATATATATATATATATATATATATATATATAATCTTTTTATTTTTCTATCATTTAAAAAAAAGAACGTAATCGAATGAAAATAGTGTGAGTCTGGATTGGGGTTCGAAATAAAATTAAACACTGGAAGATGAGAGAGTTCTCTCCTAGCCGCGCTTCCCAGTGATGGTGACTCTCCTGGCCTAAAACCTAGTTTTTTCCTGTATAGCCGCTTCTACCCTGCTGCGCGCAGCCAACCTCCTCTGCAGTCTAGGTAATTCTGACCATAAATCCTATTTGAAGAGATTTCCCAATCGAAGAAATCAAAGCTAGAATATTTGAACTGTAAGGATGATTGTGTGTTTTCTCTTCCTTTACCTAATACTTATCTCAAAAGTTGTCATTCGATCGACTAATGATATTTTAGATAATACACTCAAGAAGAAATATGAAGCTGACCTTGCGGTTGGTCTTAAGCGTTTCATGAAAACGCTCGAAAAGGACGACACATAGAAGAAGGGTGTTAAAGTTAGGAAAAACGGGTTGAACCGGTGGTAATTGTGTGCTCTTGGAGATGCGCATAGGTTGTTAATTTCGGATTATGTGGCTCTATGGAAGTTGCGCAAAGCAGGTCTGTTAGTAGTGTGTGTATTGTTTTCTTGTATTAGGACTGGTAAGGCTTAGGGTTTCCCCATTTTGTCCCTCATATTTGTTTTTTTCTTTTTGTTGTTGGACTAAATTGGCTGTTTTTGTTATAAAAAAAAAAAAGAAAATAAAGAAAGAACGTCATAAAATCGGTCCAATATTTATTATCACCCATAATTATTCCCTTAATTTTGAGTCCACATAATATGTTATCCGTTTTTATTGCATTATTTTCTGAGAAAAGAAAAAATGGTTTCACTTGAAGAGTCTAGTGGTTCATTACCTGAGTGATCAGCGGTGTAGTTACAAATTGCTGCCCATCATAGATTGATGTATTGTGATACGGTAAACCAAGGTGCATGGTAGGGTGTGTTTGCACAAAACCCGGACAGTCCGTATTATGACAACCGGTTCTTTGATAACCATCTGTCTGTTAGACAAAAATATCACGTGGAGTATTAAATTAAATTAATGGTACATTCATCAACACAAAAGTCGAAGATACAAGAGATTCAAAGAATTTGGCTCTTACCGTCCAGTATGCTGTCGATCGTGTACGGTTGTCTCCATATAAATGAGGGTTCACCTAAATATTTTGTGTAAAGAATGATTATTTTGCAACTTAACTTTCTAATAATAAAAACTGCTAAGAGGAAATAGAATCTTATTTTACTGAAACAGTATAGAAAATTTTAAATTATAAAAAAGAGTAAAAATTAGATGCATATAAATCTTCGAAAATATAATTTGCAAAATTAATTAATTAGGTATAGCATATTTCAACAAATGAAGTGATATATTAAAGTAATTTCAGTTATGAGTTAAAAATAAAAACAGAAGGGAATGCTATAAAATTAAAAATAGGATGAACGACTCACTGCCCAACCGGCTTGTACAATGTTAAGTTCATTTGGAGGTCCACTTTGAATCCATATTTGCGATCCACTAATTTGAAAATCCATCGTTGTAGGGTTGTGGAGACCCATCGTTGCACTTGCTCCATAGATGGTTGTAGATGTTTCCATCGCGGCATACTAATAAGTTGAACAAATCGAATTTATAATAAGTAATTACGTAAAAAAAAAAAAATTAAATATAAAACTGAAAATATATATAGTCCAAGATACAGTATAGATGTTCAAAATTTATTTCTCTAATAAATTAATTATGTCAGGACTGACAGCTTACTTGGCTAGGTTGTATATGATTAAGCGGGTGAATAGTCCCAGCTGCTTGCATTTTTAGTCGAGTTTTGTGAATAGGTACCATTCCTGTGGGACAACCTTGACTTGGATGCTCAAAGTTAGAAGGTCCACTTGATGATAAATCTTTATTCCAACGAAATTTTGCTGAGAAAGTTGGCTTCATCTGTCGAACAAACAAAATAAAGCAGTTCAAGTGGTTTGCAAACTAAATAATATATAAATTAAGGTTAACCGCAAATTTTGTCAAGGTGGTTAAAATTTAATCCCTAAATAAATAAATAATCCATAATTAAATCACTACTCTTACATTTTGTTAATAATGTGATATTTTCTCAGGTTCCACCCCCTAGAATCGATAGATTTCCTCATGATACCTGATCATGCTTTTTGTTATTGTTGATTATAAAATTTATTAGTCCCCTAATAAAAATGCTCATATCACCATAATGCTTTTAATAAATTTATGGGAGTTATTAGGAGAGGAAAAACATGAAAAATACCAATTAAAGGTTATATAGGTCCTTCAATGAAAGTGATTTTTTTTTCCTTGTAATTCTTCAGCAAGGGATAATTAGATTTTTTATACCTGAATTTTATGATTCTTCATTAAGGGATGATTAAAAGCAGGTTGCTTATAGATATCCACGCACTCGAATTCTCTACCTTCCTGCATGTCCACAAAAGAATAAAAGAGTACAATTTAAGTTTATAAGCTTACAAGCCGCATAGCCCCAATGCGAACAAGCTGGGCGCATAAGGTATAATTCTCAACACTGACATGAAATGAAAACATATGCTCACTTTATTCTAATGTAGTCTAAGATGTCAAAAATTATATTTAATTACTACATAATTTGGATTTGATCACGAGTATTCTACTACAACATGAACACTTGATACTAATTGCAATTGGCACATTCAGCTTAAAATATAAAATAGTGAACTTTAACTTCTTCTCTTTTTTCATTTATATTTACTTTCTTTACTACTATAGGGCAATTACGACAAGAAATCGTGTGTTATTCTAAAATTAACTAGTTACTAATTTCGTCTTGGTTTTAATTCCTAATTAAAAATCCCTTTTTCATCCATCATTATTCCTCACTCAATTGTGCCCAAGTTATTAAACCCGAGTTCATGCGCACCCTTCATTCTGTATTGACTCACACTTGAGTCATCGTTCAATGAGATGTGCCTTAGAATATAAATATAAAACAGTATAATTGGACCCCATTTTATTATTTTAACAGAATAAACTAATATATATATATATATATATATATATATATATATATATATATATATATATATATATTAGTGAGCCGAATAGGTTGGATGAATGGACACAACGATTGTGTTCATAGATGCGAACAAGAGATTTTCCTCGAAGTGCTTAGCCTACCGGCCAGCTGCTTGGCAATTCCACTTACAAAGTGAGTCAAAATATACTATTCCATCTTTTAACACCAACTGTCCGACAAATAACAACCATATGTGAACATTTGCATTGAGAATTAAAAAGATTAAAACTGGGAAGTAATATTTGGCTAGATCATATATGACATTAATATTTTAGATTAGTTCAAAATTTTATTGATAATTTTAAAAAACTTCATTGGTAATATTATTTTTTTGTCCCACGTTTATACTATCTGAAATTACTTAAAATTATCGATAAAGTTTTGAACAGGTTTAAAACATTAGTATCCCACGTTTATACTATGTGAAGTTACTTAGAATTATCAATAAAGTTTTGAACAGGTTTAAAACATTAGTATAAGACTCGATCTAACTAAATATTTTTCAACAAAAATTGATAGGTACATATATACCTGCAGGCTAGAAATTTTTCTTCCACCTTCAACTCCATGGTAGATTAAACTAAGAAACAGAGCCAAGAGAAGCAATGTCGTCATACCCAGTTACAAATTCTAACAAAAAATTTTGTTATCCCTTTTGTTGATTTCGTATAATATTTATACAATTGAAGAATGATATACAAAGCTATTGACCAACGTTCCCAAATTTTCTTACAATTTAGTCAGATTGTGAAATCAATGAAGGATCCGTTCTTACTGTTTACGGAAAGATTAATGCATGATTATTAGCCCGGATTAGTTGTATAACATTACTCCAATGGTTTTAATGCTGCAAGAAAAGAAACCACTTTCACTGTTTCGGTATGTCCAACGCTGGATATGGAATGTGTAAACTAATTATATGGCCATAGGGAAAGAAAAAGAAAAAAAAGATGACCTTTGTGCGATGTACTCAATTATCAAAATTACTGAAACTAATATTTCATTTTGCTAGCCTAAGTATGGATAAATTACAGTTTACATTGGAGATCCAAAATTTCAACTTGTTGTTCGGGTGTTATAAAACAACTCTTGTTTTTTAAAATGTTACATTTGAGTATCCTTTTGCTTGAAAGCGAATTTTGACATAATATTCATGTGAGAGCGTGTCAGAACCTTTCTAAGGTTCAAAGATTATTGCTATGCTTGAAATAAATTCATCAATAACGATAAAATAATATCATACGATTATAGTAAGTCGGTCCCTTTGACACAATTATAAAAGATGAAACATTGTAATTTTCCAAGTAGAAAGTCGAAATGGTGATAAAACAAGAATATAAATATTCGAGCACATCTTTATTGATGACTTTTCAAAATTTTCAAATACAACTGAGAAATAATTGAACAATTTGCTAGAATATCAATGAGTTGACTAATGCTACCTTATAAGACTTGATTAACACTATTGGATTACACATTTGTCGAGAATTAGAAAACTTGCTGACTGCTAGAATATCTGCTTTACAACGAGCTTTGCTTTGCAGACTGATTGCTATGCTACTTGATTGCTTCAAGGGCCAATTGCTACACTACTTGATTGCTTTTAGGGTTAATTGTTGTTTTACTTGATTGCTCCTTGTTGCACTGGCTATTAGATTGATTGCTTGAGTACTTGCTCCATGAGCTGCTACTAACTACTTGATTGTTAAAGATCTTCTACTTCTATGTTGCTCCTTCAGTTGACTTTTTGTTAGAGAATTTAGTACTACTAATGCTCTTTGAGCTATCTAAGACTACGAGTTCTCCTTGAGTTGTTTTGATTTAGATTTCTATTTTTTTTTTTTTGATTGGAGACTGCCTAGAAAGTGTGCAGGTACCTTGGTATTTATAGATCTTCAAGAATTGGCCTCCAAGCACCACCTCTCAACTTCTACGAGTTACATGGCTTCATGCTAATGGGTAAGTCATTTTCTCCTTTTCTTGGGATGCAATCTCTCTTATTTTCTAATATTCTAGCAGATCACGCAATGTCACCCATGATTTTTTTACCATGATCAGCCACTATTTCCTTTACATGAGATGCACAACAGTTGTTTCTCCATGAATGAAAAGTTCATGCACTTAAGTAGCCACTAATCCTATTATTTATATAACGACCCATCCTAATCGAGCCCTACCTAGAATGAAATCATTACCTTTAAGCATCAAACCCTAACCTGTAATGCCATGCATATATTGCACCAAAGCACACATTATCATTCATAACTTCAATCAATCCATCAAAACATCAACATATATAATATGTTACCTCTTTATTGGATCATGCGTAAAATTTATGCCACGAAGTTTTACAAGGACAATCATAATTACATATCTCCTAAGGGCAGTTGACTAATAACCCAAAATAAAAGCTAGGGATGTCATTCCTATAGGCTCACCTAAAGAGATGCCAACTCGCAAGCTCTCCATAAGAGCTTATCACAAAATCCCTGGTAAGCACCTAGGAAAAAATAAAAGAAAGAGGTAGGTGAGCAATAAAGCCCAGTGATGTTCACTTATGAAGAGTACTCGATTTTTAGTTCTTAATTACTGAGCCATATCATATATCTGGTTTTACATTATTATTTCCATATATATATATATATATATATATATATATATATATATATATATATATTCACACATATGTTTGTTTATCTTTTACCATAAACAATCCTCTACATATATACTCAAAGAATGCCAAGAGATTTACAATTTATCTCACACCATCATTTTCAATTAACCACACACGTCCAGACCACAACAAAAATTTTCATTCATATCATGCCATCTATCATAATCCACTTTCACACATTTTCACATCGCAATAAAAGTCTCAATCCACAAGTTCTAATCATATCATAATGAACTTGTGCAACACAAGTTCACATAGGCATCCATTCAATAATCTCAGTTCATCTTGATCATCAAAACGAGGATGTCTTCCCATGTACCAGTACGTCAAGTATCACATTCATCACATATGTGGATTTGTGGAGATTTCCACCACCCTCTGAACCCTTTCAACCATCTTAAGCAGACCCTATTTAAAAAAAAAAAAAACAATATAAGGTAAATTTACTGAGTTGTGTTAATGTTTCGGAATCTCTTCACACACAATTATCACAAATCAAAAAGCAAAGAAATGCAATTTTCCACACATCCACACAGAGTATACACATCTTATTTCTACTATCCAACACACTTAGACAATATTCTCCCTTAACAAATAAATCAACATATATAGGCACAACTTAGATACCAACATAAAATTCATCATATTTATCATGATACTTATGCACCCATCATCACATCCAAGCCCTTATGTTATATCAAATATACATATACATCCAAGCCCTTATCTTATATCACATATACATATACATCCAAGCCTTTATCAAATACACATATATCACATCCAAGCCCTTGTGTTAAATCACATATACATATATCTATTTTAAGTCATTTATCCATTAATTTTCTCAAGTTTTAAAGTTACTGGTTTCCTTCTTGGATACTAGAGATAATGTGAACTAACCTTTTCATGTGACCAATGACCATTCTTGAGCAAGATATTTGCGTTTAATGACCATTCTTGAGCAAGCTCTTTGCCTTTAGTATTATCCTCTCTATCATCTAGATACACATAACACTTTGTTTTTCAATCACAATGTGCACCCATCTACTCCTTTATTATATTATGAAATTTATCTAAAATGTGATGTACAAAAACACACCGTGCACTATTAAACCATGTCACACACAACTATACAAGGGCGGAGCCAATATATTTCTTAAGGTAGGGCTTAAATATATTACCAATCGTACAACCACTTGATCAAATTTTTTTTCTTAGTTGCTCAATAATTAGTTTAAGTCAACAAACATAAAAGTTTTACCACATAATATTAGTTTTTATATATATCTTCAATAGAAAACGCTTCAAACAGAAATAAAAAATGAAAATAAATGATTCTCCATGTGGAGCCTGTAGATTTTTGAAGAAATGGTGCGGGGAAAATTGTGAGTGGGCACCCTATTTTCGGTACGAGGGAGCGATGGGCCATTTTGCGGCTATCAATGATCTATTCAGTATTAGATTCATTATGAGAATACTAAAAAAATTACCAGAACATCAATGATATGTTGTTGTAAGCCACCATGGCTTACGAGACAGTCACTCAAAATAGCGATCCTGTGTACGGGTATGTTGCTCAAATATGGGAGCTTCAGCTTCATGTTTGCCATGAAATTATTTTTTTTATTTTATATATATATATATATATATATATTATTAGATTAAAGACCTACAGAGGTTGGTAGACGTGCTTTCGCAAGAGAGAACAAATTATGTGATAGAAACTCCTAGTGGACCAAGCCCTTCTAATGTTCCGACCCCTCCTAATGCTCCGACTCCTCATAGTGTTTCGACTTCTTTTAGTGTTCCAACTCCTCTGATGGTTGCTCCAATGACTGCCTCTAATGAGGATCAACCCTTGGAAAATTGAGCCTCATCTAGTTGGGTAAATGAATTGGTTCTTCCAGGGAGAAATATAAATCCTTTAGATATGATAGCAAAATTGACGAATAAAGATTTTCATTTTCATTTTGGTGTGTAAAATATTCTCATATATATATATATATATATATATATATTGTATATATTAATTTTTACGAATGTTATCTTGCATGTATTTATATTTTTATTTGGAGACAAATTTGTATAAGAACTAACCACACAACTTAGCAGGACTCAAGAATTACAGCTGTTGTAGGTTTGTTGCATGCTGATTTAGGCAATCAATATATTTGTTTTAGTTCCAATCTCATGGAATATGTGTTTTTAGTACATTAACGGAAAATAAGATAATTAGATTGGGCGGAGACCCAAAATCCTGGCCCACTGTTGCTCATGCCCATCAAAATGAGCTAATTGTAGTTGCACTCCGTGAAGTTTTTCACCAAGTGTATGAGCCCTAAGAAAGAACAAAGCACAAGTAACTTCGATATTTTCCGTTGAAGTCCAGCATATTTTTGGAAAATTCAGCTCCATACATCTTTATAAACCCTAGCATCATCTTTTTTATTTTCTCTATCATGGGCACTTCTCCTCTCTAGCGGTCGAAGCCGATCTAAGCGACTAGAAGTGTAATCATTTTTACTTTAACATACTAACTGGCTTATATATATATATATATTTGAGCCCTGGAAGCAGCCCAGACCTCTTCGGAGTGTCCCTCCATCCCTACCACTATACATTATTATATGTTTTAGATTCTACATAAAATATGTACGACCCATCATTTTAATTGATTAAATTTTTATAGCTTTTCTTGAAAATTATTGAGGGAAAATAATTTAACTTTATGGTATATGCCCATTTTCCTTCAATTCTCTCTATTTCTTTCAAAATCATTGAGGGGAAAATCATTGACAAAGTTTTTTTACCCAACCGTCCATCAATTAATTGGTGTCCCTTTTTCTTTTCTCTATTCCTCATTCTCTTTCCTTTCAGAAAGCCTAATCATCCTTGGCAATCATGTACTCTTCAGCCCGAGCAAGGATATCGCTCATATCCTTTAGCGGGTGCCTAGTAAGCTTGGAGCTAAAGGACCAAAACTTGAGTCCGTTCATAAGTGTCAAGATCTACATTTTCAGATCAAGGTTCAAAATATCCTAGGTGTTAAACCATGAAATATACTCTCGGAGCTTCTCTTTCTTACGCTGAATAATACTGAAGAGACTTTCCGAAGTCTTTCGGGGTCCCTAGCTGTTGAGGAAGTGTTCTGCAAAGGCACGATTGAGCTCTTTGAAGGAGTTGATACTTCTAGGGGTCAGGTATGAATACCAGGTGCTTGCAGCCTTCTCGAGCATTAGAGGAAAGGCCCGAAACATGACAACATCAAGATGGTAGTGCAATATCATGGTGGTTTTGTAGAGCTGAATATGGTCCATGGGATCTGTGGAAGCATCGTAGGCCTTTATAATTGGCATTCGGAAATGCCAAGGGAGACGAGCCTCAAGGATCTTTTTCGTAAAGGCAGAGCTTGAGAGTTATGTTCATCCAAGACGTTTATGTTTCTTCCCTTAAATGCTTCTGCTATCCTTTTGTCTATTTCTTCTAATTTTCTGTCCAAGTCGGTGTAGTTCTTGGAGATGAAGAAACTTCGAGACTTAGTCCCAAGAGAGGGTTTGGCGGTGGAGAAACCTTGGGACTTAGTCTCAGGATGAGGAGAAGAGTCCGTGATAGAGTGAATGCTAACCATTTTGTTTAGATCAATTCGCTTTGTTGGTCGAAGACTTCGTTGAGGTAGAGGTGTAGGAGGACAAGCTTACCCCCTGAGTTTGGCAGCCAGATTCATGACAAGCTAGGTAAGTTCTAAGAATTTCTCTTGAGTTACTAGAGCAGTTGGGTTTGGTGCAGAAGGTGCCTCCAGGTTCTCTTCGACACTAGGGTCTATCGGGCTGAGCTAAGAAGGTTGTTCGTGTCTGGTTTATCCATCAGATAGTTCGTTGTGGTTCTGATTAGAGGTAGCATGTTTTGAAATGATAAGGAGTCACGAACCAGACTGTTGGCTAAAAGTGGATGCTCGTGTGGCTACCGAACTGGTACTAACGGTTTTCTTGGCAGGGTTCTTGGTCATCATTGTAATAGAAGAGTTATTTGTACTCACAAATTTAAGAAGTTTCCCATAGACAACACTAACCTGTTGATGCCGAAAATCTGTCATGAAAACGAATAGCCGGGAAATAGTACCTACACACACAAAAAGGATAAAAAATCCTAAAATTTCATCGGAGGGCCAGAGAGTTGTGCCTCTGGGAGGACTCTCTTATGCCTAAGTTAGAATAGGGCTTTTTGAGAATGTGGAGAGCTATATCGGAATGAGAGTTGTGAATGAGAATTGAATTTACCTTTTGATGGTGAGAGCCCCTTATATAGTGCTTTGGAGCATAGTCCAATTAGGAGAGTGATTGATCAGTAAGTGTCATGATAAGATCGAGATTATCCATAGGCTGGAATGTTTAAAAACTAGTTTAATAATAAGCTGGATAGTAATTTATCCATAAGCTAGATAGTAGCTTATCTATAGACTGGATGGCCATAATAGTACTGGAAAATTGGTGTGAAATTATCATTATGTCTTTTGCTAAGTGTGGCAATTAGATTGGTTGATTTTTTAAGTTATGAAAATACTCTTATACCCTTAGAGATTACCACGTGTAACGATGTCATTAGAGGGAGAATTTTCCCTTACATCATTACCAAATTATACGAAATGCTTAATTTCACAATCCTCACCTTCTCAAGTACAAGGGAGAAAAATAATTATGAAAGAATGGGTATGATTTAAAATTGATTAAAAACATTAAAAACAAAGGATTATCAGAAAAGGCAAAAGTGCTTACACAAACACTACTGTCTAACCTAAACAAGAAGAATCTCCACCCACAATTTATTTTTTTTTAGGGCGGGCGGGCGCGGGGGGGGGGGGGGGGGGGGGGGGCGGTGATGGGAGTGGGGGAATGGAATGGAGGAATGGAAAGCTAGCTAAAAAATATGATAGGTAAAACAGAAGGAGCTGGTTGACGTCCATCGCTTTCATCAATCGCCCTTATCCATCCGGACGGTTCTATTGCCATAATGATAATTTAAAAAATCTAGCATAGTAACGAGCAGCTTCAACAAGGGCAAAAATGGAAAACTTGAAATGTACGTGGAACATGACATGCCTAGCTCCATTTGCTGAGTCCACAGATGACTGTTTTAGATAGGCGCCAATATTTATTCTAATTTATTAATTATAAAATCTAAGTTTGCGCTTGTAAATCTATAATAGAGGTACGGAAAAGTGGGCAAGTAAATTAACTTACCACAACCACATTTCGATACAATCGTGGTGATATATATGATTACGAAGGGGAAGAACCCTACACAAATCACCACTCACAAACTCATCCAAACAAATTACTTTTTCAGAATCAGTCCCAGATTCTTTGTAGCGATCGTAAGCTACAGGCGTTGGAAGCTCCTTTATGGCCTGTTGCCTCTGATCGTTAAGACTTTCTGATTGTTGTATACGCGAAAATAATTCTATGTCATTTGGAGAGAGTCTCTCTAGAGATCGAGGATCACAAATGTCTACTGCTAGATCAGAATAATTATTCATGTTGCTGTGTATTTCACCAGCATTGGTGATTGGTCTCCATGGATATATAAAATTCATATAACAAAACGAAAAGCACAAGTAGAACAACACTTCCTAACAAAGTAGCAACAGTTAGTAGTGAAAATCTAAATCCATGGAGATTTAAAGAGAAATTTTGGGTATCACAAACTTTTGGGTGTTCTAAGGAGAGAGAGAGTGAAGGAAAGATTGAAAGAGAGAGAAAGGGTGATACAGATCGAGAAGGAAGGAGAGGGTGATAAAGATTTTTGGTGTAGGTGAGTTTGGATGATAGCTTATTTATTTAGGTACATAGTGGTTTAAAATGGTTACTTCAGTCTGGTTTCAGCTATTAATGGTTCAGTCATTACAATAAATAGAATGGTGAGCAATATGTAGTAACCAGATGACTCATGAAAATTTATTTTTGGTATATAAGTTGTGGATACAGCTAAGCATTTTGTTGATGCCAAATATGTGCGTTGCTGAGCTGGGGGTCGGACTGCGGAGGTACCTGCACAGGGAAAGAGAGAGGCTATAGGGTCGACGGAGGGGGTGCCTCCGAGGATGCTCTGATGCTTAAGTTAGGATAAACTCAGGTGTATATATGAGAAGCTGAAAAAGAATCTCCCCTTTTGAATGCTTACCAAGTCCTTTTTATAGAGTTTCGGAGGCGGTAGTGGGCCTAGGGCGGCCGCGATACGATACCCCAACTGGGTTGGGTAATGATGCCTATGAGGCCCAGCTAGGTGGCTGGGAGCCGTTCACTAGGGCTTTTACCTTGCTGGCTTGATCAGAAGTCGTATATGCGTTAAGACGGTTTTTACAACCCGATGTCCCAACTTGGTTGGGTAATGATGGTCTGGAGGGCGGTGATGACATGGAGGCCCAACTGGAGGCAATGATGGCCTGAAGGGCTATCATGACCTGGAGGTAATAATGGCCTGGATGGCGGTGGTGATGTGGAGGCCCAGCTGGAAGCCATGATGCCTTGAAGGGCGGTCATGACCTGGAGGGGCCAACTGTCCGAGCCTGGGTCATCCGCGTGTCTCCTTGCGGCCTGGGGTCACGATGATCCACGTGTCGTCTTTTTATTGGAAAGGTGTATTTTGGCAGTATCAGAGGCCCCCCACTTCCTTAAGTGCAACACTATGGTTAAGGAAGTAGCATAACTGGGTTGGTGTTTGTTCCTCTGTGGAGACATGATGTCGAGGTCGAAGATGTGCTCTAAGGCAAAAGAGAATGGGCCGATGACTTGTGGAACAATCACTCTGTTCGGCCAAGAACACCCATGGGGCCGAGGACTTGTGGAGCAATCCATCTCCTCTGCCAAGAACACTATGGGTCCGAGGACAAGTGGAGCAATCCATCTCCTCGGACCTTGAAGAGAATGGGGCGAGGACTTGTGGAGCAATCCATCTCCTCGACCAAGAACACCATGGGTCCGAGGACAAGTGGAGCAATCCATCTCCTCGGACCTTGAAGAGAATGGGCCGAGGACTTGTGGAGCAATCCATCTCCTCGGCCAAGAACACCATGGGTCCGAGGACAAGTGGAGCAATCTATCTCCTCGGACCTTGAAGAGAATGGGCTGAGGACTTGTGGAGCAATCCATCTCCTCGGCCAAGAACACCATGGGTCCGAGGACAAGTGGAGCAATCCATCTCCTCGGACCTTGAAGAGAATGGGCCGAGGACTCGTGGAGCAATCCATCTCCTCGGCCAAGAACACCATGGGTCCGAGGACAAGTGGAGCAATCCATCTCCTCGGACCTTGAAGAGAATGGGTCGAGGACTTGTGGAGCAATCCCTCTCCTCGGCCAAGAACACCATGGGTTTGAGGACAAGTGGAGCAATCCATCTCCTCGGACCTTGAAGAGAATGGGCCGAGGACTCGTGGAGCAATCCATCTCCTCGGCCAAGAACACCATGGGTCCGAGGACAAGTGGAGTAATCCATCTCCTCGGACCTTGAAGAGAATGGGTCGAGGACTCGTGGAGCAATCCATCTCCTCGGCCAAGAACACCATGTGTCCGAGGACAAGTGGAGCAATCAATCTCCTTGGACCTTGAAGAGAATGGGCCGAGGACTTGTGGAACAATCCATCTCCTCGGCCAAGAACACCATGGGTCCGAGGACAAGTGGAGCAATCCATCTCCTCAGACCTTGAAGAGAATGGACCGAGGACTTGTGGAGCAATCCATCTCCGCTGCCAAGAACACCATGGGTCCGAGGACCGAGGACCGGTTGAGCTATGGGAATGTGTTTCTTGTCCAAGATGGCGGCTGGAGTAACACGTGGCCTTCCTTGCGTAAATGATGGGTCATGTTTCCTTGGAATTTTAAACAGCCGTTTTAGGGAAAACGGCGGCCACCTCGTGGGACGTAACGCCCATTGGGAAAGTGTGTCGATCGCTTTGGGACTCTAAAGAGTCCCCTCGGTTTCTGCATTTGCATTAAATGGTCCTCGTTGGTCGTGACCTTTTCCCTATATAAGGGGCTTTGGCTTCCCCTTCTTCCTTACTCATTTCACAATCCCCTTTTGTTTTCAGAGAGCAGTTTCTGTGAGAGCCCTCGACCTCGTCCCGACTTTGTTTGAAAGTATTCGTCCTCGTCTCTTCAAAGAGAAAGAATTGTTCCCCTTTTCGTGAGTCTTCGTCTTGTCTCAACGCTGCAGGGAGTTTTTGGTGCTGGGGTTTTTTGGGTTATCGCGGCGTTTGCAAGATCGTGGAGAGGAATGCTTTTGGACTAATACCGAGCGTTTAGGAAGAATTCAGGAGGAGTTCAAGTCCGAATCCTTCGGACTTCAGTGAGTTCGTGTCTCTTTTATATTTAAATCATGTCTTCTTCATTTGATACATACCGTGATAGGCCTAGTAGTAGTGAGAACGGTAGGAGTAGTGTAGATGATACGAGCGGCAGCAGCTCCGAAGAAGTAGAGGTGTCCTCATCTTCTTCCGGGGGGAATGCCCCCGTAACGGGCATGCCAAGGGCAGACCCCATGGCACTAGTGCCCTACGTTCCTTTAGAGGTGGGGAGGGAGTATGAAGAGAACTCCTCGTCCGGTAAGGACATACTTAGGGCGTTGACTGATATTAGAGAGACCTCGGCTGGAGAGGAGAGGGAGGAGTGGAACTATACAGCCAACGAGATCTCTAGTCAACTGAGGGAGGAGGATTTAGAGGTGATTAGGAAGACGTATCGCATTCCGAGCGAGTACGGTCTTTAGCTGGCCAAGGTGGGAGAAAGGGCCTGTGATGTCCTCCCTGACCGAGCCCCATTCGAGCTCTGCGTGTACGAGCATCACATGCAGGCCGGGCTCCGGTTTCCCCTTCACCCCTACTTTTGTACATTCTCAAGTACTTTGATATAGTGCTGTGTCAACTAGTGCCTAATTCGGTACGGCTGATCATAGCCTTTATCTGTGTTTGTTTAGAAGTGGGCCGACCAATGACGATGGATATTTTTAAGGCCCACTTCTTGATCAGCCGGCATGGTCAGACAGGGTGGGTGGTCTTCAGTACTTGGTCGATGAGGAGGTTGCTGAAGAAGACCCCTTCATCGATCAAAAGGTGGAAGAAGAATTTCTTTTTCATCTAATCTGCCGAGGACTTCGGCTTACCTCATGCGTGGAGTATGGACCGCACCGGGAAATGCAAAAAGGTGGGCCTTCTTCCGTATGAGCAGGAAACGGTGAACGCCATGGTGGCCTTGTCTTTGGACGTCGGGGTTCCTATATGACAATAAAGAACTGGCCCGGCGAGGTCTTTGTTCTTCGTGCCCCGAGCCTTCGCTTAAGAGTGGTAAAGGCTTTGGTTTACCTTCTTCTCTCTTTATTTTTATTTGCATCGTAATCCTGTGATTTGTACTTACACTATTTCCTTCCTTTGTTTATGTGGTTTGATCAGAGATGGAGGCGGCTGCCCGTGCCCGAGAGCATGCCAAGAAGTTGGCTTTGGAGCAGAGGAGGTCGGCTCGATCCAAGAAGCAAACAGCCTCGACTTCGTGACCTAAGAAGAGGCCACCAGCTCCAGCTCCGACTCCGATCGATTTGGAGACTCCTCCAAGGCCATCGACCCAACCCGAGATACCTCCGGTCTGCGGTGCCCCGACATCGATCCCTATGACTACGGGGACTTTCACTGTCCTGGGCCCTAGCCAAGGGGCGGCTCCTGAGGCCTCGATCTTCATGCCCAACTGGGCCATCAGGACGGATGATTCCGTTTTCGCACATCCTCGGGTGGCGAGGGAACATCTGTTTAAGGGCACCCCTCCTCGCGACATTGCTGAGTTGGGTCAAAAGACCACGGACTCTCTCTGTGCTGCGACCGAGGCTTTGGCTTCTCAGGTTAGATTTTGTTTTTACTTTGTTTTACGTTCTTTCTTTACCGAACTTTGTTTCACGTATGGCTTCTGGTCTCAGATGGGTGTTCTGGTGGGCACGGCCACACGTCGCTGCATGGAGACAGCGGAGCTCCTAGGGCGTACCCAGCGCCAGCTGGAAGAGAGGATAGAGGCCGTTTGCCAGCTGCAGGCCTCGTTGGAGTCTGCTGTCCTGACTAAAGTCGAAGCCGAAGCCATTGCTCGGGCAGCTATAGAGGAGGTCGAGGCTCACCTTAGTGTCGCAGCGGAGGAAGCCGAGGCTCGTCTTTGCGCCGCTGCAGAGAAGGCTGAGGCTTGCACTCCGACGGCCGTGGAATAAGCCTTAGCATCCTTCCAGAGTTCGGAGGGCTATCGCCTGGCTATCGTTTCTGAGGGTGGCCAGCAGTACCTTACGGGGTTCATGGAGGCCAAGGGGAAGGTTGAGGCCATGTACCCGGAGCTCGATTTCTCCGCGTTGGACCTGCTGGGGCCCGAGGATGAGGAGCTGCTGGCTTCAGACGAGGAGCATGCTGATGGACAGGACCGTGACGGATGATCAGGCACGGGGTCTCCTGCCCCTCGAGATCATTAGGGCTCAGGTTGAGGGTAATCTGTCGCAGCCTCCCCTTTTGTTTTTTGGTTTTGGCCCGGCCAGTGTTTTGTTTTGTATTTTGAGGCTGTTGGTGCCCTACTTTGCCTTGTTTCAGGCTTTATGTTTTAGTTGGCAGAAAGACAGATGTAAGTAAAGTCCTTTATTTATAAAACAAGACTGTTTACATATGCGTAACACTTTTTATTGATAAAAACGTCAAAGATGTTCCGCATTCCAAGTACGAGGAATAACCTTTCCGTTCAATTCTTCGAGTTTGAAAGTGCCAGGACGACATACCTTTTTGATTCGATATGGCCCTTCCCAATTAGGGACTAGTTTGCCTGATTCTCGGGGCCTAGATACTTCATTCTTTCGTAAGATGAGGTCATGGAGACAGAAGTGCCTTACTTTTACTCTTGAATTGAAGTACCTGGTAGCTCGCTGTTGATAAACGGCAAGTCGAATTTGGGCTTTATCCCGGGCTTCATCGAGAAGATCGGCGTTCATGCGAAGGGCTTCCTCATTGCTTCGTTCCTCGAAGTTCTGTACTCGCAAGGAAGGTACTCTTATTTTCAAGGGGATCACTACCTCGGATCCATGAGTCATGAAGAAGGGGGTTTCCCCCATAGATGCTCGAGTCGTGGTTCGATATGCCCAAAGTATATTGGGTAAATGATCTGTCCACTGCTTATCTGCTTCGTCTATACGTCTTTTAATACCTTGCAGGATCGTTCGGTTGGTAACTTTGGCTTGTTCATTTGCTTGTGGGTATCCAACCGAGGAGAAACGATGGTCAATGTGTAATTCATCGCAAAATGTTTTGAACCGAACACTGTCAAACTGTTTGCCATTGTCTGTTACTAACACTTGGAGTACGCCAAACCGACATACGATTGACTTCCACACGAAGGCTCGGGCTTGAAAGTTCGTGATGCTGGCTAAGGGCTCAGCTTCCACCCATTTTGTAAAATAATCTATTGCAACTATGAGGTACTTTCGCTGGCCGGTTGCTCCGGGAAAAGGTCCGAGAAGGTCCATTCCCCACATAGCGAAAGGAAGTGGACTGACTATTGGTGTCAAAAGGTTTGCTGGTCGATGCGGCACAGTGGCATACCATTGACAGTTTTGATATTTGGTCACCAGCTCCATGGCGGCTTCCCTCATCTTTGACCAATAGTATCCTTGACAAAGGATCTTGAACGCCAAGGCACGTCCCCCGAGGTGATTTCCACATATACCTTCGTGGACTTCTCGGATGGCGTAATTAGCTTCGGTTGGGTCAAGACATTTCAAGTAGGGCATTGTCAGCCCTCGCTTATACAGGTGATTATAAGTGCGTAACGGGAGGCTCGAGACATAATCTTTCGGGCTTCGCCTTTGTTGTCAGGAAGAAGACCGTCACGCAGATATTCCAGGATAGGACTCATCCATGTTCTCTCACCAACCACGGGTAAGACCATTATTTCATCGATACTAGGTACGGCTAGGGTTTCGAGGTAGACTGCTCGCCTTGACTCGAGCTGGCAAAATGAAGCAAGCCGGGCTAATGAGTCGGCCTTCATATTTTCCACCCGCGGAATCTGGTTCAGGAAAAATACTTCGAACTGCGCAGCTAATATCTTTGCTGCTCCTAGGTAGCGAGCGATTTTTTCTCCCCGTGCCTTGAATTCGCTGTTCACCTGGTTCACCACTAGTTGGGAATCGCTATATACATGCAAATTATGTACAGAAATTACCTTGGCTAATTTCATGCCCGCGAGTAGAGCTTCATACTCGGCTTCGTTGTTTGATGCTGGAAACTTAAACCTCAAGGCGTACTCAATGGTGAAGTTGTCAGGACCGCTCAGAATGAGCCCGGCTCCACTTCCAGAGTCAGTGGAGGATCCGTCAACATGAAGGGTCCAACGTAAAAACGGGCTCGATTGGTTAACATCCTGTGGAGATTCTTCTTCCGTTAATGGCAAAGTAGTTTCCATGACAAAATCAGCTAGGGCTTGTGCTTTGACAGCTGTCCGAGGCCGATAGCGGATGTCGAACTCGCCCAACTCTATTGACCATTTGACCATTCTACCGGAAACATCTAGCTTGTGGAGTATTTGTCGAAGAGGCTGGTTGCTGAGGAGTGTGATGGTATGGGCTTTAAAATAGGGTCGAAGCTTCTGGGCCGAAATCAACAGAGCATACGCCATCTTTTCCACAGGAAGATATCTTGTTTCGGCGTCGTGAAGTACCTTGCTGACATAATACACCAGCTTCTGTGCCCCTTCTTCTTCCCGTATTAGGACGGAGGCCACTACTTCGGGTCCGACCGAAAGATACAAGAAAAGTTCTTCGCCGAATACTAGTTTGGTAAGTACGGGAGGTGTCCCCAAATATATTTTTAGCGCCCTGAATGCTTCTTGACAAGCTTCGTTCCACACAAAGTTTCGGATCCGACGAATGGCCTTAAAAAAGGGGAGGCACTTCTCGGCGGATTTTGACATGAATTGGCTGAGAGCCGCTATTCTTCCAGTAAGTCGCTGGACTTCCCTCATAGTCCGAGGTGGACTCATGTTAAGAATAGCATCGATCTTCTCTGGATTGGCTTCTATACCTCTGTGGGTGACTAGAAAGCCGAGGAATTTCCCCCCAGTGACTCCAAAGGCACATTTAGTGGGATTCAACTTCATGTGATGATGGCGGAGGATATCAAAAGCTTCTTGGAGGTTGGCCTCGTGATCTTGTGCTTCGACGCTTTTGACCAGCATGTCATCTACATATACTTACATATTCCGACCAATCTGCCCTCTGAATATCTTGTTTACTAACCTCTGGTAAGTGGCCCCGGTGTTTTTCAAACCGAATGGCATGACCCTATAACAATAGAGGCCTTGTTCTGTGATAAACACCGTCTTCTCTTGGTCAGGCAGGTGCATGAGGATTTGGTTATACCCGGAGTAGGCATCCATGAATGTTAACAGCTCATGGCCGGATGTTGCGTCAACGAGTTGGTCAATTCGGGGCAAAGGAAAACTGTCTTTCGGACAGGCTTTATTTAGATCTGAAAAGTCTATATAGATTCGCCACTTGTCGTTTGCCTTTTTTACCATCACAACATTGGATACCAAGTCTGGATAGCTCACCTCTCGGATGAAGTTGGCCGAACGTAATTTGTCAACTTCTGTCCAGACAACTGCCTGTCACTTAGGAGCAAATGACATTTTCTTCTAGATGATCGGTTTGTGGGTCGGATCCACACTCAAGCGATGTACGATGACATCCGGGCTGATCCCTAGTATATCTGCAGCGGTCCAGGCGAATAGGTCTTGGTTTGCCAGTAGAAGGGCTAACAGAGATTCCTGAAATGTGTTGGACAGGTTTGAACCAATTTGAACAGTTCTGGTGCTATCTTCGCCGAGGGGGATCTTGAGTACATCTTCTCCGGGCCTACCTCGTAGGTTGCTCACTTCATCCCTAAGGTCATCCAGTTCAAGTGGTAGAGCTTCCGTCTTCTTACCTTTTATTGCACTGAGATAACAGGATCTGGCGATTCGTTGATCTCATTTGGTTTCGCCTACTCTGTCTTCCGTGGGGAATTTGATTTTGAGATGATGGGTAGAGACAACTGCTCGGAGTTTATTCAGTGTAGGTCGTCCAAGTATCATATTGTAGGAGGAAGGTTGTCGAACAATTAACAAAGTGGAGTGTACGGTCGTTGTTTGGGGTGTCGTCCCCGCAGTTACCGGGAGAGTTATGCTGCCTTCTGTAAAGACCGATCCCCCTGAGAAGCCATAGAGTGGGGTGGAGACCAACTCTAGATGTGTATCGCCCAGTTGCATTTGTTGAAAGGCATCATAAAAGAGGATGTCGGCTGAGCTCCCGTTGTCGACCAGGACTCGTTTTACCTCATGATTGGCCACGAGGGGTGAAATTACAACAGCATCGTCGTATGGAATCTGCACTCCTTCTAAGTCTCCGTCCGAAAAAGAAATGATCTCTCCGGTCTTAGGTCGTTTATGAGGTCCAGCGATAGAGGCTATTGACCTGGCATAAGACCTACTGCGAGCATGCGATCCCCCACCAGCAGCGAGTCCTCCGTAAATGGTCTTGATAATCTTTGCCACGGGGACCTCTGGTTTTTTCTGGCTAGGCTCCCTATAACTTGGCCCTGGGCTCTTCCGAACTGCCCTTGTAGGTCTATTTCGCTCAAGAGGGCGTTCAGGGCTTCTACATGATCGTTCATCAAATTTCTCCTGTCGTGGCCCGATGTATTCTTTTAGATGCCCCCGATTGATGAGGGCTTCGATCTGGTTTTTTAAGGCCTTACATTTTTCCGTGTCATGGCTGAAGTTTCTGTGGAATCTACACCAAGTATTTCGATCTGGGTTGAGGTTCGGTGGTCTTGGGGGCCATTGCAAGAGGTCCCTGTCATGAATCTGCATTAGAATGTTGGTCCTGGAGGAATTCAGTAGTGAGTAGCTGTGGATTTGCCCCGGAGTTCTGGCTCTGGTTCCGAAAGCTGCAAGATTCCGAGGTCTATCCTCAAAAGGCCTGAGGGTTCTGGGTTTCTCATCGCGAAACGGCCGCTTAGTGGGCTCGCGGCAGGGACTAGTGGGGCCTCTCTTCCTCCTTTTCGTGTCTCATTCGCGTTCTCTTCGGAATGCCTGATCATCTTCTGCCAGCATGTATTTTTCAGCTCGCGTCAAGACTTCATTCATATCCATAGGCGGACGTTTGATGAGTTTTGAACTGAAGAATCCGGATCTTAATCCATTTTAGAATGCCAAGAGCTGAACACTGGGATCAAGGTCTGGGATCTCCCAAGCTGCAGTGTTGAATCGAGAAATATAGGCACGAAGCTTCTCTTCTTTTGACTGGACAATATTAAACAGAGACTCCGAAGTTTTCTTGGGTCCTTTGCTGCTGATGAAATGTGAGGCGAAAGCATAGCTTAGGTCTTTGAAGGTGCGGATACCTCCTGGTTTCAAGCGGAAATACCACGTCCCAGCCGCTTTCTCAAGAGTCAATGGAAATGCCCTGCACATCACAGGGTCCGAATGTCTATGGAGGGTCATTGTGGTTCGGTAGTACTGGAGATGATCCAGGGGATCGGTGGATCCATCGTAAGGTTTGATTTGTGGCATCCGAAAATTTGGTGGGAGGGGGGCGTCAAGGACTTCTTGTGTGAAAGGTAGGTCCTGCACATCGAGATCATCGCTAATATTGTGGCCGCGTTCTTTAAATGCCTCATTGATTCGTCCCTCTATGTCCTCGATCCGTTTGCCAAACCCTTCGCTGTTCTTGGACACGGGACTTTCTCCGAACTTGGCTGGGGGAGGTGAATGGGTCGCCAAACAGACATCTGCCGGTGGGCGGCGGTCGGTGGAACCGTTGTGACCTGGTTCCTGCGACGGGAGTGGTATAGTATGCTGAGGTCTCCTGCGAACGTCGGCAGCCAGATCGGCTACTAGGTGTGCGAGCTCTGTGAATTGCGCCTGGAGTGTGCCTTCATTCGGGTGAACCTCGGGTTCAGTTGAGGAACTCGCTCCCGACCATGTTCCCGACCGTTGTACGCGAGCGCCTAGATCCCTGGCGGGTGTTTAGCATGATAACAGATGAGTTCTTTAGACTTCTTCGCTGTTACTGTCAGCGAGAGATGTGGTTTCCCACGGACGACGCCAATCTGTTGATGCCAAATATGTGCGTTGCTGAGCTGGGGGTCGGATTGCGGAGGTACCTGCACAGGGAAAGAGAGAGGCTATAAGGTCGACGGAGGAGGTGCCTCCGAGGATGCTATGATGCTTAAGTTAGGATAAACTCAGGTGTATATATGAGAAGCTGAAAAAGAATCTCCCCTTTTGGATGCTTACCAAGTCCTTTTTATAGAGTTTCGGAGGCGATAGTGGGCCTAGGGCGGCCGCGATACGATACCCCAACTGGGTTAGGTAAGGATGCCTATGAGGCCCAGCTAGGTGGCTGGGAGCCGTTCACTAGGGCTTTTACCTTGCTGGCTTGATCAGAAGCTGTATATGCGTTAAGACGGTTTTTACGACCCGACGTCCCAACTTGGTTGAGTAATGATGGTCTGAAGGGCGGTGGTGACGTGGAGGCCCAACTGGAGGCAATGATGGCCTGAAGGGCGGTCATGACCTGGAGGTAATAATGGCCTGGAGGGCGGTGGTGACGTGGAGGCCCAGCTAGAGGCCATGATGCCCTGAAGGGCGGTCATGACCTGGAGGTCCAACTGTCCAAGCCTGGGTCATCCGCGTGTCTCCTTGCAGCTTGGGATCACGATGATCCACGTGTCATCTTCTTATTGGAAATGTATATTTTGACAGTATCACATTTTTTTAAGCGAATTACTAATTTGATTACAACAAAAGTTTATATTGTTTTATTATCTGATAAATAAGTCTACAATATTATCATAACTCATAAAAAATAAGAAAATTAATTGATATATAAATTAAATAAATAAATCATACAACTTAAAAATCAAATCTAAAATATTTTAGTTTCAATGTCTCAATCTTAACTATTATATCAAAGTTTTATTATGTATACAACTACGCATTCTGAGTGGTACAATTTTTTTCACTTTCAGACTTGAAAAACCGTTATATTAATTTCGCAAACGTAACTATTATTTGCATAAAATCATTAGCAAATACTCATTTTGTCTCCCCTCTTTCTTGTACAAGGCAATCAGCCTCAACTTAATAATAATGTTCAATAACTCTGTTAATATGTCAAAGCATTTTTCCAAAGCGTGATGTCATTAATTACTCAATAACCAGTTGATTGACCAAAAATTTACAAAAATAAATAAATAATTTTAAAATCCATTCTAATCCTTCAAATAAGATAATCGGATTCGACCAATCTCTCCACCAATATACCCCAGAAAAATAGCACTCACCGGAGATTCAAAAAACACAGTTCACATCATTCTTGCTAATCGACGTTCCAAAACGATATACTCATAATAGAAATAATGCAAGTTAATCTAGCAACAAACCTTGATGGAAGTGAGAATTCCATCAGCATCACTAAGTTGTAAATAAGTTCTAGAAGCTTGACCCTAGAATTAGCTAGGAACACTTACTTAGGGGAAAATAAGGAAGGAAAATAAAAAATAAAAAAAAAATTCACAAAACCAAATAGAAGCTGTAGTTACAAAACCTCCAAAATGAACATGTCGGAAGTGAATCTTTAATGACATTATAACGCTACAAGAATGAACCATCCTTGAATATTTGTGGTGCTTGGCATAATTTGATACAATTTCACGTGAAAGGAAAAAATAAAAAGGAAACAAAAATAGAGTGTGCCTGGGCACACGATTTTATTCACCTGCCAATGCTTTCATATGCATATTTTGACGTTTTAAAGTATCGTCATATATAATTTTGATGTTTAGACGTTGCAATGTGATTATCAACGCTTTGACGCGTCACAATACAACGAAAAAATCAGCGTTTGCAAATGCCGCAATTATTTTTTGTAATGCTTAAAAAGGCCGAAAACTAATGGCCCTTAAAGGTGTCAATTATATTCGATGCATGAACATTTCGACACTTTTAAGTGCCACTATCTGCTGGCATTATTTATTTCAAACACTTACCACATATATATATAATATATCTACTTCCCTGTTCTTGTATAACATTAAACTAACTCTTTTCTCAAATCCATGGAAAATCCAATATCAATATACTAATTAAATATCAATTCGATCACAACACAAAAAATATTCATAATATATTAATTAACCATGTAAATTCAAATATAACCAAGTAATTTAAATTAAGTCTCAATCAATATGTTAATTATCATTACAAAAATCAAATACGAGATTCTTCATGAACCATCAATGGCCTGCATCAAAGACTTGAGTTCATCCATTTGGAACTACATATTGCTCATTTGATCATCATATTTTACATTGTTCTATTCTGTCTGTGCTTTCAAAGTATGTATCTCATAAGCATAGACCCTATGTATCCCACAGCACTCCTAACCTGAGCAGAAAATCCAAACACATCAGTAAAAGCTGCGTCCAACCGACGCTTTATAAAAAAAGGTATCTTTATATTATTTTTCTTGAAGGGGAGGAAAATAGTTAATTGGTCCAGAAATACTAAAATTGTTCTCAGCTGTTTGGTAATCAAAATATATTTCATATTTTTCATGTGAAAATGATCACAAATTTATGTATTGTGCAGAGTGAAAACAATATGACTCCTGAGATTCCGGAATAAATAGTTCCAGCTCTAGCATTGAGACAGATAACTAACCCAGCGAGCATCTGGAAGTAGACGACCAAGCTGCCGAACTGGAATCTTTCATAGTTTTCTGGAATTTTACATCCTCTAGCTTCCAAACTTTGCAAAATTCTCTCAATGTTCTCTTTCCCCTGTAGCATTCAATTTCAAAACTTTTCACATCATTATAAATAGGAAAAAAGAAGTTATGTACACCATTTCCATTCCTCAACAATGGGAAGATAAACACACTTGAGGCGAGCATTTGCTTCTTGAGGTGCCCTTGAACCTGACATGTATCAGGTCTCAGAAACTAAAGAAAATGATAAAAGCTGGGATTTTGTTAAAACCTTTGTAGCATATATAATCATTCTAACATTGGTAACTACCTGGGCTTTTGGTTGCAGGATTGTCTTTTATAAGGGAAAACTGAAGCTGAAAAGCAAACTCATCACCATTGCAAGAGTGCAAGCTCGTAATTGCAATCTCCCCACCTTCAATTTCAGCTAAATCAATACCATTAACCTGACCAGGTAAACAATTACTCCAAACGGGTCACAAATGTTACAGTAAGGGTTGCATGACACCTTTATATAGCAGCATCAACTCATCACCAAAAATTTGAAAAGGAAAAAAAACAATGCGGTAAAAATAAACACCTAAACATTTTTATGGTAGGTAAGAACCAATATCTTTATATAATAGGAAAAATCTTTATCGTAAATGCAAATAGCATTCCTCTTTCTTTTTTCAGATTTACAATTTTTTGGCCATCTATCTATCTATTTGCTAGTAGATGAAATTGGAGATTAGTTAGAAGTTTAACACCGGAGAATGTGTCAAGGGCAAGAATCTGAAGAATTACATAAAAATTAAACAAAATTTCAACCACAAAAAAAAAAAAGAAAAAAAAAGAAAAGGAAAAAAGTAAAGTGAAAAAAAAATCCATACAAGCAATTAGCACATCAGTGTTATAGACTTAGAGTAACATATCAAAACTTGAACTCAATTGTGTTTCCGTTTTCCCTATCTTGGACACTTCATCACACTACATTTCAACGAAATAATTCATGAATACTATTATATTTCATGTATCTTTGAAAAGTTGTGCTGTGACAACGGATGCTGAAAAGGCTACATATAAAGGTATCTTCTATCAATCAGCAAATTTATTAGTACAATTGTTGTAAAAGGGTAAAAACACGGGATTTAACCAAAATGCTTGAAATATACAAGTATGTTCCTCCTTGAATCATAAAATTTGTAACAAAATTTGCTCCAATAAAATTCAAATTTTATCAACATTAGAATTCAGGTCACAAGCAAGCACAAAATCAAGATTGCATTGGACTTACTCCACAACAAGAGAATACTATTCCGAGATAGGAAACTGTCACCCATAATCTCAAGCATGGTGTACATTACAACTATCTGAAACTCAAACCAAACAACACACATAATTCAAAGTTCAAACAAGGCAGTAGAACTTACTCTTTATCACCAAGCTTCACTTCGGTGCCCCTGAACTCAGGCAAAAGAATAATGTCACCTTCCTTTACACTACCAGGAATAAGCTTGCCATCTCTACCGTGAGCCCCTGGACCCACGGCAACAACTTTTAAAGAGTTCAGCTGAATCATCAAGCACTCAAAAAAAATTATTAGGCCCAACAGTGATAAGAAGCAACTCGAGCAAGCCAGCGAACAGGTAAATAGATATAATGAAACCTCAAGCCTAAGAGATATATAGAAATTCTCTTAGTCCTCTGACCAAACAGAAAATTTACAAGAAAAAAATAAGAGAATAGGAAGTACAGAAAACTTGTGATAGGAAGTCTATTATGGCTACTCCAACGAAAAGTGAAAAGAGGTTAAAAAGAAAATAGGTTACCAATTGCAGCAACATAAACAAACACAATTAAAATGCCTACCTGAGAAGACTGAGATTTCCGCGTGGCAAGAGGTAAAGGCCACTGGGGAGACAGACTTAAATATGAATTTAAAAAATAAAAATAAAGTAGTAAAACCTACATCGCAAATGCTTCATTGTGCGAAATCAAGATAATCTTTTACTATAAACCTCTTTGCACTGGAATAAGGAATTTCTAAAACCTTGTCCCCAACTCTCAAAATCTTCTCAGCATAGGGACCAAAAACTTTTTAGTTAAAAGGAACTAGATTTTGAGGTGTAGAGATTCATAAATGAGAATTCACCATTACTGCCCCCTTCTAATTTCTTCCACTTTCAAGTTGCTATTTTGGCTCACACCAAAACATGGAAATAGCACTAAAGTCTTCTTCTTTCTTTCCATGTAAAGGTATCACAAATTCATTGGCATGCACTACCTTAGCTAAAAGCATAATGGAACTAATTTCAGTAGGCATAAGCTGATGAACAACAAACTACAGTATAAAATACAAGCAGCCAACAAGAAGCTTGAGTAAATCACATACACTAGACACGAGAACATGCTTAGAAAATCAAATTAAAGAAGCATCCTCAACCCATGCAGTTCTAAATAAATGAATATTTGCAACACTAGCTAACAGCAGAACATTCACATCAAGTACCCACCAATTGGAGGTTTTGGTTCAGTTTTCGGAAGTCATCAGCAACCAGTTCAAACAAATTTTCCAGTGAAATTGGAGTTCTTGACATTTTCTTTAGATCCAACACTGGTGGAGGACCTTGACCAACTCCTGTATTGATTCACAAAACCATAACTATCAATTATAGAGACTAATTTCCACCTCACCAGAAAACTTGCTAAACAGATAAGGCTTCTAAAATATTTTTTCACAAAGTTGTTGATATTTTTCTATGGTCCCTCTCAAGTGGTCAGAACTAAAACACAGGCAATAGATATAGAAGCAAAAAATTAATTAAAACGAAAACAGAGCAACGGGAAAATTTCTTAAACAAAAACAAAGCAAAAGAGGAACACATCACCAGCTAGACAAATTGAGAAATATGGTTTGCAAAAGTAAATGGGGTTTTTTGAATGTAGGCTCATACCTTACGAATCATCGATCCATATACCATACGAATAAGAGAAATTTTTTTAACAAACTCAGGAGCAAATAACAGTGCAAGCTTTGAGCTAACAAAACAAAAAATAAATAATGCACAAACTAAAACAAGGATTGAGGAAAGATAAGTACCTGGTTTGGAGAAGAAAAACTATGTAGTGGAAGAAAATCCTAAGCCTCTAAAAGAACCCACCCCAAACTTTCTTCTCTTGTCGAGCTGTAGTAGCACACCGTAATAGGTGTAATTAAACAACTACAGTTTAACCATAAATAATGTCAAAAGTAAAACAACGATTGAGGAAAGATATGTATTTGATTTGGGGAATAAAAACTATGTAGTGGAAGAAAATCCTAAGCCTCTAAAAGAACCCACCCCAAAATTTCACTCTCAAATTACAGAAGAAATAAATTCCGAGAAAATTAACTTGCTCTTTTAGGGTTCCTTCTCTCCCAAAATCCCTCCCGTTGATGTGTTCATCCTTCCCAAAACGAAAACCGTTGCTTAGTATTTATAGGCGAAACGTGAGAGGGTATAAACTTAAACAGTAAATTCATTTCAGAAAAATAAAAAAAAAATCAAGAATAATGAGATAGTTTGTTTTTGGTATCGCGACGTGTGAGAGAATGGAGTGAAACAATGACTGCCACAGAGGACCAGAGGAGGCCTGAAATCAACGAAGACAACTGGGCGTGTAACTTACCTTCAATTTCACGTGATGCAGGTGACGGACCAAGGGTGACGATGTCTAGAGCACAAAGGCCGGACCAAGGCTGGCCTGAAATGGAAGTGAGGCTAGGAGTGGAGGCTAGGGTTCGTCACTAATCAAAGAGAAGATTCCAGAGTGTAGATTTAAAATCTAGAATTTTACTTAAGCGCGTTGGTAACCTATGTTTTTTTACCCCACTTCGGCGTCCACAAGTGCCAATATATGATCTAAGGTCACTGTAGAACACTAATTTTTATCACTTAAAAGGGCCATTACATTTTGGCACTAATTGCTCAAAGCGTCGCAAACCTGTAAATAAGAAATACAAATGAAGAATTATTATAATATTTCCAACAAAAAATTCAGTCAATTTCCCCACTCTTGCCTCTCACAGAAGGAATGAGGTGAGATAATTTTTGGAAAATTTTAATTTATTGTGTATATCATGTAGGATATTGAGTTTGTAATTTTTGTGTTACAGGGTTAGTGGCACAAAAAGGAAAAAACCTTCAAAGAAAGACAAGGAAAAATGTCAGCCCAAACGGACAAAGGGCCAATTTCTTTTTTATTTGTGAGTTCATTGTCTCATAACAATATTTCCTTAATTTGATTTGCTTATATATGTGAATTTATCTCTTGGGTCATTGTTATTTTGTTTAATGCAAGGTCCATTGTGAAATTTTTTGGAAGAAATGGAAACATAGTTTGGTGAATTTTGGGTTGTTTCGTGGGTTGAGTATATGAGGTCTTGCATTTGACAAACTATTCCATGCAAATTTGTTCTTTAAGTGTCTTTTGTAGGGGGTTTTGAGTCTAATTTATTTATTTTCAATTTTTAAATTGTCATGCATTGGTGCTCTCACTGGTTGTGATTGTTTTGATCAATTTGGATTTCATGGTACTTAGATATCAATCAAATTAACTTATACAGAGATAATAGCAAAAATAGATAACTTGAAAAATGTCAAAACAAACTAATAAGAATGTCAAGACATAATTCTAAACTTAATGTATAGCCACCTTTGTTCAAATTTTTGCATGTGTTTTAATACATAATCACTTTTGACTCTATAAATCAAAGGCTCTCTACGTGTAAATGAAGCATAAATCCTTTTCTGTCAGCATAATAACAAGTTATGTAAGGTTAATTTTGGTTAGTTTTGATTAAGTTTTGACCATTGTGGCTCCTAAATTATAGTTTGACAATATGTTTGTTTTGGATAGTAGGGAGATGATTGAATTTTGGTTAAGGTAATTAGACAAAAGCAGGTGCAGAAAGAGTTACGGAGAAATTTGTTATAAGTTATTTAGAGTAGGCCTAGGCAATGCGCCACAATTTTATGTTACTACAAAGTATTATGTATCTATATATACGTGCATATGGATTGTGTGTATATTTTCTCTAAGTCATTCAGCATATATATACACAAACACAATGTTGAGAAATTCTTGTAAAGACTCTATTTTCCTTATGGATTGTAAACTGGATCAATCATGTTTTGTCACATTTACTGATTTCAAAATCTCATCTATCAAACTGACATGACAACTAATGATTAGCTTAGTCTATTAAATAGTGTATAAAAGAATCACTTGTGAGATTTCTAAGAGAGAGGTAGAGAGAAGTAGGTACTTCTTGAATTTTTAGAGCTTATTAACAAGAAAAACAAGTTAACAAGTAAAAGCTTTTTAAAGGCTTTGTGTCTTAGATTGGCCAAGACTTAACAAATATAATTGTCTCTAAAGAAAATGATCATCAATAGAAGAATTGTTTGCTCTGTTGCTTCTGCCATGTTGCTTTGCTGATGTTGTGTGCAACTTCAGTTTGCAGCTGGTACTATCCTTTTTCTGTTTTAGCTTCTTTGGCCTTTGTTTTTGTCCTCTCTGAAAGAGTTTTTGTGGAATCTAATATAATTGATGTGGATCTTGAAGAAAAACTATTTGCAGTGAAGCTCCCATGTTTACATTCATTAAATTAAGCGCCATGTTTGGATTCTAATTCTTTATGATTTTGATTTTGATTCTTTGAAGTAAATGAAAGAATTTTCTCATTTTAATTGCTTAAGTTTGACATGTTATTGATCCTTTATTTTCTAATTTTTACATTATTTGATTTATGAACTTGTTCTTATTGCCTTTGTTTGAAGATTATATTATTTTTGGAGGGACAATGAGCATTAATTGTGTTAAAAGAAAACAAGGATGCCAAGTTTTTCAATAAAGCAAGCAATTCTAAACCCGGAATGACCTACTAGTGGGATCTTTTCAAAAAGTATTATAAATTAATATGAAACATTATGGACATTTACAGTTCACATGTATAGTTTTTAAGAAATGGAAAGGCATACCCAAAAGGAAAAGAAAACACTTGTATAGAGATATAGCGAACAAGTGCTCAATATAGTACAATAACATGAAAAGAAAACTTTGCCTCTTCCCACTGTCAACTCTTAAGTTAAACAAAATCAATATTTTAAACATGGTGGAAAAGAAAACTTTGCCTCTTCCCACTGTCAATTCTTAAGTTAAACAAAATCGATATTTTAAACATGGTTATTATTTTAAAATATGTTGTGGTTTTTGACTAGTACATATAAATGACTAACAATCTTATTCAATGACAGTATATGCAATTGAGATGCAGTTCTGATCATTTTTCATGATTGTTACATGAGTTGAATAGCGATCAATAATCTGCGATTAAATAGATAGGCTTTAGTAGTTTTCTTTCTTTAAGGGAGGATGACAAGTTTTACTTGCACAAAGAAATTCTTATTGAGCTACTAGATAGATTTGATATATCTAGTAAATGTTTGACCATTCATGGTAGAACAATTTGTGTCTCTAAGTTGGATGTAGTACGCTTGGGCTAATGATGAAGGGTGTTGATGTTCCCAAATCTAGCGAGGCACGTGAAAATAATACAAAAAAAGGTCTCATTATACTCAATAAACAGTTGTTAGAGCTAAAAGATGGGGGGGATGTGTTCAAGAAGAAATTCTTGTCATTCTTATTTGCCACTTTCTTATCTCCCACAAATAATTTTAATGTTGATGGTTGAATCAGAGAAGTGGAAGACTTGAACACAGTGAAGGATATGAATTGGTCTAACTTATTTTGAAACCTTCATTGATGTTGTGTGCAAATTCAAAGCTAGTGAGAATCTTAAGAAGAATTTCCATGTGTTTGGTCACATGTATTTTGTGTAAGTATATGGACTTTTTTTGAAATAAGAGTCTAAATGTAAACATTTTATTTTTCTCCAAAAAAAATATGTAGTTCTTAACTTTAGGTTAATATACTGATTTGTTTCTTGTATTACTTGGAATGTATTTTAGTGGGTTGCGCAAAATTGCCTCTTCTTAAAGATCGTACCCATCCTCAACTTGGTTTCTGGGGTTCAAAACTAATCAAAGAGATGAAGAACTGAATCAATAAACTTGGAAGATTTGATAGTAAAGAGATTGTAGTGATTGAGGAAGAATGCCCTAGTTTTTATAAGCAAACAAAGAGCATTGGTGATAATGAGGTTGGAGAAAAAGGAATATATGGTAATGAGGTTGGAAAAGATGGCAATAGTGGAGACGAAGTTGGAAAAAAATGGTAGTGTTGGTGATCAGGTGATAAATGAGGATGGTAGTGGTGGGGATAAGGTTAGAAGTAAGAATGGTAATATTGTTGATGAGGTTAGAATGAGGATGGTAGTTTTGGTGATGATGTTAAATGAGGTCCATCAGCACATATTAATGGAGATAATGTGGGTCTTTTGCATAAGAAAATCAATGATTTAAATGTTGATGTTTGTTTAATGAAGCAAGATTTGAAATCAATAAAAGTTACTATTGGGAAGTTAGAGGAGGTTGTTGGGATGGTGGAAATTTCTGTTTTGAGGGTGGAGGATATAATGCATTGTATCCATGCTGAATTACTTAGGCAAATTAATCATGTTTTAAATTATATGAGTGAGAGAGACTATGAGGACAACCGATCACCTCTATGCGATGTTTATGAATCATAGCATGATAGGCACGAACTGAAGGAATGGACATCAAGTGATTCCAAGCAAAACATAGATGACAAACAAAACATAGAATACATCAGTACAGATGACATCATATCTAATTTGGATGTCTGTCACGGTCCAAACATGGATTCTTGAGGGAATTTAGATTAGTTACTTAAGAAGTCTTTTCTTTCACTTGAAAAAGAGGACTAAACCTAACGTGGAAAAGCATTTAAGCGTTCATGAAATTTCTCTTTCAGGTGATATTCAAAATAGAATCGCTTGAATTTATGTGAGGCTGAGAAAAAATTGGAGTTTGTCAATTTAATTGGTGTTGTGATGGAAGGAAATGAAGATGATTTGATTTGATATGTTTGTTATGTGTTTTATAGATGAGTTCTTTTTAGGAGATAAGAGTAATGGTCCTTTCGCAAGATCGCCCTCTAGGTGTTTGTGAGAAGTTCTTAATGGCTATGCATTGTCAGCTCCTTGGTTCTTTCTACTGGTTATGCTATTGCTTGATTGGGGAGAGGGGTATGACCTGGTTGCATATTCTCACTTCTTGAGAAGAAAATTCTTGGTAGATGCTTTGGCAAAGGTAGGTGTTACAAGAATGAGGAATTGCTTGAAGTTTGAGAGGTTACTCTGTTTTGTGATTAAGCATTGATTCATGTTATGATAGTCAGAATTGGTGTATATGGATAGTTTTGTTTTCAAGTCTATAATAAGATGAGGGTAGTTAAAGAGGAGATAATGGGATCTATTGCCTATTATCTTTGACTCACAAAGAAAAAATGACAATATCGTGATATTTAGAAGGGATATAAGTTCACCAACAGAGATGGTTATTGAGGGTTTTTACCAAACTGAAAGCAAGATCCTCCACTTGGAATATACCATTATCCAATTGTCAATTTAGACAAGCCATATAAAATCATCACCCTTGGGGTAAGGGTGATTTGAAAATTTTCTATTTTATTTTATGATCATCATGCATACATGTAATGCCCATATTTGTAAAGTAAAGGTAAATAAGTACTTTAATAAATATGACATAGAGTTAAAATAATTAATATATATTTAAATGCAAAAAGTTAAATTTTTATAAAACAATTCAAAACCTGTTGCCAAGAGAATGAAGTCTTGCTGCATGTAAGGCAGCAAGGCTGCTGAGTTGGCAAAAATAGGCTGCCGAGTTTGCAAAATTTTTTACTTATATATACATAAAACGTAATTTATTTTATTGCTTACCAAATCCTGTTTGGTTTTCCTTCAACTATAATTCAAATTACTCTCTTTCTTTAAACACTTAGGGACCGAAAGAAATGTTGAAAGAGCAAATTTTTGAAGGGGTTTACAGGAGAATTTTATTGAGAGTCACGGGAAACTCTAAGAAAAACATAAGGTAATAACGTGAAGTTTATTTTTTTGAATTTTTAACATACATGAATTTTCCCGGAATTCAAAGTGGGAATTTTCAAAGGGTGTAAATTAGGAAGATTTGAAGAGTAAATTAGAAATTCAATATAAATATTATGTAAGGTATTGACGATTAGTAACCGGGGGAAATTACTAAAAGGAGCAAGAAAGACAAGGAGGTGATCCACGGGTAGCTCTAAGTGCTACGTGGTGAGTTAGATTTACTTTAAGTAATTTAGATAAAAATGAAATATCTAGTTATAATATTAAAATAAATTATTAGCTTATACTTTGGTGGTAGATGAAAAATTGATTGATAAGTATGTTAGGAATATTGGACATGTAGAAATTTATTATGTGAGAAGTGATATTATTAGAATAATGAGTTTATTTAATAATGAAGGTGATAAATGAAATTCTTAACGAGTTATGGCTGATAAATTGGTGTGATATATGAGGAAAAGAAATTAGTGAAATTGATCAAATAGAAATTTGAGGAAAGACATGATAGCGATATTAAATATTTGAATTCATGTTTGTTTTTATATTATTGTTCATATGTGTATTTCATATCATTGTTCATATGCATATGCATGAAATAAAAGAACCGAGAGGGGGCCGTGTCTAATTGAAAAACTGTGACAGTCGGTATATACTGAAATGAAAAAACCGAGAGAGGGTCGGTCTAAGATAAAAACATGTCAACATATGGGAAGATGTTCCCCAATAATAATTCATGAATTGCATCTATTTTAAATATTGATTGTATTACTGAAGTGTTATTATTATTATAAATTTATTATTAGATGAATGAGTCTCATAGAGAGACAGTTATGATGAGAAAGAAACATAAAAATATAATATGATAAGAACTATCTAAATATTAGACTATATGCTATTATCAAGTTATATGAGATATAAATGATTAAATATTAAAGAACTATTCATACAAATTGAATATTTCTAGTAAATTTAGTTCACTAAGCTTGTGAAGCTCATCCCTCATTGTACAATGATTTCAGGTAGCAGGCAGGACAAATAGTATGGTGGGTTGAGAGTCAGACGAAATCATTTTATATAAGCCACATACTTGTCCAAATTCTCATACTAATGAGAAAATAAATTAAAAATTTATTTGTAAATATTCATGCTTTTTACATTGTATATTATGTTTAAGTCAAGATCATAATGATGTATCTCCCATGTTGAGGGTTGAGGATTGAAGTGAAACTTTCTGTTAGTATTACTTTTATTGTTGCATATATGTGTTTTGCTGATATGTTCAAAATGTGATGATACTATCTCGGGGGTGGTCAACCCGGGATGGGTTGTTACAATACATATAATATAAATTGATTAAATAATTTTTTGGTTGGATTAATGTAAAAATATAAATGTGTAAAAATGTAAAATAAGGGTTTAGAATTTAATATATATATATATATATATATATATATATAATGAAATGAAAATTAAAAAAATAAAAATAAAGGAGCGGTAAAGAAGAACATGAAAGTTTTTCATATTCACATGAATGATTTCATTTTATAATAAAATAATATAATTATAAAAAGGAAAATTTAGACATAAGGTATATTTTCTTCATTTTTTTTTCTCTCTTCCTTTCTTCTACTCTATTTCTCTCTAGTAAAATTTAGACAGAAGTTCTCCAATATTTTAGATAATTTCAGTTTTCCAACTTTAAGAACAAGATTTCATCATATTTTGGTAAGTTTTCAATAAGATCCATATTTCAGTTTTATATTATAATTAAACATTTAGCTAAAGAATTGTTTGTTTTATGTATTTAGACATAAATTTTAATAATTCAATTATTGGAGTTGTAAAACTATGCACACAACTGAAGAATTTTGCTATTGAAGCTTGGAAATTTCATATTTATATATTAAAGTGTTATTTCATTTTTAGTATATTTAAAGCTTTTAGATTAATTGTTCAAGAATTTATGGTATAATTAAATGTATTGGGAGATTAAAAATATGAAATTTTTATATGAATATACTGGTTGAAATTAGATTTTTTTAATATGAATATATACGGTTAGGGATGTTAAATTTTTTTATGGAATATGTAAAGAAAAGAGTTCAAATAACTAAAACTTTGATTTGAAAATAGGTTGAAACATGCATACCTATATACATGAATTTAGCCCATTATAAGGGTTTAGATCAAGTTCTGAGATAGTAATACTGGTTAGCATATTCTTGTTAGGTGAAGGTATAGTAGGAGGAGTAGGTCAGAGTAATCATGCTTTGTTAAAAGCATCTGGATTGGGTATATTTGAGGTGAGTTTTTACTACCAAACTATATATAAATTCCCATTGCTTTTATATGGTAAAAATGTGTTATGTGCTTGAATTTATGAATTGTTTGAGAAAAAGATAAATTTGTACATTTGGAATGATTTGGGAAGAAACATGAATTATTATTTGTGATTTGATATGATTGGTCATTTTTGAATGATTTATGAAATGAGTTGTATTTATTGAAATAAAATGTTTATGCCATGTTTGGAGCATGAAAAGAGTTAAGAATAGAATTTGTTATTTAAATGATAAGAATGGGTGTGGTACTGATATTGTAATAATACATAGAAGTGTCATGTTGGATGGGGACATTTATTAGATTGTATTATGTACATATCCTGTTGGATGGGGATACGAGATGGTAAAAAGGGCGTGCCCTAAAGATTACTTCACCCTCAACTGCAGTTTGTTTTTTTATCCGGGTACGTGTCTTGCTAGATGGGAACACTTATGAGTCTTTCTGGATAGGGACATCATCATATATAATCTATTGAATGGGAATACAAAATGATAAAATATATGTGTATACTTGCTCTTTGGAAACCATCCCACGAGGATTGAAAAATTACTAATAAATACCAAATTTATTAAACTATAATCTATTTGAGAATTCGAATGAGAGTGAATTATTGAACTAGAGAGTTTAAAATAACGAAATTAAATAAGCAAGTTAAGATCAAGGAAACAAGATTCTAGGGCTCTCGATTCACCATAACTGATCCTATGTGAATTTCCTACTTGAATTAATTGCAATTATTTCCTATTGTTGATTATCGAGTCTCTAATTTATTCATTAATCTTTCTCAAGCATTAACAAAATATCCCAACAAGCAAATCTTCTACATCTCTGTGAAAACTCTAAACTTGTCAAAATTCAGTAAGGACAAGAAACCTTATAGAGATTACACTAGTCCATAGATGTCTCTATTCTACAGATTCCTTGTGGTATCTCAAACATATGCTGAAACAATTATCACTTATCAGTCTCAAATTGAATCCCAAATCATGTAAATGTTGATCAATCATTCACAAGCATTAAACCTAGAATGAAATACTCAACAATATTAAACAACTACTAAATTAGTTCAATTAAAGGAAGATTCACATAATCATAGTTAGGCTACATCTTAACCCTAAAAAATGGAGATTAGTTCATGATAAACTTGAATAAAAACATAATCAAAGAGTTTAACATCAAGAAATTGAAAGAAATTTGGAATAAAGAAAAAAAACTCAAAAACCAGTCTCCTCTTTGATGTTCTGCTTCCTTTGATTGCTCTAGAAAATAAATCCCTAAAAAAAATCATGAAAAAACCCAGCATGCGTCTGGTTCTCTGCCAAGTGATAGACTACTCTCCCCCCCTGTTTTAGAACCAACCTCCCAAGGAAAGAAAATAATTGCCCTTTTCTAAATAGTAGATTCTGCAGATTTTCGGCCTCAGATTGTGGGGTCGTTCCTATTGTAACTAGGAGGACTATTTTTCAGCAAATATTGATGCTCCTAAAAAGCCATATAGAGGAGATGAGATTGGTTTTAGTTGATTGTCCTTCATCTACAACTTTTGGAAAGTGTCATAGAAAAGAATATTTGTTGAGCTCCCATTATCTACTAGGATCCGTCTAATATCATGATTGACGATGAGAAGTGAGACCATTACAGCGTCATCATATGGGACATGTATTCCCTCTAGGTCATCATTAGTGAAAGATATTATCTAACTTGTCTTCATCCGTTTATGGGCCGTTGACCGAGGCTATCGATCGAGAGTAGGTCCTTCTTGCTTGTCCGGACTGTCCTCCAGTTGCGGGTCCTCTGAAGATTGTTTTGATGGTTCTTGTTACTGTAATGTCTGAATTTTCTCGATTATTCTCCCTCTGATTTGGCCTAGGACTTCTCCTAGGGCCTTAGCAATCTCGACGATCATATCCAGAACATTCGACGTTTTATCTGTATAGGCGTTTTGGACTTTTCCTAGAGCGATCTTCATCTCCTCCAGTCTGTCGGGGCCCGGTGAACTCCTTCAAATACCCTATGCTAATAAGGGATTCAATATGTTGTTCGGGGGCATATCACTCATCGATGTCATGACCATGGTCCTTGTGGAACCGACACCACTTATTTCGGTTCCCGTTAGGATGGAGTGGTTTTGGAGGCCATCGGAGGATTTCCCTGTCCTGGACCTACATCAGGATGTTTGTTCTAGAAGCATTCAGCGGAGTAAAGTTTTCAAAGCTTGTGGCAGTCTTTGTTCTGTTATCATGGCGAGGTCTTTTGGCTGAGCTATCTCTTGCTTCGTTGGTGTCTTTCCTATTCTTCTCTTTCTCTTCGGAAGGCTTGGTCATCCTTGGCGAGTATGTACTCCTCGGTTGTAGGCAATATTTCACTCATATCTTTGTGAGGAAATCATATGAGCTTATGGATGAAGGCCCCAGATCTAAGCCCGTTCTTTAATGCCAAGATCTGTATAGCCAGATCAAGATCTGAGATCTCCCATGCTACGGCATTGAAGAGCGAGATAAACTCTCAGAGTCTTTCTACCTTTCGCTGAATGATGTTGAAGAGGGCCTAAGAGGTTTTCTAAGGAACTTCACTCCTAAGAAAATGCACTGCGAAAGCACTACTGAGCTTCTTAAAGGATCCGATGCTGCGGGGTTTGAGGTGTGAATACCAAGTACTAGCAGCCTTTTCAAGAGTTAGGAGAAGGCTCGGCATACGACTGTGTTTGGGTGATAGTGTAGCATCATAGTGGTTCTGAAGAGTTGCAAGTGATCCATAGAGTCAGTGGAGTTATCGTTGGCCTTGATGAACGGCATTCGGAAGTTCGGAGGGCGAAGGGCCTCTAGGATCTCTTTGGTGAAGGGTGGATCCTGGGTATTCAACTCATCCAATGCGTTGTTGTTTCTGCCTTTGAAAGCTTTATTTATCTTCTCCTCAATTTCTTCAAACCTTTTGTTTAGGTGGGTATGGATGTTGTTTTTTGAGAAGGAGAACCCCCTGGATCTAGTTACCGAAGACCTCCTGGAAGTGGAGTTATCTTGGAATTCAGTGATACGCGGAGGAGAGGATCCGACGGTAGAGCGACTACTGGAAGACTTACTATGACTGGGTTGATTTTTTCGTCTAAAGCCTTGGCGAGAGGACGAAGATGAATGAGGTCAGGCTTTTCCTCAGACCTTAGGAGTTAAGTCGGTAACGAGACTCGAGAGTTCCAAGAATTGTTCCTGAATCACCGGAATGATAGAATGTAATGGAGGAGACGCTTCTTGGTTCTCTTAAAGACCATATTCTATTGACTTGTGACGAGGAGGTTGCGCGCGCCTAGTTTACTAGCCGAGGGATCTAAGTGGATTTTGGCTAAGGGCGGTGTGTTCGGAGACAGTAGGGAATCGTGAACCAGACTATTGACTATGGGTGTCTGTTTGTGTGGCAGCAGTGTGAGTTCTGACGACGCCTTTGGTGGTATTTTTGGGTGGCATGGCAATAGATGAGTTCTTATGGTTTTTCTTCTCCCCTTCAAGAAAGCGAAAGATTGTGGTTTCTCATGGAAGGTACCAATCTATTGATACTGAAAATCTGCTAGAGAAGAATACAACTGGAGAATTAGATTTGCACACATGAAATAAAGAAAAAAAATCTAAAGGCCACCAGAAGCAGAAGGGTGGAACCTTCGGGGACTCTCCGATACCCAAGTCAGTCTTAGGGTTTTTGAGAGAAAAGATGGAAAGGGATGAAATGACCTTTAGTCAGGGAAATAGTGAAAAGGAATGAAAGAATGTTTATCTCGTGAATATGATGGCTCTTTTTTATAATTAGTTAGGGTAGGTTCCAGAAATCAAATCATTTCATTGCTGAGGACGTGATTCTTAAAAAACACTAATGATGGCTATGCGAGGAATCTTCTAAGGATAGCTATGCTATAACGATTTCATAGTGAGATTACTATAAGACCCTTCACCACGTGTCAGTCTTTGGTTACTTGATCTATATGATTGTTAGATATCCTTTTTGTCCACATTGGTTGCCACGTGTCCTTTTATCATTGGAGAACTAAATTTCTCCTATATCAGTTGGCATAAACAATTACAATAGAATTTTTGCCCATATTATATCATGAAATTTTTTTGATGTCAAAATCGTTATATTGTTATAACATGGAAGCAATACTGCTTTGAATGATAAGATTATATTTTTATTTATTTTTTCATTTGAAATTAATTTTGTCAATTTATTCGGTAATGCTTTGATTTTTTTTATTTGTAACTAAGGAATGTTAATCATCTTTGGTGGACACATCTTAGATCTTAAATCTTGAGATATATGGTCCCTTACACTTCACGCACCGGGAAAGTGAACTTTTTTTTTTATTAATTAGCCCTATGGTGATCACAAAGGGATGAGAGAAAGAATCAAACTTGTGATCTCACACAATGAGGTCTCCAACTTTGGAGTAATCTTTGACCAGATCAAATTTAAAACCGATGTTTTAGATTCGTCCGAAACTTCATTGGTAATTTTGAAGAACTTCACCACTAACATTATTTTTTTTGGGTCTCACACCTATACTGACGTTACTAGAGAGTTTCAAATGAATCTAAAACATTAATTGTAGATCAAATCTAACTAAGAAATTTTAAACCTTTTATATTTACTACTCATACATTAATAATTATGGCCAATCGACCCCATCCTATTATTATAACCTTTAAATTTTTTATTGGAGTAATAAAATATTAAAATGGTAAAAGACATAATAAAGTAACTATTTCTTGTCTTTTCCTATAGTTACTTTATTACTAAACTTGTAAATGAAATATACATGTGTTTTCTCATTTCCTTTCCTTTCATGTCCTTTACTTTCTTTTTCTTCCAAAGTTCCCAAACATGGCACGGTCACAACTCACACAAGTAGTAGCGGCCTCATCAGCGAGAATTAAAAATTGTCCCTAATAATCCCCCAAAATTCTATGGATCTCCCTCCAGTCTTCATTGTCCATTTTATATAAATCACTACTTTGAATTGATGGACATCACAAGATGGATTCAAAGATTGGATTTTGCTCATTAATAGTCTCTATTCCTTATTCCTTAGTCATTCCACTTCTAAAGAGAATACCAACACCATCAAAGCCATATATATATATATATATATATATATATATATATATATATATATATATATATGAAGAAACTAAACTAAAAATTAAGGTTTGTGTTTACTGAATACTTATTGTTACAATAGTAGGAGTTCATATTTATAATGTATGTATATAAGAGTTTCCTAATTACATTAGAACTAAGATTTCCTAATATTATTTACATTAAAAAATATATACATTTACATGCCTCCTCAATCCGAATAGAGTAAAACCACATAGAGATTGCTTTTATGTTGAAGAATTCAAAGTGAAGACAACCCTTTTGTAAATATATTTGCAGGCTGAGCATCAGTGGGAATATAGGGAATTTGAACATCTCCTTATGCTACTTTTTCATTAACAAAATGAAAATCTATCTCAATGTGCTTGGTGCGAGCATGAAAAACTGGATTACTGGCAAGATGAGTGGCACCAATGGTATCACAGTACACTTGAATCGTATAAGCCAAGAACACATGTAAGTCATAGGGAAGCTGACAAATCTAGTAGGTCTTAGCTACAATATAAGCAACATAAGCAAGGGATCGATATTCATATTCAGTTTTGGAACAAGACACAGTAGGTTGTTTCTTTGCTTTTGAAGAAATAAGATTCGGTCCAAGAAAGACTGCATAACCTGTGGTGGATCGACGACTGTCAAGTCAGCCTGCCTAGTCTGCATCTGCATAGCAAGAAAAAGAGAAATCATTTGCAGAAGCAAGACGTAAAACATGATTAGTAGTACCACATAAATATCGAAAAATGCATTTGACAATCTGAAAATGAGTCATGCGAGGAGCACGCAAAAACTGACTAGCCAGATTAACAGTATATGCAATATCAGGTCAGGTTATGGTTAAATACTGAAGACCTCTAACCATACTCCTAAATTCAGAGGGATTTGCTATTAGTTCACCCTTGTGTTGTGAAGGTGCGGATTGGAAATGTAGAGGGATTTTAATGGGTTTTGCAAAAGACATAGAAATTTTAAGTAAAAGGTCTTTGGTGTATTTAGTTTAAGAGAGAAACAAACCAATTAGATGACAAACCGCTTCAATTCCAAGAAAATAATGAAGATCACCAAGATCCTTCATAGTAAAGTGATTAAAGTATGAATAAAATGAAAAAAAAGTAGGGTAGTATTATTACCTGTGAGGATAATGTCATCAATATATTGGAGTAAGATAAGAAGACCATGAGAGGACTAGAGAACAAACATAGAACTGTCTGCCTGGCTGTAAGAAAAACCAAGAGAGAGAAGAAAAGAACTGAAGCAGTGAAACCAAGCCCTAGGAGCCTATTTTAGACCATAGATAGCTTTGCATAATTTACAAACATGAGAGGGACGAAGGCTATCAATAAAATCAAGAGGTTGTTTCGTTTAAACAACTTCATCAAGATATCCATGAAGAAAAGCATTCTTAACATCCAATTGTCTAATTACCCAATGATGAGAAATAGCTAAGGATAAGACAGTACATATAGTAGTAGGTTTAAAAACTGAACTAAAAGTTTCATGATAGTCAATACTTGTTTGTTGGTGGAATCCCTGAATGACCAACCTTGCTTTGTAGCGTTCCACAGACCCATCAGCCCGATATTTAATCATGTAAATCCACTTACACCCAACTAAATTTTTCATTGGATCATATGGTATCAAAGCTATTGATCCTGCTTTGAGAGTCGTCTTTTTAACCTCCACAATTTCGACGGGCGACCTAATGCCGCTCGTCCGGACATAGCCCATTTATTTCTTATTCTAGACTATTATAATTTTTTAGATTTTATTTTTTCCACGACTACAAATCAATTTACACTGGAAAAATTGACTAGATCAAGCCCAAAGATCTGTTTCCAGTATGTCTGCGACCCACGATTCCGCTCAGGTCCTGCCAAGCTACTACCCGTGATTCCGCTCTGGGTCCTTATCAGTCACATGTTCCAAGTAATCCCCTTATTTTTGTATCCCTCAGTAATCCTCAACCAATCTTGTGAAGGAGTGTTAGAGCGGAGCTCATACTCTTTACCTTGTTTTGACCCATGTTTGAGTTCTTTTTTTGTTTCCAGCGATGGTACATGCAAGGAGATGAGCTTGCATGTGAGGGGGAGTTACTTCTGCAAAGTTCTTCATCAAAACTTGGTATCAAGCTGCAAAGTTCTTCATTGAAATTTGTTCTTCTTGATGCTTCTTTCATTTAGTTTGCAAACTCAAGTTGGCATCCACTTTACCACGTTGAGTTTGAGGGGAGGCTGTTAACGTATATGATATTTACTATTCCTATTGCAATATATGAGTTTTCTAATTACATTAGAACTAGGTTTCCTAATTATATTAGAACTAGGATTTCCTAATATTATTTACATTAGGAAATATATACATTTACTAGACGGATCCACAATCTTTACTTAAGGGGGCGAGCAAATGTGTACAATCAATTTTTTTATTTTTTATTATGGGACTAAAAATTCATCAAATTATATTTAAAAAATAAAATGCATATAATTAAAGAGTGAGTATTTTTTAAGGTCAAATTGAAATGGCTCAAATTTAATATAAATTCTTGAATTTCATCAAGTTGATAATATGATACTCTAAAATTTGATGGTATAGTTCTGCATGAAACATCTACTTCTTATATTTCATCCTTAAAGATTTGGGAGGACTTTGAATGTGAAGATTAGATAGTAGAAGTTGAAGTTGGAGTTGGAGCCGATTATTAGCATCAGGATTTTGCATAACTTCTCTTTTAAAAAACAATGTCAATGATAGTTGGTTTGCCTATTTAAATATTTGTTATCAAATTTCAACTAATATATCAAAATATAAGAAATGATAAGTAAACAAAACTCAAATAGTTTACTTTTAGATATTGTACATTTAGTGCTTAGAATATTTTAATTTTTTCTATCTAAGTATATTATAATTATACCAAAAACTACAAAATAACCTTAATATAATGTTATCCTAAAATCAAAATAATTATAATTAATTAATAAATGCAAAGAAAGTGCTAGAGTGTAGGAGTCTAATCCTATCAGGGAAAGAAAGGAAATAATTTTTAATATTCAGGAAAAAATAAAAACTTGGTTCGATTGAAAATGTTCAGTCATACTCTGGTAACCTGTTACTCTCTTTCTCCTGATTTATCATTTCTGGATATAAATGAGTCTATTTTGGATCTAACCCTCTTTTTATGTTCTCAGATTTAATCATCTAATTGAACCAAACTTTCTTGGATCCGACTTATATTAGATTTTTTCTCTGTAGTTTTGGGTGCCATTGAATATCGGCTCCGGTAAGTATCCTTTTTTCTTTAATGTGAAAATTTATAGTCATTGGTTTTTGGGAAGGATTATACGTGTATTAGTATATCCGTATTAAAAATACTGTTCCATTCTGGCTACAGTTATTTGGTCCTTTAATTTTAAGTATTTGTGAGGCAAATGCCAATTTCAATATGGTGGAGAGTTTGTTGATTTTTTTTTTTTGGTAGTATCAGAATTAGACTTTTGTTTGTTCCTTTTGCTGCCTTTGGTTACAGAACATATTTTTAAATGTGGGAGTGTATATGGCTTGTGTTTGTGTTGTGAATGACAAGATTGTATGTGCAAATGTAACTGGATTTATCCATTTTGTTGGTTTACTATTGTTATGTGTTTGTATGTTTCAGTTCATGTATTCGAATATTATATCTAAAATTTTGCATCTGTTTATTCTATAAATGCTTCTAATCTATGTTGCAATCTTTGTTCCATTACCTTTTTTACTCTTTTTTTTTCTTAGATTAACGCAGTACTGCTGATGTTTGTGATCTGTTTCAAAGACATAATTGAGTGTGAATGCTGCACATTGCATGAAATTTGTACACAATACCCATATTAACACACAGATTCCTGCAGTTCTCAAGAGAGCAGATGTCCATTTATATAATTAACATGTTCATGAAAAGATATTATGATGGTCAAGCTTTAATCATGACAATTGATACTTGCATATTAAGTATATGAGTATCTTTATTCATATAGATTTGAATGTGTGTATCTTGTGAGTTTGTCAGATAGCTGAAAGGGGATCTTAAAAAGGTAATGGTTGCTCTTGTAGCAGAAGACTGAAAGTTTGGACTTATTTAATGGTAGATGGGATGATATGGGCTCATAACTTTTAATATTTGTGAGTTAAAGTGAATTGAGCCGGTCACTTCTCATGATAGGGATGCTTACTTTTCAAACTCAACCTTGATCTTAGTTTGTTTAATTGGTGAGTGACCTCTTGTGTTTACCAGAGACCTTAACTGAGCTGTAGCCCAAGCAAGATTTTCAAATTTCAGTTTTTTCTTTCGTTTTTTGCTTAAAACTTCAAGGTTCCGAAGGTTGAAAATTTAGGAGTTTTCTCTACCAGATTGATGTTGTTGGTCTTGGCTAGAAGAATTAGTTTTCGTTCTTTCTCTTGTAAAAAAGATATTCATTTATCAGCTTCCAAGCATGCTCTAGACTCACCAAGAACACGAATTCTATTTGTTGTTCTTTAAAGGTTCTCACGGATTCAATTTTTTTATATGATGCTTCAATTGCTACCTCTCGAAATGATGCTTCAACATTACGCTGAAATAATGATGTGAGCATTAGAGGACTTGGCATAGGGCTTATATGCACTTTAGTAGACATAAGAAATATGGAACCTATGGTAATTGATCTATTTTTCTTGTAAGTATGATAACAGATCCATATTCTATGGATATGACCCATTGGAACTAACCTAGTTGCCAGTTGGTGTTATACTGGACCCTAAAACAAGGAATGGAAGCATTACGCAATGACTAAATTCTTTTTATCAATGTAAGCGAACATATGGTCCTTATTTCTGCCATCAATTACAAATAGTCTCCATTTGAGGTTAAGTTTACTAGCAGGACTTGCTTGTTTGCTTCTGTTTAAGTTGTAACCTCACCCCAAATGCCAAATTTTCTTAAAAGGATTGCTCCTTTGTTTAGGTATACTGTAACTAAGTAGCTAATAATTAAGTACGATATTTAAATACTAATAATTTTCATTAAAAAATATTTCCATCGTCCATTGTTCCAAAGCTAAAGCTCAGATTGGAGATGGTCTGTCCTAGCCTTGTTATCATTGGATTTTCAGTCTTTTCTTCTTGAAACTTGTTATGTTTATCTTGAATAATTAGATTCATTTTTCCATTTTTATTTTTGCAGATGGAAGAAATGACCAAAGATCTTACGGCTGGGACCGTTGGGGGGGCTGTGCAGTTGATTTGTGGGCACCCCTTCGATACCATCAAGGTCAAGCTGCAAAGCCAGCCTGCTCCACTCCCTGGCCAACCTCCCAAGTATGCTGGTGCAATGGATGCTGTCAGGCAAACTATAGCTGCTGAAGGCCCAAGGGGGTTATTTAAAGGTATGGGGGCTCCACTTGTTACTGTGGCAGCCTTCAATGCAGTCCTCTTTACGGTAAGAGGGCAAATGGAGGCATTGTTGAGGTCAGAACTTGGTGTGCCCCTGACAGTTAACCAACAAGTCATTTGTGGGGCTGGGGCTGGACTTTCTGTTTCCTTTTTAGCTTGCCCCACTGAATTGATCAAATGCAGGTCAGTACTTTTCTCATTCTATCAGCCTACATCACATAACTGTACCATGTACAGCTCAAGAATTTTACACCTGTATTGAAAAATCTCAGATGCTTTGAGCATTCCCGCTTTCACCTTGTGCAAGTTATCCATGAACTGTTGCCAGCTTATCTTTTCCATTGATAATCAGAAGTACGAGGGAAGGCAAGGAAAAATCCGGTTCCTTTTGTTTAGTAGTCTTATAAAATACAATCGTCTACCTCTCATGCATTCCACTGACTAAATGAATTGTAACAAAATCGTGATTTATTTTCAGATTCCAAAGTTCTACACTTTTTTGTATGGCAATAATTCCTAAAATCTTATATTTTCATCTTATTTAGATGGAGAAACTTAATAAAACCTTTAAACTGATTGGGTTTCATGGTGAAAAAAGGTTGCAAGCCCAAAGTCAAATGGCAGGCTCTGACTCAGCATCTGTGGCAATGAAGTATGGAGGGCCAATGGATGTTGCCAGGCATGTTATCAGATCAGGTGGCGTAAGGGGTCTCTTCAAGGGCTTGGTTCCCACAATGGCACGTGAGATTCCTGGAAATGCTGCTATGTTTGGTGTCTATGAAGCACTGAAGCAGTTCCTTGCAGGAGGGCAAGACACTTCTCAGTTGGGAAGAGGCTCTTTGATTGTGGCTGGAGGCTTGGCTGGAGCTTCTTTCTGGGTATCTGTTTACCCAACTGATGTTGTCAAGAGTGTAATCCAGGTAGATGATTTTAAAAACCCCAAATTCTCCGGCTCCATTGATGCTTTTAGAAAGATCCTGGCCTCAGATGGCGTTAAAGGATTGTACAAAGGATTTGGCCCCGCGATGGCCCGAAGTATTTTTGCCAATGCAGCGTGCTTCTTGGCGTACGAGGTGACAAAGTCTAGTTTGGGATGATTAGTTTTCTTGGGCACCCGTCACCTGCCAAGGATAATGGTGAATGTTAACCACTGTTATCGTATTCTCTTATCAGTTTATTGATTCATGCTTGTCTCAGAAATTGTTTAGCAATACAGTAAGAGGCTTTTCATTCTTCATGATTTATGTATTTTTCATTTGGGTGCTGGAAGGAACATTCTCCCTCCCAATTTTTTTTTTACATGCATTAATTGCAGAAATTTTATCTTGGAAAGAGATTTCTTTGCCAGATGATTTTCATGTGACCAATGGATGATAGATATGGTCCCTGGTGTTCGTTGGTTGTCCTTTAGGAGTTGCACAAGTTTTTTGTGTCCAATAAAATAAAAATAGGAAAAATGACTGTCTTTAACAGATAAAATTGAATGGAGAGGCAACCTTGCTTGACTTAGCAGCTAAGCAGCTGTGATTCGCCTTTCATGTTAATAGAAGAACCATCTTTTTGGTAAAATAAATAGCAATTCACAAAATCTGTTCTATTAGATGCATCATTTGGAAGAGAATTATGAACTCTTACATAGCTGCTTGCCTGTGTGTCTGTAAAAGACAAAATGGCTGTTAAAACACCATTGTTTTTGTGGCAATAACACTCCTTTACCTCTCCTTGTTTGATAATGAAAATTGTTGTTCTAGTGAAACCGAATAAATTTTCTGGGTCAAAAGTTCAAATTAAGGTTTCATTAAATTTCATTCAGCTATGTGTTTGGATGGAAAGAAAATAAAGGAAAGGGGGGGATCCTCAATTTTCCCTCAATCCAAACACAAGCACTTAAAACATTTTTAGCAATAAAAATGGAGTGAAACAAGGTTGATTCTTGGCCTCTACTTAGCTTTAGTACTCATTTTATCTTTTTAATGATTTGGGGAGCTCACTTTTATTTTGGGCCTTGTCAAGAGCCCAAAGGTTGGTCTATGGATCACTTGAATTTTGGAGAATGAGACCAGTCTCCACTGCCAACTCATCCAAATTCTATGGCTGGTAATGTAACAAGCTACCGCGTGATTTGTGAGGCATTCCGACAGAAACGGAAAATTTCATTAATAATTTTAAGAATTTTATTGTTAATGTTAATTTTTGGATCTCACATTTATATTGATGTTATCAATAAAATTTTTCAATATTATTAATGGAGTTTTCAACTGATATAAACATAATTGTTTAAACCCGAGTCAATCAAAAAATTTTAAAACTTGTGAGGTATAAGAGAAAATCTTGATTGTATCAGGGTTAGAAACTTAATTGGTAAATTTTTAAAATTTTATTAATAATATTCATACATATTCAATTAATATTATTAATTATCAAAAATTACTAATCAAACTTCTAACCTGTGCAAATCTCTCGCCAAGAATTTTTTTTTTTTTTTAGGTATAGTGATAGCTTTTCAAAAGCACACAAACTAACAAACACAACATTTTGATCTAATCAGTAACCCAAACATAGCAAGATCTGTAGCATGCAGCAACAAATGGAATTTGGAAGACAATCTCACTCCGCCATGCCTCTTGTTTCTAGGCTCGATCATTTGGATTTCATTGTGATTTTTCTCTCCTTATTTTTCACTCTTAAAATTTGCTTCTTAAAAGTACTAACATTATGGTTTTCCATGTGCTTTGTTTTTAAAAAAATCTTGTTCATGTGATATAGATGAAATATCTAGAAGGAAAACAGAGTTTGCCCAAATGGGGAGGCGATAATTCGATTGGAGGAAGTGATCAGAGACCATCTTTGCCACTAGATGCTGCAATAACAGAGACTTACTTTAAAGGGTCATTATTTGATAGAATGGCTGCTCTTGAAAATAGGTTTTTTCAGGTTAAATTTTGTTTGGATGTTGCGATTTCCTTTTAATTGAAATGCAAATGAATTCAAAAAAAGATTTGGAAAATTTCATAAGACCTTTTTTTTTATATAAAAGGGATGTTTTATTACTTAAAACCGATATTCAACTAAGAGATCGTCAGTAAAGTCAGAACACTCTCAAAGCCAAGTTACACTCTTCTCATTGGCATTCATAGCCATATATATGAGCTAGGTGATCGACGAGCCACCCCATTATAACACATACTAATGTGTCTAAACAAAGATGGAGCACACTGCTCGCTCAATTCCAAGACCTCGTCAGTTATATGGCCACAGTGGGACAGTTGATCTTAAGAATTAGAGAATTATGAGATCGTATCTCAATACGATAAAGATTTAGAGCCTTTCAAACTTGATATCTATTTGTAACACAATAAAAGTGAATTAATAGCGAGCTGGCGGCTGTAAGAGCTTGAGTGATAAATGATGATTTTAACTTAAAAAAAAGTCACTGTAAAAAATGAGTTTCTTGTTTATGATTGGTGGATTGTTTTGGAAACTACGATTCTCTCCATTTAAGAATTAAAATAGATGTCAAGTTTATTGTGAGATTAAATGTTACATTGACAAATTTGAATTTAAATATTCTCCATTTAATAATATGACATTCAATCTCACTATAAACTTGATCCCATTTCAATTTTCAATTGAAGAGAATTGTAATCCTTGTTTTAGATGGTTGAAGGGGTGGCACCCATGAATATCCCCCAAACAATGCTGCAATTAATATAGAATAATTCATAAGACACATTTTTATTTTCTTTTTCTCCTTTTATATTAAGTTCTATCACAAGAAAACTGTATTCTATTCTGATTTTGACATAGAGCCATTACCAAAATAACTATAGTTTGTTAGTTTTATTTTTTAAGTGCTTCAAAACACTTAATCTTGTGTTAAACTAGCCATTGTAGTCTAACTAGCCAATGGAAAATTTGGGGTCAAATTAGCCGCTAGGGCTTTAATAAGGTCATTAACTCACAATTAAGCCACTAGTCGTTGGGTAATATTGGCCATTATCTCACCCATAATTTCACTATTTAATAAACTTATAACTCTCAAGTCCAAGAGCCTATAAAAACACACACACATACTCCCTACATTTTGTTGGAAAAAATATTCACCGCAACAACTAATCAAGTACCACAATTCCAACCAAATATCACATATTAAATATAATACTCACCAAGCCCAGTGCGGAAATAAAAACAACAATCACCAAATAAAGTAATAAACCAATAACATAAGAATTTATGTGGAAACCCCTCTAGTGTAGAGGGAAAAAACCACGGCGAAAAAATAACTCCACTATGTAAATAACAATTACAAAGTTTATGCCCAAATTTGAGACCCACAACAATTTGGTAATAATACAAATTACTTCTCTAGGAAAAATCACTGTTGTGCTACCAACCGCTGAAATCTGAGAAGTCTTTATGCTTCACCAAAATCAGACACCGTGATAGAAACTGCAAACCATGAGTAGATTAATTCTATATGACCAAACACTCTGAATAATACCCTAGAGAAAATCTCAAACTGCTGTACCTTTTCTCCCTTTTACTCTCCCAGTAAATAGAAAAAAAAACCTTTAATTTGTAACTCTCTCGGTTACAAAAACACTACTTTCAATTTTTCTTCTCATGTTGTGCCTATTTTTCTAGCTACTCTCTCTATAACTCATGAGCTTATATTTTGTGAAGGAAAAGCCACTCGTGTGTGTGTGTGTGTGTATATATATATATATATATATATATATATATATATATATATATATATATAGGAACTACTTTAAGAATTTGTTTCCTAAATGGTTTAGGAATTCGTGCCACAAATATTACTCCACTTCTAGCCGTCGTTCACTTTTTCTCCTAAATCCATATGGAGACAACTTTCTTTTATTAAACAAATTTTCCTTTGTTTCCTTATGAGCTGGACCCCACAAGCCCAACAATCTCCCCCTCCAGCTCATTAGGGAGGGAACTACCATGTGACTCACTTGGAGTCCATTTCGGCCATCATCGAGCACAACTCAAGCTTTTCTCTAGGAATAACCTTGGTCATCATGTCAGTGAAATTTTTATCTGTGTGAATCTTTTCCAGCTTCAGTAATTGTTTTTCAATCACCTCACGAATCCAATGGTATCTCACCTTAATGTTTTTCATATGTGAATGATACATGGTATTTTTGCTTAGATCGATAGCACTTTGATTATCACAAAAATCCACATACTCTTGTTGTTTCAAACCCAATTCTTGAAAAAACCTCATCATCCAAAGCATCTCTTTCTCTGCTTCGTTCACTGCAATGTACTCAGCTTCAGTAGTTGATAAGGCAACACACTTTTGCAGTCTTGACTGGTATGAGACAACTCCCCATGGGAAAGTAAACAAAAACCCCGATGTAGACTTTCTAGCATCAAGATCACCTAACCTATCTGAATCTGTATAACTCTTAAGAACTAGTTCTGAACTCCCAAAACTCAAACACAACTTGGAGGTACCTCTGAGATATCTCAAGATCCACTTTACCACTTCCCAGTGACTTTTACTCAGATTAGACAAAAATCTGCTAACCACACCAACAACATGAGCAATGTCTGGTCATGTGCAAACCATAGCATGCATCAAGCTATCGATTGCAGAGGAGTAAAGAATTACTGACATCTCTTCTTTTTCTTCTTTTGTTGATGGACAAGATTTCTTGATCAACTTAATGTGGTTGGCAAGATGAGTACTGATTGATTTTGAATACTTTATGTTAAACTTTCAAATACTCGCTTGACATACCTTTTCTATGATAACCATAACTTTGTGGCTTCTCTATCATGAACAATCTGCATTCCCAAAATCTATCTTGTTGGTCCCAAGTCCTTCATGTCAAATGACTTGAACAAATCCTCTTTCAAGTTGCCAATCATCTTAAGATCTTGTCCCACAATTAACATATCATCAACATATAATAAAAGGATAATAAAGTTACCACAGAGAATTTCTTAACATATACACACGGATCTGCAGCTGCCTCTGGTAACTATGTCCATCATGAATGAATCAAACTTCTTGTACCATTATCTTGGAGTCTGTTTTAATCCATACAAACTGTTCTTTAGCTTGCAAACCATGTTCTCTTTCCCTTTCACTTTAAAACCTTCTAGTTGAACCATATAAATCTCCTCATGCAAATTACCATGAAGAAACAACGTCTTCACATCTAACTACTTAAGCTCAAGATTCAAATTAGCTTACAAACCAAGTACAACTCTAATAGAACTAATCTTTACCGCTGGAGAGAAAATTTCATCGAAATTTATTCCTTTCTTCTGATCGAAACCTTTCACCACCAATCGAGCCTTGTACTTCACTAGCTTTTCACCATCTTTCTTCAGCTTGAACACCCACTTGTTCCTCAGTGCTTTTCTGCCTTTGGGAAGATCAACCAATTCATAAGTATTGTTCTTTTCCAAATAACCCACCTCTTCTCTCATTGCTTTCATCCAACAATCTTTTTTATGCATGTGACTACACTTCTTGAAAGCTTTCTAGCTACTCTCCATCAGTAAGCAAGACATACTAAGAACTAGGGTACCTAGTAGATGGTTGATGCTCTCTAGTAGAACTTTTCAACTGAGGCCCTACAGTCTCCGATGCAAGGGGTTGTTCCCCTGCTGAATATGTTTTGTATCATGCATAACATCATCATCGATTGTTGTTGGCTCTTCATTACCTATATGTTCTTCTTCATGTATCTCTCATTTATATTGGCACTGTCTGAAGGAGTAGGATCTAGTACAAAGTCTTCAAGTCTGCCTATACCATGCTCTGTCTTCTCATTTTTCTCAATATCAACCAAAGTTTCATTTTCATGGAAGACAACAACATCTCTGTTTATGATAATCTCATTCTTTTTTGGATCCTATAACTTGTAACCAAACTCAGCATCCCCATAACTAACAAATACACAAGTAACTACTTTGTCATCAAGTTTTGACCTCTTTTCTTTGAGAACATGTGCAAAAGCTTTGCAACCAAACACCTTCAAGTGAGAATAAGAAACATTTTTTCCTGTCCAAACTCTTTATAGAATTTCAAAACCCAATGGAACAGATGAAGATCTACTAATTAGGTAGCAAGCAGTATGAATTATTTCACCCCAAAATGGCTTAAGCAACTTAGCCATTTTAAGCATGCATCTAACTCTTTCCACAATGGTACAATTTATCTCTCTCAGCCACACCATTATGTTGTGGGATGCTAGGAACTGTCATCTCATGCCTGATGCGAAACTGTCAAGAAATTCTCATTGAGAGTATACTCTCAACCATTGTCAGTACGGAGACATTTCAACTGATCACTTGTCTCTCTCTCCGCCATAGCATGAACCTTCTTAAAATACTGAAATACTTGACTTTTGTTCTTCAACAAATAAACCTACACCTTTCATAAAGCATCATCAATAAAAGTAACAAAATATCTATTGCCAACCAAAGAGTCTACTTCATTGGGACTACGTATATCAGAATATACCAATTCTAGTTTTTTTTTTTCATGTTTTCTTTTAGATGACTTACTAAAAAAAACTCTATGATGCTTACCAAATAAACAATAATCACATGAGTTTATAGGTATACCTTTGGAGGAAGGAATGAGTGATTTCTTAGCCAAAATCTGCAACCCTTTCTAACTCATATGTGTCAGCCTCTTGTGCCACAAGTTTGAAAAGGCATCATCTTCAACTGCATTCAGCTCATTATCACACACTTTCACACGTGTCTTATATAAGGTGCAACACATCATTCCTCTGGTAACCACCAATGATCCCTTGGTCAGTTTCCACCTTCCATTACCGAAGTAATACTCATACCTTTCTTCATCTAGGATATGAGTTGAAGTCAGATTGAGACGCAATTCAGGAACATGTCACACATTCTTCAAAATCATAGTGCACCCTACATCTATCTGTATGTGAACATCACTAATCCTCATAATCGGAGCAAAACTAGAGTTACCCATCTTCACTGTACCAAAGTCTTATGCTCTGTTCATTGTAAAGAAATCCCGATATGGAATACAATGGTGAGAAGCTGCTGAGTCAACCACCCAGTCAATACCAGAATCTGCAACATGATTGCACTCCTCAAAATCACAAGCAAGTAACACAACTTTTTCATCATTTGAAACAACTGCTATTGTGTTCTTATCATTGGTCTTCTTATAATTTTTTCTATCCTGTTATTCTTGTTTCTAGACCTAACAATTTCACTTCATATAACCTAGTTTATTGCAGTGATAACATTTCACTATATCTCTGGACTTTGAGTTGTCTCTAGATTTACCATGACCTTTAGGACATCTACTTTTACTTCTTCCCTTGTTCTCTATGATAAGAGCTTGACCACTATCTATGCCCGAATCCTTTCTGCAAGTCTCCTTATTGAATATACTATTTTTCACCATAGACAAGCTGAGCACACCATTCGGAGCAGAGTTACTAAATGACACTACCAAAGTTTCCTAGCTATCAAGAAAAGTACCCAAAAGAAACAATGATTGTAACTCATCATCTAGCACTATTTTCATTGTAGACAACTGGTTCACAAGATTTTGAAAATCGTTCAAGTGTTCGGCAATGGAGTATTTGACCCTATACTTAAAATTCACAAGCTTTCTCATCACAAAATCTTTGTTATGAGTTGTTTTTCTTTCGTAAAGCGTCTATAATCTTTCCCAAATATATTTGACCTTTGTCTCTTTAGCCAAATGATGGAACATATTGAAATTCACCCACTATCTGATGGCACCAACTGTTTTCTTTTTCATTCATTCCCACTTTTTATCGATCTTGCCCTCCAGCTTGGCTTCATCACCCTCAATGGGATCATACAAATATTTGAAATAGAGATAATATTCCACCTTCAGTTTCCAAACCAAATAATTAGAAGTTGTCAATAAAATCGTCAATAAAATCATAGCACTAGATTTTTCATCCATGTTGACCAACACAAGCAACCAAAGCTCTGATACCACTTGTTGGGAAAAATACCAACTGCCAACAATTAATCAAGTGCCACAATTCCAACCAAAGATCACAAATTAAATATAATACTCACCAAGCCCAGTGCAAAAATAAAAATGACAAGCTCCAAATAAAGCAATAAATCAAGAACACAAAAATTTACGTAGAACATCCTCTAGTGTAAAGGGAAAAAACCACAGGGCAAAAATAACTTCACTATTTAAATAACAATTACAAAGTTTATGTCCCAAGTTTATGCCCAAATTTGAGACCCAAAATAATTTGGTAATAATACAAATTACCTCTCTAGGAAAAATCACTGTTGTTCTACCAACCACTGAAATATGAGAAGTCTTTATGCTTCACCAAAATCAGACACTGCGATAGAAACTGCAAACCCCGAGTAGATTGATTCTCTGTGATCGAACACTCTGAATAATACCTTAGAGAAAATCTCAAACTGTTGTACCTTTTCTCCCTTTTACTCTCTTGTTAAATAGAAAGAAAAGCCTTTAATTTGTAACTCTCTCGACTACAAAAACATTACTTTCAATTTTTCTCCTCACGCTGTGCCTATTTCTCCAGCTACTCTCTCTATAACTCACGAGCTTATATTCTATAAAAGAAAAGCCACTTGTGTGTGTGTATATATATATATATATGAACTACTTTGAAGAATTTGTTTCCTAAATGGTTTAGGAATTTGTGCCACAATATTACTCAATTTCTAGTCGTCGTTCACTTTTTTTTCCTAAATCCATTAGGAGACAACTTTATTTTATTAAACACTTTTTTTTTGTTTGCTTATGTGCTAGACCCCACAATCCCAACATATATAAACACCCATCTCCTCTTTTCTTCTCTCTATAATTTATCAAGTCTTGTAAGTGTCAAATAGCAAGAAATTCCTAGTAGCAATCCTTTAGCCTTTCTAGTGGATGCATGTTCATACAAAAGATTGTTATAGTTGAATCCTGGAAGGTAGGCATGTTAAAACTATACACGCCAAGTTAAAGATTACGGGGAAGTGAAATCTACCTTCAAGGACAAAGCGTCCATATGCCTCTATAGCTATGTTGTCCTAATCCCATTTTATCTAATCATTGTATTTTTAAAAAAAATTATTATATTTTTTGTGACAAGAATTAACGTATTCATAAGAAAAATAATTCTAACAATCTTAAAAGTAGATTTTATTATCCATGCTTCAAATATAACCTGATGCAACTAAAGTTGATCATTTTGGTGGTAAGAAATTTTTTATGTTATTTTAGATATTATTAAAATTGGTTTTGTCCTAACTAATCAAATACTTAAGGAACATATTGAAAATCATGAAATGACCAAATAAGTTTTTGAGCTAGCAGATAAAATTACTAGACGTATTATCTTACATTGCTTATCTAATGACGTATATACTAGACATTATTTTATTGGATAAATTTTTCATGTGGTAATCAACAAAATCATCCTAACACTCTGGTAATAGCTGTTAGTATTTATTGTAGTATTATCTTGTGAAATTGAACGATTAATGGCTAATGAATTTATAAGAAAGTCTCTTTCTTGCTAATAGCTTTTGAAATTAATCATGAGGGTTATACTAGAGTTTGAGAAAAATATTGGGTGTAGAAATAAAGAATATTATTGAGTAGATCCTATACTTATCAATTGTTAGTTTGGAGATATATATATATATATATATATATATATATATATATATATATATATATATATATATAATGCATAATTCACGTATTTAATTGGTCCTTAACTATCATATCATTTGTCCTTGAAGATTAATTTGTAGCAATATAGAGGTAATCACTTTTTAATTTGTAATCAATGGTTATTATGATTTTAAATATATCGATTTATGTTATTAAAAATATTCAATTGTGGTGATAACCATTAGCCATGCAAAATATGAATTATTGAATATACTATTTTAGTCATTGGCATATTGATGTAAATATGTTAAGATATTCTTTCAATATTTATTGGTATTTTTCACCATTGATGATTCGAAATTTAATTATTGTTTTATGGTTATATTAGCATATTATCATGGTGCTTCTCATTAGAATAAAGAAAAGATGAGTTTATTGAGAAACTCATAAATGTGTTTAAAAAAATCATGCAAATTATGAGTTATTTTTTTGTTAATTATACTATATATGAAATTTCTCTACAAAGTCTAAATGATAAATGATAAGAATATTAGAAAATGTGAAATTAAGCCTCCTTACTCTCCTTAATCTAATGGGGTAGTTGAAAAAAAAAATACTTAAATGATGAATGTCATACTTTGTTACTTTAATTTGGTCAACTTACAACCATGTGGAGGGAAGCTATGTTGTATGCCTGTCATATTCAATATAGATTTTGTGGTAAAAATCCTTTTAAAATGTGGCATGTATATACTATTAAAATATTAAAAAGTTTAGGGGTATTTGGTAAAACTTATGTTGCCTGAACCTAAAAAAATTTAACTCTAAAACTTGTGACTGTGTATTTATTGATTACACTCCTTGTATGCCATATCAGGGATTCATGACTATACTAAAAGGTAATGTTGATATTAATTGGGTCCTTAACTCAAATGAGTTAATGTCAATGAATGGCTATGTGTTTACTTTGGTAGGTGGTGCAGTCTCTTGAAGGTCTTTTCAGAAAACTATCATTGCATGGTCCACCATGGAATCTGAGTTTATTGACTTGGAGAAGGTTTCTTCTGAAGCTGACTAGCTAAAACAATTATTGGTAGATATTCCATTATGGAGGAGATCAGTCATAGCTGTGACTTTTCATTATGATCGCCAAGCGACCAATAACTCGTGCTAAAAATAAAATATATTATGTAAAGAATATATATATCAGGCTGAAAGATAATATAATGAGATAACTCTTTAAGATGGAGTTGTGTCCATGGACCTTGTGAGGTCAAATAAGAATTGGGCCAATCTTCTGACTAAGTCACTAGCAAGAGAGCTAGTGAGTGAAACATCGAGGGGGATGAGATTGTTGCCCATTAGTGAGATTATGTGATGGATACCCAACCTATGTGGTTAGAGATCTTATGGATGAGGTTCAATGAGAAGAACGAAGCCACTAAAGTCTCATGACGCATTGTCACTTAGTTATACGCCTTTCATATGAGATGATTGGTAAGAGTCCTTCCTATGGTGTATGACAGTGAAACTGCGATGAGTGTGAAGATGAGCATATAGCTCTTAAGAGGCCCATAGTCCAAATTTGGATGGGGTGTTGATCATAGTACACTCTTGATGGAGGGCACTTAGATGAGTGTATGGGTTAAGTCGTTCCCTATGTGACTTGGGTAAGTCACTAGAGCACTTATACAAATTCAAGTATTCACATAGCTATAAAAGTACCAAACCGTTGGAATTGCTACTAGTTAAGGATGTTACATGAACAACTGTCTTAGTCGTATCATATTTAAGGAATTGGTTAAATGAGATCAGCTCCACTATTTTTCCGTAGTTCCAAAATAGTTCATTCTAGGTGAAGTTCAAATCGAAAAGTACTATTACTAGTGCGTAACTTTCTTGGATTCCTTACTATTTTCATTTCGAGTGTTTTGAAACATGTGGGATATTGTTAGCTTTATTTTTTAAAAGTTTCAAAACACCTAATCTTGTGTTAAACTAGTCATTATAGTCCAACTAACCGTTGAAAATTTTAGGGGTCAAATTAGTTGTTAGGGCCTTAATAAGGTCATTAACTTATAATTAAACCACTAGCCATTGGGCCATTATTGGTCATTATCTCACTCATAATTTCACCATTTAGTGGATTATAATTATTCTGAAATCCAATAGCTTATAAACACACACACACACCTACTTCCTACATTTAGACACCCATCTCATTTCTTCTTCTCTTTATAATTTATCAAGTCTTGAGAGTGTCAAATAGCAAAGAATTTTCGGAAGCAATTCTATAGCTTTTGTGGTGGATGTGCACTCATACAAAAAATTGGTATAGTTGAATTTTGAAGGGTAGACGCGTTGAGATCATACACGCCAAGTCAAAGAGTTCAGGAACATGAAATCTACCTCTCTATGACTAAGTTGTCTTAATTTCATTTTATCTAATTATTATATTTTTTAATTTTATTAATATAAATTTTGTGAAAAGAATTAACGCATTCATAAGAAAAATAATTCCAACATAGTTTCTATGATTTTGAATTCAATTAGTATTGGAGAAATTCTTTAGGTAGGCCAAGCTTACCACATCGGCTATAAGCACTTTCTCCCCACCTCAATAAAATGAAGTCCATTTTTTCTGACAAGATTAACCATGTTTTAATATGCTACACTTATTAACGTGACACAAATTGATAAATCGAGCCTCTCACTCTAATTACTAGCCTTTGAAGCATCCTATGAATGATGTTTGAGAATTAATTATATATATATTTTCCTGTAGCAACAAACAAGAAGATATTATGATTAGGTTTCTCCACATATCGCTTTGACCAGAAAACATAATTACAATCATAAAAATGCAAGCGTTTAAATTCCTTGATCTCATTTTTTTTATTGAAATAAACATACATAGGCTTGATTTTGGTTATTTTATATCACGATCAGCTATGCTTGGAGTTAGAATCAAGTAGCATATCCTCTATTTGAACAGGAAGATCTGGGGAATCTTCCAGTCAAGGACTTAAAAGATAAGTTTATTGTTCATTGCCAAACTTTCAACATTAATCCAAATCAAGGTCTCAAACAAGACTCTCAAGTCATTGTCAAAAAGTCCCAGATTCAGGTACTAACATTTATAAATCTGTTTATCATAATTATTATGTTAATGATCCCTCTAATTTAATTTAATTAATTCTGCATAATTCAAATTGGTCCATAGATTTAGTCTTCAAGTGCTGGCTTAATGAATAGCAGCAAAGTTTATTTGATTGGAAGGCTGAAATTTGAGCAGGGAAGTATTAATTACTCCTTAATTAGTACTGCTGGTTTGTTCAATTTTCTTTTACTTTATAATAATTTCTGCAGTGAATTGTCTGGTCTGCCCAATGATCCTGAAGATATTTTGGACCTAAAGTCATCTAACATAAGCCTTCTTTTTTAAAGAGTAAAGACTAGGGGACTGCATATGGACGTTTCTCTGCGGTGCGCTCTTTTTTAAAACTTCTTTCACTGCTCAAGTAACTCTTTGACCCAAGTACATGGGGAAACGTGCATGCATATCTTCTATAGTCAGGTCTGCTAAGATGAAGCAAACAATGAAGATTCATTGTACTCTGCATACTCGTTTTTTTTTTATCATCTATGCATGTACAGAAAAGGGTAGTCTAGCGTCGGCCATGATGCGATCATGATTAAAATTTCCCCTTGAAAACATTTTAGTTTGGTCAAAAAATCATTATTTTTCCTTAAAATGTGAAGAATAAGCCCAATAAGGATGAAAAAACATGCAAAAATGGGAAGAAGAGGACTCCTCCCACCAAAATAGACTCACTTGAAACTATTGGGCTGCTAGTCCAATCCAAAATTTCTTCAACTTGTTATATCATATTTCTTCATAAAAAAAATTTTATATTATGTTTCTTGAACTTATTTATTTTTTAGTATCTAAGGACTTGTTTGACCATAAGAAATTTATTTTTCTATTTGTTTATTCGGTTGTCTTATTTTATGCTGGGTAGAAATTGGATTAAATCGATTCCAATGTGTGTTTGTTTGTGGCTACATGAACATAACGTACTTTTTTTGACTCTATAATAAATAAATTTCAAAATTTATTAGTAATTATGTGCTTACAAAGCTTTTAGACGCGCCTCTTAATTAATGGGTATTTTGGTGTTTAAAAATAAAAATAAAAAATAATTTTTTTTTGGTTTTTATCGTTAAAAATATAAAATTTATCATTAAATACATGTGTTGACAAAAAAAAAAAAAACAAATTGATTTTTTAATTCACCCTAAAATTTTCCATGATAATTTCATACTTACATGGGAATTTGGACCTTCAATGCCTTGGAAGTCAAATAGCAACATGAATAGCAAGTAGACGGAAAATTTCAATTAAAAGAATCGAAAAACCGAAATTTCAATTAAACAATTCAAATTGTTGAAAAAATGGTTATTTGGGGGTCAATTAATTATTAGACCTACATTTTGTTAAAGCCATGTTCTCACATTCATGTTCATAAAAAAAAAAAAAAAAGAAATCATTATTTAATTCAAGTGGCTTGATTCAGCTCCAAGCCCTTAAAGCCTTAGCCAGTCTTTTAAGTCCGCAAAATATTTATGGAATAAATTTAACATCAATGCGTCATCAATGGGACATAGCCAAAAACAAATTTTCTAACAAATCTTAAATTCTCCTTACTGCTTTTTACGTAATAAAGAAAAGGGTACGGCCAACGAATCACTAACCCAAAATTAAGAAAAGAAGACAAAGAGAAATACTATAAAATAAGAATTTGGATCAAGTAGTCATTGAAGCAAAGTCTTGTTGGATGCCTCATGTGATCATGTCCAAGGAAAAGTTAATTCACTTTGTTGTTTTTTTTTATTTTTAATGTTTATATATATATATATATATGAGATTTAATTGACCATTTCAAATGAAATTAGGGATTACTAAACTTTTTTTTTTTTTTTTAAAAAAACGAAATGGGGTTGTTAATTAAATAGGTCAACTATAAAATTCTGATGAGATGATAGTTTGCTTAGCTGTTAGGGATTTATATACGAAAGCATAATGGTTTGCTTAGCTGGACTACGCAGGAATGACGTGGACACCTATTTCTTTTTCATGGAGGCAACCACACAAGCTCCTCTAGCAAAAAGAAAAAAAACATTAAATTATCTCGGACTAGCAACAAAGTATCTGAATTCAAATTATGTCAAATTGGATTTAGAAATGGTGACTGAATTATATTACCAAACATAGCCAAAATAAAAGAAAGAAGTTGGGGTAAATTTAAATAATAGAAATTTGAATTGAATTTATAAATTTACTCTTACATATATATATATATATACTTATAAATGAAAAAAATAAGCAAAATTTCTTTTGCTTTGCTTTAAAGGAAAAAAAAAAAAGGGAAGGAGGAGGCTCAGTTTGTTTGTAACTTGAGCTAATAAATGCAACTTTAAGGTACCATTTAACCTAGCAGTATTTTTCTGTTTAGGTTTACAAAATATTTTTTAAAACAATTTTTAGTAAAATAACAATTGAGCTAAAATTTATTAATGTTTGGTAAAACAACGATAAAAATGATTTTTTTAATATAGATTCAATTTTTAATTTTATTTAAAAAAATTTATTCTTTTCATAAACTGTTTTATAAACTCTCCAAGTTCTTCCAAACATAAGGCAAGAAAATCGATGATTGTTAATGTTATTCATAAACAAATAGCTAAAATTCTGCTAGATGATGTACCTATCCATTTATTCTTTTGATGAAGATGAGTTTCATATATATATAAAATGATCCATTTTGGGTCAGCTCTCCTCGAGACAGTATCGTTACATTTAAGATCCATACACGACACATATATGCAACAACTAACACATCATCATCTAAAAAATACTTACAAAATATTTTTCTCAACTCTTTTAAGGGGAGTTACTAAAATTCTTCATATAATAAGTACAACATATTCAAATATTTACAATATGAATGAACATATACATCTGTCTTTCTCAAAAAAAATTCTTTCTCTTTCTTTCTTATATTGTCTGAGGATACCGACCATGTTAGACTTACCTAGGTTCTTACTCTGATCTCAAAATAAGATCTACAAATTTTACTTGCGACATGAAATCATTTAATATTGAGGAGTAAGCCTCACAAGCTCAATGAATTCAATTTACTGGAAGTACTCGATTTGTATACTTCTAATCATAATTATAATTCAAAGATAATTATTTATCTATCAATTCTCATATCATTATTTCTATCATCATATAAACATCATTTCAAATTTCATCTCATGCATATAATTAATTTATTATTATCATTTGTAGTATCATTTTATCATTTTTTTTATCATATTTATCTCATTATGAAGTTCACAACATAATATAATCAATTTATAATTTTCATATTACATCTTTTTTTCATCATTTGCTCATCATATTTGTCTCTTCATGAGACTCATAATCATATCATTATTTCACAGTTAAGCAGATGCTTTAGATGTCAATAATATCTATAATAATAATTATGTATGCATCCACATCCTCATTTTATCATCATTTCATTTCTTTCTTTCTCATCATTTCATTTTACATTTCTCCATACTATCAACGTTTGGATCATTCATACTAATCTCTAGTATAACTTCTGGGAACCTTCTTCCATATGTCTACGCGTTTTATCCAGATAAGCCATGGTTATGGTCTTTCATCTATACATATGATCAACAACATGCAAGCAGACATATCATAACATCATACAAATCAAAATCATTTTCTTTCCTGAAAACTTTTTTTTTTTTTTTTATCATATATATCAAATCATCTCTTCATATAATTTCAACTTATTAATCATATAGTCTCAACTTATTCATTTCTCTTTTCAACACATTTTTCATCAATTTTTATCAAATTATCACTTCAAGGATATAAATTCACTAACTTCTCATATATATTCATTTCAATCATATTATAAATCATATTTATATTAAATCATCAAATTCATACATATTTCATATATTTCATCCAATCAACATATTCATAATATATATTCAATAATTAATTCATGCTTTCATTCATTTTAAGTTTTATATACTTTTTATATTTGTCTCGCTTATAACAGTAAATTCAACTCACCATGTTGTACTTAAAGCTACTCGTGGACTACTTCCTTTCATTTCTTGCTCTTTTCAGCAATTTATCCAGATTGTTGACCACTATCACCTAATCATAACATACTCATTAATTTTCTATCTTTATTTTAATTTTCTATACCCTATACCGACTTAAATTTTCATGTATGCATATTCATCTTTCTTAATTTCAAAGATTTCAACGAAACCCTTTTTCTTTTCAGCTTGAATCCAATTTCAAATCCTCTTTTTAAGAAAGGTAAAATAACAACTTATCAAAATTGAAATCTTATACAGAAATTCTTAAACTTTACCTTTTCAAAGCCTTTTCCCAAGTTTTCTTGAAAATTCTTTCGTGAATCCAACGATTTGTAAACAAGATTATGAAATCCTTCAATGTTAAAGTGTTTTAGCACGATTTCTAGAGATAGTGTTTTTTTAGATAGAATATGAAATTTCAAACGTTTGAAAATGAATTATAACTTCCAAAAATCCTTTTATAAGAAAATTTTCAGTTTGACAGGTCGGCTACCTAATCGATCAGTTGACCTTTTTTTAAAAATTACAAAACTACCACTATATAATTAGTTGGCTATAGTCGGCCAGTTCACCTACCGATCAGCCGAACGGTTCACCTATTGGTCAGCCAACCAAATCCTTGCCAATCGACCGATCGATCTATCGGTCAGCCAATCGGCTCTCTTGCCAGTCGACCAGTCCAACAACCAATCGATTACCTTTCAATCATTAATTACTAAAATGCCATTCTCTATTGCCAATTGGTCCACCCTTGCCAACCGATTGATCAACCGACCGATCACCTTTACTGAGAGACAGATTGGCCAATCGGTTGGGTAACCAGTCGACCGATCCAACCTTTAAAATTTTCAAAAATTCTTCTAACTCTTTCCTTAAAAAATTTATGTACTTTCTTATTTGTAAAATTCCTAACTCTTTTCTAATAAAAATATTCAACATCTTTCTTAAAAATTCATTTCATACTCAACTTTCAATTCCATTAAACAATTTTATTCACAATTTATTTCAAATTCAACTTTGTTTTCGTATGTACGCTTGTTAAATTCAATATGTAATTCAAATTATTTATTTCCTTTATATCAATGGTAAGAGTATTACAATATATATATATATATATATATATATGTATATATACATGTATATGTACATATACATATATATATACATATACATATATATGTATGTATATATATATATATATATATATATATATATATATATATATATATATATATATATAACAAAAATTTTAACTTAGCCCAAGTTAATTGCCAAACTTATTAGTAACGACCTCATAATTTTTTAACTAATTTAAAATAGAAAGGTGCTATCGACTTTAGGCCAATATTATCAATATGGTGTTGGACATTTCATTTTAGCTATTGTAACATAACATTTCGGCTTTGATTTGTTTTGGTGTGTTATTTTATATTTGACAGTATTTTTAAATACATATTTTTTAAATTACATACATTTTAAAATATAAACATTTATATATAAATTACACTAAAAAGCATTTTGGCCCCATGTTTTGGGGGATTTTGGCACTTTAATGCAAAATGTTTAATTTTTGACACATTAAAACACAATGTTGGTTTAATTGTGACGATTTCATGCAATTTACATTGACGCCGTTAATGAAAAGACCAACGTGCCTGCACGTGCACGTATATGGAGGGAAATCTAACATCCAATCCAATGATTAATGACCGAAAATAAAGAAAAAAATTGTTGTTAACAACTGGCATTTGGGTTGATTGTCATAGAGTTTATTGAGAGAGAAACATGCAAAAGAGAAAGTAAAAAGAGAGGATCAATTGCTTCATCTTTTATGGAATCGTAGGTCGAGGGTTTGCTTCATCTGGTTGTAGATCGAGCATGGCTAACCCAAGTACATTGCATTGTCTTCTTCATCTAGAAACTATGGTGGCTTTGGCATTAGTGTTCGATTTGAGTGTAGAAGCCTAACACGCTTGATGACTTTATGGACTCAATAGGCAGAACATTCCGTGTTGTATGAATTACCAAGGGCTTGTTTGGGGAGGGTTTTCAAAAACCCTTTTCAGTGTTCAAACACTGAAAACTCCGTTCAAACACTTGCAGACATGTTTGGGACGCAATGTTCCAAAATAATTTTCAGTGTTCCGTTTCCATAAACTGCTATTCAAACACTAAAATCAGAACACTGCAAATTGGTGTTTTCGGTGTTCAGTTTTCAGCTTCGCGACCTCGCTTTCTCATTCTCCAATCCAGAAAATTCCTCTCATCGTCTGGTTCAAAAACCCCAAACCACTCCATGAATAAATCTAAATGATTAACAAAAAAAGGTAAGAAAACAAAAGAGACCCATTAATCCTTACGACCAAACCATGCCGATGATAATTGCCTTCCATCAAAAGCACACGCAAATTCAAAATCACGATTATCACCGAAAAAAAAAATAGAGATCAAAACACAACCCAGGCACAATTTGTTCGGACTTCCAAACAATTCGCAAGCAAAAAAAAAAAAAAAAGAAAAACAACCAAATTCATAACCTAAAAATGAAACCCCTAAATTTCAAAGAACCCAGAAAAGAATGAATAATTTTGAACGAACTAGATTGAAGAAATGAAAGCAAAGAAAGAAGTGGGATGCGTCAAATAAGGACCAAACAAAAGAGACAGAGACAAATGAGCAAAATCAAGAATAGCCCCGGATCGAACACCAAAATTAAGAGATGAAAGAAAATATACCTGTTTTCTCTCTCTCTTCTCTCTCTCAATATACTTTAGCTTCTCTCTTTCTCTCTCGAAGGTTTGTTTGGTTTGTTTTTTGTGATTTGGGATTGGGATAAAGGGAGATAGAGAAAAAGGGAGGAGAGAGAGAGACAGGTGGGACTCTAGACCTTTCCAAGAAATCCAGACCATTAAATCTACAAGACACAAAATTTTTATTACTTCAAGATTTATCTGGATTTTGAATTAATCTCTATTCTTTCTAAAATTAAAATGAATTGATCAAAGTGTGAGCTTATGATTGAAAGAAGTGTTAATTAATATAAATCAATAACATCTACGATAAGAAAATAATTCAGAACATGTAGTAGCCTATTAGAAAGATTGAAATTTATTTTAAATATAATGAAATTTTTACTGTTATATAAAATTTAAAAGAAGAACACAAAAATAAAAGTAAATTTTGATTTCCAAAAGGTTGCAACATGAGTGTAAAAAAATGAATTCATTATATTTTTAGATAAATAATGTTTTAAACTTCAAAAACCAAAATAAAACGTGACTTAAACTTGAAGGATGAAAAACGGAGTTTACTAAATAATTTTGGTTTATAGTTTGTAAAACAAATTTTAAAACAATGTTTGGTGAAACAATTTTTTAACTAAAGTTAAAAATTATTTTATTATTTAATAAAACAATAGTAAAAGAAAATTTTAACTTAAATTCAAAATTTTATATATAAGAAAGTGTTGTCATGTTTGATCGATGATTTATAAAAAATACTAATATTTTAAAAATAAAATAATATTAATTATTTTCAAGTATTTGGTGTGTACTTAAAAAAATTGTATTTAGTAAATATGATAAATAAAATTAATTTTAGATATTAAAATTTAAACTGAACACTGAAAACTAAAAGCTGAAAACAATTACAAGAAAGTGTAATCCAAACAGTTTTCTCTTTTTAAAACAGTTTTCGAAAACTGATTATCCAAACAACATTTCACTGAAAACTATTTTAGAAACAGTTTTCGAACACTGTTATCCAAACATGTTTTCGAACACTGAAAACTGAAAACTGTTTTCAAAAACTCTTTTCGAAAACTGTTTTCGAACACTAAAAACTGAAAACTGTTACCAAACATACCCCAAGTTTTTTAAGTTTTGATTCTTTTTTATTTTTAAAATTTTTTAGTTTGATGTGTTTAAATTAAGGTTGCTGTTGACGGTTAAACTAGGATAAATTATCCATACACCCCTTGAGGTATAGTATAATTACATATACTACCCTCCCATTTTTTAAACTTACATTGTCCCTTCACAACTTTTGTTGATCATGAAAGTGTGTTAATGATGACATCACTCTTTCAAAACCCAAAATTGGCCTTGCTGTATTGATACCCAGGCTTGGTGATGGCGGAAAGCAACTAAACAAATCAATACTAATGCTAACTTAATAAAAACATTCCACTTAAATTTTAAAATTGATCTTATAATACCTTATATTTTAGAAGTGTTTTCAATGGTCCATTCTTACTACATCTCCGATCAAATTTGAAATGATACACACGTGTTATACTTACAATCAATTCATATAACTATTAAATGTGAAAAGGTAAAAAAAATTATTCTCACTCTTCTTTTATCTTCTCTCTCCTTAGAGCATAACACTAATTTATGGAAAAAAATTAAATAAAAAAATAGAAGATATTTTCATCTTTTCACATTTTAACAGTTGCATAATTGACCATGAATATCATATGAGTTGACCATGAATGTCGCATGTTTGCAAACACGTGCATTATTTTAATTTTACCGAAAAGTATAATCAAAAGCGACAATTGAAAATATCCCTAAAACATGTAAGGTGTTGTTTGATCGATTTTAAAACTTAAGATGACATTGAAACATCATAATATATTGAAAACATACATATCTTTTTGATATGCTTTGTATGTAGAAAATGTGGATATATCAATGTTGGTTTATCCTGGTTCAACTCATTCTTTTGCATCCAGTGTGTTTATGAAGTCTTGATGTTTATATTAGTCCTTTGATGCATAATCTTATTGCTAAAATTCCTACTAAAGATAGAATTATGATTAAAATTATTTATTGGGGTTATGTAATCTGTGTAGATGATAGAGAGTTTAAAGTTGATTTGTTTTATTTGAGTATGGTTGATTTTGATTTAATTTTGGAGATGAATTGGTTGTTAGTGTATTATGACTGGGTTGATTGTTTTAAGAAAAATGTAGTGTCAGGATATGGACAAGAGGAATTTCATTTTAGAGAGAACATAAGATACTCTTGGACTATCTTATTTTACATTGACTACTAGAAAATGGTCAAGGAAAGGATGTAAGGGGTATTTCGCACATTTGGGGGACTTTAGAAATGATCGTAGAGAGTTAGAAGAAATCTTAGTGGTGAACTATGATTGGATGATATATGAAAGTTGGTTGATTGATATTATATGAATAATCGATATGTTAAAAAATTATTATATGAAAAGTAATATTATTGAAATAATGAGTTGATGCAATATATATATATATATATATATATATATATATATATATATATATATATATAATGAAATGATAAATGAAATTCTTGCCAAGCTATGATTGATAATTTGATATGATATATGAGGAGATAATTTAATGAATATGATAAAAATAAATATTTTGAGAAAGAGCTAGATAACTAAATTGAATGCTTGAATGCATGCTTATTTTTATATTATTGCTCATATGCATATTTCATATTATTGCTCATATGCATGAAATAAAAGAATCGGGAAGGTAGCCGGTCTAAATGAAAATAAAAGAACTGGGAAGGCAGTTGATCTAAATGAAAATAAAATAACCGGGAAGGCAATTGATCTAAATGAAAATAAAAGAATCGGGAAGGCAGCTAGTCTAAATGAAAATAAAATAACCGGGAAGGTAGTCGGTCTAGTTGAAAATAAAAGAACCGAGAAGGCAGTCGGTCTAGCTGAAAATAAAAGAACTGGGAAGACAGTCGGTCTAACTGAAATTAAAGAACCGAGAAAGCAGCCGGTCAAAGCTGAAACATGTCGACATCTAGGAAGACGTTCCCAAATGATAATATAAAATGTTATGATAATTTAAATTCATGCATTGCATTTGTTTTAAATATTGATTATTATTGCTTGAGATGTTAAAGTATCATTCTTGATTGTGAATTTATTGATAGACAACTGAGTATACACTTAGAGTTTTGTATCATTCTTTATTATTGCTAAGTGAATTGAAGGAGGAAGAACTTGAGGAACTTAGAGTTTTGTATAGGATTCCAACTGAGTATACACTTAGAACTACTAGGATAGGAGAAAGCAATTGTAATGATTCTAAGGAGGAGGACCCTTTTGAGCTTTGTATGTATACATACTCTTTGAAGGCCGACCTTAGATTTCCCTTTCATCCTTTCATCTGCTTCATCTTGAACCATTATGGCATTGCCTTTTGTCAATTAGTGCCAAATTTCGTTTGTTTTCCAGTGGGCTTTGTTTATGTCGGTAGAAAGTTGCAAGGACTTACGAACATAAACGCTTTTAAGACCGTCTTCCAAGTTAATTGCCATATAGAGTATGGTTGGGTTGTCATAAGCCAGAGGGAAAATATGGGTGTGCTGGACGGAAAGCCCACTTCTGTCAAAAAGTGGAAGAAGAAATTCTTTTTCATTCAAAGTGAGAGTAGTTTTAGAGTTCCGAGGAAGTGGGACTTGGAATTTTTAAGGAGTAATAAGAAGTCGGCCCTTTGTAAGGCTAAGGAGGATATAGTGAAGAATATGGTTGTTGGGGCCATAGCTATTGCTACTTTAGAGAGCAACGTTGAGTTAGTTAGGCTCGACCTCAGCCCTAAATGGGGTATGAAGCCTCTCATCCCTTTTTCTTGTCTTTTTTTTTCTTTTTTATCATAATTTTTTAAGTTTGACATTTTTCTTTACTTGTGCAGATATGGATCCTAATATGGCTCAGACTCGAAAAGAAGCCAAGAAGGCGAAGAGGAAGAGGCTCATAGATGATGCGATTGGGAGTCAGCCCTCAGAGAATAGGGGATCGTCCTCTCAAGAGCATCCCTAGGATGTTCTTGCTTATCCTCTTTCTCCAGTACCTCTTCAGATTGAAAGTCCTACTCCGTCTCTTCCTGGCTGCCTAGTGGCTGTGCTTCGGTCTTCCTTTGGTGGTTTGTCAAGGTGGGGGACTCAGTCTTCGAAAAATCCTGGATTGCTCGAGAGCATTTGGTCATGGGCATCCTTCCCGAGATATGTTCACTCTGACTGTAAAGCCTGCGGAGACCCTTTCCAGCATAATGAAATAGCTTACCTCTAAGGTGTTTCCTTACCTTTTCCTTTAGGATAGCTGGTCTGAGGCCAAGGTGTATTAACTTGTTTGTTTTTCTTCTTAGGCAAGCATCATTTTGGGCGTGCTATCTCGCCAATTCCTCGATCTTAATAGAAAGCTAGAAGAACATCGGGCTCTTGTTTGAAAGCAAGATGAGGCTATTTAGTCAAGGGATGAGAAGATCAATTATTTGAAGGGTAAGTTGACTCATCTGGAGAAGGCCAACATAATCTTGAAGGTTGAGAAAGAGAAAGCTTGGGCCAAGGCCGCGAAGCTACTTGAAGCCATAGTGGTGAAGAATGAGGCAGCTAGGAAAGAGGTTGTGGAGGTCTTTAAGAGGTTCGAGGAGTTCTCAGTGGTGGTTGATACAATAAGGGGAATTTTTACCTCAACGGTTTCAAGGAGGCCAAGCGTAAGGTTGTTGGGGCTTTCCCTGACCATGACTTCTCCACGGTTGAGTTGTCCGAGAACTAGACCACTATCCTGACTGGGGGCGACAAAGGCATCGAAGATGGAGACAAGGTCGAAACCAAGGTGGGCGAAGCCAAAGAGGTCAAGGTGGTGGAGAATGAATAGTAAATAATTAGGATTTTTCTTCTCTTTCTTTATTTTATGTATGCTAGGCTATTAGTTCCTTTCATATTTTTGTAAAAAACTTTAAGTAATGAAAGAATGATCGTAGACCTTTTATGTCGACCTTTGTAATTCCTTTTATTTATTTATGCTGGGTTGAAATTTTTCTTGATAGTGTTTGAGATTTGAAGAGTCTTCCTCAACGTTGACAAGGGAGATCTAAAGAGAAAAATTGAAGGCATTCTCCTTGGTCTCAACTTTTAGTAAGTGTTTTGATGAAGGGAGGAGCTCACGAACCTCCCCATAGCCTTTGCTCTAGTAGATGTGCTCAGTAAAGAAGGGGCTTGAGGCGATTTCCTCGGTTTTTGTTCAAGTAAACTTCTTTGAGATGGGGGACGGAGCTCGAGGCCCTTACCCAAACCTTTGGTTACTATCTTGAAGGATGAAGGAGCTCGAGACCCTTCTTTTAAGTAAACAGATGAAGGAGCTCGTTGCCTTTATTTTTAGTAAACATATTATTTTGGCAAAATGGAAATTTTATTAATAATGTTTAGAGACTACATGGTCCAAGAAAAAAAAAAAGAATAAGTGAATTCTACCGATAGAATTTTCGGAGATTTTCGACGTTCCAAGTTCGGGGTATTGGATTGCTATTCAGGTCTTGAATCTCGAAGGTTCCTATTTGGCAAACACTTTTAATACGATAGGGTCCTTCTTAATTCGGAAGATCTTTCCTATTTCTCGAGGATGAGATACTTCATTTTTCTTGAGTACCAAGTCATACAGCCAGAATGCTATTCTTTTGACTAGGGAGTTATAGTTCTATGATACCCTTTAATGGTAAGCGACAAGCTTGATTTGAGTTCTATTTCTTGCTTTGTCAATCAGATCAATATTCATCTTGAGGGCTTCTTTGTTGTTGGCTTTGTCAAAGTTTTGCACTCATAGCAAGGGACTGCTTCCGAGCCATAGGCTAGAAAAAAAGGAATTTTGCCTATCAGAGTACGATTAGTCGTCCGATAGGCCCAGAGGACATTTAATTGGTGTGTAACCCACTGTTTTTCGGCATCTTTGAGCCTCTTCTTAATGCCTTATAGAAGAGTCTTGTTAGTCACTTCGGCTTACTTGTTAGCTCACCTAACGAAGGCATATAGTGCTCAATCTCGAGATCTCGACAAAGAAAACTTAAATCGAGAATTTTTAAACTGTGTCCCATTGTTGGTGACAAGTACACTTGGTATTCCAGACCAACAAATGATGGATTTTCATATAAATTCTCGGGTCTGGTAGTGTAATACCCGTATTTATAAAATAAGGGTAAATAAGTAATTTAATAATATATGACATATAATTTAAAATAAAGTATGTGTGAAAGATTTATTAGTATTTGAATAAAGCAATTTTAAAAAAATTATGGGACATGAATGTCCCAGAAGACTGAAAAAGTTGGAGAAGACAAAAGTTGAAAAAGACAAGAGTAAAAAAAAAAAAAAAGAGTGAACAATAAAATGTGGCAGCAGGTGGCAGCCACCTGTTGCCAACTTGATGTGAGATTGCCAAGTGATATTACAAGCCTTAGTTGTGTGACAACAAGGCATATATGTGGTGAGTTTTTAGAAGTTTTCAAATGCATTTTGGTAAGCAATTGTGAGCTGCCGTTGCAGCAAATCGTCTATATATATTACGCTTATATGTAAACGTTAAGTTACATTTACCCAACTCGTTTAGTTCTTTCCATTACGCGTCTTCTTTAAACACTTGGGACCGAAAGAAAGGTTGAAATAGCAAGATTTTGAAAGGGTTTACGGTGGAAATTCTTACGAGAAGCTATCAGAAAAATATAAGGTAACAAGAAAATGTTTATTTTTGAAAATTTAGCATTTATGAAATTTCTCGAAAGTCAAAGTGGGAATTTTCAAAGGGTGTGGTTTATGAAGAATTTAAGAAATAATTAGAAATTTAATACTAATATTATGTCAGGTGTTGACGAACAGCGACCGGAGGAAATTCTTGAGAGGAATGGGAAAGGCAAGGAAGTGATCCACGGGTAACTTTAAGTGCTACGTGGTGAGTTGGATTTACTTTAAGTAATCTAAATAAAAATCAAATATCTAATAACAATATTAAAATAAATTATTAGCTTAGGCTTGGTGGTAGATAAAAATTAAATTGATATGTATGATATGAATATTGGACACATAGAAAATTAGTATGTTGTAGCTCGAGGTTTCAACCCAAGAGGGGGGTGAATTGGGTTTTTAAAAACTTTTTGCGGAATTAATACAAGTTTATAAAAACTGATAAACAACAAATAATAAATACAAGTAATGAGCTGTAAATAAAGAGTTTAAGGAAAGAGGATGCAAACACAGTTATAGTGGTTCGGCAATATCGGATTCGTTCCGACCCTACATCCACTCTCTTCAAGGAACTCCTTGAAGTAATCCACTAAGAAAAATTAGTCGCACAACTTAGTCGGGTGTTGCACAAACCATACACAAGCAAATTACAGGAATTACTTAAACCGAACAATCCCCTTCCTCTCGGAAGTAATCCCTTTACAAAGATGATGTAAAGTAAAATGTAGAGAGACAGCAAATGAAGGCTTATTACAACAGAAAAGTCTCTCTTTCAAAGTAAAGCTTGAAGAAATGGCTCAACAAGATTATTTCAAAGCTTTTTGTGTTTCAAGAGTATATAAACTTGATTATGTGAAATCAGCTCTTTTTGAATATTTGCAGCTTGTTATTGAATGCTTAACTGAATGGGTTTATATAGCAATAAATTAATATGGCCGTTTAGGACTTTAATTTGAAAAAGATTTACTTTAAAACGTTCAGATTTGGAGTCCAACGGTCATATTTTTGAACTACCAGTCGACTGGGTCAAGATACCAGTCGACTGGGTCCACTTGAAAAATACTCGTTTTCTGACATTCTGGGTATCCAGTCGACTGGTATATATCATCCAGTCGACTGGGGACTTTCTGTCCATTTTACCAGTCGACTGGGTTGATTCATCCAGTCGACTGGAAACTTACTGGTCAAAGTACCAGTCGACTGGGTTGTTTCATCCAGTCGACTGGTATATGTACCCAGTCGACTGGGTTGTCTTCCAACCCAGTTTTTCTTATGTTTTTCATTAAAAACATTTAAAAATAATGGTTTTAGAAAAACTTTTTGTGTTCGAGCCATTGAACAAGCTAATACAATGTATGAGTGAGACTTACATTGGTTCTAAACCTTAAGACCTATACTAGATCTTCAGTCTTCACTTGATACTTGATTAGGTTCAAGTTTTTGCACTTTGTTCCTTGGTTGAATGTGTTTGATCCTTAATACAACTTAGTTTAAACATGTTAGTTAAATAACAGTTGTGTTTTGCCATCATTAAAATACGGGCGAGGGTCAACAATCTCCCCTTTTATGATGATGACAAAACTGATAATGTAAAAACAGTTTTAAAAGCTAAGTGATAGGATTTTAAAAAATTTAGACAGAGTCTCCTCTGTTTTTCGAGTAAAACCACCTTGTAAACAAGCAAACACAGTTTATATTTCTTTCAACCAATCCAGAATCAAACTCAACTAATCAATAAACATTTTTACAAAGTTATGGAGCAATGCTCCCCCTAAATCTATGCATTGGTTGCTTTTACTTAGATTTTCTCGTTTTTCTCATTTTTCTCCTCCGTTTTGACAACAGCAACCAAAGGGGGCATAACATAAAAAATAAGCTACTTAGTCAATACAGTCAAATAGAGTATAAGAAAACAAAGTTGTACGCGAAGATTTGGCTTCATTCGAATTTCAAAAGCCTTCCCGAGAAAAACCAAAAGTTTTCAAGCGTATAAGCATTTTATAGCAGTTTTAGTGACCAAACAGAGTTTTAAAACAGTGCTAACATATCACAAATAGTGTAAATGAATGCAAGAAATATGGCTAATAGTAATATATCATCATAGAGAAAAAGTCAATATAATCAGGGCTTCACAGAGCCATAACTAAGAAAAAAAATAGTACATGAGATGTCCGTGCTATGTGATAAGAACTGGAAAAACGCTAAGTACAAACAAAAGATAGAGACTCAAGGGGCGGGAGAGTCCGAGCTATCATGAAGAAGTTCCCTAATCTCAGCTAGGGAACCCTCGGTGTGCTCTCGATGTAACTCGAAGTCGTCCCGTAGGTGGTCTATGAAGGAGCTCAGTCTCTGGTAATCAGACTGCATGGACTGAAAACCGAACTCCATCATCATCTGGAGGCTCGTAATAGCTCGTAGGATGTCGCCATAACCAGTCTGACCAGTACTCGAGTCACCAATGGGAGGTACTCGGGTATCCGTCTCCATCTCAGCAGTCGTATCAGCATCCTCATCACTGTCGCTCGCATCCTCTCGGATCCTTAGTCGCTTTCCGGCCTTCAGATAGAGGAACCCTTCACGAACAGTACATCCCATCTTCTTCAGAGATGAGATGTTGATGATGTCCGTCAATCCGATATCCTGAGCCTCGGAGGCAGGCAAAGGTACCCGGAAGTGCTGGAGGATGAGCGTAATGAGCATCCCATAAGGAAGACACCCGGAGTCGTTTGCTTCACTGTTTATCATGTTGGCGAGCAGCAGAGGATATATATTGAAGTGGTGCCTAGATTTTAGGCACCAAATCAATACCGTATCTATTTTAGATAGATACCCTCGACTCCCGAGTCTCGGGTGGATGGTCCAACTGACAATCAACTGAAACATCTTTGAGTCGAGGGGCAAGTCACTACATGTATGAAATGTAGTGGGTCTGTACACATAGTTAGGGTCACCCCTGACTATCCGACAGGCCTCCTCAACTTCAAAGTTGTCTGGCTATCCATCCAGACTCCATTGAACCCCCCTTATAGAGATTCTCAGAATGCTCATCAAGAGGTCAGTGTTGACCTCAAACTCCACACCACTAACTCTGGTTCTGAATCTCAGAGCCAGAGGACTGGGTTTCACCAAGTTCGCATAGAACTGGTGAATCAGTCGCGAGTAATATTTTTCATGAATTCTGACCAGTGGGGTCAGATTTATTGCCTCAAAGGCTGGTAGAATATCGAAATTACCATGGCGAATAGAGTCGAAATCAACGACTCTACCCGTCATGATTTTCTTGTGATGGATTATAGAATTATAGCTCGTATGAGCCGCTGGGTTGTAAAACAAAGTCTGCTCCAACTCTGTTATGGGCTCCTTGCTGGATGAACCCGCTGCTCCCTTCTCTTTCGACTTCGAAGCCGAAGGTTTTGAAGACCTTGGCTTTTTAGGCGCATTAGGTCCACTTGTTGTGAGTTTTATACGGATTTTGTCACTCATTTTGGAGAAATCTGGAGTTTTTGGAAAAAGTGATTTTGGTAAAAATGAGAGATTTTAACCGTAGAAAGTTAAAAATCTCTTTAGGAATGAGTAGATCGGTGTGTTTAGAAGGGATTTGGATCAAAATGATGAGTTTTTCTAGAGAGAGAAAGCTTGGGCTATTTGAAAATGGCGTAAAAATGGCGAAAATGAACAGTCCCTTTTATAGAATCGCGATACCAGTCGACTGGGGTCGATATACCAGTCGACTGGGTCCCTTTGAAAAGATGAACAGTTTCTTTACCTGTCAACTGGGTAAACGTACTAGTCGACTAGGTAAACTGGCAGTGAGTTACCAGTCGATTGGGCTATCTTTACCAATCGACTAGAGGACAAGAGTTTTTCAAACAATTGGCTCTAAACAGGATTTGATCTTATAGAAGATTGGAGAAGACTTACCAGTCGTCTGGAATATTTGGCAGAGAATTACCAGTCGACTGGGTCAAAATTACCAGTCGACTGGAAGATCAGGCAGAGACTTACTAGTCGACTGGGTCACATGTACCAGTCGACTGGACCCTTAGTAAAATTTCCAGTCTTGAATTTTTTGCACGATTTTGTTTATCTATGACATTTTTGAGTGAGGGAAATAATTAAACAATGATTAATATTCTTTCACTCAATGTCAAACATGCAAATGATGAAATGAGATGCAATCAAACATTCAGTTTATCAAAATCAAGCAATCCCATCAACATTCTAATCTTACAAAAACTAGCTTCACTTAAGGGTTTTGTAAGAATATCAGCTATTTGATCTTCTGAAGGAATGAATTCTAATCTTATATCACCTTTTTGAGCATGGTCTCTTAGGAAATGATGTCTAATCTCTATATGCTTGGTTCTAGAGTGCTGAATAGGATTTTTGGTTAGGTTGATGGCACTAGTATTATCACAAAATATAGGAATATTTTTTAGACTCATGCCATAGTCTTCTAGTTGTTGTTTCATCCATAATACTTGGGCACAACAACTACTAGCTGCTACATATTCCGCCTCAGTGGTTGATAGTGCAACGGAATTCTGTTTCTTGGAGAACCAAGAAGTTAACATAGCACCTAAGAATTGGCATGTTCCACTTGTGCTTTTTCTATCTAACCTACATCCAGCAAAATCAGCATCCAAATATCCTACTAGCTCAAAAGATGATTCTTTAGAGTACCATAATCCTATGGTCTGGGTCCCTTATAGATATCTAAGGATTCTTTTTACTGCAACTACATGTGATTCCTTAGGATTAGACTGAAATCTAGCACACATGCATACACTGAACATTATATCAGGTCTACTTGCAGTCAAATAAAGTAAAGCACCTATCATGCTTCTATAATATTTAGAATCTACAGTTTTACCTCCTTCATCAAGATCAAGTTTAGTAGTTATGCTCATAGGTGTTCCAATTGGCTTTGAGATTTCCATCCCGAACCTCTTTAGTAGATCTTTGATGTACTTTTGTTGATTGATGAAGATACCTCCTTTTCGTTGCTTGATTTGCAGTCTAAGGAAGTAGGTAAGTTCTCCCATCATGCTCATTTCAAATTCACCTTGCATGCACTTTGCAAACTTTTGACACATAGATTCATTAGTAGCATCAAATATAATATCATCAACATATATTTGAACTATCAAAGTGTCATTTTTGTGAGTTTTTGTGAAGAGAGTTGTGTCTATTCTACCTCTTACAAAATCATTGTCGATCAAAAATTTACTTAATCTTTCATACCATGCTCTTGGAGCTTGCTTCAACCTATATAGAGCTTTAGAAAGCTTATAGACATGATTTGGAAGACTAGGATTTTCAAATCCAAGAGGTTGTTCAACATAAACCTCTTCTTCTATAAAGCCATTTAAAAAGGCACTTTTCACATCCATTTGAAATAGCTTGAATTTATTAAAGCATGCAAAGGCTAATAACATTCAAATAGCTTCTAATCTAGCTACGGGAGCATAGGTTTCATCAAAATCTATTCCTTCCTCTTGGTTATATCCCTTAGCAACTAGTCTAGCCTTATTTCTAGTTACTATACCATTTTCATCCATTTTATTTCTATATACCCATTTAGTTCCAATAATTGAATGATCTTTAGGTCTTGGAACTAGTTTCCAAACATTGTTTCTCTCAAATTGATTTATCTCTTCCTGCATTGCAATTATCTAATCATTATCTTTTTTCAGCTTCTATAAATGTCTTAGGTTCTACTTGAGACAAATAAGCTACAAAATTGCAAATATTTCTAATGGAAGAGCGAGTTCTTACCCCTTGTGAAGGATCACAAATTACTTGAGCAATTGGATGATGATTTACATGCCTCCAATCCTTGGGTAGTTTTTCCTCTTGTTGACTTGAGGATGATTAGTCCAAATTGGGAGTTGCCATCCCTTCATTTGTTTGAGGAGAACTCACTTTTGGGTCAACAATGGGAGTAGGAGATTCCATTCTTGGAATAAAATCTGCATCATCTTTAAAGGAAACTTCTCCACTACTCATTGGGTTAGATTCATCGATAGTTACATGCACAGATTCTTCTACTACTAGAGTTCTCTTATTGAAAACTCTATAAGCCTTACTAATAGTTGAATATCCTAAAAATATCCCTTCATCGGTCTTGGAATCAAATTTACCCAAGTTAGTTTTATTGTTATTTAAGATGAAGCACTTACTACCAAAAGCACGAAAATAGGAAATATTGGGCTTTCTCCCTTTCCATAGTTCATATGGAGTTTTATCAAGCAAAGGTCTTATCAAAATTCTATTTAAAATATAGCAAGAAGTATTCACGGCTTCAGCCCAAAAGTATTTTGGTAAATTATTTTCACAAAGCATTGTTCTTGAAAATTCTTCTAGAACTATATTTTTCCTCTCAACAACTCCATTTTGTTGAGGAGTTCTAGGAGCTAAAAAGTTGTGATTAATTCCATTTTCATCACAAAATTTTGAAAAGCTTTGATTTTCAAATTCTTTGCCATGATCACTTCTTATGCTTGAAATACAATTTCATTTTGTACCTTTTTGCAAAACTTTTCAAATATTTTGAAAGCTTCATCCTTATAAGCAATAAAAATAACAAAGGTATATCTTGAATAGTCATCAACAATAACAAGAGTATATTGATGGCCACCTAGACTAATGGTACTTATTGGACCAAATAAGTCCATATGCAAAAGTTCCAAAGGTCTAGTAGTTGAGACTATATTTTTTGCTTTAAAAGAGATCCTAGTTTGTTTTCCCATTTGACAAGCATTGCAAATTTTGTCTTTTTCAAAATTGATTTTAGGAAGTCCAATAACTAAATCTTTTCTTGAAACAATTTTTAGCAAATTCATGTTTACATGACCAAGCCTTCCATGCCATAGCCATGGATTTTCACTAAAAACAGGAAAACATTTTTCATTATCAGAATGCAAGGATTTCAAATCAACTATATAGACATTTTCATGTCTATGGCCAATGAATTTGATCTTGTTGCTCTTGATGTCTATAACTAGACAATGAGAGGTCTCAAATGTGACTTTGTATCCTTTGTCACATTTTGACTAATGCTAAGTAAATTTGGCTTAAGGCCTTGTACTAGCAATACATTATCTAAGGTTGAGAAATCATTACCGACTTTTCCATGCCCGATGATCTTTATTTTAGTATTGTCTCCAATGGTCACAAGTCCACCATCTCTTAGAGTTAGCTCCTTGAATACGCTTTTATCACTGGTCATATGCTTTGAGCAACCGCTATCAAGGTACCAACAGTTACCTTTCTCCTTGGTGTGAAGGCAAATCTACATCATACAAGGATATACGATAGCACTTTTAGGTACCCAAAATTTCTTGGGTCCTTTGGGGTTAGTCCTTGAAAATACGGTTCCTTTTGGGACCCATACTTTCTTAACATGAGGTGCTCTATGAACAAGTTGATGATGCACCGTCCTAGCATGATAGTCATAGAAATTTCTAGGATGTCTTACATGTGAATTTCTATAATCCTTAGGATAATAGTGCATAGGATACATGTTTCTATGGTAAGGAGTATGAAAATTCATGTCATTTCTATAAAGAGTATGATGATGCATTCTAGGATACCCATGATGATAATTCCTAGGATGAGCACGAGCAGAATGCATTCTTTGATTATACACATTGTTCCTAGAATGAGCATGATAATTATTCTAGGATGTGTATGAGCATTTCTAGAATGAGCATACATATAAGCATGAGTATTTTTAGGATGCTTCAATTTAGTATGATCATTTAAGTTTCTAGACTTCCTAGCGTTTATCGAGGGAGTGCTTTTAACAATGCTAGGAGCTTTTGAAGTAGAAGCTCCATCTACACAAGAAGCTTTCATGAATAAGCTCTCTTTTGTTTTTTTGTTTTCCAAATGGAGAATATCCTACACCAGATTTTCCTCCACTTAATCTTTGGGAAGAAAGCACTTCATCAAGTTTTTCTTTACCAAGCATAAGTCTAGATATAGTGTTGTTTAATTCAGAAATTTTATTTTTCAAATTCTCATTTTCATCTTTAAGAAAATCTTGAGACGAATCATACAGTAAGGATGATAATTTTTCTTTTTCTTCTCTAAGAATTATCATTTCTTTAGAAAGAGATGATACTTCTTTCTTAAGAACAGAATTTCTAGAATCAAATTTCTTTAATTCTTCATGCATTTCATTTATTACTTCTAGCAGTTCTTCACTACTAGTAACAATATTATTTTTTGAAGAGGAAGAAGATGTTACCTCACTTTCATCATCGATTGCCATCAAATAAAGGTTGGAAATTTCCTCGTATCCGATTTCTTTGTCTGATGGCTCATCTTCTTCGTCATCGCTCCAGGTAGTTGCTACCATAGCTTTCTTCTTGAAGCCCTTGTATGGTTTGTTTGAAACCGGACAGTCAGCTTTTATATGTCCTGACTTCTTGCAGCCATAGCACATAAGTGGTTCCCTTTTTGAGGTGGGATCCTTTGAGTAAAGTTTCTTGCTTTTCTTCAAGAACCTATGGAATCGTCTGGTGATTAAAGCCATTTCACCATCCTCTTCACTGCTATCTGCTTCTTGTTCTAATTCCTTTTCTTTGTTGCTCGTAGAAGCTTTGAGAGCAATTTGCTTTTTCTTCTTGTCATCATAATTGATGATGGGAGTCATTTCTTCCATCTCGTATGTCAATAATGACCCAAGCAGCGTTTCAACATCAAGCTTGTCAAGATTTTTGGCCTCCTGAATGGCTGTCCTCTTTGGTTTCCATTCTAGTGGTAGAGATCTTAAGATTTTTCTGGTTAGTTCAACTTCCTCAATATTCTTGCCAAGCAATTTTAAACCATTTATAATAGTGGTGAATCGTGAGTGCATTTCAGAAATTGTTTCGTTAGGAGACATCTTAAAAGATTCATACTCAGAAATTAGCATGTAAATTTTAGACTTTTTTACTTCACTTGTTCCTTCATATGTGACTTATAATTTGTCCCATATTTCTTGAGCAGAAACGCATGCAGATATTTTGTTATATTCAGAAATATCTAATGCACAATGTAGCATTCTTGTTGCTCTACTATTGAGAGACATCGTTCTACAATCCTCGTTAGTAAACTCAGTTTTGAGTTTAGGCATTGTATGAAGAGTCTCTCCAATAACTATTTCTTTTGAAGGAATTTTAGGTCCTTATTCTATAATTCTCCATAGATTGTAATCTTGTCCTTCGACGAAGATTTTCATTCTATTTTTCAAATAGTTATAATTTGAGCCATTGAACAATGGTGGTCTAGTATAAGAGTGTCCCTTAGAGTAGCTATTTGCTGCCATTGGATCAACTCTAGGATTTTAAGCCTAATAAAGAGAACGAGGCTCTGATACCAATTGTAGCTCGAGGTTTCAACCCAAGAAGGGGGGGTGAATTGGGTTTTTAAAAACTTTTTGCAGAATTAATACAAGTTTATAAAAACTGATAAGCAACAAATAATAAATACAAGTAATGAGCTGTAAATAAAGAGTTTAAGGAAAGAGGATGCAAACACAGTTATAGTGGTTCGGCAATATCGGATTCGTTTCGACCCTATGTCCACTCTCTTCAAGGAACTCCTTGAAGTAATCCATTAAGAAAACTTAATCGCACAACTTAGTCGGGTGTTGCACAAACCGTACACAAGCAAATTACAAGAATTGCTTAAACCGAACAATCCCCTTCCTTTCGGAAGTTTCCCCTTCCTCTCGGAAGTAATCCCTTTACAAAGATGGTGTAAAGTAAAATGTAGAGAGACAACAAATGAAGGCTTATTACAACAGAATAGTCTCTCTTTCAAAGTAAAGCTTGAAGAAATGGCTCAACAAGATTATTTCAAAGCTTTTTGTGTTTCAAGAGTATATAAACTTGATTATGTGAAATCAACTCTTTTTGAATATTTGCAGCTTGTTATTGAATGCTTAACTGAATGGGTTTATATAGCAATCAATTAATATGGCCGTTTAGGACTTTAATTTGAAAAAGATTTACTTTAAAACATTCAGATTTGGAGTCCAACGGTCATATTTTTGAACTACCAGTCGACTGGGTTCACTTGAAAAATACTCGTTTTCAAATCTTCTGGGTATCCAGCCGACTGGTATATATCATCCAGTCGACTGGGGACTTTCTGTCCATTTTACCAGTCGACTAGGTTGATTCATCCAGTCGACTGAAAACTTACTGGTCAAAGTACTAGTCGACTGGGTTGTTTCATCCAGTCGACTAGGTACCTTCTGACCTATATACGAGTCGACTGATATATGTACCCAGTCAACTGGGTTGTCTTCCAACCCAGTTTTTCTTATGTTTTTCATTAAAAACATTTAAAAATAATGGTTTTAGAAAAACCTTTTGTGTTCGAGCCATTGAACAAGCTAATACAATGTATGAGTGAGACTTACATTGGTTCTAAACCTTAAGACCTATACTAGATCTTCAGTCTTCACTTGATACTTGATTTGGTTCGAGTTTTTGCACTTTGTTCATTGGTTGAATGTGTTTGATCCTTAATACAACTTAGTTTAAACATGTTAGTTAAATAAAAGTTGTGTTTTGCCATCATTAAAATACGGGCGAGGGTCAACATATGTGAAAAGAAATATTTTTAGAATAACGAGTTGATTTAATAATGATGGTGATAAAGAGATTTTGACTAGTTGGTGAATAAATTGATGTGATATATGAGGAGAATAAAATTTTGAAATTTATTAAGCAGAAAGTTGAGGAAAGACCGGATAGTTAATTTAAATATTTTGACTTCATGTGTTGTTTATATTACTGTTCATATGCATATTTCATATCATTGTTCATGTGCATATGCATTTAATAATATAACCGAAAAAACCGAGAAAGGGCCGGTCTAATGGAACAACCGTGACAGTCGGTATATGCTGGAAATAAAAGGGACACCGTGATAATCGGTATATGCTAGAAATAAATACCGTGATAGCCGGGATAAGCTATAAAGAACCAAGAAGGGGCTGGTCTAAGATAATAATAACCTGTCAACAGATGGGAAGACGTTCCCATTATAAGCATCCATGCATTACATCTGTTTTAATTATTGCTTGCATTATTAAAATGTTGATGTGTGGTATATTATTGTGAATGTATTTATTGATAGATGAGTCTCCCAATGAGAGATAGTTGCAGCGAGAAAAAGAGAAAAAGACATAGAAATATGATAATATGGTGATTATTTAAATGTTAAACATTATGCTATTATCTAGTTATAGGAGAAATAAATAATTAAATATTAAAGGGCTCTTTATAAAATTGGAATACTTTTAGTAAATTTAATTCACTGAGCTTGTGAAGCTCATCCTTCATTGTACAATGATTTCAGGTAGCAGACAGGACAAGTAGTCTGGTGGGTTAAGGGTCATACGGATTCATTCTCTGTAAGCCACGTACGTGTCAATATCCTCAGACTAGTAAGAAAATGAAATAAATATTTTATTTGTAAATATTCATGCATCTTACATTGTATATTATGTGTAAATTAATACCAGATTTACGTATTTCCCCTGTTGAGGGTTGAGGATTAAAATAAAAATTTTCTGTTAGTATTTGTTGCATATATGTGTCATGCTGAGATTCTCAAAATGTGATGACACTGTCTCGGGGGTGGTCAACCTGGGATGGATCGTTACAATTTTGGTATAAGAGCATTAGGTTTTAAGATTCTGTAGACTACATGAAAACTTAAAAAGTGGAAGACCCCCAATTTTTAGAAGAACTGAAGTAGAGGAGGAAGTTGAGTCTGTGATTCCCGTAAAGAAACATGTTGATAGTGCAGTTGGTACTAGCAGAGCTGGGAAGGTATCTGTGGGTAAGAATGATGAATTGAAAGAAGCCCATAATCATGCTATAGAAAGGATGAATACAGCTGAAGAAAGGGCTAATAATTTATAGAGAAGATTAAAGGAAAAGGATAGAAAAGAACCTAATGATGTGAGGCAAGAAGTCCATGAGAGAGGTATGTTTGCACATGAGATGTAAGGTGATTATTTTGTGAGATTTCTTAAGTTTAAACCTCAGTTCTTTAGAGGATTTTTAAATCTGTTGGAAGCTGAACAGTGGATTAGGCATGTGGAGAAATATTTTGAGGTCTTACCAGTGTCTGATAGACAGAAGGTGGTGTTTGCTTCATTTATGCTAGAGAGTGAGGCTTCTCAATGATAGAAGGATATTTTGCCCAGGGTAAGCACACGGGTAGATCAACATTTGACTTGGAGTAAGTTTAAGGATGAGTTTTTTGCAATGTATTTCCCAGATACCTTTCGGGCACAACAAAAAAGAAATTTTATTCATCTAAGGCAGAGAAATTTATCGGTGGTTGAATATGATAGTAAATTCATAGCCCTGTCAAGGTTTTAACTTGAGTTAGTGAATACAAATAAGAGAAAATGTAAGATATTTTTATATGGATTACACTACAATATTCAGACTAAACTCTCTTATATAGGTATAGGGAATTATACTGTACTGATAGATAAAGCATTGCAGATTGAGAATGATTTGATGGAGTTGAGAGGTAGGAGGGATTGGCTGAAGAGGTCTAGATTTGAGGGACCTAGAGGTAGTAGCACTATGGGTGTACAGGGTGGGAGACCATCCTAGAGGGGGCATTCCTTGTCATAAGGAATTGTGGTGCAGAGTTAAAAGTAGGCATAATCTGTTGCTTCTGTAGCTCAGAGTAATACTAGAGGGACCCTAGATTTGGGGGGTAAGCTATGGGAAGTGGGAGTTATGGTAGAAGAATAAGTATGCCACTAAGGGGAAGTGGTAACATGATGTATGATTGAGAAGCAATGGTATGCTTTAAATGTAATCAGACAGGGTATCTGACTCAGAATTGTTCTATGCAGATATGCTTTGTATGTGGTAGGGGAGAACATATGGCTCCAGATTGTCCAGCAGAGAAATCTACTGACGTATGTGTCGGGAGTATTAGGAGGAGATCGATGGAGAGAGGTGGTGGATCAGGGGGTGTGCGGGGTAGAAGTCAAGGATCAGTAGTACAGCGAGGATGTGGTAGTCAGATGCAGTCCAGAGATGGCAGAGTCTATGCATTGACCCAACAAGATGCACAAGCCACTCATGATGTTGTTATGAGTACTATCTCTATCCTTGGTAAGCCTGCTAGATTATTGATTGATCCTGGGGCAACCCATTCTTTTGCATCTAGTAGTTATATGAAATCTATTGATGCTAGTGCTAGTCCTTTGATGCATGCAATTATTTTTTAGATTCCTACTGAAGATAGGGTTATTATTAGGACAATCTATCGAGGTTGTGTGATTAATATTGCTGATAGAGAATTTGAAGTTGATTTATTTCCTCTAGATATGATAGATTTTGATTTAATTCTGGGGATGAATTGGTTATCTGCATATCATACTTGGATAGATTGTTTTAGGAAAAATGTGGTGTTCAAGATACCTGGACAGGGAGTTTAATTTTCAAGGGGAACGTAAGATACTTGCTAATTGTTTTATTTCTACCTTAACTACTAGTAAATGGTTGAGGAAGGGTTGTGAGGGGTATTTGGCGCATGTAGTGGATTCTAGCAAAGAAGGTAAGAAGTTAGAAGATATCTTGGTAGTAAAAGATTTTTTCTAGATGTTTTCCCTGAAGAGTTGACTAGGTTGTCTCTCAATAGGGAGATTGAGTTTTCTATTGAGGTGATTCCAGGATCAGCACCCATATCCATAACACCCTATAGGATGGCACCGGCTGAATTGAAAGAATTGAAAATTTAGCTTCAGGAGTTGCTAGATAAACAGTTTATCCGACCTATTACGTCACCTTGGGGAGCCCCTGTGTTATTTGTCAAGAAGAAGGTTGGGACATTGAGGTTGTGTATTGATTATAGACAGTTGAATAAGATCATCATCAAGAATAAATATCCTTTGCCTAGGATAGATGACTTATTCGAGCAGTTACAGGGAGCTAAAGTGTTTTCTAAGATAGACCTGAGGTCGGGTTATCATCAATTGAGGATAAAGGAGGGGGATGTACCTAAAACTGTTTTTAGGACATATTATGACCAGCATGAATTCTTAGTGATGCCTTTTGGGTTGACCAATGCTCCTACGACATTTATGGACCTTATGATCGGGTGTTTAAACCATTATTGGACAGATTTGTAATTGTATTTATTGATGATATTTTGATATATTCCAGGAATGAAGACGAGCATATGCAACATTTAAGGATAGTGTTGGAGATTTTGAAAAGAGAGAAATTGTATGCGAAGTTCCAAAATGTGAGTTCTGGTTGAGGGAAATATCTTTCTTGGGGCATGTTGAGTTAGGAGAGGGAATAGCAGTTGACCCACAGAAAGTATAAGCAATATTGAATTGGGAAAGTCCCACGAGTGTAACTGAAATTAGAAGCTTTTTGAGGTTGGTAGGTTATTATAGGAGATTTATCCAAAAATTTTCTATGATTGCTGGACCTTTGACTAAGTTGACCTGGAAGGATGTGAAGTTTAGGTGGTCTGAGGAATACGAGAGGAGTTTCTAACTGTTGAAAGAGAAATTGACTACTGCCCCGGTATTGGTGCTTCTTTCTGGTGATGAAGGATTTGTGGTTTATAGTGATGCACCACAGCAAGGGTTGGGATGTGTGTTGATGCAACATGGGAGAGTTATAGCTTATGTATCTAGGCATCTGAAGAACCATGAGAGGAATTACTCGACCCATGATTTAGAATTGGTTACCATATTTTTTGCTTTGAAGATTTGGAGACGTCATCTATATGGAGCCAAGTGGGAAATTTTTACTGATCATAAAAGCTTGACGCATTTACCAACCCAAAAGGAGTTGAATTTGAGGCAGAAAAGCTGGATGGAATTGATTTGTGATTATGACTGTACAATTCATTATCATCCAGGAAAGGCTAATGTAGTAGCTGACGCATTGAGTAGAAAGGCTACAGGGAGATTAGCTGCTATTGGGAGTCATAATACTAGCTTGATGATAGAATTAAGAAGAATAAGAATGCAATTGAGTGTCAATGATAGAGAAGTATTAATGGCAAATATGATGATACAATCTTTTATTATTGATCGTTTATTACAGCTGCAGGGTAAAGATGAGGGGATAGAGAAAATTAGGCAGGAAGTGTTGAGTGGGAAGCCGACCGAGTTTAGAATTAGAGAAGATGGTATGGTAGTATTGGGGCATAGAATTTTTGTTCCCAATGATGTGGAGATGAGAAAAGAGATATTAAGGGAGGCTAATGATTCTATATATTCCATGCACACAGGTAATAATAAGATGTATAGGGGGTTGAAACAGAATTATTGCTGGTCAGTGATGAAGAAGGATGTAGCAGAATACATTGCTAGATGTTTGACTTGTCAATAGGTAAAGTCTGAGAATAGACATCCAGCAGGTTTCTTACAACCTCTTCCAATACCTGAGTGGCTATGGGAAAATGTGAGTATGGATTTTGTCTCTGGTTTTCCCCGCACCCAGAGGGGACATGACACTGTGTGGGTTATAGTGGATAGACTTTCTAAGTCTTCACATTTTCTTCCTATTAAAACTACTTGGAATCCAAAAAAGCTGGTTGAGTTGTGTCTGGTAGAGATAGTAAAATTACATGGAGTACCCTTGAGTATCGTATCCGATAGAGATTCTAGATTTACCTCTATATTTTGGAGGGGTTTCCAAGAAGCTATGGGTACGCAATTACAGTTTAGTACAGTTTTTCTTCCACAAACTGATGGGCCGACAGAGAGAATCATCAGAATACTAGAAGACATGCTGAGGGCAAGTGTATTAAGCTTCTTAGTGAGCTGGGATGCTTATTTGCCGTTGATCGAGTTTGCATACAATAATCAGTAACAAGTTAGTATTGGGATGGCACCCTTTGAGGCTTTGTACAGTAGAAGGTGTAGAACTCCAGTATGCTGGAAAGAAGTTAGAGAGAGAAAGATATATGGCCCAGAAATGATAGACTTAACTACTGAAAGGATCAAACTGGTTAGGGATAACCTCAGAGCAACTCAGAACAAACAGAAAGGATATGTTGATAAAAGAAGATGACCTCTTAAGTTCCAAGTTGGTGATTGGGTATTTTTGAAGATATCTCCGTGGGAGGGAGTGTTGAGATTTACGAAGAAGGGAAAGTTGAGCCCGAGATTTGTGGGGTCGTATAAGGTGATCGAAAAAATTGGACCAATAGCATATCGTTTGAATTTGCCTATAGAATTAAAGCAACTACATAATGTGTTCCCACCACTGAGAAAATACTTACACGATGAATCCTATAGTGTCTCGAATCAGGCAATAGAAATTCTGGAAGATTTGACTTTTATGCGAGTACTAGTTAGAATCCAAAACAGAAAAGAATATGTCTTGCGCAATAAAGTCATTTCTTTGATTCAAGTATTATGGCGAAATAAAGATGTCGAGGAAGTCACGTGGGAGCATGAAACGAGAATGAGGAAGGATTACCCCCAACTCTTTTCTTGATTTTAGTAAGGAAATATCGGGGATGAAATTTTTGTAAGGTGGGTAGAATTGTAATACCCATATTTGTAAAATAAGGGTAAAGAAGTAATTTAATAAATATGGCATGAAATTTAAAATAAAGTCTATGTGAAAGGTTTATTGATATTTGAATAAACTAATTAAAAAAAATCTGGGACGTGAATGTCCCAGAAGACTGAAAAAGTTGGAGAAGACAAGAGTAAACAAAAAAGAGTGAACAATAAAATGTGGTAGCAGGTGGCAGTTACCTGCTGCCAATTTGATGTGAGATTGCCAAGTGATATTACGATCCTTGGTTGTGTGATAACAAGGCATATATATGTGGTGAGTTTTTAGAAGTTGCCAAATGTATTTTGGCATGCAATTGTGAGCTGCCGTTGCAGCAAATCGTCTATTTACATTACGCTTATATGTAAACGTTAAGTTACACTTACCAAACTCGTTTAGTTTCTTCCATTACGCGCCTTCTTTAAGCACTTGGGGACCAAAAGAAAGGTTGAAATTGCAAAATTTTGAAGGTGTTTACGGGGGAAATTTTTACGAGAAGCTACCGGAAAAATAGAAGGTTACAACGTCATGTTTATTTTTGAAATTTCTCGAAAGTCAAAGTGGGAATTTTCAAAGGGTGTGGTTTATGAAGAATTTAAGAAATAATTAGAAATTTAATACTAATATTATGTCAGGTGTTGACGAACAGCAACCGAAGGAAATTCTTGAGAGGAACAGGAAAGGCAAGGAAGTAATCTACGGGTCTTTAGGTGCTACATGGTGAGTTGAATTTACTTTAAGTAATCTAAATAAAAAGCAAATATCTAGTAATAATATTAAAATAAATTATTAACTTAGGCTTTGTGGTAGATAAAAATTAAATTGATATGTATGATATGAATATTGGACGCACAAAAAATTAGTATGTGAAAAGAAATATTTTTAGAATAACGAGTTGATTTAATAATGATGGTGATAAAGAGATTTTGACTAGTTGGTGAATAAATTGATGTGATATATGAGGAATAAAATTTTGAAATTTATTAAGCAAAAAGTAGAGGAAAGACCGGATAGTTAATTTAAATATTTTGACTTTATGTGGTGTTTATATTACTGTTCATATGCATATTTCATATCAGTGTTCATGTGCATATGCATTTAATAATGTAACCGAAAGAACCAGGAAGGGGCTGATCTAAGATAATAATAACCTATCGACTGGTGGGAAGACGTTCCCATCATAAGCATTTATGCATTGCATCTGTTTTAATTATTGCTTACATTATTAAAATGCTGATGTGTGGTATATTATTGTGAATTTATTTATAGATGGATGAGTCTCCCAGGGAGAGACAGTTATAGTGAGAAAAAGACAAAGAAATATGATAATATGGTGATTATTTAAATGTTAGACAATATGTTTTTATCCAGTTATAGGAGAAATAAATGATTAAATATTAAAGGGCTATTTATGAAATTGGAATACTTTTAGTAAATTTAATTCACTGAGCTTGGGAAGCTCATCCCTCATTGTACAATGATTTCAGGTAGTAGACATGACAAGTAGTTTGGTGGATTAAGGGTCAGATGAATTCATTCTCTGTAAGCCATGTACATGTCAATATCCTTAGAAGAGTGAGAAAATGAAATAAATATTATATTTGTAAATATTCATGCATCTTACGTTGTATATTGTGTGTAAATTAATATCAGATTTATGTACTTCCCCTGTTGAGGGTTGAGGATTAAAATAAAAAATTTATGTTAGTATTTGTTGCATATATGTGTCATGCTGGGATTCTCAAAATGTGATGACACCGTCTCGGGGGTGGCCAACCCGGGATGGGTTGTTACAGGTAGTCAGTGATTCTAGTAAGAGGCTCGACCTCCGTCCATTTGGTGAAGTAATATATGGCAACAATCAAGTGCTTCATCTGTCTTGGGGCTTCTCAAAACCCAAGGATGTCCATTCCCCATAATGAAGGAGCTTGGGACCCTTCTTTTAAGTAAATAGAATTACTGGTGGTCAGGATTGATGAGTGATGTAGCTGAATATATTTCTAGATGTTTGGTTTGTCAGTAGGTGAAGTTAAAGAATAAACATCCAGGAGGCTCACTATAACCTCTTCTTATGCTTGAATGACCATAAAAAAATGTGAGTATAGATTTTTCTTATGGATTTTCCCATACTCAAAGGGGTCATGATATAGTGTAACTGATAATAGATAGACTTTCTAAGTCATCTCAATTTCTTCGAATTAAAACAAATTGGAGTTCTAAAAATTTGGTTGAACTGCATGCAGCTAAGATTGTGAGGTTGTATGGAGTACTATTGAGCATAGTGTCAAATAAAGATACTAGAGTTACATCTTGGTTTTAGAGAGGCTTTCAGAAAGCCATGTGTACACAGTTGCAGTTTATTACAACTTTTCATCCTCAAACAGATGAGCAGATAAAAAGGATTATTAGAGAACTAGAAGATATGTTAAGGGCAAATATAATGAGTTTCTTAGTAAGTTGGGATGTTTACTTGCCCCTGATTGAATTTGCTTTTAATAATCAATATCAAACTAGTATTAGGATGGCACCATTTGAGGCCTTGTATGGTAGGAGATGTAGAACTCTGGTATGTTGGGAAGAAATAGGAGAGAGAAATATATTTGGTCCATAAATTATTGAGTTAACAACTGAGATGATCAAACTAGTTAGAGAGAACCGTAAAGTAGCATAAAGTAGACCGAATAGCTATGCTGATAATAGGAGAAGACTTTTTAAGTTTCAAATAGGTTATTGGGTGTATTTAAAAATATCTCCATGAAAAGGTGTATTGAGATTTAAACAGAACAAGAAAGTTGAGTCCGAGGTATGTAGGACCCTATGAGGTTGTTGAGAAAGTTGAGCTAGTCGCGTATAGCCTGGAATTGCCTCCAATGTTAAAGCAGTTACACATTGTGTTTCATGTTTCACTTTTGAGAAAGTGTTTACATGATGAATCTTATAATATTTCGAGCCAATCTGTAGAAATTAAGGAAGGTATGACTTTTATACAAGTACCAATGAGAAATTTAGACAGAAAAAAACAAGTCTTGTGTAATAAAGTAATTCTATGAATTCAAGTTTTGTGATGGAATAAATATGTTGAAGAGATTACGTGAGAGCATGAGGCAACTATGAAGAAATATTATTCACAATTTTTTCTTGAGTTAGGTAAGGAAATTTTTTTATAAGGTGGGTAGAATTATAATGCCTGTGTTCTTAAAGTATAAGTAAAGAAGTAATTTGATAAATATGATATGGAATTAGAATAAAATAATATATACGTTAAAGGTTAATTATTTGAATAAAATAATTATTTTGAAAAAAAAAACTGGATGCATAATGGTGTGGATAAAAAGAAAAGAAAAGAAAAAAAAACGCGTCTATGACAGCGTGGAGGGATAAGAAGGAAAAAAAGGAAAAGAAAAAAAAAGTAAAAAGAAAAAAAAAAGTGGTCGTGCAACACCTGGAAGTCCAGGTGTTGTACATGGAGATTAATCTCATATTTAGAAAGGCAACAGAGGCGGTGAGTATAAAGTTATATATAGTTTTTCTTTTATTTATTCATTACTTACCAAATCCTATTTGGTTTTCTCATTTCCTCAATTCAAACTACTCTATTTCTTTAAACACTCGGGGACTAAAAGAAAGGTTGAAAGAGTAAAATTTTGAAGGAGTTTATAAGAGAATTTTGAAGGAGTTTACAGGAGAATTTTATAGAGTCACATGAAGCTCTAAGAAAAACATAAGGTAATAACATGAAGTTTATTTTTGAAATTTAACATACATGAAATTTCCCGAAATTCAATGTGGGAATTTTCAAGGGTGTGAATTATGAATGAATTGAATAATAAATTAGAAATTTTAACATAAATATTATGTCAGGTATTGACGATCAGCAACTAGAGGAAATTGTTGAGAGGAGCGGGAAAAGCAAGGAAGTGATCCACGGGTAGCTCTAAGTGCTATGTGGTGAGTTAGATTTACTTTAAGTAATCAAGATAAATATGAAATATACAGTGATAATATTTGAATAAATTATTAACTTATGATTTGGTAATAGATAAAAGTTGGTTGATAGGAATAATTGATGTGTAGAGAATTATTTTATGAGAAATAATATTATTGGAATAATGAGTCGATTTAATAATAAATGTGATAAGTGAAATTCTTAACGAGCTATAGATGATGATTTGATATGATATATGAGGAGAAGAAATAAGTGAAATTGATCAAATAATAATTTGAGAAGAAGCAAGATAACAAATTTGAATATCTGAATACATGAATGTTTTTTATGTTATTGTACATATGCATACTTCATATCATTGTTCATATGCATATACATGAAATAAAAGAACAGGGAGGGACCGGTATGTTGGAAATAAATGAAAACCGTGACAGCCGGTATATGCTGGAAATAAAAGAATCGGGAAGGCAGCCGATCTAAATAAAATAAAATAACCGGGAGGGCAGCTGATCTAAGCTAAAACATGCCGACATGTGGGAAGATGTTCCAAATTAATAATTCATGCATTGCATCTGTTTTAAATATTGATTTTATTATTAAGATGCTAAAGTACTATTCATGATTGTAAATTTATTGATAGATGAATGAGTCTCACAGAGAGACAATTATGCTGAAAAGAAATATGAAAATATAAAATGATGAGAATTATCTGGGTAACTAATTATATGCTGTGAACCTCATAATGAGGTAATTATGAGATAGAATTTATAGTCTCAAGATGATGATTAATTATATAAGAAGAAGAGATTTATAAAGGATGGGGATTTGATATAAGTAGTGATAATCGAATGTTATTATCAAAATATATGAGATATAAATGAACGAATATTGGAAGACTAATTATACAAATTGAATACTTCTAGTAAGTTTAATTTGCTAAGCTTGTGAAGCTCACTCCTCATTGTACAATGATTTCATGTGACAGGCAGGACAGATAGTTTGGTGAGTTGAAATTCAGACGAAATCATTATCTGTAAGCCACGTGGTTCACATTCTCAGACTAATGGAAAAAAAATGTTTGTAATTATTCATGCATATTACATTGTATATAATGTTTAAGCCAAAATCTGAATGTTGTATCTCCCATGTTGAGGGTTGAGGGTTGAGGATTGAGGATTGATGTAATAATCGCAGTTGATGTTATTTTTATTGTTGCATATATGCGTCATGCTGGGATTTTCAAAATGATGAGAATTATCTGGGTGATTGATTATATATTGTAAACCTCATAATGAGATAATTATGATATAGAATTGATAGTCTCAATATGATGATTAATTATATGAGAAGAAGAGATTTATAAAGGATAGAGTTGATTAGTGACTATGATTGCATAATTCACTATCATCTAGAAAAGGAGAAAGTGGTAACTAATGCAGTGAGTAAAAAAAATCTACAAGAAGATTGACTACTATTGAAACTAATGATATGTAATTGATAGGAGATTAAGAGGGATAAGAATGAAGTTGAATATCAGTGATAGAAGATCATTGTTAACAAATATGGTTGTATAATCATCCATAGTAAAATGCTTGTTAGAGATGCAAGGTAGAGATGAAGAGATAGAAAAGATTAAGCATTGAGTGCTTACTAGAAAGCAATATAAGTTCAAAATTTGAAATGATGGTATTGGAACATAGGATTTGTGTTCCCAATAATGTTGAGTTGAGGAAGAAGATATTAAGATAGGCACATGGTGATGTATAATTGATGCAACCGAGTAACAATAAGATGTATAGAGGATTGAGATAAAATTACTGGTGGTCAAGATTGACGAGGGATGTAGCTGAATATATTTCTAGATGTTTGGTTTGTCAGTAAGTGAAGTTAGAGAATAAACATCCAGGAGGCTCACTACAGTCTCTTCTTGTGCTTGAATGACAATAGAAAAAAGTGAGTATGGATTTTGTTTATGGATTTTCTCACACTCAAAGAGGTCACGATACAGTGTAACTAATAATAGATAGACTTTCTAATTAATCTCAATTTCTTCGAATTAAAACAAATTGGAGTCCTAAAACATTGGCTGAACTGTATATAGCTAAGATTGTAAGGTTATACGAAGTACTATTGAGCATAGTGTCAAATAGAGATGCTAGAATTACATCTTGATTTTGGAGAGGCTTTTAGAAAGCTATGTGTACACAGTTGCAGTTTATTACAACTTTTCATCCTCAAACAGATGAGCAAATAAAAAGGATTATTAGAGTACTAAAATATATGTTAAGGGAAAATATGATGAGTTTGTCAGTAAGTTGGGATGTTTACTTGCATCTGATTGAATTTGCGTATAATAATCGGTATCAAACTAGCATTGGGATGACACCATTTGAGGCCTTATATGGTAGGAGGTGTAGAACTCTGGTATACTTGGAAGAAATGGGATAGAGAAATATATTTGGTCAATAAATTATTGAGTTAACAACTAAGAGGATCAAACTGGTTAGAGAGAACTGTAAAGTAGTACAGAGTAGACCGAATAGCTATGCTGATAATAGGAGAAGACCCCTCAAGTTTCAAATAGGTGGTTGAGTGTATTTAAAAATATCTTAATAAAAAGTTGTATTGAGATTTAAACATGACATGAAAGTTGAGTCCGAGGTATATCGGACCCTATGAGGATATTGAGAAAGTTGAACTACTCGCGTATAGCCTGGAATTGCCTCCAACGTTGAAGCAGTTACACAATATGTTTTATGTTTCACTTTTGAGAAAGTGTATACATGATGAATCTCATAAAATTTCGAGTCAATCTATAGAAATTAAGGAAGGCATGACTTTTATACAAGTATCAATGAGAAATTTAGACAGAAAAGAACAAGTCTTGTGTAATAAAGTAATTCCACTAATTCAAGTTCTGTGATGGAATAAATATGTTGAAGTGATTACGTGAGAGCATGAGACAACTATGAAAAGATATTATTCACAATTGTTTCTTGAGTTAGGTAAGGAAAATTCGGGGATAAAATTTTTATAAGGTGGGTAGAATTGTAATACCAGTGTTCTTAAAGTATGGGTAAAGAAGTAATTTGATAAATATGATATGGAATTAAAATAAAATAATATATATGTGAAAGGTTTATTATTTGAATAAAATAATTCTTTTGAAAAAAAAAATGGATGCATGATGGTGTGGATACAAAGAAAAGAAAAGAAAAGAAAACATGTCTAGGACAGTGTGGAGGGATAAGAAGGAAAAAAAAAAGAAAAAGAAAAAGGAAAAAGGAAAAAGGAAAAAGAAAAAAAAAGTGGGCGTGCAACACCTAGAAGTCCAGGTGTTGCACATGGACACTAATCTCACATTTAGGAAGGCAACAAAGGCGGTGAGTATATATATATATATATATATATATATATATATATATATATATATATATATATATATATATATATATGGTTTTTCTTTTATTTATTCATTACTTACCAAATCCTATTTGGTTTTCTCCTTTCCTCAATTCAAACTACTCTATTTCTTTAAACGCTCGGGGATTGAAAGAGTAAAATTTTGAAGGGGTTTACAGGAGAATTTTATAGATAGTCACATGGAGCTCTAAGAAAAACAGAAGGTAATAATGTGAAGTTTATTTTTGAAATTTAGCATACATGAAATTTTCCGGAATTCAATGTGAGAATTTTCAAAGGGTGTAAATTATAAAGGAATTGAATAATAAATTAGAAATTTTAATATATTATGTCAGGTGTTGACGATCAGTAACCAAGGAAAATTACTAAGAGGAGTAGAAAAGGCAAGGAAGTGATCCACAGGTAGCTCTAAGTGCTACCCGGTGAGTTAGATTTACTTTAAGTAATCAAGATAAATATGAAATACATAGTGATAGCATTTGAATAAATTATTAGCTTATGATTTGGTGATAGATTAAAGTTGGTTGATAGGTTTGATAGAAATAATGGATGTGTAGAGAATTATTTTATGAGAAATAATATTATTGGAATAATGAGTCAATACAGTGTAACTGATAATAGATAGACTTTCTAAGTCATCTCAATTTCTTCCAATTAAAACAAATTGGAGTCCTAAAAAGTTGGTTGAACTGTATGTAGCTACAATTGTGAGGTTGTATGGAGTACTATTGAGCATTGTGTCAAATAGAGATGCTAGAGTTAAATCTTGGTTTTGGAGAGGCTTTCAGAAAGCCATGTGTACACAGTTTGAGTTTATTACAACTTTTCATCCTCAAATAGATGAGCAGATAAAAAGGATTATTAGAGTACTAAAAGATATGTTAATGGCAAATGTGATGAGTTTTTCAGTAAGTTGGGATGTTTATTTGCTCCTGATTGAATTTGCTTATAATAATCAGTATCAAACTATTATTAGAATGGCTCTATTTGAGGCCTTACATGGTAGGAGGTGTAGAACTCCAGTATTGTAATACCTGTATTCGTAAAGTAAGGATAAAGAAGTAATCTAATAAATATAACATGGAATTAAAATAATATATATACGTGAAAGAACTATTATTGAATAAAATAATTATAGAGAAAAAAAAAACCGAACGCGTGGTGGCGTAAAGAAAAAGAAAAAGGAAAAAGAAAAAAATGGACGTGGAGGATAAGAAGAAAAAAAAAAAGAAGAAAGGCTAACACGTGTTAGCTGTCTAACATGCATAGTTTGCATGTTAGACAACACATTGCATTGGTGGCAGTGTGATTTGGGGGGGGGGGGGGCAGTTAACTGGCATATATATATATGTGTGTGTGTGTGTGTGTGTTAGAGTTTTGTATTATTATTTTTTTTTTAAATCTTACCAAATCCTATTTGGTTTTCTCTTTTCTTCAATATAAATTAATCTCTTTCTTTAAACACTTGGGGATTGAAAGAAAAGTTGAAAGAGTAAAATTTTGAAAGTGTTTACAAGAGAATTTTACAGAGAGTCACGAAAAGCTCTCAAGAAAACAAAAGGTAATAACGTGAATTTTATTTTTTTAAATTTAGCATACATGAAATTTCTCAGAATTCAATGTGGGAATTTTCAAAGGGTATGAATTTATGGAAGAATTGAAGAATAAATTAGAAATTTTAATATAAATATTATGTCAAGTGTTGAGGATCAGCAATAAGGTGAAATTGCTGAAAGGAGCAGGAAAGGCAAGGAGGTGATCCACGGGCAGCTCTTAATGCTACGTGGTGAGTTATATTTACTTTAATTAATCAAGATAAATATGAAATATATAGTGATAGTATTTGAATAAATCATTAACTTATGATTTGGTGATAGACGAAAGTTGGTTGATAGGTATGATAAGAATAGTGGATGTGTAGAGAATTATTTTATGAGAAATAATATTATTGGAATAATGAGTCGATTTAATATTAAAGGTGATAAGTGATTCTTGACAAGCTATGGTTGATGATTAGATATGATTTATGAGGAGAGGAATTCAGTGGAGCTTGACGAGTTATGGTTGATGATTTGATATAATTTATGAGGGGAAGAATTTAGTGGATTTTTTCAAATAATAATTTGAGAATAATCAGGATAGCTAATTTGAATGCTTGAAGATATGATTGTTTATTTATTATTGTTTATATGCATATTTCATATCATTATTCATATGCATATGCATGAAATAAAAGAACCGGGAAGGCAACCGATCTAAATGAAATAAAAGAACCGGAAGGCAGCCAATCTAAATGAAATAAAAGAACAGGGAAGGTAGCCTGTCTAAATGAAAATAAAAGAGCCGAGAGGATAACTGGTCTAAATGAGAATAAAAGAACTGGAAAGGCTGTCGGTCTAAATGAGAATGAAAGAATCGGGAAGGCAGTCGATCTAAGATAAAAATATGTCGACATATAGGAAGATGTTCCCAATAATAATAACATTTAAATTCATGCATTGCATTTGCTTAAATATTGATTGTTATTACTTGAGATACTAAGGTGCTATTCATGACTGTAAATTTATTGATAGATGAATGAGTCACACAGACAGACAATTATGCTGAGAAGAAATATGGAAATATGAAATGATGAGAATTATCTAAGTGACTGATTATATTCTGTGAACCTCATAATGAGGTAATTATGAGATGGAATTAATAGTCTCAAAATGATGATTAATTAGATGAAAAGAAGAGATTTATAAAGGATGGAGAGTTGATATGAGTAGTGATAATAAAATGTTATTATCAAAATATATATGATATAGATGAATGAATATTGGAAGACTACTTATTCCAATTAAATACTTCTAGTAAGTTTAATTCATTGAGCTTGTGAAGCTCACTCCTCATTGTACAGTGATTTCAGGTAGCAGGCAGGAAAGATAGTTTAGTGAGTTGAGATTCAGACGAAGTCATTATCTATAAGCCTCGTGGTTCACATTTTCAGACTAATGAGAAAATAAAGTAAAAAATTTATTTGTAAATATTCACGCATATTATGTTGTATAAAATGTTTAAGTTGAGATCTGAATAATGTATCTCCCTTATTAAGGGTTGAGGAGTGATGTAAATAATTGCAGTTGTATTATTTTTATTGTTGCATATATGTGTCGTGCTGGGATTTCAAAAATGACAACACCGTTTCGGGGGTGGTCAACTCGGGATAGATCGTTACAATTTTGGTATCAGAGCATTAGGTTTTATGATTCTGTAGACTACATAAAAAGAAAGGAAGTGAAAGATTAAAATAAATTATATTTTAATGAATAGTTTGAGGATGACACGTGAACGTGATAGAGCTAGAGTTAGAGTTTTTGATTTGAGAGGGCGTGGTAGGCCTCCAATATTTTGACAAGTTGAGGTTGAGTCTAAATCTATGGTTCCTAGAAGGGAACATGTTGACAGTATATTAGTTGAGGTGTGAAAGAATCTGAAGTTGAAAGAGATGAGCTAACATAAGCTCTTACACATGCTATTGAGAAAATGAATGTAACCGATTATATAGTTGATGGCCTATAGCATAGACTTGATGAACATGCTAGAGCAGTGCCTGAGGTTGTTGTAAATCCAATAATGGTATAGGTTTGAAAAAGGGGGAAATGTGAGTTTATGCATGAGATGCAAGTAGATTGTTTTGTTAAATATATTAAGTTGAATGCTTTATTGTTTAAAAGATTTATAAATCCTTTTAAGCATGAGTTATGGGTGAAACATGTAGAGAGATTATTTGATATTTTACCAATGACTGATAAGCAGAGGGTCACCTTTGCTATGTTCAAGTTAGAGAGAGAGGCCCTAGAATGGTGGGAGGATATTCTTCCCAGGGTAAGTGCAGATATATATAGACCCTTTACCTGGAATTAGTTTAAGGAGGTTTTTATTGATAAATACTTTCTTTATACCTCTAGAGCCCAACAAGATAAAGATTTTATTTATTTGAGGCAAATGTATTGACTATGACTTAGTATGATAGGAGATTTGTGGCTTTATCGAGGTTTGTACTGAAAATGGTAGACCTAGAGGAGAATAAGTGTAAGAGGTTCATAGATGAACTATGTTTAAAGATTTGATCAAAACTATCTTATATAAGACATATGAATTATGTCAGGTTAGTGGATATAGCATTTCAGATTGAGAAAGATGTGATGGAGTTTAAGGGAAAGAGAAAGAGTGGCTAAAGAGGCTTAGACATGAAGGTTCGAGAGGTACTGGTGGTATAAATGTACAGGGTGAGAGACCACCCCAGATGGAGCATTCCTTGTTACAAGGAACTGTAGTATAGAATCAGAGGCAAACAGGATCTGTTGCTTCTGTAGCTCAGAGTAATATCGGTGGGACCCCTAGCTTCAGGAGATAGTCTGTGGGAACTAGAAGTTATAGTAAAGGTGTGAGTGTACTACCTAGAGGATGTGATAACATGATAAAAATACTAGAACATGATATAAATGTAATCTAATAAGATATTTATCCTAGAATTGTCCTAATTTGAAGTGCTTTGGATGCAGAAAAGGTTGACATATTAATGTTGGTTGATCTTGGTGCAACCCATTCTTTTGCATCCACTGTATTTATAAAGTTTATTGATGCATGTATTAGTCCTTTGAGGCATAATAATATTGCTGAAATTCCCATTAGAGATAAAGTGATAATCATAAATGTTTACAAGGATGATGTGATTCATATCAATGATAGAGAATCTGAAGCTGATTTATTATCTTTGAATATGGTTGATTGTTTTAGAAATAATGTAGTGTTCAAGATATGGACTTGAAGAGTTTAACTTTCAGGAAGAACATAAGATACCCTCGAACTATCTTATTTTTGCTCTGACTACTAGTAAATGGTTAAGGAAAGGATGTGAGGGGAAATTGGCATATGTGGTGGATTTTAGAAATGATAGTAGAGAGTTAGAAGAAATCTTAGTAGTGAAAATTTTTTTGATGTAATTCTTGATGAGTTGTCTAGTTTACCTCCCAGTAGGGAGATTAAATTCTCTATTGATGTGATGTCAGGTTCATCACATATATCTATAGACTACAGATAGCCAAATAAGATCACCATTAAGAACAAATATCCTTTACCCAGGATAAATGATTTAGTAGAGAAGTTGCAAGGAGCAAGGGTATTTTCTAAGATAGACCCGAGATCAGGTTACACTCATTTGAGAATAAAAGAATGAGACTTGTTTAAGACTGCTTTTAGGACATGTTATGCTTATAAGTTTCTTGTGATGCCGTTTGGGTTTACTAATGCTCTAGCAACATTCATGGACTTGATGAATAAAATATTTAAACTATTTCTTTATAGTTTTGTGGTTATGTTCATTGATAACATCTTGGTGTATTCTAAGACTAAGGAATAACATGTAAAACATTTAGAAATTGTGTTGCAGATTTTGAGGAAAAAGAGATTGTATGCTATAATTTCATAAATGTTAATTTTAACAGAATAAAATAACTTTCTTAGGACATATAATAGCTGGAAATTGCATAACAGTTGATCCACAAAAGGTAGAGGCAATGTTAAGTTGGGAGAGACCAACTAATGTGAATGACATTAGAATCTTCTTAGGGTTAGCTAGTTATTATAGAAGATTCTTTTAGAAATTTTCTATTTTTGTAGTACTGTTGACTAGATTGACTAGGAAAGAGGTGAGATTTGTACGGTGTGGGAAGTGTGAGAAATATTTTCAATTACTAAAGGAGAAATTAACTACAGCTCTAGTATTGGTGCTTCCTTCTTGTGATGAAGGATTTGTGGTGTATAGTGATGCGTCACATCAATGGTTGGGATGCCTATTAATGTAACAAGAGAGAGTTGTGGCCTATGCTTCTAGGCAATTGAAGAATCATGGTAGAAATTACCCCACCCATAGCTTAGAGTTGGCTGCCATAATGTTTACTTTAGAGATTGGAGACATCATCTGTATGGAGCCACTTGCGAGATATTCATTGATTATAAGAGTTTGACATACTTACCTACCCAGAGAGAGTTGAATTTGAGGCAAAGATGGTGGATAGAGTTGATTAGTGACTATGATTGTACAATTCACTATCATTTAGAAAAGACGAAGGTGGTAGCTGATGCATTGAGTAGAAAATCTACAAGAAGATTGACTACTATTGAAAATCATGATGTGTAATTGATGATAGATTAAGAGAGATAAGAATGAAGTCGAATATCAGTGATAGAGGATCATTGTTAACAAATATGGTTGTACAGTCATCCATAGTAAAATACTTGTTAGAAATGTAAGGTAGAGAAGATTAAGTAGGAAGTGCTTTGTAGAAAGCAATATAAGTTAAAAATTTAAAATGATGGTGTTCTGGTATGGGAACATAGAATATATATTCCCAATGATGCGGAATTGAGAACAGAGATATTGAAAGAGACACATGATGATGTATATTCGATGCACTCGAGTAATAATAAGATGTACAGAGGATTGAGATAATTTTTTGTGGTCAAAATGGAAGAGGGGTGAAGCTTAATATATTTCTAGATGTTTGATTTGTCCATAAGTGAAGTTAGAGAATAAACATCCAGGAGGCTTACTACAACCTCTTCCTGTGCTTGAATGACCAAAGAAAAAAATATGAGTATGGATTTTGTTTCTGGATTTTTCCATAACTAGAGATGTCACGATACAAGTGTAAGTGATAGTAGATAGATTTTTTAAGTCATTCCAATTTCTTCCAATTAAAACTAATTGGAATCCTAAAAGGTTGGCTGAATTGTATGTAGCTGAGATTGTGAGGTGGTATGGAGTACTATTAAGCATAGTGTCATTTAGAGATGTTAGATTTACATCTTAATTTTGGAGAGGCTTTCAGAAAGCCATGTGCACACAATTGCAGTTTATTACAATTTTTCATCCTCAAACAGTTGAGCAGACAAAAAAAATTATTAGAGCACTAGAAGATACTAAGTTTATTGACAAGAATTTTAGAAATCACCTTATAGATTGAATCACACAAACTATTGCGACATAACTGATTCATGGTTTCAGGCTTTTGACACTTAGGGGTCAAACAGACTAAAGTGTGATTCTACTCTTTAGAAATATACTAATCAACAAATACGTCTAAGATATCCTTCACAATGAACTGGCCAATGGTATTCCAACACTTTTGAAAAAAAAAATACAAGATGAATGCCATCAAGGTCGGGCCTTAAGAGGCTTTATTGAAAAGACTACCCTACAGATTTCCTCCGTGGGGCAACAACTATTTGAAGGAATCTTCATTGAGAGATCTAAAATTAACCGAGGTGGATGGGAGACCCTTGTTCACCTACTGCTTAAAACACAAAAATAAAGTGAAAAAGTGTTTAAGAACAAGGATATGAACACCGCGTTTATTATAAAACCAATTACCCACATCATCTTAAGTCCCAAGATCCTACTCTGACGCGTGTGAGTCAAAATGGAGGTATGAGAGAATTCAGTGTTGGCCACATCACCATAAGTCGGCCAATTCACACAAGATTTAAGTGTCCAAAACTCTTCCTCAAGTTGGATAATATTAAGGTATTCTTTAGTCAAAATGATCTCCAAATTAAATAAAAAACCAGAGCTGTGTATGGATAAACGTTTTTGAATGCCCAAAATGTGATAAAGCAGATTTTTTTTCTAGCAAGAATATTACCAAAAGTTTCTTTATTCCAAGTATTAATTATTTTTAGTAAATTGTGTAACAGCCTAGCTCCAAAATTGATTAACATTCCAAACCCAATCCACAATTTCAAAAAAGCCAAGATTAGAGAACCAAATGGTTTCTAATCGAAATGGTTTATTAATCACAGCGATAGAAGGATGCAAGTTAAATAAAATAGAGAAATATAGGCAAGTAACATTCGTTTCAAAAAACATAAATAGAGCCAATCAAGGTTAGCCCAAGCTTTATCTAGTCTCTCTAAAATAGAGAGGCCATCAAAACAGTGATTTGACCAAGTGTGTTTGGGTCCATTGAAATCAATCATTCGATAAGAGTCTATAGAGTTTTTGAATACTAAAGCTCTGTGGCTATTTAGAGGTCTCCACCGATTTTCTTGTTAGGGAACATCATCTCGTTGAAATTTCCAAGAATAAGCTAGGGGCTATTGATCACATGAGCTTTCAGGATTAAACTACTCCAAAGACCAGTTCTGACCTCAGCATCCGAACTACCATAGAAAGCATTAAGAAACCAAGGACTGAGTGAAGGTACCTTAATCATTGCATGGATTTCCTGGTGATGCTTTTCCAAGATGTCCCCTTTCAGAGAATTTGTCCCACATCAACCAAATACCTCTAGAAAAACTAATAGGATCAATCCTATCACAACCACGCAAAGGGATGCGTTACGTTACCCTTTCATCCCTAGTTCCACTGATATAAGGCTAAAAAATTATCAACATATTCGGTCGATGCTGAGTAAAATGCTCATGGATTGATGGCAAAAAAACAACTCTTCCCGCCCCATGGCAAATCTTGGCCAACACTCTAATAGGATTCAGGACATTATCAACATAATTATTTATATACATAACTAGAAAAAATGAAGGTCCTGGGCTCCCAGCCAAGAGATCAATTTTTGTATGAGCAGGAGATGGTGTTCGAGGCTTCCCTTGTCATGCCTTAGCGTTAATTTTGTGTAGATTCGAATTTGCTTCACTAGGCTTAAGCCCATTAACAAGAGTTTCACATCTAATGTCCCGGGTCAGTTTTTCTCTAATGGTAACGCATTCAGAAATAAATTTTGATGGGACGGATTGTCCTACAACAATAGGTTTGCCTGAGGAGGTCAATTCCAAGACCAGATCATCCACTTGCTTTAGGTTTAGATCCTGTAATTCCTCCACCTCCATCGGTGATTGAGTGAACGCCTCTTGGTTTGGTGTTTCTAAATTGTCCAACAAATACTTCCAAGTTAGCCTCATTAGCGGGTCTAACTCTGATTCCTTCAGTTTAAACAGTAACTCCTTTAGAGCTGGAAGAATTTCAAATCTTCTTTCGCTCAGTGCCAGATCCCTTCTCTCTCAGAACTAGGTCAGGAGGTGTTGCAGGTTATGATGGTCCATTTGTTTGAAGAGGGAGCAAGGGTTGTACTTGCAATATCACTAACAGAGCTAAGGACGGGAAAGGTCTCTGTATGGAAAGAGGTTTTGGGGTAAAAGACAGTCTTGTCCTTGCCTCAAATGTGAAAGAAGTGGATGGTTCCTAAGCAGACGGGCTTTGAAACAATAAGAGGCCTCAAGGGAGAAAGTGACTTGCCAATAAGTAGTGTTGAGCTTGGGCAAAGGTTGGTCAAAGTCAATCACCAAATTGGGAAAGAAGACGAGATTCTAACTGAGCCCTTGATACCTTTGTCAAGCCAGATTTCACATCTATCTCAGGCCAATTGTGCCACTTATTTCTTTTTGTACAAAGTTTTCTCGCCAAGAGCGATATTGTAAGTAATCGTAAAGTAAAAGTAAAAAAATAATTTAATAAATATAATATAAAATTAAAATAATATATTTACACGAATGATTTAATATTAAATAAAATAATTCTTAAAAAAAACAAATATGAAATATAGAAGAAAGGAAAAAGAAAAAGAAAAAAAATTGTAAAAAATAAAAATCATCAGAAAAACGTGGTAGGAGGTAACACCTGCTGCCAAAGTAAAGAAACGCCTTGCATGTGCTGCAGGTGGCCAAAACATGGAGGGCTACCAAAGTTTTCTTTCAAATATTATATATATATACACACACACAAAGTATATGTAAGTGTAATTATATTATACTTACTAAATTTAGTTTAGTTTTCCTTTAAATTTTTTTATTTCTTTAAATACTTGGAGACCGAAAAAAATATTGAAAGAATAAAATTTTAAAGGAGTTTACGAGAAAATTTTATAGAGTCATGAAAAGCTATTAGAAAAATAAAAAGTAATAATGTAATGTTAATTTTTTTTATTTTTAGCATACATGAAATTTCTTGGAATTCAAGTGGGAATTTTCAAAGGGTGTGGTTTATGAAGAATTGAAGAATAAATTAGAAAGTTAATATAAATATTATGTCAGGTGTTGACAATCAGCAACCGGGGGAAATTTCTGAGAGGAACAGGAAAGGTAATGAGGTGATCCACGGGTAGTTTTAAGTGCTACGTGGTGAGTTAGATTTATTTTAAGTAATCTAAATAAAAATTAATGTTTAGTGATAATGTTAAAATAAATTATTAGCTTATACTTTGGTGGTAGATAAAAATTTGATTGATAGGTATGATATGAATTTTGGACATATAGAAAATTATTATGTGAGAAATAATATTTTTGGCATAATAAGTTGATTTAATAATAAAAGCGATAAGTAAAATTCTTGATGAGCTATGGTTGATATTTTGACACGAATTATGAAGAGATAAAATTTAGTGGATCTTGATAAGCTATGATGGATGATTTGATGTGATTTATGATGAGAAGAATTTAGTGAAAAATTTTATATTAATTTGAGAATAATCAGAATAGCTAGTTCAAATGTCTGAATACATGCTTGTTTTTATTTTATTATTTATATGCATGTTCATATCAGTTTTCATATGCATCCAAATGAGAATGAAAGAACCGGGAAGGCAACCGATTTAAGATAAAAACATGTCGACATGTGGGAAGATGTTACCTAATAATAATAATTCATGCATTGCATATGTGTTACATGTTAATATTTTTACTGAAATGTTGTTGATATTGTGCATTTATTTGTAGATAAATGAGTCTCACAGAGAGAGACAGCTACAGTGAGAAAAATATAGTGAAGTATGATGTGATAGGAATTATTTAAATATTAGACTACATGCTATTATCCAGTTATATGAGAGATAAATGATTAAATATTAAGAGGCTATTTATACAAACTGAATACTTTTTGTAAATTTAATTCATTAAGCTTGTGAAGCTTATCCCTCATTGTACAATGATTTCAGGTAGCAGACAAGACAAATAGTTTGGTGGGTTGAGAGTCAAACAAAATCATTTTCTGTAAGTCACGTACATGTCAACATTCTTAGACAAATGAGAAAATAAAACAAAAATTTTATTTGTAAATATTCATGCATTTTACGTTGTAAATTATATTTAAGTTAATATCAGAATGATATAAAAGAAATTCTTTTAGTATTATTTTTATCGTTGCATATATGTGTCGTGCTAGGATTTTTAAAATGTGATGACACCGTCTCGGGAGTAACCAACCCGGGATGGGTCGTTACAATTTTGGTATCAAAGCATTAGGTTTTATGATTCTATAGACTGCATAAAAAGAAAGAAAGTGGAAGATTAAAATAAATTATATTTTAATGAACAGTCTGAAGATGACACATGGATGCGCTAGAGATAGAGTTAGAGTTGTTGATTTGAGAGGGCGTGGTAGGCCCTTAATATTTTTGATAAGTCGAGGTTAAGTCTGAATCTGTGGTTCCTAGAAGGGAACGTGTTGACAGTATAATTGATATTAGTAAAGGTGTGAGAGAATCTGAAGTTGAAGGAGATGAGCTAAGATAAGCTCTTACACATGCTCTTGAGAAAATGTATATAACAGATGATAGAGTTGATAACTTATAGCATAGATTTGATGAACAGACTAGAGCAGTGCTTGAGGTTATTGATCCAATAATGATAGACGTTTTAAAAGGGGGAAAAGTGAGTTTATGCATGAGATGCAGGGAGATATACTAAGCTGAGTGCCTTGTTGTTTAAAGGATCTATGAATCCTTTAAAGCTTGAGTTTTGGGAGAAATATCCAGAGAGATTTATTTGGTATTTTACAAATGACTGACAGACAGAGGGTCGTCTGTGCTACGTTCAAGTTAGAGAGAGAGGCCCTAGAATGGTGGGAGGATATTCTTCCCAGGGTAAGTACAGATACTGATAGACTTTTAACTTGGAATATATTTAAGGAGATTTTCCTTGATAAATACTTTCCTTTGACCTTTAGAGCCCAACAAGATAGAGATTTTATTTATTTAAGGCAAATGGGTTGACTGTAGCTCAAGTATTATAGCAAATTCGTGGTCTCGTCAATGGTTGTACCAAAAATGGTAAACCTATAGGAGAAGAAGTGTAAGAGGTTCAAAGATGAACTATGTTTTAGGATTTGATCAGAACTATCTTATATGATGCATATGAATTATGTCAAATTGGTGGATATAGCACTTCAAATTGAGAATGATGTGATGGAAATTAGAGGAAGGAGGAATTGGAAAAAGAGGTCTAGATTTGAGGAACCCAGAGGTGGCACCAGCATGAGTGTGCAGAGTGGGAGACCACCTAGAAGAGGTGTTCCTTGTCACAGAGAATTGAAGTACAGAGTCATAGGCAAGCATGATCTGTTGTTTCTATAGCTCAGAATACTATTGGTAGGACCCTTAGATTTAGGAGACATGTTATGGGAACTGAGAGTCATGGTAGAGGAAGTAAGTATGCCACCAAGGGGAAGTGGTAATCTGATGAATGATTGAGAGACAAAAGTTTGTTATAGATATATTCCAATAAGATATTTATCTCTAAATTTTCAAAATTTGAAGTGCTTTATGTGTAGAGAAGGTAGACATATCAATGTTGGTTTATTTTGGTGCAACCCATTCTTTTGCATCCAGTATTCATATGAAGTCTATTGAAGTATGTATTAGTCATTTGATGTAAAAAAAATTGTTGAAGTTCCCACTAGAGATAGAGTGATTATCATAAATGCTTACAAGGGTTATATTATTCGTATCAGTGATAGAAAATCTGAAGCTGATTTGTTATTTTTGAATATGGTTGATTGTTTTAGAAAGAAGGTAGTGTTCTAGATATAGACATGATGGGTGTAACTTTCAGAGAGAACATAAAATATTCTCAAACAATCTTATTCTACTCTAACGACTAGTAAATAGGTGAAGAAGGGTTGTGAGAAGTATTTAGCATACACAATGGATTCAAGAAAGGAAAATAGGAAGTTAGAAGAAATCTTAGTAGTGACAAAATTTATTTTTTTCTGATGAGTTGTCTAGGTTGTCTCCTGGTAGGGAGATTAAATTTCTCTATTGATGTGATAACAGGTTCATCACATATATTTAATAGCACCCTACAGAGTGACACACACTGGGTTAAGAGAGTTAAAAGTTTAAGAGTTGTTAGATAAACAGTTTATTCGATTTAATGTGTCGCCATGAGGAGCCCTCGTAGTGGTTGTGAAGAAAGAAAGATGGAACGATGAGATTGTATATAGACTACAAATAATTGAATAAGAACAAATATATTTTTTCTAGGATAAATAAATTGTTTGAACAGTACAAGAAGTGAGAGTGATTTTCTAAGATAAACCCGAGATCAGGTTATCATCAATTGAGGATAAAGAAGGGAGACGTGCCTAAGACTGCTTTTAGGACACGTTATGGTCATAAGCTTCTTGTGATGTCATTTGGATTAACCAATGTTCCAGAAACATTCATGGACTTGATGAATAGAGTATTTAAACTATATCTTAACAAGTTTATAGTTTTTTTTTACTTTCTGATGTAATCTAAGAAAGAAGAACAACATGTGAAACACTAGACAGTGTGTTGGAGATTTTGAATAAAGAGAAATTATATGCAAAGTTCTCTAAGTGTGAGTGTTGACTGAATGAAATAACTTTCTTAGAACATGTAATATTAGGAAATGGCATAATACTTGATCCACAAAAAGTAAAGGCAATGTTAAGTTGGAAGAGACCAACTAATGTGACTAAGATTAGAATCTTCTTGGGGTTAGCTAGTTATTATAGAAGATTCTTTCAGAATTTTTCTATTATTGTAATACTGTTAAATAGACTGACCAGGAAAGAAATGAGATTTGTATGGTAATGGAAGTGTGAGAAAAATTTCTAATTACTAAAGAAGAAATTGACTACAACTCTAGTATTAGTGTTTTCTTCTGGTGATGAAGGATTTGTGGTGTGTAGTGTTGCGTCACGTCAATGATTGGGATATGTGTAACATAGAAAAGCTGTGGCCCATACTTCTAGTCAATTGAAGATTCATGATAGAAATTACCCTACTTATGACTTAGAATTGGTTGCTATAGTGTTTACTTTAAAGATTGGAGACATCATCTGTATGGAGCCACTTGTGAGATATTCATAGGTTATAAGAGTTTGACATACTTACCTGCCCAGAGAGAGTTGAATTTGAGGCAAAGATGGTGGATGGAGTTGATTAGTAACTATAATTAGACAATTCACTATCATCTAGAAAATACGAGGGTGATAAATGATGCATTGAGTAGAAAGTCTACAAGAAGTTTAACTGTTATTAGGAGTCCTGATGTGAAATTGATGATAGATTTAGAGAGATAAGAATGAAGTTGAATATCAGAGATAGAGGATCATGGTTAACGTATATGGTTGTATAGTCATCCATAGTAAAATGCTTTAGAGATGCAAGGTAGAGATGAAGAGATAGAAAAGATTAAGCAATGAGTGCTTACTAGAAAGCCATATGTTGTGAGTTTTAAATTACTCGCAAGCGCACGAGTCGTTTGCAATATAGTGTTGTGCAAATGCGAGGTTGAATCCATAGGGAATTGCGTTGTGAAAATATATTTTTATCTAAACTAACTCTATTTTAACCTAGTTCCGAATTTTGGATTATATCTTGCAAAGAAATAGAAACTAAACTAAATTGATTTAAAAACAACTGATAAAAACACTAAGGTTTTCTGAATCTACCCCTCCAAAGTAAAGCATATATCTTCATGTTCTATATAAAAATAATCTATCAAATCATTCTATGAATCCACCATTATACAAATCACAGCGAATACCCAAACTAAACCAAAACCATCCAATGTATCCGTTTAATTTACAAATCACAATGGATATCCAATCTAATTTGAACTAAACTAAATTGATTTAAAAACAACTGATAAAAACACTAAGGTTTTCTGAATCCACTCCTCCAAAGTAAAGCATATATCTTCATCTTCTATATAAAAATAATCTATCAAATCATTCTATGAATCCACCATTATACAAATCACGGCGAATACCCAAACTAAACCAAAACCATCCAATGTATCCGTTTAATTTACAAATCACAATGGATATCCAATCTAATTTGAATGATCTGTCGTATCTAGCAGATGAAACACAAGGAATATCCAATTTAAAAACAATCAATCATAAGAGTTCACTCAAACAATTGAAATAGAACATTAATACTAAAAATATCATAATGGTATGAACATATCTGAAAATATAATGCTAAACAATGGCGAGGCTTCATCTTCAACCTTAGATGAAGGTTTTAGTCTTGCATAATTATGAAACTAAATTTCACAGAAGTCTACAAATAAAACTTTAAAACTCAAATAAATAAATTAAAACTGACTATACATGTAGAAATTCCACTTACAGCTGTTGTGCGGCGCTTTCCCTCGTGGTAGCAAAGCCTTGGAGATCCCCCCGAACGATAGCAGACGTCCTCCAGATTGCACACCCATTTGATGAAGTGAAACGGAGCTTTTATAGGGGATGTGAGATATAGAAGGTGTTTCCAACCAATGTGGGATGTGGGATTTAAACCTTCACATGCCTTTCAAAACTTCTACCCACGCTGAAATCCCGCACAGTCTGACCTTTGTCTACTAAAACCACCATAACTTTCTCTAGAAAAATCATATTTACGATCTGCAAAATTCTTCAGAAAATAGACACCCAGATATTTCCAAGTACATATGGCTCATCTCTTGGTTCTTCCTGAATCATTACAGTTTAATCCACAAAAATCACTTCTGCCAGGCTGAAATCACGCACAGCCTGACCTTTGTTTACTAAAACTGCCATAACTTTCTCTAGAAAAATCATATTTATGAGTCGTAAAATTCCGCAGAAAATAGACATCCGGATCTTTCCAAGCATATATTGCTCATCTCCTGGTTCTTCCTGAATAAATAAAATTTAATCTGCAAAGATGACTGATCTGTATGGGCAATTCTGGCAATTTAGTGAAACTCCTTTCCAAGTGCTTGTAAACTTGTAAAACAACAAAAAACAACTCAAAGTAACAAATTCCTAAGCTAACAAATATAAATTAAGGGGCCAAAATATGCAATATTTGGCACTCATCAAATACCCCCAAACTTACATTTTGCTAGTCCCTTAGCAAAACAAAATAAAAACTAAATGAAAAACAAAGCATAAAGATAAGTTCATCACTCATAGTATCCAAAAATTTAAGTAGCACACAAAACCATGATATTCATTCATGAGCAAGCTTAAAAGGATAAACCCATCTACGCAATGAATAGAAATGTTAAAAATCTAATTACTTACAAAAGGCAGGCTAAGGCATCACAAGTCTGACTCAGTGTAAAGTGAATTAGCATATAAAAACGAAGCTTCCAAATAACTCCAATGTGTAATGTCTCAATATCTCAAGATTCACCGAATTTCTAATCAGAATGAACAAAAATGGCATAGTTTATTTATTTATTTTTTTCATTATTATAAGACTCTGCTATGTTTAGTTCCCTTAAGCTTTCTAATTGACCAATGTAGCGAGTGTTGAGTTAATGACTCCCAAACCATATGGTTTTAGGGCATTAGGTGTAAAGACACCCCTAAGGACTTACTAACTCGAGTAAAAAGGCTATAAAACTAAACTGGCCTTAATGCTACCAAGCAAAATTTCTACTTTTTGACGTGAACACTCACTGCTTACTAAGGCAAGAGATCCAGTTACTCAGCGAAAAGTTTCTCAATGATCATTACGAATAAAATTCCTACATTTTGACGTGAACACTCACTGCTTACTGAGGCAAGAGATCCAGTTACTTAGTGGAAAGTTTATTGATGATTATTATAAATAATATATATATATATATATATATATATATATATATATACATATATTTACGTTTCTATGCCAAAGTGTTTATCCTACAAGTCATCTAGTTTCAGTTAATGTTTTAAAAAAGGGGTTTGGGGCACGCCACGAGCAAAATCCGACAAAAAAGCCCAGGGGTGTGATTGTTGGGGTGAATATTCTATATATATGTTTGTTAGTAACATACCAACAATCAAGCACCAGTGCTCTAGTGGTAGATTAGCATGTGGCCACATTCTAGCCCTGGGTTCGAATCCCGGTTGGTGTGTTTGCTTTTTTTTTTTTTCCCTCATTTCCATTGTTTGTTTGCTTCTTTTTTTTTTTCCCCTCATTTCCACTATTTCTTTTTTTCCCTCATTTCCACTGTTTTTTTTTTCTTTCCTTTGTTTCCATTGTTTCCTCTTTTTTTTTTCCCTCATTTGTTTCCACTGATGAGCAAATTCATTAAATAGGCTCCATATTATATACTCTGCATTTCATTAATATCGTTTTATAACATCATTAGGATTGCATTATCTATACTATTTAATTTGTTACTTTTAATAGATTTATATATGTGAATTTGTTATACCAATATAAGTGTGTAAACACTAATCAGTAAACATTTGACACTTAACATTGTATTTGTGATGTTAACGTGTGTTTGTGAAATATTTTTATAAATATTCATTCATAGGTCTTAAGTTAGTAAAATTTATTAATAATTAATTAATTTATATTATTTCAATTTTTTAGTATTTTTTATAATTTAATTAATATTATTTTATTCAAAACACCCCAACGTTTCAAAAGACTTACGCCCCAACGCCTCGGGGCTTACGCCTCGCCTCAGTGAGGCAAAACGCCTCGCCTAACACCCTCGCCTCTGAAAACACTGGTTTCAGTTAAGTCATGAAAATGTGCACATTAAAATCACATGTCATACCTCACACAATTATGTACTAATATGCTTGTGTCAGATTAGATCAAACAAATGAATTCTTAAACGCCTAAAGTAAGCAACAAAGTTTTAAAACTCTATCTTCAAATCATGTGTTCACGATTTTAAACTCACCAATGACATCACATCACAGTATTTGTTTAGATCAACCAAAATTTCAAAATAACATGAGCATTCATTTATCTTCTTTTTTTTCTTTTTTTTTAACGAAGAAAAAAAAACAACAAATTAGGACAAAGTGCGTGTAATGTGTCTCCCATACCCCCAACTTAAATTACACATTGTCCCCAATATGTGAATAAAATGGAAAGAGCTGACCTGGGAGATAAAGAAGTAGCTGAACTGACATGACTCATAGGATACCCCCAAACTTGAACTGAAGTACGCGTTATCCCTGAAAAAATAAAGACTGGAAAACAAAAGAAACACTAGAAATAAATAGTGACAAGAAATATGTAAAATAATAAACAAACAGAAAGGATATGTTGTGGGGTGCCTCCCATGAGCGCTAAGTTTAACGTCTTCAGCCAGACCCATCATTAATAATCGTGCCTAGCTAAGCGCTCCACCATCTGATCGATAAATGGGAGTGGAAAATGATCATTCCTTGTGGCAGCATTCAACTTACGGTAGTCTAGACACATTCTCCATTCTGGTTGAACATGAGTTGGCACCAACTCATTGTCTTTATGCTTCACTATCGTTAATCTAGCCCGCTTGAGCACGACATGAATCGGGCTCACCCACTTGCTATTAGAGATTGGATAAATGATCCCTGCATCCAACAATTTTATCACTTTAGTCCTCATAACCTCTTGCATAGTTGGGTGGAGCCTTCTTTGTGGCTCCCTCGATGACTTAGCAATCTCCTCCAAATGTATCTTGTGCATCACCACTGAGGGGCTAATCTCTTTGATATCCTCAATAATCCAGCTGATGGCTTCCTTGTGCTCTTCTAAAACGTCTAATAATATCTAATATTGAGCATCTACCAAATTTGAAGCTATAATCACAGGCAAAGAATCTGTTGGACCTAGGAACTTATACTTATGATTGTTTGGTAAAGGCTTAAGTTCCTTGTGGGGGGGTTCAGGTGCTGCAGTCTCCTCCATCTCACTGCTCTCCCGAGAAGCAGACTCCAAAATAGCATTCACTTGCTCAAGTAACTTATTCAAATCCAAATCCTCTCCAAACTGAGCAAAGCATTCCTCCAGAATGTCCTCAGACTCTCCTAATTTCTTGGGCGCTTGTAACCTCTCAGAGTAAGGCGCTTTAGGTACAAACAACCTAGGTAGATCCTCAATAGTAGGTGTGGTTGTAGATGGCTTAGCATCTCTATTCTCTTTGTTACCACTTTCTTACCCTTGCTGCATAGCAGAGTTCTCTTCCACTTAATTGTCCACTTGTCTCCTAGACCTCAATGAGACAATCGATTGCACTTGTTCCTACCCGTGCGTAGGAGTTGATGAATTTTCAACAGCAAACTGTTCCTTCAGGTTGGGCACGGGTTGACTGGGGAACTTTCCCTTCTCTCATTCACCCATATGACTTGCAATTTGATCCATTTGACTCTCTAGCTTGGCAATTGCTTGGTTATTTACCATTTTTGCACTCCTCACTTCGCCGATGGATTGGTCGGTCATCTTCATTAAATCCTTGAGGGTGTCCTCTAGAGACTATGAAACCGGTGCTTGCGCTTGAGTGGGAGCATGGTAAGCAGGTGATGGTGTTGGATAGGCTGAATGACCATGACTTGGAAATGGTGGAGGAAATTCGGGAGAGTATTGATTGTGAGCATAATGAAGAACTCCTCCCTGATTCATCAGTTGGTTCTCCTCCTATAAAAAATTAGGGTTGTTTCGCCACCCTGGATTGTAAGTCTCAGAGTAAGATCCATTTGATTACCTCCGATAGTCATTGAAAGCGTTCACTTGTTCCATGGGATACTTGGCAAAAGCCGGCATTGATGGACAATTATGTGCTAAATGCATAGGACTAGCACAAATGGAACAGTTATCAACATTGAACGATTGACTGCATTAATGGACTGCCCGGTCATCTTCATAAAATCCTTGAGGCTGTCCTCCAATGTCTGTGGTTTTAGATCAAAATGGGTAACATTGGTTGGTGGCAACACTATACAAGCAAGGGAGTTGGTCGCAACGGGTGCGAACAAATCCCTAAGGGATGTAATGAAGTCCACATTCCAAGCTCTAGGTTGCTCTACATTCTCAGGTTGACTTATATTCCAAAAATTTTCTCCCATCTCAGTTGTCTCTCTTTCAACAAGTGCTCTTTTCTGTCTCCTAAGAGTTCTTTCTAATTCGAAATCTGAAGGTATTGACTTTAAGTTCAGGGATCTCTGACCAAGCATACACTAAACAAACAGCACTAATATAAACTAACCAACAGAAAAAAAGAATAAAATAAAATACAAATAACAAATAACGATAAGATAATATAAAATAAATGCAAAAACAGAAAGCACAATACTCACAAAATGGTCCAACAAAAATTAACAAAATTTTTTATATTTATTTTTATTTTTTATAAACAATTGCAAATAAAAAAAATAAAAAAATTACAAAAAAGAAAAATAAAACAAAAATGCTAACTAAACTAGTAGAAAAATAAAATCAAATCAAACTAAAATTTCACAAACAAAACAACTCCCCGGCAACGGCGCCAAAAACTTGTTGTGAGTTTTAAATTACTCGTAAGCGCACGAGTGGTTTGCAATATAGTGTTGTGCAAGTGCGAGGTCGAATCCACATGGAATTACATTGTGAAAATATATTTTTATCTAAACTAATCCTATTTTAACTTAGTTCCGAATTTTGGATTGTATCTTGCAAAGAAATATAAACTAAACTAAATTGATTTAAAAACAACTGATAAAAACACTAAGGTTTTCTTAATCCACCCCACCAAAGTAAAGCAAATATCTTCATATTCTATATAAAAATAATCTATCAAATCATTCCATGAATCCATCATTATACAAATCATGGTGAATACCCAAACTAAACCAAAACCATCCAATGTATCTGTTTAATTTACAAATCACAATGGATATTCAATCTAATTTGAATGATCCTCTGTATCCAGCAGATGAAACACAAGGAATATCCAATTTAACAATTTAAAAACAATCAACCATAAGAGTTCACTCAAACAATTGAAATAGAACATTAATACTAAAAATATCATAATTGTACGAACATATATGAAATTATAATGCTAAACAATGACGAGACTTCATCTTCAACCTTAGATGAAGGTTTTAGCCTCGCATAATTATGAAACTAAATTTCACAAAAGTACTAAACATAAAACTTTAAAACTCAAAGAAATAAATTAAAACTAACTATATATGGAGAAATTCCACTCGCAGCTATTGTGCGACGCTTTCCCTCATGGTAGCAAAGCCTTGGAGATCCCCTATAATGCTAGCAGATGTGGGATATAGAAGGTGTTTCCAACTGATGTGGGATGTGAGATTTAAGCCTTCACATGCCCTTCAAAACTTCTGCCCATGCTGAAATCTCGCACAGCCTGACCTTTGTCTACTAAAATTGCCATAACTTTCTCTAAAATAATCATATTTATGAGTCGTAAAATTCTTTAAAAAATAGACATCCGAATCTTTCCAAGAATATATGGCTCATCTCTTGGTTCTTTTTGAATCATTACAGTTTAATCCACAAAAATCACTTCTGCCACGCTGAAATCACGCACAGCCTGACCTTTGTCTACTAAAACTGTCATAACTTTCTCCAAAAAAATCATATTTATAAGTCATAAAATTTCCCAGAAAATAGACATCTGGATCTTTCCAATCATATATGCTCATCTCCTGGTTCTTCCTTAATCAATACAGTTTATTCCGCAAAGATGATTGATCTGTACAGGCAATTCTAGCAGTTTAGTGAAACTCCTTTCCAAGTGCTTGTAAACCTGTAAAACAACAAAAAACAACTCAAAGTAACAAATTCCTAAGCTAACAAATGTAAATTAAGGGGCCAAAATATGCAATATTTGGCACTCATCACAATATAAGTTTAAAATTTGGAATGAGGGCATTTTGGTATTGGAATATAGGAGTTGTGTTCCCAATAATGCGGAGTTGAGAAATGAGATAATGAGAAAGGCACATGATGATGTAGATTCGATGCAACCAAGTAACAATAAGATATATAGAGGATTGAGACAGAAATTCTAATGGTCAGGATTGAAAAGGGATGTAGCTGAGATTATAAGGTTGTATGGAGCACCATGGAGCACAGTGTCAAATAGAGATGCTAGATTTACATCTTGGTTTTGGAGAGACTTTCAAGAAGCCACGGGTACACAGTTATAATTTAATCTAATTTTTCAAGAAGACAAAAAATGATTATTAGAGTACTAGAAGATATGTTAAGGGCAAATGTGATGAGTTCTCAGTAAGTTAGGATGCTTACATGCCATCGATTGAAATGGCTTATAATAATCAGTATCAAACTAGTATTGGGATGGCACTAATTGAGACATTGTATGGTCAGAGGTGTAGAACTCTTATATGTTTGGAAGAAATGGGAGAGAGAAATATATTTAGTCTATTAATTATTGACTTAACAACTGAAATGATCAAAGTGGTTAAAGAGAACCGTAAAACAGCACAGAGTAAACCAAATAGCTATGCTAATGCTAAGAGAAGACCTCTTGAATTTCAAGTAGGTGATTGGCTATAATTAAAAATATCTCCATGAAAAGGTGTGCTGAGGATCAAAAAGAAAGAAAAGTTGAGTCTGAGGTTAGTGGGACCCTATGAGGTTGTTAAGAAAGTTGGACTAGTTATGAGTAGCCTGGACTTACCTCCAGAATTAAAACATTTATATAATGTATTTCATGTTTCACTTTTAAGAAAGTGTTTACATAATGAATATTATAATATTTCAAGCTAAGCTATAGAAATTCAAAAAGATTAGGCTTATATATAAGTGCCAATGAGAATTTTAGACAAAAAGAACAAATCTTGTATAATAAAATAATTTCATTAGTTAAAGTTCTGTGGCGGAATAAGGATGTTGAAGAGATTACGTGAAAGTGTGAGACAATTATGAAGAAATATTATTCACATTTGTTTCTGGAGTAAAGTAAGGAAATTTCGGGGACGAAATTTTTGTAAGGTGGGTAGAATTATAATACCTGTAATCGTAAAGTAAAGATAAAGAAGTAATTTAATAAATATGACATGAAATTAAAATAATATATTTATGCGAAAGATTTAGTATTGAAGAAAGCAATTATTAAAAAAAAACGTGAACAACATAAAAGAAAGGAAAAAAAAAGAAAAAAAATTTGTAAAAAAATATCATCAGAAAAACGTGGCCTGCTTCTAAAGTAAAGAAAAGGCTTTGCATATGCTTCAAGTGGCCAAAACATGGAGGCTTGCCAAAAATTTTTTTCAAATCTTTTATATATATATACACACACACACACATTAAGTATATGTAAGTATAATTATATTATACTTACTAAATTTCGTTTAGTTCCCCTTCAACTTTCTATATTTCTTTAAACACTTGGGGACAGAAAGAAATGTTAAAAGAGCAAAATTTTGAAGGGTTTATAGGGGAATTTTATAGAAAGTCACAAAAAGCTATCAGAAAAACAGAAGGTAATAATGTAATGTTTATTTATTTATTTATTTTTTAGCGTACATGAAATTTTTCGGAATTTCAAGTGGGAATTTTCAAAGGGTGTGATTTATGAAGAATTGAAGAAAAAAGTAGAAAGTTAATTGTTGGAGTTTGTCTAAGGTTTAAACGGGAGAATGAAGTTCAGCATGTTAAAAGAGTGCGCACCAGGTCAGGCCGCGGCCTAGCTCTTTCCAGGCCGTGGCTTCCAGCATGGAGGAGTTCTTGGAACCAGTGTGCACCGCGGCTCAGCCTCTTCCAGGCCGCGACGCCCAAAAAAGTGAAGAGAGGAAGTTGTTTAACCCTGTTCCAGGCCGCAGCACGCCCTGTTTCAGGCCGCAGCCTGAAGGCACACTGATGCACATGGGTTCAGTCTTTGTTAAGTGCGTGGATGCATGTTCAAAATGAACAGGATCACTAAGGATTGATCAAGAAGTTGATGCGCTATATAAAGGGTCACCTAGCTTCAATCTTAACACATTGTGACATACAAGTGATCATCAGACAAGAGAGTTAAAGTGCAAGTGTGAGAGTGCAAAGACACCAAACACAAGAGAGGCACTAGAATAGATCTAAAAAAAAAAGGCTGGTTGTAAAGATAGAAGTAGTATAGATTGTGGGTAGAATGCTTTTGTAATAGTTCTATCACTTTCTTTCTTCTCTTCTTGGTTCTTCAAGAACTTGGGTTTCTTGGAGTTGAGTTATTGTAACTTGTAAGAACTCATTGATTTAGTTCAGAGAGTTTAGAGGAACTCACGGGGACGTAGGTTATTGCCAAACCTCGATAACAATTGTTGTGTTCTTTCTTTCTTGCTTTGGTTGCTGTATTTGTTTGTACAAGTCATTCTAGACTTGGGTGTTTGGAAGATCACCACCAGGACATTCTTGAGAGGTGGTTTCCCAACATTAATATAAATATTATGTCAGGTGTTGATGATCAGCAACCAGGAAAATTTTTTGATAGGAATGGGAAAGGCAAGGAGGTGATCCACGAGTAGCTTTAAGTGCTACGTGGTGAGTTGGATTTACTTTAAGTAATCCAAATAAAAATCAACGTCTAGTGATAATGTTAAAATAAATTATTAGCTTATACTTTGGTGGTAGATAAAAATTTGATTGATAAGTATGTGTTGTTCAAAAATCTACCTAAATTAATAAGCAAATAATTGAACGTTTTACTTGCAAGTGCACAAGGTCAACAAAGTAGTATAGTGTGCAAGTACGAGATCATTCCCACAGGGATTGGTAAATTTGAATTTAAATTAATTCCGTAATATAAAAGAAAGAAAAAGTGAGCTTGATTCGATAATGATAAAAGTGTAGGGCTTTGATATGCACCACTAATCATGCTTTCCCAATAAAATAGTGTGCCAATGCTTTAATCATATTATGAATACCCAATGTTGTCAACCTAAAGGTATGGTGTATACTCTTTAAGCTATTGATTTCCCTAAGCAACGAGTTAGGTATGGTGTATACTCTAACTCTTTTCTTTCTTAAAGGATTTAGCATGGTGTATACTAAGTTGTTCTTTAAGAGAGCATAATATCTGTGAAAATGGATAAACACACGAGATCTAGGGCATGTTATATACTCCCGGTTTCCATGTTGATTAACCCAAGAACCCGGTGTGGATTTCTTTTATTACTATTATTAAACCTAGGGCTCGGTCATCCAAATTGATTTAATTAACTAATCTATACCATATGCATATGTTGATCAGGCAAACATATATGAGGAATTCAAGAAAACAGGCATTAATCAAGTTAAGCATCATAATATAATATCACAAAGGCTACAATATTGAATTATGGACTAGCATAATCAGGGCTTCATTCGAGCCCTACTAGCAATTTAGTTACACATGAGTTTGATGTTAAACATCTTCATAAAGTAAAATAGAATGAGAAGAATAAACCCGAAAATGCTTCCTAGAAGAGCCATCAATCCATCTCCTCAAATCACCCAAATTTCTGTGTTTATAGGCCTATTTATATAGTTTAGAAACATCTAGAAACCCTAAAACCCATAAAACAAAACCCTAAACTTATTTCCAAAATAGGAGCAGCTATTTTTACTGATGCACGAATGCGCTCGAGCGCAGCATGGTGCGCTCGATCGTCTTGCGATCGAGCCTTCTTCTAGCACGTGCGAGCGCAGGTGCGCTTGATCCTTGGCTTGGGCGCTTGAGTGCTGTTGTGCTCGATCGCAGGTCTTTATGCTCGATCGCACTTGCAGACTCCAGCTTTTCCAGGTTTTCTCTTTAAGCCAGATATTTCCATAATGCTCAATTTTCTCCAAAAACCTAGAAAAACACAGAAAACACAGAAAAGAAATAAAATATAATGAAATAACACAAACTAAGAGCTTAACAAATATAAATTAAAGGGCTTAAATATGAATATTGAAGCACTTATCACACCCCTAAACTTACATATTGCTAGTCCTTTAGTAATACAAAACCAAAAACTAAATGAAAAACAAAGAACACAAAGATAAATCCATCTTTCATGGTATCTAAAAATTTTAGTATCACACAAAACTATGATATTCATTCATGAGCAAGCTTAAAAAATATAAACCCATCTTTGCAAGCTTAAAAATATAAATCTAATTACTTACAAGAGGCTAGCTAAGGCATCACAAGTTCGAATCAGTGTAAAGTGAACTAGCACATAAATACGAAGCTTCCAAATAATTTCAATGTGCAATGTCTCCATGTCTCAAGATTCACAAAATTTCCTATTAGAATGAACAACAATGGCATAGTTTTATTTTCTTCTTTCTTTTATTGTGAGGCTCTGCCATGTTTAGTTCCCTTAAGCTTTCTTATTGACCCATGTAGCGAGTGTTGATTCAATGACTCCCAAACCAAATGGTTTTAGGGCATTAGGTGTAAAGACACCCCTAAGAACATACTAACTCGAGTAAAAAAGGCTACAAAACTAAATTGGCCTTAATGCAACCAATCAAAATTCTCACCTTTTGACGTGAACATTCACTGCTTACTGAGGCAAGAGGCCCAGTTACTCAGTGGAAAGTTTATAAATTATGAGCATTTTTCTCTTTTTGTGCAATTTTTTTCCTTTCTATGCCAAAGTGTATATCCAACAAGTCATCTGGTTTCAGCTAAGCCATGGAAACATACAGATTAAATTCACATGTCATATCTCACACAATTATGTGCTAATGTGCTTGTGTCAGATTAGATCAAACATGTGAATTCTCTAACGCCTAAAGTAAGTAACTAAACTTTAAAACTCTATCATCAGATCATGTGTTCAAAATTTTAAGCTCACCAATGAAATCACATCACAATAATTGTTCAGATCAACCAAAATTTCAAGACAACATGAGCATGCATTTTTCTTCTCTTTAAAATGAAAAAAAAACAACGATAAACTGGGACAAAGTGTGTGTAATGTGTCTCCCATACCCCCAAACTTAAATTACACATTGTCCCCGATGTGTGAATAATGTGGAAAAAGCTGACTTGGGAGATAGAGAACTAGCTGGACTAGCATAGCTCATAGCACACCCCCAAACTTGAACTAAAGTATGTGTTATCCCTAAAAAATAAAGACTAAAGTAATACTGGAAAACAAAAAGTACTAAAAATAAACTGGAACAAGAAATATGAAAAACAATAAAAACATAGAGGATATGTTGTGGGGTGCCCCAAATGAGCACTAAGTTTTATGTCTTAAGCCAGACGATGTAACCACTCATTGTTGTCCCCCATGTGGTGCTGAAGACAAGGCCCTCGAAATTGGTGGTAATCAGTCTAAAATGGCCTGGAGCATCACCTTTTGCTTATCAAAGCGCATTTCCAACCTATCTATGCACTGGTGAATGAGGCAAGTATCCTCCTGATACTCCCGTCTAATATCAGCTAGCTCACACCTAAAAAAGGACATCTCATCATATAGGTACTGATACTCTGTGTATCCCATGTCAACATGTTCCTCCTCCTAAGTTTGGCGAGTTACTTGTTCCTCGGCTTCCCTAGGGTCTTCTTCCAGCTTATCAGCAGTAGGTGCTGGCCCCCGAAGTCCTCTTGGCATGTGTGATTGGCTTTGAGTCCACTGGTTCTTGCCAAAGAATGGGTACTTCCTGAATGGTCCATCTGTTAAGGTGCCCTCCCTTTTTCTTAAAAATGTAAGTAAGTAGGAATGGGAACGGAAGCCCCCATGTATTTGTCGAGGTGACTTGGCATGCATGTACATGGTCCCAAAATTTTTGAATTTGGCTCCAGATGATCGAAAGGATAGAGTACCAATGGCCTTTGTAAAAGGCATACAAGGCTTAAAGGAACTGGTCACGCCATTCAGTCTTGTGTCCCAAGGGGCACACATTGCATTGCAGGATAGAGTCCATAAGCTAAAGTTGTTAAGGCAATTTGGATTGGCTGCCAGCATTATTGTGTCTATCTGCGTATTATCCCGCACACATATCTTCAATGATATCTGAAATATAGAAGGACTTCGGCTGCTCTTCCAACTGTGCACCCTCAAGGGGATATTCGTCATTGCATTTAGGTGTAGCAACAATATCCGATGAAGTCACATCAATGTATTTGCCTTGAACGAACAAGGATAATATACCTTGCCTACTGTAGTCAAAGGATAGGTTCTTATAGAATTGCACAATAAACCTTGTGTTGGCGGTGAAGGTGACGGGCTTGAATAGCTTTCTCAACCCACGAGGTTTGAACTCTTGAACAGCAGAGTTGCTTCAAAATTTTTGAAATCACCATCGATGTTAAAAGTAGTCTAAAAAAAGATCTCCCGCTGCTCGAAAGTGGGTCGAGAAGACTGGGCTTGGCTTCCCGAAGCGCGAGATATGGAAGCAGTGCTTTTAGACATCTTAGAAACAATGAGCAGTAATGGTGCACTCATTCATAGTAAGGTGCGCTTGATCGCAGTGTGCTCTTGTGCTCGATCGCACTGCTCTTGCGCCCAATCGCTCTTCTTGGAAGGTCGGTTAGAACTTTTGTCGAACAAGTGGTGTGCGACCCTTAACCCAAGTGGTGGGCAACAATCTTCAAAAGTTATCCAACTTCCTGCAAATCAATAAAAAAAAACAACACATAGCACAAGAGTAGTTGTATATATAGATATGAGTATCAAAAACAACAAAAATGTGGGGAAATGGGGAGGGACTATGTATGGTTGTGATGGATAAAATAGGAATAAGGGAATACCTCTTGGCGGTGAGTGGTGGCGAATGACAACGTGTGGTGGCCGGAGATGGCCATATGTGGTGGTGGGCAAGGAGTGTGACTGCTGTGAGTGTAGGTGGGCGTGTGCGAGTGTAGTGCAAGTAGTGTGGGCGAATGAATAGCAGAGGTGAAAATGATGGGAAAAGGGGGAAAATGACCTAAAATAGGTCACGTGACTCTCTATTCTGAGTGCGCTCGATCACACTTGTGCTCGGATATGTGCATGTATGGATACACTTGCGCACTTTTGGGTGCATGGCGATAGTGCAAACAATTGTACTGCACACTGGAATAGGTTTCTCTGCTCGATCGAACCTAAGGTGCACTCAATCGCAAGGACAGAATGTTATACCTATGTAAAAAACCACTAAATTAACTAAGGAAATGACGAAAAAGTTAAAAATATTGAAAAAAACAAAAATTAAAGAAGGAAAATGTACCATACTCAGTGGCCTCAATACCACTGACCTCAATAGAGGCGCTTGAGCTACATATTTATCAAAGCCTGGACTGCTTAAACGCTCTCTACAGTGGCTTCAGTGCTACTCTTTTGGAAAGGGGCACTTATAGTCCACCAAATGTGGTTCAAGTGCTCTTGGTGTTGTGGCATATTAGACAGACTGGAGTGTTGACTGGAGTATTAAATCTTCATCTCTTGGTAGCAATTTGATTTCAAAGTATAGCTTTTACTCTGTGTCCATTCACTGTGAATGTTCAATTATTGTCGGAACCATGAACCTCCAAAGTGCCATGAGGGAAGACCTTGGTGACAACATAAGGATCAGACCATCGAGACTTAAGCTTACCTAGGAATAGTCTTAATCGAGAATTGTAGATCAACACCTTCTGTCCCACATAAAACTCATTCCTAACCAGCTGTTTATCATGATATGCTTTGGTTCTTTCCTTGTAGAGCTTAGTGTTCTCATATGCATCATGACTCAATTCTTCCAGCTCATTGAAGTGCATCTTTCTCTTATCACCTGCTTGTTTTATGTTAAAGTTGAACTTCTTGATGGCCCAATACACTTGATGCTCTAACTCCATCGGTAGATGACATACTTTCCTAAAGACTAATTGATATGGAGATATGCCAATTGGAGTATTGTATGATGTCCTATATGCCCATAGTGCATCATTCAGGCGCAGAGACCAATCCTTCCAACTAGGATTCACGGTCCTCTCCAAGATGCTTTTGATTTCTCGGTTGCTTATCTCCACTTGGCCACTAGTTTGAGGATGATAAGGAGTGCCAACCTTATGGGTGATCCCATATTTCTTGATCAAAGAACCGAACGACTGGTTATGGAAATGGCTTCCTCCATCACTGATTATTGCTCTTGGAGTCTCAAACCTAGTAAAAATGTTATCTTGCAAAAACTTTATAACCATTTTGTGATCATTAGTCTTTGATGGGACAACCTCAACCCATTTGGACACATAATCCACAGCCATAAGAATATACAAATAGCCATATGAGTTAGGAAAAAGGACCCATGAAGTCAATACCCCATACATCAAAGAGCTCTACCACATGAATATTTTGCAATGGCATCTGATTTCTGGATGAGATGTTACCAGTCATCTGGCATCGATCACACGAGCTGCAAAACAAAAAGGCATTTTTAAATAAATTAGGCTAATAAAAACCCGATTGTAATACCTTAAGAGCTGTTCTCTTGGCCCCAAGGTGTCCTCCATAAGAAAACTGATGGAAATGTTGCAATAAGCTCAAATGCTCCTCCTCTAAGACATACCTTCTGATGATTTGATCAGGGCAGAATTTGAACAAATAAGTGTCATCCCAATGATAATGTTAAGATATAGACATCAACCGCTTCCTTTCTTAACTAGACATACCTGGAGGAAAAACCTTGGCAGTTATATAATTAACAATATTAGCACACCATGGAAGTGTAACCTCTACTACATACAATTGTTCATCAGGAAAATTCTCATTCAAAGGTAGCTCATCTTTGTTTTTTTTCATGAGATAGCTTGGATAAATGATCTGCAACTACATTTTCACTGCCCTTCTTATTTCTAATCTCTAAGTCGAACTCTTGTAGTAAGAGTACCCATCTGATCAACCTAGGCTTTACATCTTTCTTAGCAAACAAATATCTCAAAGTAGCATGGTCAGTAAATACAATAACCTTAGAGCCAATCAGGTATGATCTGAACTTCTTCAAAGTAAAAATAACAGCTAACAATTCTTTCTCAATAGTAGAATAATTTAGCTGAGCATCATTTAAAGTTTTGGAAGCATAATAGATAGTACGAGGTACCTTATTGATTCTCTAGCCCAAGACAGCTCCCAAGGCAAAGTCACTGGCATCACACCAGCTCAAATGGAAGACTCCAATCAGGTGCCATCATTATTGGTGTAGAGGTGAGCAATTTCTTTAATGTGTTGAAAGCTTCCATCCATTCATCAGTCCATTCAAACTTGGTATCTTTTACTAGCAGTGCACAGAGGGGTCTAGAGGTCTTAGAAAAGTCCTTGATAAATCTTCTGTAGAATCCAGCATGTCCAAGGAAACTTCTTACACTTTTGGCTGTTAGAAGAGGGGTTAGTTTTGTAATAATGTTGATCTTGGCCTTGTCCACCTCAATACCCTTGTTGGAAATGGAATGACTGTTGCGTGTTTATCTACCTAAATTAATAAGTAAATAACCACACAGTTTTACTTGTAAGTGCACAAGGTCAATGGTAGCCTAGTGTGCAAGTGCGAGATCATTTCCACAGGGATTGGTGAATTTCGTTTTAGAATCAGTTTCTTATAAAAGAAGATCAAAATAATTGTTGAATGTGAAATAATAATGAGACATAGGATTTTGATATCCACCACTAGTCATACTTTCCCAATGAGTAATAGGTCAATGCACTAGCCTTCCTATGAATACCTAATGGCTGTCAACCTAAGGGCATGGTATCTACTCCTTAAGCTATTGATTTCCCTATGTAACGAGTTAGGCATGGTATCTACTCTAACTCTTTTCTTTCTTAAGGGATTCAACATAGTATCTACTAAGTTGTTCCTTAAGAAAGCATAAGATTTATAGAAATCGACAACCACATGAGACCTAGGGCATGGTATCTACTCCTGGTTTCCCATGTTGATTAATCTAAGAATCTGATGTGGATATCTTTTGTTGCTATTGTTAGGCCCAGGACTCGGTCATCCAAATTGGTCTAACTAACTAATCTATACCACATGCACATATTGATCTGACATATACACATGAGGAATGTAAATAAAAAGAGGTATTAATCAAGTTAAGCATCATACTCAAGGCTATTGCAAAGATAATCAATGAATATATATATATATATATATATATATATGGGAAAGCATAACTAGGGCTTCAATCGAGCCCTATAAAGAGTTAGTTACACATGATATCTAAGATAAACATCATAGCATAAACTAAACATAAACTATAAAACCCGAATAATACTGTGGAGACGGGTTGTTAATCCTCTCCAAAGCTTATAACTCTAAGCTAAGCAAAAGATAAAATAAGTAATGTTTTGGTGTGTGCTTTACAGGTGTATTTATAGGGATTGAATAACCCTAGAAGACTCTAGAAACCCTAAACTTCATAAAACGTAAAACCTCCTCTATTTCCAAAACTGGTTATGCCTTTTTACTGTTCACGCTCGTACATGTGCGCTCGATTGCATGTGTTTTGCGCTTGATTGCAAGGCTGCGCTCGATCATTCTTGTGTGCACACGAGCGCTTATGCGCTCAATCGCATCCAATAGTGCGCTCGATCGCACTTTTGCCAGTAGCTGCTCCAAAATTTTCAGATTTCTTCATTTAGATGCCAAAAATGCTTCTTTTTATCCAAGACCCTATAAAAACATGTGAAACACATAAACGAAGTAAAATGAACTAAATTAACATAACTAAGGACTTAACAAATTTAAATAAGGGGGCTTAAATATGAATATTTAAGCACCTATCACACCCCTAAACTTACATATTGCTAGTCCCTGAGCAATATAAAACTAAAAACTAAAATGAAAAATAACGACACACGGATAGATCCAATATTCATAGTGTCCACAAAAGTTTAGGTCTTCACACAAAATTACAATGCGCATTCATGAGCAAGCTTAACAAATATAAACATATCTTTGCAATGACTACGAGTTTTGAACGCAAATCATTTTCATGAGGCAGTTTAAAAACATCACAAGTTTGACTTTAGTGTGTGGTGGACTAGCACATAAAAGATTGGGTTTCCAAATAATTCTAATGCGTAGTGTTTCAATGACTCAAGATTCACCAAATTTCCTATTAGAATCAACAAAGATGGCATAGTTTTTCTGTTTTTCTTTTATTTGTGAGACTTTTGCCAAGTTTAGTTCCCTTAAGCTTTCTATTTGACTCATGTAACGAGCATTAACCAATGACTCCCAAACCAGATGGTCTTAGGGCATTAGGTGTAAAGACAACCCTAAGGACTTACTAACTCGAGTAAAAAAGGCTACGAAACTAACTGGTCTTAATGCTTAGTTCCCTTAAGCTTTCTATTTGACTCATGTAACAAGTGTTTAGCCAATGACTCCCAAACCAGATGGTCTTAGGGCATTAGGTGTAAAGATACCCCTAAGGACTTACTAACTCGAGTCAAAAAGGCTATGAAACTTAACAGGTCTTAATACTTTCAATCAGAATTTCCACCTTTTGACGTGACACTCACTGCTTACTGAAGCAAGAGGGCCAGTTACTCAGCGAAATTTTTTTTTTCTTTCTTATGCCAAAGTGTTAATCTAACAAGTCATCTGGTTCACAGTCGAACAAAAGAAACATACAAATCAAAATTACATGTCATACCCCACACAACTATGTGCTAATGTGCTCGTGTTAGGTCAAGTCAAACTTGTGAATCCTTAAATGCCTAAAAGTATGTGATCTGTATTCAAAACTTAATTATTGGCCTATATGTTCAAAGTGTTAAGCTCACTTATAAAGTCAAATCATATTGTTTGTTTAGATCACCCAAAATTTTTGGAACAAAATAAACATGCATTTATCTATAAAAAAAAAATGGGACATAGAGCGTGTCTGAGTGTGTCCCCATACTCCCAAACTTAAATTGCACATTGTCCTCAATATGTGAATAGCATGGAATAAGCTGACCTGGGAGATGGAGAACTATATGGCTGGCATGGCTCATAGCACTCCCCCAAACTTTAACTGGATGCACTCACTCTGTCCTTGGAAAAGAAAGACAAACAAATATAAAATGGAAAATAAGTAATAATAAATAGCTACAGAAAAGTAAATATTAGCAATAAAATAAAATAAAATACTAAAAAGGATATGCTTTGGGGTGCCTCCCATGAGCACTAAGTTTAACATCTTCAACCAGATGGGGTATCCTCTCATTGCTGATCGTCGGGTGGTGCAGTCGAAGAGGTACCAGGTGCCGGAGGTAAGTGATCAAGAATGGCCTGTAACATCGCCTCTTGTCGTGCAAATCGTGCCTCTAAACCATCTATGTGCTGGTGCACGAGTGATGTGACTGCAAAGACCTTACCTCAAAAAGAGGACAACTCAGCGAGAAAGTGCTGGGACTCTGTGGGTCCATTGTCCGGATGGTCTTCCTCTCACAATGGGCTAACTGCAGGGGTCTCTGTCTATATGATCCTCCTTAACCCTCTCAGCTACAGGTGCAGGGGTTAGGAGTCCTCGAGGCATGTGCGAGAGACTATATGTCTATTGAGCCTTCCCAAAGAAGGGATACTCTCGCACTGGTCCGTCACTGGTGGTCCCCTTAATGCCTTTCTTCTTGAAGATGTACGAGAGTAGGAAAGGGAATGAGAGCCCCCATGCATTGGTCGTGGTGGTCTGACGGCCATAGACATGATCCCAGAATTTATGCAGTTGGCTCCATATAACAGCGGGAAGAGAGTACCAGTGACCTCTGTGAAAGGCATACAACGTCTGTAGAACTGGTCTCTCCTCTGTGTCTTGTGCCCTAATGGACACACATTGCACTGAAGGATAGTGTCGACAAGCCAAAGTAGTAGAGGCAACCTTGACCGGCTTGCTACGTTGTTGTGTCTGTCGGCGTACTGACCAGCGCACATATCCTCAATAATTATGGACATGTCAAAAGAGTCCGGCTGCTCTTCGATATCGGTGTCCTCCGGAGGGGACTCATCATAGCAATAAAGAGCAGTGGCTATGTCCGCACTAGTCACCTCAATGGATGTGCCTTGGACTGAAGAAGTCAATACGCCTAGTCTACTGCAGTCACAAGACAGACTCTCATAGAACTGAACTACTAGCTGGGTTTAAGCAGTCGAGCAGACTGGTTTAAAGAGCCTCTTCAACCCCCGGTGTTTAAAAGCTTGGACTGCCCATTGAGTGGCATCCATTTTCTTGAAGACTTCATAGATGGCAAAAGTAGTCTCGAATAAAATTTCTCTCTGCTCGATGCTTGGCCAGGATGACTGGGCATGGCTGCTCGAGGCACGGGAGGTGGAAGCAGTTTGCTTGGACATATCGATCCTAGTTTCTGCCAAATTTGCGATCGATCTCAAATATGTGCGCTCGATCATACACTGGACTATGAACTCGATCACAAATGTCGTGCGCTCAATAGCATATGGTCAGACTTTTTCTCGAACAGCTTGTGGGCAACAAAAGTTGGAAGCTATGGGTAGCCCTCAAATACGATCGTCAACCTCCTAGAAACATGAAAAATAGCCAATTATATACCAGATAACACATATAAATAATACAATTATAAAGTAAATGTCAAACAAAACCGTGTACTAGAAAGAAAAAAAAAAGTTACCTTATAAATGGGGTGAATGTGCAATGGAAAGGGATGTCGTGGTGACAGTGGTGGTGATGATGGTGATGGGGTGTGGTGATGGTTGTGGTGAGCGGTGATGGGCGTGAAGATTTATGGTGATGCTGGAGTCGAGACTGTGAGAGTTAGAGTGATGGTGAACAAGTAAGTTCGAATGAGTGAGTATGTGTGCAGAGAGTGTGAGTGAGTGCGTGTGAATGAAATTTTTAAATTTATCACTAAACTGTTTGTCATGAGTGCGCTCGAGCACATTGAATGGTGCGCTCAATCGCAAGCAGTGTGTATGGACAAAAATAAAAACTTACCGCAACTGAAATGACAAAGTAAGAACAATACAACCTTACCATGTGTTAGTGGCCTCAGTGCCACTAACCTTAATAGAGATGTTTGAGCTGTATGGGTGATCAAATATGAACTGCTCAAGCACTCTCGTGCTACTGTGCTAGTTGGCTGGAAAGGAGCACTTATAGTCCACCTCTTGTGGCTCCAGTGCTTGAATCTCAGTTGTATACTGTACCGATTCAAGTGCCAAGTCTTCATCTCTCAGAGGGAAGTTAATATCGAGGTATAGCTTGGCTCTGTGTCCATTTATCGTAAAGGGCTAATTTTTGTTGGGACTACGAACCTCTAAAGCACCATGAGGGAAGACCTTGGTGACCATGTAAGGACCGTACTAACGAGATTTGAACTTGCCTGGGAACAGTCTTAATCTTGAATCGTATAGTACTACCTTTTGTCCCACATGGAACTCTTTCCTCACTATTTGTTTATCATGATAGGCTTTTGTCTGTTCCTTGTACAACTTGTCGTTCTCATAGGCGTCATATCTCAATTCTTCAAGTTCATTTAGATGCAGCTTCCTCTTCTCACCCACTTGTTTCATGTCGAAGTTGAACTACTTTATGGCCTAATATGCTCGATGCTCTAATTCTACCGGAAGATGGCATGCTTTTCCAAAGACTAGGCGGTAGGGAGACATGCCAATTGGAATCTTATAAGCTATCCGATATGCCCATAAAGCATCATTTAAGTGTAGAGACCAATCCTTCTGATTAGGCTTCACTGTCCTTTCTAGGATTCCTTTGATCTCTCGGTTGGTAATCTCCACTTGGCCACTGGTTTGAGGGTGATATGGAGTGCCAACTTTATGAGTGATCCCATATTTTCGAAGTAATTCGGAAAAAGAACAATGATGAAAGTGGCTGCCCCCATCATTGATAATTGCTCTTGGAGTCCCAAATCACGTAAAGATGTTAGCCTGTAAGAACTTTACAACTACTTTGTGATCATTAGTTGTTTAGGGGACAGCCTCGACCCATTTGGACACATAATCCACACCCACAAGAATATGTAAATAACCAAAGGAGTTAGAAATGGATCCATGAAATCAATGCCCCATACTTTAAAAAGTTTTACTACATGAATATTCTGTAGGGGCATCTGATTTTGGGAAGAGATGTTATCTGTCCGCTGGTATCTATCACATGAGTTGCAAAAGAAGAAAGCATCTTTAAACAGATTAGACCAATAAAAACCAGATTGTAGTACCTTAAAAGCTGTTCGTTTTGCCCCAAAATGTCCTCCACAAGCAAACTGATGGCAATGTTGTAATAAGCTTAAGTGCTCTTCTTCTGGAATACATCGTCGGATGATTTGATCGAGGCAAAATTTGAAAAGGTAAGGATCATCCCATTGGTAATGTCTTGATAAAGATATCAGCCGTTTCTTTTCTTGTGTGGTCATACGTGGGGGAAAAACTTTTGCAGTTAAATAATTTACAATATCAACATACCATGGAAGTTTTACCTCTAGAGCGAACAATTGTTTATCAGGGAAGTTCTCATTCAAAGGTAATTCTTTATCGTCATTCTCATAGGGTAGCCTTGACAAATGATCTGCAACTACATTATCACTGCCTTTGTTGTCTTTGATCTCCAAACCAAATTCTTGTAATAGGAGTGTCCATCTGATTAGCCTAGGCTTTGCATCTTTCTTAGAAAACAAATATCTCAAAGTAGCATGGTCAGTGAATACAATAACTTTAAAACCAATAAGATATGATCTAAACTTCTCTAAAGCAAAAATAACAACTAACAATTCTTTTTCAGTAGTAGAATAGTTAAGCTGAGCATCATTTAAAGTTCTAGAAGCATAGTAAATAGCATGAGGTACCTTATTGACTATTTGACCTAAATTCGCTCCCAAGGCGAAGTCACTGGCATCACACATTAATTCGAAATGAAGATTCCAATCCAGTGCCATCATTATTGGGGCAGAGATGAGAACATCCTTCAATATGTTGAAAGTTTGCATACATTCATTATTCCATTCAAACTTGGTATCTTTAGCCAACAACACATAAAGAGGTCTCGAGATTTTGGAGAAATCCTTGATGAATCTTCTATAGAAACGGCATGTCCAAGGAAACTTCTAATGCCCTTGACTGTCAGAGGAGGAGGTAGCTTTGAAATGATGTCTATTTTAGCCTTGTCTACCTCAATACCCTTGTTAGAGATGGAGTGACCCAACACAATACCTTGTTGAACCATAAAGTGACATTTTTCCCAATTCAGCACTAAGTTACTTTCTTCACATCTCTTTAGGACACTCTCTAAATGACTTAGGCATTCATCAAAAGTGGAACCGAAGACACTAAACTCATCCATGAATACCTCAATGTATTTCTCCACCATATCGAAAAAAATACTCATCATAAATCTTTGAAAAGTGGCTGATGCATTGCATAAACTGAATGGCATTCTTCGATAAGCAAATGTACCAAAGGGACACGTGAAGGTAGTCTTTTCTTAATCCTCGGGTGCTATGGCAATTTGGTTGTACCCACTGTACCCATCTAAGAAGCAGTAATAACTGTGACCGGCTAATCTCACTAACATCTGATCAATGAATGGGAGGGGGAAATGATATTTTCTGGTTACTTTGTTCAATTTTCGGTAATCAATACATACCCTCCAACCTGTTATTTTTCTTGTAGGTATAAGCTCCTCATTTTCATTTTTTACAACGGTAATCCCACTCTTTTTAGGAACAACTTGGACATAACTCACCTATTTACTGTCCGATATGAGGTAGATAATGCCAACATCTAGTAGCTTCAATACTTCAGCCTTTACTACATATTTCATGTGTGGTTTAAGTCTTCTTTGAGCATCTCGAGTGGCTCTTGCTTCTTCTTCTAGGTAGATATTATGCATGCATTTGGCTGGACTTATCCCTTTAATGTCAGCAATAGTCCATCCAATGGCAGATTTATGCTCCCTAAGAACTTTTAATAGTTTCTATTCTTCTCCACTACTCAAATTAACAGCTATGATCATAGGTAAAGTCTTCTTTTCTCCCAAATAGGCATATGTTCAATGCTCGGGCAACTACTTTAATTCCAATGTTGGTGCCTGGATAATGGATGGAAGAAGAGTAGTATTAGTAGGTAAGAGAAATTCAAATGGAGGAGTATACTTACTTGAGTATTTTGGAGAAGTCTCAATGAGGTGCACAGTTTCAATGATGTTATTAGTCACATCTTCAAGTTCTTGCTTAATATCCTCTTCTGTGAAGCCATGGGTGAAAGTGGTCTCCAATGGATCAATGTGTTGGACTTGAAAGACTTGCTCGACAAAGTTTTGTATCATACATACATTAAAGCATTCCAAATCATCTTAGGGCAGTTTCATTGCATCAAATATTTTAAAATCTATTTTCTCACCATTGATTTTCATACTCACTATACCTTTTTTCACACAAATATTAGTGTCGATAGTTCTCATGAAGGGTCTCCCTAATATAATGGGCAGGGGTAAGGGCATAGGGTATTCCTCCATGTCTAATATAATGAAATCGGTAGGTAAAATGAACTCACCAACTTTTACTAGGATGTCCTCAAGAATACCCCTAGGTCTTTTAATACTTCTATCTGCCAACTGTAAGGTAATGGAGGTCGGTTGTAAACCTAGGGTTTCAAATACCGTGTATGGTAATAAGTTTACACCCGCTCCCAAATCTAGTAATGCTCTTTCAAACAGTTGATCACCTATTCTACAGGGAATAGTAAAGCTACCTGGATCTTTTAGTTTCGGTGGGAGTTTTCTTAGTAGTACAGCACTTACTTCTTCAGTTAATGCTACTGTTTCATGCTCTTGAAACTTTCTCTTATGAGTGCAACAATCTTTTAGGAACTTAGCATATGCAGGTATTTAGTGAATTGCATCTAATAAAGGAATGTTGATTTCAACTTTTTGCAAGGTTTCGAAAATATTAGTCAGTTTATTGTCTTTCTTTTGTTTTACTAACCTTTGTGGGAAGGGTGGTGCATTCACCTTTTCCCTCTCACTTACCCTTGATGCCGATGGTGTCTCTTTGGATGCTGTTGCAGACTCGTCGGACCCTATTGCTTTGCCATTTCTCAAGGTTGTGACAGCCTTCAGTTGTTAATGCCCCCCTGGGTTAGGTAGTGTTTGAGCTGGAAGCTCACTTTGCTTTTTGTCACTTAGTTCTTTAGCCAATTGTCTCATTTGTACCTCTAGCCATTGTATGGCTTGTTCATGCTTTTCTGTAGTTTGTTTTAGTTCAGTCTGGAATTGCCTTTCATCCACCATGAACTGATCTTGTGAAGTCATTAATTGCTGTTGCTGAGTGGCCAATTGTCTCACAAGACTTTCGAGGTCGTTTTTCTTTGGTTCGAGGGCAGTATGGGCTGCTGGTTGGCAGTTTCGTTGCTGCCCTTGCTGGTTAAGGGTATTTTGATTGTTGTTCCAAGAGAAGTTTGGGTGGTTTCGCCATCCAGGGTTGTAAGTGTTGGCATATGGGTTGTTCTTCGGTGGATAGTTGTTAGGTCCCACGTAATTGGCTTGTTCCGGATCTGTGAATGAATACAAAGGACAAGTATCAGTATTATGATCAAATTGGGAACATATCGCACATACCTGGAGTGGTGTAGTTGGTAGGTTAGATGAGGCGTTTTGAGCAGCTATGGCTTTTACCAACAGGTATAGTTTCCTTTCCACAATAGTTATTTGAGGAGAAGATCCTCCATTTAAATTTACCTCGTACACACCCTTACTTTTGGTTACATGTCTTCCTCGAGAGGAGAACTGTTGAGTGTGTTCACTTAGGGTTTCGAAAAGTTCCATTGCTTCTTCACTGCTTTTCTCCATCAGCACTCCTCCATAACCTGAATCAACAATACTCTTATTAGTATCACTCAAACCTTCATAAAAATTTTGTACCAGTTCGTTTTGAGGTAGGTTGTGATGTGGGCATTTGAGTAACAGCTCTTTGAAGTGTCCCCACAATTCGAAGAAGAGGTCCCCGTCCTTTTGTTGGAAAGACTGAATCTTCTTCCTTATTTGCCATGTTTTTTGGGCTGGGAAAAACCTCCTTAGGAATTTGCTAGCCAACTCCCAAGTGTGGATAGAAACTGCAAGCAAAGAATTATACCATAATTTAGCATTATCTTTTAAGGAAAAAAAGAAAAGAATTAACTTTATTCCTTCTTGGTCTAAGCCTTGGATGTGCTGGAACTTGCAAAGATCGAAAAATTCATCAAAATTAGAACCAAAAACACTAAAATTGACAGCATTCATCAAAATTAGAACCAAAAACACTAAAATCATCCATAAATACCTCAATGAATTTTTCCACAATGTCGGAAAAAATGCTCATCATACATCTTTGAAAGGTGGCTGGTGCATTGCATAATCCGAATGGCACCCTTCTGTAAACAAATGTGCCAAAATGACATGTAAAGGTGGTCTTGTCTTAGTCCTCTGGTGCTATTGCAATATGGTTGTAACCACTATACCCATCCAAGAAGCAATAGTAACTATGGCCAGCTAATCATTTTAGCATCTGATTAATGAAGGGCAAGGGAAAATGATATTTTCTGGTCACCTTGTTCAGCCTTCTGTAGTCGATGTATACCCTCCAACCAGTGGTTATTCTTGTAGGTGTTAACTTATAATCTTCATTTTTCACAACTGTGATCCCACTCTTCTTCGGAACGACTTGAATTGGACTTACCCATTTATTGTCTGAGATGGGGTAGATAATGTCAATATCCAACAGTTTTAATACCTCTGCCTTGACTACCTCCTTCATGTGTGGGTTGAGTCTTCTTTGTGCATCCTATGTGGGCTTTGCTTCGTCTTCAAGGTAGATATGATGCATGCACTTGGCTGGACTTATCCCCTTGATGTCAGCAATGGTCCATCCGATAGCAGTTCTATGCTCTCTAAGAACTCTCAACAGCTTCTTTTTTCCCCCAAAACTTAGATTGGCAGCAATTATCATATGTAGTGTCTTATTTTCTCCCAGATAAGCATAACTTAAATGCTTTGGCAACTGTTTTAATTCCAAATTTGGTGTCTGGACAATAGAAGTGAGAAGAGTAGTATTAGTAGGCACAAGAGGCTCAAATGGAGGGGTATACTTACTTGGATGCTTTGGAGAAGCCTTAAGGAGGCACACAGTTTCAATCATATCATCAGTAACATCTTCATATTCTTACTCAATATTCGATCTTGTGAAACTATGGGTAAGGGTGGTCTCCAACGGATTAATGTGATAGACCTGAAAAGCTTGCTCAATAACACTTTGTGTCATACATACATTAAAACATTCCATATCATCTTTGGGTAATTTTAATGCATCAAATATTTTGAATTCTATCTTCTCACCATTTACCTTTATACTTACAATACCCTTTTTTACAAAAAAATTTGTATCAGCAGTTCTTATAAAGGGTATTCCTAAGATGGTGGGCAAAGGTAATGGCATAGGAGATTTTTCCATATCTAATACAATAAAATCAAAATGTAAAATAAATTCACCTCCTTTTATCAAGACATCCTCAAGAATACCTCTTGGTCTTTTGATGCTTCTATCTGCCAATTGCAAGTTGATGGAAGTTAGTTGTAGCTCCCCCAAACCTAATGTTTCAAATACCGTGTATGGTAGCAAATTGACACCCATCCCTAGATCTAGTAGTACACGCTTAAAAAGCTGGTCACCTATCTTGCAAGGAATGGTAAAACTACCTGGATCTTTTAGCTTTGGTGGGAGTTTTCTTAACAATACTACACTTATCTTTTCAGTTAAAGCCACTATTTCATGCTCCTAAAACTTCCTTTTATGAGTGCAACAATCTTTCAAAAATTTAGCATATATAGGAATTTGTTAAATTGCATCTAATACTGGAATGTTAATCTCTACTTTTCTCAAAGTTTTAAAAATATCAAGTAGTTTACTTTCTTTCTTTGGCTTTACTAACCTTTGAGGGAAGGGTGGTGCATTCACCTTCTCCATTTCACTTACCTTGGGTGTGGATGCTTTATCTAGAGATACTTGTGCAAGCTCATAAGTTCCTATGATCTTACCATTTCTAAAAGTTATAACGACCTTCAGTTGCTAATGTCCTCCTGGATTAGGTAGTGTTTGGGCTGGAAGTTCACCCTACTTTCTTCCACTTAGTTTCTTAGCCAATTGCCCCACTTGTACTTCCAGTCTCTGAATAGTTTGCTCATGCTTTACAGTTGTTTGTCTTTGCTCAGTCCAAAATTGTCTTTCATATGCTATAAACTGATCTTGTGAAGTCATCAACTATTGTTGTTGAGTTGCCAATTGCCTTACAATACTCTCTAAGTCACTCTTCTTTCATTTCAGAACTGATTATGCTGCTTGTTGGGAGTTCCTTTGCTGCCCTTGAAGGTTCAAGGTATTCTGATTGTTATTCCATAAGAAGTTAAGGTGGTTTCACCATATTGGATTGTAGGTATTGGCATATGGAATGTTCTTGGGAGGATAGTTGTTCAGTCCCACATAGTTTGCTTGCTCTTGATCTGTAGATGAATACAAAAGGCAAGTTTCAGTAGTGTGATCAAAATGAGAACATATAGCACATACCTGAAGTTGCGTGGCTTGTGGACTAGGTGGGATGTTCTGAGCAGTCATGGCTTTTACAATCATATCTAGCTTTCTTTCCACAGCAGCCATCTGATTTGGAGAGCCACCATTTAAGGTCACTTCATACATGCCCTTGCTTTTTACTCCTTATCTCCCTCTGGATGAGAATTGTTAGGTGTGCTCACTTAATGTCTCAAAAAGCTCCATGGCTTCTTCATTGCTCTTTTCCATCAGCACACCTCCACAACCTGAATCACAATACTTTTATTCGTGTCACTCAGACCTTCATAAAAATCTTGTACCAGCTCATCTTGAGGTAGATTGTGATGTGGACACTTGAGAAGCAGCTCATTGAAGTGTCCCCATGCTTAAAAAAAAAGGTCTTCATCGCTTTGTTGGAAAGATTGAATCTCTTTCCTCATCTGTTTTGTATTTTGTTCTGGGAAAAACTTCTTTAGGAACCTACTAGATAGCTCTTCCCAAGTATGGATAAAAACTGCAGACAATGAATTATACCACAACTTAGCATTATTTTTTAAGGAAAAGGGGAAAATAATTAACCTGATTCCTTCTTGATCTAGGCCTTGGATGTGCTGGAACTTGCAGAGATCAAAGAATTCTCGAAGATGTAAGTGTGGATCCTCAGTAGATGTACCCCTGAAGTGAGTCAAAACATTGAGTATTTGTGGGGATATATAGTAATTGCCTTCTGTCTCCGGTTGATAGGCAATGCATGAGGGCTGGTTGAGATTCTGTGGGAAGAAAGATTCTTTCATAGATCTTCACTTTTGTGGCGGTTGGTTGACAAGTTGTTCCGCCATCGGTGCCTCTCCCTTGAATTCTTCTTCTTCCTCCTCAATGTTGTCTCTAGGCCTTTGTCGAATGGTCCGCTCAATCTCTATATCGAGTGGAAAGATGGTTGGATTCCTGGATCGAAGCCCTTGTATGAATCAGTTGAAACTCTTCAGTGCAACAGTTTCAGTACTATTATTCGGGCAGTTTTTGGAACTGCGCTCGATCGCTCCAAGTAGGGTGCTCAATCGCACTACGCTTGATAGGTGCTTAAATATTCATATTTAAGCCCCTTAATTTACATTTGTTAAGCTCTTTATCTATATGTTTTAGTCTATTTTTCTTCACTTTTGTATTTTACACGTTTTTATAGGGTCTTGGAGAAAAAAAGAAGCATTTTTGGCACTTAAAGGAAGAAATCTGGAAATCCTGGAGCAGTTGCTAGCTAAAGTGCGATCGAGCGCACTCCTCTGTGCGATTGAGCTCACCAACGCTCATGCGCACATAAAGAAGGATTGAGCACAGTATTGCGATCGAGCGCACCACGCATGCGATCGAGCGCACATGTATGGGCGTGAACAGTAAAGTGGCAGAACCAGTTTTCGAAATAAAGGAGTTTTTATGTTTTAGGAAATTTAGGGTTTCCTGAGTCTTCTAGGATTATTTAAACCCTATAAATACACCTGTAAAGCACACAAAAAGAATCTAAACTCTTCTTTTATCTTTCGCTTTTAGCTTAGAGAAGGAAACTGTTGAGGAGAATTGACGACTCTTCTCTCGGGTTTCTTCTTTCCTTTATTTTTATTATGTTTACTTAACTTTTTAGTAAGGGCTTGGTTAAAGCCCTAATTATGTTTACTCAATAAATCAGTATTGGTGTCTTTGCGATATTTGTGTTGTGATGCTTAACTTGATTAATGCCTGCTTTTATTTAAATTCCTCATATGTGTGTGTTTGATCAACGTATGCATGTGGTATGGATTAGTTAGCTGAATCAATTTGGATGACTGAGTCCTAGGTTAAACAATAGTAACAAAAGATATCCACGCTGGATTCTTGGGTTAATCAATATGGGAAACTGGGAGTAGATACCATGCCCTAGGTCTCATGTGGTTGTCGATTTCCAAAGATCTTATGCTCTCTTAAGAAACAACTCAGTAGATACCATGTTGAATCCCTTAAGAAAGAGAAGAGTTAGAGTAGATACCATGCCTAACTCGTTGCTTAGGGAAATCAATAGCTTAAGGAGTAGATACCATGCTCTTAGGTTGACAAACATTAGGTATACATGACATGATTAAAGCATTGGCATACTGTTATATTGTGGTAGCATAATTAATGGTGGATATCAAGTCCCTACGCCTTTATCTTTATTATTTCAAACTCAAATTTATTTTCTCTTATTTTTATTTTATTATTGTGAATATAATTCTAAAACGAAATTCACCAATCCCTGTGGAGATGATCTTGCGTTCGCACACTATACTACTAAGTTGACCTTGTGCACTTGCAAGTAAAACGAGTGCGATTATTTACTTATTTATTTAAGTATATAAACGCGCAACAACGCTCGATCGCAATGCCAGGAACCTCTACCGCAGAACTGAAACAGAAAAACATAAAACAAAAAGAAGAAATAAATTAGATTTTTGACAAAAATAAAATAGAACAGAATAATAAAACTAACGAAAATAATTCTAAACAGAATTTAACGCAATCCTGGGCAACAGTGATAAAAACTTGTTGTACAAAAATTTACCTAAATTAATAAGCAAATAATTGAATGTTTTACTTGCAAGTGCACAAGGTCAACATAGTAGTATAGTGTGTAAGTGCAAGATCATTCCCACAGGGATTGGTAAATTTGAACTAAAATTAATTTCGCAATATAAAACGAGAGAAAGAAAAAATGAGTTTGATTCGATAATGATAAAAGAGCAGGGCTTTGATATCCACCACTAATCATGTTTTCCTAATAAAATAGTGTGCCAATGCTTTAATCGTATTATGAATACCTAATGTTGTCAACCTAAGGGCATGGTGTATACTCCTTAAGCTATTGATTTCCCTAAGAAATGAGTGAGGCATGGTGTATGCTCTAATTCTATTTTTTTCTTAAAGGATTTAGCATGGTTTATACTAAGTTGTTCTTTAAGAGAGCATAATATCTGTAAAAATCGACAAACACACGAGACCTAGGGCATGTTATATACTCCCGGTTTCCTATGTTGATTAACCCAAGAACCTGACATGGATTTCTTTTGTTACTATTATTAAACCCAGGACTCGGTCATCCAAATTGATTTAATTAACTAATCCATACCACATTCATATGTTGATCAGGCAAACACATATGAGGAATTCAAGAAAATAGACATTAATCAAGTTAAGCATCATAATATAATATCACAAAGGCAACAATATTGAATTATGGAATAGCATAATCAGGGCTTCAATCGAGCCCTACTATCAATTTAGTTACACATGAGTTTGATATTAAACATCTTCATAAAGTAAAATAGAAGGAGAAGAATAAACCCAAAAATACTTCCAAGAAAAGCCGTCAATTCGTCTCTAAAATCTCTCATCGAGTCCCCCCTATTTCTGTGTTTACAGGCCAATTTATAGAGTTTAGAAACATCTGGATACCCTAAAACCCGTATAACAAAACCCTAAACTTATTTCTAAAATAGGACCAGTCGTTTTTACTGATGTGCAAATGCGCTTGAGCGCAGCATGGTGCGCTCGATCGTCTTGCGATCAAGCCTTCTTCTTGCGCGTGCGAGCGCAGGTGCGCTCGATCCTTAGCTTGGGCACTTGAGTGCTATTGCGCTCAATCGCAGGTCTCTGTACTCGATCACATTTGCAGACTCCAGCTTTTCCCAGGTTTTCTCTTTAAGCCAGATATTTCCATAATGCTCATTTTTCTCCAAAAACCTAAAAAAAACACAGAAAAGAAATAAAATAGAATGAAATAACACAAACTAAAAGCTTAACAAATATAAATTAAGGGGCTTAAATATAAATATTTAAGCACTTATCAGTATGATATGAATTTTGGACATGTAGAAAATTTTTAGGTGAGAAATAATATTTTTGGCATAATAAGTTGATTTAATAATAAAAGCGATAAGTGAAATTCTTGATAAGTTATGGTTAATATTTTGACACGAATTGTGAGCAGATGAAATTTAGTGAATCTTGACAAGCTATGATGGATGATTTGATGTAATTTATGATTAAAGGAATTTAGTGGAAATTTTTTTATATTAATTTGACAATAATCAAGATAGCTAGTTCAAATATCTGAATACATGCTTGTTTTTATTTTATTATTTATATGCATATTCATATCAGTTTTCATATGCATCTAAATGAGAATAAAAGAACCGAGAAGACAGCCGGTCTAAATAAGAATGAAAGAACTGGGAAGACAGCCGTCTAAATGATAACTGGGAAGGCAACCGGTCTAAATGAGAATGAAAGAACTGGGAAGGAAGACGGTCTAAGATAAAAACATGTCAACTGTAGGAAGACATTCCCTAATAATAATAATTCATGCATTGCATTTGTGTTACATGTTAATATTTTTATTAAAATGTTGTTGATATTGTGCATTTATTTGTAGATAAATGAGTCTCATAGAGAGACAGTTACAGTGAGAAAATGACATTGAAGTATGATGTGATAGGAATTATTTAAATATTAGACTACATGCTATTATTTAGTCATATGAGAGATAAATGATTAAATATTAAAGGGCTATTTATATAAACTGGATACTTTTAGTAAATTTAATTCACCAAGCTTGTGAAGCTCATCCCTCATTGTACAATGATTTCAGGTAGCAGACATGACAAATAGTTTGGTGGATTGAGAGTCAGGTGAAATCATTTTCTGTAAGCTACGTACGTGTCAACATCCTCAGACAAATGAGAAAATGAAACAAAAATTTTATTTGTCAATATTCATGCATCTTACGTTGTACATTATGTTTAAATTAATATCAGAATGATATAAAAGAAATTTTGTTAGTATTATTTTTATTGTTGTATATATGTATCCTGCTGGGGTTTTCAAAATGTGATGACACCGTATCGAAAGTGACAAACCGGAGATGAGTCGTTACAAGTATGGCCATTCTCTTTTCATTGTTTTTGTACATCAGACTCCCCTGCCAATAGCTTTTTCCCCTGATTAGCCTCTTTCCTATTAGCCACCAAGGTCCAAGGACCATAATCCGGTTCGACTGAGTGCACCAGTTCGGGATTGGAAGTGGCCAACTTGTTCTCATGACAATCCTCTCCTTTATGCCCTAATTTGCCACAAGAACAACAGAGGGAGTAGGTTCCTTCACACTAAACCATTTTCCAATATCCTCGAATCTTCACCTTTGTAATCAAAGGTTGTCCAGATTAATTTGAACACAAATTCGCGCGAAACGACCTCGCTCAACGAAAGTAACTCTTGTGCCAATTTTCAGAACCTTACCAATGTAGTTACCAAATTTGCAAAGAATAATATCATCATAAAATTCCACAGGCAATTTAGGCGGTCTTGCCTAGATGGTTGTGATGGCACTTTGGACTGCGTCACAAGTTCTAAATATTGGTTCCCATGGTCGGACTGAAAGGAACTGCTTCCCAATGAATCAAATGCCCTCATGGAGTCCTCGAAGATAGTCTCATTTGTCAGAGAGATGGATTAAGAAAAAAACCATCTTACAGGTCAATCATATTTAATTTTCCTAAGGGTTTCCATAAATCTCTGATTCTAGAATTCATAAAGCTAAATACTACAGATTTACCAAAGGTATTCACAATGAGTACTTGCTGCCAAGGCTTACGACACCTTACCTTATCTTCGTTGGATAAACGCACAACAGGAGAAGGTAAAGGATCAGAATCCTTAGAATCGACTCCACCTCGATCTCCACGGTAGGTTCCTCCACCACCGGGCCTTGAAGTGTATCTTTGTAAGTAGTTGCGGGGGGCTGCTTATAGCCACTATGTTCATCTGGCTTATCTGCATCCTCCGCTTCAGGATCAGGACAACCCTCTAAGGTCGTCGTCCTCACCATTGCATATGCCCCAGTGCTAGCCGCCAAGGTCTTCTACCCTACAAAGTCAACCCTCATTTTCTCGCTCATCTCTCTCTCTCTCTCTCATAGTGTTTTTCCTTTTTCTTTTTTTCCCTTTTTTTTGTAATAATATGCGTTTGAGTATTTCACTTGTGTTTATTTAGCTTTTAGCTTTTAATTTGTGCTTATTTAGTATTGAAAAACTTATTTCGTTTTATTGAATCATTCCGTTTATATAATTTACTTTAAATTTTTTACTTGTCAATTTAAAACATAGTTTCATCTGAATGAACGAAAATTAAATTTTAATAAAAATAGATGAAATCAAGTTTCTTAATATTAAATATACACAAATTCAAAGCTATACAAAATAAAAATTGAGATTAAGTGAAAAACCTCTAAGGTTATTTTGTATTTTTCGTTAGAAGGTATGATTTCAGTGCTCCACAATGATACCTTCTACATCAAGCCTATCGAATCATGAAATTGGCTGTACTTGAGATTAATCACAAGTGAAGATGATTGTGATCAGACGGTCCAGATCAGCTTGATTGGTACAGTTTCAAAAATTGGGTCCCATTATGTGGAGCAGCAAAATGTGATGGAGAAAGTGTACCTTGTGTATGCGTTCTGGCAAATAATGCGGCTCTCTTTTTTTAACCTTAGCTAAAAATAGAATAATGGGATACAAGAACTTACTAGAAATGGGGTCCTTTTAATTCATTAAGTCTCCCAAGATATTCCACCATACTTTACTATTTTATGACCACTAACCCCTCTAGAGTCTAGGGAGAGGGATTCCCTTCCAAATTTGTAAAAATTTCTATTCCCTCAGTCCTGACACCAAGTGCAACTCACGTTGCTCTGTCACAGCAACTCTATGGGACCATGCCCAAGTAATAGCTATGAATTCTTACATTATGGAAGCGGGTCCAACTTTCAATGGTTATCTAAGCGCAGGGGGAGATTCATATAACCCTAAGAGCATGTTTGGTATATGCTTTAAATTTGAACAAAAAGACAACATGAAAAAGTAGTTTTCTGTTTGAGTTGAGTGATTCTATTTCTAGTAAGTAGTACAACTGTAGTATAATTCTACTTACATGCGCTTGGATAGAAAGGAAAAGGGAAAAGGGATAAGGAGAAGAAAGCCCATTGATCTCGGCTTTAATAGAAAATTTGAACAAAAAGTCAAAAAGTATAGATTCCACAAAGATCACATTGGAGGAGCCTAACGAATCACATTAGTTTCTTTTCCTTTTCGAGCATTATCAGTTCGAAACAATGCTGATAAACTACAAGAAATGGAGAAGAATGATTTTCCAAATCGAACAATAGTTACTTTGTCCCTAAGACCGTATTTGCCTATTTGCCTCTTATTAGACTGCACCAAGTTAATAACAAATTTGCCTCTCAGGATAATTCATGCCCGTAAGAATTTTGTTTTCGAATGTTGCTCCATATACAATATTCGAATTCTAAACTATAGAAGATATACAGTATAATGCGAGAATGAGAGAGAAGAGAGAAAACTAGGATCATAAGTAATTTGGAATGAAATAATTTGTGCTATTTATAGGGATCAAATGAGTGTCATAAATGACTGTTTGTGAACAACAAAGATGTCTGGTTGCGAACATTTGACATGTCTATTTGCGAACAACAAACATGTCCTTTGCGCATAGGCATTGTTGTTTAATTAGATTTTCAAAAATTCAAATTGGTTAAATTAGTACCACCCAATAGTTTCGGCTCCCAAAAATTAACACTATTTCCACTTTCCAAAATACTTTCAAAATCATCAATGGAATTGAAAATTCCAACAATTCCCCGTTTTCAAAGTTTTAAATCCCTCTTTGAAATCCCCCTTTATATATCCATAGTATATTGTCCTTAAGTAAAGGTGTCTTTCGACTTGACCTTTACGTAGTCTAGATACATGTTATCAGAATTCAGATTAGCCAAAGCCTTGAACTCATAATTCTATAATGACAATCTATTATATTAGACATACAAAATACCATATATAGTTTATAAGAACCCAACACAAATAATGGCCACGTGTTTACACCTTGGGTTTTCATAAGTGACTTAGAGACAAGCTTTAAAATCTCGCAGAAGCGGTTTCACTTCCCTCACTTATCTTGACGTTTGAGAAGGATTTAACCAACTTAAAGCAGGTTGCTTAAATCCCTCCCCAGACGACACCTATATAGGTGAGTCTAATAAGATGCACTTGTTTGGCTTGCATCCTTCATTATGACATAGATTCATTAAAAGAATTATCCTACCCTCTGTTTGTTCTCCACACAAGCATGCACTATCTTGAAATAATAATGAAGAATTCTTACTTCTTCATTCTCGTTAGTTTATAATTGGTTATGACTTCAAAAGTTTTCCATTGAAATAGAAGAATAGATGTTACTCTAGTTACTCCACTTGTAGGTTACCTCTTATTTTAAAAGCTTTAGACCCACCCCTCTATAAATCTTTTATATAACATCCCTGCCTACGCCTTTTGTAAAAAGATCAACCAAATTTCCCTTTGAGTTAACATAACTAATGGTTTTTGAAAAATAATAATGGAGTGCTCAAATAATTAACCAAAAAGTGGTAATAAAAATATTTCCTCCAAGAAAAAAATATAAAAAATATTAAGAAATGAAAAAATACCAAAGCACGAAAATTAATTTAATGTCCTTGAGAAGCGATTTCGCTCCACTATGGTGCATTTGACTTTGGCTGTTGTTCTCCAGGATACAACGTTTGCCCGATTTGTGTGCACTCACAAATAGGACTTCGAACTCGTAGAGAGAAATAAGCCCAAGTAGAATAATTCAAAGAAAATGAGACAGAATTTTGAGTGAAGTTTTTTTAGTGAAATAAAACAAAGACTGTATTTTTTTCTGTGTTTTGAAATTACCACACTTGGTGGTATTTATAGGTGTAGTACAGATTTGAAATAATTATTGTGTTGTAAAAACATAGTTAATAGTAGTACTTAAATTCTAAATTTTCATTTATTTTATGTTTTTCAACACCATATGTTAAACAACTAGAATCAGAACTAAGTAATAAAACAACATTTAAATTAGTGTATGTTACTGAGCATTGCTTTTCTGTTACAACATTCAAACAGTTAAATCTTTTCACTTTTTTGTTACAACATCACTTTTCATTGTTCAACTTCCAAGAAATAACCTTTACTGAGCATTAACTACATTAAAGCAAATAACAAAGAAAAGAATATGGAAATGCCAAGATTGACTTTTATTGTCACGACTGACTTTTAAACCATGAACCGAAAAGTTAAAATCAAAGGTTCATTGTTAAACTTGAAAAATTAAAGACATGATATAAAAACTGACCAATCAATGGACCATGAATTGTTTTAATGATAAATTTTGAAATAGTTTTTTTTTCAACAATCCCCAACATGATTCAAAATTTCAAGAGGAAAAAGAACTGGGCCAAGATGAAGTTAAAACAACGATGTCTTGTGGACTTGAATCAATGCCTTGTGTAACAAATTTAATTTACAAGTGAGTGGTTACTTAATGTCTTGAACTAGTCACTTTTTTTTAATGTAAATATCAATTTTGCGCACACACTTTATCTTCTCTCAAATGAGTTCTCGGTTTACCACGTTATGGCTATGCACCTTACCTGGATTTTTGTAGGTGCTATAAAGAGTTTGTTCTATCTCTCATAGAAGTTGGCCACCACTTTCACACCCACATAAGTGAACCCATAAATTATGTATTGCCACACACTACCAATATAGGCTATGAGTTCATTAATAGTTTATTACTCAACCTTACTATATTTGATAGTAAGCATTATTTACACCATAAGAATGGACATACAATATGAATAGTGTTTTCTTTGAGCTTCTCTATGACTTGTTTTTACCTATTGAACCTATTTCATAGGATCTCTATTAACATAGGTTGGGTTACAATCACATGAAGTTCACTTTGTGGGCTTTAGTTTCATCCTCCTCAATGTATCATGAACAACTTTTCTCGACAGCCCTTTTTTTAGAAGATTTGCTAAATTTCTCTCTGACCTCACAAAATCAATGCCTATCACCTAATTACTTATAAGTTGTCTCATAATGTTATGCCTTAATTGCCTATTCCTTTGTTTCTCATTATACACTTTGTTCTTTGCTCGAGCAATAGTAGTTTGGGAATCAAAATGTAAAGAAATTGAAGGAACTGGTTTAATCCATAAGGGAATTTCATTTAAGAGATTCCTCAACTGCTCGGCTTCTGTACCAGCCATTTTTATAGCAATGAATTTCAACTCCATTGTTGATCTTGCGGTGCAAGTTTTCTTGGAAGATTTCCAAGATACGACTCATCCTATAAGGATAAATACGTATCCATTGGTGGAGTTTGTCTCATCATTGTCAGATGCCTAGTTTACATCATAGTATCCTTCAAGTACAAGTGGATATCCTGTAAACTAGAGCCCAAGATTCATAGTCCTTTTTCAAGTATCCCAACAAACGTGTTAGTGCATTCTATTAACTATTAATAATCCTTCAATATTGCAAATTATTTTGATATCCAAAATCATATCAGCTTCTCCTACGTCTTTCATATCAAATTGAGAAGAAAAAAACTCTTAGTTGAGTTTACCACATGGATATTAGTCTAAAAAAATAAGCATGTCATCAACATACACACAAATAACAACCTCATAATTTCCATTGAATCTACTGTAGTCACAACTGTTAGATTCATTCATAATAAATCCATTTGAAACCAGATTTTTATTAAATTAATCATTCCATTGTTTTGGTGGTTATTTTAATCCATACAAGGATTTTACAATTTTACACACTTTTTCTTCTTGTCCAGGAATTGTAAACCCCTCTTGTTGTTCCATATATATCTCTTCATCTAGATCACCATTTAAAAATGCACTTTTTACATCCATCTGATGTATGCACAAATTATGAATAGATGCAATGACTATTAAAATTCTTATAGTAGCTATGTTAGTAACTAGAGAGTGTGTATCAAAGTAATCCACTCATCCTCCTTAGCTATTAAGCTTGCCTTAAATTTGTTTATCGTGCCATCAACTTTCATTTTCCTTTTAAAAACCCATCAACCTATTGGTTTACATCCCTTAGGCAATTCTACTAATTCTCATGTGTTATTAGCCATTATAGATTCAAGTTTACTATTAATAGCATCTTTCCAAAAATTAGCATCCACATATTTCATGGCATCTTGATAAGATTTAGGGTCATCTTTTGTTAAGAAAGTAGTTACAAAATCTAGTCCAAAACTTATCTCAATTCTAACTCTTTTACTTCGTCTTTTTTTCTTTTTTAGAAAATATTGGTTCTAATATTAAGTTTGAGCTTCTTTTGGGAGCTTTTGTAATTCGTTCATTTATTGCATGTTTCTTGGGATATATGTGTTAAAAAAATTAGTATCTTTAGATTCTACAATTGTATTTGTTTCTATCAGTAAGAATATGTATGCAACACTATTTTCAGCATATCCAATGAATACACTATTATTTGTTTTAGGACCTATATTACTCTTTTGAAAGTTTAGAATTCCCACTTTAGCAAGACACCCCCACACTTTACGATATTTTAAGTTAGGTGTATATCCTTTCCATAATTCATATGATGTTTTATTAGTCTTTTGTGGGGTATTCTATTTAAAACACAACATACAGATAAGATGGTTTCCCCCTACATGTTTGAAGGAATTCCAGAACTTATCAATACGTCATTCGTCATTTATTTTAAGGTTCTATTTTTTCTTTCAGCAATTCCATTTTGTTCAGGTGTATAAGGAGTTGTTGTTTCATGTATAATTTCATTTTGTTCACAATATAATTTTAGAGGAATTGAATCATATCCTCCTCCTTTGTTAGAGCTAACTCTCTTAATTCTTATTTTTTTTTTCAACTTCAGTTTTGAATTTTATGAAAGTTTCTTCAGCTTCATCCTTGGAACTTAACAAGTAAACTCTAGTACATATGGAGAAATCATCTACAAAAGTAATATAGTATTTCATTCCACCTCTACTAATTGTGCTTTTGAAATATCCTAGATCAGTGTGAATAAGTTCTAGAATTTTTGAATTTCTTTCAATAGATCTAAAAGGCTTTTTAGAGTGTTTTGTTGCAACACATACTTCACATTTCACAAACTCAATATTACTAAGATTTTGGATTAGGTGTAGTTGTTACATTCTCTTTATGGATGAAATGTTTACATGCTTTAATCTTGCATGTTATAAGAATTACTAGCTTTATTCATGTTTTCAATGGAAGCATCAAGTACAAACAAAACCCCTTGGAAATAACCTTCCCCTACAAAGTCCACATTAGTAAGAACAAGTTTTTCATAATCAAAAACTAATTTCAATCTAGCTTTCATAAGCAGTGATCCATAAATTAAGTTCCTACGTATTTCAAGCACATGCAAAACTGAATTTAAATATAAAGTTTTACAAGATATCAGCTTCAAGATCACTTTTCCTTTCCCAACAACTTTGGTAGGCCTAGCATCCCTAAGTATAACATTTTCACCATCAGCCACTTCCTCATTTTCACGAAACATTTCTTTCCTGGTACAAATGTGCCTAGTGGCTTCAATGTCCATGATCCACTCAGTTGGGTCATTCACCAAGTAAACCTCAGAGACAACAGCAGCAATAATCTCAGTTTCAAGAAAGTTTTCTTGTGGCTTAGAAAGATGATTATCTTGTCATTTTCTATACCTACAATCAAAGGTGACATGCCCAATTTTCCCACAAACAAAATAATGTCTTTTTTTCTCTTTTTCAGGATTTTGTTTGGTCTTTTGAAATTATCTCTTTTTATAGGTTTCTTAGTAAAGACCTTACCTCGATGATATTTTTGAGTACCCTCACATTTTTTAACATATTTTTGTTCCATCAGATTTGCTTTTGAAGAGAATTCACTCACCAGGTTTGTCTTGTCATTCAAACGATTGGATTCCTCAATTCAGATGTAAACCACCATATCTTCTAAGGTCATATCACGCTTTTTGTGCTTGAAGTAGTTCCTATACTCCTTCAAAAAAGGTGATAGCTTCTCAATTAATGCAACATCTTGAAAAGTCTCATCTATAGTCATGCTTTCTTCAAGAATCTTAAGAACTATATTTTGGTACTCATAGAATTGATTTATGATTAGTCTTTCATCAATCATTTTGTACTCTGGAACCTTCCAACCACATATTTTTTTACACTAGCATCCTCAGTTGAGTATTTTCTTTATAGCACTTCCCAAATGTCTTTTGCATATTTGATTAAACAATAGATGTCGAGCAAGGCATTTGACAAATTGTGTAAAATATTACCTCGACATGTTCGATTATCTTGCTTATAATTTTTAACAGAAACAAAAAGAGCAATTTCATACATTTCATTAAGCGCATCAGAATCCTTAAATAAGACATACTCAACCCCAATTTCCTATAGATAAAAAAAAAAGATTTTTTTTTCAGACCATCTCTTGTAATGGCTACCATCAAAGGCTTCCAATTTTGACATATCAGGAATGGGAACAATTTTTAATTAAATGAGCACAAAAAAATAGCTTCTTAAGATTGTTGGAAAATAATAATGGAGTGCTCAAATAATTAACCAAAAAATGGTAATAAAAAATTTCCTCCAAGAATAAATACAAAAGAGATTAAGAAATGAAAAAGAATACTCAGGCATTAAAATTAATCCATTTTCTTTGAGAAGCAATTTCACCCCACTATGGTGCAGATGGCTCTGACGGTCGCTCTCCAAGATACAACAAAATCCCAATATGTGTGCACTCATAAATAGGACTTTGAACTCGTAAAGAGACATAAGCCCAAGTAGAATAATTCAAAGAAAATGAGACAAAGTTTTGAGTGAAGATTTTTTTTAGTGAAATAGAACAAAGACTGAATTTTTTTCTTTGTTTTGAAATCGCCACACTTGGTGGTATTTATAGGTGCTGTACAGATTTGAAATAATTATTGTGCTGTAAAAGCGTAGTTAATAGTAGTACTTAAATTCTAAATTTTTGTTTATGTTATGTTCCCCATATGTTAAACGGCTAGAAACAAAACTAAATAATAAAACAACACTTAAATTCGTGTACGTTCCTAAGCATTACTTTTCTTTTACAACATTCAAACAGTTAAATATTTTCACTTTGTTTTACAACATCACTTTTCACTGTTCAACTTCCAAGAAATCACCTTTACTGAGCATTAACTACATTAATGCAAATAACAAAGAAAATAATATGGAAATGTCAAGATTGACTTTTAAAGTCATGATTGACTTTTAGACCATGAACTGAAACGTTAAAATCTGAGGTCCATTGTTAAAACTTAAAAATTAAAGACATGATATAAAAACTTACCAATCAATTTACCATGAATTGTTTTAATGATAAATTTTGAAACAATTTTTTCCAATAATGGTCACAACTCCTTTGTTGAATTACTCCTTTACATAGCCATGTCTTAAACTGATATGTCTAAACTTTCCATTATGGCTATGTTTGGTACCCTGACTTAAGACAAGTTTGGCTTAAATCTTGCCTTGGAATTGGTTAAATCAACCCTGAATTTAAGTCAAACTTGGCTTCAATCAGGGTACCAACACATGGCCTATATACCTTATTATAAACCCTTCATCATCACATGATATGGATATTACAGCCATTAGCTTGGACCATATGGGGATTTCCAATAGTAGGTCCCTAAGCCATTCTGCTTCCTTAACTATTATTGCCAAGACAACAAATTCAGTCTCCATCGTCAAATGAGTAATCAAGATTTGTTTTTTGGAACCTTAAGAAACATCCCCCTCCTCCAAAAGTGAATATCCATCCAGTCGTATACTTTGTCTCATCCGAATCCGTGATCCAATTAGCATATGTGTATCATTCTAAAACAACAGGGTAATCTTTATAGCAGAGAACATAATTCATTGTGCCCTTTTAAGTATTTAACTACTCTAGAAACTGCATTCCAATGAATTTGACCCCAGTTAAAGTAAACCTACTCAAAACACCTATCGCAAATGCTATATTTGGACCAAAATATTGCATAGCATACATTAAACTACTTGTCACACTAGCGTACTCCAATTGTGAGGTATATTTACCTTCATTTGGTAGTAACTTGATAGAAAGATCATAAGGGGTAGAAATTGCCTTACAATCCTTGTGATTGAATTTCTTTAATAACTTCTTTATGTAATGAGACTGTGTTAAAGATATAGAATCAAAGGACCACAAAATTTTAATGACTAAAATTAAGTTTTCTTCCCCCATGTCTTTCATTTCAAAACTTAAACATAAAAATTTCTTTATTTTTCAAGACTAATTGTTCATTAGTACCAAATATCAACATTTCGTCTACATATAAACATATTATAACAACAGTACCTTTAAACTTAGAACAAACTCATTTATTAGATTTATTTATTCTAAAACCATGAGAAAGAACCACTTGATCAAACTTTTCATGTCATTGTTTTAGGCCATATAGAGATTTAATAAGTTTACAGACTTTCTTTTCTTGGCCTTTCAAAACAAACCCCTCTGGTTGTTCCATGTAAACTTCCAATTCTAAATTACCATTTAGAAAATCAGTTTTAACATCTATCTGGTGTATAACTATTTTATAAATAGATGCTAATGCAACTAGCAATCTAATAGTACTAATCCTAGACACTAGAGCATATGTGTCAAAGTAATCAATACCTTCATTTTGTTTAAAACCTTTTGCTACAAGTATGGCTTTAAATTTATCAATGGATCCATCAGTCTTCCATTTACAGCCAATAGGTTTACAACTTAGGGGTAAATCTATTAAAATCAATATTTTATTTCCTACGATAGAATCCATTTCATCGTTAATGGCTTCTTGTCAGAGAGTAGAATCTCGAGAAGATATGGTTTCTCAAAAGGTCAATGGATCTTTATCAATGTGACCTATAGAATCATGCTCAATGTTATAAACACTAAAGAAAGCAATATTATCCCTATCACCTTCAACTAGACACATAGAAATCTAGACCAAAGGTTTTCTCCTTTCTTACTCTTATACTTCTTTTAGGTTCTATTTCTTCATCTTCATCAATAGATGGTTTAGGATGAAGAACTATGAGATCCTTTTTATTAGTGTCTTCTTTTTTTCGTTCTCTAAAGAATGAATTCTCATAGAATTCTGCATCTATGGATTCCAAATTTTTATTTTGGCCAACAGAGTCGATGGATTCCATTGTCAAGATTCTATATGCTTTGCTATTACTAGCACAACCAATGAAGACACATTCTATAACCCTATTTCCAATTTTGGGCCTCTTAAGATCGGTGAGCCTTACTAATGCTCTACACCCCCATACTCTTAAGTGATTAAGATAAGGCTTTCTCTTATTCTAAAGTTGATAAGGTGAGATATTAGTTTTCTTATAAGGTATGCGGTTAAGTATATAACACATTGTCATTAAAGGTTCCCCTCCATAAATTCTTAGACAAACCAGAAGTAATAAATTGTTTACCATTTCTACTAATGTTCCACTACACCATTTTGTCGAGGACTATAAGGGCTGTAGGTTGATGAATTATTCCATAAGTTTCACAAAAATCATTAAAAGAGAAGTATTGCCCTCTTTTATCTGATCGAAGAATTTTAATCAGAGACTCATCCTTAGTCCTAAGCAAATAAACTTGTGTATATTTTGAGCAATCATCTATAAATGTTATAAAGTATCTTTTCCCACACCATATTAGAGTACCTTCTAACTCACATGTATTAGAATGTATAAGTTCTAACAAACTAGAATTTCTTTCTACTTTATTGAATGGTTTCTTGGCAATCTTAGACGTAACACATATTGAACATTTTTCTAAACTAGAAAAATCAAGATTAGGAATTAAATTCAACCTACTTATGTTACGCATACTTTTGTAATTAACGTGTCCTAGTCTCGAATTCCAAAGATCAAAATAAAACACAATATAAGCAAAAGAAATATTATTATTAACTATGTTCAACTTTTACATTCCATTCGTTACATATCCTTTTCCAACATAGAGGCCACCCTTAGACAAGATAATACTATCGGATTCAAATAGGACTTTAAGTCTATGTTTGTTCAACATGCTAACAAAAACTAAGTTTCTCCTAATCTTAGGAACATGAAGAACATCATTTAGGGTAACTGTCGTCCCAGATGTGATATGAAGAACCAATTTTCCTTTGCCTATCACCTTTACAGTTGAAAAGTTTCCTATGTAGAGGTTTTGACCATCACTCACGGGTTTATAGGCCTTAAACATATTTTTGTTCCTTGCAATGTGTTTGGTAGCCCCGGAATCAACCCACCATTCCATGTCATCCTCGATCATCTTAGCCTCCAAAATCACAATAGCAAAGTCCTCGTTTTATACTATGTTTGCTTGGTCTTTCCCTTGTTTTTCCTTGAGATAAACTTTACATTGCTTCTTGAAGTCACCATTTTTTCTCACTTCCAACAAGTCTTTTTACTATTATTGAGCTTCTTGTTTCCGAAAATGCCCGAAGTACTACCTTGTCTATCATATTTCGTCTTTTTGCCTCTAGATTGAGATGCATTTTCTATGACCAATTCCTTTGGAGTTTTATCCTCTAATTCGAATTTATCCAAATTCTGAGAATTCTCTTTAACTTGTAGAAATTTGATCAACTCTTGCATAGTCATTGCATCATTTTTTTGTCTTAATTCCTTTCGAAAATCTTTACAAGAAGGTAATTTTGAAATAATTGTAGATACTTGGAAAGATTCATCATGTGTATGTCCTTCGGATAATATTTGGTTCATATTAATTTGTAAATCGTGCACTTGAGACATCACAAATTTACTATCTACCATATTAAAATCAAACAGTTGACTTACTAGAAATTTCTTATTGCTAGTATCTTCAGTTTTGTATTTGCTGTCAAGGTCTTCCCAAAGTTCCCTTGCTGTGCGGTCTCAAAATTTTGCCTCATATCTGTCATACAACGAATTGGATAGCGCATTGAAAATGTGTCATTTGCAAATTAAATCATCTTCTTACCATTTCAGGCGTGCCTTTGTTTCTGCTAGTGTCCCATCTTCCTTTGCTCCTGGCTTCTCTTCATTTAGAACATGTGAGAGTTTGGGCGTTGTGGGGAAGAAATAAATCTTGCTTTTCTACTGCCTGAAGAAAAACCCATCAAACTTTTCCGATTTATTGATTTGATTGTTACCTTTGCAATATTCTCCTTCACTGCCTAATATTGTCTTAAGATTGTTAGAAACAATGCTAATAAATTGAAAGAAATGGAGAAGAATGATTGCCCGAAACGAACGATAATCGCTGTCCTTCAGACAATTTTTGTCTCCTATTAGACTGTATTGGGTTAACAACAAATCTGCCTCCCAAGATAATTCAAGCCTAGAAGAACTCTGAATTCGAATGTTGTTGCAAATATAGTATTCGAATCCTAAACCATATAAGAAATATAGTATAATGCTAGAATGAGATAGAAGATAGAAAACTGAAATTAGAAATCATTTGGAATGGAATAATCTATGCTATTTAGAGAGATCGAATGGGTGCCACATATGATTGTTTACGAACAACATGCATGTTTGTTTGCAAACAACATATCCTTTGCGAACATACATTGTTATTTAATTAGATTTTTGAAAATTTAAACTGAATAAATTTGTACCATCAAAACAGTTTCATGTCCAAAAATTTTGACACCCTTTCCACTTTTCAAAATACTTTGAAAATCATATCGAAAATTCTAACATGATCAACCAATTTGCTGCTAATTAACATTAAATCGTGAATGTCTACTAATTATGAAAAAATAGAATAATAATTTCAATATTAACTTTTCTTAAAAAAAAATTTATTGAATAATTTGTAATATAATGTGTATGACACGTCTCTGTTCCACTATTATTAACATAAAACCGAATCTGTGGAACAATCACACGTTAAAAAAAATCGCTGGGAAATGGGACTACCAAAAAGAGAGAAGATTCTATCTAACGACCACTTAGCTTCTTCATTAACCGTCATTAACAGCTAAAACAAGAAAACGGAAACAAATCAGCTACCACGATTGTCAACTTACAATAAAATACCCAAAGAGTAGCATATTTTTTAAGAAAAAAAGACATTAAATATCCTCAACATTTCTGTACATGTGCATTGACCAAAATGCCCTGAGCTTTGTACACAGTTCCAAATGCATTGACGTGAATGCCCTTACCTCGTACACAGTACACAACGCAAACCCACCCCCAAAAAAAAAAAAAAAAAAAAAACCCAGAAGAAAAAAAAAAGATAATCATAAAACAACAAAAACAAAATACTAACAAAAAGGAAAAAAAATACATGTTTTTCCTTTGAATCGTTTGTGATTTATGATTTCTCAAATCACCTGTGATTTACCGCCACCATCACGGACCATCCCTTCGGTGACTGACGCGAGCTTCTGGAGATTCAACTTCACGACGGTGTCAGCGAACAGACGCGTGTCCTCCTCCGTGTTCCCCTCCGGTACATCCACGACATACGATTCCAAAACGACGGTCCTGATCCTCCCATCACGCTCCAACCCATGCACCGACGTCACCGACCGGTAATTCCTAAGCCTGTGCTCACCCCCAATAATACTAAACCCGGTGACGAACCGGTCATCGTCCAGTGTATCCAGCCTCTCCGTACTGGTCTCAGCCGGTAGACCGCTGATAACGTTCACATTCCGCGTGCACCCTACGGTCATCTTAAAACCTTCCTTCAGAGCACAGCTCTTGATGAAGTGTTTATAGGTCTCAGGCTTGTCGAAACGGCGGACCGTGGACCAAACGACGTCGTGTGGCGCGTGGATGAGTTGAGCAAGCAAGGAGGAGCATTTGCCGGGGCCAACCCGGTAGGTGTGGAACTCGGTGATGAACCGGGTCAACTCGGAGAAGTCGACCTGGGTCAACCCGGGAGGCATGGTTAGGTGGTGGGTCGTGTAGGTTTCTTCCCCTTCGAATTCTTGGTCTTCCATTGAAGTGCTTGTAGTGCTAGTACTGCTACTCGCAGGTTTCTCCATCGTTGATGTGAGACAGTGAAAGAGAGAATATAAGGGGGGGTTTATTGCGGGGATATAACTTATAAGGGAGGAGAATTTTGGGGAAAGAGGAGGGTAAAAGCGGAAGATGAGAAGGTTTCATTTTATGTCATGTTCTTATAAATCATAATTATATACTACTACGAAGTCTGAACTGCCGTAATTAACGATGTATGGATACATTAAAAGTTAATTATAAATTTAATTTTTTTATTAAATTTATAATTTTTTTGAATTAAATTAAATAAATTATTATTTTAATAAGTATAAAAATTAATTTAAAATTAAATTTTAATTGAATCCAATCATCTGATATAATTTTTTTAATTAAATAAATCAATTATTTTAGTGGTGCTAATATTGAGGAATAAAAAAATGGTTGGCACCAACGGCGGTTTTGTGAGGTGCCGAGCAAGTGACGAGGACTGGTGGGTTTGATGTTGGTTGCTTAACGGATCAAGCTTAGCTTCTGGAACCCTGCAAGCCGAGCTGAGTCCTTTGTTTTTTTTAAAGAACCGAGCTGAGTCCATTTGATTTCTCTAAAATGTCGTATTTATTTGTAAAATGTTAGTAAACATTACAAATAATAATAATACCATCAAACATGATATTTTTTTTTTAAAATTATAATATATTTGACAATTTTTTTTATCTTTTTTTTAAAAGAAAAATTATATATTTTTAAGCCATAATCGTATATCCATATTATTGCATAAGGGCTACTTCATTTTGAAAGAAAGATTAAAAATCAAATGAATGACAGGCTAAAAATTTATCATTTAAGTTCAAGTTGTTTTATGTTATAAAATTAGATGGACAATTAATTTATTTTTGTTTATTAAATTATTATTAATAAATTATGATTCTCAAGATAAATTGAGGGGTTTTTCATATCAAATAGTTGAAATTGGAAAAAACTTAAAAGACCAAAAGCATCAACAAAAGCAGTGTGATACAAATATGTAAAGGAAAAGAAGTGTTGATGCAGAAATTCTGTTGAAATTTGAGTCGTCGAGGAGTGGGACATGCACACACGAAACGAAGCTAAAACCTAAAGTCACGGAGGTCGAGGGGTGGTGTCCCTCTAGAGGATTCTTCGATACTTAAGTTAGTTTAGGGATTTTTCTGGAGAATGAAGGAAATAAAAAAGGAGCAATGGCTATGTGTTTAGAATTGTTTGTACCTTTTGGTTTATGATGACCCTTATTTATAGTGTTCAGGAGTAGAGATTAATCAGGAGAACAACTGTAGTGTTAGGATATGAGTAATATTCTTTTAGAGTTATCCATCTGCCGTGCGATTTTATCCAGAAGTTGGAACGGTGGAATAGCATCAGGTCTTATGGTGTGAAATTTCCATCATGCCCCTTGCTATGTGTCTGGAGGTGATTGGTCGTCTTGTCATGGTTACGAAATTACCATTTCTACCCTGGAGACTGACATGTGGCATTGCGTTATTGGTAAAGGAATTTTCTCCCACATAAGATGCCCCCCACTTACTTTAGTACATTTATATACTTGAGGAAGTAGATAGCATAGGGTTAATACGGTGGTTCGAACTTGAATGTGAGAACACTAGTCACCCACAGAGTCTTGCCAAAACACCTCCGAGGCGTTTTGGGAAATGACTCGGAATTTGGCGATTGATCCAAGGTGTTGACATTCAGTCAAGAATTACTCAGATTGTGGCGATTGAGTTGGAGGAGTTGACACTTAGTCTAAACTACTCGGAGTTTGGTGATTGAGTCCAAAGAGTTGAAACTTAGTCTAAACTGATCGGAGTTTGGTAATTTGAGTCCGAGGAGTTGACACTCAGTTAAAGCTACTCAGAGTTTGGTGATTTAGTCCGAGGAGTTGACATTTAGTCTAAACTGCTCGGAGTTTGGTGATTTGAGTCCGAGGAGTTGACACTCAATCAAAGTTTCTCGGAGTTTGGTGATTTGAGACCGAAGAATTGACACTAAGTCAAAGCTACTCGGAGTCTTTGGAGAAGCACAAGGAGTTGAACATGGACTCCAACTGCTCGGAGTCTTTGGAGAAGCACGATGAGTTGAACATGGACTTTAACTGCTCAGAGTCTTTGGAGAAGTATAAGGAATTGAGCATGGATTCCAACTGCTCGAAGTCTTTAGAGAAGCACAAGGAATTGAGCATGGACTCCAACTGCTCGGAGTCTTTGGAGAAGCACGAAAAGTTGAACATGGACTCCAACTACTCAGAGTCCTTGGGGAAGTCCAAGGAGTTTAGCATGGACTCTAACTGCTCGGAGTCTTTGGAGAAGCACGAGGAGTTGAACATGAACTCCAACTACTCAGAGTCTTTGGAGAAGTTCAAGGAGTTGAACATGGACTTCAACTACTCGGAGTCTTTGGAGAAACACGAGGAGTTGAACATGGACACCAACTTCTCTAAAGTCTTTGGAGAAGTACGAGGAGTTGAACATAAACTCTAAGTTCTCGGAGTCTTTGGAGAAATCTGAGGAGTTTAATATGGACTCCAACTTCTCTGAGCCTTTGGAGAAGTCCAAGGAGAAAGGACTTGGTCTTGTAGAATGAATTTCATGGGGCTTCCTAACCCTTTCATTTTTTTTGGACTTTGGTGTAATGGGCTATAGTTTGGTTTTGGGGCCAAGATGTTGGGCTTAAAATGTTACACTTTAGAGTCTGGCCCAAGTTTTTTGGCCTGACCCTTTGTCATTTAAATGCTGAGAGCTGCCTTCTTAAATGCTGAGAGCCGCCTTCTTAAATGCTGAGAGGAGGCAGCGCGTATCCTAGGGTTTCCCAAGAGGTGATATCTTTCTCGATTTTGGAGAAAGGTGTTGCTTTGATGTTTGAGAATATGGCTAAGTTAATAATGCCTCATCGTTCTATGTGTGAGGAGCTCTATATAAAGGGAGAGGCTTCTTTTCGCTTTTCACTTCGCTGTCAGTTATAAAAAAATTTGAGAGCCTTTGTTGGTATTTTTCTAAGGTTTAAACATATCTAAACATGGTTTAAAGATGGCTAAAGTCTAAACCAAGGTTGGAAGATTAAAATACAGCATGTTAAAGGAGTGCACACATGTGTGTGCATCCATTTGGGTGTGTGTGCACACCCCTAATCAACAAGGCAAAGTAGTGCGCACTGCTGTGTGAATGGCAGCATCAGTGTGCGTCATGCCCCTCCTTCATCAGTGCCACACTGCCCAGCAAGAGAGGTTCTGGAAGAAGGCCAGCATCATACCCCTCCTCCACCCGCACCGCACCTTCCAAAAAGTGTGCAAAGGGACTCTGCCCAGCATCGCGCCGCCCCCTGTTCAGCACCTAGGCGCTAGGCAAAACTGAAGCACACATGGACAGCTTGCTTAAACCTCCTCTTAGGTGTGTAGATGCAAGGTTAAAATGCACAACACCACTTAGGATTGATGGAAGGCCATGGTTAAGTGGTTATCAAGATCTAAGGGTGAAGATTGAGTCTCAAGAATGGATAAGAAGTTGGTGCACTATATAAAGGGTCACCTAGCTTCATTCTCAACAAGAATGTGATGTAATGTAACTTGTGAGACATGTGTGTGAATGAGAGAATTGTGTGAGAGTGCAAAGACACAAACATACAAGAGGGACTGATTGTAGAGAGGCTGGTTGTAAAGAAGAGATAGTAGTACAGAATTGATAGAAAGCATTGGAATAGGTCTATCACTTTCCTGTTCTTTTCTTTGTTCATTCAAAAACTTGAGGTTTCTTGGATAGAGTTGCTGTAATTGTAAAGAACCATTGATTTAGTGCAAAGAATTCGGAGGAACTCACGGGGACGTAGGCATATTGTTGAACCTCGATAACAAATTTCTTGTCTTCCTTCTTTCTTTGATTTTCTGTTCCTGTTTTCGATTCCAAATCTTTACAAGTCATTCTAGACTTGGGCATTTGGAAGATCACCACCTGGGTATCTTGTCAAGGTGATTTCCAACAGCCTTCAATCTTTGAGAGCCTTTAGAGTAGTGAGACCTTGGAGTGGTGAGAATCTAAGAACTCTGAGTTTCTATTTCAGTGGGAGCCCGGTACTCAACAAACTTAAAATTTCTCAGAGCCCTCGATCGGTGAGTCATATTCTTCAATACTCATGTCTTCTTTCGATGTTGACCTCGATAGAGGTAGTGGTAATGATAGTAATAATGGTAGTGGTACTGGTAGCACAAGTATTAGGGATGATACTAGAGGTAGTACAAATGATAGGAATAACAGTGATAATGAGAATCATGGTAGTAGCAATGGTGTAAAAGTTGAGGTAAATGATTCCTTAATAGACTCTCATGCCATTGTTCTCAATGAGGGGAGTGAGTATTTTTCTTCCTCTTCAGAGGGCAACAATGCCCTGTGTACGCTCTGAGAGAAGATAAGGGAGGATGAAAGGCTAAATATAGGTTTTACAACCTACCTCTTCCTTAATAAGATGATGGATGATGAGCTTGAGGAGATAAGAATCACGTATAGGATCCCTGAAGAGTTCAAACTTAGGAATGCTAGGGTTGGAGAGCGTGTTTGTGATGACATAAGAGATGGGAAATTGTGTGTTTATCACCATCACCTCAAGGCAAGGCTCAGGTTCCCCATTCACCCCTTTGTGCGTACGATACTTAGGTATTATGGCATTACCTTATGTCAGTTTGTACCAAACTCCATACGTCTTCTTATGGCATTCATTTATATCAGTATCAAAGTGAAAGGGGTAATGAATATGAACAACATCAAAAACCTCTTTTTGATTAGTAAGAATATGGTGAACTGGTGGGTAGTGCTGAGTTCTAGGCCGAAAAGAGGGTTACTAGAGAAGACTCCCTCGAGCATTAATTAATATAAGAAGAATTTCTTCTATGTTTATAGTGAGAGGGGCTTTGATTTGGTTAAGTCAAACAAAAAACCCAGTCTTTTGAGGAGAGAGATAGATAGCCTACAGGATATGATTGGTGGGAAGATTGTAGTTAAGCTCATCTACCAGAATGTCGAGTTCGCTAGGCTCGGGTTTTGCCCTAAGGGTCTAAACGAACAGATAGGTCAGAGTCCTTTCCTCTACACTTGTTTCTCCTTTCTATTTCTTGTACTAATGTCTTGTTATATTTTGTAGCCATAGACGCTCTTAAAGCCACTCAGATGGTAGCCAAATTATCCTAGAAAAGGAAGCTGGATAAGGAGGCTCGGGCACTAGAGGCTCAGTTTTTGCAAAGAAGACTAACGCTGGAAGTTCATGTACCTCTCCTCCTACTCCTATCGTGGTGGAGGATGATGCAGCTTCCATTCTTTCCCCTCTTCCTGTGAGGGTTGTAACACTCGTCCAGGCCTACCTTCCTAATGTCTTTAGGCCTGGCTGATTCATGAAGGTTGGCAACTCATACTTTGGAAGTGCCAACGTTGCTCGGGAGTACTTGATCTGGGGTATTCTTCCAAAGGATATGGCTAGACTAACCCAGGAACCTATGGAGAGCCTTGCACTGATGGTCGAGGGTTTGGTCTCTCAGGTATCCCACGGTCCTTTAAGTTTTGTTATGATATTTCTACCTTTCTCTGAGGAGTTTTAACTCGTTTTATTTTTTTCAGTCAAGCATAGCTTCAAGCGTCATCTCCTGTCGGTGTCTTAACTTAGAAAGGAAGTTGGGGGATTGCCAAAACATCATCTAGACCTTGTTAGAGTCTTTTACAAAACATGTGGTGAAGATCAGTTTGCTTAGTAAAAGGGCAAGCCCTATTGATGGAAGACCTTGAGGAGGCCTAGTCAAGTCAAGAAGTTGCTGAAGTGGAGTTGGTTAAACTCCAGGATGAAAAGCAAGCTATCGAGAGGGCCTTGGCCAACTTTAAGGAGTCCTAGGAGTTTAAGTCGGGTGTGGAGGTGGCAACTAGTGACTTATACCTTAGAGGCTTTGAGGAGGCTAAGCAATAGGCTTTCACTGCATACCCAGGCTAGGATTTTTCTATGGTAGAGATCCCTTCCGATGAGGAAGATGTTGAGGATGAGGGCCAAGGCCCTACTGTTGAGGAGAAAAAGGTTGATATAAAGTAGAATTTTTCTTTTTTTTTTTCTTTTATTGTACCTTTGGCTATTAGTGCCACTTTGTAAGAAAAAATTATGAGTTAATGAGGATTACTCTTTTTGTTTTTCATTTGTATAAGTGTCTACATTCTTACTGTAATCAAGATAAGAATCCGAAAAGGAAAGACCTTGGGCTCTTCCTTTGGCATAGGGTGAAACTAACAAAAAACTTGGCAAAAAAAAAAAAAAAAAAACGAACTGTTTCTTTTATTAAGAATAAGTATTACATTAATATTTGGCGAAACAGAATAGACAAAACAAAGTTGGCGAAACAAGTATTAACGAAACAAAGTTGGTGATAGTTAGGGAACCCTCAAAGGGTTCTACTAGCAGAACTTGCAGAGGTTCCCCGTATTCCAAGTGCGTGGCACTGGTTTACTATCCAAGTCTTCAAGTTCGAACGTGCTCGCTCAGCAAACTTTCTTGATGCGGTAGGGACCTTCCTAATTTGGGATGAGCTTCCCCGTCTTCTAGAGGTGATATACCTTATTCTTTCTCAGGACCAGGTTGTGAAATCTGAAAGTTCTCTCCTTGACTCGAAAGTTGTAGTATCTTAATACCCTATAGTGGTAGGCGACAAGCTTAATCTGAGCTTTGTGTCTAGCCTTATTGATCAAGTCAGCATTCATCTTGAGTGCCTTTTCGTTATCGGCTTCATTGTAGTTCTGTAATCATAAAGATGGAGTTCCTATCTTGTGGGGTATTACAGCCTCGGATCCGTAAGCCAAGAAAAATGGGGTCTCCCCAGTGGACGGTTAGGCGATGGCCCAGTAGGCCCAAAGGACATTTGGGAGGTGATTGACCCACTATTGATCGACATAATTAAGCCTTTTCTTGATGCCCTATAGAAGAGTTATGTTCGTTACTTTGGCTTGTTTGTTGGCCTGGGGATAGCTTACCAAGGAAAACCTTTGTTCAATCTGGAGATCTTGGCAAAAAGATTTGAATCAGGTGCTGTCAAACTGCGTACCGTTATCGGTGACTAATACTCTAGGTATGCCAAATCTGTAAACAATCGACTTTCACATGAACCCTCGGGTTTGATAGTCAAAAATGCTAGCGAGGGGTTCGGCTTCTACCCATTTGGTAAAGTAATCAATGGCTACTATCAAATGCTTCTTTTGCCCCGGTGCCTCCCAGAATGGGCCAAGGATATTCATTCCCCACATGGCAAAGAGAAGAGGGTTGGCGATTGATGTCAAGAGATTGGTTGGTCATTGGGGGATGGAGGCATGTTCTTGACAAGTTCTGCACTCTTTTACCATCTCGGTTGCATCGCAGCTCATTTGGGGCCAATAGTAACCATAGCAAAGTATTTTGAAAGCCAGAGCTCGGCCTCCGAGGTGATTTCCACATATGCCTTGGTGTACCTCTCTGAGGGCATAATCGGTATCAGTTAAACCTAGACATTTTAAATACGAAGTGGTAAGTTCTTTTTTGTATAGCTATTCGTAAATTACAGCGTAGCTCGAGGCACAGGAGATGAGTTTTTTGGCCTCGCCCTTTTGATTTGGGATAAGTTGTGGAATTGTCAGTTTTTAGAAAATTATGCAAGCTAAATCAGCAAAAGTAGCATGAGATATTTTAATCAATTCCTATAATGGTGTAGATAGGGTAAAGAATATGCAGTTGCATAACTTTGCATACAATTTGAGCTTCATTAGATAAAAAATAATGAAAGTTTGGTTGATTATTTTATGCGCACACAAGCACTTGTTAATGAGATGAAAACTAATGGGGAGGATAGCAACAATGTATATGCCATTGAAAAAATTCTTCGAACCTTGATAATTTGATTTAAGCATCTTGTGGCGGCTATTCAGGAATCCAAAGATCTCAATGTGATGACCATTGATGATTTACAAGGATATTTAGAGTCTCATGAACAACGCTTGAAAAACAAATCACAGGCTAAAGTATAAGAAGCTTTGTAGACTCATTTGAGTTTCAAGAAAGAAAAAGATGACTCATTGAATTAGTTAGAATTAAATCAGAGAGGTCCAAGCAGTACAAGCAGAGAAGGAAGAAATTTCAGGCAAAGCCAATGACAAGGAAGAGCCATAGAGGCGAATCAAAATCGTGACAAATCTAATATTCAGTATCAGAAGTACGAAAAGTATGACCATTATCAGAATGAGTATAAATCTCATATTCGATGTCATAACTGTAAGAAATATGGTCATTATCTAAACGAGTGTCATATTAAAAAATAAAATAATATAGAGTGTAATTCTAAAGTTGGTGAAAATAGTGGTAATAATGTTGACACTTTGTTGTTGATGAGTAATAAGGTAGAGAAAGAAAAGAAGAATAAATAGTTTTTGGATACGAGTTACAACAATCACGTGTGTGGAAAAAAAATGTTTTCAAAATTATACAAGTTTTATCATTCTGAGGTGACACTTGGAAATAATAAAAGAATACCAATTATAAGAATAGACAAGATTTGCATTTGATTGAAGGATGAGTCTCTCAATTATATTTATGAGGTTTTCTATGTGCTAAATATTTTTCAAAATTTATGAAGTGTTGGGCAAATTGTAGAGAAAAGTTATGATGTGTATATCAACAAGAAAGGTTGCACTATCAGCGATGACGAAAAATGACTTATATCAAAGGTAAATATGACTCAAAATCACATGTTTCCATTGAGTATTAATTGTGAGAATTTACCTTGCTTTAGTTATGTGGTTGTTGATAATAACTGGCTTTGGAATATGTATTTTGGATGCTTGAATTTTGGTAGTATAAAATTTCTTGCTAGTAGAAATTTGGTTTCGGGTTTGCCATTTATTGATATACTAGAAAGAGTCATATGTTTTGGGGAAGAAATATAGAGATGCCTTTCCAAAAGGAAAAGCTTGGAGACCTAAAAAATCACTTGAACTTGTGCATTCTGATTTATGCTCAGTGGAGGTAGCAAGTATTTTGTTATTTTCATTGATGATTTCAATAAAAAAACCATGGGTTTATATTTTGAAAAATAAATTTGAAGCTTGTACTGTATTTAAATTTTTTTTGGTTATTGTTGAAAAATCTAATGGGTATTCTATTAAAATTTTGAGAACTGATAAAGGCATCAAATATACTATATGTGATGATTTTTTTGATAAAACATCGGATTGAGAATCAATTGACTATTAGATACACACCTAAACAAAACAAAGTTGCAAAGAGGAAGAACATAATTGTTATAGATATGATTAGATAGATGTTGCATGATAAGAATTTGCCTAAATTATTTCTGGACAGAATTTGTTTCTTGTGATATCTATGTTTTGAACAGTTTCCCTACAAAAAACGCTCATGATAAAACCCCATATGAAACTTGGACTCGTCGAAAGCCCAACACTAATCACTTGAGGGTGTTTAGTTCTATATCTTATGTTCATGTTCCTGATGCAGCGAGAAAGATGCTTCACAACAAAGTTGAAAAATGCATTTTTATTGGCTACAATTATGAGACAAAAGGCTACATGTTATATAACTCGAAAACAAGCAAAGTGACCATGAGTCGCGATGTCACTTTTGATAAGCAAGTTGTTTGGGATTTGTCTTTTGAAATAAAAGAATCATTTCGGTTACCAGTTACTGATGATATACAATGAAAAATTGCTAATATGTTGCCTACACTTAGAGATTCATCCACACGTCTATAATGCCAACGTCATTTGCCTACACATTTGCAGGACTATGTGGTTTGTAATGAAACTGATTCTACTGATCACGAAAACATGGTAAATTTTGCTTTGTTTGTAAGCTGTGATCCTTTTACATATGAGGAAGCTGCTTGTGATGCTCGTTGCGTTCATACAAACAAAATTTGTAGCCTACTAAGGTGTTTCTATAATGACCCATCCCAGGTTGGTCACCCCTGAGACGGTTTCGTCATGTTTTCAAAATCCCAGTACGACATACATATGCAACAATATAAAAACATACATCGACTAAAAATACATATATATTGTAGACACCCAATTTCGTTCCAAAATTTTTTAACGGACCACGCACGGGTTTCTATGATGAATCTTTGATCCTAGTGTGCTTGGACTTGGTAAATGAGGAAGTAAGAGCAACTGCAAGACCTTTTTGTTCAATCTATTTAATTCCCTTTGGGTTTAAATCAATTGGACCTTATTTGATTCAACTAATCCAAGACCAAAGTTTTCGTTTAAACTTTGACCCAATCCAAGACCCACTAAAGCCCTTTGATCTTTCCTAAGCCCAAACACTTTTAGGCCAAATTTCAAGCCCAAGAATACTTTTAATTTTTAAGAGTGAACTTTCAATTTCACCCTCCACTTGGCAGTCCTTGATTAGTTCACTTTTCTCAAAGTAAAAGTTACTTTTTTACAACAAAAAAGATGTCTCTCTCTCTCTCTCCCTATGTGATTGGTTATAATGAGGAATTTTCACTCATCTTCTTTGCCTTTTGAACTCACATCTCCCTCCTAGCTTCCCTCACCTCTTTTTGCACCAAATTCTACCTTTTTCCCACATAAAATAAGACTTTTTTCACCTAAAAAACAACAACAATGCACTTATAAAGTAGCTGATTTTTCATCCTCTTTGGACAACCATGTGTAGCAAAAAGAATGAGTTTCTCTTCTTTTCCTTTTGCTTAGTTAATTGAACATTACCTTACTAATTTTCCACATTTTCCTAAATGTTAAATAATACTTTTTTCTACCTAAAAAATCACATTTTATACCCTAAAAACAGCACCTAAAAAACAACAGTTTTTTTTTTTTTTTTTTACAATGTGAAGCCTTTTTCTCCTTTATTTTACTTTGTAATTTCACTATTTTTTCCCTAAGCTTTTCCAATTTATTATATATCAAAAACCAAAGAAAATTGTGACTTTTCCACCCCCTTTTGTCGTTCAAATCAAGGAGAGTTTCTCCTCACCTTTTTTTGCTTTTGCTTTTGCTTTATTGAAAACACTCCAAAATATCATTTATTGTTCACCTTTTTGTAAACCTTCTTCTTCACTTTTTTTCATCTCAAAGAAACCACTCACTCCTCCACATGTCCAAACACCTAAAAGTATTTTCTCTCTCACTTTTCACTTGGTTTACCACACCTCACTTCTCTAGCCCCACCTTTACACCCTAAAAGTGAAAATACCTTTTTCATCTCAAAAGTTGAAACTACTTTTCCCCTTCCCTATATAGCCAGCCACACAACTTCTTTTCACCCATTGTTTTGCTTCTTTTTTTTTTTAATCTCTTGACCAGGCCTTACTCCTTCTATAAATACCCCATTTTTTCTAACACAAAAAAAACCAATACAACACAAAGGCAAAGTAATGCAAAAAAGGGAGAAAAGAGAGAAAGTTTAGAGAGAAAGAAAGAAGTGAGAAAACAGAGAAAAAAAGAGAAGAGTATGAAGATCAAATAGAGGAATATAAAAAAAGAGAAGAGAGTGTTCAAGAAATGTGAAAAAAAACAAAGATTGAAACACAAAAGAAGAACTAATGAGAGTTCTTCATCATTTTGACCACCTTTTGTTTTTTAAGTCTTCTAATCTTCATTGAAATCATTCTTCAAACTTCACTAAGTCCATAAGGGCAAAAGAATCTCCGAGGATAATCCTTGCGTGTGGAATTTTCTATGGCCAAAGAATGTTGGTTAAGCTTCTACTTTTTGCAAAATAAATTGTTAGTATGGTTCATGCGTTTAAACCACCTTGAAAATAGACTAGATTAATTTGGCTCACTTTAAAAATTTCGTCTCAAGATACTTACTAGTTTCCTAGCATTTTATTTTTCACTAGTTATATGTCTTTCTTTAGTTAGCTACTAGTCATAATGTAGTCTCCCCATTAAACGCAATGTTAAATTAACGGTACTTTTAAAGTTTTTTCCTTTAGTTTAGTACCTTAAGATTTTATTTTATGTTTTCTAAGTTAGATGTTTTATTTTAAGTTATCATTAATTACATGTGAACTTTAATTCTTTAAGAAGAATTTTGGGCACTTTTGGTCCTTGTTAATTTTGGGCCCCTTTTGGCCTATTAAAAATGTTACTAGTTATTTTGAATCTCATCTTTAAGGTAGTTTAGTTTAAATCTAATTAGTTTAATTCTTATTTTTTTAACTCGTCTAGTTTAAAGTAGCTTAGTTTAATTCATTCAATTTAGTCTTCAAGTTTGATTCATCTAGTTTAACTTAAATAATTAATCCACCTACTTTAAATTCACGCACTTTAATTTACTTCTCATCCATATTTTGCAAGTAGTTTTTATATTTTTTTCTTCACAGTCAAAGCAATTTGTTTCCTTTATATAGTTACTTTTACTGCATTACTTTAAAGTTAATATTTGGTGTTACTTTGTTTGAATAAAAATTACAAAATGTGTGCTTGGTTTTATTAGTAATGTATGATAATAGTACTTGAATTAAAATTTTAATTAATTCCCTTTAAACACAGGGCTAGACTTTGGTCTAGGTAAAAGAGAGCTTTAAATCCTCACTCTTTTGCACTCAAATCTTCTGAGCTTTGGAATTTCTCATATAGACCAATGACAATGAATTTGACCCCCTTCAAGGTCAAATGGTGGTTCCTACCCGTCATCCTTGCTCTGTGTTTGGATGACAAAATGACCCTTTGTTTATACATTAAAAACGCACCCATTATGAGAGCCTCCTTGCTACTTGTAAAAGTTTTGTATTAGATTTGGTAGGTTTCACTCATTTCCATATGCCTACTCATCGTAATCCGCACCCTCACCATATCCACCTTCTTTAAAGGGAGTGGCCTTGGGTATTGAGCCAGATGCATGGCTCTCAAGCGAAAAAGAGTGGTACCTACATACATCAACCCTCAAAAGGGAAACATGAATCTCGGACTCAACAATTTGACTCAGAATACTATGAGATTTATCATGTAAACACTTTTTCAAACGGAAACATGAAACACATTTTGCAACCGCTTTAACTCTAGAGGTAAATCCAATCCATATGCTACTGGTCCAACTCTTTCAATCACCTCATATGGCCCCATAAATCTCGGACTCAACTTTCCTTTCTTTTTAAATCTCACTACACCCTTCCACGGATATATTTTCAAATATACTCAGTCACCAACCTGAAACTCAAGAGGTCGTATTCTATTATTAACATATCCCTTCTGTCTATTTTGTGCTACTCTAAGTTTCTTTCTAACCAGTTTGATCCTCTCAGTAGTCAAATCTATCATTTCTGGACCAAATATCTTTCTTTCTCCAACTTCTTCTCAACATACTAGAGTTCTACACATTCTACCATATAACACCTCAAATGGTGCCATCCCAATACTAGCTTGATACTGATTATTGTATGCAAACTCGATCAAAGGTAAATAAGAATCCCAGCTCACTAAAAAACTTGATACACTTGCCCTCAGCATATCTTCTAGTATTTTGATGATTCTCTCTGTCTATCCATCAGTTTGAGGATGAAAAGTTGTACTAAACTGTAACTATGTACCTATAGTTTTTTGAAAACCCCTCTAAAATCTAAAAGTAAATTTAGATTCTCTATCTGATACAATGCTCAAATGTGCTTCATATAATCTCACAATCTCCACTATATACCATTCAACCAACTTTTCAGAACTCCAAGTAGTTTTAATAGGAAGGAAATGTGAAGACTTAGAAATTATTTCCATTATAACCCATACAGCATCATGACCTCCCTGGGTATGGGGAAAACCAGAAACAAAATCCATACTCACATTCTCCCATGGACATTCAGGTACTAGAAGAGGCTGTAATAAACCTATTGAATGTTTATTCTCATAGTTCACCTGTTGGCAAATTAAACATCTAGAAATATATTCAACTACATCCTTCTTCATCCTTGACCACCAATAATTCTGTCTCAACCCCCTGTGCATCTTATTATTACCCGGGTGCATAGAATACTGATAAGTGCTTAAATATTCATATTTAAGCCCCTTCATTTACATTTGTTAAGTCATATTTTAAGTTAATTTAGTTCATTTTACTTCATTTATGTGTTTTACATGCTTTTATAGGGTTTTGGAGAAGAAAGAAGCAGTTTGAAGCTTAAAAGGAAGAAACTGAAAAATCCTGAAGCAGCTGCTGCCTGGAATACGATCGAGCGCACCAGGCATGCGATCAAGCGCAACAGCACATGTGCGCACGGGCGATCAAGCGCAGCAGCAATCGTGCACATAGGCTAGATTGAGCGCATAATTGCGATTGAGCGCACCACGTGTATGATCGAGCGCACCTGTACGGGTGTGAACAGTAAAGTAGCAGAACCAGTTTTGGAGATAAAAGAGTTTTGTGTTTTAGGAAAGTTTAGGAATTCATGAACCTTCTAGGATTATTCAGCCCCTATAAATACACTTGTAAAACACACAAAGAAGACATTCTTTCTTTTACCTTTTGTTTAGTTTGGAGTTATAAGCTTTGGGAGAGAATTGACGCATCTTCTCTCGGGTTTATTCTTCTCTTTATGTTTAGTTTATATATAATGTTTATCTTAGACAGCATGTGTAACTAACTTTCTTATAGGGCTCGATTGAAGCCCTAGTTATGCTTTCTCATATATTTATTCATTGATAAAATCTTTGCCAATAGCCTTTATTATGTTGCTTAACTTGATTAATGCATGTGCTTATTTAAATTCCTCATATGTATGTGTATGGCCAATGTATGCATATGGTATGGATTGGTTAGTTAGATCAATTTGGATGATCGAGTCCTAGGTCTAACATTAGTAACAAAAGATATCCGCACTGGATTCTTAGATTAATCAACATGGGAAACCGAGAATAGGTACCATGCCCTAGATCTCATGTGGTTGTCGATTTCCATAAATCTTATGTTTTTTTAAGGAACAACTCATGCAGATACCATGCTGAATCCCTTAAGGAAGAAAAGAGTTAGAGTAGATACCATGCCTAACTCGTTGCTTAGGGAAATCAATAACTTAAGGAGTAGATACCATGCCCTTAGGTTGGCGACCATTAGGTATACATAATAAGGCTAGTGCACTGATACATTATACAATTGGGAAAGTATGACTAGTGGTGGATATCAAAGCCCTATGTCTTTATTATTATCAAATCACATTCAACGGTTATTTATTTCTTTTTACTTTGAAGAAACTAATTCTAAAACCAAACTTTACTAATCTCTGTGGAGATGATCTTGCTTTCGCACACTATACTACACTGTTGACCTTGTGCACTTGCAAGTAAAATGAGTGTGATTATTTGCTTATTAATTGAGGTGAATTTTCGTCCAACAATTTTTTGGTGCCGTTTCCGGGGATTGTGCTTAAATTTCTTTTAGAATTATTTTCATTTAGTAATTTTACTTTATTTTATTCTGTTTTATTTTATCAAAAATCTCAAACGTTAAGTTCTTTTTTTCAAACTTTATTTTACTCCATCAAAAACCTAATCGAATTCTTTCTATTTTCTGTTTCAGGCACCCCAGAAGAGCTTTCTGTGCCACTTGCGATCGATCGCACTCCTCTGTGCGATCGAGCGCAATTGAGGCAGAGAGTTACCTAGGCAGCAGTGTTTTGCTGCTGCACTGAAGCTGTTTTACCCGATTCATGCACGGACTTCGATCCAAGCATCCAGAATTCTTTCCCCTTGATACCGAGCTCGAGCGGACTATCCAACAAAGACTTAGAGACAACTCGAAAGAAATACTTGAGGAAACAATACCAATAGCAGAACAGCTCGAAAACCAGCAACCACCTGCACGAATACCGATGAAGCAATCCTTCACCACATGGAACCTGGATCAGCCATCATGCATTGCATATCAACCTGAGGTGGAAGGCAATTACTATATATCTCTGCAAATACTGAGTGCACTAACTCACTTTCGAGGTACACCCAACGAAGATCCACACTTACACCTCCGGGAATTTTTTGATATTTGCAAGTTTCAGCATATCTAAGGCCTAGACCAAGAAGGAATAAGGTTAATTCTATTTCCCTTTTCCTTAAAAGATAATGCTAAGCTATGGTACAAATCTTTCCCTGCAGTTTCAATCCACACTTGGGAGGAGTTGGCTGGCAAATTCCTAAGGAAGTTCTTCCCAGCCCAAAAGATGAGGCAAATGAGGAAGGTGATCCAATCCTTCAAACAAAGGGATGGAGATCTGTTCTTTGAGGCATGGGGACACTTCAATGAGCTATTACTCAAATGCCCGCACCACAACCTACCTCAAGATGAGCTGGTACTAGCCTTTTATGAAGGTCCAAATGACATGAATAAAGGTATTGCTGATTTTGGTTGTGGAGGTGTGCTGATGGAGAAGAGCAGTGAAGAAGCCATGGAGTTGTTTGAGGCATTGAGTGAGCATACCTAACAATTCTCCTCTAGAGGTAGACAAAGAGTCAAGAGCAAAGGTATATATGAGGTTACTCTGAATGGTAGACCCTCTGCCCAAATAGCTGCTTTGGAGAGGAAGCTAGATATGAGGCTAGATATGATTGTAAAAGCCATGTCTACTCAAAACATCTCTCCTCGACCACAAGCTACAAAAAGCCAGGTATGTGCTTTATGTTCTCAATTTGATCACACTACTGAGACCTATCATTTGTATTCATCTATAGATCCCGAGCAAGCAAACTATGTGGGACCGAACAGTGTATATGCAAGTACATACAACCCTGGATGGTGAGACCACCCCAACCTCTCATGGAGCAACAATCAAAACACCTTGAACCTTCAAGGGCAACAAAGGAACATAAAGCAGCCCAACCAGTTTCAGAACCCAAGAAGGATGATCTAGAAAGTCTTGTAAAGCATTTAGCCACTCAACAACAGCAACTAATAACAACATTGATGACTTCATTATATCAGCAAAAACAAGCCACTGCAACACATGAGTAAGCAATTCAAAGGTTAGAAGTACAAATGGGGTAATTGGCTAAGGAGCTAAGTGAAAGAAAGCAAGGTGAACTTCCTGCACAAACACTACCAAATCCAAGAGGACATCAGCAGCTGAAAGCCGTTACAACTCTCCGAAATGGTAAGATCATAGAAGTTAATGAGCCAGCTCAAGCATCTCAAGCTAAGCCATCCACATCCAAGGTAAGTGAAGTAGAGAAGTGGAATGCACCACCCTTCCCTCAAAGGTTAGTAACGCCAAAGAAAGAAAAATTGCTTGATATTTTTGAAACTTTGAGAAAAGTAGAAATTAACATTCCCTTATTTGATGCAATTAAACAAATTTCTGTTTATGATAAATTTTTAAAAGATTGTTGCACTAATAAAAGAAAGTTTCAAGAACATGAAACAGTGGCTCTAACTGAAGAGGTAAGTGCGATATTGTTAAGAAAACTACCACCAAAACTAAAAGATCTAGGTAGTTTTACTATTCCCTGTAGGATAGGTGATCAGTTGTTTGAACGGGCATTACTAGATTTAGGAGCAAGTGTCAATTTGCTACCATAAACAGTAGTTGAAAAGCTAGGTTTGGGGGAGCTTCAACCAACTTCAATCACTTTGCAATTGGCAGATAGAAGCATCAAAAGACCTAGAGGTATACTTAAAGATGTCCTGGTCAAGGTAGGTGAGTTTATTTTTCCTGCTGACTTCATTGTATTAGATATTGAAGAATGCCCTATGCCATTACCTCTGTCCATCATCTTAGGAAGACCCTTTATGAGAACTACTAATACAATAATTAATGTGAAAAAAGGTATTGTAAGTATGACAATAAATGGAGAGACAATAGAATTTAAGATATTTGATGCAATGAAATTACCCCAAGATGATAATGATGATGAATGTTTTAATGAATGTATGATGCAAAGTGTTGTCAAGCAAGTTTTTCACGTCCATCACACTGATCCATTGGAGGCCGCCCTCACCCATATCTTCAAAAGATCGGATATTGAGCTTGCATTAGAAACTGTCCCTGATGACATCTTTGAAGCTATGAACCTCCCTGAAGTCTATTCTATGCATCCAAAACCGGGTGATAAGAAGAAATCATAATTGAATAAACTGAAAAGATTGAGTCATGATGAATGTGCAACACCACCAAGAGCACTTGAGCCACATGAAGTGGACTTTAAGTACTCCCTGCCAAAAGACTAAAGTTAAGAGAATACCCCGTCTGGCTGAAGACATTAAACTTAGCTCTCATGGGAGGCACCCCAGACATATCCTTTTCATTTTAGTACTTTTCTTTTAGTTATAGTTATATTTACATGTCTATTGTTTATATTTTGTTTTTCGGCACAACGTTTATTTTTTCTTTGTCAGGTACTCAGTGCGTGCATCCAATTCAAGTTTGGGGGCGTAGACAAGCAAGCAAACAACCGAGTTCTCCATCTCCCAGGTCAGATCTTTCCATGCCACACATGCATTGGGGACAATGTGTATTTTAAGTTTGGGGGTAGTGGGAGATACTAGATACTATCACACACACACTTGAAATACACGCACACACTAAGTCCCAGTTTTTTTTAGGAAGATAAAAGTATGTTCTTTTGGTAAACAAAAATTTTGGTTGATTTAAAAATTTGTAACACTTCATTAGTAAGCTTACAAACTAGAACACATAGTCTTGTTTTAGGAATTTTACTAAGTTAAGGTAACTACCTCAAGACACCTAAGAATTCACAAGTTTGCTTTAAAATTGCACGAGCACATTTAGCACGCATTTGTATGAGGTATGACATATAATTCTTTTGTATATCTTTCCATTACCTAAACTGTAGTCGGATAACTTGTTGAAAAGAACCCTTTGGCATAAAAAAAATAAAGAAAAAAAAATATGTCCATCATGCGAAAAGAAAATCAAAAAGCTTCCAAAAATCAACTTTCCACTAAGTAACTAGGCCTCTTGCTTCAGTAAGCATTGAGTGTTCACATCAAAAGGTGGGAGTTTCATAAAAAAGCATTAAAAACCTGTTAAATTCTGTAGCCTTTTTGACTCGAGCTAGTAAGTCCTTAGGGGTGTCTTTACACCTAATACCCTAAAACCATCTGGTTTGGGAGTTATTGGCCAAACGCTCGTTACAAGGGTTAAATAGAAAGTTAGATGGAACTCAACATGGCAAAGATCGCATGATAAAAGGAAAAGAAAAAGAAGCAAGTATTATACCATTTTGTTCTCTTTGATAAGAAATTTGATAAAAAAGTTTGGGCACCGAAACACCATCCACTAAAATTATGTGAAAACCCCATCTTATATGTGCTAATTCATCACACACAAATCAAACTTGCGATGCCTTAAGCCAACCTTAGGTAAGTAACATAAAGCTTTTGAAAGTCCTTTTGCAATCTAAAAATGTGTTTTTATTATAAGCTTACTCATGAACAGTTATCATGGTTTTATGCACAACCCAAATTTCTGAGTATCATGGAAATGAATTTATCTTTAATTTTGTTCTTCATTTAGTTTTTAGTTTTGTATTGCTAAAGGACTAGCAATATATAAGTTACATAGAATCATGAACCTCTCTTAGTATCTCCTTTCTCAACTCAACATCATTAGGAACACAAATTCTATGTCCCAATACCACTATACCATCTTCTTTAATTCTAAAATTAGTCGGCTTTCCACTCAATACTTCCTACATGATATTCTCTATCCTTTTATCTCTACTTTGCATCTGTAACAAGCAATCAATAATAGAAGAATGTACCACCATATTTGCCATCAATACTCCTCTATCTATCACTGATACTCAACTGCATTCTCATTTATCTAAATTCTATCATCAAGCTAATATCATGACTCCCAATAGCAGCTAATCTCCTTGTAGACTTTCTATTCAATGCATCAGCTATTACATTAGCCTTCCCTAGATGATAATGAATTCTACAGTCATAGTCACTAATCAACTCCATCCATCTCCTCTGTCTCAAATTCAAATCTTTCTGGGTAGGTAAATGCGTCAAACTTTTATAATCAGTAAAAATTTCACACATGGCTCCATACTGATGATGTCTCCAAATCTTCAAAGCAAAAACTATGGTAGCTAATTCTAAATCGTGGGTCGAGTAATTTCTCTCAAAGTTATTCAATTGTCTATAAGCATAGGATATAACTCTCCCATGTTGCATCAACACACATCCCAACCCCTGATGTGATGCATCACTATATACCATAAATCCTTCATCACTAGAAGGAAGCACTAATACCAAAGTAGTAGTCAATTTTTCTTTCAATGGTTGGAAACTCTTCTCACATTCTTTTGACCACATGAACTTCACTTCCTTCCTGGTCAATCTAGTAAATGGTACAAAAATAATAGAAAAATTTTGGATAAACCTCCTATAATAACTAACCAACCCTAAAAAGCTTCTAATATCAGTCACACTAGTTAGCCATTCCCAATTCAACATTGCCTCCACTTTTTGTGGGTCAACTGCTATACCATCTCCTGACACAACATGCCCTAAGAAAGATATTTCATTTAGCTAAAACTCACACTTAGAGAACTTTGCATACAATTTCTCTCTCCTCAGAATTTCCAACACTATCTCTAAATGTTGCTCATGCTCCTCTTCATTCTTGGAATACACCAGGATATCATCAGGTGTGCTCAACCATCTCTTGACACAACATCCCCCTCCTTTAGCCTCAACTGATGATAACCCGATCCCAGGTCTATCTTAAAAAACACCCTAGCCCATTGTAACTGCTCAAATAAATCATCTATCCTAAGCAAAGGATATTTATTCTTGATGGTTATCTTATTCAACTATCTATAATCAATACACAACCTCATCGTTCCATTATTCTTCTTCACAAACAATACAAGAGCTCCCCAAGGTGACATACTAGGTCAAATAAATTGTTTATCTAGCAACTCCTGAAGTTGAAATTTCAATTCTCTCAACTCAACTGGTGTCATTCTGTTAGGTACTATAGATATGGGCGATAATCCTGGAATCACCTCAATAGAATACTTAATCTCCCTGTTGGGAGGTAAAAAGACAATTCCTCAGGGAACATACTAGAAAAATCTTTTACTATTAATATTTCTTCTAACTTCCTAATCTCCTTTCTAGAATCCACCGCATACACCAAATACCACTCACAACCCTTCTTCAACCATTTACTAGCAGTCAGGGTAGAAATAAGATAGTTGGCAAGTATCTTACATTCTCCCTAAAAATTAAACTCCTCTTGTCCTGGTATCCTAAACACCACAATCTTCCTAAAACAATCTACCCAAGCATGATATGTAGATAACCAATTCATCCTCAGAATTTGTTGGAAATCACCTCAAGATGCCCAGGTGGTGATCTTCCAAACACCCAAGTCTAGAATAACTTGTAATAAAACAGAAACAAAACAGGAATCAAACCAATCAAAGAAAGAACACAACAATTGTTATCGAGGTTCGGCAATGTGCCTACGTCCCCGTGAGCTCCTCTGAGCCGTCTACACTAAATCAATGAGTTCTTACAAGTTACAGTAACACCTCTTCAAGAAACCTCTTATTCTTGAAGAACGAAAAAAGGGAAAAATAAAGTGATAAGGACTTGAGTTTCTCTGGAATTTTCCCCAAGAAAATTCCACTTACAAGGCCCTTGAATCCCCAGTCTATACTACTCTCTCTTTAAACAACCAACCTCTCTTGAATGAGTCTCTCCTGTGTTTAGTGTCTTTGCACTCTCACACACCATGTGTTCTATTTCACACACATTCACATACTCTGTTTCACACATGTTCTGTAGATTTGTATCACCTGGATGCTCACCTCACATCATCATTGAATGGCTCCTAGATGACCTTTTATATAGGGTAATGACTTCCTCATCCAATCTTGGAGATCAATCTCCGCCCTTAGATCTCAAGAACCAAAGACCCATGGCTCTCTAAAAGTCTAAGTAATCATGTGCATTTTGATCAAGCCCCACGCATCAATCTAAAGTGCTGATCAAGAAGCATCTGGTGTGCCTGACGCCGTGCATCAAAATAGGGCAGGCCATGGCTCAAGCCAAGGCACACTACTTCCACCTTCTGGGTGCCGCGGTGCACCCTTCTTGAGGTGTGGCGCACACCTGGCCAGAAGACTCTTCCTTGCTAGGGGGTGAGGCACACACTTCCTAGGGTACGGCGCCCACTTGGGGCTGAACACTTCTCCTTGTTGGGGGGTGAGGCGCCAAGGCTTGATGAAGCTTCATTCTTCAACCCGTTTAATCCTTAGACAAATACCAACAATCTCTACCTTTTTCTAAGCGATTAAACCCGAACCCATTGTACAGAGAACTCAGGATCCAAACTTAACTTGAGTCACCATATCAACCGACTCCAATCCTAAGAAGTTCAAGGTAATGATTGAACTTACTTAGAGGTAAAACTTTAGTACCTAAATCTGTAGGATTTTCTTCCCTTGCGACTTTGCCCACATGAATGCATCATTCCGTAACATTTTCCCGAATGAAATGATATCAAACATCCATATGCTTAGTCCTCTCATGGAACACCAGGTTCCTGCATAAGTGTCATGCAGTTTGGCTATCCGAAGACACCACCACCTACTCTTTTAGGACCTTCCACTCGTCTAACAACCCTTTGCTCCACATAGCCTTCTTTATGGCTTTCGAAGCCGCTATATACCCTGCCCCAGTTGTTGAGAGTGCTACCACCGACAGCCACTGAGCCTTCATGTACCTCAACAACCACTTCATCCCAAACCAAAGCTTATTTTCGAGATTATTCACAAATCTGCTGAGAACTCTAATTGCCTGAGAAATGTCGGGTCTAGTGCTTACCAACATGACTATGACTGATCCAACCGCACTAGAGTAAGGGACCTTTTCCATTTCCTTCTTCTCCTCATCCGTTCCAGAACTTTGTTCGCTGGAGAACGTGAAATAACCAGCAAGGGGAATCTTCACTGGTTTACCATCTCCTCATCCGTTCCAGGACTATGTCAACGTTATTTGCCTACGCATTTGCAAGACTATGCAATTGGTAATGAAACTGATTTTGTTGATGATGAAAACATAGTAAATTTTGCTTTGTTTGTAGACTCTGATTCTTTAACAAGTGAGGAAGATACTTGTGATGATCGTTAGGTTCATGCGATAGATGAAAAAATTAATGCAATTAAGAAAAATAACACTTAGGAGCTCACTATTCATCCAAGTGATAAGAAGATAATTGGTGTCAAGTGGGTGTACAGGACCAAGTACAATCCTAGTGGAGAAACATATTGTTTCAAAGCATTGTTAATAACCAAAGGATACAAGAAAAAGCCAGATATTGAATATTTTGGTGTGTTTGATCTTATTGCTAGACTTAATATTTTGCATATGATTATTTCCCTTGTTTCCCAAAATCATTGGAAAAATTTTCAAATGGATGTGAAGTCTGCTTTCTTGACCGGTATGGTTGAGAAAAATTCTTGGTGAGCTGCACCATGAACAAAATATCCCTACAAAAATTTTCCGTGATATAAATCTACAATTGCACTAACAAAGAAACTAGTTTTTCATGGTAGAAGTAAGAACATTGATATCAAATACCATTATATTTGTGACTTGGTGAAAGGAAAAGAGATTGTGGGTGAATTTTGTTCATATGAAGATCAAGTTACTGATATCTTTACATAAACCAATCAAGGCAGACACATTTTTTAAGCTCAAGAAGATGATGGGGATGCTCAATCTTGAAGACTTGGTTTAAGGGAGGCAATGTTAGAAACTTAAACCAAGTAGGATAAATAATTTTGCTTCTAGTAGATTTATTTAACCAATTTTTAATTAGAGTAATTTGTCTATTTTATTAGTAATTCTTATTCTTGTAGTAGTTTTGTTAGGAGCCTATATAAAGGCTTGGCTTTGTAATGTGATTTTAAGGAAGTAGAGTTTAAGTTTAAGTTTGGTTGTAAATTTCAATTCTTTAAAAAAAAAAATAATAGTTTTGCATATGTGAGTTATTTTTTGGGTGATTTTCTGTTTCAAACAGTTTTTGACTCTGCCCTTTGGATGTCTTGTAATTTGGACATGAATAGAAGAAGTGTTAAGACCTTCAGACGTGTAACGACTTGATCTTTTATGTTATTAATCTCTTTCAAAACAAAAAAACCTCAAAGGTTATTGTCTTTTTTGGTATCTTTTATATATATTGATGTTTGATTTATTACATCTCTACACCTGACCAACTATTTCTACTTCTGGAATAGGGTGAGAGCTTAATGCCCATATTTTTAGCCTTCAGAACTTGTCCACCAAGTCACGTGCTCACCAAGTAACTTGTTCTTCACACAATTAAATATAAGCCAAAAATTACAATACCGATAAAGTTGTCCAAACCTTTGGGTCAGATTTGCCTCTACCTGATCAAAACCTCTCAGTTTCAATTAGACCTTATATACTACTTAATCAGATTTTGAGCATAATCCCAACAATTCTCCACCTTGGCCTAAAATCTGATCTTTAGCAATAAATCTGACTTGCTTCTTCTAGCACTAATTCTTTGATTTTTTATTTATTTTTTTGCATTGTTAGAACCTCGTTTTGATTCCACTTGTTAGGAATCTGACACCAAATCAACAATTATGCAATCTCAATAGCGAAAAATATAGAGAAAAGGGAACACAAGAGTTTTAACATGGTTCGGCACAAATTTTTGCCTACGTCCACGAGTCAATCACTATTCAACTTCTTTTGCAACTTTTGGGTGGAGGAAATTTGCAAAAACTCACAATACCACATTATACAATTATTCTAGACAAAAAACAATGTGAAAGCACTCCCCACAACGATACATAATTATTCTAGAAACAATTGTGTGAAAAACTCTCCTCATGATAATACACAATTTTTCTAGACAAAATTGTATGAAAACTCTCCCTAATCTCACAACTTAAACCTCAATACACCCAATACTCACTTAACCCTTAAATCCTTGTAAAACTGTCTTTTACAAGTTATATTGGTGTTTGGTTTGTTACGTCTCTACATCTGACCAACTATTCTTATTTCAGTAACATGATGAGGGACTACCTCTCTTGATACCTATATTTATAGCTGAAGAACTTGCCAACCATGTTGCTTGCTCTTTAAGTTGCTTGCTCTTTAAGTTGCTTGCTTATCAAGATATGTTTGCTCACCAAGTAACTTGTAATTCACACCAAGTAACTTCGGGATCCATACCAATAAATATGAGCCAAAAAAATCCCAACGTGGATTAAGCTGTTTAACCCATTGGGTTGGGTTCGCCTTTACTAGATCAAAACATTTTTGCTTCAATAAGACATTCTATACCACTAAGTCAGATTTTAGGCCTAATCTGAATAATATTGAGATATTTTTTGGATTTAAGAGTTCATTAAAAATACAATTATATAATTTGTGTTTTTATTCTAACATAGTTAATTTCTACTGCATTAATTTATCTTGATTTTATTTGTTTAAAAATTTTAGAATTTGTTTTGTGCATGAGCAAGCATTTTTAAGAGAGTATTGTTATTATTAATCGTAATTATCGAGAGTGATTGATGTGACCAAAATTATCAAATATAGTAAAAACTGGACACGTGGAGCGTCATGATGATCGCTTACCTCGAGTAGCATAGGGATCATGCCTACTTTGACTGTGATGATGGACTCGCCACCCTAAAGCCTAGAAGTTCTATCATTGATGGAAGAACTCGCAGGCAAATATCGTTTCCTACAAGTAGATGTTGCTTCTCACGAGACTCGAGGCTCGAGAAGTCATGTCCCAACTATAATCCACTTTGAAAGTCCAAACAAAAGATCCCCAATGCTTATTTAAAAAGGCTCCAACCCTCAAAACAAAAAAGGGGAAAGACTCAAGAGAAGAAAAAAAATAGATAGAGGGTAAACACCAAAAAGAACACAAAGAACCACCTCGGTTCTATCTCCCTCCTTCACTCTCTCACCTAGGTATCAATCTAAATCTTTTCTTTGCATTGTTTCAATACTCTTACTGATTTAACCATCGGAGAGTTCTTTCCAAAGTATAAAACTTAAGATGGCTTTTTTTATAGGGGTTCGTGTATCTAGGTGACATAAGCACAAAAACGAGGCCAGACTCAACTCTCTCTCCTTTCAACCTCCAAACCTACAGTCCTCTAACACAACTTCCATCCCATTGAAGGTCAAGAAAACAGGACCACCCTTCGTCATCGTTTTAGCATCAACACTGATGATTAATATTCTCTTATGTAGCATAAGAACGGAGTCACGCACATCCGATTGCGCGAATACATTGAACATGAAAATCACTGACGTAAAGATCATTACCCCATGGGATTATTATATGTGATGATGACTGATATATGTTGATTAGTAAGTAATACTCCTACTGTATGTCTTTCTCATTGACAATCACATAATAGTTCTTTACCTTACAAAAGGCGTAGAACATTTGCGAGTAAATTAGTGTTTTCCGACAAAAGGATGTCTCTGGTGGAGCATAAAGTCATCGGCAATGTCATTCAATTGTACGAGAAATAGATTAATTAATTGATTGATTTGCTTTAATTTGTAGTCGGCATAACCATCAGTTGATGCAAGTGAGGAGGGTGTGATCACACTATTGTTGGTAACAACAACCTCAAACGTCAAGCCACATTGCTTTAATAATTTGGTAATAAAAATCATTATTTTTATAAGTAAATATATTGAAACACCCGTAATGAACCGTATTCTTAATGGTTGTAGCTACTCTCTACAGTATTCAATACAAAGACTTTTTGGAATAAAATGATAAATTGTAAGCAAATTTTTTATACGTGTCGTTTAATTGATTATCCCAATGTTCATTTCTGTGGTTTTGTGGGTGTTCCACTATGCTCTATGTATGTAATAAAAATACCTTACTGACTTCACTCAAACTAGTGCAGAAGCGTACAAATTTTCTTAGCTTTAGGAAGAACATGCATATATAGAGTTTTAGTTACATTTTTCTACCTACGCTTTTCAGAAGAAAATTGCATGGAGACTGGTATTTTTCATTAACATGCACCTTATTCTCAACAGGTGAGTAGTTGTAAGATTTGCAGTGACCTAATTAATGGTAAAATAAGTGTTGGTAGCCTCTTTCATTAACATTTTTCTCTCTTAATTTCTCTTTTTTACAATTTTTTTTCTCTCTTTGCTTGAGAAGAGGGATCGAAAATTAACAGGAGAAATCCTAACCCACAATTTGTAAATCAGGTAATTCATACCTAAATACATCATACGTGCATATGTTCCCAATACGTTTCCTGTATTGAGGGTAAATGTTTCATCTTCATACCTTTTTTTATTCATTTTTTGGGGCAAAGAATATATGCCATTTTTGCAAAAATTCTTAAGTTTACTATTAGTATTAATTTAAACCGAAGATATCATTTGTACTTATAAAAAATGGGGTCTCAAATGGAGCACCCAAGGAAATGCTAGTGAAAGGTTTTGTAGGTGATTTGGAACGTACCTAATAACCGGACCATAAAAGTGGATTTTCTTCTCCATTTTAATGCTGCTGCAATAATATATATTTGCTGTGCAGTGGACTCTCTTTCTCAAGAATCAAGATATCCTTTATCTCCACTTAGTAACTACACACTAGATTACTAAGAGAGTTTATGGCTCTTAAACCGTGATATTTGTGTGACTTCCGTTTATGTGATTTCACACCCGACCAGAGCAATTTCAAGGGTTCGTGATGAGTCATAGCATTCCGATAATTTTGGATGCGAGGAATTGTTAGGAGACGTCTCGGTAAGATACAAATTTGCTGTTTTTGATATAAATGTGTACATGTATTCTTTCAGCATTATTTATTAGTTATTTCTTTAATTTTAAGTGGATAATATTGTGTTTTGATTGTGAATTTATACATAAGTTGTATGATTATATTATAGATTTATGAATGGGGATTAGACTCAGACACCCAAGTGCATAAACTTGGAAAAATAATCAATGAGTTAATCAATCAATTTTGTGAATGTTTTTCATGCACTAGATTAAGCAGTTACTCTATTTAGGGGTTTTATCGTACATGACATGCATTTCGATCCAAATATCAATTTACATGCATTAGATTGCTACACATCTTTCTATCACATTACTGATCTATATATAATCGTAGATTGTTATTAAATTAAAAGTAATGAAACTTTGATTTTGATGCATGAGAATTTATAAACCACACATGTAAAAGCCCAATGTCATTTAAAGTGGATATATATATATATATATATATATATATATATATATATATATAACTCCTTTTTTAACAATATTTATGTTTTTCCTTAAATTTTGCTTTTGTTTCCCAAGAAAATCTTTTCCCGTCTTTAAAGTCTTTAAAGATGTAACAAGTGAGGTTTCACATACAACAAAATTTTATTGCAGATTAAGGGGCCAGAACTAACTGAATTTTTTGATTGTTCAGATTTCTTACTTGATACTCCCTCCGGCAGAAACGTGAAAGCAAATTAACCAAGGGGCAAACCTGACTACGAAAAGATTAATATTGTCAAATAGTAGATCTTTCTCCTCAATTCGATTGGGTAATTTACTAGTGGGGTAGTAGTGCTACCTGTTTCGAATATTTATTTTCGTTGAAAAAGCCATGCATGTCAAATTCAGTATTTGTACTTTCATATTATCCAACTTTTTGTCAAACCCTTTTCCCTATTTTTTTCCTTCCATTTTTTTGTTGTTTAAATATGTAATTTCTCCATTGATTGGGGGATCTGAATGTGGTTGATCTTTAGCGACATGACTGATATTGTCATCTAACTTTGGATAATGATGACAAAAATATTTGTTTGAAATTTATTTTTGATTGTTTAAACCTCTGAACCACGTGAAGAGCTCTATGTCACGACAGTATTAAAGTCTAGGGAAAACGACTTGCCTCTTTCATTTGGCCAGGGGCCAATTTGGTGAGGCTGCAACTTGCCAACTTGACTAATAAACAAACTAAGGAAAAATTTTCTGATGGGTGAAAGCGACAAGATGACTAGACTTTTTAGATGGGTGGCTAAACTTGAATATTGTATAAAGAATCTTTGCTTCATTTGAGGCATTTACGCCATTTAGTCAATAATTGATTTTTTGAAGGCGGAAAGTAGTGAACAACGAAAAGCAAAAGCTTTATAAGAGGCCAATCTTATTAGAGGAGTTGACATATACAATGGGAATTAAGATTAAAATACTCCGTAGCTCCAAAACACAGCAATGGGTCTTTGTTTATGTGATAAAGATCGCGATTGCTTCTGATTTCACATTCCTACTATTTTCGTTCCAATTGCATAGATGTTGATCGATGTTGTTCCTGTATATACTTATTTATTTATGAATCGTTTTAATGAGATGCTTTTGTAACAAGACATAATATTGATCTCCACATGGATTTAGAAGAAGAAAATGATTTGATAATGATTTTTTTTTTCCACTCGGGAAGCAAAAACACTAGCTAAACATACAAGCCTGCTGCCACATGAGACGTATGCACAAACAGTTGATGACGATCACCATGACGGAGAGCATAGAGGTGAATTCCCTGGCTTAATACTGCCAAACTTATTCGCAAGCCGTTGTAAATCGTCAATAGGAATGGGCACCAAGACCACCTCCAGCAAGGGCACACTCCTAGGATACAAGATTCGGCAGTTGCACCCACGATTTCGAGTCTAGATCGCCAATTGCACCTGATTGACGCGGATTCACATGTAATTCGCGATCTCTAATTTCAAGATAGTGAAATATATTGCTTCAACACCGAGTCGTACAAAAGCTGCTAAATAACAATAAACAGTAGCAAAATATGGTAAGCTCAAAACAAGAGCATGGAGCGTTTGATTGATGTCATGTATCCAATTTTTTAAACTCCAAAAATAAAATTATGTTGTTTTGATTTTATAATTAATTAAGATAAAAAGCTCAACTCATAAGCTCTTTGAAGTTTAAACTGATAAAGTCCAATAAATGTAATATTGACTTTATAATTAATTAAGATATAAAACTCAATCCAATAACACTATAAAACCTAACAAATTAAAACAAAATATAAAATAACTTAATAAGACTTCAATATAAAAAATCTAATAAATTTAATAGTTAAATTATAAACTAATTTAAATTAGATATTCAATAAAAATCGTCGTAAAAATGAGAAGAAATTAAATTTACCTGACACTTATTTTCTGAATATTTTTTCAATATAACATGATTTTGGTATTTGTAGTAATCCGAGCTATATAAAGCCCAATTTAATAACCCTATAAAGGTCTAAAATAATGAAATAAAGTTTAAAAACACTTAAAATAAATGTTACACTCAACTTAAGTAGTAAACTAACTTAAATCAAATATCTAAAATCAGAAATTTATCGAAAAATATTTCACCATAAATGGTTTCACCGTTGACCTATTCTATAAAACCTTATAGTTAAATTAACTATAAAAGATCTAGGCAACTAATATAGTTCAATTGTAAACTAACTTAAATTAGATATTCAATAAAATTAAATTATACGATTACATTATAAAAATGAAAAGAAATTAAACTTACATAACACTTTTTTTTCTAAATATTTCTTTTCAACACAACATAATTTTAATATTTGTAACTATGCAAGCTATAAAACCAATCTAAATACCTATAATGGTCTAAAATAATATTTACATTGATTGAAATCTAATTAAATAAATTAAATAATTATAAATAATATTGTAGATTTCTCTTTTGCATGGGATGTGAGTATTCATATCATTCTTATTAAAATAATTTTTTTAAAATTTTCTCTTATTTAATACAAAACCTTGTGTACAATATTATATGTCATTCTTCTAAAAAAAATATTTAATGTCATTGATTAGAGCACCTTCAGCTTTAAATCATATAATTTTGATTAAAAAAACCAAATTACATAAAAATAATATATATTTTTTAAAACAAGTTTAATTGCAAATTCTTTTTTCCCATAAATGATTTACTTTTAGAAATTTTAATTATTTGGCCTATATAAAGTTTATTTAATAAACTCTACAAACACCAAAATATAAATTAAATAAATTAAATACATAAAATACATAAAATAAATAATATAATAAACTAATTTAGTAAACTAATATAATTTATAAGAATGGATTAAAAATAGATTTTTTTTTAAACTTCATTAGCATATTGAAATTCAACATTGTGATACTTATTATTAAATCAAACCTATAACATTAATTTCAATAAATTAAATTTATGGGATTGTATTCTAAAAATATAAAAGAATATAATAAGAGTTTTCATTGTATATATATTTTTTTATTAAATATATTTAATATCAATACCTCAATATTTTTGTTTTCTTTAAAAGTTTCCTAATTTATTGTTTAATTATTTATAAGATTAATTTTTAAAAAGTCAACTTATACCTTCATATTTGATACCCATACATTATGTTGAGTAAATAAAAACATCTATAACAAATAGTTTATTTGGTTATTTTTTCAAATTAATTTCTTAAGTTTTTTTAATTATTTTACATTTTCTTGAAAATGTTATTTTTTTATTAGTATTCAAACCTTAGGTTAATTAATAAAAATCTATCAATAACAAATAACTATTAATTTTTTTAAATTTGAAAAAATTGAATTATTGATATTTTATTTTAAAATACATACAAAGTTTAAAAAAATGAGCTTATGTCACAAAGTTTATTGTATATCCACGTAATAGATTAATTTTTTACACTAAAATATTTTAGTAAGTATTTAAATATTGACAATCACACATAAGTTTTAAATCATTTATGTATTTACTTAAGCTATATTTTACGAATTTTTCTTCTATTATTATAGATTTATTACACAAGTATATGAACTACGTACTTATTTTAATAACATTTTTATTTTCCAATAATAATACTATTTTATACATTCTTTATCGACATTCGTGCATTGCAAGAGTTACACTACTAGTATATCTATAATCTATAAATATGAGTATTTAAAAAGATTTCTTGAGAAGCCTTATTAACATGACATATGTCTTTTGGGGAGTGTTATTATCATGACATGTGTCCAGATTTTCTAACTCCAAGCATGAAATTACGTAGTTCTGATTTTATAATTAAATGAGATATAAAACCCAATTTATAAAGTCTATAAAGGCCTAAAATAATATATCCCATCAAAAGTAGTATTGATTTTATTATTATAATTAATTGTCAAATAAATCTCAATCCATAAACTTTATAAAAGCTTAAAATTATAAAACCCAATAAACTAAAACTAGATATAAAGTGATGTAGGGGAAATTGCCTCATTTAATAACGTAATGAAATGTGGCACCTATCAAGGGCAAAAGGGTAATTTCACAATAAGGGTAAGCGACCAATCAGATAAGAACATATGGCAAAGGACATAACAGTACTTTCACATCAGAATCCTAATCTTACTATGACACTGTCCAAGGATAAGCTCAGTATTATCACTGAACAAGTCCTAGGTCTATCAAGACTCTTAAATTTAAAGAAATTATATATCATCAGCAGATATGAACTATCGGGATTCTACCTCCCACACTATATAAGGGGGCTCTCACCATCATAAAGTACAAAAAAAAAAAAAAAAAAAAACACTCTCTACTCTCATAAATTTTTCATCTTTCAAGCCCTATTCTAACTTAGGCATCAGAGAGTCCTCTCGGAGGTACAACATCTCCGGTCTTTCGGCAACTCCTTAGGGTTTTCTTTGGTCTATGTGTGCGCATGTTCTGCTCCCTAGCCCTTCACTGTTCCAGGTAGATTTTCGACATCAATAAATTTGCGCTGTCCGTGGAAATTCTTCTAACAATCCCGAAAGAATAAGAACCCACATGTTACGATGCCGCCCAAGAACATTATGAAAAGCACCATTTGTAGAGCTCGATCTTTTCTTTAGATATTTTATGTAACTATGTTATAATTTATCTTTTCTAGGGAACATTTAAAAGAAATAGGAACCTTAGATGTTGTTTTATAACTAGAGTAAAAAGAAAATGAGCTTAGTCCAATTGTAATTTATTTTCAAGAGAGGGTTGGAAGGGTCTTTTGTTCCTCCTAAATAGTAGTATAAATAGGTTGAGAGAGAGAGAGACCGAGCCCTCATTTTCGGCCACTTTCTCTCAAATTCCAAAATTTTCCAGTTTTTCTCATTTCTTCCTTTATTTTGACCTTTTGGTTAAAGTTTGGGAAAAAGTTTCAAGTAAAAGTTTATTCTTTTCTCTTTTCTTGTTCTTTCTAGTTAATTTCATAAGGTACACTTCAAAGTTCTTGGATTTTGAAGCTTTTGGTGAAAAGTTTGAATAAACAACTTCTTGGTTTTTCAAAATGAGTTTTTGAACTAGGTTCGAATAATTGAAGATTAAAACTTGGAATTTGGTTATCGGTAGTGTAAAAGTTAGACCTAAAACCTTAGAAAAATTTTGTGTTTAAAGGGTTAAGGGTTTTAAGAAGGATCAAAGAGGTTTGAAGGCAAAAAAGGGAACATTTTTTGGAGTTTTCTAGGCTTCAGGTCACTGGACAGTCAACTGTGGAAGGGGCAAAGACTTTAAGCCTAAAGTATGGTCGATTGTGGGATTGGACAGTCGACTCTGCAAAAGGCAGAAAGTCTCAAACCTTAACACAATCGACTGTACCAATAAGACAGTCGACTGTGCATTCTTATTTTTGGGTTTTTACACTTTAACTTCACCTTTCTTTCAAAACCTAAGACCTCGAGAATGGTTTAATGAATTAAATTAATGTTCTTGGTTCTTTATTTTAATTATTTGGTGTATGTTTGAGGATGTCTTGTTTATCAATATAAACAATATATTCTTTATATGTAAGTGAAGATCGTTCAAAGGGTAAAGAAATGATTCGGGAATAGAACTTGGTTCTTGAGGTGAGTTTCACCTTACCCTTGGTAAGCACAAAACCTAATAATGAAGATAAAAAGATAAATACCTACTCCCTCTGTCCCATAATTTTTTTCATATTTACTATTTACCCAATTAAATGACTTTTTTTTTTCAATTGTTAAATCATTAAGAAAATTAATTTTTTTCATATATACATAAATAGAGTTTAAAAGTTTCTAAAAAAACATTTTTTATATTTTTCAAATAACATATACATATATATAATAATTATTATTATTATTAAAGTCAAACTTAAGTAAAAAAAAAAGTGATAAGTGACTAAAATTATGGGGCAGAGGGAGTAAAAGATAAAAGATTATATCAATGGATTCTTACAATTACATATAATATACGTAATAAGTATAAGATATGTACATTTAATATGTATATAATGACCTAAAGAAAATTTTTGTGTTTATTTATTATATTAAAATTGTTGGGTAATTGAGAAACTAGTTGATAGTTATGTTATTATTACATCTCATATCTCATGCATTAGAAATTAATGGTCTGTTATTAAAGGGGGGGTGATGGGTGAGGTCGGTAGGTCCCTTCCCACAATGGGTGTAAGGGTATCGAAGGAATTTGGACGAATGGGATCGTACCCGAAAAAAATAGTGTAGGGGATCCGAAGATTTGATCTTGTGAAATATTGATTGAGAAAACATAACGGCATAAGGAGACATCCCTATTGTATTACGATTGATTATAAGATGAAATGATCATGCATCATATCATTTTGCATCACATATCATGTGAGAATTGTTATGATTTGGCCCATGAGGGGCGTGTGAATTGATTTTCCTTGTGATATGCTTGTGAATACTTGGATTATGGTATTGTTGATTATAAATTCTTATGGTATTCTACTTTCTATTGCAATATTGTTTATACATGTTAAACAAATTAGTATTTACATACCAAGGTTTAATTATTAAAGTAAATCCTTATGATTTCGAAGATGATTACTTTGAGTAGAGTGAGTACTTGCTGAGCTTTGTAACTCACCCCCTCCATTTTCAACTTTTCAGTAAAGTTTTCAGAAGACTTCGTATCATAAGAAATGAAGCTGAGAAAAAACATAAAGTCTTTTAAGTGGGTCCACACGTGAGCCATCCTCGTCCAAGTGTTTTGTAGTAATTATGAATATATCTTGTATATGTTAAGTTATAACCCTGGGAGGTTGTGTCCTATGAGGCACTTTTGTAAAGTTTAAAGCTTTGTAGTGAAATGTATGTATTTATATGCTATTAGTGTGTATTAGGTCTTGTCTATTTATACTTGTCCAGGTGCTCAGTTCTAAAAAGTAATTGATACCATTCTGAGTAAGGCCTACTTGGGATGGGTCGTTACATTTTTTATATCAGAGCTTTAGGTTTAAGATTCTATAGACTATTGAAGTCTAGTGTTATTAATTCTAACAAATTCCTTCATGCAGGGATTGAGGATACCACATGGATGGAATAAAAGTAGAGCTAAAGGTGCGGGACGTACTCGAGGGAGAGGTAGTGTCCCAACCCAGGGGCATGGACGACCCCCGTTGCATAGGGTTGAAATAGAAGTTGAACGTGAAGTTCCTAGAGAGGAACATGTTGGTAACGCGTCTGGTCCTACTGGTAGAAGCGTAAGAGATGCCATTGTAGAGAGAGATGTGCTGCGAAAAGCCTTAGCCCAAACATTGTAGAGAATTAGATATTTAGAGTGTAGGTTGAAAGAACAGGATAGACAAGTTCCAGACTTACTAGAAGGTCAAGCAGATGTTCCTGAAAGGCATGGGGAACCAATGAGGGAAGATGATTTGAGACAGAAAATGGAAGGAGATGTGTTTAATCGGTTTAACAAGCTAATGCCACTCACCTTTCGGAGTGTCGAGAACCTCCTAGATGTCGAAACATGGATTAAGAAGGTGGAACGTTTATTCCGAGCATTACCAAATTCATATCAACAAAAAGTTTCCTTTGCATCATTTAATTTGGAGGAAAGGTAGCAAATTAGTGAGAGGACATACATCTTAGGCTATCAAGGGACATTGATAAACCATTGACTTAGGAAAGGTTTAAGGAAGTGTTCTACGATAAATATTTCCCAGATACCGTTAAGGCTCAACTAGAGAAGATTTCATTTACTTGAGACAAAATACCATGTTAGTGACCTAATATGATGGAAGGTTTATTACCATGTCTAGATTTACCTAGTGAGCATTGAAGAAAGAAAATGTAAGAGGTTCCTTGATGGTTTGAATTATTACATTCGTTCTCGGCTTTCTTATTTGGAGCATTCCAACTATGCAAGATTAGTAGACAAATCATTATCAGTAGAGAAAAATGTAATGGAATTGAAGGGATGTCATGAATGACAAAAGAGGATTAGGTCGGAAGGTACCAAAGAAGGTAGTTATGGGTTTAGGATACGAGGTGGTCATCCTTTTTAGTGAAGTAGGTCAATTACTCAATGAGGGAAAGGTGTGGGGAAAAAGTTGTTTGAAATAAACCATGGTCAACAGAGTGAAGCAGCAACATCAATGGTGCAAAGTTCAGCAAGGGGAATTTAGAGAACTACAGAACAGTAATTGCCAATAGGAATTCAAGGTAAGATAGGAGGTACATCAGGTAGAGGAAGCAGTGCTATGTTAGGATTAAATCCTATGGGATGTTTTCGATGTGGTCAAGTAGGCCATTTTATCTCAAGATTGCAATGTTAAATTGTGTCATTATTGTGGTTCAATTGAACATTTACAAAAGGATTTCCCCATATTTCAAAGTATTGTATATTTTGTTTGTGGTCAAAGTGGTTATGTGGCTGCAGATTGTTGGTCGAGATTCAAGCCGGCTAGTAGTGTGAATACAACTAGAGGTTCTTGAAGGGGCCAATTAAGTCGAAGTAGTGGAATTAGAAGTGGTAGAGGTGGAATTCAGGGTCGAAGAACTATAGTAGCAAAAGAGAATGCCAGTTAAGGGTAACAAGGATAGAGTCGTGCTTATGCTATCATTCAGTAGGATGTCCGGGCTACACTTGATATGGTGATTGGTATGATCTCTATTTCTGGTAGAAATTCTAGAATATTAATTGTACATGGTACAACATATTCCTTTGTTTGTACTTCTTTCATGATATCTGTTGATGTACCTATAATACGTTTGAATAATAATATGATTGTTGAGACTCCTATAGGAGAGAAAAAGGAAATCAAATGGGTATTTCAAGATTGTATCTTGAATATTGGAGATAAAGAACTTAAGGTGAATGTTATGCCTTTAAAAATGAAAGACTTTGATTTGATCTTAAGTATGGACTAGTTAGCTAACTATCATGCTTGGCTAGATTGCTTCAAGAAAATGGCAATTTTTCGAATTTAGGGGGAAGAAGAGTTTGTTTTTCAAGGAGAACGCAAAATACTTTCTTCTCACATTATTTCTATTATTACAGCTAGAACACTCCAACTATAAGAATTGTTAGATAAGAAGTTTAGTCGCCCTAATATATCACCTTGGGAGCGCCAGTATTATTTTTCAAGAAGAATGATGGAACATTGAGGCTATGTATTCATTATAGACAATTAAATAAGATAACAGTTCATAACAAGTACCCTTTTATCGAGGATTGATGATATATTTGAACAGTTGTAAGGGTCTCGGTTGTTCTCAAAAATAGATTTGAGATCGGGTTGCCATCAATTGCGGATCAAAGATTGCTTTTCAGACTTGGTATGGTCACTATGAATTTTTGGTGATGCCATTTGGTTTGACTAATGCCCTCGCAAATTTTATGAACTTAATGAATAGAGTATTCAGACATTTCTTAGATAAATTTGTTATAGTTTTCACCGATGATATTCTGGTGTACTCAAAGAGTTAAGAAGATCATGCCAGATATTTGGAAATAGTACTGAGAACTATTAGAAATAAGAAATTGTAAACTAAGTTTAGTAAGTGTGAATTTTGGTTGAAGGAAGTGAACTTTTTAGGACATGTAGTATCAGAAAAAGGCGTGGTTGTAGATGTTAAAAAAGTTGATGCACTTTTCAATTGGGAGAGACAAACAAATATAACTGAAATCAAAAGTTTCTTAGGACTAACATGATATTTTTGAAGGTTTATTAAAGACTTTTCACTCATTTTGGTACCTTTAACCAAGTTGACAAGGAATGGGGAAAAATTTATATGGTCAGAAGATTGTGAACGAAGTTTTCTACTGTTTAAGGAGAAGTTGACAACGACACCCGTATTGATCCGTCCTTTAAGTGATTAGGGGTTTGTGATTTATAACGATGTGTCACATCAAGGGTTAGGTTGTGTCTTAATGTAGCATTGAAAGATTGAGGCTTACACTTCTCGACAGCTGAAAGACCACCAAAAGAAATTACCCCACTTATAATTTGGAGTTGGTAGCGGTAGTTTTTGCATTAAAGATTTGGAGACATCACTTTTATGGAGTTAGTTATAAGATATTTACGGACCACAAAATTCTAAGTATTTACCCACTTAAAAGGATCTGAATTTAAGACAGAGGTGATGGATGGAATTAATCGAGGATTATGATTATACTATACATTATCATCCAGGAAAGGTGAATGTGGTGGTAGATTCCTTGAGTCGGAAATGTAGCAGGAAATTAGCAACTTTGAAGATTTATAATTCAAGGTTGATCAAAGAATTAAGAAGTTTAGAAGTAAAGCTTGAAGCCACTATAGACGGAGGGTTAGTAGCCAGCATAGTGGTAAGATCATCAATGGTAAGTCTTCTATTGGATGCTCAAAGCAAAGATGAAGCATTGATGGCAATTAAGAATGAAGTGTTCGAGACCAAGCAGATAGACTTTGTAGTGAGAGAAGATGGAATGGTAATGTTAGGGAATCGAATTTGTGTATCAAACGAAGTGAATTTAAGGAATGAGATTCTAAAGGAAGCTCATGACATCGTTTATTCCATGCATCCGGGGAGTAACAAGATGTATAAGAGACTTAAACAAAACTACTGGTGGTCGGGCTTAAAGAAGGATGTAGCAGAGTAAGTGTCTCAATGCTTACTATGTCAACAAGTGAAAACTGAACGCAAGCACTTGGTAAGGTTATTGTAACCTTTTTCTATACCAGAATGGTCATGGGAAAGAGTGACTATGGATTTTATTACTAGACTTCCCCGCACTCAAAGAGGGTTTAATACTATTTGGGTTATAATCGACTAGTTGTCTAAGTCTGCGCAGTTTCTTCCTATCAAGATAACTTGGTCTCCTGAGAGATTGGCGGAATTATATGTAGTAGAAATAGTGAAGCTTCATGGTACACCATTGAGTATCATATCAGATTGTGATGCATGATTTACTTCTCGATTCTAGAAAGGGTTCCAATAGGCTATGGGTACTTAATTTTATTTTAGCACCATCTTTCATCCTCAAACGGATGGTCAGCCAGAAAGAACAATTCAAACATTAGAGGATATGTTGCAAATCTGCATTATGAACTTCTCACATAGATGGGATGCATATTTACGTCTTATGGAGTTTGCTTATAACAATAATTTTCAAACCAGCATCGGGATGGCTCTCTTCGAAGTTTTATATGGTAAAAGGTGTAGGACTCCAATATTTTGGGAGGAAGTAGGGAAAAAGAAAGTCTTTGGTCCAGAAATAGTAGATCTAACCACAAAAAGAATCAAATAGATACAGGAACATCTGAAGACAGAAAAGTTATGCAGACAAGAGAAGAAGACCATTGGAATTTCAAGTGGGTGATCAAGTAAATCTTAAGGTGTCCCCTTGGAAAGGAGTCTTGAGGTTTGGACAAAAAGGAAAGTTGATTCCTCTCTATATCGGACCTTATAAGGTTATTGAAAGGATTGGACCCATAGCATATCGATTAGCACTACCCTTAGAACTCGCGCAATTGCTTAATGTCCTCTATGTGTCAGCCCTACACAATTATATTCCTGACGTGTCATACATTATTCCTTTCTAATCAATGGAAGTTTAGAAGGACCTCTAATAAGTAGAGACACTAGTGAAAAATCTTAGATACTAGAGAACAAGTTTTGCATAACAAGGTTATTCCCTTGGTAAAGGTACTATGGAGAAATAGAGGAGTTGAAGAGGCCACTTAGGAAAGTGAGACAGATATGAAGAGTCACTCTCCTACTTTGTTCGTGAACTCAGGTAAAATTTTTTAGGATGAAATTTTTTTAAATGAAGAGAATTGTAGAGCCTGGTCTTTTCTTTAGATATTTTATGTAACCATTTTATAATTTACCTTTGCTAGGCAACATTTAAAAGAAATAGGAACCTTGGGGGTTGTTTTATAACTATAGTAAAAAGAAAATGAGCTTGGTGCTATTGTAATTTATTTTAAAGAGAAGCTTAGAAAGATATTTTGTTCCTCTTAAATAGTAGTATAAATAGGTTGAGAGAGAGACCAAAGCTCTCATTTTCGCAAACTCTCTCTCAAATTTCATAAATTTCCCGCTTTTTCTCCTTCATTCCTTTCTTTTGAGCTTTTGGTCAAAGTTTGGGGAAAAGATTCAAGTAAGAGTTTCTTCTTTTCTATTTCATAGTTCTTAGTAGTTAATTTTCATGAGGTTTAAGTTCAAAATTCTTGGATTTTGAAGCTTTTGGTGAAAAGTTTGAAGAAACAACTTCTTGGGTTTTCAAAATGTGTTTTTGAACTAGTTTTGAAGATTTTAGGATTTTAACTTGGAATTTTGTTGTGAGTGGTGTAAAATTTAGACTTAGAACTATAGAAAAATTGTGTTTTGAAAGGGTTGAAGGTTTTAAGAATGACCAAAGAGGTTTGAAGGTAAAAAGAGCAAATTTTCGGGAGTTTTATGGGCATCAGGACATTGGACAGTCGACTATGGAAAGGGTAGAGACTTCATGTCTCAAGTACAGTCGACTGTGAGATTGGAGAATCGACTGTGCAAGAGGAAAAAGTCCCAGACCTCAGCACAATTAACTATACCAACAAGATAACTGATTGTGCAAGAGGCAGAGAGTCCCAGACCTCAACACAGTCGACTGTACTAACAAGACATTCGACTATGCATTCTTGTTTTTGGGTTTTTACCTTTTGACTTCACCTTTTTTTCAAAATCTAAGACCTTGAGGATGGTTCAATGAATTAAATTAATATTCTTGGTTCATTATTTAGATTAGTTGGTGTGTGTTTGAGTATATCTTGGTTGTCAATCTAAATGATATATTCTTTAGGTGTAAGCGAAGATCATTCAAAGGGAAAAGAAATGATTCAGATATAGCACTTGGTTCTCGATGTAAGTTTCACCCTACCCTTAGTAAGTGTGAAAACTAATAACAAAGATAAAAAGATAAATACCTACAAGATAAAAGATTATGTCAATGGAATCTTATAATTACATATAATATACGTAATAAGTAAAAGATATATATGTACATTTGCCTATGTATATAATGACCTAAGAAAAAATTTTATATTTGTTTGTTATATTAAAATTGTTGGGTGATTGAGAAACTGATTGATTGTTATGTTATGATTACATCTCATATCTCATACATTGGAGTGATGGGTAAGGTCGGTAGGTCCTTTCCCACAAGGGGTGTAAGGGTACCAAAGTAATTTGGATGAATAAGACCCCGCCCGAAAAATAGTGTACGAGATCCGAAGATTTGATCTTGTGAAATGTTGATTGAGAAAACGTATTGGTTTGTCGGGAGACGTCCCCGTTGTGTTACGATTAATTATGAGATGAAATGATGATGCATCATATCATTTTGCATTGCATATCATGTGAGAATTGTTATGATAGGCGTGTGAATTGATTTGCCTTGTGAATACCTGGATTATCGTACTGTTGATTATAAATTATTATGGTATTATACTCTCTATTGCAATATTGTTTATACATGTTAACTAAATTAGTATTTACATACCAAGGTTTAATTATTACATTAAATCCTTAATATTTAGAATATGATTACTTTAAGTAGATTGAGTACTCGCTGAGCTTTGTAGCTCACCCCTCCCTTTTTAACTTTTCAGGGAACTTTTCAAAAGACCTTGGATTATAGATGGTGAAGTTGAGGAAAAAAAAAAGAATTCTTTTAAGTTGGTCCACGCGTGAAGCATCCTCATCCAAGTGTTTTGTAGTAGTTATGAATATATCTTGTATATGTTAATTTGTAACCATTGGAGGTTGCGTCCTATGACACACTTTTGTAAAGTTTAAAGCTTTGTAGTGAAATGGATGTATTTATATGTTATTAGTGTGTTTTATATTATGTTGTGTATCGGGTCTCGTCTATTTATACTTGTCCAAGTGCTCAATTCTAAAAAGTGTTGATACTGTTCCGAGTAGGGCCCGCTCGGGATAGGTTGTTACGCTACTAGAGCTGCCAGTTGCAGTCAGCATGCTGACTCTAGCCTCCCTACCATTCAGGAATATGTCGCCACTGACCAGAACCCCAGTCATCCATCCAACGAACAATCTCAACAAGATCAGCATTCCAGTCAAACAGTCTCTAGTGAACCCAAACATTCAGGTCCCACCAAGTCAGGACGCCCAAACTACTCAGAATCTGAGTGCTCTTATTATCCAAGGGCAGTTTGCGAAGCTTAAGGAATAGGCTCATCCGTCACACCTGCAAAGCCCTCAACTTGCAAGGCACAATAATCTTGATCATCAAGCTCATAGTCAGTCCACCATGGGATCTACTCTAGATTCTAAAGCAAAATCCCAAGATTTATCCACTGCTAAAACCACACTAACCAGGATTATAAGCTAGAAGAAATGGATGGAAGAATAGCAGAAGCATTCAAAGGGCGAAACAAAAATATCCTGGATGAACTCAGTTTCAAAGATCTTCCACTCACCTAAGATATTCTTGATGCTCATCTCCCATGACAGTTCAGGATGCCCGTCATTAAGGACTACAATGGTAAAACTGATCCAATTGATCATCTTCAACTCTATAAGACCACCATGATGTTGCATCCTCACTCAGATGTGGTGCTATGTCAATCATTTCCTTAATCCAGCAAATAAGTTCCTTACATGTGTTCAAGGGCATTAAGGCCATTTCAGCCTATGGAAACCCTAATCCTATTCAAATACTCTAACTTATGGAACCTTAATTTTATCATGACACTCCAGCCTTTGGGAATCCTAATTCTACTATGACACTTAGCATTAATTACTTTCCTAATTGGACTCTACTCCAAGACTATGTAAAAAGAGCTTTCATTATCACACGTACACAAACAATTCATTCACAAACTCTTCAGCTTTCTTGTTCCCTACTTTTCTCTAACCTTCAATTTACTGATTTATGCATCGAAGAGTCCTCTCGGAGCCACAACTCCTCCGGTAATAGCATAAATATGAATTCTTTTAAAAAAAGAATTTAGTATGACCATTTTATAATTTAAATAAACTAAACAATCAATGTATTACACCAATAACTACATTAATTTTACTACAAATAATGTACCCTTTTGTACACTCATTAGAAACATAAACATAACCCAAATTATGTATATTATTTATATGTATGCAAGTGGAAGGACCTCGGTCAATTAAGTGGTGTCGTAATGGTAAAAAATTACTATTCATCATTTTGCATGCTCGAGATTGTTCATTGTCTCATGTCATGCTGAATCTCGGGTTTAAATGGATTGAAACTATAATACAATCGTATGAAACCTTTTTTCATTAGAAATGAGAATGGAAGGATCTGATAGAACATACTATCAAGAAACCTTGAATTTTTTTACTTTTTTTGGGACTGGGCCACTGAGCTTTTGGTTCTCGGCAACGGTTAGTAGCCGAAAATTCTCATGCAAGGACACGTGTGATCTTCAAAAACATATATTCCTTATATTCAGTATTTTCATGGGCGCTCCCAAGGGTAGAGCGAAGCAAAATCGCCTCGGGGTACTTGAAGTTAGGCGTTTTTTTTAAGGGGTGTACCTTTTTTTGCTTAGGGCGTACGTTCAGGAAACCGGACTTAATTTTGGGCGTGCCCCTAGCGCACGGCCAGTGAAGTTTTTTTAAAAACTTAAAATTTAGAAAGAAAAAAAATAAAAGTTAAAGACTTGAACCCATGACCTAATAAGTTTCATAAATCTTAACCACTAAGCTAGTGCTTTTGTTGTGATATTATTACACTTCATAAATATATATTACATATTATCTAGTTAAGTAATAATTACAAACTATTTTATTAATCACTTACAAGTTACAACAATATAAAAATATAAGTTATACTCCATATAATTTATATATAAATATATAATGAAATTTATGAAATTATAATTATCATACTATAGAGAATTAGTAAAAGTATTAAACTTTAATAAAAATTAATTAATTTAAATTTATTTTATTTTTATTAATTTATTAAAATTTTAAAATACCCCAATATATTCAAAAAAACTTAATTTACATCCACGACACTTTTTAAGGCAAAGTAATTCAGGTCGATTCTCCAGCCAGAAAACGCTTCGGCAACCCACCACAGAATTTATTGGATGCAATCAAGTAGACACAAGTAAAAGTTCACCATGAAAAATTCTCGTCAAATAGGAAATAAAGAATCAAACGCAAAGATAAAAACTTCACATTGAGTTCACATTAAAGTCCAACATGCCACACGATAATGACTGAGCCTCGTATTCTATAAATAAAATTCAGAATAGTTAAGTCAGCTTGATCCCCTCCCCCGCCCTCTCTCCTTCCACCAAAAAGAAAAACAAACAAAAAAGGTCAAGAATGATCATCTATAATTATTTGACTTTTCCAGCCATAGCTCCTACTTATCCTTTGTTACAAGCAAATAAGGCGTAACACTAAATTTTCCCATATTTAATGAAAACAAGAAATATATTAACTCGATCTCGAAATTCATAATTTGCAGATCCACCAAGAAAATGTTTAGAATATAGGAAGTGTTCCAAGAATTGATCCTCTGCTTCATTGTCATAGGCAGAGCATTTCTATAGCATAAAAAACATTTTCCTCTACTTCGTATAAAACCAATTTTGATCTACAGCTAACTAACATTAAGAAAGAAAAATATTTATAATAAAAAAGGCGACGAAGAAGAAGAAAGGCACCTCAAAACACAAAAGTTGACCCTGCAACATTTCCATCCAAGTTCTCCTAATAAATATCAAGTATTCAGCATGAATTGACATAAAATCTTTGGCAACTAAAAAAGTCAGATCTTCACATGACCAAGGACACAAATAGGCAGCAATCAAAACTTAATCTCAATCACCAAATCTCATTTATATGAAGAAAAAAAAAGGTATTACTATGATATTAAATATTAATGACTAATTATACAGTAGAAGCAGGTGAAACATTGTCCATATCATTAAGTAAATGATCAAATTACATATTGGAGACCTAATTCATATAGAACTAGGAAATTATACTATCTCAAATAACAAATTCATATATGTCAGCATCAAGCACAATGTAGCCCAATCACACGCATATACAAAAGAATCACTCTAACAAGCAGTACTCGCTTACCAAGGAAAAACGGAACGATAAATCCTAATAACAGTCACCGCTCTTGCAACTGTGCCATCCCAACAATGCAGTTTTTCACGCGCATGGTTGTGTCCTAGCATTCCCCAACAGAGAACAAGAGCAAGGAGATGAATCATTACAGCTCAGGTGGAGGCTGAAACAGCCTCAGGAATCACAAACTGTTAGTAACAGTTTACACCCGCACCAAATCAAAATTTCAAGCTATACAGTCCTGTCTTATTGTACATTTGCACTAATTGTTCTAATGATTTTAACACCCTTTCAATTTTGAGCAGCAATATTTTTCCCGAGTAAAGGTTAACCAGAAGTGATTGTCATACCTGCTGCTTCCAAACAATCCTACTCACTTTTAACCACCACAAGAAAACATCAGGCCCATCCATGTACATCAACATTTTCAATTTCAACCATAAATTCCTGAAAAATATAGGCCGTTGACTTACCTGAAATCTATAATCACACACAAATGAATTGACTCCACCGAAACTCAGAACATCTTATACTCCAAAAAAAAAAATCTCAAGGCCAAGTGGTTCTAAACCACTTTGGGCTCACTAAACAAGTTCAACACATGCCTAAAGGTAATACACCTAATAAGACTAAGTCCAAATAATAGAGTCGTAAGGTTTAAAGCTCACTAAGCCACATGATCTAGGCTCTGTTAAAAATTCAGCAAAGATCTTGCACACCTCATTTTTTTGGAGCTTTTTACTTCTTCATGAAATATAGATGAAAGGAAAAACAAGGGGAATTTCTATCAATAATCACAGAACAGAACCACAGTCAACACATATGAGATCACCCATTGATCTTTGTGAGACCCATAAATCATTTCAAAGAAAATATAAGTCTGATAAGCAATTCTAAACAACAGGTGCTCTATCAGGAATCTAATCTTACCTGACTGTAAGCCAATCCTCTTTGAAGCCCATCAAAAAAATGGGATAAAATAATTTTCATGTAAATGAATGACATTCAACTAACGAGTAAAGAAAATTAAGCCCAATGTATTACATTGAAAGAAAAGAATAAAAGACTAAGACTGCATACTAAACAACTCAGCGAGGCTACAACATTTAGTAACCAATGATAAATCTAACACTTCAAAAAGAGTTGAAATAGTTCATCAAATGTAAAGCTACCGATAATCTCTTCCAAGAAATGGAAAATAAGGCATGGGAAACAACATTAGCATAAATATTAATTTTCTAATATGTTTTCCTTTAAAAGTAAAAAACACTATAGACCAAAAATTACATCTCTTAGTTTCTTTGTTCTATTTCCTTGCAAGAGATTTACTCTGGGGAATCGCAACTGTCACGGTTGTCCCATCTCAGCCATGCGTACAAAGCACGGGCGGTTTTCCACATGCTTTATGCACGCATGCATGACGCACAGCTAGGATGGGAAAGTTACAACAACTGCGACTGTCCCTGGCATACCGCTTTCTTGCCAAGCAAGCAGGTCAATTACTTTACGAAATAATTCATAACCAATTAGAACCCAAATGCAGTCAATAATGAAGTAAAAACAACACCTACAAGGAACAAAAACATCTTGACCAAAAACTCAACATTTAAACAACATAAATCCTTCATTTTGCATAACTTGTTATAAGAAAAACACTAAAGCTTGGTAACTTTTTTCCAAGAAGAATTTAACGACATAATTCTGATTTAATCCACACTAGTACAAGTACACAAGAATCCTTCACAAGATTTCCTACACATAAAAGTTTGATGTCTGTAAACCTACCTCCTTACAAGTTACAGCTCCTGTCCATGTGTCCAGATGAAGGGTTCAGTCCCCACTATATTTCCTACTGTGAAACTTGTCCACAAATATAAAACATTCTAGCTGTTACAAAATCTTAATCCAGTACAACTTGCAAATTGGGTATCAACAACAGAAAAAATAAAGGAAAGAAAAGAAATGAGAGAAGAAAACTAAGGACTTTTAAAGGCCTCTCCACCACCTGTGTACATTACATTTTCATGAAACAAAGCTCCACAAGATGAATCAGCATAAAGAAGCAGCTCTTCATCAAGCATGTTATACCTTGAACTATTGATCCCTCCATTTTGGACTTGAGATAGGAAAAAACCCAGAAGGTGACAGCGGATATAAAAAGCCTGGGGATGGAGGAGGTTGAGGCCCAGGGCCCAAATTCCCTGATTGAACCACGGGTGAAAATGCAAAATTGGGTGTTAGTGGTGGAGGATACTGAACCCCAGGTGAAAGCAATGGATAAGGTGACCTAGGTGATAACAAATTCATGTAACCAGTTGGAGATGGCCAAAGAAACTGAGAAGTTGGAGAGAGCAAAAGAGCAGGACCATTCATTCTCGGGGAAGCGAGATTAGGCATAGGTGGAACAGGACCATTTATACGAGGGGAAGGGAGACTAGGCATAGGTGGGACAGGACCATTCATTCTGGGGGAGGGAACTGCGTGCATGGGTGGATTGGGAAGTAAACCAGATGACGGTGGCAGAATGTGAACTTGACCCAGAGCTCGGGGTTGAGGTTGACGCTGAGCTTGGTATCCATTTGGACCTGGATCCATAATGGAAGTTTGAAGGTAACGCATGTAAGCCGAGATGGGAGACTCAGCTGTATTCCCCCAAGCTGAGTCTGCAGGTATCAACGGTTGCATCATTGTGGGCGATGGCTGTCCAAATTGAGCAGGCCTAAGTAAGCTACTGTTATAGGGAGCTGGTGGTGGAGCCATAGCTGGGGCTGGGACTGGGACCGGAGGGGGGATGTGGGGTCGGTTGATTTGTGTTAATGGGGATGGTCTAATTTTCTGCAACCGCATACTCTGGGGTTTCGGTGGGTTTTGGGGGGGTCTAGGCAAAGGTTCATGTGACGGTGAACCAGTGAGCTGCTGAACAATATTCCGAAAATCATTCTTGCTTATGTTATAAACCTGAGGCTGAGGTTGTTGCCTAGCAGGATTATTAGCAAAGTTTGGTTGGTGCAATGGACTCTTTCTTATATTCTTCCCCATCTTGTTCACACCCAAATGATCATTTTGCCAGTTTTTTGAGTTATCCATATTCGAGAGCACAACCAAAATTCAGTCCAACAAAGCAATTCCAATTTTATCAAACACCCGCAAAGTCAACCCACTCAATAGCTCCAATACAATTCCAAAACTATAGAATTGAAGTTTAAACACCAGCAGGAACAATCTTTCTCAGCAACCTAGACAATCAAATATAGCCTCAAAATCTAAATCCCCCTTGGTTCAATAATCCAGATATTGATTTTCTTTAGACAACCAAAAAGTCGAATCAACCCCAAAGCTTCAAAACCGGTACCCAGAACTTCAAAAATCAAGCACAAAATCCTGATATTTAACGATATTTCAAGCACGGAACAGATCAAATCCCACCAAAAGCAACAAAAACGAAACCTAGAGGTGAGATTCAACAAGTAAACAAGAAACCCTTCACTTTGTTTAATCCAACTCAACAGAAACTCCAAATCGTTCAACTCAGATGCTAGTATCACCAAACTAGAAACCCAAATTCCCCAGCGAAATTATCCTCCAAAGAAACCTAAAAGCCACGCAAAATAAAGCTCACAAATTCATCAAAGACAAACCCAAGTTGTTCCCATAACAGAATTGAACCAACCCCATAAACTATTTCCTCAATTCGATATGCTCAAACCAGCAAAAATACATACTTTTAACACAAACAAATGAGATAAACACGAAAAGAGAGTGGGATTAGAGAACAATTACATCTTTCACTTGAGAGAAAAGCACAAAAGACGCCAAGAGGAATAATTCGTATAGATCTATCTCTCTATAAAAGAGGGAAAAAAGAGTCGTAGAAACCCTAAAGTGGAGAAGACAGTAAAATGTGCGCAGTCGGGCTCGATTCGAAATGAATTCCAGAATTTGAGCTGTTGATTTTTGTTTTGACTTTTTTGGTCCAATATTTTCTTTTCTTTTACTTTTCTGTTTGTAGCTTTGAAAATTAGGTGTGGGGCCGGGCCCAGTGGCGGTGTCCTGACGTGTAAGAATGGTCTAAAACTAAAACTAGTTCGAGACTTGGGAGTTAGAGGAAGTTTTGGTGGTCAACGTTAACGGAATTAACGCCGATGTTCCTTCTATGCCCTTCTCTCATTCGCTTTTGCTTCACTACACTAGAGTATGGACTACGGAAAAGGTGGGTCCCATTAGATCTCGTTAGATGATGAATGTGGAGAGTGAGATCCAAGTAGTAAAGAATCCATGATGTCGAAAATAGGTTGGATATGTTTGGATCTTGTCAGGTTGGTTGCTAGAATCGGGTTTGAGTTCATTAAATATGGTCATACATTGACTTGGGTTAAGTTTGGTACAAGTTAGATCTAAGGTACTTGAAGAGGAAACAGACCCAGAGTGGTTTGCTTTGGAAAAGACCCTCCAAAACTTAAGTCATTATAGGTAGTGAGGATAGCAAAAAGTAAGAAAGTGTGAATAATTAATAATGCTTGGTAGGTCCCTTATTATTAAGGTCCAAGTGAGGTAGAGATTACCATTTTACCCTTGTGATTGACAGATGTCACTTTCTGGTTTGAAGGTATATTTGTCATATATCATATGCCCCCTACTCCTTTGAAGACGAGTTAACTTTAAAGGAGAAGAAGTTCTTACTCTCTTTGGGGTAAGTCCTGCTTTGATTTCGAAATATAGACTGAAATTGTTCTTTTTAAATGCTGGTCAACCGACTAGCCTTCTCCTTAGCCGACTAGTCAATACTAGGACTTATCTCGGACCGAGTCGGTTGGTCCCCTGTCAACTCGGTACTCGGACCTGTTTAGAGCCGAGTTAGTTGATCCCTTATGGATTTAGGGACACCCAACTTGGTACTCGGATAAGTTTTGAGGTCAGGTTGGTTCCTAGTCGGTCGGCCTGCTTCCTAGTCGACTGTTTAATTAACTGGTCCGTTCTCTAGTCGAATGGTCTTCTTCTTAGTCAGTTGGTCGGCACTCTGACCTATCTTGGGGCTAGTTGGTTTGGTCCCTTATGGATTTTGGAACACCCAACTTGGTACTCGGACAAGTTTTGAGGCCAGGTTGGTTTCTAGTCGATTGGTCTGCTTCTTAGTCTATTGGTATAATCGACTAGTCCGTTCTCTAATCGATTGGTTCATTCTCTAGTTGATTGGTCTTCTTCCTAGTCAGCTGGTTGGTACTCGGACCTATCTTGGGCCAAGTTTATTAGTCTATCTTGCATACAGACTTTACTTTTATTGAATCGAGAGTAGTCCATCAGCTTATTCGGGGGTTCATCCTTCCCAAGGTTGAGGTCGAAATCTCGAGTTATCCTCCTGAGGTTATGGTCGGTATCATGAGTTAATCAGCTTAGAAGGTATGTCTCTTCTAGTATTTATGGTTATCATTAGTTTTTTACCATTGGTGTCTGATTTGTCTTCTTTGTTGCTTTCAAATAGGCATGTTATGTGCCATGGTGGCCGAGAGGTACCTCTATGCCACCGTGGAGGTTGATTGCATGGCCAAAAGAGGGATGATCTCTAAACCCAGTTGAGTGCCCAGGTTGAGTAGGTCATTGAGCTGAAGGAGTACTATCGGGCTCTCCAAAAAAGCCTCTAAGCTGCGATTGCCCGGATGGAGGCAGTTGATGCCGAGGCGGAGAGGCTTAGAGCCTAGTCAAAGAGGTCCAAGTAGGAGATCATTAAGGAGTTTAAGAAGATTACAACCTTCGAGGACTTGCTTTATGAGAAAACCACCAAGAAGTACATTGTAGGCTTCTAAGAGGCCAAGGTTAGGGTAGCCAAGATTGCTCCTAACCTGGATCTCAGCCAAGGCCTTTGCTTATGTTTTATCTTTTATCTTTTTTTACTTAGCAGCAGAAGCTTAGGGTTTGCTTCAATTCCCTTTTAAGTGACTACAAAATCGAGAAATTTTCCTGAGGTTACCCCGAACACGCACTTTGACAGATTAAGCTTCATCTGGTGCTTTCTTAGTACTGAGAAACATTCTTCTAGATCAGCTGCATGATGACCTGCATATATGCTCTTTACTAGCATATCATCAATATACACCTCCATGTTTTTTCCAATATGGTCCTTGAATAGCTTCTTGACGAGCCTCTAATATGTTTCCTTGACCTTTTTCAATTTGAAAAGCATTACATTGTAGAAGTAGAGGTTGTTTTCTATCACAAATGCAGTATTCAGCTGATCTGGCTCATACATTCTAATCTGGTTGTATCCCGAGTACGCGTCTATGAAACTCAACCTCTCGTACGCACAAGTCACGTCGACTAGCTAGTCAATTCTTGGAAAAGGAAAATTGTCTTTTGGACACAATTTGTTTAAGTCTGTGAATTTGATGCATATCCTTCATTTTCTATTTATCTTCTTCACCATCACTACATTGGCCAACCACTAGAGGTAGTCAATTTTCCCTAATGAACCTAGCTTCGAGGAGTTTGTTGATTTATGCATCAGTTGCTAACTGTCTCTCTGTTGTGAAAGCTCATTTTTTTTGTATGACCGGCTTTTGATTAGGTTCGACATTTAGATGATGGGTACATCGTCTTTGAGTTGATGCCCGGCATATCAACTGCCAACCAGGAGAATACATCTCAGTTTTCTTTGAGAAACAAAACCAGTTGCATTTAGAGCTCTCCCTTTAAACTTGCACCGATTTTCACTACCTTGTTTAGCTCTTCTTTGGTGAGGGGTACTACTACCAATTCTTCCATGGGTCTTCCTATTTGGATCTTGAAGTTATCCCTCAGATGTTCTATCTGATGGATGCTCGCTTTGCTTTTTCCTTTCAATAAGCCAAGTAACAAGTCCGAACAGTAGTTTGGTTGCCTTTTACCTCTCATACTCCATTTTCTGTTGGGAACTTCATTTTTAAATGATATGTCGAGACTACCACTTTCATGGCATTCATCCCTGGCCGTCAAAGGATTGCATTGTATGAATAAGGGAGGTCTATGACTAAGAAAGTGCTCAGGATAGTGGTTTGGCAGAGCACGGCTCCTGCTATCACCGGAAGCTCTATTCTTACTTTTGGGACACTGGCTTGCTAGAGCACCAGTACAAGGGGTAGTTTGTTAGTTTTAGGTGGTCTTCAGACAGTTTCATCTTCTTGAGAGCATCAAAGTATAGTATGTCCCGGGATGACCCATTGTCTAGTAGGATTCTTTCCACTACAAAGTTCAAGATGACCAAAGTTATGACAATTGTGTCATCGTGAGGGAATTTTACTCTTTTAAGGTCTTCATCTGAGAAACTGATGTTTTGATCAACTAGCTTCTCTTTTGTGGGTCCATCAACTAATCCCACAAAGCGAGCATATGCCCTCCTCGAATTCGAAGATTCTTTTCCAAATATTGTCCTCCCGAAGATAATTCAGATGGCACCCGTTGTTGGAGCGTTATCCAACTTTTTCTTTGGGGTCCATCGTCTCCTGATATTCTTCCTCTTACTCAGACCTTATCTTAGTCTATTCCTTTCCTTTCGGTCTGAACTTCTTTGGCCCGGGCTTTGTCATCCTGGGCTTTTTCGGCTTGGGCTTTTTCTTGATTTTATTTTCACAAACTTCTTCAAGTATTCTTTTTGTATCAAAATTTCAATTTCATCCTTTAGGTGTCTACATTCACTTGTGTCATAGTTGTAGTCCTTGTGAAAGCAACAGAAACAGTTCATGTCTCTCTTTCCAGTTGGAGTCTTGATCTTGGGAGACCATCTGATGATGTCTTGGTTTGCTATCTCTATCAGAAGGTTAGCCCTCGAGGTGTTAAGGGGAGCATAAGTCTCGTATCTTTGAGGAGCTCCTGATTTTTCGCTTCTCCGAGCATCGTTTTGTCCTTCATTTTTTCTGCTCACTCCTAAACTTGTGCCCTTTGAGCTATTTTTTTTCCACTTAGCAAGGCATCTTCTCTCCTCTTACGGAAGGCTTGGTCTTTTTTAGTGATCACAAACTCGTCTGCCTTGGCCAGAAAGACCGACATAGTTTGTAATAGGTTCCTGGAGAGGTAGTGGCTGAAGTCAAAAGCTTTGAGGCCGTAGTGAAATCCATGACTTCCAACTTTTGATCCAGGTCCCTTACTTGTACCATAGCCAAGGTGAATCATGATATGTAGTCACGAAGGGTCTCCTCTACATACTGAGTTATGCTCAGCAAGCTTTCAAGAGTCTTTTTAGGGCCTCGGATGTTGAAGAAATATGTTACAAACATTTCACTAAGTTCGTCAAATGATTTTATCGACCATGCGAGCAACCTGGAAAACCATGACCTTGTTGTCTCTCGAAGAGTTATTGGGAATGTATAGCACATCACTGCCTGTGAGTGGCCGTGAAGGGACATCAAAAACTTGAAATTTTGCAAGTGGTCTATAGGGCACCTCTTCCTTGTGTATGGCTCCATTTCGGGAATTTTGAAATTTGGAGGCATCGTTTTATCCATATGCTCATGGGAGAAGGGGTTGCCTGCAAGCTTGATTTCGTCGAGGATGTTTCCTCGGGTGGTTTTGATGACGAGTCTGTTATACTTATTCATTTTTTTTCAGTTTCTTGCTCATCTCAAACTTGTCTTATTCTTGTTGCCTCTTGGATGGATGCGAGTTTTAGGCAAACTCTTCATCTCAGATCAAGCATCGAGGACTTTTTCGGGGGCTACTTCGAGGACATTTTTGGGGGCTCTCGGTTCTCCCCTACCGAGGACACCCTCGGCTTTTATCCCAAGGAAACCCTTAGCTTTTGCTCCAAAGATGCCTTTGGCTTTTATCCCATGTTGGGGGTTAATGTCTCATTCCCGAACTCGCCTCCACAAGTCAGGTGCTCTGATGCCGAGGCGCTTGCTTTGTAGTTTTCTGGATGGTGTAGGCGGTTCAGACCTTAGACTAGTGATTTCGGGTTCTACTTGGTTTAAGTCGTCCGAGGCGTGTGATTACTTCTTTAAGTCGATGCTGAAGGGAATTTTACTTTGCCTTACTGATAAGTTCGTTAAGGTTTACCTCACGGGTTTCTCGTTAGACTACTTGGTTGGAATGCACACCAGGTTGTTGGTTAAGCAGGTTTCTGTAATACCTGTGTTCTTAAAGTAGGGGTAAAGAAGTAATTTAATAAATATGACATGGAATTAAAATAGTATATATAAGTGAAAGAATTTTGAATAAAAAAATTGAAACGTCCAGATTTGGAGGACAAAAAAAAAGGAAAAAGGAAAAAAAACAAAAAAAATGGTGTGCAACACCTGGAAGACTTCCAGGTGTTGTATCACTTGGACAATAAGCTCAAATTTAAGAAGGCAGTAGAGGTTGGCGGTTTATTAAGTGTGTGTGTGTGTGTGTGTGTGTGTGTGTGTATATATAATTTTGTTACTTTATTTTATTTATTTCTTACCAAATCTGGTTGGTTTTCTTCTTTCTCCAATCCAAAACTACTTTATTTCTTTAAACATTTGGGGACTGAAAGAAATGTCGAAAAAGAAAATTTTTGAAAGAGTTTACTGGAGAATTTTAAAGAGAGTTGAGAAAAGCTCTAAGAAATACAAAAGGTAATAATGTGATTTTTTTAAAATTTTTAAATTTAGCATACAAGAAATTTTCTGAAACTCAATGTGAGAATTTTTAAAGGGTATGAATTCTGGAATAATTGAAGAATAAATTAGAAAATTTAATATAAATACTATTTTAGGTGTTGATGATCAGCAAACGGTGAAAATTGCTGAGAAGTGCAGAAAAGGTAAGAAGGTGATCCACGAGTAACTCTAAGTGCTACACGGTGAGTTAGATTTACTTTTAATAATCAGGATAAATATGAAATATAAAGTGATGATATTTGAATTAATTATTAACCTATGATTTAATGATAGAGGAAAGTTGGTTGATGGGTATGATAAGAATAATTAATATGTAGAGATTTATTAAATGAGAAGTAATATTATTAGAATAATGAGTTGATTAAATAATGAAGGGGATAAATGAAATTATTAACAAGCTATGGTTGATAATTTGATATGATATATGAAGAGAAGAATTGAATGAATATGATCAAATAATAATTTGAAAAGAAGCAAGATAGCTAATTTGAATGTCTGAATATATGCTTGTTTTTATATTATTGTTCGTATGCATATTTCATATCATTGTTCATATGCATATGCATGAAATAAAAGAACCAAGAGGGGGCCGGTCTAAATGAAAACCGTGACAGCTGGTATATGCTGGAGATAAATGAAAACCGTGACAACAGGTATATGTTGGAGATAAATGAAAACCGTGACAGTCGGTATATGCTGGAAATAAATGAAAACCGTGACAACCGGTATATGCTGGAGATAAAAGAACCTGGAAGGCAGCCGATCTAAGATAAAAACATGTCGACATGTGAGAAGACGTTCCCAAATAATAATTCATGCATTACATTTGTTTTAAATATTGATTTTTGTTGCTTGAGATGCTAAAGTGTTATTCTTGATTGTAAATTTATTGATAGATGAATTAGTCTCACAGAGAGACAGATATGATGAGAAAGAAATATGAAAATATGATATGATAAGAACTATCTGAGTGATTGATTATATGTTGTGAACCTCATAACGAGGTAATCATGAGATAAAATTGATAGTCTCAAGGTGATTAAATATATGAGAAGAAGAGATTTATAATGGGATTATGATAGTAGTGATAATATAATGCTATTATCAAATTATATGAGATATAGATGAATGAATATTGGAAGACTATTTATATAAATTGAACACTTCTAGTAAATTTAATTCACTTAGCTTGTGAATCTCACCCCTCATTGTTAAATAATTTCAGGTAATAGGCAGGACAGTTAGATTAGTGAGCTGATATTCAGACTGAGTCATTATTCGTAAGCCACGTGGTCCACATCCTCAGACTAATAGAAAAAATATATATCTGTAAATATTCATGCATACTATGTTGTATCTACTGTTCAGTTGAGATCTGAATGATGTAACTTCCTTGCTAAGGGTTGAGGATTTATGTATATAGATAATTCAAATGATGTTTTATATTGTTGCATATATATGTCGTATTGGAATTTTCAAAATGTGATGACACCGTCTTCGGGGTGGCCAACCCGGGATGGGTCGTTACAGGTTCGCTCTTTGTTTACCTCGGTTGGATTATTACTCCCCGAGGCACGATGAGGGTTCTACCCTTTCTTCGAAGGTGGAAGGGGTGGTAATTCAGACGAGTTAACCTCAAAGGTCGTCTATGTGGTATTTTGTGTTGGGATTTTCTTGGGCAGTATTTTCAACAGAGATAAGTTTTGCTCTCGGTTCCCATAGACGATGTTAATTCTGTTGATGCCGAATATAGGTCGCGTATGCTTAGGTCTTGTCGGGTTAGTTACTAGAATCTAGTATGAGTTGGTCAAAGGTGGGGTCATACATTGACTTGGGTTAGGTTTGGTATGAGCTGGATTCGAGATACCTGAAAAGGAAGCTGACCATGAGTGGTTTGCTCTGGGAAAGACCTTGCGAAGCTTAAGTCAGAATAGGTAGTGGAGAGAGTAAAAAGTAAAAAAGTGTGAATAATGAATATTGTTTGGGGGTCCCTTATTTTTAGGATCTAAGTGAAGTAGAGATTACTATTTTACCCTTATGATTCACAAGTTTTATCTTCTGGTTGGAGGGCATATTTATCATACATCCCCATCCTGATTCCTTGTGATATGCTTCACATTAATATTCCCTAGTCGTGAACCCGTGCAAATGTACGAGAATTTTTTCATTAAAATAAATATATAAATAATAAATAAATAATTTATTTTATCATGATAAATAAAAGATTTAATACATAATTAAATTCTTAAATTAAAAAAATTGTTATAATGTTGTGAACTCGTGCAAATACAGGCGATAAACCTATTCTATTACATTTTCCAATTTTAAAATTTTTTAAGAAATTAAGTTTATCATATCTTTAGTGATGCGATATTCATTAAATAAATAAAAATATTATTATATTTTATATAAATATGTGCCTCCTTCCAAAATCCCTCACTCTTTCTTTTCAAATACAATGCTTGTAATATGCAACAAATTAAAAATTGTATAGACCCAAATCAAAGTATTCAACCTTATCTAACAACATAATTTGTTAAACAAAATAAAAGAAATGGTCAAAATGAACATTCCTACAATTAAAAATAATATTTTATTAAAATTAGAACAACTAACAAACAAAGAATTATGTCACACTCTAATATAGCACACTTACTATAATTTTTTAAATTTTAGTCTAAGGGAGTATATATAAATTTTTCAATCAAAAAATCATAAATCAAAATACTGCAATAGATGATCTAAAGCCAAAAAAATATATTGATCGGAGAAAATGATAGAGTATATTAATTACTTTTCTTTTAGTGAGAAGAAAAGATAATATGTTTCAGGCTAAAGTAACAAATATGATGTTAGTTTGCTTTACGTACCTAAAGGCTTGAAGAAATTTGCATATACACATTAATTACATAAATTATAAAATAGAAGAAAAAGTGGTTATTAGATTCAAATGAACTTACTAGTTTGAGTCTTAGTAATTTTTCTGTCATTTTAATAATCTTTGCTCATAATGGAAACATTAGAAATATATTAGGTATAATAATAAACACAAAATTAAAAAAAAAATTATGTAGAACACAAAAACGTGAGATAGAAAGAGAGGAAAAGTGGTTTTTAGATTTAAAAGAACTTACAAAATTAAGTCACAATAATATTTCTTTTTTTTTACAATAATCTTTACTCTACTGTAATGGAAATAATGCAAGTATATTAGGTATAAAAACCAACACAAACTTAAAATAATAAAATTGTAAACATGAATATAAAAAAATAAAAGACAATAATTAGTAAACCTTTCTTTTAGCTAGTTGTTCTATGGAGAAGTGAAAATATGAAAATAATGAAAGAATATACCATATTTAAATGAAACTAAACATTTATTAACTAATGAGATAATGATATTTTATTATAAATAATTATCAATATAAAAAATTTATTATCTATAGGTAAGATGACATGAGAGTTAATTTTCTTTAGATAAGAATAATTCAGTCAGACATTGACAGTAAAGACTCTTACTAGCAAAAAGTTTGAAATCCTCCTACAACTTTATCCAACCACACAATTTGTTAAACAAAATAAAAGAAAAATGGTAAAAATGAACTTACTCATAATTACAAATAAAGCAAAACTAATATTTTATTACGTAATTATGGTCAAAATGAACACTTCCATAATTAAAAGTAAAGCAAAAATAGTATTTTATTACGTAATTACTATTTAAATTTTTAGAGATCTACAACTCTTGAATAGGGGTTCGGTTTGAAGTACACCTACTTAAGAGATAGATAAGCGAAGTGAGAGAGTAGAGAGTGAAAGATGCCAAAACAGTTTAACTTCAAAGTGTTTACATCATGTAGACTACTTTTAACCCTAATTTGGATAGTATGTGGATTGAAAGAGCACTCACACTCGTGGTGGTGTTAGAGTTAATTTTCTTTTTTATGTACAATTGCTATTTTTATTTCATTAATTAATGGCTAAATTCCATAGAAAACCCAGTGGTTTGTCTAGTTTCATAACAAACCCTGAGGTTTATTTTGTTTCATACTAAACCTTATGGTTATCACCGTTAGCTTAGAGTTGATGTCTGTTATCTCCACAGAAAATTACCGAAATAACCCTGTTTGCAATTGCACATGATTGTCTGTTAACTCCACATCATGTCTTTTATTCATCTACCTAATCTTCCAAATAAATTGAAATCAAAATATCAATTTATAACTATTGCAAGTTAGCTTATCAAGATTTGAAATATATTTAAACTTTGCAAATTGATTTAAACCTGTTCAAATAACATATCCATTTCATGGAAGAACAAAATACAATTCACAAATACAAAAACATGCTCCTCAGCTTATTTATTTAAACATGTTCAAATAACATAACCATTCCATAGGATAAGGAAATACATTTCACAAAGACAAAAAGCTCCTCTGAATCATTGACATGGAACCTGTCACTCCAAGAATTAAACCTATAATTATCCACAAACACAAAATACATTTCACAAAACAAAACCTTCTAACACTTGTTTAAACAAAAAATTGCATGTAAACATAACTCAGAAATGATGTGGAAGAACTTGATTGCTTGCACCAAACCTAAAACCCCTAGATTTGTCACCACCTCTACTAACTCCCCTCCACCTCCTCCAGAGCTTAAAGTTTCAGATTGGGAAGCAATCTGTCTGGAACTTGATCCCATCACACTACCTATATTAAAGTGATTGGTTCGTGAAGGTTGTGAGGATGATGATGATGATGATAATGGTGGAGCACTAACATTTGCATTGGTATTTCTAATTGGCATCTGAAAAACAAAACAATTTCATTTCATAAAATTGGATACAACCACAACCACAATCACATAAACATAAAAATTATGAACACATTGCTATACTTTATGTCTTTGTACCATAGTAGCACCTCTATCCACTGTTAGGGCAGGTTGTGTTGCACTTGCAACCTGAAAATAAACACCATGAAAATTAATACTCATTTCCAAATGATGTAACTACAAACCACTAAGAAAATTACTAACCCTTTCAATATTATTTTTGTTTGTGTGGGAAGTTAGAGGTGGTTGTGATGATGAGGCAGTTGCATTTTCAGTTGGTTGTTGTCCTTTGCTAGGTTGCTGCTTTCTATTCTGAGTCTTACATATATATCAAAAGAAAAGTAAGTGCACCACGCACATCCAATAACATCATTAAACACTTATATTTACCAAATAATATATCTGTTGGCCAGAAATATTTCCATTTTGTTGTTTATGCTTTTTAATTCTTACCCTTCTCTGCCATGGTATCTCTCCAACTTTTTGTGCATTACAACCCCTTACATTGTGACCAACCATGTTACAATTACCACACGTAATGAATCTATTAGCCCTAGTAACCTTATATGGATCTGTAGGATCATCTGCAACCATTTTACTGACTCTCTTTGGTCTTCTATAAGGTTTTTGAATAATAAGAGCATCAATGTTTTGAAGGTTGATCTCAACCCATTCATGCCTTCCAAGCATTAGGTTGATAGAAGGTTCATATGTCCTCATATATGTCTCTTTCCAATAGTATTGATATTTTTTAACTTCTGTCTATTAAATTAAATGGTAGACACAACATGTTTGCAGGGAATCCTAGATAAATCCCACAATCTCTGCATGTACAAGTTCTTCTAACAAGGTCCACTACATGTATTTTATGGTTGCATTCAACTTCATGCTTTGTATTAGTAAAGGAAGATGGATAACAATTTTTTCTCCATTCATTAATCTTTTCCAACTTTACTTGGATCTTTGGACATATTGGACCATTATATTTCACCATCCCTTGTCTCTTCACATAAAATCTCTTCATCAACCTCTTATCCACTCTAGCTCTACCCACAGATGTTATTCACCAAACTTTGCATTCTCCCATTTTTTTCACACTACCCACAGATGTTGTCTTCTAAAGAGCATCTTTTAGTTCTTTCCTTTTAAACCCTGCTACAAATGTTTTAGGTTGAGTCTATGTTCTGCTTGTGGCATCAATGTGGCAAAAAGTTTTAACCAAACCCTTGGAAAAAAATAAGAAACAAATTAAACCATAAAGTATAAACATTACAAATCCATGAACTTCTAAAATAAACTAAGTGAAATTAAATTACAATGTACCTTATGTTGATATGAAATGAATGCCTATCCCTTATCTCTGACATTGCTAAGACCTATTGACATTATAATCATCTGACCCTTCCAAGCTATGCAAGTCGTCATCAATGTGCTCTCTAAACTCCTTAAAATCTTCATTTTTTAAGTCTAACCATTGTCATTTAGAATTAAGAAGATATCATCATCATCACTTCCTTCCTTACCATCAGCAAGCCACTCAGGATCATTACCTTCATGGTCTTCATCACCTATACTATCAAAATTCTCACCAAGCTTCACACATCCCTTATCTACAACATCCATGATTCCTTCATCAAACATCTCACAAATACTTTGATTAGCCATATTAATCTCACTTCGATCCTCCACTTGTGGTTCACTATTAAAACTTGTTGCTTTTACAGAACAATATAGTTTTATAGAGATATAACTAACATGCTCTTTAACCATTTCATTTACCCTATTACCATCCACAAGTTCTACCAAGCCATCATCAAAAGTATGGTCAGGTATACAATAATATATGTGAAAATGTGAAATGTATTTTCCCAACATTTTAAAGGTGTTATGGAGAGTAATATAGTCTAATATATAAGGGTCTGGATCATGTATTATCTCCACATCTCCCCCGTGATAACTAAGTTAGGAATCTTATAGAAACCACCCCCATAAAACAACACCAAAAAGTGATTTAATTTTTCCATTTCTTTATTCTTTCCAACCCCACCTGTAACTATCTGCCAAAAACATAAAGAAAAAGCAAAAATCATAACATAGACCACAAGAAATTTGGCATCACAACATAATCTATTGCCTATGCAAGAGAAAAAAAATAAAACATTAATTTAAATCAGTCCCAAGCATGGCATACAATAAGTAAATAAAAATATTTGACTAAATAATAGTATAAACAGTCATTACAAATTAATATAACTAGAACTTGTTTACCTGAGTGTCATATCTTATCAATAAAATATTGATCAATATGAAAATGGAAATATCCTTTAGTTGCAAAGTCCTTATTCAACCTCTAAAAATTTTCCTAATATATGAACCTCTGAAATTTTTGGGGATATTCCACTGTCAAATACTTTTCTCCATGGGGCCATCATCACACTAGCACAAATGGATTATCATAGAAGGTGCTAAACGAAGTAAAAAAAAACCAATTTGGAAATGTAATTCTTAGCAAATCTTTCACTAATGCAAACATTATTCATCAAAGTTTGCTTCAATTTTGTAATCATGATCTTTAGAAAAATGGTCTATTCTTTAAAGAACAATGAATCACTAAAAGATTGATTTGCCTTAAATTAAAGGTTCAATTCACATGGTTAAGCACATATATTATTAAAAATAGAAATAACTAAAAATTTACTTGTAATTATATAAGCATTATTATTACCAAGGTACATTGAAATACTACACTAATTGATTTGCATTCCATTGAAAGCTGCTTAAAAAAGTAAGAACTCAATCAAGTAATGAGCTAGCAATAAAGCTAACCCACTAATTGTATAAGTGTACAAATTGTCTGTATATAACATTACCATCATAGAAGGTGTTGAACAAAGCCAAAAATAATTTGTAGCAGATTTTACCAGTTGTATATCTTCCAACATTAAAAGCCAATATTCCCTAAATTGTAACAAATCTATCCTAACTGATAAATTCAATTCAAGCATTTGTTATGAATTGTAAAACCTTAATAAACCCATTCAACAAATTTAGAAACTGTTTCTATGTAACTAAATCAAACATAACTCATTAAATGGTACCTTTAAAACCAAACAAACATGAAATAGTTCATAAAAGAAGATTCACCTTGGTTTTCTATGTGATACTATGAAACCTTTGATTCAACCTTCGATTTGTTGTTGTGTACTAACCCACCAACTATTCTTGAACTTCTTGGTCAATATCATTCTCTATTATAGATTTTAAGTAACTGGTGAGGAAAATTTGAAAGTGTTTATACAAACCTAGGACAAGTGAACAAATGGGAAAATAGCAACTGGTTTAAAATATATTTGGAGTTATTTTGGTAATTTTTGAGTTAACAGACATCAACGCTGTACTAACTGTGCCAACCACAAGTTTTAGTATGAAACAAAACAAACAAACCTTTGGGTTTGTTATGAAACTGGGTCAAACCACGGGGTTTTCTAAGGAATTTAGCCTTAATAAATCAATACTTAGATAAATTTAAATTTATATTGATAATTATATAAAAAAAAAACAAGATATTCTTATGTCAATAATTAATCAGTCTTTAGTTCCATTTAAATTTAGACTTTTTCTTTTATAGTTTACTAATAGAAGTTTAATTTTTATATTTTTTAAGATAATGATTAGTTTTGATACTTAAGAATTTTGCTAAGATAAAATATTATTTGAAATTGAAATTTTCAAAATTAATTTAAGAGATTGTGTCCATGTCAACGTATATGTCATTGCTTATGTGGTGCATTGGAACTGTTATATATATATATATATATATATATCATCACCAAAACTTTATTGGAGTGATTGAGACTCACCATCCTCATTGATGTGGGTAAATTATACAAACATGTAGGAAGCTGACACGTGACTTCCTAGAGGAGTACTAAAGTAACTTCACCACCAAGAAGAAAATACTACTTGTTTTACAAGGAAACTTATCTCCCACATTCCATCTAAGGGCAAAGGGATAATTTCACATCGTATGGACCCACCACTATTCTCATTATGGTAAGATTCCATACCTTATATAAATTGCACATTATTCTAAGTGAACATAACTATACTTTTTCTCAAATATTCTTCTCTCTTCTCTTCACCTCTTCTCTTGATTACGTCACTCTTTAACTTAAGCATCAAAAGGCCCTCCCTAGAGCACAACACTCTAGGTAGCTTCCCTTTTCAAGTACTTTGGACTCAGAAAATCTAAAACTTAACCTCGATTGCCTTGGATTAGACCTCAGATGACAACTTGGATTGGCTCATTTAGACTTCACCTATTTTCAGCATCAACAGATTGGTATCATCCGTGGGAACGACAAATTTTATATGAACGATGGCACCTAGAAAATTGTTAAACCCTCATCATCAAAAGAATACACGTCTTCAACTAACCTTCAAGGTTGATAGGAAAGACCTCACTCTGCCTCCTCCACCAACTCTTACAGAAAAACATAGCCTATGTGTGCTTTAGGTACTTAGCTCAACCTTGAATTCATCGCTGAACCAGTCTAAGTCCAACCTTTAAATTATCACTGAGATAAAGACCCCCTTGGCTTGAAAGCATTGAACCTATCGACCCAACAGCCTCGGTAAGACAGGCTGAGCATGAGGACCTCTGATGCTCATTTGTGCCTAAACCGAGTCAAGTTCATTGCCCTTAACCTTCAATTTGACATAAAGAGGCTCCTTGGAAGTCAGAAGAGATCCGATCTTATGAACCACTTACTTGTTTTGAAGAAGTAACCTCAAACAAAAGTTTTTGACTAACTTGATATGGCTTGAGGTCGTGCGCATCCTACTAAGAGAGTCAAGCAGAGTAACTGAAGCCCTCAATGTTCCGGGCATGAAAATGAATCCATTTTTAACTCTCGTCCAGAAAAGAGATACACAAATCTTGAGAAGTCTGAAGTTAACAAATAGTTGCAAAAAATGAACATTCGAATTGGACTTTCGGAAAGAACTAGATGTTTAGGATGAGTTCAAACCTTATGGAAATCTTTTTACGCCCGAAATTATGGCAGAATCATCCAACAACTCTAAACTCCAAAAAAATGGAGATATATTTCTACAAGACTTGTCAAATTGATCATCTAGAAACCTACACCTTCCTAATATTGTTCTACGGCTACTTATATGCTCTAATGTGTTAAGCTTTCCCCACAATCCTGTGTCAAATAGCGAGGACCTAGTTCTCCCATTTTTCTGTGTGGTTAATCAAATCATTCACTGACCTCAATGTTTAGTTTACTACTCACTTCTTCAATAGTTGAGAACCGAAGAAGACCCTTGAAAGATTCCTCACCATAACTCTTAAATCAATCTCCTTCTCAGTGAATAATAACTAAGCAACCATTTAGATCTTGACTAGTTCGAATCATAAGAGATGAAATAAGGATGTAAAGTTTGCTTTAGGCATGGGTGACATTGATTTAGCTCTGCGAGTGGACTAGTATGTTGAGCTCACTGATGAAAGCATTGCTAAGTAGATGGGAAATTTCGCTAAGTGAGAGAGGTCTAATCGTTTGAGCCTCCACACCATGAAAAGATCCTCAGGACACCTTATATCACATTTTTCCTAAGATCACTAATGTTAGGGAATTTTTTACTATAGTGGGACAAAGGTACCAAGTATCCAATATATCTGAGGTTGGAAACCTGATGAGTGAGTTAACGGGTATGAGGTATGAAAATGTTGGGGGTGAGAGATTTTATCATGAGGATGGTCCATGTTCAATCTCAACTGGAACCTCATAACATTACCCTTCCTGATCAGTTTATAATCCATCATGCCCTTAATACCCTTCCTGTTGACTTTAGTCAAATCAAAACTACCTACAATACCTTGAATGAAACCTGGAGTATGAATGATTTGATCTCTAAGTGGGTCTCAAAGGAAGAAAATTTAAGAAAGAAAAATCTCATAGTGTTTTGCTTATGTCTCATACCAAACCTAGTAGTAGTATAACCTTTGCCAAACCTAAAAAGTTCAAACCCAATGCTCATGATGCTCCTAGTGGTTCAAAGAGGGATTGGGATAAAAAGAAGAATGGAAATGGTAAGAATTATGGAGTGGGAAGTCCCAAGGCTGCTCTCAAGAAAGATAATAAAGATGTCATGCGTTTCCATTGCAGAGAAAGGCCATATTAGCTCTAAGTGTCATATTTTTAAAGCTTGGATAGAAAAGAAAGACAAACAGAAAGGTAATTCCTTAGGTTTCATTTGTTATGAATATGCTTTGTTAAGTACTATTGTGTGTTTATCTACCTAAATAAATAAGTAAATAACCGTACTTGTTTTACTTGCAAGTGCACAAGGTCAACAGTAGCATAGTGTGCGAATGCAAGATCATCTCCACAGGAATTGGTAAAGTTCGGTTTTAAAATTAGTTTCGTAATAATGAAGTAAAAACAAGAGAAATAACTATTGAGTTTGAAATAATAAAGATATTGGTGTAGAGACTTGATATCCACCACTAATTATGATACCACAACAAAACAGTATGCCAATGCTTTACTCATGTCATGAATACCTAATGTTTATCAACCTAAGGGCATGGTATCTACTCCTTAAGCTATTGATCTCCCTAAGCAACGAGTTTAGAAATGGTATCTACTCTAACTCTTTTCTGTCTTAAGGGATTCAGCATGGTATCTACTGAATTGTTCCTTAAGAGAGCATAGGTACAATGGAAATTGACAACCACATGAGACCTAGGGCATGGTATCTACTCCCGGTTTCCCATGTTTATTAACCCAAGAATCCAGTGTGGATATCTTTTGTTACTAATGTCAGACCCAGGACTCGGTCATCCAAATTGGTCTAACTAACAAGTCCATACCACATGCACATATTGATCAGACATATACATATGAGGAATTTTAAATAAACACAGGCATTAATCAAGTTAAGCAGCACAACATAAATATCCCAAAGGCGACAATACTGAATTATTAAGTAAACATAATTAGGACTTCAACCAAGTCCTTACCAAAAAGCTAATTACACATAATAAGATAAAAAGGAAAGAAGAAACTCGAAAACATTATGGAGAAGAGTCGTCAATTCGTCTCTATAATCTCTTCCTTCGGGCTCGTCTAGCCTTCGGCTTCCCGACCTAAAACTAAACTAAAATTAAAAAAAGATTGAAAGATAAAAGAATGGATTAGATTCTCCCTAATTTTTGTTTTTACAAGTGTATTTATAGGGGTTGAATAATCCTAGAAAGCTCAGGAAACCCTAAATTTCCTAAAACATAAAAACTCCTTTATTTCCAAAACTGGTTCTGCCGATTTACTGTTCACACCCGTATATGTGCGCTCGATCGCATTCGTGGTGTGCTCGATCGCCAGTCTGCGCTCGATCGCACTCTAGCCAGCAGCTGCTCCAGGCTTTCCAGATTTCTTCCTTTAAGTGCCAAAGATGCTTCTTTTTCTCCAAGACCCTATAAAAACGTGTAAAACACAAAAGTGAAGTAAAATAGACTAAAACATGTAGGCAAAGAGCTTAACAAATGTAAATTAAGGGGCTTAAATATGAATATTTAAACACCTATCACACCCCCAAACTTATATATTGCTAGTCCCTTAGCAATACAAAACTAAAAACTAAATGAAAAATAAAGGTATATAGATAAATCCACTGTTCATGGTGTCCACAAAAGTTAAGGTATCGCACAAAACCATGACGTGCATTCATGAGCAAGCTTAAAAATACAAACACATCTTCATAATGAATCTAAGTTTTAAACGTTGATTACTTACATGAGGTAGGTTAAGGTATCACAAGTCTGATTTTTAGTGTGTGGTGAATTAGTACATAAAGATGAAGCTTCCAAATATCTCTAATGTATAGTGTTTCAGTGTCTTAACATTCATCGAATTTCCTATCAGAATGAACACAAGTGGCATAGTTTTCTTTCTTTTCTTTTTCTTTTATTATGAGCTTCTTCTTTTTTTGCCAAGTTGAGTTTCATTAAGCTTATAGTTGACCCATGTAGCGAGTGTTTAGCTAATGACTCCCAAACCAGATGGTTTTAGGGCATTAGGTGTAGAGACACCCCTAAGGACTTACTAACTCGAGTCAAAAAGGCTATGAAACTAACTGGCCTTAATGCTTCCAAGCAAAATTCCCACCTTTTGACGTGACACTCACTGCTTACTGAGGCAAGAGGGCCAGTTACTCAGTGGAAAGTTTGGTTGTTGATCGTTAGGAGCATTTTTCTTTTTGAGCAATAACAAATTTTTTTTTAATGCCAAGTGTGAATCTAACAAGTCATCTGGTTCACAGTTAAGCCAAAGAAACATACATAAAAATTACATATCATACCCCACACAATTATGTGCTAATGTGCTCATGTTAGTTTAGGTCAAACTTGTGAATCCTTAAATGCCTAAAAGTAAGTGATTAAGGTTTAAAGCTTAATTATTAGCCCATGTGTTCAAGGTTTTAAGTTCACTTATGAAGTTAAATCATAGTATTCGTTTAGATCAACCAAAAATTTTTAGAACAAAATGAACATCTATTTATCTTTTAAACAAAAAAATTTGGGATATAATGTGTGTGTGAATGTGTCCCCATACCCCCAAACTTAAATTGCACATTGTCCCCAATGTGCGAAAAGCATTGAAGGATCTGACTTGGGAAATGGAGAACTCGTTGGGTTAGCATGGCTCATAGCACACCCCCAAACTTGAACGGATGTACACAATTCCTAAAAAGAAAATGAAAAACTAACGTAATACGGGAAAACAAAAAGTATGAAAAATAAATAAATAACAATAAATATAAAAAAAACAATAAAAGGATAAGCTGTGGGGTACCTTCCATGAGCGCTAAGTTTAACGTTTTCAGCCGGACCAAGCCTTAGTTTTTTTCAAAACTAAGATTGGCAGCAACTAGCAGAGGTGGTGTCTTATTTTCTCCCATATAAGCATAAGTTAAGTGCTTTGGCAATTACTTCAACTCCAAATTCGATGCCTGGACAATAAAAGAGAAAATAGTGTTAGTAGGTCCAAGAATTTCAAATGGATCGGTGTACTTACTTGGAGGCTTTGGAAAGGCCTCAAGGAGATGCATAGTGTCAATGATGTCATCAGTAACATCCTTGTATTTGGGCTCAATATCCGATCTTGGGACACTATAGGTCAGAGCGATTTCTACTGGATCAATGTGATGGACCTGAAAAGCTTCCTCAACAACACTTTGCGTCATGCATACATTAAAACATTTTATATTATCTGGGGGTAATTTTAATGCATTATATCTTTTGATTTCAACCTTCTCACCATTTACCTTCTCCATATCACTTACCTTGGATATGGATGCTTGTGCAGGCTCATCAGCTCCGATGATCTTACCATTTGTTAGAGTTGTCATGGCATTTAGTTGTTGATGTCCTCTTGGAGTAGGTAGTGGTTGGACTAAAAGTTCACCCAACTTTCTTTCACTTAGCTCCTTAGCCAATTTCCCCATTTGTTCCTCGAGTCTTTGAATGGCTTACTCATGTTTTGTAGTGGTTTGTCTTTGCTCAGTCATGAACTGTTCTTGTGAAGTCATCAATTGCCTCATAAGACTCTCGTGGTCACTATTTTCTGATTTTGGCACTGGTTGGGCTACTGGTTGGAAGTGTCGTTGCTGTCCTTGAAGATTCAAAGCATTTTGAGTGTTGCTCCATGAGAGGTTGGGGTAGTTCTGCCATCCAGGATTGTAGGTATTTGCATATGCGTTGTTCGGTCCCTCATAATTTGCTTGCTCTTGATCTGTAGTTGAATACAGAGGACAAGAATAAGTATTATGATCAAAATGAGAGCATATAGCACATACCCGGCGTTGTGTAGCCTGTGGACTAGGTGAGTTGTTCTGATCAGCCATGGCTTTTATGAGCATGTCTAGCTTTCTTTCCATTGCAACTATCTGATTCGAAGATCCATCATTGAAGCTCACCTCACACATACCCTTGCTTTTAATTCCTTGTCTACCTTTCGAGGAGAATTGTTGGGTGTGCTCACTTAATGTCTCAAACAGCTCCATGGCTTCTTTACTAGTCTTCTCCATCAGCACACCTCCACAACCGGAATCCATTATACCTTGATTTATGCCACTCAAACCTTCATAGAAAGCTAGGACCAACTCATCTTGAGGTAAGTTGTGATGTGGACATTTGAGTAGAAACTCATTAAAGTGTCCCCATGCCTCGAAGAAAAGGTCTCCATCCCTCTGTTGGAAGGATTGAATCTCCTTCCTCATCCGCCATGTCTTTTGGACTGGAAAAAATTTCCTTAGAAATCTACTAGATAGCTCTTCCTAAGTATGGATGGAATCTGCAGGCAATGAATGATACCACATTTTAGCATTATCTTTTAATGAAAAAGGGAAAAAAATTAACCTGATTCCCTCTTGATCTAGGCCCTGAATATGCTGGAACTTGCAGAGATCACAGAATTCTCGAAGGTGCAAGTGTGGATCCTCAGCAGGTGTAGCCCTAAAATGAGTCAAGGCATTGAGTATCTGTGGAGATATGTAATAATTTTCTTCCGTCTTAGGTTGATATGCAATGTATGAAGGATGGTTGAGGTTCTTTGGAATGAAGGATTGCTTCATAGGTCTCCATTCTGGTGGCAGTTGGTTGTAAAGCTGTTCCATTGGTGCTTCACCCTTAAATTCTTCTTTTGTCTCTTCAAAGTTGTTTCTAGGCCTCTTTCAAATGATCTGCTCACTCTCTACATTAAGTGGAAGGATGGTTGGGTTCCTCACTCGAAGCCCTTGCATAAATCAGCAGGAATACCTTAGTGCAGCAGCTTCAGTACTGTTGCTCGGGTAGTTTCTGGACTATTTACGCTCGAGTGCTCCAAGCACTATGCTCGATCGCAGTGCCAGAATTAGCACTGATGCACACCCGAAACAGAAAGCAAGAAAATAACAAAAACGAAGAATTAAGTTAGATAGTTGATGAAAATAAAATAAAATAAAACAAAATAGATTAAGAAAAATATTTAATGAAAAATAAGAAAATAAAATTGAACAAAATAAGAAAAATAAATGGGAAATAATTCTAAACAGAAATTTAGCACAATCCTCGGCAATGGCGCCAAAAACTTGTTGTGCGTTTATCTACCTAAATAAATAAGTAAATAACCGTACTCGTTTTACTTGCAAGTGCACAAGGTCAACAGTAGCATAGTGTGCGAATGCAAGATCATCTCCACAGGGATTGGTAAAGTTCGGTTTTAGAATTAGTTTCGCAATAATGAAGTAAAAACAAGAGAAATAACTATTGAGTTTGAAATAATAAAGATAAAGGCGTAGGGACTTAATATCCACCACTAATTATGCTACCACAACAAAATAGTATGCCAATGCTTTACTCATGTCATGAATACCTAATGTTTGTCAACTTAAGGGCATGGTATCTAATCCTTAAGCTATTGATCTCCCTAAGCAATGAGTTTAGGCATGGTATCTACTCTAACTCTTTTCTGTCTTAAGGGATTCAGCATGGTATCTACTGAATTGTTCCTTAAGAGAGCATATGTACTATGGAAATCGACAACCACATGAGACCTAGAGCATGGTATCTACTCCCGGTTTCCCATGTTTATTAACTCAAGAATTCGGTGTAGATATCTTTTGTTACTAATGTCAGACCCAGGACTCAATCATCCAAATTTGTCTAACTAACAAGTCCATACCATATGCACATATTGATCAGACATATACATATGAGGAATTTTAAATAAAAACAGGCATTAATCAAGTTAAGCAACACAACATAAATATCCCAAAGATGCCAATACTGAATTATTGAGTAAACATAATTAGGGCTTCAACCAAGCCCTTACCAAAAAGTTAATTACACATAATAAGATAAAAAGAAAGAAGAAACCTGAAAACATTATGGAGAAGAGTCGTCAATTCGTCTCCACAATCTCTTCTTTCGGGCTCGTCTAGCCTTTGGCCTCCCAACCTAAAACTAAACTAAAACTAAAAGAAGATTGAAAGATAAAAGAAGGGATTAGATTCCCCTTAATTTGTGTTTTTACAAGTGTATTTATAGGGGTTGAATAATCCTAGAAAGCTCAGGAAACCCTAAATTTCCTAAAACATAAAAACTCATTTATTTCCAAAACTGGCTCTTCCGATTTACTGTTCACGCCCGTACATGTGCGCTCGATTACATTCGTGGTGCGCTCGATCGCCAGTCTGCATTCAATCGCACAGAAGAGTGCACTCGATCGCACTCTAGCCAGTAGCTGCTCCATGCTTTCCAGATTTCTTCCTTTAAGTGCCAAAGATGCTTCTTTTTCTCCAAGACCCTATAAAAACGTGTAAAACACAAAAGTGAAGTAAAATAAACTAAAACATAATGACAAAGAGCTTAACAAATGTAAATTAAGGGGCTTAAATATGAATATTTAAGCACCTATCAAGTACCCAATTACATTCTTGGTGGTTAGACAGTGGTGCAACTATTCATATTATTATAACTTTATAGGGGTTCCCAAACAGACGGAGACCAAGTAGGGAGGAGTCTAAGCTTAGAGTTGGGAACAATGTTAAAGTAGAAGTTAAATTTTTAGGAACTGTTAGTTTGAATTTAGAATCTAATGTTCAACTTTTTTTGGAAAAGACTTTTTATGCACCGTCTTTTAGGTGGAATGTTATTTTTTTTTTCTATTTTGGATAAACTTGGATATTTCTTTTAGATTGGGAAAGAAAATGTTAGTTTGATTAAAAATTCTCGTGTTATTGGAAATTTTATTTTATCTGAGAGCATGTATAGATTGTGTTAGGTTTCAAACAATGAGTGTACCTGTTTTGGTGTTGAAACAGTTGCCTCCAAAAGACTTCTTATTAAAGAAAAATCTTTTATGTTATGGCATAGTCGTCTAGGTCGCATTTCGATAGAGAGAGTTGACAGGCTTGTTAGGGATGATATTTTACCCACTTTTGATTTTGGAGATATAGAGACTTGTGTTGATTGTATTAGAAGAAAGTTAACCAAACCAAGAAAAATGGCCCAACTCCTAGTTCTGATTTTCTAGAAATAGTGCACACTGATATTAGTTGACCTATGTCACCTACCTTATGTGGAAAGAGTTATTTTATTACCCTCATTGATGATTTCTCCCGGTATGAATATCTTTACTTGATAAAAGATAAATCTGATGCTTTGGAAAAATTTAAAGTTTTCAAAGTTGAAGTTGAGAAAAAACTGGGAAAACCCATTAAGATTGTGAGATCTGATCGAGGTGGTGACTTTCATTGGTTTTGAGGAGAATCATGTAGATCAATGCATATGCCTAAATGTCAGTGGGAGTAAATTTATTAACCTGATTATTTATATGGATGAAGTTTTTCTTGCTAGTAATGATGTTGGGTTTTTGCATAAGATAAAAATTATCCAAGACTTTTGATATAAAATATCCTGGTGAGGCGTCATTTGTTCTCAATGTTGAGATCCACAGGGATAGATCTCGTGGATTATTGGGTTTCTCAGAGTGATTACATAGATCAGGTACTTAACAGGTTTAACATGCAGAGTTGTAAGCTTGGAGATGTGCCAATAGTGAAAATGGATAAATTGAGTTTGAGTCAATGTCCTAAGAATGATTTTGAGAGAGAATCCATTAAAATTGTACCTTGTATAAGTGCAGTTGGTAGCTTGATGTGTGTGCAGATTTGTACTAGACATGACATTACTTATGCAATGGGTGTGCTTGACCATTATTTTTCTAATCCTAGATATGATCACTTGGTGGCGGCTAAGAAAGTGATGAGGTACTTACAAAGAACAAAAGACTATATACTTGTTTATAGGAAGGTAGATAATCTTGAGGTGATAGGTTACTCTGACTTGGGTTTGGCTAGTTGTCCAAATGATTTGAAATTCACTTCAGGATGTAGTTTCACCTTAGTTAGAGCAGTTATTTCTTGAGAAATGTGAAACAAAATTATTGTTTCTTTCACTATATAGGTTGAGTATGTAGCTTGATATCAAGCAGCTAAACAAGCTATATGGTTGAGAAATTTTATTTTAGGGCTTGTTGTGGTTGACTTTATCTCTAGACCACTGGTGATATACCGTGACAATAGCTCTGCTTTGTTATTTTCAAAGAATAATAAGAGTTATAGTGGTTCTAAACATATTGAGCTGAAATACTTTACAGTAAGGGATTTAGTAAAACAATTAGACATCATTGTTGAGAACATTCAAATAGAGGACATGGTTGTTGATCCTCTAACCAAAAGTCCAAGACCCATTGATTTTAATAAATATCTTAATAGTATGGATGTTTTAGAGTCTTTTGATGTACTTGGTTAGTGGAAATTATTTATGATTTAATATTTTTTTGGTTATTGGATTTATGTAATTTTGGAACCCATCATGGTTTGGGTACATTTGATAGTTAGATATTGTGTTATTGATTAATGATCATTACACATATTTTCATTCACATTATGTTATCTTATCTTATATATGCATGGATGCATTTGAACATATGGCATGTCATGTTGTGGAAACTTGAAACTTGGTATCTGTTCTGAGTTTGTTTTGGGTGTGTCTTTTGGTTGACACCATGTTGAGTCCTCACGTTATTTCTAATGGAGACATACCATGTTGTTGATAACTTCTTTGGCCTATTAATAAACATATTGTTCGGAGAGCCATGTTGAGGACTGGCGATGGAAATAATGTATTTTGTGATCATCTGTGGGATGCTATTTTCTTACTACACTATCACATTGGATCCATGTCAGTGAAATTATCCGCATGAGTAACCACGGATTGATCTTGTGTGAATAATATAGCACAATGACTGTCATGATTCCATATTTGGTGTTTTCGTAGGACCGAGTCATTTAAGATGTTGTCTCAAAGGATCAAATTTTTTTTTTAAAAATGTGACCACAATAAGATCAAGTTGACTGACCTGGGAGTCATTTTAAAATTGTTTAAAAAAAATTGAAAGGTATAATTAGTATTGCTCAAGTGGGAGAATGTTGGAATTTTCTTATGTGGGCTACCACTAACTATAGTGGTTTTAGTTTTATTAAAATCAGGTTAGCGAATTTGGTCCAATAAGAAAAGTACTAGAGACCATATGTTGTTTAATTAATGATTATGTGATTTGAGCTTGTAGACATCTTAATTTAATTAATGTGGGTTAGCAACTAGTGTAGATCTTAGTCCAATATTGACTCGTGGATCGGAGGGTCCATATGGACTTTCAGTAGTTAAGGTTATTGATGTGTATATAAATATGTCAGGTCTCTCTCTAAGTACGTAAGAATATTCAGTTTTCTATCCATCTGGGAAAGTTTTTATTGTATGAGTACAAAGAGGAAGACCTACCCCTAATTAAGCTTCTGTTGTGAGGTAATTCAAGTTTCTTCTATGACAATGACTGAATCAGGTATGTGATTTACTTATGCAATTATTAATGTTCTAATTTCATATATAGTATTATTATTTATTTTTTTTAGCCTACACTTAGTGCATTAATTGCATCTCTCCTTATAAGGGATTGAGATAAATCTCTTGATCTCGATCTACATCGTTATTGTTTCAATGAAAAAAAAGATTAATTGTCACAATCTCAAGACTCAATAATCTTGGTGATCCCACACAAGAGAATGCAATATTCAAACAAATAGTGAATAAAATCTAAAAGAAATTAGAAAATGATATAGGACAAATATACCCCCGAATCAGAAGATGACACGTCAAGTACAAGGGCAAAATACTAACTTTTACCCTCCATGATCCTATAAATAGAGGGTCCCCCAAGCACTAAGGATTTCAATTCACTCCCCAATTTTTGCTCCCTCTAGCTCATAGTCTGACTTAATCTTCGGAAGGTCTTTCCTGAAGAAAACCATTTCGGGTCAACTTTCTTTTAGGTACCCCGTGCCTGGCTCATACCAGACTCTAATCTAGTATCTGACCCGACTCCAACACCTATTCAACCTCAGTACTTGACCCGACCTATTTTCAGCATCAACAGAATTGGCACCTTCCATGAAAACCATATTAATTACAACTTTGTTGGAAAATACCATCAAGAAAAAACTTAAACCTAAACACTACTCAAACAACCTTTGATCCATCCGAACTACCACCAACCCCCCTTTTATGGAATGATTGAACCCTCTTCACACTTCGGTAAGTAAAAATTTAACCAAGGTGAACGAAGGGCGGAACCCGCCTAACTAACAACTTAGTTCATAATCAAACCAAGCAATTCAGAACAAAACCCATAGGGCCGACCACAACCAGCCTGTCAGTAGAACCGAGTACAACACTCTTCAGCGAGGACTCTAGGAAGTTGTTGCATGCCTCGGACGGCCCGAGCCAAGTACGACACAGAACCCCCAATCCATAGTCTGAACTGCCTACACTATCCGTAAGACTACCTAGTTAGCCCCTTGGCATCGACACGTCTGACTTGAGGAGTTCAATTTAGAAAGAAGGCATGAAGCCTCAGCATGGGATAGAAGTCAAGGGTGTCTTCGAGAAATGAGAGAACCGAGTAAACGAAGCCCTGTGCAAAGCCCACTACGGTTAGTTCATGACAATGAATCTATCTCAAACTCACATGCATCCAAAAAATCAACAAGAGTAAGATAAGTCTGAGGTAGACAAGTAACTAAAATAAATGAACGAACAGATTGGATTTGCCATTAAAGCCACTTGAGGAAACATCCTCAACAAGATCAAGTGCGTAGGTAATCTCTTCTCACAAAATCTCAAGGAAGAGAAGATGCCTCCAAATTTCAAAATGTTCCACATGGAACCTTACACAGGTAAAACATGCCCAATAGACCACCTGGAGACCTTCAAATCCCTGATGTTCCTTCACGGCCATTAAGAAGCAGCAATGTGTCGTGTTTTCCCAATATACCTATAGGAATTAACAAGAATATGGTTCTTAAAGTTGCCTACAAGGTTGATCGAATCATTTGATGAGCTTAGTGAGATGTTCGTAACTCATTTCATCAGCAGTCGAGGCCCTAAAAAGACCTTTGAAAGTCTGCTCAACATGTGGAAAAGAGCCATAACAAGTACATCTCACGGTTTACCTCGGCTATGAGAAAAATAAGGGACCAAGGTCAAAAAGTAGCAATCATGGCCTTCACTAATGGCCTCAAAGCCTCCGACTTCAGCTATTATCTCTCTAGAAATCCCTTATAGACCATGTCAGCCCTCTTGGCCAAGGTCGAAGAGTTTGTAATCATAGATGAAAACTAAACCTTCCACAAAAGAAGAGAGGAGACATTCATAAGTAGGAAAAGAAATTAGCCTAAGAAATTAAGGCCCAAAAGTGAGTAGAAGAAAGGAGGACAAAACGATATCCGAAAAGGTAAAAAAATCTAGAGTTCCTCGAGGATATGAAACCTACATACCTCTTATCACCTCCAGGGAGAACCATCTGATGGAGATAGCTAACCAAGATATCATCAGATGGCCTCCAAAATCAAAACCCCAACTGTTAAAAAAAATATAAAAAAAAAATGTTAGTCATTTTTGTCTCTTTCACAAGGACCACAACCATGACACAAACAAACGCGGAGAGAGATGAGAACAAGAGTTTGATATAGAGGGGATACTTGAATAAATTTATCAAAACATGCTCTAGAAGAAACTCAAGACACAGAAGCCCAAAGCCATGAAGTCTGAATCCTAAATAGAGAACTTAGACAAGATAAAGCCTGACTAGACGAGAGGATGAAAGGAGATGGTGGTCACTCGAAAGGAAGTTGGATAATGCTGTTACAGTAGACGTTATATGAACTATCTTTGGGGGGACAACATCTGGTGGTGAATCCTCAAACTCATGGAAGGCATACAACGGCTTTGTTGGATAGGTCAAAAGATCGACGAAGAAAATGCGGGTCAACTAAACCATTAACTTTTCAAATGAAGATCTTAAAAGGGTAAAATTTCCACATGATGACGTGGTCGACGTAACACTGGTCGTCTCAAACTTCTTAGTCGAGAGAATTTTGTTGGACAACAGATCATCCTAAGACATACTATACTTTGATGCCCTCAAGAAAATGAAGTTATCAGAAGACCGCCTAAAACCAGCAATTTTCCCCTTGTATGGGTTTTCGAGTGATCTGGCATACCTAAAATAAAGCATAGAACTACCACTCACAACCGGGACATCATCTCATCAAACTACCATCCTAAGTACTTTCTTAGTAATAGACATTCCTTCTTCATACAATGCAATCCTAAGACGACCAAGGTTGAATGCCATGAAAGCAGTGGTCTCGATGTACCATTTAAAGATAAAATTCTCGACAGAAAGTGGAATATAAGAAGTTAAAGGCAACCAAGTAGTAGCCAGAACCTGTTACTTGGAAATTATATCTTTCTATTAGTAATACAAGTTTAATACCATCTTTAAACCTCTGAACCAAACATGGTATAGAATGGGACAGATTTAGTCAATCCCTTTAACCAAATAAAAGATACAAGTAATCCTACTTTAAAACCCTTTTAATCCTATTCCACTGTAATCCTAATCATATCCCACTATAATCTTGTCCGTGAATCAAACGAACCTTTACCCTTACTATATCTGAAATCCTAACGAAACAAATCCTTTCCTTTAAGAATGCATTTCCATATCTATATATCACTATTTTTCTTGGTGCATTCCATAAAATTACAATTAGTAAAGTATTTAACTTTCAAAGTAAGAGAAAACAATGAGGTGTTATCACTCATGAGTCTCTAAGCATGTTTTGCTAGTAATACCCAATTCATGTTAGAGAAGTCCCTTATTCCCAATCCCCCTCTTTGCTTGGGCAGGCATAAAAGATCTCTTCTTACCGTATAGAGCTTACTTTTTTTTTTATCATTTTGATCCTATCATACTTTGTTAACAAGTTGATCCAATTTTGCACAGACATAGCTAGGGAGTTGTTTACCACTCATAGTGTAGATAAGAATTGCTGCAAGCATAGATTTAATGAGTCTAAGCCTTCCCTCTTAAGACAATATCTTAGCTTTTTAGCTTGCCAGTTTTGATGACATTTTTTCCACAATCTTGAAAAAAGCTTGCCTTTTTTTTTTATATAAAGTTCATTTGTAGCCTCAAGTAAAAACTAGGGTCTAAACAATAGAATCCCCAAAATTTTTATTTTTCTAACCTTTTGTTTGTCATCATGTGATGCATTTGGGCTAATAAATATTTATGATTTAGACTAGTTAACTTTTTGCCTTAACCAGCTTCAAAAGTTTAAAGAAGATCAAGAAGCCTTGAAGCCCCACTTCTCCACGTGGAGGAAGAAATAATAGTCATCAGCATAGAGAAAGTGTAAGATGGGGGAATTTTTTGCAATTCTAATGGATTTAATGTCACCATCTTCACAATCCAAATCAACTATGTAGGAGAAGACATTTTCATAGAGAATGAATAAGTAAGATGATAATGGGTCACCTTGGCATAAACTTCTAGTTGGAAGGATTTGTTTGGTGGGTTCTCCATTTATCATAATTTGGTAGAAGACAATTTTGACACACTCCAAGATGAGCCTATAGTAATAGGCAAAAGATGAGAGAAATAGCCAAGTATTTATATGGAGATTCCCTATTCCCAGCAACTATTTTACTAATGTGGTATTGTATCTCAACATAATGCTCTCAAACTCTCAAGCAACACTCTCACTTACAAAGTTACAATCCCACATCGTTGAAAGAAACAAGTAGAGGCAAGTGAAGTCCTTATAAAATCAGGTAAAATGTTGCCTTCAATTCCCACATCGGTAGGAAATGATAAACACAATCAAATGGTTCTTTATATAAGGCCATTGACTCCATGATTATACACGAAAATTGAATTGAGGGCTGCTTCAATGTAAGGCCTCAATGAAATTATTTTTTTGTTTAACATTTATAGTTTGAATTTAATTATTAACGAATTTGATATATAATAGATCATAAATATTTATATATATATATATATATAATTTATTTAAATATTTCTTAACAGTAATTCGAGTTAGCTCACAAGTCATCGAGCTAAATTTTTAATGGCTTGAGCTTGGCTCATTTTGTCAAACGAGCTTAAAATTGAGCTCGAGCAAGTCAAGCTCAAATTTTATGAGCCACAAGCCAAGTTTTGATGAGCGCACTATGAGCTCAATTCGAATCTAGCCGTAACGATGCCTTCCTCCTCACAGTAGTGGACAACTTCGAGCAAAACCAAGTGTTTGACTAAGCCAACCCTTCTAAAGGATAGTTCAGACCTCAGTTGCATACTATTGAAGCCCATAGAACTCATTGGGATGCCTTTACGGAGTTCGAATAGAGGGAGAGTGGCACACAGTGTTAAGAACTTTCGACAAGTCCACGTTGCTAAGGCACTTATTAAAACCCTTCAGGTTATCCTCGCAGCCTTCTCTTAGGAACACTTGGAGATCTTAGATTGGTGGGTAGAACAAAGACATGTCAAAGGTGCTTAAGCTCAGTCTTAGACCTATTCTCAAAGGTAGAGAGGTTGGTGAAGAAAGCGCGGCCCATAACGAAACCTTCACCTGTCACATAGCATAGCGTTGTCATGCCCTCGTTATAGTGCTGCTACCATTGCATGGTTGACATTCTTGCAATAGGGTCATGACACATGTGACTACTACTATTTCTCTATTTAAATACCCCAACTCTTCTGAAACTAGAGAGTAATAACATAAGACAAGCAACATGTAAAGCATGTCACTTTTTTCCTAAGAATTGGTCTATTCTCTCCCCTCTCCACATCTCTATGTGGACCCACTACAGCATTTATTATCACCTTGTAGAATACCTATCCACTTAGAACTTTTGAACCCAAAACAATGCGATTCCACTAGGGAGGTACACCTACAATCGGAATGATGACAACACGAAGTGGGGTTGGGAGCCAATGCCTGCAACCCCAAGAATGTGAGGAGAAATGCTTAGAAGATACCTCTGGCACAAGCACTCCCCATAGCTAATCCTGACTTGGCCGTTATCATAGTCGAGCTCAAAGAGATGCAAAAGCTAATTTTGGAGGCCATCTTAAGCAATCGTAAGAATGCCTAGCCTAAAGTTGAGAACGGAGAGTGACGTACTCCTATCGCGTAGCACAACCTAACGAAACCTACTCCACAAGAGACACCGGTTGGGATACCCACCTTCTTCTTGGAACAGCAGACCCCTGCCACAACCTCTAATTTGGGAGAAACCGCAGCATCCAAGGGGTTCATGACCTTGGAACATCTCTAAGCTCTCCTCCATAAAGAGTGTACTAGTATTGCACTAAGTGAGTCTGCTCAGGCTGGCTTTAGGCCTCTCTACCATGAACATTATTAGGGATACCCTGTCCACCAAAATACAAGACACCCACCTTTACCCTCTTTAGTGGGAAATCTGGAAATTCTCGTTAGCATTCGGTGTGCTTCCTTGACTCTTTAGGTATCCATACCGGTGACCATATATAGCTCAAGGAATTTTCCAAGTCACTTATTAGTCGAGTATTCACATTTATTGCAACTATTTATGGCATATCATTTCTCACTCACTCTCTAATATAAAAGGCTAGCTCAAATTGGTGACAAAAGAAAATTTGTAATTTATTTCTCATATATTTGGGTTGTTATATATTTCTTCTCTATTTTGGTGTCATTTTTTTTTTCCAAAAGAAAGACGGTGCTAAGATAATCAACTGAAAATTCATTGTTTTCGTAGAATCCAAGGGATTATACCCTGCTCCAGTTGGTGCTAGCTAGTAGGGGTGGAATCGAGACGAGTTAAGCTTAGGTTAGAGGGTGCTTGAGCTCTACTCGTGAACCAAAAGACTGATCGAGCCGAGTTTCGAGTTGAGCCCAACCTCAATCATCTGAGCTTAAGCTCGACTCAAAAGGAAAATATTGAGTTTGAGTTCGACTCGAACTTTAAACCTAAAGTTTAAACTAATTTAATTAGTCTTAAAAGCCTATAACTAATAATGTTATAGTTATAATTTTAAATCTTATTTTAGAATATTTATATATAATATATATTAAAATTAAAATTATTAATTCAATCGAGCTAGCTCGCAAGCTTACCAAGTCGAGCTCAATTCCATTGGCTATTCAAGCCAAAAATATTATTCAAATCCAATTTAATCGAGTTTCAAATCAAACTTTTCGAATCGTGTTTTCGGCTCACTTCCACCCTTACTAGCTAGGTAGACTATCTCCTGAATTTACACAAAAACAGCTGCAAAATTTGAAGAAAAAAAAAATATATATATATATATAATAGATAACTGTGTTTTTTTTTTTTCATGGGACACCCCATATCTCCTATTTTCTTAGCTCTCTAAAAGCATATATGTATGAAAATTTTAAAATTACCTAATGTTTCTTCTAAATTTTTTTCTCAAAATATTTTTAATATAGTTGAGTGACAATTTGATCATTTTTAAACACTTTTTTATTTGTAAGATTGTGTATTTTAATAATAGGGGCGATCATCAAATTAATGAGGCTATTGGCTTAATAATAATGGAAAATATATTTAAAATAATTATTTTTTTATCAACTTTCTCTTTATTCATAACTTTACCGTATTGTTTAAAAATTGAAAAAATGTTCTCCAAAGCCAAAAATGAATAGGTAAAACAAAAATCAAATTGGGGTAGGGGTTGAGTTGCTCTAGTTGTTAGAAGCGATAAAACTTGGGAAGGGATGAGAGAGGCTCGAACTCCGGGTAACTCAGACGCTATTGGCCCAACTCTCTTAAAAATCTGCGACACTACTACCCCACGTTGATATTTGCACTTGTCTAAATATTTATATTTAATGCTAATGATATCCGTTTCGTTTTTGGTAGAACTTGGGAGTTTGGCATTAATTCTCTGTTTTGGGTTTTGGCCTTTTGGGTCGCTACTTTGGCTCTCTTTCTCGTTATCATCGGGCTCTATTTCCTCCCTAATCCGACAATCTCCGCCTCTTCAGTTCCTTCAGAAACACACACCAAAGCACACAGATATCACTCTCTCTCTCCCTCTGCGAAGTTACATCGATCAGACAAGTATAGGATTCGTAGTAATTACAGAAAAAAGTGAGGGGTACTTTCTGTTCTCGGTCTTCTTTTGGCAGTTCCGCTGTTAATATTTTTCGGTTGATTTATGCTTTTTTAAAGCAAAATGGCTTATTTTAGGGGTTTTAGCGTGTCTCTTAGGTTAGATTACTGACCCATCGTTGCCTTTTCAAAAGCCTTCTTTTTTGTTTGCTTGTTGAAAGTAAATATTTAGGCGTTAATTATGGCTCTTGAAACCCAGAAAGTACAATAACATTTTTGCAAGTTAAGCATTATTTGAGTTCTGCAACATCAGATTTAAGAGCACGGAAAATGTTAAGCTTTGTCCATTCATACTTTTGATGCTAAGGTAAAAATTGGTGTTTGGTTTTGGCATTATGATTAGTATGATTTTTATTTGATTGCTTGAGATCTGTTCTTTCTTTTGGTATATCTTGATTGCTTAAACACTTAAATTATTGTACTTTGACTGTTAATTCTATTGCTTTAATAATTTGGTTGATTTAGTACTGATTAATAACTTCATGGTGTGATGGAGTGGCCGCTTTAGTGTTTGTTTATATGACTGACTAATGCCCATTCATGCATTAAAGAGTGATGAAAGTTGTATGGATATAAGAGCTGTGGAAGTCATTCAGGTTGCCAACTCATTTTTGTTAAGAGAAAATTCCTTGTCCTTTTCCCCCTTTGGAGCGCAGCGTGGCGTTGGTAAGGACACTTCCATGCTAAGTTGATAAGGGCTCGTCTGTGTGGGGGTTTTAATAATAAAAAAAGTGAAAATTCCTAAAAATTAACTATTGATGTTAATTGCTAATGTGGTTAACTGCTTCTCTATAAGTAATATACCTAAAAATTGAATTTATTTATTATTCGAAGTTACCAAAACAAATTTGATGAATGATTTTATGTTTAAATGATATGTGATCTTAACAACATCCTCTATGAAGGCCTAATTAATGACTTCGCTGTATACGTATTGAAATTTGACAATATTCGAATGGCTATCTGGATTTTGATGGATATGGATCCATTTTGTTTGATTTGTGAGGAACTTGAAGTTGTAAATCTATTATGTCTTGCAGAGCTTTTAGGAAGAAAAGGAAAGGAGTTGCGTAGTCGACATTGGTGATTGTACCAAAAAGCGAAAACTAAAATATTTGAATAATTTGTTTTTGTATTAGTAAAATATTTGAATAGTTAGATATCTTGGAATTAAGTATTCATTCAATGGTGAATAGACTCTTTACAGATGCTACGGAAAAAGAAAACACCATTTTAGAAGCATGCATTGGTAAATATGTGATTTTAGGCTGGTTAGGATGAAATGGATTTATGTAGCTGACCCAGCTAGTATGGAATTATGGCTTAGTTGAGTTAAGTTGATAATTAGAACTTACCTGTTTCACTTTGATAATGTGTCTGAGCATGTGTTAGATGTTTAAAATAAATTCTTTGATGCATTAAAATAAATTCTTTGATGCAAGTTTTATAGAATGACAGTGCAATTCGAATGAAGTAAATGTTGCCAAATAATGAATACAATAGTGTAATTAACCTGGAAATGATGCCTGAACCCCTTAAATAATTGCTATGAAGATAAGTATAAATAGTGTTGAATGCTCCATTTTTAAATGAGACATTGGCAACTGTGTATTTAAAAGCTATATCATTAATAATGTTGACTTATATATATAATATCATTTGGTTATTATGATTTATTTATAAATTCTAAATTTGATGAACATACATTATGTATTTAAGATTTCTTGAGATTTCTCAAGGGTAGTTCTCCATCTGCTCTGAATTTTTTTATTTAGAAAGTAGATGTTTCTTGCAGTATAACGGATTGACCTCATAAAGTCATACTTTGTAGATCTCCCCCCCCCCCCCCCCTAACTTTTCTTCTCCCGGTGCTTTCTCTTGGTAGTCATCAGTAAACAAAAGAAAAAGAACAGGAGTTTTATGATGCACCTTGACCTTTTCCAGGGATCTCCATTGTTAGCCTCCTGTATCTGCATTCTGCAAGTCACACAGAAAATTATTGATTAAGCTGAGTATATTAAGAGAATAGAACATACTGGTGCATCTCACCGTTCTTCAGATGCTTTCCCTTTTTTTTCCTCTCCTTGCTCGTGTAAAATATTAACAGGTAACTGTTTATTTCTCATAATAATTTTTTTTTCTTGAACTTCCTAAATGATCTGATGTTGGGTGTACAGAAAGTGAAAGTGGACTGAAATGATGCTAGATGACTCGATGCTGCATGGTGCAAAAAGCTAACTTTCAGTGGTAACCAACATTAATTGCTTTGCCTCAAAGTGGAAAACTTATGTGGATTGTTGCCATATTCCTTAATTAAGGAATTTCTTCGCTCATGCAGATGCTAACTGCTTTCTAAAATGGAAGATGTGCAAAATATGGACGGCATTGTTGGAAGGCATGATAGTTTGACAATGAAGACTCTTGCTCAAAGAGAACACTCTACGAGCCTCAATGACGTCATGACACGTCGCCTAAAGAACCGAGAACGGCAACGTAGATACAGGGCCCGGAAGCGCCTGGAAGCAGATACCAAAAAGGCTCATGTCTTTAACCAATCAACTACGAAGCAAGCAGAACTGCAACTTAATGGGACTCTCAACAAATGCATGACCAGGATTCATTGTAAACGAGATTGGAAAAAGGATGCTAGAAGAGCTCACATATACATCGCTCAAGATTACACACCTAATGCTTATGTCAACCCTACTGTGACCACAACTATTGAAAGTCAGATGTTGTGGTTGACTTCTGGGATTGATGGTGAAGTGCCAACAAAAAGGGAATCCCATTTTGAGAAGTCGCTTGGTCTGACTAATTGTGAAATGCATAAAACCAAGCATGGTCGAAGAAATTGGAAAGCAGATGCAAGAAACAAGAAAAAACTGTAGTTTTTAGTTGTGTACGATTTAGCAGCTTTACATATGCAAATTGAATGCCAGATAATACCTGACTGTATGATTGTGGAAGATTCTGCACTTTTTAATGACCAAAAGAATCATGCTGGGTAAGTCAGCTTAATATGCTATTTAGAAAGATATTTTATGGTTTTCTTTTGGTAACCTTTTGCACCTTTTCTGTTTCAGATAAGGGAATATGAGATTGTACCCATCAAAAATAAAAGTTGGTTGCTGCTGGATATTTTAATAGGAAACTGCAACGAGTGACAATTGTAGGCTAAACTCCAGACTAAAAGTTAAAAAAGTCAGGTCAGTTGTCAAGATTGATGATAATCTATATGACATTAGTATGAGATTGTTGTACTTTTTAGCTTCAGAATTGAAGGTTAATTAAATCTTACTTTTGCTTATTTACAAGCAATACTTCTTTTTTTGGAGATTGATTTCTCCTGCCTTCTCCCTTTTTCTTTTCTTTCATTCCCCTTCTAAAGTTTTGGACAGATGAGAAGTAATTGTGTTCCATCAACTGGCATTTATTTTATTTTGCTGAATAGAAAAGAGTAGAAGGGCTCAATCGGTGTGACAACCCTCTCTGGACTTGGGTGATCTATCCATAACCAAGATGAAGCTCGGGTGAAACACCTAAAAAATGGTTTTTGTTTCTAAGAAACTGAATTCGTCTCAGAAAAACTGTTACACCGCTGTTTTATGGAACACTAAACAATTTATAGCTCTGTTGTTGTTTAACCATTAACTGTTTAGAAAACCATATACTAAACCATAAACCATTTCTACTGCTAACACAAACGGCACCTAAGCGGTGGTCCAAACCAATTGATGTTGAAGAATCAGCGGATGAGTTTTGGGTAGGGGTGAAATGTCCTTGTAACCTACCTTGAGAGCCACACCGGTTGGGGAACAAATGCCTATAAGGGCTAGATAATGGAGCCACAAACTTAGGGCCTTTCTGTAAGGACCCTGCAGGCACTACGTCAAGGCGGTTGAGCCATAGTCTAACTCTAACCCCACCGAAGATACAGTCACTCCTTGACACCACCTAAAATCCATCAATTTCGTTGCTTTCACGCCTTGAACCTGGCCATTTTTTTTATTAGTATTCTAAAAATGATAAAATACCATCATGATGATGGTGGTTGTGATAAATGTTTTGGTTGATGTAATAGTTGCTGCCGGAGTTGGAGCCATGTGCTCTCTAACAAGAAGTCTTGAAACCCTAGGGAGAGAGTGTGCATTTACATCTGTAGCAGTGACGGGGATGCTTTACTCATTTTATAGTGGTTAAGTATTAACATTGCATAAGATTTCTAGAAAAGTCTGCCCTTAGATAACTAAATATAAGTCGGAATTGGGTAAATTACACTTAAAATTTCATGATTCTGAGGCTAATTTCACTTTGAAACTTTAATTTCAATCTGAACACATAAAACCTTGTCACTGAGAAAGTAATTCAATCAAAACCTTTCATCCAATTCTGTCAATTAAGAATGATTGAAAATGCAAATGCAGAAAGAATGTCGTTAGGTATTTTTTTTCTTGATAAATAGCTCATGAAGACATTATAGACTAATGCCAACCCTCTGGTTTTAGGTGTCTTAATTATGGGTTAAGTTTTTTGAAATTTGATTAATTTTGCACAAAATTTCATGGACTTTATGGGTTTATGAATGATTTATATTATTCTATTATAAAATGTTGATCTTTCCTTTGCATCCCTGTGACTTGCATGTGTCATTTTTGTCGTCAGTCTTAACTAAGGATTGGTTGAAAGGCTTTTGGACTGCATTATTTTTAAATCATGGGTTTTATGTGTTCAAATTGCAACTATAGGGTTCAAAGTGGAGTGATCCTCAAACTAGAAATGCAATTTGTCCTGAAAATTTGAAGGAGCCAACTTGTTGCATGTTAATTCTTTACAAGACGTGCTTAATAGAATTCGAAATCAGTATTAGAGGAAGCTGTGTGATCTGTTCTTTTTTTGTGGAAGTGGGGCAAAATGAGATGGATGTTTGCAGATATTGCTGAAGAGTCCCAATAAGGATTTTGAACTGTAGTGTGAAGAACATAGGTTTTGTGTTGGAATTCTAAATCTTCTTGCTTTTTGTAATGTACTTGTATGTAGTTTGGTTGTATAGGATTGCAGGGTTGTTTCAAAGATGGTAGTATTTGATACCGATCTATGCTAGCGAGTTGCAAGAATCTATTTGTTTTTATATGAAAATTTATGAACTAGGCTTCTTGATGATTCACAAAAACTTTTAACCTGTAAGCCGTACATATGTTATAAACGAGTCAAATTTTCTACCCTTGTCAAAGAGATTTTCGTTCAATGATATAAAAAATCAAAATTGAGTTTTTTGTGTTAATAATAGTATTATAGATTTATATTGTGATCAAATCAATCGTTATATTTTTATATTACATTGATTTGATAAAAAAAATTTAAAATATCATTATATAGAGTAAAAGTATATTAAAATTAACATTTTTCTTTTCAAAGTTTCTGATGTGTGTATTATATATATATATATAAAAAGATTTGATTGTTGTTCATCAATTAGATCATTGTTCAGAAGCAATCATCTAATTTAAATCACCTCATCTGAAAAAACTATCGAATAAGAAGATATGAACCAAAATTTGCATACAAATAATCAGCGGCATAGAGATTTGAAGAAAGACTACGAAACAGGAAAAGCCAAAAACAAAACAAAAGGGGAAAATGTGAAGATGCAGTATTACTCTTAATTTGAAGGGAGAATTTTAAACTCAAGTTAATTTTATTTTAATTTTTCGATTGTTTTTTTATGAATAAAACAAAACAATATAATGAACTATATTTTATTAAATTTTTAAGAGATGATATGATATTATTTAATTTTTTTTAAATAATTTTTAGGTTTTAAAATTAATGAAAAGTAAAATATGTAACATAGTTGGCATCTCCCCCAATTGATCCCAATTCCCAAATATAATTGCTAACTGCAAGAGCCTTCACGCTTTCGCTTTCATTACCGTTCACAACAAAACAGAGGATGAGTGTCTATCAATTAGCTTGGTTATCTACATTTGAGGAAGACATCGTTGAAAAGTTTAGTTTTGAATCAATTATTGATGATTTCAAAGCTTAGAAAGAACGTCAAACATTACTTTTGATGAAAAACTATATTGTTTTTGGTATTGTTTTCTACACACATAATGTAAAACTTAAATAACTATAATTTTATTTTGACTTGGTTAATAATAGTATTGTAAATAACGAAAGTGTAATCAAAAGAATTACACAAAAAATAAAAATAAAAAGACACAAGATTTACATAGTTCGAATGGTTAGGCTTGCATCCACATGTAAAAGCAGAAAAATTCACTATAAAAGATAAAGAGTACAAAAATAATCTCAGCAGATACTAAAACACACTTTTATATATAAGCTACAAAAACGAATCAAAAAAATTCACTTAGAAAGGATCTTCGAGTCGAACCAGAGACGTCTCAACAAATAGTATTAATATTAGATTTGTGAATTATGTTTTTGTTACATATAATATAAAAAATACGTGCTGCCCCTCAAAAAAAAATTCTCAACCCGCCAATGCACACATAGCATTCAAAGCCAAAGCTCTCCTCACTCCATCCGTTCATCAATCTTTTATCAAATAAAATCCCATTTTAGTTCACATAGGCCAAATATTTATAATATGAATCACAAAATAACACTAAAAATTTGAAAGAACAAACAAAAAGAATCAGAGGGTTAAAGATCGAAAAACCAAAAAAGAAAAGAAAATGTTATAGCTAACCAAATGATCAAGGACATGCATAGGAAAGAGAGATGAATACAAGATGTCTGATCAGGAAATCCTCCCCTCTTTTTCGATATCCTCATTCCTTCTCTCTCTCAAATTCTCAAAGCTCCAATCCCTTCTCATTCCACAGCTCCTCACCAACTTTGGTTCTGCAGAACCTTCGTCATATCCGACGACAGCTTCACTATTAATCCGGCGATGAGTCTTCTTTACCTTCTTCGCAGCAACCCGCATTGATCCATTTCCTATTTTCTCGTAAACCGGAGGGCTTAAATTCCCTGACCAGCTTCTATCAACCTTTGCACAACATAGCCTCCCCAATTCATTTCCACGCCTGTTTTCTCTATCGGAGTCTGTCCTTTGAAGGATTTGGCAGGTTAGGCAATTCAGGCTCATGGTTAATCAATTACACCCAAGGAAATATTTAATAAGTTCTAATTTTTAATTAATTAATAATAAATAATGATCAATGGGAAAGGAAGGGAGAGTGGATTGGAGAAGGATAAAGAGATTTACATTTGAAGGTATAGAATAAATAAAATTGGATGAATTATAGAGTCATTGATAGCAAATTCCAAGTTGTTTAAAATCCCTAATTTTAGAACTGGTTAGCTGTGTTTGCGGCTATAATTAACCATGCATAATCACCCCATATCTAAAGGCACAGTATTTTAAGTGATTGATTATTTGATTTTAATTCGAATCCTAATTGATTCATATGTGAATTATTTCAAATCCTAATTCAACCAAAACATTGTATTAATAATTTTATTTGAATATGATCTAATTCGACCCAAATTCAATCCATTTATAGGCTTATCCTTTGACAAAAATTTATTAATGCGACATCATCAAATTAAAGATTTGCATATTTATATATGATTTAAGTTATGATAAATGACAAAGATATTTAGTAAAGAAAATCGTGAGGTTAAGCATTTTGTTGATTTAAATTTTTTATTTTTAAAATGACTGTGACTAGAGGAAAGAAATGAGATTAAGAAAAATGAGGTTGGAAAGATAGTTTTCTTATTTGTTATAATTCAATTTGAACTTTATATCAAATTATAAGGATCATTGGTGTAATTTATTTATTTGTTCGATGTGGCAAAAATAACTTTATTTTAGAAAACTAAACAGATAATTTCAGAATATATCTTTGTAAAAATAAAAATAATTTTAACACAACATATATCTATATATATATATATATAATATCAAATAAAATAGAACTAAGCTCTTGAAAAACTTGGTATTTATAGGTACAAATGAGCCTAAAAATTTAATTCAAAATTTAAAATAGAAATAATTGCAAACCTTGTAACTCTCAATTTATTGAGATTAATCACAAATTTTTAATTTTTAATTTATTGACTATATTAAAATAATCAAATAATAAATATTGAAAAGTCATTTGATAGTTACAAAATGTATCTCTCAATTTGATTATTATAATAAAATCATCAAATAATAACTATTAAAAAATCATTTGAATGATATGAATAATTGTGAGGAATTTTTTAAAAAGAGATTAATAAATTTTTTTTGTGAATTCCTTAGATCGGGCTTAGATGACCCACCTTTGATCCATCTAAAAAAAAATGAACTTAGTAGAGTGCACGTTAAGTTATCCGTTATACCAATTTACCGTTAAACCAAAATAAATAAATAAGTAAATACCACGTCAATTTAAAAAACCTTAATATAAAGTGTTGGTAGAAAATTTGTAAGAAAATGAGAATCAAAACATGTGGAGTATGTAATACCTATTCACATATAAACCACACATTGTATTAAAATCTACCTGATAAAAATTTTAAAAAAATTAATATCAAAATAATTATTTTACTTCCTTACAAATACTAATGAACTTCACGGTTAGGGATTTCACTTACGCCAGTTTAGGGCCTATGTTGAACAGCCCATTGCTATCCAAAGAGAAATGCGTATGACCAAGAGAAGCCTATTAAACGCTTGGATGCATGTTACGCCTAACCCAGGGAAGTCAAACGAGGAGAAAGGAAAATGCTGTCATATCAGTACAAGATTCAGGATGTCTAAATGCGATTAACTTGAGGATATTTGTAAATGATATCCGATGTCCTTTATTCCAAATGTCCAATCAATCTCTCTTTTTTCTATTCCACTCTCATCTGATCTACGGCTTCAAAAGCTCACACAATTAATGTAAACACTGCATCAATTTTTTTTTTTTTTTTTTTTTGTGGTTTTCCTGCTGATCATAATCAAGTTTACTTTTTTTAGTGTCAACGACCAATGGATAATTTCAATGAACGAAGGATCGGTCGTATATCACGTTTGTTCGATGATGATTTCTCTCTCTCAAAGAACAGAAATCAATGTCAAATCATTATTTATGATGGACAATGTATAACCGCTGCCTCACTTTCATTTAATTTTTCCGCTCTACAACTAATCACAAGGTTCAAGTTAGAAGTTAGTAGTTGAAAATAAAAAAATAATATATATATATGTCATTCAGTTTTCTATTACGTTTCTTTAGATCTTAATTGAAGTTTTTTTAATGCAATTTCTTTACAAAGCATGATTTTACTTCTACAACACAAATGAAAGAAATTCTACTTTTCTTTTTTAAAATCAAGCTAGTGTTCTAAACCTGAAACTTGATCACAATTTTGGTATCAAATAATGGCTGCGCTTACCTTTAAAAAATTCTCATATGCTTATTAGTGTTCCCTTTTTGCACCTACTTTTTCTTGGGCCATCCTTTTACTTTCATACCTATTTCATATTTTTCAGTTAATTTGAGATAATAATAATTGAATCTTTAGTATTGGTCTGTATAATTTAAAATTTTAATTTAATTTAATCGTATCGAATTAAAAAAATCTCAACTCAACCTAACTCATAAACTCATCTAATCCATTCAAATTGTTAATTTAATTTTTACTAGAATATCTCTCAACCCAAAAATAAAAACTAAATCATCCCTCTTTACTTACTAGAATTTGTAATGTTATGGTTAGTATTAAAAATTTATACATATAACATGCTTTAAACATTCTTTGCAAGAAAAGAAACAAAAGCATCAAATTCAGCCACCAGGAAGGGGCCACTCGTACCGTAACAACCAGAAATAATGACTCACGTCACATGGAAAAGAAAACGTACAACATGAATGAAAAGATTCAGAACCTGGATCCGGTGCAAACTATAACATAACTTACAAAAAAAAATGAGTTTTAAATTATTATTTTTTTACAAATGTCTTTTTTTCTTAAATTTGGTCCAACAAGTAAATTTTGGATCGTAACATTCATTGCTCTTTGTGGACCGAAAAGTAATGGGACATATGGTGCAGTTTTGATTCATCAATTGAAAGATGCCTGCAATTAAATCCTATCTTGCGGAGTCATTAGTAATTGATCACAGTACTGATCTTATTTTACACCAAAATGAAGAGAAAAAGGATCCAAACGCGTTTTCCTTTCCTGCATCATTCGTGTCGGTACATATAAAGTCTGGTTCTTGAGACACATGCCACACATCAAAAGAGATAAAAAGTTTCAATTAAAATTGGACCTCTACCCATTTGCAAACATTCAAAAGAGAGAAAAGTTTCAATTAAAATTGGCCCTTTACCCATTTGCATGTCGGTGCCTTTTTGGCATGAAAATAGGATCAAAAGGTTTTTACCAGATAAGAGGAGCAAACTTGTCATCTTTTCAAACAAGAAAGAGATTTCAGTCTTATGAGAGGAGCATTTATAAATCAAGTTTTCTCTGAACAAACCAGAGAGTTTGAAGGTAGGAAGCCCTTCTAATTCAACTCGAAGCTTTCTTAAACCATCCATATGCAATTAAAGCATATGATAACAAACAAATACGCATAAAGGATATGCTTGGATTGAGAGAGATAAAAGGGAAGGATAAAGATACCCTTCCAAATTTTCTCTTTTCCTTCACATTAAACTCCCACTCAGAGACATTATCATGTGGAGTTTTGAAAAAATCTGGGGGGATAAAAGTACCCTCCAAATCCTTTCATTTCCACGACAAAGTACTTGTATTCCTTCATTTTTATTTCCCTTCATTCCTCGCAATCAAACAAGGGATAAGTTTTTATCACAAGTATGTACACATCATTTACAAGTATAGAAAAAACCCAACAAAAAGTGCAACCATACATTTGTTCACGTCCGAAGAAGAACAGGCAAACACGACATCAAACTGAACAAGATCATAACTAATTAGTCATACAACACAACACTATAGAAAAACAGTGGTATACGACATTCATTAAACCCACAAAGTTCATCAGGTTCAAATTTATAACTATATACATTGAAGGCGTACTAAAAAAAGAAGAAAAAAGA